>JASDDO010000004.1:173066166-174485075 GCA_030015575.1 Agapanthus africanus | reverse complement strand
CCCATGGGGGGTTTTCACTGTGTGACAGTGTGGCGAAGTATAGGGTCTTACCCCCAGGGTGTCCCGAGACCGGAAGGTATTCCGGCGGGTTGTAGTACTCTCGAGAGGGCATGCGTAAAAAGTAGCTGTTGAGGGACCCGTTGGTGCCACAACGACCCCATTAGATGGGGTGGCTGCCTGACTTTCATGGTATCAGAGCCAAAGCTAGAAGATTAGACGATGTTTGTAGAATCACGAAACCGAAAAAACTCCGAAACTGTAACTCGAAACCCCAAGTTTCTATTGTTTTTTAAATGGTCTCCAATTTTTTTTTAAGTAGCTGCAGAATGTTATATATGATATAACTAGAACATTGAACAAAAATAAGACCAAAACTCCAATATCGACCTGGCGAGATTCCCAAGTATCCCGGTGTCGCCGGCCCCCCATGCTCCTGTTTGGCTCGTGTTTGTTTGGTGTTCTGGTCTGTAGTTTTTGGGGTTTCAGGTATTGTTTGATTGGCCCAGAATTACATGTGATGTTAATTTTGATAAGGGGCTTATACAGAGTGTTTCGAAGTCGTAATTATTACATCGTTTCGGGTTTAAGTTTGATATGTGATACAATATTTGGAATCCACGATTAATTAGTTTTGTGAAAACTAGTTAATGTTTTTAAATCTAGCATGTTAGTCTCTATTGATCGATTGCCACGAAGTTTCGATTCAGATCGAAACTCTGTCGCAATTGCGTATTGTACGCAATCTCCAGGTCGGGAATCTTGTTGAATTATCCGACTTATTATTGAAAAGTGTTTTCAATTTGAGACTAAAATTCTAGGTTTATAGAGTTAGGCATGAAAGCCGGAATATGATATATTCCGGGTTTATGATATCTAAGGAAATGCAGATTCTAATTATTGCAGTTTTCATTTCTTTTCTGCGACCGTAAGTGTAATATGTGGGGTATCCCAAATCTTGTTGCTATACGTCAACGACATTCTGGATATGCGTATTTACTTGCGTTGATGATATGAGATATTATGTGTTGCTGTGATATGTTTTATTGGATCGTCGTGATTGAATGGCCGGGGGTTTTACGTGAGATGAGAGTTTTTGTATTTTCATTCATGTAAAAGTGTATGTAATATTCTTTTATTGGGGCACTTCCGGGTTGAGGATGATGTCACCATTGATGTATATTATTTACTTTTCCGCATTAGGATAGACCCAAGGCGGGGAGCACAAATGACCAGGTTCTAGAGTCCAGTCGGAGGCCATCTCGAGGGGTCGAGACCGGGTCTCCTAACTTTAGAATTGGCAGGGTTGCTTGCCGCACTCATAGGAGTCTAGGGATGTGGGTTTTTCTATTCATCACGACCGTGGAATCCGTGCTTTACATTACTGGCTGAATTTAAAACACATACCTCCTTGTATATCCCGTATTTCATATGTTGACTTCTGCTGCTGTGTTCTGTGATATTGATCATATAACTGCATGAGACAAATGTTATATTATATATATGATATATAATAAACGTTGCTTATATTTTGCATCCGCGCTAGTCTAGCCCCCGCTCTACCGTTAGTTAAGTAACCTAACAGTGTATGACGGGGCTTCGTGGCGAATGCGGATGGCATAAGCGTACGTTCTATTTTCGTTTCTTTTTCTGTAATGTTTAGGGAAACATTAAATGATGGGACTTCATTAATGAGATTAATGAAAAGAAAATAAACCTAAAGATTTTGTAGAATCAAAATTTTTCAAAAAGGTAGCTGTAGTTCTTGTTTTGCATAGTGGTATTCATGAATATCCAGCACCTCATTCGATGAGGAAAGAGCCGAGATCCCTTCACCGGGAGTGGCCTCTTTAGCAAAACTAGCAAATGCTACAATCCACTTGGTTTATCATCATAGCCTTTGTAGTTCTTGCTTTGCATAGTGGTATTCCTGAATATCCAGCACCTCATTCGATGAGGAAAGAGCCGAGATCCCTTCACCGAGAGTGACCTCTTTAGCAAAAGCTAGTAAAAGCTATACGGTTTGTTTTTGAAAACTACTCGATTTTAAAAGTGGAGCTTAAACCACTCCTTTTCAAAATCACTAGATTCTACAACGATATCAAGTTCATTACGTTAAAGGTTTTCTTAAAAACCATCTGTAGCCCTCCATCATTTCAGATAAGTGCTATTTAGTATTCGTGTTGCGTTTGTTGACCTCCGTCAAGGCGTAGTGTGCGGTAGCTGATTAGTTCTTATCTGCCGCATGTGATGCGATTGGATTAGGGGAGTCGTACGGCTCTGTTGACCTTAGCCAAGGGTCGTACGGGTGAGTTTAATTCAATCAAGTAATGACAGGTCGAACTTAGCTAGCGCTTATGATTTGTTGACCATAGCTAAGGTCATAAGTCGCTAGGGGTAAAAACAATTATCGGGAATTTCAAGTGTTGAAATTTGCAATGAGATTGCATACCTTCTATATGATAGTTGGATCCCGATACTCACTGCGAGTAAGAATTACTCCTGGAAGTGTTTTGCACTTTACAATTAGCTGATCAAGTAGGTGTCTAGAAAGGTGTCAATGGGGTTAAGCCTCTAGGGAAACGAGATTCATTTTAATTAGGTCCGTGCGAAAGCATGGGGAACCTCCCTCGGAGTACCGACACTGGCCTGCTTGACCAGTTAGCGAACTTGTAGAATGCAATTAATCCCGGCTAATCATACCTTTTATGGTTTGAATGAAGATTTGATAAAAACAGTGGGAGCCATCCTGATTATTTAAAATAATAACCATATCTGATCTTGCAAAGTGCACACGCAAAAGTGATTATCGTTCTCTCTCACCTGGTAGTGACCAATGACATGCCTTAATCAAGATAACAATATGAGTATTGACCGAACCAACTTATTATAATGGGCTAGGTTCCGCTCTATCTTATGATTTTCATAAGTCTGAGCAAGGAATCGAGGAATATCAGGATTCCCACACCACCCGTACGAAGAATAAGCATGTTGATGCATCGGCTTCGGGTGTGTTCGTATCCGAGAACCGTTTCTCAGTTTGCTCTACGTCCTGGGTATTGGATATTGGATCAGGATCCCACGTATGTAATTTGTTACATGGGCTAAAGAAGGGTAGAGAACTGGAAAAAGGTGATAAATCTCTAGGAGTAGGGAATGGTGCAATTGTTGCAGCCAAAGTAGTTGGCGTATATCACCTTATATTACCAAGTGGTAAAACAATGATTCTGAACGACTGTTATTTCGTAACAAAAATATTGTGAATGTTTTCCTGAATCAAGTGTTGATTGGGTATGGTACGTTGTATAATGGTATATATGTTCTAAATCACAAAACAGTTCTAAGTATACAGAACACACACAAGAGGAACGGTTCAGAAATGAACGAAGACTTATTGTGGCATTTTAGACTAGGTCATAACAATGCGACAAGACTGGCTGAGTTGCATAAGGATGCATATTTGAATCCGTTTGAATATACATCTTATGAAACTTGCCAGTCATGTCTCAAAGGCTAGATGACCAAATCTCCGTTTAATGGATACGAAGAAAGAGCCACTGAACTCTTGGGACAGATACATAGTGATGTATGCAGTCCTATGTCTACACATGCCAGGAATGGTTCCTCGTATCTTATTACATTCACCGATGATCTCTCAAGATACGGACATGTGTTCCTGTTGAAACACAAATATGAATCTTTTGAGAAATTCAAGGAATATAAGTATGAAATTCAGAACCAGATGGGTAAAAGTATTCAAATACTTCGATCTGATCGGGGAGGAGAATATTTGAGCACGGAATTCAGAGACTACTTAAAAGAGAATGGGATTCTCTCTCAGCGTACTCCTCCGGATACACCACAGCACAACGGAGTATCGGGGCGGAGAAAACGCACCCTATTAGATATGGTGCGCTCTATGATGAGCAATGCTGTGTTACCTATTTCCTTTTGGGGATATGCACTTGAGATAGCTGCATATCTATTGAATAGAGTTCCGACCAAATCCGTTGCCTACCATTTCATATGAGATATGGAATGGGAAGAGACCATCTCTTAAACGAGTTAAGATATGGGGTTATCTGGCCTATGTTAAAAAGAAAAATCCGGACAAGCTCAAGGCAAGGTCAGTTATGTGCAAATTTGTAGGATATCCCAAGCATTCGCGAGAGAATATATTCTACCACACCAAGGAACAAAAAGTGTTTGTTTCTCAAGATGCAACATTTTTTGAAAAGGAATTTTTTGGTGAAAGAAATCAGTGGCAATGAGGTAGAACTGAAAGAATTCCAGCTACATAAACAATAACTGATGATTTGGTGGAACCGGAGGATTCAATAGTCCCCGACGAACCCCAGCCATTCTACAGATCTAGTAGGGTTCCTCATCCACCTGAGAGATATTACGGTTTTCTCATAGACGGTTGGAGCGAGGATTGCATCATGGAAGATGATGACCCAGCTAGTTTCGAGCAGGCCATCACAAGTGGAGACTCTGTGAAATGGCTGGATGCTATGCGATCTGAGATGGAATCCATGTACACCAACAAAGTATGGACTTTGATAGTTGCTCCTGAAGGGGTAAAACCCATCAGGAACAAGTGTATCTTGAGAAGATAATTGGTGTAGATGGAAAAGTTAAGACTTTCAAAGCTAGACTTGTAGCAAAAGGTTTTTTTCAACGACCTGGTGTCGACTATGATGAAACCTTTTCTCCAGTGGCTATGCTTAAGTCCATCAGGATCTTAATTTCCATTGATGCATACCATGACTACGAAATATGGCAGATGGACGTCAAGACCACTTTTCTAAATGGTGATTTAGAAGAGAGCATATACATGATACAGCCAGAGGGCTTCGTAGACAGTGGGAGCAGCAAAAGAGTGTGCAAGCTGCTTAAATCCATCTACGGATTATAGCAGGCATCGCGGAGCTGGAACCTCTGTTTCGATGAAGCTGTCAAAGAGTTTGACTTCATAAAAAATGTAGATGAACCATGTATATATAAGAAGGTAGTAGAGAGTAAGGTTGTCTTCTTCGTATTGTACGTGGATGAAATACTCTTGATAGGAAACGATGTTCCTATGCTACACTCGGTCAAGCTCTTCTTATCACAAAAGTTCTCCATGAAAGATCTAAGTGATGCCTACTACAGTCTGGGGATTAAGATCTATAGAGATAGATCTAAACGGATGTTGGGATTATTCCAATCCAGGTACATAGACAACATACTAAAGAGGTTAGTATAGAAGATTCTAAGCGTGGTAATTTACCCGCTTGTTCAGGAATCACTCTCTCCAAAAGAGATGTCTCCTAAGACTGATTTGGAGAGGGCTCGCATACAAGGGATACCCTATGTTTCGGCAGTCGGCTCTATCATGTATATGGTGTTATGTACTAGACCAGATGTAGTTTACTCACTAAGTATAGTGAGCAGGTATCAATCAGATCCAGGGGAGAAACACTGGACAGTCGTGAAGAACATTCTTAAGTACTTGAGAAGCACTAAAGAGATGTTCTTGATGTATGGTAACGGTGAACTCCAAGTGGAGTCCTTTACTGATTCGAGCTTCCAGAGTGATAAGGACGACAATATATCGGTTTCAGGTATAGTCTTTAACCTCAATAGATGGGCGGTATGTTGGAAGAGTTCTAATCTAGTTACCGTAGTCGACTCGACGATGAAGGCTGAATACATCGCTACCAATGATACTGCCAAAGAGCATGTCTGGATGAAGAAGTCCATGAGATGAACTTGGTGAGATTCTTACCATTGAGCATCCAATACTTGTGTATTGTGATAACAATGGAGCCGTAGCTTTGGCCTAGGAACCCCGGTCCCATTATTGATCCAGACATATTCTTAGGCCGTGTCACCTGATCAGGGAGATAGTAGATCTCCGGGAGATCGAGGCCAGGAGAGTTGACACAGAGGATAACACAGCGGATCCACTCACCAAGGCCCTCCCCCAGATGCTAATCGAGAGACTTTTTAGGATGTTAGTTATGAGATACTACAACAACTGGCCTTAGTGCAAGTAGGAGATTGTTAAGAATATGTATGCTCTACAGGCCATTATTGTATGATATAGTGGATGCTTGGACATATATAAAGGACTTTCTTGCTCGACATGATAGTATGCTATCTGGTTTCTTTTATCTTAATATATAGACCGGTATTATTATATTGTCTATCTCTTACATGTTGATAAAGCCCTTAGGATATGTACTTGACTACCGGTACTATGATGCATATCATACTAGTGGGGCCAGGGTGGTCCAAAAATACATCCTTTAACAGTTCCTAGTCGAGGGGATATCGAGACAGGGCATCGATATTCCAGAGTAGGCTAGTGTGTACGTTTCTTGACCCTGTATGGGGAGATGGTTAATCCCACAACCATTGGTGTGTGACATTAAAGATTGTACACAGGTGCTCATTAGAGAATGGGTACACCGAACAGGACTCGTCGAGAACTCCTAGCTGGTATTCTACTTATCTTCAGATAGCAGTTCTCTGGTGACACTGGTACAGGTTAGTCTGTAGACCCGAGATCGTCATAGAGTCTTGTGTGGCTCCCATTGTTCTTTGATTTCCTCCCTACCACGGCTCAAATGAGTCGTGCAAACATGTAGATTTTGGGTACAGTCCTGAGTCACATGGAGGCAGTGAGCGATAGGAGGGATTTCGTCTCCCCCGGTATTGGGAGTTGATGTTGCGCTATGCTCGATTGGCTATTACTGGAAGTCCCTGGCCAAAGCTGCTGATGAGATTTACTGGTAAGAGTTACGAGTAGATTCTCAAACCGTTATGAGCCATACATTGGCATGACTTATCAAGTTACTGGGGTCTGACGTTACCACCCCTAGACTCGATTTGCGACATATCAGACGAAAAGATCGGACTGTACGGTAGTGTTACTTATAGGCTTCATGGAAGTTTGGACAAGCTTGCTTGTTGATCTTCTAATCGCGCAATACCCGAGTAACCGTTACGTCCAGCTAGTACCGCTGACGGCTTGTGGGTGACTGATGTGATCATCACCTACTGCTGGCGTATTGAAGAGTCTTTAGAGTCCCACACAGAAGTTTCCTGGTTCAAACGAAACGAAGTAGGGCACATATGTTGATATGTGCGGGGCCCCCAGATTAAATACGAGTATGTGATACCGTATTCTAATCTGGCAGTTATTTGTTATCGGTTATGTTATATGTGATATAATCGGATTATCGAATCACTTGTTGATTTGATAATGTGATACACAGATAACTGATATTAGTCGGTTATATATGATATAACCGGTTTATTAAATCAAGTGTTGATTTAATAATTTTATATATATTATATGTTAACTAATATTATTAGCTCACTAATTATATGTTTATCTTTATATATATATATTAATATATATGTGATATATATATAACATGGTTGATTTTCTATTTTTAGAAAATGGAAAAAATGAGGTGGAATATGAGGAGCATGGGTGAAGCATGGCTTTATTGATTTTTTATAAGTCTCTTATCACTATTGAAGTATGGTTCTATTTGTTTATTTAAAACAAATGGATGCTTCAATGAGTGAGAGGGGGTCAAGCCTTTCTACACAACACTTTCATTATACACTTAGCATTTTTCTTGAGTTGAGCTCATGAGATGAGCTTCTCCCTAGCTCCCTCCATTTTCCTCACCTCACCTCCAAGCTCAAATCTTTTACATGAGTTGTTGTCCTTTGAGCTTGTGAGCATTCTAGTGAGCATATGATTGATAAGATTTATTTTGCATCAAAGAATTAATTACCGCAATCAAGAACGGCGTCGCTTTGTAGCTAGCCGGCGAGTACGGGTCGGTCCACAGGGATTTTGTGTATTCTCAATTTGTTCTAACGAGTTAATTCCAAACGGTGTTGAATTTATTATCACTAAAAACTAAGGTTGATCTAGACTAGGATTAAAACCTTGCTAGGGTTAGATTTAGGTTAAGTTTGGAAAGTCAATATTCCTCACCGCTTTCTATGCCCTAATTAAGATCTATTAAGTGTTATGGTAATAATTAATAAAGTGGATTAGTACTATCGGGAAGAAACTAGGTTTCTTCCTCTAGGTTCTTGTCCTTCTTTTCTTAATTCTTACCCTAACCTCCATGGAAAACATATACAACCGGTCTTTTATACTACGGTATCACCGCTACCTCGTGGGATAGGGTGCCATAGGGAGCGGTGTGTGCATGGAGTCCTATAAAAATATATGATGGGCAAGAAAGGGGTGAGAGATTTTCATCTCTCAAACCTTTCCTATTCCTAACCCTAACAAGTGAGGAACTACTCACTCATTAGGGAATTGATAAACATGTTCTAAACTAATTAACCAGGGCAGATAATAAAAGTTATGCTAGGGCAGATAATAAAAGTTATACTAGGGCAGAAAGAAAATTAACTAGGGCAATAAAAAGAAAACTTACTCTAATTTTTATTTGATGCTCTCTTCAAACATTTACTAGAATTGAATTTTGAATTTTGATAAATACAATGAGGCACAAGAAGAGGCATGCCCTCAAAAAGAGCATTAGGGTTTCTATTTATAGATCATAGAAACCTTATGGTTACATTCGATACATATCTGCACTTACAAAATTACCCCTAAGAAGCCTAGTCAACGCACCGCCAAACCGACGAGATTCACACCGACACGGGCTCATCATGGCCGCTGAACCGCGGCCATAAGGCATGTTTGGCCACGGATCCGCGGCCATATAGAGGGCTTATGGGCTCTGTTTCTCTGGTTTTCTTCTGGTTGCATTTGGGTGAAGGGCTAGCCTAGCACCTCGTCAAGGGTTCGGTAGCATCACATATGCCATAATCAAAATTTTAGAGGTGCTAAGTTAACTCGACAAGAATCGAAACTAGAAGTTTTATGGATTCATACAAATAAGCATCACATGCAAATGTAAAAACTATCACTAAGAGGAGAGATTACAACCTTTGTAGATCTCCCTCGGTGACTCCTTGGCACTATGAGAGTTTGGAACGGATCGATGGAAGCCTTCCTTGTCCACGATGATCCACCCGAAGTCCCTTTGCCCAAAGCTCCTTACCTTACTTGTTTCGCAAACGAAGTAGAGTAAACACCCTACACAAATCGGCTAGATGTGTGTAGTATGATGATGTGGTTTATGTTCTTCAATTGAAATCCTTTCTTTTATCAACTTTCACTCAAGAGAGAAATCAAGAGAGGAAGAAGAAGATAATGGTGGCTTGAGCTCTCTATCATATCACATATGATAACTTGTTTTCACACCCTTGTTCACAATTTTTTCTCTTGGTTTTTCATTGTATGTTTCATATCACATATGAAGCTATTTATAGTGATGAGAAGGAATAATCACCATTATTCCATTACCACCATAATTGTGAGTGGAAATTCTTTTCCTAAAGAATTAAGCATGGGTGGAAATTCTTTTCATTAAGTTAAGTAAAGCTTACCCACTAAAGAATAAAGGAGCATGAGTGGATATTCTTTACATTAACTTAAAATGATAAATACAAATTAAAAGCTTCAATATAAGTCTTATATTGCCACCATTCTTGTATCAACAACCATGATACTATGTATGCATGTATGTGTCCATGCACATCATCATGTGCATACATGTATGCATACAAAAGGATTTACTTAAAGAATTAATCTAAATGTAATTTGTTAAATCAACACTTGATTTACCAAACCGGTCATATCACATACGATCTGACAAATAGAAAATGCCCGATTAATATACGTTATCACATAACCATATTTAATCGGGTCTCGCGCATATCTCATATGCACACCACACCTTTTTTCCTGAGCCAGGAAACTTCATTGTGGGACTCTAAGACTCGTCAATACGCCGGCAGTAGATGATGATCATATCAAACATCTACAAGCCGCAAGAGGTCAGCTAAACATAACGGCCACCCGGGTATTGAAACGATCAGAAGAAAACCAGCGAAGCTGTAAAAACTCCCGTCGAGCCAACTGGCAACACTTACCGTACAGTCCGGTCTCTTCGTCAGATATGCTGCATATCGAGTCTAGGGATGGAATCGTCGACCCCAGTAACTCAATAAGTCATGCTGGTGTATGGCTCATAACAGATCGAGAAACTACTGATAACTCTTATCAGTAAATCTCAGCAGCCCTGGCCAGGGACTTCATGTTATAGCCAATCGAGCATAGCACAACATCAACCCCCAATATCGGGAGAGACGAAACCCCTCCTATCGCTCATTGCCTCCATGCGCCTCGAGACTGTACCCAAAGACCACCTGTTTGCACGACTCAGTAGAGCCGTGGTAGGGTGGAGATCAAAGTATAGTGGGAGGACATACAAGACTCTATGACGATCTCGGGTCTACAGACTAACCTGTACCAGTGTTCCCTGAGAACTGCTATCCGACGATAGATATAATACCACATAGGAGTTCTCGGCGAGTCCGTTCAGTGTACCCAGTCTCCACTGAGCATCCGCATACAATCTTTGGTGTCTCCTCACCAGATGGATATGGGATCATCCATCGCCCATCATATGGGACAAGAATAGTATACGCTAGTCTACTCTGGAATATCGATGCCCTGTCTCGATACACCCTCGACTAGGAACAGTTCAAGGATATGCTTATAGACTACATGTGCCCCACTAGTATGATCCGCATCATAATCACAGCAGTCAAGCAAATATCCTTTAGGCTTTATCAACATGTGTAAATGATTAAATCTACATGTACAGATAAAGTAAACCAGATAGCGTACTATCATGTTGAGCAAGAAATTCATCTATCTCCATAGATTATATGTCCAAATTTCCACTATCCATATAATGGCCTTTAGGGCATACATATTACTAACAATCTCCTACTTGCACTAAGGCCAGTTATTGGCGTATCTCATACCCAACATTTCAAACAGTCGCTCATGCTGAGGCTGTGGAGGTGCCTTGGTGAATGGATCCGCTGTGTTATCCTTTGTATCTACTCTCCGAATCTCGATCTCCTGGCGATCTACTATCTCCCGGATCAGATGATATCTCCTTAGGATGTGTCTGGATTTCTGATGGGACCTTGGTTCTTTTGCTAATGCTATAGCTCCATTATTATCGCAATACAATGGTATTGGATCAACAATGGCTGGAACTACTCCTAGTTCCTCAATGAACTTCTTCATCCATACGGCTTCCTTAGCAGCATCACTTGCAACAATATACTCAGCTTCCATCGTGGAGTCTGCAACGGTGTCCTGTTTGGAACTCTTCCAACTAACCGCTCCTCCATTTAGGGTAAATACAAACCCTGAGATTGATTTACTGTCATCCTTATCACTTTAGAAGCTTGAATCGGTAAAGGCCTCCATCTGGAGATCCCCATTACCATACACCAAGAACAATTCTTTAGTCCTTCGCAAGTACTTTAGAATGTTCTTCACTGCTATCCAATGTTTCTCCCCTGGGTTGGATTGATACCTGCTTACTACAGCCAGTTCATAAGCCACATCAGGGCGAGTACACAACATCGCATATATTATAGATCCCACGGCTGAAGCGTAGGGTATAACGCTCATGCGAGCTCTCTCTTCATCAGTCTTCGGATAGAAGTCCTTAGAGAGAGTGATTCCATGACTAGCAGGCAAGGCACCACGCTTGGAATCTTCCATACTAAACCTCTTTAGAATGGTGTCTATGTACTTTGATTGGGACAGTCCCAATAACCTCTTGGATCTATCTCTATAGATCCTAATGCCCAAAATGCGCGAGGCATCACCCAGGTCCTTCATGGAGAACCTTTGTGATAAGAATAGTTTGACCGATTGTAGCATAGGAACATCATTTCCTATCAGGAGAATGTCATCTATGTACAATACGAGGAATGTGACAGTACTCCCTACAATTTTCTTATAAATACATGGTTCATCTTCATTTCTGACAAAATCAAACTCTTTGATTGTATCATCAAAGCAGATGTTCCAGCTCCTTGAGGCCTGCTTTAATCCATAAATGGATTTAAGCAATCTACATGCTTTCCCGCTGCTCCCACTATCAATGAAGCCCTCTGGCTGATCCATAAAAACGCATTCTTCTAAATCACCATTTAGAAATGCAGTTTTCACGCCCATCTGCCAGATTTCATAATCATAGTGAGCAGCAATAGCAAGTAGGATCCTAATGGATTTAAGCATTGCTACCGGAGAGAAAGTTTCATCATAGTCCAAGCCTGGTCTTTGACGAAAACCTTTCGCTACAAGCCTTGCTTTATAGGTCTCCACCTGTCCATCTACACCAATCTTTCTCTTAAAGATCCATTTGCACCCAACGAGTTTTATCCCAGGAGGCGCAACGTCCAAAGTCCATACTTTGTTGGTGTACATTGACTCCATTTCGGATCTCATTGCTTCCAGCCATTTCACTGAGTCACCACTTGTGATAGCTTGCTGAAAACTAGTAGGGTCATCATCATCCATGATGCAATCTTCTCTATCACCATCTATGAGAAAACCATAGTATCTCTCTGGTGGGTGAGAAGTTCTACTAGACCTCCTGAGCGGCTGAGGTTCTTGAAGTTCTACTGCAACATCAGTTTCAACCAATTCCTCCTGAGTAATTTGTGTCTCTAGAACCTCTTCTAGTTCTACCACATTGCCATTAGTACTTTCTGTAAAGATCTCATTTTCCAAAAATGTGGCATGCTGAGCAACAAACACCTTTTGTTCCTCTTTGTGGTAGAATAGATATCCATACGAATGTTTTGGATACCCCACAAATCTACACATGACCGATCGTGTCTCGAGTTTGTCTG
This sequence comes from Agapanthus africanus, assembly GCA_030015575.1. Lineage (NCBI taxonomy): Eukaryota > Viridiplantae > Streptophyta > Magnoliopsida > Asparagales > Amaryllidaceae > Agapanthus > Agapanthus africanus. The sequence continues at coordinate 174,472,256 of JASDDO010000004.1, read as the reverse complement.
GATTCTGCTTTTTAACAAAAGCCGGACAACCCCAAATCCTAAACCTTTTAAGAGATGGTCTCTTTCCATTCCACATCTCATATGGAGTGGTAGACACGGTCTTGGTTGGCACCCTGTTCAATAGATACATTGCTTTCTCCAATGCATGTCCCCAAAAGGAAAGCGGTAACTCAGCATCACACATCATGGATCGTACCATATCCAATAGGGTACGATTCCTCCGTTCTGACACACCATTGTGCTGTGGTGTGTACGGAGGAGTGAGCTGAGAGAGAATCCCATTCTCTTTTAAGAAGTCTAGAAACTCTGTACTTAAATACTCTCCACCTCGATCCGATCGAAGTTTCTTGATGCTCAAGCCTGTTTGCTTCTCTACTTCAAGTTTATACTCCTTGAATTTCTCAAAGGCTTCAGATTTGTGCTTTATCAAAAACACGTGTCCGAATCTTGAGAAATCATCAGTAAAAGTGATGAAGTATGAAAAACCACCTCTTGCAAGTGTAGACATTGGTCCGCATACATCACTATGTATGAGGCTTAAGAGTTCACCAGCTCTCTCTCCGTGTCCACTAAACGGAGTTTTGGTCATTTTACCTTTGATACAAGACTGGCAAGTCGCATAAGACTTATATTCAAACGGATTTAAATATCCATCTTTATGTAGCTTGTTTAGTCTTGTTTCATTAATATTACCAAGTCTACAATGCCAAAGAAAAGCTTCATTTATATCTGAAAACTTTCTTTTACTAGTATGTTGTATATTGAAAACTGTGTGTTGGTTCAGGACGTAAATACCGTTATTTAGTGTACCATACCCAATCAACTCTTGATTCAGGTTAATGTTCATAACATTATTTTGCAATATAAAATGATATCCTTCATTGTCCAACAAAGAAACGGATATTATATTACACAGCATACTTGGTACTAAATAACACGGGTTCAAAACCAAAATACTTCCTGAAGGCAACCCTAGATGATACTCTCCCACGGATACAGCATGTATATTGGAACCATTTCCAACCCGCAGAGTATGATCTCCTATTTCTCAATCCCTGCATACAATTGCAGATGTGAGAACCATAACCGGTATCCAATACCCAGGATGCAGAGTTTAAAGAAAAACAGTTTTCAGTTACAAACACACCTGAAGTGGAAGCATCAGCATGCTTCTTCTTCTTGAGATCAGCAAGATATTCAGCACAATTGCATTTCCAATGTCCTGACTTTTTACAGTAAAAACATTCTCCTTTCCTGCTTCCCACAGCCCCGGCTTTGTCTTTCCCCTTTGCCTTTCTAACTCCACCTTTCTGTTTGATGGACTTCTTCTTTTTCTTTCCCTTGGCCTTAGCTTTTGGGAATGAAGAGGAAGTTGGCCCAGCAAGCAGAGCAGGAGTCCTTGCCGTTTTCAACGTGTTCTCTGCACTTCTCAACATATTGAGAAGTTCAGGCAATGATTTCTCCAAACCATTCATTTGAAATTTACTATGAACGGAGCAAAGGCAGGGGGGAGAGACTGTAGAACAATATCCGTATATTGCTCATTATCCATAGTCCATCCCAGTCCCTCAAGTTCTTCAATAAGACCAATCATTTTCAAAACATGGTCTCCAACTGATGCACCAACAGCCATTCGCATCTGAAACAGCTTTCTAGATGCCTCGTATCTCAAAGTACGAGATTGCTCTTCATACAACTCCTTTGTGTGAAGAAAGATGGATTGCACATCCATATTCTCGTGTTGCTTCTGATGGACATTGTCCATAGAAGCGAGCGCGAGGCACTTGGCCGTGTTGCAGTCATTTTCCCAAGTTTTTCGGATCTCCCTATCCGAGACAGATGATTCAGGTCCTGGGACGGGTGGGGCTTCAGTATTGAGGACATATGATACCTTATCATATGAGAGTGCAATGTTTAAGTTCCTCAACCATTCTTTATAATTTGGTCCTGTCAGTTTATTTTTCTCAAGTAGAAGCTTAAGTCCTGACATCTGTAACTGCCATTCGGAGAGAGAAAAGGATACACTTAGCGAATTGCTCTTTCAAAGAATTAGATTGGTTATTATTTTGTCTAATCGATGTCTCCCACTGCTTTTAATCAAATTTTCTTTCAAAACCTGAAAAGAAAACTAGCCAGGAATAATTTTCCTGGAAGTAACACTTACTCACAGTGAGATCGAGATCCAACTATCACATAGATGGTATGCAATCTCATTGCAAATTTCAACTCTTGAAATTCCCGATATGGTTTTTACCCCTAGTAACTTATGACCTTGGCTATGGTCAACATATCATAAGTACTAGTCAAATTCTACCCGTCATTTCATGATTAACTAGACCCACCCATATGACCCTTGACTATGATCAACATAATCACATGAATGTCCTAACTAATCGCATCATATGCTTTGTAGGAAGACATCACTTAGCTACCGTACACTACGCCTTGACTATAATCAACATACGCAGCACGAATACTAAGTATTCTGCTTCCTAAAATGACGGAGGGTTGCGGATGGTTTTTTTAAGAAAACCTTTAACGCTTTGAACTTGATCTCGTTGTAGAATCAAAACAGTTAAGAAAAGGAGTGGCTTAAGCTCCGCATCTTATTGAAACTTGCATTTTCATAAAAAGCCGAGTTTGTTTCAAATCTGATTCTACAACATCATTAGGTTTCTTTTCTTTACATTAATCTCATTAATGTGATCCCATCATCTAAGTTCCTAAGCCATCACAGAATAGAACGTATACTTATACCATCCGCATTCGCCACAGTGTCCCGTTATGCACCGTTAGGTTACTTAACTAATGGCATAGCGGGACGGGACTAGCGCGGGTGTAAAATATAAGCAACGTTTATTATATATCATATATATAATAATAATCCATTCGTCTCAGATACTAAGTAATCACATTACAGAATATCAACAGCAGAAGCAAATAAAAGGATATCTAGGATGTCCGTATTTTGTATCGAGCCAACAATAGAAAATACGGATTCCATGGTCGTGATGAATAGCCAAGCCCACACCCCTAGACCCCTACGAGAGCGGCAAGTGATCCCGCCAATTCTAGAGTTTAGGAGACCCGGCCTCGACTCCTCGAGATGGCCTCCCACTGAACCCTAGAACCCGGTCACTTGTGCTCCCCTCCTTGGGTCTATCCTAATGCGGAAAAGTAAATAATATACAATTGATTTATACATGAATGAAAAGTAAAACTCTCATCTCACATAAAAACCCCCGGCTATTCATTCGCGACAATCCTACTCATCATATCTCAGCAACACATAATATCTCATATCATCAACGTAAGTAAGTATGCGTATCCCGATTGTCGTTGACGTATAGCAACGAAAACGGCGATACACCACATACTACACTTACGGTCGCAGAAAATAAAATGAAAAACTACAACATTTAGAATCCACAATCACCTTAGACATCATAAATTCGAAATATCACATACTTCGTATTTCATGCCTAACTATATGAATTCCACATATTGTATCACATTTCAGATAAATAGACAATGTTAAACTTTTCGATCGAATAAAAAAACACCCAAGATTTCCCAAACTGCACAACACTTGAGCCGAGTTCAAAAATTTCTAGAACATGCCACAGCCCCTTATGGACCAACCGTAGAAGGGCCAAACCAACGCCTCACATGTGGCAACGCTAAACTACCACAAACCCTAAGGTTCAGTGATAGTTTTGACGGTCACATAATCGAGTTATGGTTATGTTCTTCTAGAGTGTCCACAGATACGCTTGCATATTTTTCGAAAGTTTCGAATTAGGGAAAAATCCAACACTTGGAATTGTTCCAATACGGGAAAAATTGTGTTTCTAATATTCGTTCAAACATTTTAACACGTTCTAAAAATCTGAAAATCTGAACGAAGTTAAGCCTTTCCAATCGAATCACCAAATACAATATATCTCCAGAAAACTCAACACTTGAGTAAGTTTAAAATATTTCAGAGGCAAGTACATATTAAATCAGGTCTTCTGATATAAAAATTATTCCCTGAACCAACAGTACGGCCGCGGATCCGCGGCCAAAGGCATGCTTTTGCCGCGGATCCGCGGCTCTTTAGAGGGATCGTTGAAAAATTTTTACATGGTAATTCCTAAAAAAGCCTGCTGAATTTTTTAAGACCTTTTAATTTGGAAAAAATCCAATTTTCAAAAAATTTCCAGAGAGCGGTCCAAATTGGTGTTTCGTGGTTCGATCGGACGTTTAACATCGCCTACGCATCGCCTAAAGCTCTAGCCTGGCTCTGATACCACTGAAGGGCTAGCCTAGCACCTCGTCAAGGGTTCGGTAGCATCACATATGCCATAATCAAAATTTTAGAGGTGCTAAGTTAACTCGACAAGAATCGAAACTAGAAGTTTTAGGGACTCATACAAATAAGTATCACATGCAAATGTAAAAACTATCACTAAGAGGAGAGATTACAACCTTTGTAGATCTCCCTCGGTGACTCCTTGGCACTATGAGAGTTTGGAACGGATCGATGGAAGCCTTCCTTGTCCACGATGATCCACCCGACGTCCCTTTGCCCAAAGCTCCTTACCTTACTTGTTTCGCAAACGAAGTAGAGTAAACACCCTACACAAATCGGCTAGATGTGTGTAGTATGATGATGTGGTTTATGTTCTTCAATTGAAATCCTTTCTTTTATCAACTTTCACTCAAGAGAGAAATCAAAAGAGGAAGAGGAAGATAATGGTGGCTTGAGCTCTCTATCATATCACATATGATAACTTGTTTTCACACCCTTATTCACAATTTTTTCTCTTGGTTTTTCATTGTATGTTTCATATCACATATGAAGCTATTTATAGTGATGAGAAGGAATATTCACCATTATTCCATTACCACCATAATTGTGAGTGGAAATTCTTTTCCTAAAGAATTAAGCATGGGTGGAAATTCTTTTCATTAAGTTAAGTAAAGCTTACCCACTAAAGAATAAAGGAGCATGAGTGGATATTCTTTACATTAACTTAAAATGATAAATACAAATTAAAAGCTTCAATATAAGTCTTATATTGCCACCATTCTTGTATCAACAACCATGATACTATGTATGCATGTATGTGTCCATGCACATCATCATGTGCATACATGCATGCATACAAAAGGATTTACTTAAAGAATTAATCTAAATGTAATTTGTTAAATCAACACTTGATTTACCAAACCGGTCATATCACATACGATCCGACAAATAGAAAATGCCCGATTAATATACGTTATCACATAACTGTATTTAATCGGGTCCCGCGCATATCTCATATGCACACCACACCTTTTTGCCTGAGCCAGGAAACTTCATTGTGGGACTCTAAGACTCGTCAATACGCCGGCAGTAGATGATGATCATATCAAACATCTACAAGCCGCAAGAGGTCAGCTAAACATAACGGCTACCCGGGTATTGAAACGATCAGAAGAAAACCAGCGAAGCTGTAAAAACTCCCGTCGAGCCAACTGGCAACACTTACCGTACAGTCCGGTCTCTTCGTCAGATATGCTGCATATCGAGTCTAGGGATGGAATCGTCGACCCCAGTAACTCAATAAGTCATGCTGGTGTATGGCTCATAACAGATCGAGAAACTACTGATAACTTTTATCAGTAAATCTCAGCAGCCCTGGCCAGGGACTTCATGTTATAGCCAATCGAGCATAGCACAACATCAACCCCCAATATCGGGAGAGACGAAACCCCTCCTATCGCTCATTGCCTCCATGTGCCTCGAGACTGTACCCAAAGACCACCTGTTTGCACGACTCAGTAGAGCCGTGGTAGGGTGGAGATCAAAGTATAGTCGGAGGACACACAAGACTCTATGACGATCTCGGGTCTACAGACTAACCTGTACCAGTGTTCCCTGAGAACTGCTATCCGACGATAGATATAATACCACATAGGAGTTCTCGGCGAGTCCGTTCAGTGTACCCAGTCTCCACTGAGCACCCGCATACAATCTTTGGTGTCTCCTCACCAGATGGATATGGGATCATCCATCGCCCATCATATGGGACAAGAATAGTATATTCTAGTTTACTCTGGAATATCGATGCCCTGTCTCGATACACCCTCGACTAGGAACATTTCAAGGATATGCTTATAGACTACATGTGCCCCACTAGTATGATCCACATCATAATCACAGTAGTCAAGCAAATATCCTTTGGGCTTTATCAACATGTGTAAATGATTAAATCTACATGTACAGATAAAGTAAACCAGATAGCGTACTATCATGTTGAGCAAGAAATTCATCTATCTCCATAGATTATATGTCCAAATTTCCACTATCCATATAATGGCCTTTAGGGCATACATATTACTAACATTGGGTTCTTGTTTCTTCACTTGGTTTCTCAGATTGTCTTCTAGTTTTCTTCCAGATTTCTACAGTGCATAATGTCATGAACTTTTACCGTTTGCTTTGTGTCGAAGTCTTGAACCTTGCGCTGCCTTTGTACTTTGTGAAATTATTCATTGATCTTCATTTGTCCCTCAAACTGTAGGCATGATCATGATTCCTCCATTTGTTGGTCGTAGTCTCACTTTTGTATCGTCTTTTCATTATTTTCACTGTTTTGTTCCGAGAACCTGTAACCTGCAACTATATAGCAGACATGGATCAAAAGCACCTGTTTATTTGTAAAATGAATAAGAATGGGGAATATAATAGTGCAAAATTATGATATGAACAAATACCCCCAAACTTATCTTTTGCTCGTCCTCGAGCAAAACTAGTTTTATTCTCGAAAAAAACCTAGCCTCACTTTCGCAGGGAAACACGATTGCACTGAGCTCGTGCAACAAGCCGTTAAACCTCTAGGTGTCCCTAGTAGGAGGAGTGTTGTCTCGTGAGGGTTTTCAGCGGATACTACCCACAAAATCCTATCAATTCGGCTTATCGACTTTTATTCTCCAATTAGGTTTTGTAACAAGAAACTCTATTATCTTCGACTCAGAAATTATCCACCCGTATTTTTCACGCTTCCTTATTATTTAACTTAAGATTATATATGTTCTTGTAAAATTACTTAGCTTTTAGCATCTTTTAAGTTTTCCTTCTAGGGTTCTATTTCAACTTAGGAATTTTTATCATCTCTATTAAAGATATAAGTCCTATTTTTCATTTCTATCTCTCATCTAAACCCCAATCACATACCCCTACGTGTGTGTATATATCACCCCTACACTTGAAAATTCAAATCAAGCTATTATACTCTTGTCCGTTGTCCAAAGTACTTTTCAATTGGTGAATTTTTAGATGAAATTGCTCACACATTCTTCATGCGACCGTTAATACTTCTTGAGGTACCAACGACCAATTACAAAATGTGCTTATACATTAATGTGTAATTCCTAGTCTTGTAATACTTAAGGCTTTAGCAGTGACTCCCAAACCAGTTGGTCTAAGGCACTAGGTGATAAAGCACCCTCGCTAAATATTTTTTCTATTTATGCAGCCTTAAGTAATTACAAAAACCAGTGTTCATTTTTTTATATCTTTATTCACACTTGTATTTTTTATTTTATTTTCCTTCATACTAAGGACTTTAGACAAGAGCATTTCAAGGTCTCCTCTACTATTCCAAGTTTCAAGGTGCGTGTTTGTGCAATTTGTAGGGTATATATTTTTAGAATTTAGACATAAGCTTAGGAATTATTTTTCAAACTTATACTTTAATAAAAATATCAATACTTTTCCCTTGTTTTAACTTAGCCCAAGAAGTCAACTCGAAATTTTCCTATTTCTAAGTATACCACAAAGACATATATTTTCTACCGTTAAATTTTAAGAAAGGTTATTTTTAGGGTTTTTAATTTACTAAGTTTTGGATCTAGTTTTTCCTAGCTAGTTAACCGTCTTGTTAAACTTAAGTCAATTATGGCCAAAATTGAATTTTTTAATTTTTATAATTTTTTAAAATTTTTATTTGATTTTAAAATAAGTATGCAAATGCAAAAATATACATATGAATGCGAAGGAAGAAAGCTTACCGAGCACACCCCCAAACTTAAACTTGACAGTGTCCTCACTGTCAGGCTACACCAAGAGGGTCAAAATTGTTGGGACTCCCCTGTTTATTTATTTATTTATTTTTGTTAAAAGAAAAACAAAATATATATACAAAAAGGTCCCCCCTAAACTTAAGTGAAACAGTGTTTCCACTGTTGAAGCATTAAAGTTCAGAGTTAGGGAGGAGGAGAAAAACACAGTATCAAGCTATACAAGGCCTTACACAGGCCAAAGGTTAGCACCAACCATTCAAAATTTTTATCGTTATAATGGTGTGGGTGGTGAAAGAATAGAGTGTAGAGAAAGGAGATGAGAAGCACACGAGACCGTGTAGAGATAGACGCGGTATACAGTCTCGGTAAATTAGGAGAAGAATGGCGGAAGGGAAAAAGAAATGGAGTATGAACTTGAGGGTATAAATTAAGTGAATAAATTAGCAAAAATTGTGATGACCGATGTGTTAAGAGCGATTGTACTAATCTATCAACCCGTCGAGAAATGGGGTTTAATCCCTCAAGATTCGAAAGCAAACATGGGTACGTCGAACTTGGTAAACCATCCATTGAAAATGGAAGCGTGACGGATTCTTGCGCAGTCGAAAGGACGAAGGGGAGTGATTTAGGAAGGGTCTCATTCTCACCTAAGTAAGCGTATGTAAGGTGAGACGACAACAACTTGAGTTCGAGTTTCAGAGGCGAAACAATTGAAGGTGAAATTGGTGAAACTGTCTCAAACTCGAAGGATTCCATCAATGGTTCGAAATGACTGTAAGCAACCGAGTCTGATGGTTCAACTAACTCATCTAAAAACTCAAAGGACTCAAACTCGGGAGGTGAGTCTTCAAAATCATCCGAAAAAGTGAAACACTCGTAATCGTTATCGGTTGTGAGAACTGTGTCAGATTCAAGGAGGAACGCACTAGTGGCGTCAAGACTGTTGTGATCGAACAGAAATTTTTCAAGCTCACAGTCCTCCTGCGTGATCTCAATACTATCCTCAATACTCTCCTTAATACTCTCCTCACAATTCTCCTCAAAAGTTATCCCATCCATGCAATTATCATCAAAATCAAGACGCATATGAAGTTCGGGAGAAACATTAAATGACTCGGGATGATGAATTGGAGAGAAAAATTCAGTCAAATCTGCTGGTTCATCATCCAAATTATTCCCTGCGTCAATATCCTCAATCAAGTGAAAATCAATTTTTTCAGACACCTCATCAAAAGCATGGATATTTATCAATTCAGGTTCTAGATTGGAGGTGTAGAGGTCGAAAGGATTGGTGATGGTTTCACTTGAAAGGGACCCTTCACAATTTGGCAAATCAAGCACTACAAAGTTGCACAACCCATTAAACGTTTTATTTTCAACTGGTGAATCATTTGGGACACTTGTTTGAAAACCGGAGTTGTGGGATTCAATTGGAGATGGGTAGGTTTGATTTGGAAGTGTGTAGAACTCACTCTCACCACTCAAATTCTCACTCTGTCCAACCGCCTCATCATACATTGGAATTTTTGGAGCTAGTTGGAAACTAGCTACCGGTTCACTAGGTTGTCTTGATGAATTAAGGGCGGCAATGGACGCATTCAAATTCCTCATCTGTTGGTTTTTCGCTACAATATAAGCTTCCAACGACTGTTCCAGACTAGACATGGGTTATGAAGGGGTTTCAGTAAAAAATTCAAAATTGTTTGGATTCTGGAAACTCCCAAATGGCTGTGTAGAAGCAATATCTAGGGATGGTGGGTAGGACTGGTAGGAATTGAATGGTTGGACAGGAGTAGGATCAACATTTGGATAAAAAGGTGAATGGACTTGTTGATCCCAAGATCTGAAAGTGTTGAAAGGAGTGAAAGATCGGTTACGAGATTGTTCAATATGTTCAGCAATAGACATGGGTTTCGGAGTTACAACAGAACTCGAAAAAGTAGTATTAACGTATGAAGGTGGTGAAGGTTGAAATGGTTGATACAAAGTGGATTGCGGAGTCGAACTGTTTCTCCTAGACGCTTATATTCGATCTTTCAAAGAAATTTTGGGCATGGAGGGGTCGTCCATAATTCGACCAAAACAATTCGCGTAGGAAGCAATGTTTGGATGAGGGTACCAAAGTTCGGCAAGAGTTTTGTGAGGTGGGGTACCCATGATGTAAGAAAGGAGAAGAAAACGAATGTGGGTGCAAGTGGGGTGCAATGGATTTCTTAGCGACAAGTTGCAAGTTTATTTTTAAATTTTTTTTTTCCGTTTTGTGTTTTTTTTATATAAAGAGCTTTTTGCAAAAAAGATTTTCAATAAAAGGCTTAGACACATGTTCAATCAATCACAAATGCACAATCAAGCCTAGATCTAGGGTCACCTAGGTCAACTAGACTGCTCCTAACTGTTCCAAAGGGCAAGATGTGAGGACCTCAAATCGCCTCTTCACCGCCAATTGTGGCCAGGTAAGCACAAGTAGAGAAAGGAGGGATCCGCTCACGAATCACCGTGAGACGGGCTTTTTAAAGTTACCTTTCCCTACCTGTCTAGCATAGGCACCACAAAGTCAGGTTTAGATCAACGATCGGTGCCTAACAACTATTCCTTTGTCCTATTGAGCGCGACAGTCCTTAAGGCTGAGTCTAATCTTTTTTAATTTAACTCGTTGGTCAATGCGATATGCTTTATGTGATTTTTGGGGTCCTGGGAAGGGTAATGAAATCCCCACCCAATCTGGATTGGTGTAAAAGCCCCTTAAAGTCAATTTAAAATATGCAAAGCAGTAAACACAATCAAACACTAGCAAACAATTTTTTTTTATATAGCGCGGCGCAAAGAATCCTGCACAAGATCAAGTTATTGGAGAAGGGAAGAAGTTTTTGCGCAAAGAACCCTGTAGGAAAATTGTTACAGAGGAGATAATGGGGTTTCAGAAGAAGAGAAGAAGCTTACAGAGGGGATTTTTCTTGCTGACGTCACCTTAAGACCGCGGTTCCGCCGCCGAAGGTGAGTTATGGCCGCGGTTCCGCCACGGGATCGTCGGTTCAGATCTCCAATCTTGTTCTGTTTCTCCGTTGTGGTACTCCTCTATTTGTTCAGATCTGCTGTTTGCTGTTTTGCTCTCTGGATTTTTCCAGATCTGAATTCGTTCGTCGATCCTGCACAATTCAAACAAAATACCCTTCACAAAATAACAAGATGATAAATAAATTTTTTATATATTTTTTTTATTTTTCAGTTTTTATGATTTTTCAATTTTTATATTAACCCGAAATTACAAAAAGAAAATAACTACGCCATCCCCGGCAACGACGCCATTTGATTGATTGGTGTTTTGCGTATGCGCTTTCAAAAGATGAATCAAAGAATAATTTTACCGCAATCAAGAACGACGTCGCTTGGTAGCTAGCCGGTGAGTACGGGTCGGTCCACAGGGATTTTGTGTATTCTCAATTTGTTCTAACAAGTTAATTCCAAACGGTGTTGAATTTATTATCACTACAAATTAAGGTTGATCTAGACTAGGATTAAAACCTTGCTAGGGTTAGGTTTAGGTTAAGTTTGGAAAGTCAATATTCCTCACCGCTTTCTATGCCCTAATTAAGATCTATTAGGTGTTATGGTAATAATTAATAAAGTGGATTAGTACCATCGGGAAGAAACTAGGTTTCTTCCTCTAGGTTCTTGTCCTTCCTTTCTTAATTCTTACCCTAACCTCTATGGAAAACATATACAACCGGTCTTTTATACTACGGTATCACCGCTACCTAGTGGGATAGGGTGCCGTAGGAAGCGGTGTGTGTATGTATGCATGGAGTCCTATAAAAATATGTGATGGGCAAGAAAGGGGTGAGAGATTTTCATCTCTTAAACCTTTCCTATTCCTAACCTTAACAAGTGAGGAACTACTCACTCATTAGGGAATTGATAAACATGTTCTAAACTAATTAACCAGGGCAGATAATAAAAGTTATGCTAGGGCAGATAATAAAAGTTATACTAGGGCAGAAAGAAAATTAACTAGGGCAATAAAAAGAAAACCTACTCTAATTTTTATTTGATGCTCTCTTCAAACATTTACTAGAATTGAATTCTGAATTTTGATAAATACAATGAGACACAAGAAGAGGCATGCCCTAAAAAAGAGCATTAGGGTTTCTATTTATAGATCATAGAAACCCTAGGGTTACATTCGATACATATCTGCACTTACAAAATTACCCCTAAGAAGCCTAGTCAACGCACCGCCAAACCGACGAGATTCGCACCGACACGGGCTCATCATGGCTAGGAACCGCGGCCATAAGGCATGTTTGGCCGCGGATCCGCGGCCATATAGAGGGCTTATGGGCTCTGTTTCTCTGGTGTTCTTCTGGTTGCATTTGGGTTCTTGTTTCTTCATTTGGTTTCTCAGATTGTCTTCTAGTTTTCTTCCAGATTTCCACAGTGCATAATGTCGTGGACTTTTACCGTTTGCTTCGTGTTGAAGTCTTGAACCTTGCGCTGCCTTTGTACTTTGTGAAATTATTCATTGATCTTCATTTTTCCCTCAAACTGTAGGCATGTTGAAGATTCCTCCATTTGTTGGTCGTAGTCTCACTTTTGTATCATCTTTTCATTATTTTCACTGTTTTGTTCCGAGAACCTGTAACCTGCAACCTGCAACTATATAGCAGACATGGATCAAAAGCACCTGTTTATTTGTAAAATGAATATGAATGGGGAATATAATAGTGCAAAATTATGATATGAACAACATACAACACCCCTACTTCACCATCCTACATTAGATTAGCACTTTGATGTGGTGTGTTTCCTTCATTAAAGAGTTTAGTGAAGATGTAGCTTGGATTGGCGGACTTCGAGTGGATCATCTTCGGCACGAAGGTCATCGGAGGAAGCTTGCACCTTCTTCAAGTGGAGCTTAGTGGAGTCGCGAGGACTACTACACGGAGCTAGTGAAGAGAAAGACTCGGTCTACAAAGGTTGTAGCCCCTTTCTCTTAGTGTAACTTTTAGGATATCTAGCTTAAACCCTAATCATCTAGTTAAAGATTTTGATAGTGTAGATTAGCACCCCGATTTTTTTTAAAATGGCATGCTTGATGCTTGTAAAACCTTGTGGTGGTGCTAACATACACTTTCAGTCCCGAGAAAAACAAAATCCTAACCTCACTTTCGCCGGGAACACGATTGCACTGAGTTCGTGCAACAAGCCGTTAAACCTCTAGGTGTTCCTAGTTGGAGGAGTTTTGTCTCCTGAGGGTTTTCAGCGGATTGCACCCACAAAATCCCATCAAGCTAATTTTATGAGGAAATTGTTGATTCTAATCTTAAAGTTAGTATCAAAGCTAGAAGTTATATTATCCTAGTCAGAAATGTCCAACACCTATTTTTCTCTCTTCTCATCTCATTTAACATAAGTTCATATACGTCTTTACGTGATTGTGCGAATAATGTTGTTATGTTTTAAAAACTTTGATTAGGATCGTCATGTAAAAAATATGGACCAGACTTCTAAAGGATCGCACGAGTACGAAAAGACTTAAGATTTTCTCAAGTTCGTTCTCCAGTTAAGTTTTTGTAAGTCTACAGTAGCTCCGGGCAGTCAATCCGAGGCCAAATGCGGAAACAAAAACTTTTTACGAACTTTGAAACTGGCGCTAACGCATACTTTAATCCGGATCGAACCATTAACATTAAACTAGCTAACTACTAAGAAGTGAGAGTAGCTATACCGATAGATCCGTTTCCTTCGGTCTTTGGCCACCATCCCAAGCTCCTCGCGGCATCTCCGATCTCCGGTCTCCTCGTCGGAAGTGCACCACATCAATGAGTCTTTTTACAGGCCCCCGCTTCATCCGAAGTAACTCGAACATGAAGTTTGTTAGCCGACATGTCCAAGGTGAAGTAGAGAATGTGTGTGACAGCTTTGTCTCAAGTATCCATTGATTCTCAACACATGAGAGTGTATGGATGGAGGTTGAAGATGATGCCATTGGTGGAAGTTATGAGCTAGAGGAAGAAGAAGAAGAAGAACTTTTCTTTTCTTGTGTGAGATGAAAAATGAGAGAGGCTTAGAATGATAATCACAAAAGCTAACCCATGTACATGGCTTCCCTGTCTCTCCTCTTATCATTTCAACACATAAATCAATCCAAAATGAGACATATTCACAAATAAAGAGACCATGAGTCATCACTTATGCATGTGTCACAATTAGTGCTCCTCATGATGAAATCCACTCACAATTTCCACCAAAATAAACATTAACCCAAATGTTTATGACAATAAAAAGAACGGCATCATCTAAAGTAAACTTGTGACGGATCACAAGAATACCCCTCACCTGTATACACATACCTGCATCCGCATTCCGAATGAATGCGAATGCGATGAGACGAAAGCAATCCAACAAATCTAATACTAAGATTCGACTTAAACCAAAGCCTACTAGTATGATCCGTCCGATCATGATCCGTGCACAAGTGCACGTATATGATCGAACCCTGCCATAATACCATACGGCCTCTACAACATTTCGCCCGAAACTTGAGAAACTGTCTGTGGGGGACTCTAAAGACTCGTCAATACACTGGCTGTGGATTTAACCACTTGCACGTCAGAGGTACTAGCTGTACGTAACGGGCGCCCGGGTATTGACCAAAAGGGAAGCCGATGAGCGAACTCATCCTGGAACCCTACTGAGCTTGTCAGTGACAATATCCGTACAGTCTGGTCCGTTCATCTATGAGTATCGCATTTCGGGCCTAGAGGGTTGGTAAAAGTCAGACCCCCAAAAGCGGTACAAGTCATGTCGGAGTGTAGCCCAGAACACCCTGAGATACTACTGGAATACCTACCAGTAAATCTCCTTCCTTGGCCAAGGACTTCGTGTAATGGCTCTCCTAGACACATCACGATCTCACCCCCAATACCGGGAGAGACGAAACCCCTGCCGATCCGCTCACTGCCTCCATATGGCTCGGGATTGTACCCAACTAAAATCTGTTTGCACGACTCCTTTGAGCCGTGGTAGGGTAGTAATCAAAGCACAGTAGGAACTCACACGAGACAAATGACGATCTCAGGTCAATGAACTAACCTGTACACATGTCACCAGGGAACTTCTATCTGACGTCAGGTATAATACCAACTAGCATGTTACCTGGGAGTCCTGTCCGGTGTACTCATAACCTAATGAGCACCTGTATACATCTTAGGTGAACCAACTGACACCAATGGCTTATGAGACTGGCCACCGCCCCTCTTCGAGGTCTCGACTGTATACACTAGTCTACAAATGGAGTATCGATGCCCAGTCTCGAAACTCCCACGACTAGGGACCACTTTAAGGATGTGCTTATAGACTACCCAACTCTCATGTATATGATCGCCATCATACTGCTGGTAGTCAAGCAAGAATCCTAAGGGCTCTATCAACGTGTAATAGTGACATGTAATGTCACCTAAAGCATGTACACGATGATAAAGATGAACCAGATAGCATACTATCATCTTGAGTAAGACTGTCCTACCAGCATAGGTCCTCCCTCAATCATTGCAATCACGTGCCTGCGATCCAATAATTGACTTTGAGGGCACTATATCCAATAATCTCCCACTTGCACTCAAGGCTAATTATTGTGATGTCGCATACTCACAGCCCGTGTGATATCGAACACCCAACTCCTCTACTGATCAGTCTCACAAAGCCCGTTTGCGAAACTATTGCGTTCGAGGAATAGCCTCAGTGAGAGGATCCGCCATGATGTTTCTTTCTATGTCTCTCTTTATCTCAAGTTCGCGGAGAAAGCCATCTCCCGAAATGAGCAATACCTGTCTTAGAATATGTCTGGATATCTGATGGGATCTAGTTCATAAATGAACTCCAAATCCAAACTTCTTAGACTGTATCATCAACTGAACTTAATCAGTATCCTGCTCCACACCTCCCTCAGTATCCGCTTGGACCACCTGTCCAAAATACTGCCCCTCGTCAGAGGGAAACTATAACTCTGACAGTCACTCTGTCATCCAGGTCACCTTGGAAGCCTGGAATGATAACTGTCTCCCGAAGGAGGATGCCGTTATCATATCCCTAGAACATCCACTTATGTTCTAAAACTGATTCCGAACGTTACTCCAGGATAGGATTAATATCAACTTATTACATCTAGTGCAAAAACAACATCTGGTGTGGTACTTGACATCTCATGATTGACTCAATTGCCTAAGCAAGTGATATGTCAATCATGCACATCCCTCTCCCCTTTAGTCTGCAAGACACCTTTAGAGAGGGTGACTCCATCACCTGCAGGTATACTACCGTGCCAGGAGTCTTCCATTCTAAAACACCTGTAGAATGCTGTCTAAATACCCAGATTGGGAAACTACCCAAATCTAGATCTAAAACCATAGATCTAGTAACCAGAATGTCTGATATTATATCTATATCCTATGTGGAGAAACCACTGTGTGACAACCAAAGTATAACCGATCATAGTATAGGAATATCACTTCCTACTATGTGTATGTCATCCAAATACCAGGACATCACACCTACTACCTTCTTAACAGATCCATCCACTATTCTGATGAAGTCAAACCTATGACTGTCACATCAGAAATAGATGATCTATCTCCGCTATATCTGCTTTAGTCTATAAATAGACATAAGCTACTTGTCCACTATGCTTCCGCTGCTCCCACTGACTACGACAACTCTCTGGCAGAGTCATATATACGTGCACTTCTAAAGCTAGTTTAGAACGATACTATACTCATCCTCCTGCCGGGTCTCATAGCCTGGAACAACAGTAGTGTCAAGTCTGGGTAAACAAGAACCTCCCTGTCACCGTCCTTGAGGCTACCGGAGTACCTCTCGGGTGCCTGCGGTTACCCACCATATCTGCGGAGTGGCTAATGAAATGTCAATCCAGATTGAATCTTTAGGTTCTTATCAAATTTTCAGTAATCGTTTGTGGTTCTAAAATCACTTCCAGTTCTACCATACTCCCAGTACCGTTTTCTGAAAAAATCCATTTTTGTTAAAACTGTGGCGAGTCAAGAACAATATCACTATTGATCTTCCAGATAGTAGAAAGTCAACCCTCGTCATAGCCCGGGTCAACCCACAAACAGCCATTACAGAAATGTGCCTTGAGTTATCCAGAGTCTGGTTTTAAGCATAAGACGGACAACTCCATATACCTTAACATCGTTAAGATATGAGCTATTCTATATCTAATATAGAAACAGAGACACTGATTTATTGGAACCAGATTCAAATCATGCAGCTGTCTCCAGTGCATGTCAACTAAATGGAGAGAGGCCGATCAGCATTACACAACTTAGGAGTGCATCCAAACATGAGTAACCTGAAAGAGAAACAAGTTTCTCAATAACCATTACTATCAACTGAATACCATACAAAAGTATCTACATCTTCGATCATCTTGAAGAATCCCGATACTTGCAACACCCGGTTCTCTACTTTACTCTTATACCTATAACTTCTCAAAATTTAGACCTTGTATTTCTACGAAACACTTGTCTAAAACTAGAGAAGTCACAAGTAAACAGAATATAGTATGAGGACCAACCCCTCTGTCCTAATGGACACTGGACAATATACATTGCTTTGTATAAGTCCCCTGAGTTGAATAACTCAAACCCTGTACGTCGTAGGTTGAAAACTCTACTTATGGTTAAGAAGAATTACACCGCTGTTTAATGCTCCTTACCTAACCATCAACTGATATAGGTAAATGTCATGGACACAATTTCAAAAGGTTATATCTCACTTTATAAAAATAAACATACAGATATATCAATTTGAAATTGGTGCATAACAACGGATATTCAAAACCAAATATTTGCCGTCCGGCAAACAACCCAGGCGATTTCCTCAAATATCACCAATTACAACGAATCCTGATATAACGAGGATGATCACCTAATTCCCAATAACTTACTCCCACTCATCATCTGTAAAACCATACAGATGTGAGAATCATACCTGGTAAATACACCCTGGAGTAAGGACTAATTGGGAAATCAGTTTTCTATTAACAATACACAGTGAAACTGAAACATGAATATTTTTCGAAGGGGTATCCAGGTATTCCTAGTAATGCCTCTTCCATTATCCAGATTCATGACTGTAACCGTATATTTCTTTTCCATCTCTCCAAATCCCTTTATTTGTCTTTACTCATTACCTTCTGTACACCCTCTTAGGCTAAATGGTTTTCTTCCTTCCCTACCGTTCGACACCAGCCTATGGTTTGGAAGAAGACTATCCAATAAGCGTAATAGGTGTACTGTCCTAATCCTAGGATCACTCGCAACGCGAGAGAAGGTAAAGATAAAAGACAACTGAATAAACCTTATTCCTATTTCTCCTGAACCAGAATCCATCCCCGAACCGGAACAAGTTCCTTCGAGTTTGTATATAACCATACGATGGATCATCCAATAAACTGTGGATCTTCGTAGTGACACGGAGTGTTCTGGAGAAATACAAAGGTGAAGTAGGAGTGGCGATGAAATACTTGGTTTGGTCATGAATAGCAGTCACAATTTACTTTGCCATCTTTCTAATCCCTTTATTTGTCTTTACTTATTACCTTCTGTACACCTTACTTAGGCTAATCGGTTTTCTTCATACCCTACCTTTCGGCACCTGCCTATGGTTTGGATGAAGACTATCCAATTAGCGTAATAGATGAACTGTCCTAATCCAAGGAGCACTCGCAACCCGAGAGAAGGTAAAAGGAAAAGACAACTGAATAGTCCTATTCATTTTCTCTAGAACCGGAAACTATTCTCGAATCTGGAACAAGTTCCTTCGAGTTCGTATATAACCATACGATGGTTTTATCCAATGGAAGTGGATGTTCGTAGTAATACGGGGTGTTCTGGAGAAAAGGGTAAAAGTAGGAGTGGCAATGAGGTATGCAACTCTGACAATCCAAAAGCCAGTGTTATAAGAAGGTTCGGTTAACTTGGTCACTGAGTCATAGTTTAGGGTCGGGCCATGGTCGCTGTCAAAGAGAGAAAAGAAACACTCCGCGTGCACTCTAACCTAGATCAGAATGGTTACCAATTTATCCAATCAGGAAACCTCCCACTGTATCCTCAAATTCTCCTCCAAACCTGAAAGAAAAATTAGTCGGGATCACCCGAGGAGTAAACCAACTCATCAGTGGGAATCGGGATCCAACTATCATCGCATGATAACGTGATGGAATCTACTCACATTATCACACTCCAGAAGGTATGCGCATGCCTGGCAAGTTTCAGTTTCTTTAGAAACTCCCGATGTGATTTTTACCCTATGCTCTTATGACCTTGACTAAGGCCAACAAATCATAAGTCACATGTCAAGTTCTACCCGTCATTGTCCAGGTTAATTTGAACCCACCCATACAAGCCCTTGAATTTGGCCAACAAGGCTCTACGACTGTCCCAAACTAACGCATCTATCTATGAAACAGAAAGGTAACAAGCAGCTACCATACACTATGCCTTGACTAAGGCCAACAAACATAGCATGAATACTAAGTGCTACCCGCCTGAAATGACGGAGGGCTATGAATGGTTTTTGGCGAAAAACCTTTAACGTAATGAACTTGATATCGTTGAAGGAACTGGATAGCTTTTTATAAATATAGTGGCGAAAACCTTTGCTAAAGAGGTCACTCCCGGTGAAGGGATCTCGGCTCTTTCCCCGTAGAATGAGGTGCAGGATATTCCAACTGAATACCGCGATGCAAAGCAAAAAGTAATCGACTATAGTGAAGTTATTACCCTGACACAAACTTCTATCCAAGGGGTCACTCCCGGTGAAGGGATCTCGACCCTTGCCTCGTCGACTGAGGTGCTGGATATTCATAACCGAATACCACTGTGCAAAACAAAAGAGAACGTCCTTGTAATAACAGCTTTTTGAAAATTGTTCCAACAACGTCAAACAGGTTTTTTTAGCTTGCATTGATCCGAATCAATGCAGTCCCATCAATTGATCACACCAATAAAGAACGAAAATACGATGTACGTATATGCCATCCGCATTCGCCACTGGGTCCCGTCATCACCCGTTAGGTTACTTAACTAACGAGAGAGCGGGGACTGGACTAGCGCGGATGTAAAACATATACAACATCTACTAGTATATATATAGCAATATATAATAATCGCTCAAGGCGTGATAAATGCAACATCACAGAAAAGTAATAAGCATCACAGAACAATACAGATAATCTAGGAGCCCCGGGTTTCTTTTGAGCCGCAAGTGAAACCCGACGTTCCCCTGGTCGTGTGGATAGCCTGTGCAATGAAAATCTAGACCCCTATGGGTGCGGCAAGTTACCCGCCAAAACCTGAAGCGAGGCAGCCCCCTTCAGCAAAGTGAATGGACCACCTAGCACTTCAAGGAATCTGGTAACTTGAGCACCCCTCCTTAGGTCAACCTATACCCCCTACGAGTGCGGCGAATAGCCCGCCAATTCTAGAGTAAAGCCCCCTCCGTCTCAAAGCCATGAGATGCGGGCCCGTTTCCCTCTAGAACCCGGCTATCCGTGCACTCCACCGCGGGGTAATCCTAGTACAGAAAATAAAAATATATACAACGGGTGCATCGACCTCAACCCGGTCGTGCCCCAAAAGAATAATATACAAACAGGCAGTGACGGTAGTCCACATGTCGGACGCTCGTCCCGCAATATCAAATGTACAAATATAACCAAACTGTACTACCATTGCATCCAGGCTATCCACCACGACAAATCCGCAACATCACAGCACAACACAGAACATCAACGTGAATGTCACATTCGCAAATCCGTCTAAAGGGGCTATAGCGATTAGACAAGATTTATCGATCAAATGACATTCACGGTCACAGATATAATGTAAGTACTGTAAACTAACTTATTTAAAATTTCGATCGATAAAATTTCCCGAAGTGGGCCCTAAGTACAATTCTAGCACTCAAAATAATCTGGGCTAAAACTAAAAATTCCAGAAACCACATTTTCACACAAAAGACCAGCACAAGAAAAATGGTGCACCGAAGCCACATAACAACGGCGGAACCGCGGCCAAAACGTGGTTATTGCCGCGGTTCCTTGGCGTTACTGTGGATTCACGCTACCAAATTTCTACAGAGGTCTTAAAAAAGCCTGCCTGATTTTCTGACATACCCAAAATAATTTTTCGACCACAAAAAAATTTCGACAGAAACTCAAAAAATGGAAATGCGGTTTCGGAAATTTTGATCGATCGATGTTTTAAACATGTTAGAACAATCTAGTGAAGGTTAATGGCATGGCTCTGATATCATGTAAGTCTACGGTAGCGCCCCAGCCGTCAA
This sequence comes from Agapanthus africanus, assembly GCA_030015575.1. Taxonomy (NCBI): domain Eukaryota; kingdom Viridiplantae; phylum Streptophyta; class Magnoliopsida; order Asparagales; family Amaryllidaceae; genus Agapanthus; species Agapanthus africanus. The sequence goes on along the minus strand of JASDDO010000004.1, from coordinate 174,450,836 downwards.
TCCGAATCCAAATGCGGAAACAAAAACTTTTTACGAACTTTGAAACTGGCGCTAACGCATACTTTAATCCGGATCGAACCATTAACATTAAACTAGCTAACTACTAAGAAGTGAGAGTGGCTATACCGATAGGTCCGTGTCCTTCGGTCTTTGGCCACCATCCCAAGCTCCTCACGGCATCTCCGATCTCCGGTCTCCTCGTCGGAAGGGTACCACATCAATGAGTCTTTTTACGGGCTACTGTTTCATCCGAAGCAACTCGAACATGAAATTTGCTAGCCGACATGTCCAAGGTGAAGTAGAGAATGCGTGTGACAACTTTGTCTCAAGCATCCATTGATTCTCAACACATGAGAGTGTATGGATGGAGGTTGAAGATGATGCCATTGGTGGAAGTTATGAGCTAGAGGAGGAAGAAGAAGAAGAAGAGCTTTTCTTTTCTTGTGTGAGATGAAAAATGAGAGAGGCTTAGAATGAAAATCACAAGAGCTAACCCATGTACATGGCTGCCCTCTCTCTCTCCTCTTATCATTTCAACACATAAATCAATCCAAAATGAGACATATGCACAAATAAAGAGACCATGAGTCTGAAGGGTCCCGGCAGCGCCCCGGCCATCGAAACGCAGCCAAAATGCGGAACAAAAATTTATTAAACCGGCGCTACCGTTACCCGATTTACGGATCGACCTTAAACCCTAAACTAGCAAACTAACTAAGAGTTAGAATCGTTATACCGAGTTGATCCGTGTCCTTCGGTCTTCATTCCAAGCTCCTAGCGGCTCCTTGATGTGGTTTGGTTGCCGGTCTTCCTTCGTCTCCGATGATCCACCCGAGGGAAACGGCGCAAGCTCCAACCTCGTCGAACGAGGTAACCGACGCTCCAAAGTCGCTAGCGATGGAGAGTGGGGGTGTTTGAAAGTGTCACTACAATTTTCTCTCAAACCATGAGCTCAACAAGAAACTCAAGAAGAAGATGAAAGAGGTGATGAAGCATTTGCATGAACAAAGGAAAAAGGCTAAGTGTTTTTCTTTTTGTGAACTTGAGAGAGTGAAGGAGTGATTAATGTCATTAGCCAAAAGAAATGAACCCCCATGCCCAAAATAATGTGGCCGGCCCCTCTCTCTCTCAATCATAAAAAAATATCATTTCCTTTTTCAAATTAAACAATTAAAACAATAAACAATGCCAACCATACTTTGAATCCATGTTCATGCCATGCTTGTGCCACCTCACACCCTCCACCTCATTTGTTAAACAAATGAATTTCCATAAATGGAAATTCATACAAATGAGGTGGCACCTTCCAGAAGCTATTCCGTATAAAAAACGGAATACTTCCCGGTACATGTATCGAAATACATATACGCGTATTCGTACAAAAATACGAATAGCCAAGAGAGAAAACGAATAGTGAACAATAATACTAGAATACATATATACAAACACATATATAAATTATTAAATCAAAAACCCGATTTAATAATCCGGCTTAATCCTAAGCCGCCAGTATTATCAACCGTCCGATTAAAGTCTGCGCAGCATGCACATATTTAATCGGACACCTGTATGTACCAATATACGCCATGTACACCATATCGCCTGAACCGTGAAAACCCTCTGTGTGGGACTCTAAAGACTCGTTAATACGCTGGCAGTGGGTTTAACCACAAGCACGTTAGCGGCACTAGCTGTACGTAACGGCTACCCAGGCATTGAGCGAAAGGGAGGCCGACGAGCAAACTCATCCTGAACCCCTACTGAGCCTGACAGTGACAATATCCGTACAGTCCGGTCTGTTCGTCTAAGAGTATCGCATATCGAGTCTAGGGGGTGGATAAAGTCAGACCCCTAACAACGCGATATTTAGTGTCGGCATGATACCCATCACCTCCTGAGAAACTATCGATCCTGGATCGGTAATCCTCGTCTACCGTGGACATGGATTTCTGGTGATGGCCACTCGTACACAATGCGACATCAACCCCCAATACCGGGAGAGACGAATCCCCGACGATCCGATCACTGCCTCCATGTGGCTCGGGAATGTACCCAACTAAAACCTGTTTGCATGACTTCTTTGAGCCGTGGTAGGGTAGTAATCAAAGTACAGTGGGAACTCACACGAGACAAATGACGATCTCAGGTCGACAGACTAACCTGTACACATGTCATCTGGGAACTACTATCTGACAATAGGTATAATACCAACTAGCAGGTTCCCGGCGAGTCCGTCCAGTGTACTCATAACCCAATGAGCGCCTGCATACTATCTTAGGTGAACAAACTAACACCAATGGCTTGTGAGACCTGGCCACCGCTCCTCGTCGGGGTCTCGATCAATATACATCAGTCTACACTGGAGTATCGATGCCCGGTCTCGATACTCCTACGACTAGAGACATTTAAGGATTGCCTATAGACCCCAGCTCTCACATATATGATCGCCATCATAATACTGGCAGTCAAGAAAGAATCCTATGGGCTCTATCAACATGTACATGATGATAAAGGCAAACCGGATAGCATACTATCATCTTGAGTAAGACTGTTTTATCGGTATAGGTCCTCACTCAATCATCATAATCACAAGTCTACGACTATGATAATTGCCTTGAGGGCACTATAGCCAACAATCTCCCACTTGCACTTAAGGCCAATTATTGCGATGTCGCATACTCACAGCCCGTGTGATACCGAACACCCAACTTCTCTACTAATCAGCTTCGCCAAGCCCGTTTGCGAAAATGATTGCGTTCGAGAAATAGCCTCAGTGAGTGGATCCGCTCCAATGTTTCTTTCTGTATCTCTCTTAATCTCAACTTCACGGAGAAAACTATCTTCCGAAATGAGCAATGCCAGTCTTAGAATTTGTCTGGATATCTGATGGGACCCAGTTCATAAATGAACTCCAAATCCAGCAAACTACTCAGACTGTATCGTCCATTGAATTTAATCAGTATCCCGTGCTATGCCTTTCCTCAGTATCCGCTTGGACCACCTGTCCAACATACTATTCCTCAAAGGAGGGAAAACTGTAACTCTGATAGCTACTCTGTCATCCAGGTCACCTTGGAAACCTGAAATGATAACCGTCTTCTGAAGGAGGCTGCCGTTACCATATCCTAAGAACATTTACTTATGTTCATAAACTGCTTCCCAATATTTCTCCAGAATTGGATTAATATATGTTTATTGCAGCTAGTTCAAAAAACAATATCTGGTGTGGTACTTGACATTTCATGATTAACTGAATTGCCTAAGCAAGTGATATGCTAATCATGTAGATCTCTCTCCCTTTTAGTCTGTAAGACACCTTTAGAGAGGTTGACTCCATCACCTGCAGGTTCACCACCATGCCAGGAGTCTTCCATTTGCTGTCAAAGTACCCAGATTAGGATACTTCCCAAATCTAGATCTAAAACCATAGATCTAGTAACCAAAAAACTTAATATTATTTCTATATTCTTTATGGAGAAACAACTTTGTGACAACCACAGTATAATCGATCGTAGTATAGGAATATCCCTTCCTATCAAGTGCATGTCATCCCAATACCTGGACATCACTCTCTACTACCTTCTTAGCAGATCCATCTCCTATTCTGATGAAGTCAAAGCCTATGACTGTCACATCAAAAATAGATGATCTATTTCCGCTATACCTGCTTTATTCTATAAATAGACACAAGCTACTTGCCTACTATGCTTCCGCTGCTCCCACTGACTACAACAACCCTCCGGCAGAGTCATATATACGTGCACTTCTAAAACTAGTTTAGAACGACGCTATACTCATCCTCCTGTCGGGTCTTATAGTCTAGAACAACAGCAATGACAAGTCTGGGTAAACAAGAACCTCCCTGTCACCGTCTCTGAGAAGACCGAAGTACCTCTCGGGTGCCTGAGGTTACCCACCAAAATCTGCGGAGTGGCTAATGGAACATCAAATCTAATTGAATTCTTAGGTTCTATTAAATTTCCAGTAATCGTTTGTGGTTCTGGAATAACTTCCAGTTCTACCATACTCCCACTTGTGTTTTTCTGAAAAAGTCCATTTTACTAAAACTGTGGCGAGTCAAGAACAATATAAATATTGATCTTCCTGATCGTAGAAAATTATCCCTCGTCAAAGCCCGGGATAACCCACGAACAACCATTACTAAAACGTGCCTTGAGTTTATCTGGATTCTAGTTTTAAGCATCAGCCGGACAACTCCCTATACCTTAACATCGTCAAGATATAAATTGATTATATATATATCTGATATAGAAACAAAAGCACTAATTTAATTGGAACCAGATTCAAAATCATGCAGCTGTCTCCAGCGCATATCAACCAAATGGAATGAGGTCAATCAACATTACTCATCTAGGAGTGCATCCATATATGAGTAACCCGAAAGAGAAGCAAGTTCTCAAAACCATTACTATCAATGGAATACCAAACACAAGTATTTATATCTTCGACTTCCTCGAAGAATCCTGATACTTACAATAAATGGTTCTCTACTTTATTCTTATACCTATAACTTCTGAATATCTGGACCTTGTATTTCAACGAAATACATGTCCAGAACTGGAGAAGTCATAAGTAAACAGAATATAATACGAGTACCAACCCCATTGTCCTAACGGACACTGGACAATACACAATACTTTGTATAAGTCCCCTGAGTCCAATAACTCAAACTCTGTGCGTCGTAGGTTGAAAAACTGTACTTTGGTTAAGAAGAGTTACACCGCTGTTGAATGCACCTTACCTAATCACCAACTGATGTAGGTAAGTGTCATAGACACAATATCAAAAATTTATATCTCACTTTATAAAATAAATGTACAGATATACCAGTTTGAAATTGGTGCATAACAATGGATATTCAAAACCAAATATTTGCCATCCAGCAAAATCCAGATGATTTCCTCAAATATCACAAATTACAACGAATTCCGATATAATGAGGATCTAATCACCCAATTCCCAATACCTTACTCCCACTCACCATCCGTAATAACATGCAGATGTGAGAAACTGATCTGGTAAATACATACCCTGGAGTTAGATTCCAATTGGGAAAACAGTTTTCAATTAACATCGCACAGTGAAACTGAAACATGAAAATGTTTCAAAAGGGGTTAACTGGTATTCCTAGTAATGCCTCTTCCATTATCCTGAATCATGACAGTAACCATATACTTACCTGCCCTCACTACAATCCCTTTAATATATGTCTTTACTTATTACCTTCTGTACACCTCCTTTACGCTAATTGGTTTTCTTTATTCCCTACCCTTCGGCACCAGCCTAAGGTTTTGAAGAAGACTATCCAATAAGCGCAATAGGTGTAATCTCCTAATCCTATGAGCCCTCGCAACCTGAGAGAAGGTAAAGAGAAAAGACATCTGAATAATCCTATTCAATTTCTCCTGAACCAGAATCCATCCTCGAAAAAGTTCCTTCGAGTTCGTATGTAACTATACGATGGATTTATCCAATGGAAGTTGATATCCGTAGTGATACGGAGTGTTCTAGAGAAAAGCAAAGTGGATGTAAGAGTGGTAGGGGTGTACACGGTCTTTGTCATAAATGATGGTGATCGCAATTTCCTTTGCCATTATTCTAATCCCTTTATATGTCTTTACTTATTTCCTTCTGTACACCACAGTTAAGCTTGTTGGTTTTCTTCCTTCCCTACCGTTCGGCACCTGCCTATGGTCTGGAGGAAGACTATCCAATAAGCTCAATAGGTGTACCCTCTCCTAATCCTAGGAGCCCTCACAACCTGAGAGAAAGTAAAGAGAAAAGACAACCGAATAATCCTATTCAATCTCTCCAGAACCAGAATCCATCCTCGAATAAGTTCCTTCGAGTTCGTATATAACTATACTATGGATTTATCCAATGGAAGTGGATGTTCGTAGTGATACGGGGTGTTCTGGAGAAATGCAAAGGTGATATAGAAGTGGCAATGATATATGCGACATCGTAACATTCCAAAAGTCAAAGTGTTTTAAGAAGGTTCGGTCAACTTGGTTTATGAGTTTCAGTCAAAGGTCGAGTCATAGTCGCAGCCAGAGAGAGAGAGAGAGAGAGAAGAAACACTCAGCGTGCACTCTAACCTAGATCAGAATGGTTAATCATTTTATCTAATCTGGATGGCTCCCACTGTATCCTCGAATTCTCCTCCAAACCTAAAAGGAGAATTAGTCGGAATCACCAGAGGAGTAATCCTACTCATCAGTGGGAATTGGGATCCAACTATCATCGCATGATAACTTGATGGAAGCCACTCAAGTCAGCACACTCCAGAAGGTATGCGCAAGCCTGGTAAGTTTCCTGTATGTTTGAAACTCCCGATGTGATTTTTACCCCTAACGACTTCATGGCCTTGATAGAGACCAACGTGCCATAAGTCGCTAGTCAAGTTCAGCCCGTCATTATCCAAGATTGATCTAAACCCACCCGCACAAGCCCTTGATAGAGACCAATGTGATTATGCGGCTGCCCTAGATAATCGCATATCCATGCTACAGACACGTATCGCGCAGCTACCATACACTATGCCTTGATAGAGACCAACGTACATAGCACGAATACTACGAGATACCTATCTGAAATGACGGAGGGCTACGGCTGGTTTTTGGCGAAAAACCTTTAACGTAATGAACTTGATGTCGTTGAAGGAATCCAAGTGGTTTTATAAATATATAGTGGCGAAACCTTTTGCTAATGAGGTCACTCCCGGTGAAGGGATCTCGGCTCTTTCCCCGTAGAATGAGGTGCAAGATATTCCAAACTGAATACCATGATGCAAAGCAAAAGGAAACGACTATAGTAAAGTTATTACGTTGACGCAAACTTTTACCCAAGGGGTCACTCCCGATGAAGGGATCTCGGCCTTTGCCTCGTCGAATGAGGTGCAGGATATTCCAAAATGAATACCACGATGCAAAGCAAAAGAGAACGTCTGTAATGTCAGTTTTTAAAAAACTTGGTTCCAACAACATCATATATAGGTTTTTTTTACATCAATTAATCACACCAGAAAAGAACGAAAATAAAATGTACGTATATGCTATCCGCATTCGCCACTGGGTCCCGTCATCACCCGTTAGGTTACTTAACTAACGACAGAATGGGGACTGGGCTAGCGCGGGTGCAAAACATATACAACATCTCCTAATATATATAAATATATATAACAAACGTCCCAGGTATGATATAAAGCAACATCACAGAAACATCACAGAAGCAACACAGAATGGTAGATAATCTGGAGCCCCGAGTTTCACTTGAGCCGCAAGTGAGACCCGACGTTCCCTGTCGTGTGGATAGCATGTGCAATGAAACCTATACCCCCTATGAGTGCGGCGAATAGCCCGCCAATTCTAGAGTAAGGTCCCCTCCGTCCTAACGCCATGAGATGCGGACCCGTTGCCCTTTAGAATCCAGCTATTCGTGCACCCCACCGCGGGGTAATCCTAGTACAGAAAAGAAAATAATATACAAGGGTGACATCGACCTCAGCCCGGTCGTGCCCCAAAAGAATAATATACAAACTGGCAGTGACGACAGTCCACATATCGGACGCTCGCCCTGCAATATCAAATATACAAATGAAATAAAACTGTACTAACATTGCACCATAGCTATCCACCACGACGATCCAACCAACATCACAGCACAATACAGAACATCAACGTGAATGTCACGTTCGCAAACCCGTCTAAAAGACATATAGCAATGAGACGAGTTTACCGATCCAGTGACATTCACGGTCGCAGATAGAAATGTATGTACTGTTAAACGCACACTTAAAATATCGATCGACTAAGTTCCAAATTGGCCCCAATAGCAAAACAACACTTCACTAAAACCTGGGCCAAAACAGAATATTACAAAAATCACAATTCCACGTCAGGGGGCTACAGGAAAAATTTCAAAGCCCGTCACCACTAAATGGCCGCGGAACCGACGCCAATAAGGGGTAAGCGCGGCGGTTCCGCGGCGACTTAGAGGCATTAGGAGCCAAATTTTTTCCTGTACCCTTATAATCGCCTGCATGGATTTTTAAGCTACTGGAAATAATTTTTTAACCACTTTTGAAAATCGACAGCAAACACAAAAATGAAATCGTGATTTTGGCAATTTCCCTTGATCGATCTTTTAAGCACGTTTAAACAAGCTAGTAAGGGGTTTAAAGGGTGGCTCTGATACCATGAAGGGTCCCGGCAGCGCCCCGGCCATCGAAACGCGGCCAAAATGCGGAACAAAAATTTATTAAACCGGCGCTACCGTTACCCGATTTACGGATTGACCTTAAACCCTAAAATAGCAAACTAACTAAGAGTTAGAATCGTTATACCGAGTTGATCCGTGTCCTTCGGTCTTCATTCCAAGCTCCTAGCGGCTCCTTGATGTGGTTTGGTTGCCGGTCTTCCTTCGTCTCCGATGATCCACCCAAGGGAAACGGCGCAAGCTCCAATCTCGTCGAACGAGGTAACCGACGCTCCAAAGTCGCTAGCGATGGAGAGTGGGGGTGTATGAAAGTGTCACCATAATTTTCTCTCAAACCATGAGCTCAACAAGAAACCCAAGAAGAAGATGAAAGAGGTGATGAAGCATTTGCATGAACAAAGGAAAAAGGCCAAGTGTTTTTCTTTTTGTGAACTTGAGAGAGTGATTAATGTCATTAGCCAAAAGAAATGAACCCCCATGCCCACAATAATGCGGCCGGCCCCCTCTCTATCAATCACAAAAAAAATCATTTCCTTTTTCAAATTAAACAATTAAAACAATAAACAATGCCAACCATACTTTGAATCCATGTTCATGCCATGTTTGTGCCACCTCACACCCTCCACCTCATTTGTTAAACAAATGAATTTCCATAAATGGAAATTCATACAAATGAGGTGGCACCTTCTAGAAGCTATTCCGTATAAAATACGGAATATTTCCCGGTACATGTATCGAAATACATATACGCGTATTCATACAAAAATACGAATAGCTAAGAGAGAAAACGAATAGTGAACAATAATACTAGAATACGTATATACAAACACATATATAAATTATTAATTCAAAAACCCGATTTAATAATCCGGCTTAATCCTAAGCCGCTAGTATTATCAACCGTCCGATTAAAGTCTGCGCAGCATGCACATATTTAATCGGACATCTGTATGTACCAACATACGCCATGTACACCATATCGTCTGAATCGTGAAAACCCTCTGTGTGGGACTCTAAAGACTCGTCAATACGCTGGCAGTGGGTTTAACCAAAAGCACGTCAGCGTCACTAGCTGTACGTAACGGCTACCCAGGTATTGAGCGAAAGGGAGGCCGACGAGCAAACGCATCCTGAACCCCTACCGAGCCTGACAGTGACAATATCTGTACAGTCCGGTCTGTTCGTCTAAGAGTATCGCATATCGAGTCTAGGGGGGTGGATAAAGGCAGACCCCTAACAACGCGATATTTAGTGTCGGCATGATACCCATCACCTCCTGAGAAACTATCGATCCTGGATCGGAAATCCTTGTCTACCATGGCCATGGATTTCTGGTGATGGCCACCCTTACACAATGTGACATCAACCCCCAATACCGGAAGAGACGAATCCCCGACGATCCGATCACTGCCTCCATGTGGCTCGGGACTGTACCCAACTAAAACCTGTTTGCACGACTCCTTTGAGCCGTGGTAGGGTAGTAATCAAAGTACAGTGGGAACTCACACGAGACAAATGACGATCTCAGGTCGACAGACTAACCTGTACACGTGTCACGTGGGAACTGCTATCTAACAATAGGTATAATACCAACTAGCAGGTTCCCGGCGAGTCCGTCCAGTATACTCATAACCCAATGAGCACCTGGGTACTATCTTAGGTGAACAAACTAACACCAATAGCTTGTGAGACCTGGCCATCGCCCCTCGTCGGGGTCTCGATCAGTATACACTAGTCTACACTAGAGTATCGATGCCCGGTCTCGATACTCCTACGACTAGGGACATTTAAGGATGTGCCTATATACCCCAGCTCTCACATATATGATCTCCATCATAATGCTGGCAGTTAAGCAAGAATCCTATGTGCTCTATCAACATATACATGATGATAAAGGCAAACCAGATAGCATACTATCATCTTGAGTAAGATTGTTTTATCGGTATAGGTCCTCACTCAATCATCAAAATCACAAGTCCGCGACTATGATAATTGCCTTGAGGGCATTATAGCCAACAGAGTCATCACTTATGCATGTGTCACAATTAATGCTCCTCATGATGAAATCCACTCACAATTTCCACCAAAATAAACATTAACCCAAATGTTTATGACAATAAAAAGAACGACATCATCTAAAGTAAACTTTTGACGGATCACAAGAATACCCCTCACCTGTATATACATACCTGCATCCGCATTCCGACTGAATGCGGATGCGATGAGACGAAAGCAATCCAACAAATCTAATACTAGGATCCGGCTTAAACCAAAGCCTACTAGTATGATCCGTCCGATCATGATCCGTGCACAAGTGCACATATATGATCGAACCCTACCATAATACCATACGGCCTCTACAACATTTCGCCCGAAACTTGAGAAACTATCTGTGGGGGACTCTAAAGACTCGTCAATACACAGGCTGTGGATTTAACCACTTGCACGTCAGTTGTACTAGCTGTACATAACGGGCGCCCAGGTATTGACCAAAAGGGAAGCCGATGAGCAAACTCATCCTGGAACCCTACTGAGCCTGTCAGTGACAATATCCGTACAGTCTGGTCCGTTCGTCTATGAGTATCGCATGTCGGGCCTAGGGGGTTGGTAAAAGTCAGACCCCCAAAATCGGTACAAGTCGTGTCGGAGTGTAGCCCAGAACACCCTGAGATACTACTGGAATACCTACCAGTAAATCTCCTGCCTTGGCCAAGGACTTCGTGTAATGGCTCTCCTAGACACAACGCGATCTTACCCCCAATACCGGGAGAGACGAAACCCCTGCCGATCCGCTCACTGCCTCCATATGGCTCGGGACTGTACCCAACTAAAATCTGTTTGCATGACTCCTTTGAGCCGTGGTAGGGTAGTAATCAAAGCACAGTGGGAACTCACACGAGACAAATGACGATCTCAGGTAGATGAACTAACCTGTACATATGTCACCAGGGAATTGCTATCTGACGTCAGGTATAATACCAACTAGCATGTTTCCGGCGAGTCCTGTCCGGTGTACTCATAACCCAATGAGCACCTGTATACATCTTAGGTGAACCAACTGACACCAATGGCTTGTGAGACCGGCCACCTCCCATCGTCGGGGTCTCGACTGTATACACTAGTCTACTAATGGTGCATCGATGCCCAGTCTCGAAATTCCCACGATTAGGGACCACTTTAAGGATGTGCTTATAGACTACCCAACTCTCACGTATATGATCGCCATCATACTGCTGGTAGTGAAGCAAGAATCCTAAGGGCTCTATCAACGTGTAATAGTGACCTGTAATGTCACCTAAAGCATGTACACGATGATAAAGATGAACCAGATAGCATACTATCATCTTGAGTAAGACTGTCCTACCGGCATGGGTCCTCCCTCAATCATTGCAATCACATGCCTGCGATCCAATAATTGACTTTGAGGGCACTGTTAGTTATATGTATGCCCTAGAGGCCATTACTGTACATACGATGTATATTGTAGTGGATTCTAGGACATATATAGGGAGGACTTTCTTGCTCGGCATGATAGTATGCTATCTGGTTGTACTTTATCTTAACATGTACTCTGATTGTCTCTACGTTACATGTTGATAAAGCCATTAGGATATGTACTCGACTACTGGGACTATGATGAGATCATACTAGTGGGGCCACGGTAGTCGGCGAGTACATCCTATAACTGTTCTTAGTCGAGAGTGTATCGAGACAGGGCATCGATACACCAGAGTAGACTAGCGTATACGCATCTTGACCCATATGATGGGCGATGGATGATCCCATATCCATCGGTGTTTGACATCAAGGATGGTGTACGGGTGTTCAGTGGAGACTGGGTACACTGGACGAACTCGCCGAGAACTCCCAGATGGTATTATACCTCACGTCAGATGGCAGTTCTCCGGTGACACTGGTACAGAGTAGTCTGTTGACCCGAGATCGTCATAGAGTCTTGTGTGATTCCCACTGTGCTTTGATTTCCATCATACCACGTCCAAGAGGGCTTGCAAAAAGGTGGCTTTTGGGTACAGTCCCGAATCACATGGAGGCAATGAGCGATAGGAGGGGATTCGTCTCTCCCGGTATAGGGAGTTGATGTTGTGCTGTGTTCGATTGGCTATAACCGTAAATCCCTGGCCAGGGTTGCTGAGATTTACTGGTAAGTGTTATCAGTAGTTTCTCGAACTGTTATAGACCTCATATCGACACGACTTATCGAGCTACTGGGGTCTGACGTTTACCACCCCTAGGCAAGATATGCGACATATCAGACGACGAGACCGGACTGTACGGTAGTGTTACTGATTGGATTCACAGGAGTACTAGCGGGCTTGCTTGTTGATCTTCTGATCGCTCAATACCCGGGTGGCCGTTACGTTTAACAGACCGCTTGCGGCTTGTGGGTGATTGATATGATCACCACCTACTGCCGGCATATTGACGAGTCTTTAGAGTCCTACACGGGGGTTTCCTGGCTCAAGCGAAACGGAGTAGGAGCACATATGTGATATGTGCTGGACCGAGATTGATACGATATGAGATACCGTATTCTATTCTCTCGATTTGTAACATTGATCGGTTGTATGCGATATAACCAGGTTATCGGATCAAATGTTGATTCGATAAGTTGTTACACATGATATTAGTCGGTTATAGCCGGATTATTAAATCAAGAGTTGATTTAATAATTTAATGTATAATTATATATTTGATATATTACATTGCATTAACTAGTATTAGCTCACTTAAAATTTATTTTCTCACTTGTTTGTGCACATTGTTTATATGTGATATATGCAAGTGTACATGATTGTATCACGCTTGATGATACATCAAAGATGGGTGTATGAGACTTATACCAAGATTAGGATAAAGATTAGGGTTTTGTTTATATCTTAAGAATAAGAAAAGAGAAAGACTTTGTCAAAGTTCTCAAGCTTTCATGAAGCTTGTGGAAACATTGACAAAGTCAACTCTTTTGTCATTCTTAAGGATATTTAGTTAACCCAATCCTTAACCTAATGCTTTGGTTAATTCTCTACATGAGTTAAGCATGATAGCTTAACTCACCCATGGTTACATTATTGAGAGAATAATAATTCATATGATGATATTATTCTTTCTTCTTCTTCTTCATCAAGCTCCATGATCATGCTTAACTCACCCATGGTTACATTATTGAGAGAATAATAATTCATATGATGATATTATTCTTTCTTCTTCTTCTTCATCAAGCTCCATGAAAAGCTTACTAGCTGCAATGGTGCCATGAGAAAAAGTGTGAGAAAATCAATTCTAAAGTGAGCCCACTTCCTACTTCATCATCCTTTACCACTTTCCATGTAGTAGAGTGTGTTCTCTTCACAAAGTTCATGACCTAGTGAAGGAATAGCTTGAGTTAGAGTCTCCCCGACGTAGATCATCTTCGGCCTCGAAGTCATCGAAGCAGGCACGTTCGTTCTTCGTGTGAAGCTTCTCTAGAGTCCGGAGTTCACGATCGCAGCGATGGGGACATCTACACGGAGCTAATGAAGTGAAGGACCGGATCTACAAAGGTTGTAATCCCTTTCACTTAGTGTTAAACTGTTTAACATGTTAGTTTTCGCCTAAACCCTAGTTTAAAGATCCGGCTTTGGGTTGTTCGGCACGGCTAAATTTTTAATCGGGCATGGTTGATGCCTCGTAGAACCTTATGAGCGTGCCTAGCACCCTTACAGGCACTATATCCAACAGTTTCAAGTCAGAATTTCTATCATTTTTATAGAGAACTAAGTCTTATTATCACTCCTACCCTTCACCTGTCTTTGTTCATACACACCTTTCGTGATCATGCATAAAGTCTTATAATTTAAACCTTCATATCTCCGCTAAAAAAACTGTTATAATAGAAAACTCGTCTCCACCAAGATTATTCATAAAAAGAACTGTGAGGACTTTTAACTTGAAGAGAACAATTGCTTAGCTTGTTTTATTTGGTGATTGGAGACTTAGCGAGATTTGGGTCAATGACTCCCAAATTAGATAGTTTTAGGGCATCAGGTGTGGAGACACCCCTAAGACTTAATTGCCCAAGTTACCAAGGCCACAAAACAAAAGCCTTATTTTGTTGCGTTTAAAATATTCTGAAAGCAGTGCAAACAGTGATATTGCTGTTAGTTATATGTATGCCCTAGAGGCCATTACTGTACATGAGATATATATTGTAGTGGATGCTTGGACATATATAGGGAGGACTTTCTTACTCGACATGATAGTATGCTATCTGGTTACTCTTTACCTTAACGTGTACACTGATTGTCTCTCTGTTACATGTTGGTAAAGCCCTTAGGATATGTACTCGACTACTGGGACTATGATGAGATCATACTAGTGGGGCCACGGTAGTCGACGAGTACATCCTATAACTGTTCCCAGTCGAGGGTATAACGAGACAGGGCATCGATACACCAGAGTAGACTAGCGTATACGCATCTTGACCCATATGATGGGCGATGGATGATCCCATATCCATCGGTGTTTGACATCAAGGATGGTGTACGGGTGCTCAGTGGAGACTGGGTACACTGGACGGACTCGCCGAGAACCCCCAGATGGTATTATACCTTACGTCAGATGGCAGTTCTCTGGTGACACTGGTACAGCTTAGTCTGTTGACCCGAGATCGTCATAGAGTCTTGTGTGATTCCCACTGTGCTTTGATTTCCATCATACCACGTCCAAGAGGGCGTGCAAAAAGGTGGCTTTTGGGTACAGTCCCGAATCACATGGAGGCAATGAGCGATAGGAGGGGATTCGTCTCTCCCGGTATAGGGAGTTGATGTTGCGCTGTGTTCGATTGGCTATAACCGGAAAACCCTGGCCAGGGTTGCTGAGATTTACTGGTAAGTGTTACCAGTAGTTTCTTGAACTGTTATAGACCTCATATCGACACGACTTATCGAGCTACTGGGGTCTGACGTTTACCACCCCTAGGCGAGATATGCGGCATATCAGACGAACAGACCGGACTGTACGGGAGTGTTACTGATTGGATTCACAGGAGAACTAGAGGGCTTGCTTGTTGATCTTCGGATCGCTCAATACCAGGGTGGCAGTTACATTTAGCACACCGCTTGCGGCTTGTGGGTGTTTGATATGATCATCACCTACTGCCGGCGTATTGACGAGTCTTTAGAGTCCTACACAGGGGTTTCCTGGCTCAAGAGAAACGGAGTAGGAGCACATATGTGATATGTGCGGGACCGAGATTAATACGATATGAGATACCGTATTCTATTCTCGCGATTCGTGACATTGATCGGTTGTATGCGATATAGCCGGGTTATCGGATCAAGTGTTGATTCGATAAGTTGTTACACATGATATTAGTCGGTTATTGCCGGATTATTAAATCAAGAGTTGATTTAATAATTAAATGCATAATTATATATTTGATATATTACATTGCATTAACTAGCATTAGCTCACTTATGATTTATTTTCTCACTAGATTGTGCACATTGTTTATATGTGATATATGCAAGTGTACAAGTTTGTATCATGTTTGATGATACACACAAGATGGATGTATGAGACTTAAACCAAATCAAGGTTAAATTAGGGTTTACTAATTTCCTAACAAATAACAAAAGAGGTGAGACTTTGGTCAAAGTTATCAAGCTTCATGAAGCTTGATAAACATTGACAAAGTCAACTCTTTTGTCATTCCTTAGGATATTAGTTAACCCAACCCTTAACCTAATGCCTTGGTTAATTCTCTACATGAGTTAAGCATGAGGGCTTAACTCAACCATGGTGCAATAATTTATTTGGATAAGTTTTCATTTGGATGGATTTATTCTTTCTTCTTCTTCTTCATCATCAAGCTCCATCCAAAAGCTTACTAGCTCCAATGGTGACATGAGAAAAAGAGTGAGAAAATCAATTCTAAAGTGAGCCCACTTCTTACTTCTTCATCCTCTACCACTTGCCATGTAGTATAGTGTGTTCTCTTCACAAAGTTCATGACCTAGTGAAGGAATAGCTTGAGTTAGTGTCTCCCCGACGTAGATCATCTTCGGCCTCGAAGTCATCGTAGCAAGCACGTTCGTTCTTCTCGTGGAGCTTCACTAGAGTCCGGAGTTCACGATCGCAGCGATGGGGACGTCTACACGGAGCTAATGAAGTGAAGGACCGGATCTACAAAGGTTGTAATCCCTTTCACTTATAGTAAAGTAGTTTACTAGCTTATAGTTTCGCCTAATCTCTAGTTAACGATCTTGCTTAGAGTTGTTAGGCATATAAAAATTTGATTTTGGCATGGTTGATGCCTTATGGAACCTCTTGAGTGTGCCTAGGAACCTTACAGTGGTATCAGAGCCAAGCTAGAGCTTTAGGCGAAGTGTAGACGAAGTTAGAATTCCGATCGAACCCGGAAAACCCCGATAAAACCCTTCTCTGTACATTTTTTGAAATTGTGGATTTTTCCAAATTAAAAATGCTTAAAAAATTCAGAAGGAAATTATAAGGAATATTGTGAAAAACGACAAAAGTTGGCACCCAATGAGCCGCGGAACCGCGGCACGAGCTTGCTCCTGTGGCGGTTCCGCGGCCATATAATGACGTCATCCTTTACTTTTTGCACAGTAATTTCTATATTATATTTTCTGTTGTTTTTGAGTATTTTTAATTTATACTCAAGAGTTGAGTTTTCTGGGTTGTATTGGGGACTCGATGATTCGATCGGATTATTTAACTTTGTTTATTGTGTTTTTACGGGTAATTTAGAATGTGTTAAAAAGTTCGACCGGATATCAATAACTCACTTTTTCCCGACCCGGAAAATTTCCAAGAGTTGGATTTTTCCGTTGTTTAAGAACGTTCAAGGTCGTGCAAGTAACGCGATGGACCCTCTGGAAGACAACAAACCTTAACTCGATTATGTGACCATCTTGAACTGCCTTTTGAACCTTAGGGTTTGAGGCAGTACGGCGTGCCACATGTGAGTCGTTGGCTTGACCCTTCTACGGCTGGACCATTGGTACTTGTGGCATGTGATGGATATTTTTGAACTCCGCTCAAGTGTTGAGCTATTTGGGAAAACTTTGGTGTTTGATTATTCGATCGGAAAATTTTAACATTGTCTATTTATCTGGAATGTGATACAATATTTGGACTCCACAAATTGTTATGAGATAACTGATTTGAATATTATAAACATAGCACTTTAGTCTCAAATGATCGGTTGCCACGGAATTTTGATGCGATCAAAAGTCCGTCGCAATCACGTAGCTTACGCGGATACTCGCCGGGTAAACTTAATAGACAACTACGCCCCATAGCCCCGACCAAGTGACTGTAGGAGAACCCCGTCGCCAAAAGCATCCGTTCGGGTGCTCGCGGTAGCGGTGTTCCGCCTTAGTGCACTTCGTCGATGCCATTCGGGGGTGCGACCGTCTACTAAAGTTTGCGACGAGCATTCGATCAGAATGTCGGGAATCTTGTTGAATTGCCCGACTTGATATTGAAAAGTGTTTTCGATAATGATACTAAAATACGGAGTTTATAATTTTTAGGTATGCGATGTCTAAGGAATTCATTTGGTTAGGCATGTGATGTCTAAAAAGGTTGCGGATTCCAACTGTTGTCGTTTTACACTTTCTTTTCTGCGACCGTAAGTGTAATATGTGATATCACCGGTTTCGTTGCTATATGTCAACGACAATTGGGATACGCATACTTGCTTACGTTGATGACATGAGATATTATGTGTTGCTGGATATGCTGTATTGGATCGTCGCGTTTGAATAGCCGGGGGTTTTATGTGAGATGAGAGTTTTTCTTTTTCATTCATGTAAAATTCATTTGTATGTAATATTCTTTTATTGGGGCACTTCCGGGATGAGGTTGATGTCACCACCTGTATATTATTTACTTTTCCGCATTAGGTAGACCCAAGGCGGGGAGCACAAGTAACCGGGTTCTAGGGTCCAGTGGGAGACCATCTCGAGGAGTCGAGACCGGGTCTCCTAACCCTAGAATTGGCAGTGTTGCTTGCCGCTCTCGTAGGGGTCTAGGGATGTGGGTTTGGCTATTCATCGCGACTGTGGAATCCGTGTTTTATACAGGCTCGTATTGAAAACACGGACGTCCTAGTATATCCAATATTTCATATGTTTCTTCTGCTGCGATATCTGTGATGTGATCATTTGATATGTTGTGATAGATACTGTATATAGTATATACGATATATTATATAGACGTAACTTATGTTTTACACCTGCGCTAGCCCTGCCCCGCTCTGCCGTTAGTTACCTAACCTAACGGTGCACGAGGGGACATCGAGGCGAATGCGGATGGCATAAGTGTACGTCGTATTTATCTGTGATGTTTAGGTGACTTAAATGATGGGACTTCATTAATATGATTAATGAAAGAAAATAAACCTAAAAGATGTCGTGGAATCGAATTTTCAAAAACAGGTAGCTACGGTTCTTGCTTTGCATCGCGGTGTTCCTTGTAGAACATCCTGCACCTTATTCGATAAGGAAATGGCCGAGATCCCTTCACCGGGAGTGACCCCTTTAGCAATAACTGGCAGATGCTACACCCCTCGGTTAGTCTTTTGATTGCTTTTGGAATTTTTGCTTTGCATAGTGGTATATATGATATACCCTGCACCTTATTCGATGTGGAAAGGGCCGACGATCCCATCACCGGGAGTGACCCCTTTAGCAATAACTGGCAGATGCTACACCCCTCGGTTTGTCTTTTGATTGCTTTTGGAATTTTTGCTTTGCATAGTGGTATATATGATATACCCTACACCTTATTCGATGTGGAAAGGGCCGACGATCCCTTCACCGGGAGTGACCCCTTTAGCAAAACTTGAAAAGCCTAAAAAACACTCTATTTTAAAATCATTTGATTCTACAACGATATCAAGTTCATTACGCAATAGGTTTTTCAGAAAAAACCTGTCATAGCCCTCCGTCATTTCAGATAAGTCCTACTTAGTATTCGTGCTACGTTTGTTGGCCTGCGTAAAGGCGTAGTGTGCGGTAGCTAACTAGTATTTATCTGCTTATGCATATGATGCAGATTGGATTAGGGTAGTCGTGCGACTTTGTTGGCCTGCGTCAAGGGTCGTGCAGATGGGTTTAATTCAATCAAGAAATGACGGGTTGAACTTGACTAGCGCACTGTGGTTTGTTGGCCTGCGTCAAGGTCATGGGACGCTAGGGGCAAAATTATCGGGAATTTCAAGTGTTGAAATTCGCAATGAGATTGCATACCTTCTATGAGATAGTTGGATCCCGATACCCACTGCGAGTAAGAGTTACTCCTGGGAGAGTTTTACACATTACAATTAGCCGATCAAGTAGGTGTCTAGAAAGGTGTTAACGGGGTTATGCCTCTGGGAAAACGGGGTTATGCCTCTGGTTATGCCTCTGGGTTTACTTTAATTAGGTCCGTGCGAAAGCACGGGGAACCTCCCTCAAAGTACCGACACTGGCCTGGCTGAAAGATTGGCGAACTTGTAGCGTGTAATTAATCCCGGCTAGTCTTTCCTTTTAGGGTTTGAAGGAAGATTTGATAAAAACAGTGGGAGACATCCTGATTAGATATATTAGATAACCAATCTAATATTGCAAGAGCATACGCTGAGTGTTTTCTTCTCTCTCTCTCCAGGTAGCGGCCATATCACGCCTTAATCAAGATAATAATACGGATATATTGACCGAACCCGCTTGTTATACTGAGCTGGGGAACGTTGGTCCCGCTCCAACTTATAATTGTTATAAGACAGAGCAGGAAATTGGGGAATACCAGATTTCCCGTGCCGCCCAAACGAAGAAAGTGCATGCTGATGCATCATCTTCGGGTGTGTTCATTACAGAGAACTGTTTCTCAGTATCCTTTACGTCCTGGGTATGAGATACCGGATCAGGATCCCGCATATGTAATCTGTTACATGGGCTACAGAAAGGTAGAGAACTGAGAATGGGTGATAAGTTTCATGAGACAGAAAACGGTGCAAGTGTTGCAGCCAAGTCTGTTGGTCACTATCACCCTGTATTACCAGAATACATTGATTCTGAACAAATGTTATTAGATACCGAACCTGATATACAACATCATATCAGTCTCTTTATTAGTAAAGAAGGATATAATTTTATATTGTTGGATAATGTTTTGAACTTTTCCTATATCAAGAGTTGATCGGTTCAGGCACGTTATCTAAAAGCATTGACGTTCTAAATCAAACTACAGTTCTTAGTATATAGAACACACACAAGAGGAATAGTTCAGAAATGAACGAATCCTTCTTGAGGTATTGTAGACTAGGTCATATCAATGCGACCCGACTAGCCAAGTTACATATAGATGCATATTTAAATTAGTTTAAATTTACATCTTATGAAACTTGCCGGTCATGTCACAAAGATAAGATGACCATAGCTCTATTTATTGGAAACAGAGAAAGAGTTAGTGAACTCTTGGGATTGATACATGCTGATGTATGAAAGTCTCTTGTCTACACATGCCAAGACCGGTTCTTTGTACTTCATTACATTCTTTGATGATCTCTTAAGATTCAGACATATGTTCCTGTTGAAACACAAGTCCGAACCTTTTGAGATATTCACAGAATATAAGTTAGAAGTAGAGAACCAAAATACGGGTATAAGTATTATGTCCTTTAATGAGATCAAGGAGGAGAATACTTGAGCACGGAATTCCTGGAATATTCTAAAGGAGAATGAGATTCTCTCTCAGCATTACTCCTCCGTATACACCACAGCACGTCGGTGTATCGGGGCGGAGCAAAAGCACCTTATGTGATATGGTGTGCTCTATGATGAGTACTACTGAGTTTCCTATTTCCTTTTGGGAGTTATGCACTTGAGAAGCTGCATACCTATTGAATAGGGTTCAAATCAAATCAGTTGCCTGCCACTTCATATGTGATATGGAATGGGAAGAGCCCATATCTTAAGTATGTTAAGATTTGGGGTTGTCTGGCCTATGTCTAAAAGCAAAATCCGGACAAGCTCAAGGCAATGTCTGTTATGTAGAACTGGAAAGATTCCAGCTATACATACTGCAGCTGATGATTTGGTAGAACCAAAGGATTCAATAGTAGCTAACGAACCTCAGCCTCTCCGCTGATCTAGTAGGGTTCCTCACCCACCTGAGAGATACTTCGGTTTCTCTATGACAGTGGGAGCGAGGATTGCATCATGAAAGGATGACCCAACTAGTTTCGAGCTGGCCATCAGGAGTGAGACTCTGTAAGAATGGCTGGATGTTTATCGATCTGAGATGGAATCCGTATACACCAACAAAGTATGGACTTTGGTTGCTATATCTGAAGGGTTAAATTCCCATCAGGAGCAAGTATATCTTGAGAAGATTACTTGGTGTAGATGGAAAAGTTGAGACTTTCAAAGCTAGACTAGTTAAAGGTTTTTCGTCATCGACCAGGCGTGGATAATGATGAAACCTTTTCCAGTGCCTATGCTTAAGTCCATCCAGATCCTACTTGCCACGGCTATATACCATGACTACGATATCTAGCGGTTGGGTGTCATGACTGCTTTTCTAAATGATGTTTTGGAAGAGAGCGTCTATAAGTACACAGCCAGAGGGCTTCGTAGACAGTGGGAGCAGCGGAAACGTGTGCAAGATGTTTTATGTGATAAAGCACGCATCGCGGAGTTGGAACATCTGTTTTGATGAGGTAGTCAAAGTGTTTGACTTCATCAAAATGGTATATGAACCTTGTATATACAAAAAGGTAGTAGGGAGTATGGTGGTGATCCTCGTAGAGTACGTGGATGACATACTCTTGATAGGGAAGTAGTTTCCTATGCTACGCTCGGTCAATCTTCGCTTATCACAAGGATTCTCCAGATAGGATCAAAGTGATACCTCCTAAATTCTGGGTTTTGGATCTATGAGATAGATCTAATTGGATGTTAGGATACTCACTAGTTGTAGTGAGATGGTATCAATCGATCCTGGGGAGAATCACTGGAAAGGTTCCAGGGTGATAAGGACGACTGAATGTCAGTCGCATGCATTGTCTTTACCCTAAGTGGAGGGACGATATGTTGGAAGAGTTCCAAGCTAGATACCGTGACATACTAGACGATTAAAGGCAAGATACATCGTTACCAAGTATGCAACCAAAGAGGCAGTCTGGATATATATAAGTTCATGAGATGAACTTCGTTCCTACCATTGTGTGACAATGGAGTTGTGGCTTTAGCCAAGAAACTACCGTCCCATCAGAAATCCAGATATAATTCTTAGGCAGTATCACCTGATCATGGAGATTGTTGATCTCCAGGGTGATCGAGGTTAAGAGAGTAGACTCAGAGGACAACATGGCGGATCCACTCACAAAGGCTTTTTCCCTGAGAGAGACTATTATGGGATGGTTGAGTATGAGATACTACAACCACTGTTATCAGATGGCCCTAGTGCAAGTGGGAGATTGTTAGTTATATGTATGCCCTAGAGGCCATTACTGTACATGAGATGTATATTGTAGTGGATGCTTGGACATATATAGGGAGGACTTTCTTGCTCGACATGAGAGTATGCTATCTGGTTACTCTTTACCTTAACGTGTACACTGATTGTCTCTCTGTTACATGTTGGTAAAGCCCTTAGGATATGTACTCGACTACTGGGACTATGATGAGATCATACTAGTGGGGTTACGGTAGTCGACGAGTACATCCTATAACTGTTCCTAGTCGAGGGTGTATCAAGACAGGGCATCGATACACCAGAGTAGACTAGCGTATACGCATCTTGACCCATATGATGGGCGATGGATGATCCCATATCCATCGGTGTTTGACATCAAGGATGGTGTACGGGTGCTCAGTGGAGACTGGATACACTGGACGGACTCACCGAGAACTCCCAGATGGTATTATACCTTACGTCAGACGGCAGTTCTCTGGTGACACTGGTACAGCTTAGTCTGTTGACTCGAGATCGTCATAGAGTCTTGTGTGATTCCTACTGTTCTTTGATTTCCATCATACCACGTCCAAGAGGGCGTGCAAAAAGGTGGCTTTTGGGTACAGTCCCGAATCACATGGAGGCAATGAGCGATAGGAGGGGATTCGTCTCTCCCGGTATAGGGAGTTGATGTTGCGCTGTGTTCGATTGGCTATAACCGGAAAACCCTGGCCAGGGTTGCTGAGATTTACTGGTAAGTGTTACCAGTAGTTTCTCGAACTGTTATAGACCTCATATCGACACGACTTATCGAGCTACTGGGGACTGACGTTTACCACCCCTAGGCGAGATATGCGGCATATCAGACGAACAGACCGGACTGTACGGGAGTGTTACTGATTTGATTCATAGGAGAACTAGCGGGCTTGCTTGTTGATCTTCTGATCGCTCAATACCCGGGTGGCCGTTACGTTTAGCATACCGCTTGCGGCTTGTGGGTGTTTGATATGATCATCACCTACTGCCGGCGTATTGACGAGTCTTTAGAGTCCTACACAGGGGTTTCCTGGCTCAAGCGAAACGGAGTAGGAGCACATATGTGATATGTGCGGGACCGAGATTAATACGATATGAGATACCGTATTCTATTCTCGCGATTCGTGACATTGATCGGTTGTATGCGATATAGCCGGGTTATCGGATCAAGTATTGATTCGATAAGTTGATACACATGATATTAGTCGGTTATTGCCGGATTATTAAATCAAGAGTTGATTTAATAATTAAATGCATAATTATATATTTGATATATTATATTGCATTAACTAGCATTAGCTCACTTATGATTTATTTTCTCACTAGATTGTGCACATTGTTTATATGTGATATATGCAAGTGTACAAGTTTGTATCATGTTTGATGATACAAACAAGATGGATGTATGAGACTTAAACCAAATCAAGGTTAAATTAGGGTTTACTAATTTCCTAACAAATAACAAAAGAGGTGAGACTTTGGTCAAAGTTATCAAGTTTCATGAAGCTTGATAAACATTGACAAAGTCAACTCTTTTGTCATTCCTTAGGATATTAGTTAACCCAACCCTTAACCTAATGCCTTGGTTAATTCTCTACATGAGTTAAGCATGAGGGCTTAACTCAACCATGGTGCAATAATTTATTTGGTTAAGTTTTCATTTGGATGGATTTATTCTTTCTTCTTCTTCTTCATTATCAAGCTCCATCCAAAAGCTTACTAGCTCCAATGGTGACATGAGAAAAAGAGTGAGAAAATCAATTCTAAAGTGAGCCCACTTCTTACTTCTTCATCCTCTACCACTTGCCATGTAGTAGAGTGTGTTCTCTTCACAAAGTTCATGACCTAGTGAAGGAATAGCTTGAGTTAGTGTCTCCCCGACGTAGATCATCTTCGGCCTCGAAGTCATTGTAGCAAGCACGTTCGTTCTTCTCGTGGAGCTTCTCTAGAGTCCGGAGTTCACGATCGCAGCGATGGGGACGTCTACACGGAGCTAATGAAGTGAAGGACCGGATCTACAAAGGTTGTAATCCCTTTCACTTATAGTAAAGTAGTTTACTAGTTTATAGTTTCACCTAATCTGTAGTTAACGATCTTGCTTAGAGTTGTTAGGCATATAAAAATTTGATTTTGGCATGGTTGATTCCTTGTGGAACCTCTTGAGTGTGCCTAGGAACCCTACAATTGCCAATTTTTCTTTTTCATCCCAAAGACGTGTTCATGTTGATAAGGTGTGTAATCACTCTAATGAGGTTCCAGATGGGTTATTTTTTAGACTTTTCGCTTCTATTAAAACATTGAATAATATCCTTCATATCCACTTCACTTTATGATCTATTCTTGATATTACTTAATTCAGAACAAACCTGTTTGATCCTAAAAACGCTTATCAATTTTCAAAATTTAAAGACATTTCAGACTTTTCATCTAATTCTCAAAAACTCACGACACGTGTAAAGTGTTATAAAAGACGTATATTGGCTGCGGTTAAACTTAAAGGAAGGTTATCTTTCGGGTTTTCAATCTCTCGAAAAGAATTTAGTTGTTTTCATCTTATCAACCGAACCGTCAGAATTCGAGTCTAAGTTTCCCCGCTAGCTATCATGATGATAATTTTTTTTATATTTTTGAAAAAAATTCAAATTTTTATGGGTTTTTTTTAATATGTATGCAATGCGGAATTTACACATGATGCAGCAAAATAAACAGAGTGCTCTCCCCCAAACCTGAGTTTTATGATGTCCTCATCCTTGCCCCCGTCTCCGGTAGCTAGACTTAGACATCAGGGTGAGATTTTATTCACAAAAAGAAAACTCTAAGAGCTAATTACAATATTTACAAGTTAAGAGACTGCGTTAGTCCATAAATTAATACCAGCCATTCAAAAATTTTGTCGATATAAGGCCAGGGCTGGTAAAAGAAAAAATATAAGAAAAAGAAAAAGAAAATGTTGGTTGCATGGTTAGATATTAGTAAAGGGCATGTGTGCGTGAAAGTAGGGATCAAAAGATGTTGAATGTGAAGACGAAGTTTTAAAGGAGTCAAATAATTGTTGCCCGAATGAATTGTATGTTTAAGAAGAATGTGTTGAGTTTCGATGTCAGGCTTGTTTAAAAACTGGAGTTCATCCTCAAAAATTTTAGCAAAAGAAAGGTCTGTAGGATGTTCCCAAATTGATCCTGACTCAAACTCACAAAGAATATCAAGTTCATCCGCAAATATCTCCTCAAAACTTGGCATGAACGATTGTTTCAAAAGGTTGTCTTCCTCGCTATGATTCTGCACAATCCTACTCTCGTCGTCACAGCTCACATCTTCCAAAACTAGTTCTCCTTCATCACATTCATATATGGGTAGGTCCATGTCATCTAAAAATGTAGGTTCCCACACTAACGTTTCGTCCAAAACTATATCAATAGGTGATTCTAAAATTGTGGGTTCTGATTGTGAATTATATTGAACATTACATCGACACCATACCCGTCAAATTTACAAGCTCCTTCTTCTAAAATATTAGCGTAAAAATCAGTCGGTGCAATAATCTCATCTTCAAGTAGTATATCAGTTAAATTATCCTCAAGATCACAAGTGATAAGAGGCCTATTTGGTACCTGAAGACTAGTGTTGGACTGACTCGGAGGGTTTTCTTGTTTGTCTTGATAACACCCAGTCGACTCAATTATATCATCATCGTCCATGAAATCATCAAAATTTGTTTGATCCTTTATCTCACTCAGCTGACTTCCTAGATGACAGATATTGACATTATTGGGTCGACAGTGTTCACTCCGCAGAATTCTCACAGCTAAATGTTTCACTTGTTCGTCGATTCTAGCCAATGATTGAGCTTGAGCGTAAAACAATTGATCAGATTGTTGTATGAACATGTCTAGCGTCGAAGCTGTTTAATTCTCGAATGCAATCATCACCTCAATACCTTTCTCTAAAGCGGTCAACCTAGCATCCATCTCATCATAAGACCCTAATGACGTGTCAATTGTTTCAGGAAGGGAGGGTTATGATGGTAGCGATGCTAAAGTCGTCATCTTGTCGACCTCTTTCTCTAAGTTTTCAATCATTTGATCTATATTTGAAGTGAGATTAGGTCCAAGAGTGTTACGTGGGTGACCGATATCAAATTCTGGTACGGTTGGCCATCCTCTAGGAAAGGACAGTTTTCATGAATGTGGGAAGAATCTTGGCAATTTGAACAAACGAATTGGGTCTGAGTATTAAAAAAAGAATAAGGATTGTGAAGAATCGAATCGAACTGTGTATCACCTATATCAACAAGTACTCACAAAATCACAAAAACAAAGAATATCACATCCTTAGTAGTCTATGTTATGCTAAGTCAACTAGACCTGCTCAAGAACCTGATTGTTGAAGTAAAATTATGTCGAGAAACGGGCTCAAGATATATGGATCACGAAGCCAGATAAGTGCAGAGATAAGGGGAGGTTGTTCAACGCTTTCGCGAATTTCCTTAATTAGAATAACCCTTTCTCTTTTGGGGATTTCGCCGTGAACACTTGCCTAGACACCTCGTGAATAATATAACATTAAGCAGTGTTATAAACGCAATTAACTTGCCCTATTGAGCGTGAATCTTTAAAGTCATAGTTCTAATTGATTTTAAAATTACTGTGTGTATGCAAGAATGCAGTTTTGTGATTTATGGGCCACGGAAAAAGGTGATAAAATCCTTTACCGTATCTTGTTGTAATTTATAAAACTTGAGGGGGTTTTATGTAAAAATACTTTTGTATAGTTTTCAAGGTACACCTCAATGATTAATTATTCGTCTTTATAATTATAATGAGTGTGATTTTATTTGTGTTATTTCTAGTGATAATATCCTAATTATATAAATAAAGGTATTAATTTGTAATATTGATTTAGTTGAAATTCATGGTATTTTAATGTAACTTTTAATCTTGTAATTTTTAGGAAAAAGTGGAAACTTTATCTTATAATAAAATAAGTGTTTAAATGATAAATATATATATGTTTATACAAGAATAATTTTTAATAAATATTTTATTTTCCAAAAATCTCATTTTTCTTAAATGTCGTATTTTAAACCTTTCGAGACCGAATGCTCCTTGCGGAGGTCTGAATCTCGCACTACTAAGCCCGAGGGTGTACGATAAACCGTACTAATCCTAACGAGTTCCCCAAAGGTGGGTTGTAGTGGCGCTTTGCAAAGATTTAATAAATACTAATCATTTAGAAAACGGTTTTATAAAGATAAGGTATTTATTTGTAAAAGGTGTAAATTTCCGTATTTTAGATTCTAGGGTTTCCTAAGCCAACTAGCCATTTCTAAATGGTCTAAACGACAAATCATTAGAAGCCTCAAATCGCCTCTTCACCGCCAATTGTGGCCAGATAAGTGCCAGGTGAGTGGGAGGCTCTCCACTACAAGTAGTGGTCCTAATTAAGTAATCACTCACCTTAGACACATTTGCCTAGACAACACAAAGTTAGGTTTAGATAAACGATCGATGTCCATAACTTTCGTATTTCCTATTAAAAGATATGGTTTTAAAATTGTATATAACTTAGAACTTTTAGAAAAGGTTTTATAAGAAAAGGGTATTTAAATGTAAAATCTTGTGTTATCGTATTCTATGTTTTGATGATATCATTTAGGGTTGTATTTGCGTGTGTGTGGAGGTACGTCATTACCTCGTGATCTACTTTAAGGTATAGCAATTGTTAAGGGTTAAATGTGATAACTAAACATGGTGGTATTTAAGTGCAAAAATACGGTATATTACAAAAGCTATCATTTCATGTGTGAAAACTTGTTCAAATTAATTTTTAAGTGATTAGTAGTCAACATGAATCTGTTTAAGCATTATAGAATTAGTGATAAGTGAGATTTGATAGAAAACCGAATCGAAAATCGGTTTGTTCCGATTTCCGTCGGGTTTGAAAAGTCGTATTTTTATGAAGGAATAGAAAGGTAGAAAAGAGGGACTTGCGGGTTTGGACAACGCTGGAGAGTGAGAGCGAGGTAGAGGGTTTGCCGGGGCGTCGAAACGTCGTCGAGAGCTCCTAGCACGATCACCGGGATTCCGCCGTCGATTTCGTCAGCGCTTCGCCTTTCGCTCGTTTTCTAACGTACCAAGTTCTCTTGAAATTTTTGGAGAGTGTACTTAGGAATTTAGGATGAGAGGGTAGAGGGTAGGGGTGTTTATATAGGGTTAGGCTAGGGTTAGGGTTTTAATTAAAAAAAAATATTTAAAAATCATTAAACCTATGATTAAAAGGGATTTATTGGCCAAATGATAACCGATCCGAGCATTTATAGTGTTCAGGAGGGTGGACCAGGTCAAGGGCCAACTTTTCTCTGTTGGTGACTCGGCCGTCCGGCCAAGTCTGGCCGGCGGCGCTGGACCGAGTCGGCCGAGTCGCCGGCCGGCGGCACCGAGTCGGGCCGAGTCAGGGCTCCAATGGTCGGGGATTCTTCGGGGTTACAATTTGGTATATTTACTTTTTGTTGTCCAGTACATATTTTGGGAGTTATGGCCTTTTGACCGTTGACTTCCAAAAGAAATTAAAACGAAATAAATACAAAAATAATGTGGGGCATGGGATTTGAACTCTGGTGGCTTGATTCAGCAGTGCAAGGTGTTACCAATGAGCTACAAGCTCCTTCTTGTAATTAATGTGGGAAAATAACTACTTAAAGTGGTAACAGCAATACTAAATTCCCCAAGTATTACTTTAATTTTAAAACAATTTTATGTACACTAAAAATGGAGTTATTTAAAAACAAAATAATTACTTATATATATATTGTGCTCAGGTTAAAATACTCCTTTATGAATTTTAAAAAATTTTAAAAAAAATTGTATAGAAAATTGTATAGAAAAATTAGGGTTGTTACACAAACTACCCGGATCTTTGGCACTGTAGTTCACTAACACCTTGTTGTTGAATTTGAACCTTGCCTTGCACTATCGCTGCTTGTAATTCCATTGAAAATTGAAATTGTTGGAAAATACGATATTTAGTGCAAAAAGCGATATATTTGGCCAATAAGCCGCACACACACAATTGTGAAATTTTGCATATAAGAATGGATCACAAATAGGTCAAAGAAGCAAACACCAAATTTTTAGAACAAATGGAGTATAAGGGGCCGCAAATTGCGGCCAAATTGATTTTTTTGGCGGCCAACTCCTAGAGTTGGTGCTCCAACTTTTCACTATGTGCTTCTTGTCCTCTTAGTGTCCCAATATTATATGCAAAATTTTATAATTAAACTCAGTGTAATAGAAAATCAAAAAGACAGAGAACAGATGTTAGAAAGGTTAGTTTTGTTTATTTTGTTTTTGAAATTTTTTTAGTTAATGTTAGTTTCATAGTTTGAATCAGAAATAACAATCCCTAAGAACTACCGCTTTTCCGGAAACGGCGCCGAAAACTTGTTGGGACTCCACCCGCGCGCGCCTTTACGGTTTTGAAAAGAAATTGTTTTTGAAATAGTGCGCACGTGTGCTCGGTCTCGTTTTAAAATTTATAAACCGCAAGTGCATGACGCGTTGTAGCAAGCCGGCAAGTACGGGTCGATCCGTAGGGAATTGGTAATTAGAGATCGTTGTTATGGTTTGAGAAACTACTCAAGAATCATACTAAAAAGAAAAATGAAACACAAAAGAAAAACAAAAGAAAAAGATGTTAAACTAAAAGAAAGTGCAAGTTCTTTATTTACAAAAGTAGAGGGTTTGAGCTACAAGGTAGATAGCAACTTCAATTTCCTTAATGGAGCACTCAAGTGAGAGCTTAAAGTGAAAGTATGTATTGGCACCACTACTAGGTTTCAAGAGTCATCAAGTATGCAATTTTTAAATAATCTAGTGAGCTAAGCTATACTAACCTAGAATCGAACTAGAGAATTAGGGTTTATAAGCTACTAAACAAACTTTACTCTAAGTGAAAAAGGAATACAACCTTTGTAGACCGGTCCTTCACTTCTAAAGCTCCAAGTAGTAGTCCCTTGAACTCTTCGTAGGCTCCACTAGGCGAAAGGAACAAGCTTGCTCAAGGATCTTCGAGACCGAAGATGATCCACCTTGAAGTATCTCTAACTCAAGCTACCTCTTCACTAATTAAAAAATTAGTGAAGCAAACAACCTACACTAATGGGCTAGATAAGAGTAGGTTGATGAAGTAGGAATTTTGCTCACTTTAAAATTTCTTTCTCTTTTTCTTTTATCACCTCATGAAAAGCTAGAGAGCAAGAATGAGATGAAGAAGATGAACTTGTGTGCACTAGGGTGAGCAAAATATCATCAAGATATTAGTAGAGAGTTAACCATGGCTAAAGATAATGGTTGGGTTATAAAATATCTAGAGTAAAACAAAAATTAGTAGAATTAGTCAAGGCTTCTATATGATTCCACAAGCATCCAAACCATGTCAATTTCCACCTAATTTTGAATTAACTCTTAATAAATAAAACCCCTTAATTATCTTAAGCTTTGGTGTAAGTCTCATACACCCATGTCCAATGTATCATCCATCATGACACAATATATATTAATACATATATTAATATATATCACATATATATCAAATGTATTTAAAAGAGAAGAAATACTTTAGTGAGCTAATATTAGTTAGTATATATATTAATATATCAAATATACAAATATATATCAAATTATTAAATCAACACTTGATTTAATAATCCGGCTATATCACATATAACCGGCTAATATCATATATATATATATATCAATTCATCGAATCAACACTTGATTCAATAACCCGGTTATATCACATATAACAGACCGATATAATATATATCGCGAGATTAGAATACGGTATCACATACACGTATTTAATCAAGGTCCCGTACATATCACATATGTGCCATATTTCGTTTCGCTTGAGCTAGGAAACCTCTGTGTGGGACTCTAAAGACTCGTCAATACGCCAGCAGTAGGTAATGATCATATCATTCACTCACAAGCTGTCAGTGGTACTAGCTGGACGTAACGACTACCTAGGTATTGAGAGAATAGAAGATCAACAAGCAAGCTTGTCCAAACTCCTACAAAGCCTATACGTAACACTACCGTACAGTCCGGTCTCTTCGTTTGATATGTCGCATATCGAGTCTGGGGTTGGATACGCCAGACCCCAGTAACTTGATAAGTCACGCCGATGTGAGGCTCATAACGGTTCGAGAAACTACTGATAACACTTACCAGTAAATCTCTTCAGCTCTGGCCAGAGACTTGCTGTTATAGCCAATCGAGCATAGCGCAACATCAACCCCAATACCGGGAGAGACGAAACCCCTCCTATCACTCATTGTCTCCATATGACTTGGGACTGTACCTAAAATCCACCTGTTTGCACGACTCCTTTGAGCCGTGGTAGGGAGGAAATCAAAGCACAATGGGAACCAAACAAGACTCTATGACGATCTTGGGTCTACAGACTAACCTGTACCAGTGTTACCAGAGAACTGCTATCTGACGATATGTATAATACCAACTAGGAGTCTCGGCGAGTCCTGTTTGGTGTTCCCATTCTCTAATGAGCACATGTGTACAATCTTTGATGTCAAACACCAATGGCTATGGGATCAACCATCACCCCATAAAGGGTCAAGAAACGTACACACTAGTCTACTTCTGGAATATCGATGCCCTGTCTCGATACTCCCTCGACTAGGAACAATTAAAGGATGTACTTGTGGACTACCCTGGCCCCACTAGTATGATTTGCATCATATTCCTGGTAGTCAAGTACATATCCTAAGGGCTTTATCAACATGTATCAGAGAGACATTATAATAATACAAGTATACATGTTAAGATAAAGAGCAACCAGATAGCATACTATCATGTCGAGAAAGAAAGTCCTATATATATATATATATATGTCCAAGCATCCACTATAATATATAATAATGGCATCTAGGGAATACATATGACTAACAATCTCTCACTTGCACTAAGGCCAGTTGTTGTAGTATCGCATACCCAACATCACAAAAAGTCTCTCAAATTAAGTCTGGGGAAGGGCCTTTGTGAGTGCATCTGCCATGTTATTCTTCGTGTCAACTCTCCTGATCTCGATCTCCCGGCGATCTACTATGTCCCGGATCAGATGATACCGCCTTAGAATATTTCTGGATCGCTGAAGGGACCGGGGTTCCTTGACCAAAGCCACAACTCCATTGTTATCACAATAAAAAGGTATTGGATGCTCAATGGATGAAACCACGCCAAGTTCATCAATGAACTTCTTCATCCAGACAGCCTCTTTGGCGGCATTGTTAGCAGCGATGTATTCAACCTCCATCATCGAGTTTGCCACGGTATCTTGCTTGGAACTCTTCCAACATACCACCTTCCATTGAAGGTAAAGACAAAATCCGAGACCGAATTACTGTCGTCCTTATCACTCTGAAAGCTCGAATCGGTAAAGGACTTCACCTGGAGTTCTCCATTACCACACACCAAGAACATTTCTTTAGTCCTTCTCAAGTACTTAAGAATGTTCTTCACAGCTGTCCAGTGTTTCTCCGTAGGATCTGATTGATACCTACTTACCACACTTAGTGTGTAAGCTACATCCGGTCTGGTACATAACATCGCATACATGATAGACCCGACTGCCGAAGCATAGGGTATCCCTTGCATACGAGCCTTCTCCAAATCAGTCTTGGGGGAAATCTCTTTGGAGAGAGTGATTCCTGAGCAAGTGGGTAAATTACCACGCTTAGAATCTTCCATACTAAATCCCTTTAGTATGGTGTCAATGTATTTGGATTGGGACAATCCCAACATCCGCTTAGATCTATCTCTATATATCTTAATCCCAAGGATATAGGAGGCATCACCCAGATCTTTCATGGAGAGCCTTTGTGATAAGAAGAGCTTGACCGAGTGTAGCATAGGAACATAATTTCCTATTAAGATTATGTCATCCACGTACAATATGAGGAAGACAACCTTACTCTTCTTTACAACCTTCTTGTATATACAAAGTTCATCTACGTTTTTGATGAAGTCAAACTCTTTGACTGCCACATCAAAACAGATGTTCCAACTCCGCGATACCTGCTTTAATCTATAGATTGATTTAGGCAGCTTGTACACCTTTCCGCTGCTTCCATTATCTATGAAGCCCTTTGGCTGTGTCATGTACACACTCTCTTCTAGATCACCATTTAGAAAAGAGGTCTTGACGTCCATTTGCCAGATTTCATAGTCATGGTATGCAACAATGGCAAATAGGATCCTGATGGACTTAAGCATAGCCACTAGAGAAAAGGTTTCATCATAATCAACACCAGGTCGTTGACGAAAACCTTTTGCTACAAGTATAGCTTTGAAAGTCTCAACTTTTCCATCTACACCAAGTTTCTTCTTAAAGATCCACTTGCTCCCGATGGGTTTTACCCCTTCAGGAGCAACTTCCAAAGTCCATACTTTGTTGGTGTACATGGATTCCATCTCAGATCGCATTGCATCCAGCCATTTCACAGAGTCTCCACTTGTGATGGCCTGCTCGAAACTAGTTGGGTCATCATCTTCCATGATGCAATCCTCAGTCCCACCGTCTATGAGAAAACCGTAGTATCTCTCAGGTGGATGAGAAACCCTACTAGATCTGTGGGGTGGCTGAGGTTCGTCAGGGACTATCGAATCCTCCGGTTCTACCAAATCATCAGTTGTAGTTTGTGTAGCTGGAACTTCATCTAGTTCTACCTCATGACCACTAATTTCTTTCATAAGAAATTCCTTTTCTAAAAAGGTGGCATTCCGAGAAACAAACACCTTTTGTTCCTCGGTATGGTAGAAGATATACCCTCGCGAATGTTTGGGATATCCAACAAACTTACACCAAACAGACCTTGCCTTGAGTTTGTCCGAATTTTGCTTTTTAATATAGGCCGGACAACCCCACATCTTAATAAAATTAAGACATGGTCTCTTCCCTTCCCATATCTCACATGGAGTGGTAGGCACTGATTTGGTCGGAACTCTATTCAATAGGTATGCGGCTGTCTCAAGCGTATAACCCCAAAAAGAAATAGGTAACTCAGCAGTACTCATCATAGAGAGCACCATATCTAATAGGGTGCGGTTTCTCCACTCCGATACACCGTTGTGCTATGGTGTATACGAAGGAGTAAGCTAAGAAAGAATCCCATTCTCTTTTAAATAATCCAGGAACTACGTGCTTAAGTATTCTCCTTCCCGATCAGATCGAAGGATTTTAATACTTTTACCCGTTTGGTTCTCTACTTCGCACTTATATTCCTTGAATTTCTCAAAAGCTTCAGACTTATATTTCAACAGGAACACATGTACGTATCTCGAGAGATCATCGGTGAATGTAATAAAGCACGAGAAACCATTCCTGGCATGTGTAGACATAGGACCGCATACATCACTATGTATCAGTCCTAAGAGTTCAGTAGCTCTTTCTTCGTGTCCAGTAAATGGAGTTTTGGTCATTTTGCCTTTGAGACATGAATGGAAAGTTTCATAAGATATAAATTCGAACGGATTCAAATATCCATCTTTATGCAACTTATCTAGTCGTGTCGTATTAATATGACCTAGTCTACAATACCACAAGAAGGCTTCGTTCATTTCTGAACTTTTCCTCTTCTGTGTGTTCTGTATGTATAGAACCGTGGTTTGATTCAGAAGTTATATACCATTACACAATGTACTAAACACAATCAACACTTGATTTAGGAAAATGTTCATAACATTATCTTTTAATACAAAATTATATCCTTCTTTATGTAATAAAGAAATTGATTTAATATTGTATAACTAGTTGGGTATGTAATAACATTCGTTGAGAATCATTGTATTACCATTTGGTAATACAAGGTGATATTTGTTGGATATAGTGCCCTCAAAGTCAATTATTGGATCGCAGGTACGTGATTGCAATGATTGAGGGATGACCTATATCGGTAGGACAGTCTTACTCGAGATGATAGTATGTTATCAGGTTTGCCTTTATCATCGTGTACAGCTTTAGGTGACATGATCACTATTGCACGTTGATAGAGCCCTTAGGATCCTGCTTGACTACTAACAGTATGATGGCGATCATATACGTGAGAGTTGGGTAAGCACATCCTTAAAAGTGGTCCCTAGTCATGGGAGTTTCGAGACTGGGCATCGATACTCCGGATTAGACTAGTGTATACAGTCGAGACCCCGACGAGGGGCGGTGGCCGGTCTCACAAGCCATTGGTGTCAGTTGGTTCACCTAAGATGTATACAGGTGCTCATTGGGTTATGAGTGCACCGGACATGACTCGCCGGGAACATGCTAGTTGGTATTATACCTAGCGTCAGAGAGCAGTTCCCTGGTGATATGTGTACAGGTTAGTTCATCGACCTGAGGTCGTCATTTGTCTCGTGTGAGTTCCCACTGTGCTTAGATTACTACCCTACCATGGCTCAAAGGAGTCGTACAAACATGTTTTAGTTGGGTACAGTCCCGAGCCACATAGAGGCAGTGAGCGAATCGGTAGGGGATTCGTCTCTCCCGGTATTAGAGGTGAGATCGCGCTGTGTCTAGGAGAGCCATTACACCAAGTCCTTGGCCAAGGCAGGTGAGAATTACTGGTAGGTATTCCAGTAGTTTCTCAGGGTGTTCAGGGCTACCCTCCGACACGACTTATACGGCTTTTGGGGGTTTGACGTTACCTGCCCCTAGGCCCGATATGTGATGCTCATAGACGAACGGACCGAACTGTACAGATATTTTCACTGATAGGCTCAGTAGGGTTTCAGGATGAGTTCGCTCATCGGCTGCCCTTTCGGTCAGTACATGGGCAGCCGTTACGCACAGCTAGTGCCGCTGATGTGCTTGTGGTTAAACCTACTGCCAGGATACTGACGAGTCTTTAGAGTCCCCCACAGATAGTTTCCCAAGTTCGGGCGAAACGTTGTAGAGGACGTATGGTTTTATGGGAGGTTTGAACATGCACGTGCATTTGTGCACGTGTTATATTTCGGACAGATAATACTGGTGGGCTTTAGTTTAAGCCGGATCCAAGTATTATATTGAGTCGGAATATTTTTGTCTCATCGTATTCGTATTCGGTCGGAATACGGATACAGGTATGTATTTACAGGTGTGGGGTATTCTCGTAATCCGTTATGAGATTATTTTAGAAGATGTATTTCTTTTTGGATTAATCATTTTGGTTTAAATGATTATTGGATTTGGAAAGTGTGACTCATTCATGGTGACACATTTCTTCTAGCATGTTCATTAGTGACTTATGCTTATGAGTCACTAAGTGAGTCATGATAGAATTAATGATGTTTTGTTTTTGGGTGTAGATATTTTAGGGTTTGTGGAGATATTTTTGGGAGATATTTTTATGAGATATTTTCTTTACACAACCTTATTTATCTACTCACAAAAGGAAATGAAAAAAAAGTTTTTTGCTTGGTTCTTTTGCTCACTTGATTCTTTTCTTGAGCTCACACTCTCCAAACCTTAGCATCTTCTTCAACCTCCACTCTTACCCTCTCATGTGATGAGAACCAAAGAGTGTATTGAGACAAAATATTCCACTCATTCTTTACTTCATCTTGGTCATCTCTTTTAGCAGACTTGATGTCCGAGATGCCTCGGTATAGAGGCGGGAGCCCGTATAAAGAATCGATGATGTGGTGCCACATCGTCGAGAAGGTCGGAGTCGCAGCGAGGAGCGTGGGATGATGGCTAAAGACCGAAGGACACGGATCGATCGGTATAGCCTTTCTACCTCTTTACAGTTTGTTAGTTTAGCGTTAATGGCAAGATCCGGGTTATAGTATGCGATAGCGCCAGTTGTAAAAGTTTTTGTTCCACGTTTGGCCTCAGATTATTGGCCGGGGTGCTACCGTAGACTTACATGGTATCAGAGCTACTCCATTAACCTTTACTATCTTGTTCTAACGTGTTTAAAATATCAATCGAACGAAATTTCCAAAACCGCACTTTTCATGTCAAAGTTTCTGTCAAATTTTTAAACTGGTCTAAAAATTATTTTGAGTATCTCAGAAAATCGAGTAGGCTTTTTTAAGACTCTGGAAGAAATTTGGTCGACTGAAGCTTCAAGAACGCAGCGGAACCGCCGCTCAAGCCATGTATTGGCCGCGGTTCCGCCGCCGTTTTGGAGCAACAGTGAACCATTTTTCTTCTGGGTGTCTTTCATGTGGAATTGTGGTTTCTGGAATATTTTGTTTGGGCCTAGATTTTGTTTGAGTACTGGAGTTGTACTTGGGGCCCACTTCGGGAAGTTTTGCCGATCGGAATTTTAAATGTGTTAGTTTGTAGTACTTACATTATATCTCCGACCGTGAATGTCATTCGAACGGTAAATCGTGTCTAATTGCTATAGTCCTTTTAGAAGGGTTTGCGAACTTGACATTCGCGTTGATGTTCTGTGTTGTGCTGTGATGTTGCGGATTTGTCATGGTGGATAGTTGTGTGCAATGGTAGTGCAGTTTGGATTTATTTGTACATTTGATATTGCGGGGCGAGCGTCCAACATGTGGACTGCCGTCTCTGCCTGTTTGTATATTATTCTTTTGGGACACGACCGGGTTGAGGTCGATGTACCCGTTGTACATATTTTCATTTCTGTACTAGGTTTACCCCGCGACGGAGTGCACGGATAGCCGGGTTCTGGAGGGAAACGGGTCCGTATCTCATGGCTTTGAGAGGCAATGGGGCCTCACTCTAGAATTGGCAGACTATTCGCCGCACTCGTAAGGGGTACATGTTGACCAAAGATGGAGTGCCAAAGTTACCGGATTCCGTGAAGTGCTGGGTAGTCTATTCACTTTGCTGTAGGGGGCTGCCTCGCTTCAGGTTTTGGCGGGTAACTTGCCGCACTCGTAGGGGTCTAGGTTTCATTGCACAGGCTATCCACAAGACCAGGGGAACGCCGGGTTTCAGTTGCGGCTCTGTGAAACCCGGGGATCCCAGATTATCTATATTGTTCTGTGATGCTTATTACTTGTCTGTAATGTTGCATTTATCATGCCTAGAGCGATTATTGTATATTGGTATATATACTAGTAGATGTTGTATATGTTTTGCACCCGCGCTAGTCCAGTCCCCGCTCTGTCGTTAGTTAAGTAACCTAACGGGTGATGACGGGACCCAGTGACGAATGCGGATGGCATATACGTATATTTTATTTTCGTTCTTTTCTGGTGTGATTAATTGATGTGACTGCATTGATTCTGATCAATGCAAAGGAAAACAAACCTGTTTGACGTTGTTGGAACAGTTTTCAAAAAGTGTTATTACAAAGACGTTTTCTTTTGTTTTGCACAGTGGTATTCAGTTGGAATATCCTGCACCTCATTCGACGAGGCAAGGGCCGAGATCCCTTCACCGGGAGTGACCCCTTGGGCAGAAGTTTGCGTCAGGGTAATAACTTCACTATAGTCGATTACTTATTGCTTTGCATCGCGTTATTCAGTTGGAATATCCTGCACCTCATTCCACGAGGAAAGAGCCGAGATCCCTTCACCGGGAGTGACCTCTTTAGCAAAGGTTTTCGCCACTATAATTTTGTAAAAAGCTATCAGGTTCCTTCAACGAGATCAAGTTCATTACGTTAAAGGTTTTTCGCCAAAAACCATCCGTAGCCCTCCGTCATTTCATATGAATGGTCAGTAGTATTCAAGCTATGTTTGTTTGGCCCTTAGTCAAGACATAGTGATTGGTAGCTCCTGGGGTGTTCATATGTTGCATAGATAGATGTGTTGGTTTGGGACAGTCGTATTACTTTGTTGGCCCTTAGTCAAGAGTATGTACGGGTGGGTTCAAATCAACCTAGATAATGACGGGAAGAACTTGACATGTGACTTATGATTTGTTGGCCCTTAGTTGGGCAACTTCACCGGGAGTGACCCCTTGGGCAACTTCTCTCAGGTTGCGAGGGCTCCTTGATTTAGGAGAGTACACCTATTACGCTTATTGGATAGTCTTCTTCCAAACCATAGGCAGGTGCCGAAAGGTAGGGAATGAAGAAAATCAATTAGCCTAAGTAGGGTGTACAGAAGGTAATAAGTAAAGACAAAATAAAGGGATTAGAAAGAGGGCAAAGTAAATTGCGACTGCTATCATTCACGACCAAACCGCGTAGTTCATCGCCACTCCTACATCACCTTTGTTTTTCCTCCAGTTCAGGAGAAATAGAATAAGGTTTTATTCAGTTGTCTTTTATCATCACCTTCTCTCAGGTTGCGAGTACTCCTAAGATTAGGAGAGTACACCTATTATGCTTACTGGATAGTCTTCTTCCAAACCATAGGCTGGTGCCGAACGGTAGGGAAGGAAGAAAACCATTTAGCCTAACGATGGTGTACAAAAGGTAACGACTA
Source organism: Agapanthus africanus (assembly GCA_030015575.1). Taxonomy (NCBI): domain Eukaryota; kingdom Viridiplantae; phylum Streptophyta; class Magnoliopsida; order Asparagales; family Amaryllidaceae; genus Agapanthus; species Agapanthus africanus. The sequence continues at coordinate 174,410,694 of JASDDO010000004.1, read as the reverse complement.
AAGACAAATAAAGGGATTTGGAGAGATGGCAAAGAAATATACGGTTACAGTCATGAATTGGATAATGGAAGATGCATTACTAAGAATACCAGGATACCCCTACGAAACATTTTCATGTTTCAGTTTCACTGTGCATTGTTAAAGGAAAACTGATTTCCCGATTAGATACTTACTCAAGGGTATGTATATACCAGGTATGATTCTCACATCCGTATGGTTTTACAGATGATGAGTGGGAGTAAGTTATTGGGAATTAGGTGATCATCCTCATTATATCAGAATTTGTTGTAATTGGTGATATTTGAGGAAATCGCCTGGGTTTTGCCGGACGGCAAGTATTTGGTTTTGAGTATCCATTGTTGTGAACCAATTTCAAGCTGATATATCTGTACGTTTATTTTTATAAAGTGAGATATAACTTTTTGAAATTATGTCCGGGACATTTACTTATATCAGTTGACGTTGGGTAAGGAGCATTGAACAACGGAGTAGTTCTTAACCATAAGTACAGTTTTCGACCTACGATGTACAGGTTTTGAGTTATTCAACTCAGCGGACTTATACAGAGCATTATATGTTGTCCAGTGTCCATTAGGACAAAGGGGTTGGTCCTCGTACTATATTCTGTTTACTTGTAACTTCTCTAGTTTTTAGAAAAGTGTTTCGTATAAATACAAGGTCTAAGTTTTGAGAAGTTATAGGTAAAAGAATAAAGTAGAGAACCAGGTGTTGCAAGTATCGCGATTCTTCAAGGTGATCGAAGATGTAGATACTTGTGTATGGTATTCAGTTGATAGTAATGGTTTTGAGAAACTTGTTTCTCTTTCGGTTTACTCATAATTGGATGCATTCCTAAGCTGAGTAATGCTGATCGGCCTCTCTCCATTAAGTAGATATGCACTGGAGACAGCTGCATGATTTGAATCTTGTTCCAATTAAATAAGTGCCAAAGTTTCTATATTGGATATAGAATGGTTCATATCTTAACGATGTTAAGGTACGGGAAGTTGTCCGGCTTATGCTTAAAACCAGACTCTGGATAACTCAAGGCAAGTTTCTGTAATGGCGGTTTGTGGGTTGACCCGGGCTATGTGGAGGGTTGACTTTCTACCATCTGGAAGATCAATAGTAATATTGTTCTTGACTCGCCACAGTTTTAGTAAAATGGATTTTTTCAGAAAACAGTCGTGGGGGTATGGTAGAACTGGAAGTGATTCCAGAACCGCAAACGATTACGGAAAATTTAATAGGACCTAAAGATTTAATCAGGTTTGACATTCCATTAGCCACTCCGCAGATAGGATGGGTAACCTCAGGCACCTGAGAGGTACTCCAGTAGCCTCAAGGACGGTGACAGGGAGGTTCTTGTTTACCCAGACTTGACAGTACTGTTGTTCCAGGCTATAAGACCCGGCAGGAGGATGAGTATAGCGTCGTTCTAAACTAGCTTTAGAAGTGCACGCATATATTGTTCTGCCAGAGGGTTGTTGTGGTCAGGGGGAGCAGCGGAAGTATAGTGGGCAAGTTGCTTATGTCTATTTATAGACTAAAGCAGATATATCGGAGATAGATCATCTATTTTTGATGTGACAGTCATGGCTTTGACTTGATCAGAATAGGGGATGGATCTGTTAAGAAGATAGTAGAGTGTGATGTCCTGGTATATGTATGACATACACAGAGTAGGAAGTAAAATTCCTATACTACGATCGGTTATACTTTGGTTGGCACATAGTTGTTTCTCCACACAGGATATGGATATAATATCAGACATTCTGATTACTAGAACTATGGTTTTTGATCTAGATTTGGGTAGTTTCCCGGTACTTAGACAGTATTCTAAAGGTGTTTTAGAATGGACGACTCCTGGCATAGTGGTGTACCTGCAGGTGATGGAGTCTCCCTCTCTAAAGGTGTCTTACAGACTAAAGGGGCGAGGGATGTGCATTATTTCCATATCACTTGCTTAGGCAATTGAGTAGATCATGAAATGTCAAGTACCACACCAGATGTTGTTTTTGTACTAGATGCAATAAGTTTATATTAATCCAATCCTGGAGAAACATTCAGAAGCAGTTTTAGAACATAAGTTGATGTTCTACGGATTTGATGACGGCAGCCTCCTTCGGAGACGGTTATCATTTCAGGCTTCCAAGGTGACATGGATGACAGAGTGATTGTCAGAGTTATACTTTTCTCTCTAACGAAGGGGGCAGTATTATGGACAGGTGGTCCAAAAGGATACTGTGGGAGGCATGGTGTAGGATACTGATTAGGTTCAGTTAACGATACAGTCTAAGATGTTTGGATTTGGAGTTCATTTATGAACTAGGTCCCATCAGATATCCAGACATATTCTAAGATAGGTATTACTCAATTCGGGAGATGGATTTCTCCGCGAACTTGAGATTAAGAGAGAGATAGAAAGAAACATCAGGGCGGATCCACTCACTGAGGCTATTTCTCGAACACAATAGTTTTACAAACGGGTTTTGTGAAACTGATTAGTAGAGGAGTTGGATGTTCGGTATCACACGGGCTGTGAGTATGCAACATCGCAATAATTAGCCTTAAGTGCAACTGGGAGATTGTTGGATATAGTATCCTCAAAGTCAATTATTGGATCGCAGGTACGTAATTGCAATGATTGAGGGAGGACCTATACCGGTAGGATAGTCTTACTCGAGATGATAGTATGCTATCTGGTTTGCCTTTATCATCGTGTACAGCTTTAGGTGACATGTGTAAGTCGATGTACAACACCCTACGACTTGCGGGGAGGCGGAATAATGAAAAACGATCTTGTTTTAGGCGTAAACATCGACTAACCGAGAATCTTTGCTAAACGATAACTAACAAGAATCATAGAAGTTAACAACTACTACGAAAAGTGATTATACCTGATGAACCGTGTCCTTCGACTTTTCGTTCTCCACGTCCTCTCCGGCCTTCTCTATGTAGTAGATGATCCACCCGAGAGCTTTACTACAAGCTTTACCTCTCACTTGAGGTAACTAGGTTTCTTAAATCGCTAATCTAAGTAACCTAGGTGATATAGAGAATGGTTAAGGATTAAGTAGTCTATTCTAATCCTTGGTCTCAACACATGAGAATGGAGGATTATGGTTTGAAGAGAGAGAGCTTGAGGAGAGAGAAAGTGAGCAAGAGAATGAGATGAGATAATGATCTATCATAATATATATCAAGCATTATTATTTATCCAATAAAAGAAAATAAAGAATTAATAACCATGCTTCATAAATACAAAAGGGTGATTCATCTCCATGAGTCATTAAGCATTTATGATGCATTAATGACATGGATGAATCACTCAAATGACTCAATAATCTCATTTAATGCATATGTCGCCTTAACCCCCAAGTCACCATCTTCTAGAAGCTTCTCGCGTAATTACGAGAACGCCCCTCCTATCCGTGAAAATACGGAAAAACTTTAGACTGTATAAATCCAATAACCGGATACTAGAAACTGGCTTAAACCAAAGCCGGCTAGTAAAAATTGTCCGGATGTCGTACGTGCGAAAACACACGTATGCGTCCGAACCCTTTTCGTTAAACCATACGACCTCTATATCGTTTCGCCTGGAGTAGGGAAACTCTCTGTGTGGGACACTATAGACTCGACTACTACGCTGGTAGTGGGTTTAACCACAGACCGCAAGCGGTACTAGCTGTACGTAACGGTCCCTAGGTAGATGTCGATAAGAAGGCCGATGAGGAAACCCATCCGAACTCCTACTGAGTCTGATGTGACAATCTCCGTACAGTCCGGTCTGTTCGTCTAATACTATTGCATATCAGGCCTAGGGGGCGGCAAGCATCAATCCCCTAATGGCGGTATAAGTCGTGTCGGAGTGAAGCCCATTACACCCTGAGAAACTACTGGAATCTACCAGCAAATCTCTCTTGCCCTGGCCAGGGACTTTGCGTAATGGCTCTCTGACACAACGCGATATCAACTCCCAATACCGGGAGAGACGAATCCTATCTAACCGCCACTGCCTCCAAGTGCTCGGGACTGCACCCAACTGCTACCTGTTTGCACGACTCCTTTGAGCCATGGTTGGGTAGCAATCTAAGAACAGAGGGACACACTCGAGGTGAAGTAGCAGTGTCAAGTCTGCGGACTATGCTGTACTCATGTCACCTGGAAACTGTTAACTGACGACTGGTATAAAACCAACCAACAGTTCCCTGTGAGTCCTGTCCGGTGTACCCGTAACCCAACGAGCACCTGCATACTATCTCCAGTACGACGTACTGACGGCTGTGGGACAGACCATCTCCCCAACTGGGATGAGAAGCGTACACACTAGTCTACTCCGGAGTATCGATGCCCTGTCTCGATAATCCTACGACTAGGGACCTGAATAAGGATGTGCTTGTAGACTACCCAGCCCCCACTAGCGTGACTGCCATCACAACGCTGGTAGTCAAGTAAGATCTTAAGAGCTCTATCAATATGTATACTCACATATTAAGATAGAAAAACCAAGTAGAATACTACTATGTTTAGCAAGACTGTTATATACATGTGAATATCCCAAGCTTCCATTAAGTAATATACAAACCAGTATGATACAATAATGGCCCCTAGGGCATATACACTAACAATCTTCCACTTGCACTAGGGCCATGTACTGGCATATCGAAGACCAATGATCTCGAGTAGCCTATCGAACTGAATCTGAGGTAGGGCCTTCGTGAATGGATCAACTATGTTCTCTTCAGTAGCAACTCTCCGAACCTCGATCTACCGACGATCAATGATCTCCCTGATCAGGTGATACTGCCTTAAGATGTGTCTGGACTTCTCCTTCGATAAAGCTATAGCTCCGTTGTTGTCGCAATACAGAGGTATTGGATCAACAACGGTAGGAACCACCTAAAGTTCTGTTAGAAACTTCTTCATCCAGACCGCTTCTTTTGTGGCATCGCAAGCAGCTATATACTCCGCTTCCATCGTCGAGTCAGCAACGGTGTCCTGCTTGGAGCTCTTCAAGCACACCGCCCTTCCATTGAGGGTAAAGATTGTTAGTTATGTATATGCCCTAGAGGCCATTGTTGTACATATGATGTATATTATGATGGATGCTTGGATATATACAGAGAGGACTTTCTTGCTCGTCATGATAGTATGCTATTTGTTTCACTTTATCTCAACATGTTGACTTGTACTGGTTTACTGTCTTTTTCTCACATGTTAATAAAGCCCTTAGGATCTATACTCGACTGCTGGGACTATGATGAGATCATATTAGTGGGGCCATGGTAGTCGATGAGTACATCCTATAACTGTTCCTAGTCGAGGGTATATCGAGACAGGGCATCGATACACCAGAGTAGACTAGCGTATACGCATCTTGACCCATATGATGGGTGATGGATGATCCCATATACATCGGTGTTTGACATCAAGGATGGTGTACGGGTGCTCAGTGGTGACTGGGTACACTGGACGGACTCACAGAGAACTCTCAGATGGTGATATACCACACGTCAGATGACAGTTCTCCGGTGACACTGGTACAGGGTAGTCTGTAGACCCGAGATCGTCATAGAGTCTTGTGTGATTTCTACTGTGCTTTGATTTCCACCTTACCACGTCCAAGAGGGCCTGCAAAATGGTGGTTTTTGGGTGCAGTCCCGAATCACATGGAGGCAATGAGCGATAGGAAAGGATTCGTCTCTCCCGGTATAGGGAGTTGATGTTGTGCTGTGTTCGATTGGCTATAACTGGAAGTCCCTGGCCAGGGAAGATATAGAGATATACTGGTAAGTGTTACCAGTAGTTTCTCGACCTGTTATGAGCCTCACATCGACATGACTTATCGGTTACTGGGGTCTGACGTATACCACCCCTAGACTTGATGTGCGACATATCAGACGAACAGACCGGACTGTACGGGAGTGTTACTGATTGGATTCACAGGAGAATACACAGGCTAGCTTGTTGATCTTCTGATCGCTCAATACCTGGGTGGCTGTTACGTTTAGCTGACCGCTTGTAACTTGTGGGTGTTTGATATGATCATCACCTGCTACCGGCGTATTGACGATTCTTTAGAGTCCTACATAGAGGTTTCTTGGCTCAGGCAAAACGGAGTAGAGGCACATATGTGATATGTGCAGGACCGTGGATAATGCGATATGAGATACCGTATTATATTCTCGCGATATTTAGATATGACCCGGGTCATCGGATCAAGTGTTGATTTGATGAATCGGTACTGTTAGTTATATGTATGCCCTAGAGGCCATTACTGTACATAGGATGTATATTGTAGTGGATGCTGGGACATATATAGGGAGGACTTTCTTGCTCGACATGATAGTATGCTATCTGGTTACCCTTTACCTTAACGTGTACACTGATTGTCTCTTTGTTACATGTTGGTAAAGCCCTTAGGATGTGTACTTGACTATCTGGACTATGATGCGGATCATACTAGTGGGGACATGGTAGTCCATAAGTACATCCTTCAAAGTCCCTAGTCGTGGGTGTATCGAGATGGGGCATCGATATACCAGAGTAGACTAGCGTGTACCTTCTCGACCCATACAGATGGGCGATGGATGATCCCATATCCATCGGTGTTTGAAATTAGAGATGATATACGAGTGCTCAGTAGAGACTGGGTACACTGGACGGACTCGCCGAGAACTCCCAGATGGTATTATACCTCACGTCAGATGGCAGTTCTCTGGTGACACTGGTACAGAGTAGTCTGTTGACCCGAGATCGTCATAGAGTCTTGTGTGGTTCCCACTGTGCTTTGATTTCCATCTTACCACGTCCAAGAGGGCGTGCAAAACGGTGGTTTTTGGGTGCAGTCCTGAGTCACATGGAGGCAATGAGCGATAGGAGGGGATTCGTCTCTCCCGCTATAGGGGGTTGATGTTGCGCTGTGTTCGATTGGCTATAACAGGAAATCCCTGGCCAGGGTTGCTGAGATATACTGGTAAGTGTTACTAGTAGTTTCTCGAATTGTTATAGACCTCATATCGACACGACTTATCGAGCTATTGGGGTCTGACGTTTACCACCCCTAGGCAAGATATGCGACATATCAGACGAATAGACCGGACTGTACGGTAGTGTTACTGGTTGGATTCACTGGAGTGTGAGCGGGCTTGCTCGTCGATCTTCAGATCGCTCAATACCCGGGTGGCCGTTACGTTTAGAAGACCGCTTGCGGCTTGTGGGTGCTTGATATGATCATCACCTGCTGCCGGCGTATTGACGAGTCTTTAGAGTCCTACGCAGAGGTTTCCTGGCTCAAGCGAAACGAAATAGGAGCGCATATGAGATATGTGCGGGACCGAGAATAATGCGTGTATGTGATACCGTATTTCATTCTCGCGATCAATGTGTCGAATGGTTGTATGCGATATAACCTAGTTATCGATTCAAGCGTTGATTCGATAAGCCGATACATTGTATACTAGTCGGTTGTGTGCGACATGACCGGATCATTGAATCAAGTGTTGATTTAATGATTTAATGCATATTTATACATTTGATATATTACTTTGCATTAACTAGTATTGGTTCACTTTAAATGGATTTTCTCGCTCGGATGTGCGCATTATATATGTTATATGATTTTGTGCACATGCTTGTATCATGTTTGATGGTGCATGTAAAATTGGTTAAGTATAAAGAATTAAACCTTGGTTAATGAAATGGTTAGGGTTTATTATTTGCTTATTCATTTTATTCATTTATTTATTCTTTTGGAAAAGCTAAAGGAAATGATAAAATGGTGGCATTCTTTGTTCTTTCATGAAGCTTCATGAATACTTTGACTTTGTGACCACTTTGTCTCATCCTTAACCCTAACCATTCCACTTGACCCTAATTAATTCTCTACACCTAACCATGGTTCTATTATGATAAGAATTGATTATTCTTTTCATTTAAAAAAGAGAACTTATGATAATATTATCTTCTTCTTCTTCTTCACTTCATGAAGAAAAAGCTTGACTTCATCAATGGTAGATTGATGAAATGAGTGAGAAATCCAATTCTAAATTCTACCCACTTACTATTTCTTCATCCTTTACCTCTTGCCAAGTAGTAGAGTGTGTTTCCTTCACAAGTTTTCATGGCTTGGTGAAGGTGGAGCTTGATCTAGCGATGCCTCGACGTAGATCATCTTCGGCATGGACATCGACGACCTAGCTCGCCTATTCTCCGACGAAACCGACGCTAGAGCCCGGGAATTCATTTGGACAGCGAGGGGACTTCGTTACGGAGCTATGAAGGTGGAGCACCGGATCTACAAAGGTTGTATTTCCGTTTCTTTATAGTTAAAGTTGTTAACTAGTTTATAGTTTCGCCTAGATATCTAGCCAACGATCCGTATTAGGGTTTCTCGGCACCTAGATTTTTTGAAATTGGCATGATCGATGCCTTGTGAGACCTCACTAGGGTGCCTAGGAACCCTACAGTGGTATCAGAGCCTAGCTAGAGCCTTAGGCGAAGTCTAGACGACGTTTGAATCCCGATCGAACCCGAAACCCCATATTTCCCATGCTCTCTGTCCTTTTTTCAAAACTGTGCATTTTTCCATATTAAAAATATGCAGAAAATCAAGCAGGGTTTTATATGAATTACTGTGAAATACGGGGGCCTAATTCGAATAAACCACCGCCGAACCGCGGCACGAGCTTGGCATGTGCGGCGGTTCCGCGGCCGTATGGTCTCCCCTTGCGTTGACTTTTGCACAGTAATTCCTATTTAACTGTGATGTGTTCTCTGGGTATTTTTAATATTTATTCAAGAGTTGAATAATCTGGGATGTTTTGGAGCTTCGATGATTCGATCGGGTTTATCAGATTTTGTCTATTTGGCTTTCCGGATAAATTTTAGAATATGTTAAAAAGTTCGACCGGATATAAATACCCAATTTTTCCCCTGTCGGAAAAATTCCAAGTGTTGGATTTTTCCGTAGTTTAAAGACGTTCTCAGTAGTGCAAGTAACGCAATGGTTAGAAGACAACAAACCTTAACTCGATTATGTGACCGTCTTGAACTGCCCTTTGAACCTTCGGGTTTGGGGCAGTACGGCGTGCCACATGTGAGGCGTTGGCTTGACCCTTCTACGGCTGGACCGTTGGTACTGAGGCACGAACTGAATGTTGTTAGACTTATTTCATGTGTTGAGCTGTATCGGAAAAACTTGGGTGTTTGAATGTTCGATCGAAAAGTTTAACATTTTCTGCTTATCTGGAATGGGATACAATAATTGGAATTCACAAACAGTTATGAGATAACTGAATGAATGTTATAAACATAGCAGTTTAGTCTCACTTGATCGGTTGCCACGGAATTTTGATGTGATCAAAAGTCCGTCGCAATCACGTAGCGTACGCGGATACTCGCCGGATAAACTCAATAGACATCCTCGCCCCATAGCCCCGACCAAGTGACTGTAGGAGAACCCCATCGCCGAAAGCATCCGTTCGGGTGCTCCCGGTAGCGGTGTTCCGCCTCGGTGCACTTCGTCGTCGGTATCAGGGGTGCGGCCGCCTACTAAAGGTAACGACGAGCATTCGATCAGACTTTCGGGAATCTTGTTGAATTGCCCGACCTGGTATTGAAAAGTGTTTTCGATAATGAGACTAAAATGCGGGGTTTATAATTGTTAGGCATGTGATGTCTAACGAATTCATTTAGTCAGGCATGCGATGTCTGAGGAGTTTGCGGATTCCAACTGTTGTAGTTTTACACTTTCTTTTCTGTGACCGTAAGTGTAATATGTGATATCGCCGGTTTCGTTGCTATATGTCAACGACAATTGGGATGGACATATTTACTTACATTGATGACATGTGATGTTATGTGTTGCTGGATATGTTATATTGGATCGTCGTATTTGAATAGCCGGGGGTATTTATGTGAGATGAGTGTTTTTCATTTTCATTCATGTAAAAACTTGTATGTAATATTCTTTTATTTGGGGCACTTCCAGGTTGCGGAAGTTGTCACCCGTTGTATATAATTTACTTTTCCGCACTAGGATAGACCCAAGGAGGGGAGCACAAGTAACCGGGTTCTAGAGTCCAGTGGGAGACCAACTCGAGGAGTCGAGTCCGGGTCTCCTTACTCTAGAATTGGTAGGGTTGCTTGCCGCTCTCGTAGGGGTCTAGGGGTGTGGGTTTGGCTATTCATCGCGACCGTGGAATCCGTGTTTTATACTGGCTCGTATTGAAAACACGGACGTCCTAGTATATCCAATATTTCATATGATTCTTCTGCTGCGATATCTGTGATGTGATCATGTGATGTTCTGTGATAGATACAGTATACAGTATATATGATATATTATATAGGCGTTACTTATGTTTTACACCCGCGCTAGCCCTGCCCCGCTCTGCCGTTAGTTACCTAACCTAACGGTGTACGAGGGGACATCGAGGCGAATGCGGATGGCATAAGTGTACGTCGTATTTATCTGTGATGTTTAGGTATATAAATGATGGGATTTCATTAATGTGATTAATGAAATAAAAGAAACCTAAGATGTAGTAGAATCGAATTTCAAAAATAAAACAGGTAGCTACAGTTCTTGCTTTGCACAGCGGTATATATGATATATCCTGCACCTTATTCGATAAGGAAAGGACCGAGATCCCTTCACCGGGAGTGACTCCTTTAGCAATAACTGGCAGATGCTACACACTCGGTTTGTCTTTTGATTGCTTTTAAAAGTTTTTGCTTTGCACAGTGATATATATGATATATCCCGCACCTCATTCGACGAGGAAAGGACCGACGATCCCTTAACCGGGAGTGACTCCTTTAGCAAAACTAGAAAAGCCTCAAAAACATTCCATTTTAAAATCATTTGATTCTACAACGATATCAAGTTCATTACGCAATAGGTTTTCAGAAAAACCTGTCGTAGCCCTCCGTCATTTCAGATAAGTTGTATATAGTATTCGTGCTGCATTTGTTGGCTTTCGTCAAGGTGCAGTGTGCGGTAGCTATATGCTGCTTATCTGCTAGCATACGATGCGATTGGATTAGGGTAGTCGTGCGGCTTTGTTGGCTTTCGTCAAGGGTCGTGCGGGTGGGTTTAATTCAATCAGGAAATGACGGGTTGAACTTGACTAGCGGGCTATGGTTTGTTGGCTTTCGTCAAGGTCATAGCACGTTAGGGGCAAAATATTATCGGGAATTTCAAGTGTTGAAATTTGCAATGAGATTGCATACCTTCTATGAGATAGTTGGATCCCGATACCCGCTGCGAGTAATTGTTACTCCTGGGAGAGTTTTATACATTACAATTAGCCGATCAAGTAAGTGTCTAGAAAGGTGTCAACGGGGTTACGCCTCTGGGAAAACGAGGTTTACATTAATTAGGTTCGTGCGAAAGCACGGGGGACCTCCCTCAAAGTACCGACACTGGCCTGGCTGAAAGATTGGCGAACTTGTAGTGTGTAATTAATCCCGGCCAGTCTTTCCTTTTAGGGTTTGAAGGAAGATTTGATAAAAAGCAGTGGGAGCCATCCTGATTAGATAAAATAATAACCAATCTATTCTTGCAAGAGCGCACGCTGAATGTTTTCTTCTCTCTCTCTCCAGGTAGCGACCATATCACGCCTTAATCAAGATAATAATATGGATTATTGACCGAACCCGCTTGTTATACAGAGCTGGGGAACGTTGGTCCCGCTCCAACTTATAAATGTTATAAGACAGAGCAGGATATTGGGGATTACCAGAATTCCCGTGCCGCCCAAACGAAGAGAGTGCATGCTGATGCATCATCTTCGGGTGTGTTCATTACAAAGAACTGTTTCTCAGTATCCTCCGCATCCTGGGTATATGATACCGGATCAGGATCCCAGATATGTAATCTGTTACATAGGGCTACAAAAGGGTAGAAAAACTGAGAACGGGTGATAAGTTTCATGAGGCAGAAAACGGGGCAAGTGTTGCAGCCAAGTCTGTTGGTCACTGTCACCCTGTATTACCAGAATACATTGATTCTGAACGAATGTTATTAGATACCGAACCTGATATACAAAATCATATCAGTTTCTTTATCAGTAAAGAAATGATAAAATTTTGTAATGTTGGATGATATTTTGAACATTTCCTATATCAAAAGTTGATCGGTTCAGGCACGTTATCTAAAAACATTAATGTTCTAAATCAAACTATGGTTCTTAGTATATAGAACACACACAAGAGGAAGAGTTCAGAAATGAACGGATCCTTCTTGAGGTATTGTAGACTAGGTCATATCAATGCGACCCGACTAGCTGAAGTTACATATAGATGCATGTTTAAATCAGTTTGAATTTACATCTTGTGAAACTTGCCAGTCATGTCACAAAGATATAATGACACCAGCTCTGTTTATTGGAAACAGAGAAGGAGTTAGTTAAACTCTTGGGATGATACATGTTGATGTATGTAAGTCCCCTGTCTACACATGCCAAGACCGGTTCTTTTTACTTCGTTACATTCTTTGATGATCTCTCAAGATTCAGTCATATGTTCCTGTTGAAACATGGGTCCGAACCTTTTGAGATATTCACAGAATATAAGTTAGAAGTAGAGAACCAATATGGGTATAAGTATTATGTCCTTTGATGTGATCAAGGAGGAGAATACTTGAGCACGGAAATCCTGGATTATTTTAAAGGAGAATGATATTCTCTCTCAGCATTACTCCTCTGAATACACCATAGCACAATGGTATATCGGGGCGGAGCAATCACACCCTATATGATAAGGTGTGCTCTATGATGAGTACTACTGAGTAACCTATTTCCTTTTGGGAGTTATGCACTTGAGAAGTTGCATACCTATTGAATAAGGGTTCCAATCAAATCAGCTGCCTACCGCTTCATATGTGATATGGAAAGGGAAGAGCCCATATCTTAAATTGGTTAAGATTTGGGGTTGTCCGGGCTATGTCTAAAAGCATAATCCAGACAAGCTCAAGGCAAATACTGTAATGTAGAAATGGAAATGTTCCATCTATACAAACTGCAGCTGATGATTTGACAGAACCAAAGGATTCAATAGTTTCCAACGAACCTCAGCCTCTCCGCCGATCTAGTAGGGTTCCTCACCCACCTGAGAGTTACTCCGGTTTCTCTATAACAGTGGGAGCGAGGATTGCATCATGAGATGATGACCCAACTAGTTTCGAGCTGGCCATCAGGAGTAAGACTCTGTAAGAATGGCTGGATGCTTAGCGATCTGAGATGGAATCCATGTACACCAACAAAGTATGGACTTTGGTTGCTATATCTGAAGGGTTAAATCCCCATCAGGAGCAAGTATATCTTGAGAAGATTACTTGGTGTAGATGGAAAAGTTGAGACTTTCAAAGCTAGACTTGTTAAAAGTTTGCATCATTTACAGGCGTGGATTATGATGAAACCTTTTTCAAGTAGCTATGCTTAAGTCCATCCAGATCCTACTTGCCACGGCTACACACCATGACTACGATATCTGGCGGTTGGGTGTCATGACTGCTTTTCTAAATGATGTTTTAGAAGAGTGCGTCTATAAGTACACAGCCAGAGGGTCTCGTAGACAGTGGGAGCAGCGGAAACATGTGCAAGATGCTTTATAGGATAAAGCAGGCATCGCGGAGTTGGAACGTCTGTTTTGATGTGTTAGTCGAAGAGTTTGACATCATCAAAATGGTAGATGAACCTTGTATATACAAAAAGGTAGTAGGGAGTATGGTGGTGATCCTCGTAGAGTACGTGGATGACATACTCTTGATAGGGAAGGAGTTTCCTATGCTACGCTCGATCAATCTCCGATTATCACAATGATTCTCGAAATAGGATCAAAGTGATACCTACTAAATCCTGGATTTTGGATCTATGAGATAGATCTAATTGGATATTAGGAATCTCACTAGCTGTAGTGAGATGGTATCAGTTGATCCTGGGGAGAATCACTGGAAGGGTTCCAGGGTGATAAAGACGACTGAATGTCAGTCGCAGGCATTGTCTTTACCCTCAGTAAAGGGACGGTATGTTGGAAGAGTTCCAAGCTAAATACCGTGGCATACTAGACGATATAGGCATGATACATCGCTACTGATGATGCTACCAAAGAGGTTGTTTGGGTGTATATTAGTTCATGTGATGAACTTAGTTCCTTCCATTGTGTGACAATGGAGTCGTGGCTTATGCCAAGGAACGTCCGTCCCATCAGTGATCCAGACATATTCTAAGGCAGTATCACCTGATCATGGAGATGGTTAATCTCCAAGGTGATCGAGGCAAGGAGAGCAGACTCAGAGGATAACACGGCGGATCCACTCACGAAGGCCTATTCCCAGAGAGAGACTTTTATTGGATGGTTGAGTATGAGATACTACAACCACTGCTACAGATGGCCCTAGTGCAAGTGGGAGATTGTTAGTTATATGTATGCCCTAGAGGCCATTACTGTACATAGGATGTATATTGTAGTGGATGTTGGGACATATATAGGGAGGACTTTCTTGCTCGACATGATAGTATGCTATCTGGTTACCCTTTACCTTAACGTGTACACTGATTGTCTCTTTGTTACATGTTGGTAAAGCCCTTAGGATGTGTACTTGACTATCTGGACTATGATGCAGATCATACTAGTGGGGACATGGTAGTCCATAAGTACATCCTTCAAAGTCCCTAGTCGTGGGTGTATCGAGATGGGGCATCGATATACCAGAGTAGACTAGCGTGTACCTTTTCGACCCATACAGATGGGTGATGGATGATCCTGTAAGTCCACGTTGCGACCCCCGGTTCTTACGGGGAGGCGCAAACGGTATAAAAATCAAATTTTTAGTGCAATACGCAACATGGACTATGCAAGGTCGGGATCGTTGTCTAAACTAAAACTAGCAACCTAGCTAAAGAAGTTTAGCTACTCGGATGAAGATGGTTATACCTAGACTTGAACTCCTTCGTCTTCAAACTTTGTAGAGGTTGATGGTTCTCCTTTGTCGCCTTCTTCCGTCGAAGATGGATCCACCTCGAAGGCTCGACCTTTGGGCTCTTTCTCGTACTTGGAGTGAACTAGAATCGCCGGCTTGCTAGACCCTTGATCCTAGAGTGAGTAGAGAGTGTTTAGGGTTTGCTTTTCTTTTTCAAGAGAAGGATTCTCAACTCATGAGAAGGTTTCTCTTGACTAGAGGAAGAAGAAGATGAAATGAAGAGAGAGAGTGAGTATGATAGAATGAGCCTTCCTTTTTCCTTTTGCAACCATATCAAAATGAAAAAGGTTTAATCAAATAATAATAATAATCAAAATGAAAAAGGTTTGATGGATAGTTTAGAATGACTAATATCATTACAAGCATTAAATGAATAAAGCAAGAATGAAAAGGCATCTTGCATTTGTAATGATGGTAGTCAAATGTTCAACCATGGTCAACAAGTCAACCATGGTCAACAAGTCAACAAAAACTAACCATGACACAATTTCATTTTATTATATATTATTAAATGATATAATACAAATCCATTAGGGTTTGGAAAAAGACGACTGTCAACTGTGCATACGCACCCGTTCCGAAACCCTAATGGAAATCATCTTCCTCCTCCTCAAATAACTGTGCATACACACCTGCATTCTTGTTCCGAGGAACATGAACACTGAGAGATAAAAGCAACCCCAAATACTATACCAGTATCCGGCTCAAACCAGAGCCCGCTGGTAATATCTGTCCGGACTCCAAACGTGCACAAGTGCGCGGATGAGAACGAACCCTGTCGCAAAACCATGCGACCTCTACTCTGTTTTGCCCATAGGCGAATACCCTCTGTGTGGGACTCTAAAGACTCGACACTACGCTGGCAGTGGGTTTAACCACAGACCGCAAGCGGCACTAGCTGTGCGTAACGGTCCCCAGGTAGATGTCGACAAGAAGGCTGACGAGGTGAAACCCCATCGGTACTCCTACTGAGTCTGAATGTGACAGTCTCCGTACAGTCCGGTCTGTTCGTCTGATACATCGCATGGCGGGCCTAGGGGGCGGTAAACGTCAGTCCCCCAATAGCGGTACAAGTCGTGCCGGAGCGAAGCCCAAAACACCCTGAGATAACACTGGAAACCTACCAGTATATCTCGTTTGCCCTGGCCAGGGACTACTCGTGTAATGGCTCTCCTAGACACAGCGCGATGTCAACCCCCAATACCGGGAGAGACGAATCCTGTCTAACCGTCACTGCCTCCAAGTGCTTCGGGACTGCACCCAACCACCACCTGTTTGCACGACTCCTTTGAGCCGTGGTAGGGTAGTGATCAAAGTGCAGTGGGAACACACTCGAGGCGAAGTGCCAGTGTCAAGTCAGCGGACTAAGCTGTACTCATGTCAGCTGGGAACTGATGACTGACGATAGGTATAATACCAACCTGTCAGTTCCCGACGAGTCCTGTCCGGTGTACTCGTAACCCAACGAGCACCCGTATACTATCTCCAGTACGACGTACTGATGGCTGTGGGACAGACCATCTCCCACACTGGGATGAGAAGCGCATACGCTAGTCTACTCCGGAGTATCGATGCCCTGTCTCGATAGTCCTGCGACTAGGGACCTGTATAAGGATGTGCTTATAGATTACCCAGCCCCCACTAGTGTGACTGCCATCACAACGCTGGTAATCAAGCAAAGATCCTAAGGGCTCCACTAATGCGTATAAGTGATATAGTAAAATGAACACAAGTACACATTGAAGTAGAGACAAACCAAGTAGCATACTACTATTTTGAGCAAGATTGTATATACAAGGTGAATATCCCAAGCATCCATTAAGTAATATACAAACCAGTATGATACAGTAATGGCCTCTAGGGCATATACACTAACAATCTCCCACTTGCACTAAGGCCATGTACTGGCGTATCGAAGACCTATCATCTCGATCAGCCGCTCGAACTGAGTCTGGGGCAGGGCCTTGGTGAATGGATCTGCAGTGTTGTCTTCTGAAGCAACTCTCCGAACCTCGATCTCCTTGCGATCCACGATCTCCCTGATCAGGTGATACCGCCTCAAGATGTGCCTGGATCTCTGATGGGACCTGGGTTCCTTCGCTAAAGCTATAGCCCCATTGTTGTCGCAATACAGAGGTATTGGATCAACAATGGACGGAACCACCTGAAGTTCTTTCAAGAACTTCCTCATCCAGACAGCTTCTTTTGCGGCATCAGATGCAGCGATGTATTCCGCTTCCATCGTCGAGTCTGCAACGGTTTCCTGTTTGGAACTCTTCCAACACACCGCCCCTCCATTGAGGGTAAAGACAAAGCCCGACATGGACTTGGAATCATCCTTGTCACTCTGGAAGCTGGAGTCAGCAAAGGCCTCGATCTGGAGGTCTTTTCCGCCATACACCAAGAACATCTCCTTAGTCCTTCTCAGGTACTTGAGAATGTTCTTTACCGCTATCCAGTGTTTCTCCCCGGGGTTTGACTGATACCGGCTTACCACACTCAGTGCATAAGCTACATCCGGTCTGGTACACAACATCGCATACATTATAGAGCCTACCGCAGAAGCGTAGGGTATAATAGACATGCGATCCCTCTCCAAATCAGTCTTGGGAGACATCTCTTTAGAGAGGGTGATCCCGTGACAAGCCGGTAGGTTACCGCGCTTGGAATCTTCCATACTGAATCTCTTCACTATGGTGTCGATGTACCTGGACTGAGAAAGTCCCAATATCCTCTTGGATCTATCACGATGGATCCGGATCCCCAGGATGTATGAGGCATCACCCAGGTCTTTCATGGAGAACCTGTGTGACAAGAACCCCTTGACAGATTGTAGCATAGGAATGTCATTTCCTATTAAGAGAATGTCATCCACGTATAAAACGAGGAATACTACAGTTCTCGCTACAAATCTACTATAGATGCATGGTTCATCTGGATTTTTGATAAAGCCAAATTCTTTGACCGTCTCATCAAAGCAGATGTTCCAACTCCGCGATGCCTGCTTTAGTCCATAGATGGACTTAAGCAACTTGCACACCTTTCCGCTGCTCCCACTCTGAATGAAGCCCTCTGGCTGGTCCATATAGACACACTCCTCTAAATTTCCATTTAGAAAAGCTGTCTTTACGTCCATTTGCCAGATCTCATAATCGTGGAAAGCAGCAATGGCAAGAAGGATCCGAATGGATTTCAGCATGGCTACTGGAGAAAAGGTTTCGTCATAGTCCAAGCCAGGTCTTTGACGGAAACCCTTTGCTACCAGCCTAGCTTTATAGGTCTCAACCTGTCCATCTACACCAATCTTCCTTTTGAAGATCCACTTGCATCCTACGGGTTTTACCCCGTCTAGAGCAATGTCCAACGTCCATACCTTGTTGGTGTACATGGACTCCATTTCGGTCAGCATTGCATCCAGCCATTTCACTGAGTCAACGCTCTGAACGGCCTGCTGGAAGCTAGTAGGTTCATCATAATCTATGATGCAATCCTCTCTATCCCCGTCTATGAGAAAACCGCAGTATCTCTCGGGCGGATGAGACTGCCTACTACTCCTGCGGAGCGGCGTAGGAATGTCCTGTTCTTTCGAACCCTCTGGTTCCTCTAAGCTTTCAGTAATGTTTTGTGGTTCTGGAATTTCTTCCAGTTCTACTGCGCTCCCACTTATCTGGTTTTCCAAAAACTCAGTTTCCAAGAAGTAGGCATGACGAGAAACAAGGACTTTTTGTTCCTCTTCGCAGTAGAAAAGATACCCCTTAGAGTTCTTTGGGTATCCCACAAACTTGCACTGTACTGAGCGTGCCTCGAGCTTGTCCGCATGCTGCTTTTTTACAAAAGCCGGACATCCCCATGTCTTAAAGGACTTAAGACAGGGTTTCTTCCCACTCCACATCTGATATGGTGTGGTAGGCACTGTCTTAGTAGGAACTTGGTTCAAGAGATGTGCAGCTGTTTCCAGTGCATAACCCCAGAAAGATCGCGGTAACTCAGCCTTACTCATCATGGAACGAACCATATCCAATAGGGTTCGATTCCTCCTTTCCGATACACCGTTATGTTGCGGAGTGTATGGAGGAGTACGCTGAGAGAGAATTCCATTCTCTTTTAAATAGTCCAGGAACTCGGCACTCAAGTATTCTCCACCTCGATCCGATCTTAGAATCTTAATACTTTTGCCTGTTTGTTTTTCAACTTCATTCTTGTAATCCTGAAATTTCTCAAAGGCCTCGGATTTGTGCTTCATTAAGAAGACATGTCCATACCTAGAGAAATCGTCTGTGAAAGTAATGAAGTATGAATAACCGCTTCGCGCATGTGTAGACATTGGACCACACACGTCACTGTGTATGAGTCCCAAGAGCTCGCTCGCTCTTTCTCCGTGTCCAGTGAACGGAGTCTTTGTCATCTTTCCCATGAGACAAGATTCACAAGTGGCATAAGACTGATACTCGAACGGATCCAAGTATCCTTCTTTATGTAACTTAGTCAACCGTGTCTCATTGATGTGACCCAGTCTACAATGCCATAAGAAAGCCCGATTAATATCTGGAGACTTTCTTTTGTGTGTATTCTGGACATTAAAAATCTGTGGTTGGTTTAACACGTATATACCATTACTTAAAGTACCTGACCCAATCAAAACTTGATTAAGGTGAATGTTTACAACATTACTTACAAACGCAAATTCATAACCTTCTTTAGAAACTAAAGATACAGAAATGATATTACAAGTTGCGTTGGGTACAAAAAAGCAATTACGCAAAACCAAAACATGTCCATCTGACATTCCCAGGTGATAGTCACCCACGGCTTTAGCATCCATGCTAGCTCCGTTCGCAACTCTGAGGGTCATGTCACCTGCTTTCAAAACCCTACGGTTTCTCAACGCCTGCAAAGAATTACAGATATGAGATCCTGATCCGGTATCCAATACCCAGGAAGTAGAGTTTATTGAAAGACAGTTTTCAATAACATACACACCTGAAGCTGAAGCTGCAACCTGCTTCAATTCCTGTGTTCTGGCCTTCCAGGCCCTGCAATCATTCTTCCAGTGTCCTTTCTTATGACAAAAGAAGCATTCTTCCTTATCCACAAGCTTCCCCGCTATCTTTGTTGCTTTACCTTTTCCCTTCGTATCCACTTTACTAACACCGCCCCTTGGTTTGGCGGGGGCTTTCTTCTTCTTTCCCTTGGCTTTCGCCTTGGACCTAGAAGAAGATGATCCTCCTACAAACAAAGTGGATGTTTCCCTACCTTTCTGTAGGGTGCCCTCTGCGCTCCTCAGCAGGTTGAGGAGCTCTGAAAGTTCAACCTCCTTTTCTTGTAGGTTGAAGTTCATTATAAACTGGGCGTAAGTGGAAGGAAGGGACTGGAGAACTATATCCGTATATAGCTCACTCTCCAATGTGATCCCTAGGTCAGCGAGCTCCTCAATGTAGCCGATCATCTTTAGCACGTGCTCGGCTACTGATGATCCGACGGCCATTCTTGTCGAAAACAACTTTTTCGACGCTTCGTATCTTGCGATACGTGATTGCTCTCCATACAGTTCTTTTGTATGAAGCAATATGGACTCCATGTCCATATTCTCATGCCTCCTCTGATGTTCGTTGTCCATCGAGGCAAGCAGGAGGCACTTGGCCTTCGCGCTATCAATCTCCCAAGTCTTGCGGATTTCCTTATCCGCGACGCTGGAAGTTGGACCAGGGACAGGGGGAGCTTTGGTGGTAAGAAGATACCCCAGCTTGTCATAAGTGATTGCTATCTTGACATTCCTGAGCCAATCTTTGTAGTTTGGCCCTGTCAACTTGTTTTTATCTAGGAGTAACTTAAGTCCAGTCATGTTGATTGGTCGCTGCAATTAGGAGAGAGAAGAAGAAACACTCAGCATGATGCTCTTGCAAGTTTAGAGTGGTTTTTAGTTTGTCTAAACAGGATGGCTCCCACTGTTTCTCGAATCCCTCCTCAAACCATAAAGGAAGAATTAGTCAGGATCAATCCCACCGTACAATACTTGCTTAACCGTTCAGCCAGGCCGGTGTCGGTACTTCGAGGGAGGTTTTCCAACGCTTTCGCGAAGTTCCTTAATTAAAGAACCTCTTTTCCCTGGGGGCGTAGCCCCGCTAACACCTTTCTAGGCACCTACTAGGTTTATAGCATTGATCGTTAAGTGAGAAATTTCCCGAGGAGTAGCATATACTCACAGTAGGATCGGAATCCAAATATCATCGCGTGACGAAACTGAAGGAATCCTACCAGAATCACCACACTCCAAATGGTATGCAAATCTAGCAAGTTTCAGTTCTTATGAAACTCCCGATGTGGATTTTTGCCCCATGCTCTTATGACCTTGGCTAAGGCCAACAAATCATAAGTCACATGTCAAGTTCTACCCGTCGTTATCCAGGTTAATTTGAATCCACCCGTATCTACCCTTGACTATGGCCAACAAGGCAATACGACTGTCCCAAACCAACGCATTCTATCTATGCAACATATGAATACCCACCAGCTACCAAACACTGTGCCTTGACTAGGGCCAACAAACACAGCTTGAATACCGTTGAATATTCATATGAAACGACGGAGGGCTACGAATGGTTTTGGCAAAACCGTGAACGTAGTGAACTTGATTTGGTCGATGGAACGAGATAGCTTTTAAAAGGAGTGGCTCAAGCTCCGCATTTAAAAGTTGGTTTTTGAAAAGAACCGAGTGGTTTTTCGAAAGTGTTCCAACGACTTTAACTTGGTTTATTATCTTGCACTAGTTCTTTTAATGCGTGATATTCTTGCATTAGTACTTTTAATGCGTCCCATCATTTAAATCCTACCATTGCAGAAAACAACCAAAATATGACGTACGCTTATGCCATTCGCATTCGCCACTGGGCCCCGTCATTACCCGTTAGGTTACTTAACTAACGACAGAGCGGGGGCTGGGCTAGCGCGTCTGTAAAACATAAGCAACGCCTAAATAGTTATAGATATAGCAATAGTAGACATTACAGATCACAGATGAATGCATTGGATATACTAGCAATCCGCAATCCTTTCGAGCCTGAAACGAAAAGCGGATAACACGGTCGCGGTGAATAGCCAAATACCCCACCCAAGACCCCTACGGGTGCGGCAAACTACCCGCCAAGTACCCGAAGCGTAGCAACCTCCCTCATCTCCATGAGTAGGCCACTCGACACTTCGGCATACCCGGTAGTTTGTGCACCCCTCCATGGGTCTATCCTAGGAGCAAAAACAGTAAAAAGAATTATACAATGACGGCTACAACCCCGACCCGGTTGTGCGGCCAAACAAATAATATTATTACATCAATTTACATTTACAATGAATGAAAGAAAAACAAAAGCTCATCTCACATCCACCCCGGCTATTCACCCGCGACAGTCCAACACATTCATATACACATTCCAGCACATTACAGATCATGTATAACCCCGACCAATCGTCTTATAGCGATTAGCCGACGTTCAATACATGCAAACATCACAGATATAACCATCATAGTCAAAGTGCAGTGAAGTTCGGAAAAAAAATACGGAATTATAGGACCCCAAAAGGAAATTTCTTTTCTGGAAAATCTGGGTACATATAATATATTTTAAAAATCCCAAAACCAGCACCTACACACACTGCACGAAAAACGATGCAGAGAAGACGACAAAGCGCGGCGGTTGCGCGGCACGAGCCTACCTCGCGCGGCGGAAGGGCGGCGCTTTGAGCTCAACAGTGGATCGTTTTTCATGTGTGTTCTTAGAAAACCCTGAGACGATTTTACAAGTATAAAGTTTTTCATTTTGAGCCAAAAAAATTTCAACAGAAACTCAGGTTTTGAAATTTCTCCGGTTTTGTGATTTTTCGTTTCCGAACTTCGTTACACTTCACTATCAAGCTAGTTTAAGTTTAGTTAGGCTCTGATACCACTGTAAGTCCACGTTGCGACCCCCGGTTCTTACGGGGAGGCGGAAACGGTATAAAAATCAAATTTTTAGTGCAATACGCAACATGGACTATGCAAGGTCGGGATCGTTGTCTAAACTAAAACTAGCAACCTAGCTAAAGAAGTTTAGCTACTCGGATGAAGATGGTTATACCTAGACTTGAACTCCTTCGTCTTCAAACTTTGTAGAGGTTGATGGTTCTCCTTTGTCGCCTTCTTCCGTCGAAGATGGATCCACCTCGAAGGCTCGACCTTTGGGCTCTTTCTCGTACTTGGAGTGAACTAGAATCGCCGGCTTGCTAGACCCTTGATCCTAGAGTGAGTAGAGAGTGTTTAGGGTTTGCTTTTCTTTTTCAAGAGAAGGATTCTCAACTCATGAGAAGGTTTCTCTTGACTAGAGGAAGAAGAAGATGAAATGAAGAGAGAGAGTGAGTATGATAGAATGAGCCTTCCTTTTTCCTTTTGCAACCATATCAAAATGAAAAAGGTTTAATCAAATAATAATAATAATCAAAATGAAAAAGGTTTGATGGATAGTTTAGAATGACTAATATCATTACAAGCATTAAATGAATAAAGCAAGAATGAAAAGGCATCTTGCATTTGTAATGATGGTAGTCAAATGTTCAACCATGGTCAACAAGTCAACCATGGTCAACAAGTCAACAAAAACTAACCATGAGACAATTTCATTTTATTATATATTATTAAATGATATAATACAAATCCATTAGGGTTTGGAAAAAGACGACTGTCAACTGTGCATACGCACCCGTTCCGAAACCCTAATGGAAATCATCTTCCTCCTCCTCAAATAACTGTGCATACACACCTGCATTCTTGTTCCGAGGAACATGAACACTGAGAGATAAAAGCAACCCCAAATACTATACCAGTATCCGGCTCAAACCAGAGCCCGCTGGTAATATCTGTCCGGACTCCAAACGTGCACAAGTGCGCGGATGAGAACGAACCCTGTCGCAAAACCATGCGACCTCTACTCTGTTTTGCCCATAGGCGAATACCCTCTGTGTGGGACTCTAAAGACTCGACACTACGCTGGCAGTGGGTTTAACCACAGACCGCAAGCGGCACTAGCTGTGCGTAACGGTCCCCAGGTAGATGTCGACAAGAAGGCTGACGAGGTGAAACCCCATCGGTACTCCTACTGAGTCTGAATGTGACAGTCTCCGTACAGTCCGGTCTGTTCGTCTGATACATCGCATGGCGGGCCTAGGGGGCGGTAAACGTCAGTCCCCCAATAGCGGTACAAGTCGTGCCGGAGCGAAGCCCAAAACACCCTGAGATAACACTGGAAACCTACCAGTATATCTCGTTTGCCCTGGCCAGGGACTACTCGTGTAATGGCTCTCCTAGACACAGCGCGATGTCAACCCCCAATACCGGGAGAGACGAATCCTGTCTAACCGTCACTGCCTCCAAGTGCTTCGGGACTGCACCCAACCACCACCTGTTTGCACGACTCCTTTGAGCCGTGGTAGGGTAGTGATCAAAGTGCAGTGGGAACACACTCGAGGCGAAGTGCCAGTGTCAAGTCAGCGGACTAAGCTGTACTCATGTCAGCTGGGAACTGATGACTGACGATAGGTATAATACCAACCTGTCAGTTCCCGACGAGTCCTGTCCGGTGTACTCGTAACCCAACGAGCACCCGTATACTATCTCCAGTACGACGTACTGATGGCTGTGGGACAGACCATCTCCCACACTGGGATGAGAAGCGCATACGCTAGTCTACTCCGGAGTATCGATGCCCTGTCTCGATAGTCCTGCGACTAGGGACCTGTATAAGGATGTGCTTATAGATTACCCAGCCCCCACTAGTGTGACTGCCATCACAACGCTGGTAATCAAGCAAAGATCCTAAGGGCTCCACTAATGCGTATAAGTGATATAGTAAAATGAACACAAGTACACATTGAAGTAGAGACAAACCAAGTAGCATACTACTATTTTGAGCAAGATTGTATATACAAGGTGAATATCCCAAGCATCCATTAAGTAATATACAAACCAGTATGATACAGTAATGGCCTCTAGGGCATATACACTAACAGATCCCATATCCATCGGTGTTTGACATCAGAGATGATATACGGGTGCTCAGTAGAGACTGGGTACACTGGACGGACTCGCCGAGAACTCCCAGATGGTATTATACCTCACGTTAGATGGCAGTTCTCTGGTGACATTGGTACAGAGTAGTCTGTTGACCCGAGATCGTCATAGAGTCTTGTGTGGTTCCCACTGGGCTTTGATTTCCATCTTACCACGTCCAAGAGGGCGTGAAAAACGGTGGTTTTTGGGTACAGTCCCGAGTCACATGGAGGCAATGAGCGATAGGAGGGGATTCTTCTCTCCCGGTATAGGGGGTTGATGTTGCGCTGTGTTCGATTGGCTATAACAGGAAATCCCTGGCCAGGGTTGCTGAGATATACTGGTAAGTGTTACCAGTAGTTTCTCGAATTGTTATAAACCTCATATCGACACGACTTATCGAGCTATTGGGGTCTGACGTTTACCACCCCTAGGCAAGATATGCGACATATCAGACGGACAGACCGGACTGTACGGTAGTGTTACTGGTTGGATTCACTGGAGTGTGAGCGGGCTTGCTCGTCGATCTTCAGATCGCTCAATACCCGGGTGGCCGTTACGTTTAGCAAACCGCTTGATATGATCATCACCTGCTGCCGGCGTATTGACGAGTCTTTAGAGTCCTACGCAGAGGTTTCCTGGCTCAAGCGAAACGAAATAGGAGCGCATATGAGATATGTGCGGGACCGAGAATAATGCGTGTATGTGATACCGTATTTCATTCTCGCGATCAATGTGTCGAATGGTTGTATGCGATATAACCTAGTTATCGATTCAAGCGTTGATTCGATAAGCCGATACATTGTATACTAGTCGGTTGTGTGCGACATGACCGGATCATTGAATCAAGTGTTGATTTAATGATTTAATGCATATTTATATATTTGATATATTACTTTGCATTAACTAGTATTGGTTCACTTTAAATGGATTTTCTCGCTCGAATGTGCGCATTATATATGTGATATGATTTTGTGCACATGCTTGTATCATGTTTGATGGTGCATGTAAAATTGGTTAAGTATAAAGAATTAAACCTTGGTTAATGAAATGGTTAGGGTTTATTATTTGCTTATTCATTTTATTCATTTATTTATTCTTTTGGAAAAGGTAAAGGAAATGATAAAATGGTGGCATTCTTTGTTCTTTCATGAAGCTTCATGAATACTTTGACTTTGTGACCACTTTGTCTCATCCTTAACCCTAACCATTCCACTTGACCCTAATTAATTCTCTACACCTAACCATGGTTCTATTATGATAAGAATTGGTTATTCTTTTCATTTAAAAAAGAGAACTTATGATAATATTATCTTCTTCTTCTTCTTCTTCACTTCATGAAGAAAAAGCTTGACTTCATCAATGGTAGATTGATGAAATGAGTGAGAAATCCAATTCTAAAGTCTACCCACTTCCTATTTCTTCATCCTCTACCTCTTTCCAAGTAGTAGAGTGTGTTTCCTTCACAAGTTTTCATGGCTTGGTGAAGGTGGAGCTTGATCTAGCGATGCCTCAACGTAGATCATCTTCGGCATGGACATCGACGACCTAGCTCGCCTATTCTCCGACGAAGCCGACGCTAGAGCCCGGGAATTCATTTGGACAGCGAGGGGACTTCGTTACGGAGCTATGGAGGTGGAGCACCGGATCTACAAAGGTTGTATTTCCGTTTCTTTATAGTTAAAGTTGTTAACTAGTTTATAGTTTCGCCTAGATATCTAGCCAACGATCCGTATTAGGGTTTCTCGGCACCTAGATATTTTGCAATTGGCATGATCGATGCCTTGTGAGACCTCACTAGGGTGCCTAGGAACCCTACAGGTACATGATATATTAGTCGGTTATATTCGATATAGCCGGATCGTCGGATCAAGTGTTGATTCGATGATTTAATGTATAATAATATATATGATATATTGTATTACATTATCTAATATTGGCTCGCTTTATTATTTCATTTTCTCACCGGATAATACATTGATATATATGCGATATATATTAATTGTATTATTTTTCTTTTGTTACAAATATATAATATATATGTGATATATATTATAGTAACATGATATGATTAATAATGAAACATGTTTAGTGATGATAAAAAGAGATTAGGGTTTGATTAGGGTTAGCTTCTTCTTGCACCATCTAGAAGCATTCCTTTTGTCTTGGTTAAGATATTATGGTTGATATTTATCCATGACTCAATTTTAACCTAACCAAACCCTAGCTCTAGTTTATTCTCTACAAAGGTTATCCTTATCATCCTTGACCATGGTTCCATGATCAATCATATATTCTTTACCACTATTCATCACAAAAGGATTATCTTTTTCATTCATCATCCTCTTCTCTCCTTAGCTTTGAGAAAGCTTACTAGAAATTCCTTTTGTGATGATTTCATGTGAGATTATGATATAAAAGAAAGCATAAATACTACTCCATCATCCGCATCTAATCTAGCCCATTAGATTAGGGTATTCACCTCATTAGAGTGAGAGAGCTTGAGCTATTTCAACTTCGACGTAGATCATCGGAGAAGCGGAACACTACAAGCTTGCTTGGATCGTTCGAGTCGTGGAGCCTCTCTTGAGTCCGGAAGATCATGGATCGCGGCAAAGGGACTTCTACTCGGAGCCTATGAAGCGAAGGAGAGGACTACAAAGGTTGTAATCCCTCACACTTAGTAGTAAAGATGTTTACTTGCATGTTAAACCCTAATAATCTAGCAAAGATCCCGGCTTTGGGTTGTTCGGCACGTCTAAAATTTTATTCGGGCATGTTTGATGCCTTATGAACCTTCACAAGAGTGCCTAGGAACCCTACAGTGGTATCAGAGCCAAGCTAGAGCTTTAGGCGATGTTTAGACGAAGTTTAAAGTCCGATCGAACCCCGAAACCCCGCCACGGACCCCTCTCTCGATATTTTTGAAAAAGTTGATTTTTTCTGAATTAAAAATGCTCAGAAAATTAAGCAGAATTATTGTGAAGTACGGACTATTAATGAGCTCAAATGACCGTGGAACCGCGGCCAAACCAAGGGTTTGGCGGCGCTTCCGCGGCCAAAATTATGATTTGGTCCCTCGTATTTCATATATTTATTCTTAGGTCCTTTCTTGTTATTTTTTTCTGGAAATTTTTTAATTCCACTCAAGTGTTGAGTTTTCTAGGGTTGTATTGGGGACTCGTTGATTCGATCGGATAATTTAACTTTGTTTAGTGTTTTCCGGATATTTAGAAACTGTTAAAATGTTCGAGCGGTATCATTAATCACTTTTTCCCGGCACGAAAAACTTTCAAGTGTTGAATTTTTATCGGGTTTAAATCTTTCGGAAAAATGTGCAAGTAACACGGTGGACCTTCTAGAAGAACACAAACCTTAACTCGATTATGTGACCGTCTTGAACTGCCTCTAAACCTTAGGGTTTGGGGCAGTACGGCGTGCCACATGTGAGGCGTTGGCATGACCCTTCTACGGCTGGATCACCGGTACTGTGACATATTCTGGGATTATTTGAACTCCGCTCAAGTGTTGAGCTATTTAGGAAATTTTGGGTATTTGATTATCTGTTCGGAAAGTTTAATACTGTCTATTTACCTGGAATGTGATACAATATGTGGAATTCATAGAGTTAGGCATGAAATGCGATGTATGTGATATTTCGGATTTACGATGTCTAAAGTGATTGTAGATTCCAAATATTGTAGTTTTACAATTTCTTTTATGTGACCGTAAGTGTAGTATGTAGTTGTATTGCCGGTCTTCGTTGCTATACATCTACGACGATCGGTGTATGCATACTTACTTACGTTGATGATATATGATATTATGTGTTGCTGTGATATGTTATATTGGATCGCCGTGTTCTGAATAGCCGGTGGTTTTATGTGAGATGAGGGTTTTTATTTTCATTCATGTAAAATTCATTTGTATGTAATATTCTTTTATTAGGGCACTTCCGGGATGAGGTTGATGTCACCAGTGTATATTATTTACTTTTCCGCATTAGGTAGACCCAAGGAGGGGAGCACAAGTAACCGGGTTCTAGGGTCCAGTGGGAGGCCATCTTGAGGAGTCGAGACCGGGTCTCCTAACCCTAAAATTGGCAGTGTTACTTGCCGCTCTCGTAGGGGTCTTGGGATGTGGGTTTGGCTATTCGTCACGACCGTGGAATCCGTGTTTTATACAGGCTCGTATTGAAAACACGGACGTCCTAGTATATCCAATATTTCATATATGTTCTTCTGCTGCAATGTTCTGTGATGAGATCATATTACTGCCTGAGACGAATGCTTATACTATATATATATGCTGATATATAAATATTACTGCTTTCGTTTCTTCTGTGATGCTTAGGAAGCATAAGCTGATGGGATTTTATTAATGAGATTAATAAAAAGAAAAGAAACGTAAAAGATGTTGTAGAATCAAAACTTTATAAAAAGGGTAGCTACAGATTTGCTTTGCATAGCGGTATATATGATATACCCTGCACCTTATTCGATGAGAAAAGAGCCGAGATCCCTTCACCGGGAGTGACCTCTTTAGCAAAACTGGCAGATGCTACAACTCTCGGTTTGTCTTTTGATTGCTTTTAGAGTTTTGCTTTGCATAGCGATATATATGATATATCCTGCACCTTATTCGATGGGAAAAAAGCCGAGGTCCCTTCACCGGGAGTGACCTCTTTAGCGAAACTAGAAAAGCCTCATGATTCTACAACGATATCAAGTTCATTACGCTCATGGTTTTCTGAAAAACCTGTGTAGCCCTCCGTCATTTTAGATAAGTACTACTTAGTATTTGTGCTGCGGTAGTTTGGCCTCCGTCAAGGCGTAGTGTACGGTAGCTAACTAGTGCTTATCTGCTAGCATACGATGCGATTGGATTAGGGTATTCATACGGCGTAGTTTGGCCTCCGTCAAGGGTCGTACGGATGGGTTTAATTCATAAAGAAATGACGGGTTGAACTTGACTAGCGCCCTATGGGTAGTTTGGCCTCCGTCAAGGTTATGGGACGCTAGGGGGAAAAAGCATTATCGGGAATTTCAAGTGTTGAAATTTGCAATGAGATTGCATACCTCCTATGAGATAGTTGGATCCCGATACCCACTGCGAGTAAGAGTTACTCCTGGGAGAGTTTTACACAGGACAATTAGCCGATCAAGTAGGTGTCTAGAAAAGTGTTAACGAGGTTACGCCTCTGGGAAAACGAGGTTTACTTTAATTAGGTCCGTACGAAAGCACGGGGAACCTCCCTCAAGTACCGACACTGATCTGGCTGAAAGATTGACGAAATTGTAGGGTGTAATTAATCCCGGCTAATCTTACCTTTTAGGGTTTGAAGAAAGATTTGATAAAAACAGTGGGAGACATCCTGATTAGATAAGATAATAACCAATCTAATCTTGCAAGAGCATACGCTAAAGTGTTTTCTTCTCTCTCTCTCCAGGTAGCGACCATGTCAGGCCATAATCAAGATAATAATATGGATGTATTGACTGAACCCGCTTATTATACTGAGCAGGGGAACGTTGGACCCGTTCTTTCTTATAAGAGTTATAAGACTGAACAAGGAATAGGAGAATATCTGGATTCTCAAGCCGCCCAAAAGAACATGCATGTTGATGCATCTTCTTCAGGTGTGTTAGTTATTGAGAACTGTTTCTTAGTTCACCCTACGTCCTGGGTATTAGATACCGGATCAGGATCCCGCATATGTAAATTGTTACATGGGCTGCGGAAAGGTAGAGAACTGGGAAAAGGTGATCATTCCGTTCAAGTAGGGAATGGGGCAAATGTTGCAGCCAAAGCAGTTGGAGAATATCACCTAGTATTACTAAGTGGTGATACACTGATTCTGAATGAGTGCTATTATATACCGAACATGATGTGCAACATTATATCAGTTTCTTTATTAAGTAAAGAAGGATATAATTTTGTAATACAGGATAATGTTATGAACATATTCCTAGATCAAAAGTTGATTGCATCAGGCTCGTTACATAATGGCATATTCATTCTAAATCAAAATACAGTCCTCAATATACAAAACACACAGAAGAGGAAGAGTTCAGAAATGAACGAATCCTTTTTGTGGCATTGTAGACTTGGTCATATCAATGCGACACGACTGGCTAAGTTATATAAGGATGGATATTTGAATCCGTTCAAATTATCATCTTATGATACTTGCCATTCATGTCTAAAAGGAAAAATGACAAAAGCTCCGTTTAGTGGACACGGAGAAAGAGTTACCGAACTCTTAGGACTGGTACATAGTGATGTATGCGGTCCCATGTCTACGCATGCCAGGAACGGTTCTTCCTACTTCATTACATTCACTGACGATCTCTCAAGATTCGGATATGTGTTCCTGATGAAACACAAGTCTGAAGCTTTTGAGAAATTCAGAGAATATAAGCACGAAGTAGAGAACCAAACGGGCAAAAGTATTAAGATCCTTCGATCTGATCGAGGAGGAGAATACTTGAGCAATGATTTTCTAGATTATCTAAAAGAGAATGGGATTCTCTCTCAGCTTACTCCTCCTTATACACCACAGCACAACGGTGTATCGGAACGGAGGAATCGCACTCTATTAGATATGGTGCGCTCTATGATGAGCACTGCTGAGTTACCTATTTCCTTCTGGGGATATGCACTGGAGATAGCTGCATACCTATTGAATAGAGTTCCAACCAAATCAGTGCCTACCACTCCATATGAGATATGGAATGGTAAGAGACGATGTCTTAATTTTATTCAGATATGGGGTTGTCCGGCCTATGTTAAAACACAAAATCCGGACAAGCTCGAGGCAAGGTCTGTCCTATGTAAGTTTATTGGATATCCCAAACATTCGCGACGGTATATCTTCTACCACTCCGAGGAACAAAAGGTGTTTGTTTCTCGACATGCCACTTTCTTAGAAAAAGGTTTTCTTATGAAACAAATTAGTGGCATTGAGGTAGAACTGGAAGAAGTTCCAGCAGAACAAACTACAACAGATGATTTAGTTGAACCAGAGGATTCGGTAGTACCCAACGAACCCCAGCCTCTCCGCCGATCTAGCAGGGTTTCTCATCCACCTGAGAGATACTACGGTTTTCTCATTGATGGTGGAAGTGAGGATTGCATCATGGAAGATGATGAACCGACTAGTTTTGAGAAGGCCATCACGAGTGGTGACTCTGTGAAATGGCTGGATGCAATGCGATCTGAGATGGAATCCATGTACACCAACAAAGTATGGACTTTGGAAAATGCTCCTGAAGGGGTAAAACCCATTGGGAGCAAGTGGATCTTTAAAAGGAAATTTGGTGTAGATGGAAAAGTTGAGACTTGTAGCAAATGGTTTTCGTCAACGACCAGGTGTGGATTATGACGAAACCTTTTCTCCAGTGGCTATGCTTAAGTCCATCCGGATCTTACTTGCCATTGCTGCATACCATGACTACGAAATCTGGCAAATGGATGTTAAGACCGCCTTTCTAAACGGTGATTTAGAAGAGTACGTGTACATGACTCAGCCATAGGGCTTCATAGATAGTGGGAGCAGCGGAAAGGTGTGCAAGCTGCTTAAATCCATTTATGGGTTGAAGCAAGCATCGCGGAGTTGGAACATCTGTTTTGATGTTGTAGTCAAAGAGTTTGACTTCATCAAAAATATAGATGAACCTTGTATCTATAAGAAGGTAGCAGAAAGTAAGGTTGTCTTCCTCGTATTGTACGTGGATGACATATTCTTGATAGGAAATGATATTCCTATGCTGCAATCAGTCAAGCTCTTCTTATCACAAAGATTCTCAATGAAAGATCTAGGTGATGCCTCCTGCATATTGGGAATCATGATCTATAGAGATAGATCTAAAAGGATACTGGGATTGTCCCAATCCAAGTACATCGACACCATACTAAAGAGGTTTAGTATGGAAGAATCCAAGCGTGGGACCAACCCACGATCTCTGGACTCACTCTCTCCAAAGAGATATCTCCCAAGACTGATTTGGAGAGAGCTCGCATGCAAGGGATACCCTATGCTTCGGCAGTAGGCTCTATCATGTATGCGATGCTATGTACCAGACCCGATGTAGCATACTCACTAAGTGTAGTGAGTTGGTATCAAGCAGATCCTAGAGAGAGTCACTGGACAGCTGTGAAGAACATTCTCAAGTACTTGCGAAGGACAAGAGACATGTTCTTGGTGTATGGTAACGGAGAACTCCGGTTGGAGTCCTTTACCGATTCCAGCTTCCAAAGTGATAAGGACGACTCTAAGTCGCACTCGGGATTTGTCTTTACCCTCAATAGAGGGGCGGTATGTTGGAAGAGTTCCAAACAGGATACCGTTGCAGACTCGACGATGGAGGCTGAATACATCGCTGCCAACGATGCTGACAAAAAGGCTGTCTGGATAAAGAAGTTCATTAGTGAACTTGGTGTGGTTCCATCCATTGAACATCCAATACCTCTGTATTACGATAACAATGGAGCTGTGGCTTTGGCCAAGGAACCCAGGTCCCATCAGAAGTCCAGACATATTCTGAGGCGATATCACCTGATCTAGGAGATAGTTGATCGCCGGGAGATCGAGGTCAGGAGAGTAGATACGAAGGACAACACTGCGGATCCACTCACGAAAGCCATTCCCCAGATACAGTTTGAGAGATTATTCGGGATGCTAGGTATGAGATACTACAGCAGCTGGCCTTAGTGCAAGTGGGAGATTGTTAGTTATGTATATGCCCTAGAGGCCATTGTTGTACATATGATGTATATTATAATGGATGCTTGGATATATACAGAGAGGACTTTCTTGCTCGTCATGATAGTATGCTATTTGGTTTCACTTTATCTTAACATGTTGACTTGTACTGGTTTACTGTCTTTTTCTCACATGTTGATAAATCCCTTAGGATCTGTACTCGACTGCTGGGACTATGATGAGATCATACTAGTGGGGCCATGGTAGTCGATGAGTACATCCTATAACTGTTCCTAGTCGAGGGTATATTGATACAGGGCATCGATACACCAGAGTAGACTAGCGTATACGCATCTTGACCCATATGATGGGCGATGGATGATCCCATATCCATCGGTGTTTGACATCAAGGATGGTGTACGGGTGCTCAGTGGTGACTGGGTACACTATACGGACTCGCCGAGAACTCCCAGATAGTGATATACCACACGTCAGATGGCAGTTCTCCGGTGACACTGGTACAGGGTAGTCTGTAGACCCGAGATCGTCATAGAGTCTTGTGTGATTCCCACTGTGCTTTGATTTCCACCTTACCACGTCCAAGAGGGCCTGCAAAATGGTGGCTTTTGGGTGCAGTCCCGAATCACATGGAGGCAATGAGCGATAGGAGGGGATTCGTCTCTCCCGGTGTAGGGAGTTGATGTTGTGCTGTGTTCGATTGGCTATAACTGGAAGTCCCTGGCCAAGGCAGATATAGAGATATACTGGTAAGTGTTACCAGTAGTTTCTCGACCTGTTATGAGCCTCACATCGACACGAATTATCGGTTACTGGGGTCTGACGTATACCACCCCTAGACTTGATATGCGACATATCAGACGAACAGACCGGACCGTACGGGAGTGTTACTGATTGGATTCATAGGAGAATGCACATGCTAGCTTGTTGATCTTCTGATCGCTCAATACCTGGGTGGCTGTTACGTTTAGCTGACCGCTTGCAGCTTGTGGGTGTTTGATATGATCATCACCTGCTACCGGCGTATTGACGATTCTTTAGAGTCCTACACAGAGGTTTCTTGGCTCAGGCAAAACGGAGTAGAGGCATATATGTGATATGTGCAGGACCGAGGATAATGCGATATGAGATACCGTATTATATTCTCGCGATATTTAGATATGAACCGGGTCATCGGATCAAGTGTTGATTCGATGAATCGGTACATGATATATTAGTCGGTTATATTCGATATAGCCGGATCGTCGGATCAAGTGTTGATTCGATGATTTAATGTATAATAATATATATGATATACTGTATTACATTATCTAATATTGGCTCGCTTTATTATTTCATTTTCTCACCAGATAATACATTGATATATATGTGATATATATTAATTGTATTATTTTTCTTTTGTTACAAATATATAATATATATGTGATATATATTATAGTAACATGATATGATTAATAATGAAACATGTTTAGTGATGATAAAAAGAGATTAGGGTTTGATTAGGGTTAGCTTCTTCTTGCACCATCTAGAAGCATTCCTTTTGTCTTGGTTAAGATATTATGGTTGATATTTATCCATGACTCAATTTTAACCTAACCAAACCCTAGCTCTAGTTTATTCTCTACAAAGGTTATCCTTATCATCCTTGACCATGGTTCCATGATCAATCATATATTCTTTACTACTATTCATCACAAAAGGATTATCTTTTTCATTCATCATCTTCTTCTCTCCTTAGCTTTGAGAAAGCTTACTAGAAATTCCTTTTGTGATGATTTCATATGAGATTATGATATAAAAGAAAGTATAAATACTACTCCATCATCCTCATGTAATCTAGCCCATTAGATTAGGGTGTTCACCTCATTAGAGTGAGAGAGCTTGAGCTATTGCAACTTCGACGTAGATCATCGGAGAAGCGGAACACTACAAGCTAGCATGGATCGTTCGAGTCGTGGAGCCTCTCTTGAGTCCGGGAGATCGTGGATCGCGGCGAAGGGACTTCTACTCGGAGCCTATGAAGCGAAGGAGCGAACTACAAAGGTTGTAATCCCTCACACTTAGTAGTAAAGATGTTTACTTGCATGTTAAACCCTAATAATCTAGCAAAGATCCTGGCTTTGGGTTGTTCGGCACGTCTAAAATTTTATTCGGGCATGTTTGATGCCTTATGAATCTTCACAAGAGTGCCTAGGAACCCTACAAAGACATAACCTGACATGGACTTGGAATCTTCCTTATCACTCTGGAAGCCGGAATCAGCATAGGCCTCCATCTTGAGGTCTTTTCCGCCGTAAACCAAGAACATCTCCTTAGTCCTCCTCAGTTACTTGAGAATGTTCTTTACTGCTATCCAGTGCTTCTCCCCTGGGTCTGAGTGATACCGGCTTACCACGCTCAGTGCGTAAGCTACATCTGGTCTGGTGCACAACATCGCATATATTATAGAGCCTACCGCAGAAGCGTAGGGTATAATAGACATGCTTTCCCTTTCCAAATCAGTCTTGGGAGACATCTCTTTGGATAGGGTGATTCCGTGACAAGCCGGTAGATTACCGCGCTTAGAATCTTCCATACTGATTCTTTTCAGTACAGTGTCGATATACCTGGACTGCGAAAGTCCCAACATCCTCTTGGATCTATCACGATAGATCCGGATCCCCAGAATGTAAGAGGCATCACCCAGGTCTTTCATGGAGAACCTGTGTGACAAGAATCCTTTGACAGATTGTAGCATAGGAATGTCATTTTCTATCAATAGAATGCCATCCACGTACAAGACGAGGAATACGACAGTTCGTGCTACAACTTTACTATATATGCATGGTTCATCTGGATTTTTGATAAAGTCATATTCTTTGACTGTTTCATCAAAACAAATGTTCCAACTCCGCGATGCCTGCTTTAGTCCACAAATGGACTTAAGCAACCTGCATACTTTCCCGCTGCTCCCACTCTGATTGAAACCCTCTGGCTGATCCATATAGACGCATTCTTCTAAATTTCCATTCAGAAAAGCCGTCTTTACGTCCATTTGCCAGATTTCATAATCTTGGAAGGCAGCAATAGCAAGAAGGACCCGAATGGATTTGAGCATAGCCACTGGAGAAAAAGTTTCGTCATAGTCCAACCAGGTCTTTGACGAAAACCCTTTGCAACAAGTCTAGCCTTATAGGTCTCCACCTGTCCATCTACACCAATCTTTTTCTTGAAGATCCATTTGCATCCTATGGGTTTTACCCCATCTGGAGCAAAATCCAAAGTCCAAACTTTCTTGGCGTACATGGACTCCATTTCGGTCCGCATTGCATCTAGCCATCGTACCGAGTCGCCGCTCTGGATGGCCTGCTGGAAGCTAGTAGGTTCATCATCATCTATGATGCAATCCTCTCTATCCCCATCTATGAGAAAACCGTAGTATCTCTCAGGCGGATGAGATGGCCTACTACTCCTGCGGAGGGGTGCGGGAATGTCATGTTCTTCTTGAACTACTGGTTCTACCAAACTTTCAGTAGTAGTTTGCAGTTCTGGAATTTCTTCCAGTTCTATTTCGCTCCCATTTATTTCCTTTTCTAAAAACTGATATTCTAGAAAATGGGCATTACGAGAAACAAACACCTTTTGTTCCTCTGCGTAATAGAATAGATACCCCTTGGAGTTCTTTGGATATCCTACAAACTTACATTTTACTGATCGTGCCTCGAGCTTGTCCACATGCTTCTTTTTAACAAAAGCTGGACATCCCCATATTTTCAGATACTGAAGATAGGGTTTCTTCCCACTCCACATCTGATATGGCGTGGTAGGCACAGTCTTGGTAGGAACCATGTTCAAAAGATATGCCGCTGATTCTAGCGCATAACCCCAAAAAGATCGCGGTAACTCAGCATTACTCATCATGGAACGTACCATATCCAATAGGGTTCGATTCCGTCTCTCCGATACACCGTTATGCTGTGGAGTGTATGGAGGAGTAAGCTGAGAGAGAATTCCTTTCTCTTTTAGGTAACCTAGGAACTCGGCACTCAAGAATTCACCACCTCGATCAGATCTTAGTGTCTTGATACTTTTGCCGGTTTGGTTTTCTACTTCATTCTTGTACTCTTGGAATTTCTCAAAAGCTTCGGATATATGTTTCATCAGATAAATGAATCCGTACCTTGAGTAATCATCCGTAAAAGTAATGAAATAGGAAAAACCACCTCTTGCATGTGTAGACATTGGACCACATACATCACTGTGTATGAGTCCTAAGAGCTCGCTCGCTCTTACTCCATGTCCAGTAAATGGAGTCTTTGTCATCTTTCCTTTGAGACAAGATTGACAAGTGGCATAAGTTTGATATTCGAACGAGTCCAAATATCCTTCTTTATGTAACTTAGTCAACCTTCTCTCATTGATGTGACCCAGTCTACAATGCCATAAGAAAGCTTTATTTAAATCTGGAGACTTCTTTTTAGTGTGTTCTGGACATTGAAAATTTGGAGTTGGTTTAAGACATATATACCGTTATCCAGTGTACCGGACCCAATCAAACTGTGATTAAGATGGATGTTAACAACATCACTTACAAACGTGAAATCATAACTTTTATTTGATAACAAGGAAACAGATATGATATTACACATTAAGCTGGGTACACAAAAACAGTTATGTAAAACCAAAATGTGTCCACTCGTCAATCCCAGGTGATAATCCCCTGCGGACACAGCTCCCACGCTAGCTCCATTAGCAGCCATCAGGGTCATATCACCATCCTTCAGCACTCTACGGTTTCTCAGTGCCTGCAATGAATTGCAAATATGATATCCTGATCCGGTATCCAATTCCCAGGAAGTAGAGTTGATTGACAGACAATTCTCAATTACAAACACACCTGAAGTCGAAGCCACAGCTTGCTTCGGTTCCTGGTTCTTGGCGTTCCACGCCTTGCAATTCTTTTTCCAGTGCCCTTTCCTGTGACAATGGAAGCACTCGTCCTGGGCCACTACCGGTACCGCAAAATTTTTCTTTCCCTTCCCTCCCACCTTACATACACTTCCTCTAGGTTTGGTGGCGGCCTTCTTTTTCCTTCCTTTGGCCCTAGCCTTGGACCCGGAAGAAGAAGCACCGCTAACAAACATAGCGGGTGTTTTCCTTGCCTTCTGCAAGGTGCCCTCTCCACTCCTCAACATGTTAAGGAGTTCCGGAAGTTCAACTTCCTTTCTTTGAATGTTGAAGTTCAGAATAAACTGGGCGTAGGTGGAAGGAAGGGATTGGAGAATAAGGTCTGTATAGAGCTCATTATCCAAAGTCGTCCCAAGGTCTGCGAGCTCTTCTATGTAGCCAATCATCTTTAGGACATGTTCTCCTACCGATGATCCGACAGCCAACCTCGCTCGAAACAAGTTCTTAGAGGTCTCGTATCTTGCTATACGAGATTGCTCTCCATAAAGTTCCTTTGTATGGAGAAATATGGCATTTAGTTCCATATCCTCGTGCCTCCTCTGATGTTCATTGTTCATCGAGGCAAGCACGATGCACTTGGCTTTCGCGCAATCGAAATGCCAGGTTTTGCGGATTTCCTTATCCGCATTACTGGATTTGGGACCAGGGACAGCAGGTGCCTTACCGGTGAGGACGTACCCCAATTTGTCATAGGTCAAAGCCGTTTTGACATTCCGCAGCCAATCTTTATAGTTTGGCCCTGTCAGTATATTTTTCTCTAAAAGTAACTTAAGTCCAGTCATTTTCAGGGTCGCTGCAATTAGGAGAGAGAGAAGAAAACTCTTTAGCATGATGCTCTTGCAAGTTTAGAGTGGTTTTTAATTTATCTAAACTGGATGGCTCCCACTGTTTCTCGAATCCTTCCTCAAACCATAAAAGAAGAATTTGCCAGGACTATTCTCACTGTACAATACTTGCTTAACCGTTCAGCCAGGATGGTGTCGGTACATCGAAGGAGGTTTTCCAACGCTTTCGCGAAGTACCTTAATTAAATAACCTCTTTTCTCTGGGGGCGTAACCCCGCTGACACCTTTCTTGACACCTACTTGGTTTATAGCATTGACCGTTAAGTGACGAATATCCTGATGAGTAGCATATACTCACAGTAGGATCGGGATCCAAATATCATCGTATGATAATGTTGAAGGAATCCTACCAACATTCATCAAACTCCAAATGGTATGCAACTCTTTGCAAATTTCAGTTTCTTTAGAAATTCCCGATATATATTTTTGCCCCATGCTCTTATGACTTTGGCGTTGGTCAAAATACCATAAGTCACATGTCAAGTTCTACCCATCATTATCTTGTTAATTTGAACCCATCCGTACATATCCTTGACGTTGGCCAAAATGATAATACGACTGTCCCAAACTAACTCATCTATCTATGCAACAAATGAATACCCAGCAGCTACCAAACGCTATGCCTTGGCGTTGGTCAAAATACATATCTTGAATACTACTGAATACCCAAATGAAATGACGGAGGGCTACGAATGGTTTTGGTGAAACCGTGAACGTAGTGAACTTGATATGACCGAAGGAACCTGATAGCTTTTTTAAAAGGAGTGGTTAAAGCTCCGCAATTAAAAATATCATCTGTTTTAAAATAACCGAGTGGTTTCTTTTAAATTGCTCCAACGATTCAACTTTTGGTTTATTTTCTTTGCATTATAAATAATGCGTCCCATCATTAACCTATCATTGCAGAAAACAACGAAAATACAACGTCCTCTTATGCCATCCGCATTCGCCACTGGGTCCCGTCATCACCCGTTAGGTTACTTAACTAACGGCAGAGCGGGGGCCAGGCTAGCGCGGGTGTAAAACATAAGTGACGTCTAAATAGCTATCATATATATATATATTGTACATTCGTCTGACGCAATAATAGGCATTCCAGATCGCATATGAACTTTATTGGATTTGCAAGCAATCCGCGTTTGGTTAGAGCCTGCAACAAAAGACGGATTACACAGTTGTGATGAATAGCCATTACCCCACCCTAGACCCCTACGGGTACAGCAAACTACCAGTCAAATACCCGAAGTGAAGAGGTCTCCCTTAACAAAGTGAGTAGGCCACTAAACACTTCAAAGTACCCGGTAGTTTGTGCACCCCACCTTGGGTCTATCCTAGGAGCAAAAATAGTAAAATGAAATAATACAACGGTGGCTACAACCGCAACCTGGATGCGCCCCGCAAAATAATATTACAACATATTACAATTACATCGAATGAATGAATATAACAACCCATCTCAAACCCCGGCTAATCATCACAACAGTCCAATACAGTTCACAACCACAAACAGTAAAAACCATTACAGAAATGTGCAACCCCTTGCCAACCGACATACTAGCAGTTAGGGGAGGTTTATGAACACATTATACAAACACATTATACAAACACAGATATAATCATATTAGCAAACATCGTATAATTTCGATCGAGCAAACATATCAGATTCTACTCCTAAAACTTCTCTGTGCACCTGAGACTAGAGCAGAAATTATACAATCCAGAAAAGACAAAAACATCACAGTAGAGCCACTGGAAAAACTTGGGCTGAATCGGCTCCAACTCGGCCGTGGATCCGCGGCGGATCGGTGGGATCGGCCGCGGTTCCACTGCTGTATGGCCGATTCAGGAACCCAATTTTTTTTCAGTGTTCTTATATTTCTCTGTAGATTATTCTGCAGCAACCTAAAAAAATTTTAGAGCATGTTTTAAATTCGACAGAAACTTGTGATATCGATGTCGTTTTCTGGTTCGTTTTGCGTTCGAAATTCATACGACTTTGCTAATGAGTTAATTATTGTTTAGCGAGGCTCTGATACCACTGTAAGTCGATGTACAACACCCCACGACTTGTGGGGAGGCAGAATAATGAAAAACGATCTTGTTTTAGGCGTAAACATCGACTAACCGAGAATCTTTGCTGAACGATAACTAACAAGAATCATAGAAGTTAACAACTACTATGAAAAGTGATTATACCTGATGAACCGTGTCCTTCGACTTTTCGTTCTCCACGTCCTCTCCGGCCTTCTCTATGTAGTAGATGATCCACCCGAGAGCTTTACTACAAGCTTCACCTCTCACTTGAGGTAACTAGGTTTCTTAAATCGCTAATCTAAGTAACCTAGGTGATTAGAGAATGGTTAAGGATTAAGTAGTCTATTCTAATCCTTGGTCTCAACACATGAAAGTGGAGGATTAGGGTTTGAAGAGAGAGAGCTTGAGGAGAGAGAAAGTGAGCAAGAGAATGAGATGAGATAATGATCTATCATAATATATATCAAACATTATTATTTATCCAATAAAAGAAAATAAAGGATTAATAACCATGCTTCATAAATACAAAAGGGTGATTCATCTCCATGAGTCATTAAGCATTTATGATGCATTAATGACATGGATGAATCACTCAAATGACTCACTAATCTCATTTAATGCATATGCCACCTTAACCCCCAAGTCACCATATTCTAGAAGCTTCTCGCGTAATTACGAGAACGCCACTCCTATCCGTGAAAATACGGAAATACTTTAGACTGTATAAATCCAATAACCGGATACTAGAAACTGGCTTAAACCAATGCCGGCTAGTAAAAACTATCCGGATGTCGTACGTGCGAAAACACACGTATGCGTCCGAACCCTTGTCGTAAAACCATACGACCTCTATATCGTTTCGCCTGGAGTAGGGAAACTCTCTGTGTGGGACTCTAGAGACTCGACTACTACGCTGGCAGTGGGTTTAACCACAAACCGCAAGCGGCACAAGCTGTACGTAACGGTCCCCAGGTAGATGTCGATAAGAAGGCCGATGAGGAAACCCATCCGAACTCCTACTGAGTCTGATGTGAGAATCTCCGTACAGTCTGGTCTGTTCGTCTAAGACTATCGCATATCGGGCCTAGGGGGCGGCAAGCGTCAGTCCCCTAATAGTGTTATAAGTCATGTCGGAGTGAAGCCCATTACACCCTGAGAAACTACTGGAACCTACCAGCGAATCTCGCTTGCTCTGGCCAGGGACTTTGCGTAATGGCTCTCTGACACAGCGCGATATCAACTCCCAATACCGGAAGACATGAATCCTGTCTAACCGCCACTGTCTCCAAGTGCTCGGGACTGCACCTAACTGCTACCTGTTTGCACGACTCCTTTGAGCCGTAGTAGGGTAGCAATCTAAGAACAGTGGGACTCACTCGAGGCAATGTAGCAGTGTCAAGTCTGCGGACTATGCTGTACTCATGTCACCTGGGAACTGTTAACTGACGACTGGTATAAAACCAACCAACAGTTCCCTGTGAGTCCTGTCCGGTATACCCGTAATCTAACGAGCACCTGCATACTATCTCCAGTACGACGTACTGACGGCTGTGGGACAGACCATCTCCCTAACTGGGATGAGAAGCGTTCACACTAGTCTACTCCGGAGTATCGATGCCCTGTCTCGATAATCCTACGACTTGGGACCTGAATAAGGATGTGCTTGTAGACTACCCAGCCCCCACTAGTGTGACTGCCATCACAACGGTGGTAGTCAAGCAAGATCCTAAGAGCTCTATCAATATATATACTCACATATTAAGATAGAAAAACCAAGTAGCATACTACTATGTTTAACAAGACTGTTATATACATGTGAATATCCCAAGCTTCCATTAAGTAATATACAAACTAGTATGATACAATAATGGCCCCTAGGGCATATACACTAACAACATGATCACTATTGCACATTGATAGAGCTCTTAGGATCCTGCTTGACTACCAACAGTATGATGGCGATCATATACGTGAGAGTTGGGTAGTCTATAAGCACATCTTTAAAAGTGGTCCCTAGTCGTTCGTGGGAGTTTCGAGACTGGGTATCAATACTCCGGAGTAGACTAGTGTATATAGTCGAGACCCCGACGAGGGGCGGTGGCCGGTCTCACAAGCCATTGGTGTCAGTTGGTTCA
The DNA here is from genome assembly GCA_030015575.1 of Agapanthus africanus. Taxonomy (NCBI): domain Eukaryota; kingdom Viridiplantae; phylum Streptophyta; class Magnoliopsida; order Asparagales; family Amaryllidaceae; genus Agapanthus; species Agapanthus africanus. The sequence continues at coordinate 174,366,947 of JASDDO010000004.1, read as the reverse complement.
CCTAAGATGTATACAGGTGCTCATTGGGTTATGAGTGCACCGGACAGGACTCGCCGGGAACATGCTAGTTGGTATTATACCTAGCGTCAGATAACAGTTCCCTAGTGACATGTGTACAGGTTAGCTCATCGACCTGAGGTCGTCATTTGTCTTGTGTGAGTTCCCACTGTGCTTAGATTACTACCCTACCACGGCTCAAAGGAGTCGTGTAAACAGGTTTTAGTTGGGTACAGTCCCGAGCCACATAGAGGCAGTGAGCGGATCGGCAGGGGATTCGTCTCTCCCGGTATTGGGGGTGAGATCGCGCTGTGTCTAGGAGAGCCATTACACCAAGTCCTTGGCCAAGGCAGGTGAGAATTACTGGTAGGTATTCCAGTAGTTTCTCAGGGTGTTCAGGGCTACCCTCCGACACGACTTATACGGCTTTTGGGGGTCTGACGTTACCAGCCCCTAGGCCCGATATGCGATGCTCATAGACAAACGGACCGGACTGTACAGATAATGTCCCTGATAGGCTCAGTAGGGTTCCAGGATGAGTTCGCTCATCGGCTGCTCTTTCGGTCAGTACATAGGCAGCCGTTACGCACAGCTAGTTCTGCTGACGTGCTTGTGGTTAAACGCACTGCCAGGGTACTGACGAGTCTTTAGAGTCCCCCACAGATAGTTTCCCAAGTTCGGGCGAAACGTAGTAGAGGCCGTAAGGTTTTATGGCAGGGTTCGAACATGCACGTGCATTTTTGCACGTGTCATATTTCGGACAGATAATACTAGTGGGCTTTAGTTTAAGCCGGATCCAAGTATTATATTGAGTCGGAATATTTTTGTCTCATCGTATTCGTATTCGGTCGGAATACGGATACAGGTATGTATTTACAAGTGAGGGGTATTCTCGTAATCCGTTACGAGATTATTTTAGAAGATGCATTTCTTTTTGGATTAATCATTTTGGTTTAAATGATTATTGGATTTGGAAAGTGTGACTCATTCATAGTGACACATTTCTTCTAGCATGTTCATTAGTGACTCATGCTAATGAGTCACTTAGTGAGTCATGATAGAATTAATGATGTTTTGTTTTGGGTGTAGATATTTTAGGGTTTGTGGAGATATTTTTGGGAGATATTTTTATGAGATATTTTCTTTACACAACCTTATATATCTACTCACAAAAGGAAATGAAAAAAAAAGTTTTATGCTTGGTTCTTTTGCTCACTTGATTCTTTTCTTGAGCTCACACTCTCCAAACCTTAGCATCTTCTTCAACCTCCACTCTTACCCTCTCATGTGATGAGAACCAAAGAGTGTATTGAGACAAAATATTCAACTCATTCTCTACTTCATCTTGGTCATCTCTTTTAGCAGACTTGATGTCCGAGTTGCCTCGGTATAGAGGCGGGAGCCCGTATAAAGAATCGATGATGTGGTGCCACCTCGTCGAGAAGATCGGAGTCGCAGCGAGGAGCGTGGGATGATGGCTAAAGACCGAAGGACACGGATCGATCGGTACAGCCTTTCTACCTCTTTACAGTTTGTTAGTTTAGCATTAATGGCAAGATCCGGGTTATAGTATGCGATAGCGCCAGTTGTAAAAGTTTTTGTTCTGCGTTTGGCCTCAGATTATTGGCCGGGGCGCTACCGTACACTTACAATATTCGCCAACTACTTTGGCTGTAATAAGTGCACCATTTCCTATTCTTACAGTCATATCACCCATTCCCAGTTCTCTACTTATCTTTAACCCATGTAACATATTACAAATGTGAGATCCTGATCCGGTATCTAATACCCAGGACGTAGAGCACACTGAGAAACAATTCTCGGTAACGATCACACCCGAAGAAGATGCATCAAGATGCTCATTCCGCGTTCGGGTTGCATGGGAATCCGGGTATTCCCCAATTCCTTGCTTGGACTTATGACAGTCATAAGATAGAGCGGAACCAATATTCCCCAGCTCAGTAAAAAAAGCGGGTTCGGTCAATACATCCATATTATTATTTTGATTAAGGCATGTCATGGTCGCTACCTGGAGAGAGAGAGAAGAAAACAGTTTAGCATGCACTTTTTCAAGATTAGATTGGTTATTATCTTATCTAATTAGGATGGCTCCCACTGTTTTTATCAAATCTTCCTTCAAATCCTAAAAGGTAAGATTAGCCAGGATTAATTACACCCTATAAGTTTGCTAATCGGTCAACCAGGTAGGTATTGGTACTCCGAGGGAGTCTCCCCATGCTTTCGCATGGAACTAATCAAATAACCTCATTTCCGCAGGGGCATGACTCCGTTAACACCTTTCTTAGACACCTGCTGGATCAGTTAATTGTAAAGTGCAAAACTCTCCTAGGAGTAACTCTTACTCACGGTGGGTATCGGGATCTAACTATCTCATAGAAAGTATGCAATCTCATTGCAAATTTTAACACTTGAAATTCCCAATAACCGTTTTTGCCTCTAGCGTCCCATGACCTTGACGGAGGCCAACAAACTATAGGTTGCTAGTCAAGTTCAACCCGTTCATTTCCTGATTGAATTAAATCCACCCATACGACCCTTGACGGAGGCCAACAAAATCGTACGACTACCCTAATCCAATCGCATCATATGGTTGCAGATAAGCTGTAACATTTCAGAAATACAGAATATTATTTTTGGAAATTAAATATTAAAATAATATATTTCGCGAAAACTATTCGATTTGCGAATATGGGTTTTTTTTTCGTAAAATGGTATAAGTATATACCAATATTTGGAATATAAGTGGAGATTAAAATGATTTATTCATTAAAACGATATTTATCGGATTTTGGCATTTTTATAATTAAATATATGCAAGTTTAAATTAAACTTGATTAGTGCACTACTAATCGCGATTTGGCCAAATCCGTATTTTTACATTTTCCATGGTTAGTGCACCATATCATGTGACATTTTGGTTGCAAGTTGTATTCTTTGTGTTTGGTTTTATTTATTTGGTAAAAAGAAAAGTGATGCTAAGAGATATTTGAGAGAGGAATAAAACAAAATGAGATATTCAGAGAAAGAGTGAGCTTAAGAGAGAGAGAGAGAGAGACATCTTTGACTTCTTTATTTTCTTCTTCATGCCATTTCTTCTCTTTTTCATCTCCTTCATCCTCCTCTACCTCCATGTATCTGTTAGGTTCCCTAGGTCGCCGCTGTGTTACGGGAGGTATCGATCATGCCGTTTTCAAAAAAATTGGCGCGCTAAAGAACCATAACGATAAAATCTAAACTAGAGAATTAGACGAACGAACATGTAAACATTGTTTACCGCCGAAAACCGGAAAGACAAACGTCTTTCCTGAATTTGGGGGCAGATGCTATTTGGATTTATCCGTCCACCTCTATGAAGATGCCAAGTTGATTTATGGCAACGTGCATCGGAGGTTTGGACGGATGCGGCCGTTGTAGCAGACTTCGTCAGATTCCCCCTCTTTGGCGAGGGGTTTTTGATTGTGGGGACGCTCTTCCCTGTAGGCATAAGTCCCTGCAGTTAATTACGTTACCGCGTAGCGATAACCACATTCTCCTTCTCCAGATGTTCACTTCGTGTCGTGTATGTTCGTTTTATTTTGGGTTGCCTGTGGATTGTATACGGAGACTAATTTGTGTTGTCGCCCGTAGAGCGGGGATTAGTCCAAATCCGTATTTTCTTAGATTTGGGTTTGGTTTGATTTAAGGATCCTTAACCTTGTTTGAGATTAAGATCGACTTAAATGTTTGTTAAGAACACGTTAATCCGATGTTGGACTAAGATCTACTTAACGGGGGTTCAGGATCATTTTTGATCCAACAAAAGAGCATTTGAGCTCTATCGTTTTAGTTTAAGGACGTCACGGTCCATAGTGTAAGTCCACGTTGCGACCCCCGGTTCTTACGGGGAGGCGGAAACGGTATAAAAATCAAATTTTTAGCGCAAGGGGCAACATGGACTAAACAAAGTCGGGATCTTTTCCTAAACTAAAACTAGCAAACTTGCTAAAGAGAGTTAGCTACTCGGATGAAGATGGTTATACCTAAACTTGAACTCCTTCTTCTTCAAACTTTTGTAGAGGTTGATGGTTCTCTTCTCGTAGCCTTCTTCCGTCGAAGATGGATCCACCTCGAGGGTTCAACCTTCGGGCTCTTTCTCGAACTTGGAGTGAACTAGAATCTCCGTCTTGCTAAACCCTTGATCCTAGAGTGAGTAGAGAGAGTCTAAGAGGTGCTTTTCTTTTTAAAGAGAGGGATTCTCAACACATGAGAAGGGTTCTCTTTATGCTAGAGGAAGAAGAAGATGATGTGAGGAGAGAGAAGCCAAATGAAAAAGTGAGCTCTTTTCTTTTGCAACCATAACATAAAGCAAAAGAATTATCAAATAATAATAATAATGAAAATGAAAAAGGTTGATGGAAGGTTTAGGAATGACCATTATCATTTCAAACATTAAATGAATTTGCTAGAATCAAAGAGCATCTTTCTTTTGTAATGATGATGGTCAAAACTTCAACCATGGTCAACAAGTCAACATAAAAACCAACCATGACACAATTTCATTTTATTATATATTATTAATTGATATAATACAAATCCATTAGGGTTTGGAAAAAGACGACTGTCAACTGTGCATACGCACCCGTTCCGAAACCCTAATGAAAGTCATCTTCCTCCTCCTCAAATAACTGTGCATACACACCTGCATTCTTGTTCCAAGGAACATGAATACTGAGAGATAAAAGCAACCCCAAAACATATACCGGTATCTGACTCAAACCAGAGCCAGCCAGTAATATCCGTCCGGACTCCAAACGTGCACAAGTGCGCGGATGAGAACGAACCCTGTCGCAAAACCATGCGACCTCTACTCTGTTTTGCCCAGAGGCGAATACCCTCTGTGTGGGACTCTAAAGACTCGACACTACGCTGGCAGTGGGTTTAACCACAGACCGCAAGCGGCACTAGCTGTGCGTAACGGTCCCCAGGTAGATGCCGACAAGAAGGCTAACGAGGTGAAACCCCATCTGAACTCCTACTGAGTCTGAATGTGACAGTCTCCGTACAGTCCGGTCTGTTCGTCTAATACATCGCATGTCGGGCCTAGGGGGCGGTAAAACGTCAGTCCCCTAATAGCGGTACAAGTCGTGTCGGAGTGAAGCCCAAAACACCCTGAGATAACACTGGAACCTACCAGTATATCTCGCTTGCCCTGGCCAGGGACTACTCGTGTAATGGCTCTCCTAGACACAGCGCGATGTCAACCCCCAATACCGGGAGAGACGAATCCTGTCTAACCGTCACTGCCTCCAAGTGCTTCGGGACTGCACCCAACCACCACCTGTTTGCACGACTCCTTTGAGCCGTGGTAGGGTAGTGATCAAAGTGCAGTGGGAACACACTCGAGGCGAAGTGCCAGTGTCAAGTCAGCGGACTAAGCTGTACTCATGTCACCTGGGAACTGATAACTGACGATAGGTATAATACCAACCTGTCAGTTCCCGACGAGTCCTGTCCAGTGTACTCGTAACCCAACGAGCACCCGTATACTATCTCCAGCACGACGTACTGATGGCTGTGGGACAGACCATCTCCCACACTGGGATGAGAAGCGCATACGCTAATCTACTCCGGAGTATCGATGCCCTGTCTCGATAGTCCTGCGACTAGGGACCTGTATAAGGATGTGCTTATAGATTACCCAGCCCCCACTAGTGCGACTGCCATCACAACGCTGGTAATCAAGCAAAGATCCTAAGGGCTCCACTAATGCGTATAAGTGATATACTGAAATAAACACAAGTACACATTGAAGTAGAAACAAACCAAGTAGCATACTACTATATTGAGCAAGATTGTTTATACAAGGTGAATATCCCAAGCTTCCATCAAGTAATATACAAACTAGTATGATACAGTAATGGCCTCTAGGGCATATACACTAACAATCTCCCACTTGCACTAAGGCCATGTACTGGCGTATCGAAGACCTATCATCTCGATCAGCCGCTCGAACTGAGTCTGGGGTAGGGCCTTGGTGAATGGATCTGCAGTGTTCTCTTCTGAAGCAACCCTCCGAACCTCGATCTCCTTGCGATCCACGATCTCCCTGATCAGGTGATACCGCCTCAAGATGTGCCTGGATCTCTGATGGGACCTGGGTTCCTTTGCTAAAGCTATAGCCCTGTTGTTGTCGCAATACAGAGGTATTGGGTCAACAATGGACGGAACCACCTGAAGTTCTTTTAAGAACTTCCTCATCCAGACAGCTTCTTTTGCGGCATCAGATGCATCAATGTATTCCGCTTCCATCGTCGAGTCTGCAACGGTTTCCTCTTTGGAACTCTTCCAACACACCGCCCCTCCATTGAGGGTAAAGACAAAACCCGACATGGACTTGGAATCATCCTTGTCACTCTGGAAGCTGGAGTCAGCAAAGGCCTCGATCTGGAGGTCTTTTCCGCCATACACCAAGAACATCTCCTTAGTCCTTCTCAGGTACTTGAGAATGTTCTTTACCGCTATCCAGTGTTTCTCCCCAGGGTTTGACTGATACCGGCTTACCACACTCAGTGCATAAGCTACATCCGGTCTGGTACACAACATCGCATACATTATAGAGCCTACCGCAGAAGCGTAGGGTATAATAGACATGCGATCCCTCTCCAAATCAGTCTTGGGAGACATCTCTTTAGAGAGGGTGATCCCGTGACAAGCCGGTAGGTTACCGCGCTTGGAATCTTCCATACTGAATCTCTTCACTATGGTGTCAATGTATCTGGACTGAGAAAGTCCTAATATCCTCTTGGATTTATCACGATGGATCCGGAACCCCAGGATGTATGAGGCATCACCCAGGTCTTTCATGGAGAACCTGTGCGACAAGAACCCCTTGACAGATTGTAGCATAGGAATGTCATTTCCTATTAAGAGAATGTCATCCACGTATAAAACGAGGAATACTACAGTTCTCGCTACAAATCTACTTTAGATGCATGGTTCATCTGGATTTTTGATGAAGCCAAATTCCTTGACCGTCTCATCAAAACAGATGTTCCAACTCCGCGATGCCTGCTTTAGTCCATAGATGGACTTAAGCAACTTGCACACCTTTCCGCTGCTCCCACTCTGAATGAAACCCTCTGGCTGATCCATATAGACACACTCCTCTAAATTTCCATTTAGAAAAGCGGTCTTTACGTCCATCTGCCAAATCTCATAATCATGGAAGGCAGCAATGGCAAGAAGGATCCGAATGGATTTCAGCATAGCCACTGGAGAAAAGGTTTCGTCATAGTCCAAGCCAGGTCTTTGACGGAAACCCTTTGCTACAAGTCTAGCTTTATAGGTCTCAACCTGTCCATCTACACCAATCTTCCTTTTGAAGATCCACTTGCATCCTACGGGTTTTACCCCGTCTGGAGCAATGTCCAACGTCCATACTTTGTTGGTGTACATGGACTCCATTTCGGTCCGCATTGCATCCAGCCATTTTACCGAGTCAACGCTCTGAACGACCTGCTGGAAGCTAGTAGGCTCATCATAATCTATGATGCAATCCTCTCTATCCCCGTCTATGAGAAAACCGTAGTATCTCTCGGGCGGATGAGACTGCCTACTACTCCTGTAGAGCGGCGTAGGAATGTCCTGTTCATTTGAACCCTCTGGTTCCACTAAGCTTTCAGTAATAGTCTGTGGTTCTGGAATTTCTTCCAGTTCTACTGCGCTCCCACTTATTTCTTTTTCTAAGAACTGGTGTTCTAGAAAGTGGGCATGACGAGAAACAAGAACTTTTTGCTCCTCTGCGTAGTAGAAGAGATATCCCTTGGAGTTCTTTGGATATCCCACAAACTTACACAGTACTGAGCGTGCCTCGAGCTTGTCCGCATGCTGCTTTTTAACAAAAGCTGGACTTCCCCAAGTCTTAATGTGACTGAGATGGGGCCTCTTCCCACACCACATCTCATACGGTGTAGTAGGCACAGTCTTAGTAGGAACTCAGTTCAAAAGGTACGCGGCTGATTCTAGCGCATACCCCCAGAAGGATCGCGGTAACTCAGCGTTACTCATCATGGACCGTACCATATCCAATAGGGTTCGGTTCCGTCTCTCCGATACACCGTTGTGTTGCGGAGTGTATGGAGGAGTAAGCTGAGAGAGAATTCCGTTCTCTTTTAAATAATTCAGGAACTCGGCACTTAAGTATTCTCCACCTCGATCCGATCTTAGAATCTTGATACTTTTGTCGGTCTGTTTCTCTACCTCATTCTTATATTCCTGGAACTTTTCAAAGGCTTCGGACTTATGTTTCATTAAGAAGACATAACCGTACCTTGAGAAATCATCCTTAAAAGTAATGAAGTAAGAGTAACCGCTTCGCGCATGTGTAGACATTGGACCACACACGTCGCTGTGTACGAGCCCTAAGAGCTCGCTCGCTCTTACTCCGTGTCCAGTGAACGGAGTCTTTGTCATCTTTCCTTTGAGACAGGATTGACAAGTGGCATACGATTGATATTCGAACGAATCCAAATATCCTTCTGTATGTAACTTAGTCAACCTTCTCTCATTGATGTGACCCAGTCTACAATGCCATAAGAAAGTCTGATTTATTTCTGGAGACTTTCTTTTGTGTGTATTCTGGACATTGAAAATCTGTGGTTGGTTTAACACGTATATACCATTGCTCAGTGTACCTGACCCAATCAGAACTTGATTAAGGTGAATGTTTACAACATTACTTACAAACGCAAATTCATAACCTTCTTTAGAAACCAAAGATACAGAAATGATATTACAAGTTGCGTTGGGTACAAAAAAGCAATTACGCAAAACCAAAATAAGCCCATCTGTCATTCCCAGGTGATAGTCCCCCACGGCTTTAGCATCCATGCTAGCTCCGTTCGCAACTCTGAGGGTCATGTCACCTGCCTTCAAAAACATACGGTTTCTCAACGCCTGCAAAGAATTACAGATATGAGATCCTGATCCGGTATCCAATACCCAGGAAGTAGAGTTTATAGAAAGACAGTTTTCAATAACATACACACCTGAAGCTGAAGCCGCAACCTGCTTCAGTTCCTGTGTCTTGGCTTTCCAAGCCCTGCAATCTTTCTTCCAGTGTCCACTCTTATGACAATAGAAGCATTCCTCTTTCCCTATAAGCTTCCCCGCAATCTTTGTTGCCTTTTCCTTTCCCTTCGTACCCACTTTACTAACACCGCCTCTTGGTTTGGCGGGGGCTTTCTTCCTCCTTCCCTTGGCTTTCGCCTTGGACCTAGAGGAAGAAGATCCTCCTACAAACAAAGCGGGTGTTTCCCTACCTTTCTGTAGGGTGCCCTCTGCGCTCCTCAGCAAGTTGAGGAGTTCTGAAAGTTCAACTTCCTTTTCTTGTAAGTTGAAGTTCAGTATAAACTGGGCGTAAGTGGATGGAAGGGACTGGAGGATTAAATCCGTATAGAGTTCACTTTCCAACGTGGTCCCAAGTTCCGCGAGCTCCTCAATGTAGCCAATCATCTTAAGCACGTGGTCCGCTACCGATGATCCGACGGCCAACTTTGCCGAAAATAACTTCTTCGACAATTCGTATCTTGCGATACGAGACTGCTCTCCATACAGTTCTTTTGTATGAAGAAATATGGATTCCAAATCCATATTCTCGTGCCTCCTCTGGTGTTCGTTGTCCATAGAGGCAAGCACGAGGCATTTGGCCTTCGCGCAATCAATCTCCCAAGTCTTACGGATTTCCTTATCCGCGACACTGGAGGTGGGACCTGGGACGGGGGGAGCTTTGGTGGTAAGAAGATACCCCAGCTTGTCGTAAGTGATTGCCATTTTGACATTCCTGAGCCAATCTTTATAGTTTGGCCCTGTCAGTTTGTTTTTATCTAGAAGTAACTTAAGTCCAGTCATGTTGATTTGGTCGCTGCAATTAGGAGAGAGAGAAGAAACACTTTAGCACGATGCTCTTGCAAGTTTAGAATGGTTTTTAGTTTTTCTAAACAGGATGGCTCCCACTGTCTCTCGAATTCCTCCTCAAACCATAAAGGAAGAACTAGTCGGGATCAATCCCACCGCACAATACTTGCTTAACCGTTCAGCCAGGCCAGTGTCGGTACTTCGAGGGAGGTTTTCCAACACTTTCGCAAAGTTCCTTAATTAAATAACCTCTTTTCCCTGGCGGCGTAGCCCCGCTAACACCTTTCTAGGCACCTACTAGGTTTATAGCATTGATCGTTTAGTGAGAAATTTCCCGAGGAGTAGCATATACTCACAGTAGGATCGGGATCCAAATATCATCGCGTGACGAAAATGAAGGAATCCTACCAGAATCACCACACTCCAAATGGTATGCAAATCTAGCAAGTTTCAGTACTTATGAAACTCCCGATGTGGATTTTTGCCCCATGCTCTTATGACCTTGACTTTGGCCAAAATATCATAAGTCACATGTCAAGTTCTACCCGTCACTATCCAGGTTAATTTGGATCCACCCGTACATACCCTTGACTTTGGCCAAAATGGCAGCACGACTGTCCCAAACCAACGCATCTATCTATGCTACACATGAACACCCAATAGCTACCAATCACTATGCCTTGACTTTGGCCAACATACATAGCTTGAATACTATTGCCTATTCATGCGAAACGACGGAGGGCTACGAATGGTTTTGGTAAAACCGTGAACGTAGTGAACTTGATATAATCGATGGAACGAGATAGCTTTTAGAAGGAGTGGCTCAAGCTCCGCTTTTAAAAGTTAGTTTTGAAAAGAACCGAGTGGTTTTTCGAAAGTGTTCCAACGACTTTAGCTTGGTTTATTATCTTGCATTAGTACTTTTAATGCGTCCCATCATTTAAATCCTACCATTGCAGAAAACAACCAAAATATGACGTACGCTTATGCCATATGCATTCGCCACGGGGCCCCGTCATCACCCGTTAGGTTACTTAACTAACGACAGAGCAGGGGCTGGGCTAGCGCGGCTGTAAAACATAAGCAACGCCTAAATAGAAAGCAATGATAGACATTACAGATCACAGATGAATACATTGGATATACTAGCAATCCGCAATCCTTTCGAGCCTGCAACGAAAAGCGGATTACACGGTCGCGGTGAATAGCCAAATACCCCACCCAAGACCCCTACGGGTGCGGCAAACTATCCGCCAAGTACTCGGCAGTTTGTGCACCCCTCCATGGGTCTATCCTAGGAGCAAAAACAGTAAAAAGAATTATACAATGACGGCTACAACCCCGACCCGGTTGTGCGGCCAAACAAATAATATTATTACATCAATTTACATTTACAAATGAATGAAAGAAAAACAAAAGCTCATCTCACATCCACCCCGGCTATTCACCCGCGATAGTCCAACACATTCATATACACATTCCAATATCAAACACAGATCACAGAGATGTATAACCCCGACTAATCGACTTATAGCGATTAGCCGACGTTCAATACATTCAAACATCACAGATATAACCAACATAGTCAAAGTGTAGTGAAGTTCGGAAAAAATACGGAATTATAGGCCCCCAAAAGTAAATTTCTGTTCTGGAAAATCTGGGCACATATAATATATCTTAAAAATCCTAAAACCAACACAGAGAAACACTGCACTAAAATCGATCACTAGAAGACTCTAAACGGCGGCGGATCCGCGGCGCTAAGAATAGGTGAGGCCGCGGATCCGCGGCGGTTTGAAGGAATTAGGGGATCGTTTTTCTTGGGTGTTCACACAAAACCCTGAGCCGAATTTAGGTGTATAACAAATCTTGTTTTGACCAGAAAAATTTTTAACAGAAACTTGGGTTTTGTAAAAGTTTGGTTTTTGGATTTTTCCGGTTCCGAACTTCGTTACACTTCACTACCAAGCTAGTTTAAGTTTAGTTAGGCTCTGATACCACTGTAAGTCCACGTTGCGACCCCCGGTTCTTACGGGGAGGCGGAAACGGTATAAAAATCAAATTTTTAGCGCAAGGGGCAACATGGACTAAACAAAGTCGGGATCTTTTCCTAAACTAAAACTAGCAAACTTGCTAAAGAGAGTTAGCTACTCGGATGAAGACGGTTATACCTAAACTTGAACTCCTTCTTCTTCAAACTTTTGTAGAGGTTGATGGTTCTCTTCTCGTAGCCTTCTTCCGTCGAAGATGGATCCACCTCGAGGGTTCAACCTTCGGGCTCTTTCTCGAACTTGGAGTGAACTAGAATCTCCGGCTTGCTAAACCCTTGATCCTAGAGTGAGTAGAGAGAGTCTAAGAGGTGCTTTTCTTTTTAAAGAGAGGGATTCTCAACACATGAGAAGGGTTCTCTTTATGCTAGAGGAAGAAGAAGATGAAGTGAGGAGAGAGAAGCCAAATGAAAAAGTGAGCACTTTTCTTTTGCAACCATAACATAAAGCAAAAGAATTATCAAATAATAATAATAATTAAAATGAAAAAGGTTGATGGAAGGTTTAGGAATGACCATTATCATTTCAAACATTAAATGAATTTGCTAGAATCAAAGAGCATCTTTCTTTTGTAATGATGATGGTCAAAACTTCAACCATGGTCAACAAGTCAACATAAAAACCAACCATAACACAATTTCATTTTATTATATATTATTAATTGATATAATACAAATCCATTAGGGTTTGGAAAAAGACGATTGTCAACTGTGCATACGCACCCGTTCCGAAACCCTAATGAAAGTCATCTTCCTCCTCCTCAAATAACTGTGCATACACACCTGCATTCTTGTTCCGAGGAACATGAATACTGAGAGATAAAAGCAACCCCAAAACATATACCGGTATCTGACTCAAACCAGAGCCAGCCAGTAATATCCGTCCGGACTCCAAACGTGCACAAGTGCGCGGATGAGAACGAACCCTGTCGCAAAACCATGCGACCTCTACTCTGTTTTGCCCAGAGGCGAATACCCTCTGTGTGGGACTCTAAAGACTCGACACTACGCTGGTAGTGGGTTTAACCACAGACCGCAAGCGGCACTAGCTGTGCGTAACGGTCCCCAGATAGATGCCGACAAGAAGGCTGACGAGGTGAAACCCCATCTGAACTCCTACTAAGTCTGAATGTGACAGTCTCCATACAGTCCGGTCTGTTCGTCTAATACATCGCATGTCGGGCCTAGGGGGCGGTAAAACGTCAGTCCCCTAATAGCGGTACAAGTCGTGTCGGAGTGAAGCCCAAAACACCCTGAGATAACACTGGAACCTACCAGTATATCTCGCTTGCCCTGGCCAGGGACTACTCGTGTAATGGCTCTCCTAGACACAGCGCGATGTCAACCCCCAATACCGGGAGAGACGAATCCTGTCTAACCGTCACTGCCTCCAAGTGCTTCGGGACTGCACCCAACCACCACCTGTTTGCACGACTCCTTTGAGCCGTGGTAGGGTAGTGATCAAAGTGCAGTGGGAACACACTCGAGGCGAAGTGCCAGTATCAAGTCAGCGGACTAAGCTGTACTCATGTCACCTGGGAACTGATAACTGACGATAGGTATAATACCAACCTGTCAGTTCCCGACGAGTCCTGTCCAGTGTACTCGTAACCCAACGAGCACCCGTATACTATCTCCAGCACGACGTACTGATGGCTGTGGGACAGACCATCTCCCACACTGGGATGAGAGGCGCATACGCTAGTCTACTCCGGAGTATCGATGCCCTGTCTCGATAGTCCTGCGACTAGGGACCTGTATAAGGATGTGCTTATAGATTACCCAGCCCCCACTAGTGTGACTGCCATCACAACGCTGGTAATCAAGCAAAGATCCTAAGGGCTCCACTAATGCGTATAAGTGATATACTGAAATAAACACAAGTACACATTGAAGTAGAAACAAACCAAGTAGCATACTACTATATTGAGCAAGATTGTTTATACAAGGTGAATATCCCAAGCTTCCATCAAGTAATATACAAACTAGTATGATACAGTAATGGCCTCTAGGGCATATACACTAACACATAGCTAGTTTAAGGACATTACGGTCCATGGGCTAGTTTAAGGACATTACGGTCTATAGTTAGTTTAAGGACATTACGGTCCATTGAATTGTTGGTTGTCAGAACCCGCAACCTCTCTGAAGACGCTGAAGCATTACGACGACATATATCAGAGGTGTGGGGAGATGTACCTTTGAACCAATATCGGTTGGGAGATCTGTAGTCGGGTTTTGGACTAAGACCAATTAGAGAAATTGTGAGCACATGGGCTCAGTTGATCTGAATTAGGGACTTGTGGTCAACTTGGGCTCAGTCCACTCAGTTTTGAATAAAGTGTTGAACACTTGTTTGGGCTCGGTCCCTTTTTATGTGCAACAATGCTAAGCATTGATATGGGCTCTGACTCTCACCCTATTTCTTTGTGTTAAACACTCTTTATGGCTTTGGGCTCTATGGGCAGAGCGCTCTATATTAGACAATGCCCACATAGGGGGCACGTGGGGTGCTTGGCGCTGGGCGCCAACCAATGAGTGCAGATAACTCTTTATTTCGGCAGCGCCCACATGAGGGGCACGTGGGGCGCTTGGCGCCAACCAACGAGTGCAGAGCACTCTTTATTTTAGCAGCGCCCACGTGAGGGGCACGTAGGGCGCTTGGCGCTATTTCCTTCTTTATGCATTTTTCTGAAGAGTTCAATTCTTTGTTCTCTCCTGGATCTTCAATCCCCGAGAACAAATTCATCCCTACGAGAATTAAATTCTCATTTATGGGAGACTTGTCTCATGGATCTCAGATCTAGGGAAAGAACTATGTTCTTTTATAAGGGTTAAACCCTTAGGTATGCCGATGAGATACTATGATCTCTATTTACCTTGAAGAAAATTCTTCTTCTTTCTTCTCTCTTCAAGCTCTTTTTGCTTGCTCTTCTTTTTGAACTTAAAGTTTATGGGGGGAGGGTTCCTCTCTAAAAGACTTGAAGTCTTGGGGCCTTTATATAGTGAAGGATGATTTGTTGATTCAGTTAAGGAAATCTCTTATTGAGAGATTTCTTAATTGATTTGGGGATTTTATCCACCGTTGGATCTTTGATCCAAAGACTTCTGTTTTACAGAAGACATTTTTCTTGTTTTTAACAAGATTGGGAAAATATTTTCCTATCCAGAGCTTATTCTGTAATTTGGTGATTTTTAATCACCATTGGATCTTTAATCCAACGGTGCTCTGATTTACAGAGCACAATCTTTCTTATTTAGAAAGATTGGGGAAAATCTTTTCCCCTATAGAGATTATTCTGTATCTTGGTGATTTTTATTCACCATTAGATCCTTAATCCAACGGTGCTCTGTTTTATAGAGCACAATCTTTCTTGTTTAGAAAGATTTGAAGAGTATTTCCTCAATCAGAATTTAATTCTGCGCTTTGATGATTTATCATCTCCATTGGATCTTTGATCCAACGGCAGAGAACTTTCAGTTCCGATGCCAGCGCTCTCGTGCATGGCACGTGAGGCGCTGCCTCAGAGTTATTTAACTCTTGGCGCTGGCGCCCTCGTGCAAGGCACGTGAGGCGCTGCCTCAGAGTTATTTAACTCTTGGCGTTGGCGCCCTCGTGCAAGGCATATGAGGCGCTGCTTCAGAGTTATTTAACTCTTGTGCTGGCGTTCTCGTGCAAGGCACGTGAGGCACTGCCTCAGAGTTTTTTTAACTCTTGATGTTGGCGCTCTCATGCAAGGCATGTGAGGCGCTGCCTCAGTTCAAATTTTGAACAGAGCCTTGCTCTCTTATTGGGGAGAAACAAATGCCCCCCACCGTTGCGCTCACGTGGCTCACACGTGAGTGCAGCGGTGGTAACCTTTCCATCGTTGGATCATCTTGGAAGTTGGATCATCTTCCAGCGCCTATAAGTAGGGCCTTTTGCCCTTGAGATGACTCCTGTTCATCTTCTTTCTTTCTTGTTTATGAGAATTTAATTCTCCCTTCAGAGCTTAGATCTCTATCCAAGGAAATTCCTTTTAGAGTTAGAACTCTGTCCAAATTTGGTAAGGATCAAACCTATTAACAGAGCTTTGCTCTTCTCAGATCGTAGATCATAAAATGGATTTTTAGGGTTACTTAACCCATACGCTTTTCATCTCTATGAAGAACTCTTAAAGTTTGTTTTGTAGATCTTAAAGATCTTAGAGTTTTTACTTTGCAAAAAGCTTTACTTTTTAGGGTTCTGATGGATTACTCCATCGTTTTCACAGAGCATGGCTCTTAGAAAATTTGGGGAATTTTTATTCCCTTCATAATTAAATTTGACAGATGTAATTTCTGTTTGCAGAGCACTGCTCTCGAGGGGGTTTAATTCCTTGGCCCAATAAGTTTCTTATTAAATGAGAATCTTTTTAGGATTTCCTCCTTAATGATTGACTGTCTCATCACTGATGAGCCGTCGCTTTGATTTTGTGGGTCCTCCTTGGTCCCTTTTTTCTGCATTCCAGTGTGGTACAAATTTAAAGTACCAAATGTCAGAATTTGTAATGTAGTATTGACATCCAACCCTCGTTTCTTTTTGCGCAGGTACTATGTCTTTTGACTCTTCTTTCCTATTTGTTCGCCCAGAGAGTGCATACGCTGACGCGCCTGTGGATCGGGAAGTTTTTGCACTGATTAAAGATCATGACTCGGAGCAGAAGTCTCTTCACTTATGGGGGTTGTGGTACAACTAAATTATTCGGGATCGGCGCAGTTTCTCTTGTGCGGCGCCTTCAGAGCCAATTTCCGCTATTCATTATGCTGACTCGCCCCAGGTTAATTACGCTGTGGAGGAGGTTAGCTGGATTATAGATGGATGCCTCCAACCTTCTATGGGCTCGATACCTGTACAGCCGTCGATAGCTTTAGATATTCTGGGGCGGCACATATGTCAAGGCGAGTCGCGCCCTTGGGGGCAGGCATACATGATAGGCTTGACTCCTCGCCATTCAGCCGGATACTTGCAGTGGGCTCGATACATCTTGTCGGCCAAAAAGTCACAGCTGCTAAAGCTCGGGTTGTACCCTGCTATCTACGCGTCTCTTTTCCAGTATCCCGCGCCTCACGTATGGTGGGTCAAAGCTTTCTTGGAACAGTGGAATACCCCGACGCACACTTTTCTTTTATCGGACCGGGAGGTTTCAATTTCCTTGGAGGAATTTGCAGAAATTTCGGGCCTACCCGTTAGAGGGGAACGTTACGAGGAAATACTTCCCCCTGACGAGTACATCTTCGCCACCAAATCAGTGGTGATAGGTTTCACTCCGGAGAATGCTATTCAACATCGATTTCCGAGTCTAATCAAGGTGTTGAATATTTACGAGAGTCTGTTTCTCGAGTCCGGAGGGCACGGAGACAGCTTCGTGGATTTCATCGCCCACTTTCTTCTCCCGGAAGTCTTGTCAAAACAAGCTACGAAATTCGCTAATCTTGACGATCCATTTGGTTCTGGCTTGGAAAATCAGCCGACAGCGGAAGCCGATCAAAGGAATTTCTTCATCCCAGACACCCTGGTCGTCCTCTCTGCAGAGCTCGCAGCTTCAGATGTCGACGAAGAGACGTTCTTTTTAGGGTTCCTCGGGCTATTGTTAAGCTGGTTTGTTCTCCCAATGCACCCTCGCTATATGAGGCCATCCGTCTTCTATCCGTCTCACCGAATGGTTGCCGGGACGCGAGTGGCCTTCGGGATCGCTGGGCTGGCTCACCTGTATCATGGCCTAAGCTTAGCGGCAGACACCACTCAGCCGGGGGTACAACCTGTACATCTTCCGCTGCACTATTTCACATTGTGGATCGAGCTGCATGTGCTCGGCGCTTTTGGAGTCCACAAACGGCCCCGTTTCTATGACAGTTATAATTTCCCCCGGGTTATGTTTCTAGTTGACGCCTCTGCTTTAGATCTGTCACAGCGAGAGGCTCAGGGTCTGGTCCTTTGCCCACGTATGGTCGGTGTTGCGCCACGGCAGCGCCCCGGCCGTCTTTCCGAGGCCAAAATGCGGAATCAAAAATTTTCCTTACTTGGAAACTGGCGCTACCGCGGACAATGAAAACCCGGATCGTAACCATTAACCTAATGCTAGCTTAACAAGAGATGGGAAAAGAAGTATACCGAGTGATCCGAGTCCTCCGGTCTTCTCGTCATCGTCCCGATCTCCCGCGGAAAGTCTTGTCTCCACATCGTCGCCTCCTCACCGGAAGGGCACCACATCGCCTGCGTCTTTTACGGGCTCCCGCCTCAATACTGAGGCAACTCGGGCATGAAGCCGGCAACTCGACATGCTCAAGATATGCTGTAGAATGTGTAGTGTAGAGGCTATGTTTCATTTGGGGTTTGTTGCCTATGAAGATGATGGAGGAATCAAGATTAGAAAAATGGTGCTTGCATTTTTCTAGCATGAAAATGAGATCAAGAATGAAACTCTCAAGATGAAGCTCTCATCTTCTTTTCTCTCAAGTGAGTTCTACCATCTCCAATGAGAATGGTGGAGGAGGGAATACTAAACCACAACCTTAGAAGGAAGGTAATGGTAGTAAAAGCAAGTGGTGACCATAGCTAAACATCATGATAACAAAACTCATATCAAACTCTAAATCAATCCTAATCACCTTTTGCAAGAAATGATGAAGGAAAAGAATGGTATCTAAAGATGCTATCATAATTAAAACATATGCAAGAAACCCCCTCCTCAAATGTAATATGCAAAACTGCAAATTACCCCCTCCATCAGAAAAGTCCGGTCGGGAAAGAACAAAGGAAAACCGGCCGGAACGGAATGCAAACTGGCAACTCCAGAAAACTGGTCCCATAATAAATTACAGGAAAACCCCGATACTGTGCATACACACCCGCATCTGTATTCCGTCCGGATACAAATGCAATGAGACAAAATCTACACTGTACTAAACTAGGACCTGCTTATGCCAAAGCCGGCTAGTAATATCCGTTCGATCCTGATCCGTGCAATACCGCACATATCAGATCGAACCCTGCCATATCTCCATACGGCCTCTACAGCGTTTCGCCCGAAAGCTTGAGTAACTGTAAGTGTGGTGGACTCTAAAGACTCGTCAATACTATGGCTGTGGATTTAACCACTAGCACGTCAGAGGTATAAGCCAATACGTGACAGGCCACCAGCTATTGACCAAAAGGGACGTCGATGAGCGAACTCATCCTGACACCCTACTGAGCCTGTCAGTGACAATATCCATACAGTCCGGTCCGTTCGTCTATGAGCATCGCATGGCGGGCCTAGGGGGTTGGTAAAAGTCAGACCCCCAAAAGCGGTACAAGTCGTGTCGGAGTGTAGCCCAGAACGCCCTGAGATACTACTGGAATACCTACCAGTAAATCTCCTGCCTCGGCCGAGGGCTTTGCGTAATGGCTCTCCTAGACACAGCGCGACCTCACCCCCAATACCGGGAAAGACGAACCCCTGAAGATCCGCTCACTGCCTCCATGTGGCTCGGGACTGTACCCAACTAAAACCTGTTTGCACGACTCCTTTGAGCCGTGGTAGGGTAGTAATCAAAGTACAGTAGGAACTCACACGAGACAAATGACGATCCCCAGGTCGATGAACTAACCTGTACACATGTCACCAGGGAACTGCTATCTGACGTCAGGTATAAGACCAACTAGCAGGTTCCCGGCGAGTCCTGTCCGGTGTACTCATAACCCAATGAGCACCTGTATACATCTTAGGTGAACCAACTGACACCAGTGGCTTGTGAGACCGGCCACCGCCCCTCGTCGGGGTCTCGACTGTATACACTAGTCTACTCTGGAGAATCGATGCCCTGTCTCGAAACTCCCACGACTAGGGACCTTTTAAGGATGTGCTTATAGACTACCAGCTCCCACGTATATGATCGCCATCATACTGCTGGTAGTCAAGCAAGAATCCTAGGGGCTCTATCAACGTGTAATAGCGACATGTCAGGTCACCTAAAGTAGTACACGATGATAAAGATAAACCAGATAGCATACTATCATCTTGAGTAAGATTGTCCTCCTGGGATAGGTCCTCCCTCAATCATTGCAATCACGTGCCTGTGATCCAATAATTGACTCTGAGGGCACTATCTCCAACAATCTCCCACTTGCACTCAAGGCTAATTATTGCGATGTCGCATACTCACAGCCCGTGTGATACCGAACACCCAACTCCTCTACAAGTCAGTCTCACAAAACTCGTTTGCGAAACTATTGCGTTCGAGGAATAGCCTTAGTGAGTGGATCCGCTTGGATGTTTCTTTCTATGTCTCTCTATATCTCAAGTTCGCAGAGAAAACCATCTCCTGAAATGAGCAATACCTATCTTAGAGTATGTCTGGATATCTGATGGGACCTAGCTCATGAATGAACTCCAAATCCAAACTTCTTAGACTGTATCGATAACTGAACTTAATCAGTACCCAGCGCCATGCCTCCCTCAGTATTGCCTTGGACCACCTGTCCAAAATACTGCCCCTCGTCAGAAGGAGAAACTATAACTCTGACAGCCACTCTGCCATCCATGTCACCTTGGAAGCCTGGAGTGATAACCGTCTCCTAAAAGAGGCTGTCGTTATCACATCCCTAGAACACGCACTTATGTCCTAAAACTGCTTCTGATTGTTTCTCCAGGATTGGATTAATATCAACTTATTGCATCTACTGCAAGAACAACATCTGGTGTGGTACTTGACATCTCATGATTGACTCAATTGCCTAAGCAAGTGATCTGTCAATCATGCGTATCCCTCTCCCCTTTAGTCTGTAAGACACCTTTAGAGAGGGTGACTCCATTACCTGCAGGCGTACTACCGTGCCAGGAGTCGTCCATTCTAAATACTCATAGAATGCTGTCAAGGTACCCAGATTAGGAAACCACCCAAATCTAGATCTAAAACCATAGATCTAGTAACCAGAATGTCAGAAATAATATCCAAGTCCTGTGTGGAGAAACCACTGTGTGACAACCAAAGTATAACCGATCGTAGTATAGGAGTTTCCTTTCCTACTCTGTGTATGTCATCCAAGACCAGGACATCACACCCTACTACCTTCTTAACAGATCCATCCCCTATTTTGATGACGTCAAACCTATGACTGTCATGTCAGAAATAGATGATCTATCTCCGTTATATCTGCTTTAGTCTATAAATAGACATAAGCCACCTGTCCACCAATGCTTCCGCTGCTCCCACTGACTACGACAACCCTCTGGCAGAGTCATATACACGTACACTTCTGAAGCTAGTTCAGAACGACGCTATACTCATCCTCCTGCCGGGTCTCGCGGCCTGGAACAACAGCAATGGAAAGTGTGGGTAAACAAGAACTTCCCTGTCACCGTCCTTGAGGCTACCGGAGTACCTCTCGGGTGCCTGAAGTTACCCACCGTATCTGCGGAGTGGTCAATGGAATGTCAAGCCAGATTGAATCTTTAGGTTCCTTATCAAATCTTCAGTAATCGTTTGCGGTTCTGGAATCACTTCCAGTTCTACCATACTCCCACTACTGTTTTTGAAAAAATCCATTTTTAATAAAACTGTGGCGAGTCTAGAACAATATTTCTATTGATCTGCCAGATGGTAGAAAGTCAACCCTCGTCATAGCCTGGGTCAACCCACAAACAGCCATTACAGAAACGTGCCTTGAGTTGTCCAGTGTCTGGTTTTAAGCATAAGCCGGACAACTCCCCGTACCTTAACAATGTCAAGATATGAACTGTTCTATATCCAATATAGAAACAGAGGCACTGATTTAATTGAACCATATTCAAATCATGCAGCTGTCTCCAGTGCATGTCAACTAAATGGAAGGAGGCCGATCAGCGTTACTCAACTTAGGAATGTTTCCAATTATGAGTAACCTGAAAGAGAAGCTAGTTCTCTTAATCATTACTATCAACTGAACACCATACACAAGTATCTACATCTTCGATCACTTTGAAGAATCCCGATACTTGCTACACCTGGTTCTCTACTCTATTCAAATACCTATAACTCCTCAAAACTTAGACCCTGTGTTCCTACGAAACACATGTCTAAGAACTAGAGAAGTTAAAAGTAAACAGAATATAGTATGAAGACCAACCCCTCTGTCCTAATGGACACTGGACAACATACAATACTCTGTATAAGTCCGCTGAGTCTAACAACTCTTTCACTGTGCGTCGTAGGTTGAAAACTGTACTTATGGTTAAGAAGAATTACACCGCTGTTTAATGCTCCTTACCTAACCATCCACTGATATAGGTAAATGTCATCGACATAATACCAAAAGGTATATCTCACTCTATGAAAATAGACGTACAGATATATCAATTTGAAATTGGTGCACAACAGCGGATATTCAAAACCAAATATTTTCCGACCGGCAAACAGCCCAGATGATCTCCTCAAATATCACTGATTACAACGAATCCCGATATAATGAGGATGATCACCCTATTCCCAATAACTTACTCCCACTCATCATCTGTAAAACCATACAGATGTGAGAATCATACCTGGTAAATACATACCCTGGAGTAAGTGTCCAATCGGGAAATCAGTTTTCTTTTAACAGTACACAGCTGAACTGAAACATTGAAATGTTTCGATGGGGTATCCTGGTATTCCTAGTAATGCCTCTACCATTATCCAGATTCACAACTATAACCGTATAATTCTTTGCCACCTCTCCAAATCCCTTTATATGTCTTTAGTCATTACCTTCTGCACACCCCTTAGGCCAAATGGTTTTCTTCCTTCCCTACCGTTCGGCACCAGCCTATGGTTTGGAAGAAGACTATCCAATAAGCATAAAAGGTGTACTGTCCTAATCCTAGGAGCACTCGCAAAGCGAGAGAAGGTGAAGATAAAAGACAACCGAATAAACCTTATTCCTATTTCTCCTGAACCAGAATCCATCCCCGAACTGGAACAAGTTCCTTTCGAGTTCGTATATAACCATACGATGGAGTATCCAATAAACTGTGGATCTTCGTAGTGATACGGAGTGTCCTGGAGAAATACAAAGGTGATTTAGGATTGGCGAAGAAATACTTGGTTTGGTCGTGAATAGCAGTCGCAATTTACTTTGCCCTCTTACTAATCCCTTGCTTTGTCTTAACTTAATACCTTCTGTACACCATCGTTATGCTAATTGGTTTTCTTCATTCCCCACCGTTCGGCACCAGCCTAAGGTTTGGAAGAAGACTATCCAATTTGCATAATAGGTGTACTATCTCCTAAACCAAGGAGTACTCGCAATGAGAGAAGGTAAAAGGAAAAGACAACTGAATAATCATATTCGTTTTCTCCAGAACCAGAAACCATCCTCGAAGTCCTTCGAGTTCGTATCTAACCATACGATGGTTTTGTCCAATGGAAGTGGACGTTCGCAGTAATGCGGGGTGTCCTGGAGAAAAGGGTAAAGGTAGGAGTGGCAATGAGGTTTGCAACTCTGACAATCCAAAAACCAGTGTTAAGAAGGTTTGGTCAACTTGGTCACTGAGTCATAGTCCAGGGTCGGGTCAATGGTCGCTGCCAAAGAGAGAGAGAAAAGAAACACTCAGCGTTCACTCTAACCTAGATCAGAATGGTTACCAATTTATCTAATCAGGAAACCTCCCACTGTAACCTCAAATTCTCCTCCAAACCTGAAAGAAGAATTAGTCGGGATCACCCGAGGAGTAAACCAACTCATCAGTGGGAATCGGGATCCAACTATCATCGCATGATAACTTGACGGAATCCACTCAAGTCACCACACTCCAGAAGGTATGCGCATTCCTGGCAAGTTTCAGTTCTTTTGAAACTCCCGATGTGATTTTTTACCCCTAGGACCCAAGTGACCTTGACTGAGCCAACATATCAAAGGATCCTAGTCAAGTTCAACCCGTCATTATCTTGATTGCATTAGACCCACCCGCACGAATCCTTGACTGAGCCAAAATGACCGCACGACTGTCCTAACCAATCTCATATCCATGCAACAGAAAAGCACTACATAGCTACCGAACACTACGCCTTGGCTAAGCACGACATACGCAGCACGAATACTAAGTAATACTAATCTGAAATGACGGAGGGCTACGAATGGTTTTTGGCGAAAAACCTTTTACCGTAATGAACTTGATATCGTTGAAGGAACTGGATAACTTTTTATAAAAATATAGTGACGAAAACCTTTGCTAAAGAGGTCACTCCTGGTGAAGGGATCTCGGCTCTTTCCCCGTAGAATGAGGTGCAGGATATTCCAACTGAATACCACGATGCAAAGCAAAAGTAATCGGCTATAGTGAAGTTAATGCCCTGACGCAAACTTCTGTCCAAGGGGTCACTCCCGGTGAAGGGATCTCGGCCCTTGCCTCGTCGACTGAGGAGCAGGATATTCCAAATGAATACCACGATGCAAAACAAAAGTGAACGTCCTTGCAATAACAGCTTTTTGAAAAATGTTCCAACAACATCAGATTAGGTTTGTTTATCTTGCATTGATCCGAATCAACGCAGTCCCATCAAATGATCACACCACAAAGAACGAAAATATACTTATGTACGTATATGCCATCCGCATTCGCCACTGGGTCCCGTCATCACCCGTCAGGTTACTTAACTAACGACAGAGCGGGGACTGGACTAGCGCGGATGCAAAACATATACAACATCTACTAATATATATACCAATATATTATAGTCGCTCAAGGCATGATAAGAATGCAACATCACAGAAATGTACAGCATCACAGAACAATACAGATATCTGGAAGCCCCGGGTTTCACAGAGCCGCTGCTGAAACCCGACGTCCCCCTGGTCGTGTGGATAGCCTGTGCAATGAAATCCTAGACCCCTACGGGCGCGGCAAGTCACCCGCCAAAACCTGAAGCGAGGCAGCCCCCTTCAGCACCGTGAATGGACCACCCATCACTTCACGGAATCCGGTAACTTGGGCACCCCTCCTGGGTCATCCTAGTACAGAAAGTAAAATATACATACAACGGGTACATCGACCGCAACCAGGTCGTGCCCCAAAAGAATAATACAAACAGGCAGTGACGGCAGTCCACATGTCGGACGCTCGCCCCGCAATATCAAATGTACATATAAAGCAAAACTGTACTAACATTGCATCCAGGCTATCCCCCACGACCGATCCGCAACATCACAGCATAAACATAGAACATCAACGTGAAAATCACGTTCGCAAATCCGTCTAACCGGGCTATAGCAGTTAGACAGGATTTACCGATCAAGTGATATTCACGGTCGCAGATATAATGTAAATACTGTGAAATAATGTGTTTAAAATATCCGATCGATCAAATAATTAACAAGTGGGCCCCCAAGCAATACTGTAGCACTCACAGAGATTCTGGGCCCAAATTTAATATTCCAAACCCCCTAAAATTAGCCCACAAGCCCACTGGAAAAATTGGACACAGTGAAGACAACAATGTGCGGCGGAACCGCGGCCCAAGGGGGGGTTTGGCCGCGGTTCCGCGCTAAAGTCGTCGACTGAATGTGTCGAATTTTTTCAGATGTCTTAGAATTTCTTGTACATCAGTATTCTACAACCTGAAAAATTTTTGAGCAAGAAAAAATTCAACAGAAAACTGATGCATGCAAAAACGCGGTTTTTGGAATTTTGGTCGATCGGATAAGTAAAACGCATTAGAACAAGCTAGGCAAGGTTAATTGTCACGACCCGAGAATTCGACTCGTGACCGGCACTTAACCACGCAACGTCTACAGGCGCAACGCGGCTAAGTAAGCCGAACCCAGAAATCAAAACCAATAAATATAGAGTGATTTAAAACATTTTGTAAAAGCAATAGTAAATGTCCGAAAAACTCCCATTTATTTAGTAGCAATCCCTTTCAAGTTCAAAAGTTATGAGTTTTATAATTTTGGTAACATTTCCTCTTTAAAACATTAGCCCCGAAAGTCGGGTAAAAGTAAGGTGTGGCGGAAATAACAAGTGACGAGAATAAAGCATCACAATATGATATACGACGCCGTAGCGAAGAATACACAGTAAAACAAGGACAATATCATAAAAGATAAGACTGCATAAAGTAACGTCGGCTCACATGCGAGCTCGACACCAGAATATAAAATCATACATATCGTCCTCACAACTGTCTCTAAGTCAATACATAAGGTAGATGGAGAGTACTAGATACATCAATATACAACTGAAAGATAACAGATACCGTACAAAACCCACCTAAACAGCAAAAGGGCTATCTCTGCTCAAAAGGGGTATCTGTGCCAAAAGATGAGGAAACAGCCAGCCGTGACTACTCCCAAGGGCAACCTGCAAACACTGTGGCACAACGGGGGTGAGTTGCCAACTCGTGAATAGAGATAACATATAAAGGTGATCGCAGGCATGCACATATAGCGTGGCTCTACTAATGCCAGCAGATGATATCAATGCATGTCAACAGTGGATACAGTAGTAATGCATGTACTCTAACAGGTAAATGCCACAGGATGAGATGTATAGTAATCAATACTGAGTATGGGATAAATAATATCTACATGGACTATGTCAACATGGAAAGCAATGATCGGTGCCTCAAACTGCACCCAAATCCCACATATACTCAGGCGCCGGCACACCCATCGGCCCTCAAATCCTGTATATCTCGGAGGAATCACGAGTGCCCAACATCGGCACCCAAAACATCATAAAATACCCGTGTCCAGCATCGACACGTAAATCCTCAAATATCGGGCGCCGTCAATCTGGACCGGCCCCACGGGGTCCGTCTGCGGTATCGGCCCTCGGCCCCGGCAGCACGGTCATCCCGCATCCATCACTCGACTCTGGTCAGTATCCTCCGGACAACTGCCAGGTCCAACCAATCACCGGTAGGTACTCGCCCGCCTCCAGGCTCAATCGGCAAATCCCATCGATCGTCTCGCCGAGGGGAACCATACCGGGCCCACCACGAACCCGCAAACGGAACATCCACTCCTCGAATCGGGTTTCAAGCACACGTCTCAGCACCGAGAAAACGCGTGGTGGACACACCAAAATATCATATCACGAGGTACCGGGTTTTCAAAATAGCGTATCTTTCCTTAAATAATTCCACGGTCCTCAAAACAGAAATCACATGAAAATCCAATACCAATAGTAAAATCCAATGTGAGGTACAATATACATCAATCCATGGTATGGGTATAAGGGGAAAACCGCTTTTTAAAGTAGTTTCATTTCCGGTTTTAAAAGATGTCATGCGGCTCCCAATATACATGAAAATCATATCAATCACATGTAAGATGAACTACAGCAATAATACAACAGTATAATCATGGCAGTTCTACAGTGAGTGTGGCATGGCAATTACTAACGGTGTGTGTGTAGCATGTAAATAGTGCTCGTGCAACATAAACCGTTAGTAATAGTGTGGTGTTCTATCAGTTCTAGCATATATCAATAACACATAGCAGGGAAATGCAATATGAGATGACAGTCCATAGGTAAATGCAATATGTAATACTAAGATCCTATCAGCCCTGACGCATAACGCCATGCGGGCGATATCCCCGTAGATGTGAAATCTACTCACCGTGTCTCGCGCTAAGTGTATCCAACCACTTGCTTGCCCTTCTTCGCAGCGTCCGTCTCACTGGCCTGCGAACCTAGAATCACATACACATATCACATATAAGCTTAAGTCACAAAACGCGACATTATAATCCAACGAGAAACCTGTGTCGCAAACCAATCGCGCGTGTGCGCGATACGCTAAAACGTGTACTCACGCGCCACAAAACTACCCCGACGCGCCGCGATACGCAGAACCCAACCCTACTCACGTATCACGCGTGTCGCGAAGGTTTAGAAAAACGGCAAAACAGGTATTTGGTCCCAGATTTTCCTACAGAATTGATCTTAAAAATATATATATACCAAAACACTACCCACAGTAGCAGACACCCACTGGACCAAACCCCAACCCAAACCCTACCCATCTGGCCGCAATTGGCGGCCAGAATGAGGAAATTGGCGGCCTACTGTAGCTGTATGGGGGTCGGGTTTCACCTGGTGCATCATCTCTACTCCACTACACTACAGTCTTCCCAAAATCAATCTGCACTCACCGAGTTGATAGCAGTTCCAGAAAACTCACATTTTGCCCAAATACGACATTTTGCATCAAATATGAAATCTGGTGGTATTTTAGTGTAATAGGGTTTCGACTAAGTTACAATGGCCTCAACAGACCACAATCATCCTACTGAAACCAAATCTCGCCTCATCAGCACAAAGTTCTCACTAAACACCCCATATCGCACTAAAACGCACCAATATCCAATAACCGATGCAAAACTACACTAACAAGGCAAACTAGTGAAGCAAGCTAGGGATTATACCTCACTCTCGACCCTAGGGAGCTGCAGGAAGGAGAAGAAGTGAAGGGAAGTCGCTGCACAGGGATCTGGGGCTGCTGCTGCTGCTCACTGCCTCTGCTGCTGCTGAATGTTGCTGCTGCTGCTTGTGCTTCTGCTGCTGCTTCTGTTGCTTTTGCTGCTGCTTCAGTTGCTGAAGGTAAGTGTGTGTGTGAGTGTTGGTGTGTTGTGAGAGTATGAGAGAAAAACACAAAAAGAAATGAGAGGCTACCTCAATCATCACACACAAAAGTCACCCCTCACTCTCTCTCACCTCATTAATGGCAAGCATGGCTTGAGCCATGATGCCCTCTCCCTCTCTCTCACAAGTCAACACTTAACCCTAAAATTCAAATTAAAGTAATCTTTTAGTTTAACTAATTAATTAAACCCATTTAAGAATCCAAAAGAATTAATCCTACAATTAACCCACCATGGTTAATAATTATGGTATTTCCTTGATTTAAAAACCCTAGTTTACATGCACATGTGTGTGCAAGCCTAGGAAAATTTTGGAAAAATGTTTATTAAATTAGGAAAAATATTTAAAACACAGTTTGGTAAACTTTTTATTAAAAATCATTATTTAATTATAATTATACACTAACCCTTATCCTAAGGTGTTACAATCTCTCCCCCTTAAAGAAATTCGTCCCCGAATTTCAAAAATCTATCTAAGGTTACCTTCAAAAAGATGGGGGTACGTCTTCATCATGTCGCTTTCGGTCTCCCAAGTGATCTCTTCACGGTTCTGACCACGCCAAAGTACTTTAACTGATGGAATCTCCTTCGATCTCAATTTCTTCACTTGTCGATCCAAGATCATCACTGGCTGCTCTGCATAGGAAAGATCACGCTCAAGCTGGATCGTCGGATGCTGAATCGCGTGCGAAGGATCATGTAGATATCTGCGGAGCATCGAAACATGGAATACGGGGTGCACGTCTGGAAAGCTGGGCGGAAGGGCTAACCGGTAAGCTACTGCACCAACACGCTCGAGGATCTCGAAGGGGCCCACATACCTGGGGCTAAGCTTCCCCTTCTTCCCAAACCTCATCACACCTTTCATTGGGGAGCCCTCAAGAAAACATGATCACCAACAGAAAACTCAAGTCTGCGTCGTCGACGGTCTGCATAAGCCCTCTGCCTACTCTGCGCTGCTCTCATCCTATCGCGAATCAACTGGATCTTCGCGGTCGTCTCCTCAACGATCTGTGGCCCTAAGATACTGCTCTCGCTGAGCTCTGTCCAACAAGTAGGTGACCTGCATCTCCTCCCGTAAAGAGCCTCAAACGGTGCCATCTGAATAGTCTCCTGATAGCTGTTATTGTAGGAAAACTCTACCAAGGGCAAATGATGATCCCAGCTACCTCCGAAATCTAGCACACAAGCTCTGAGCATGTCCTCGAGAGTCTGGATGGTCCGCTCTGACTGTCCGTCGGTCTGCGGATGAAATGCCGTGCTGAAACTCAAGCGAGTGCCCAAAGCCTCCTGAAGCCTCTGCCATAGTCTACTGGTAAACTGGGTGCCTCTGTCGGACACAATGCACGTCGGAACTCCGTGTAGTCGCACTATCTCGTCAATATAGATCTGGGCATACTGCGTAAATCCGAAAGTCGTCTTCACCGGTAGGAAGTGAGCCGCTTTCGTCAAACGATCCACGATCACCCAGATGGAGTCATACCCCCTACTAGTCCTGGGTAGACCCACCACAAAGTCCATCGAAATCTGTTCCCATTTCCACTCCGGAATGGGTAACGGCTGTAGCTCTCCCGCGGGCCTCTGGTGCTCAGCCTTGACTTGCTGACAAGTCAGGCATCTCGATACAAAATCTGCAATGTCCCTTTTCATTCCGTCCCACCAGTAAACATCTCTCATATCATGATACATCTTGGTGGAACCGGGATGTACGCTATACACCGATCGATGTGCCTCCTCAAGAATCTCACGCCTCAGTCCCTCAGCATCAGGTACGCACAGTCTGACTCCAAACCGTAGTATCCCCTGATCATCGATCACGAACTCGGAAAATCGGTCCTGTCCCATCTGTGCCATGATCTCTGAACACCGGTCATCACTGAGCTGTGCCTCACGTATACGATCAATCAACTGTGGGCGTGCACGGACGTGCGCTATCTGTCCTCCAATCGGTGTGAACTCGAACTGTACTCGACTGTCGCATAATATCTGCCAATCCGCCGATGACTGCTCCTGCACTGCGCGCAAACATGATAAACTACTCCCGGGCCTCCTGCTCAAAGCATCCGCTACCACATTTGCCTTGCCCGGGTGATATAAGATCTCGCAGTCGTAATCCTTCACTAACTCCATCCATCGACGCTGTCGAAGGTTCAGGTCCCGCTGCTGGAATATGTATTTCAGACTCTTGTGATCCGTAAATATCTGGCACGACTCACCGTATAAGTAATGTCGCCAGATCTTAAGTGCGAAGACCACTGCTGCCATCTCCAAATCATGAGTGGGGTAGTTCTGCTCGTGCTTCTTCAATTGTCGCGAGGCATACGCGATCACCCTATCATGCTGCATCAGAACGCATCCCAATCCCACTCGAGAAGCATCACAAAAGACCACAAATCCACCCGATCCGGAAGGTAAAGATAACACCGGTGCCGTCGTCAGCCGAGTCCGTAACTGCTGAAAACTGTGCTCGCACTCCTCCGTCCAATCGAAGGGAACTCCCTTCCGGGTCAACCCGGTCAACGGTGTAGCAATACGTGAGAAGTCCTGCACAAAACGCCTGTAATAACCGGCCAATCCCAAAAAGCTGCGAATCTCCGTCACCGATGTGGGTCTGGGCCAACGCTGAACGGCCTCGATCTTCCTCGGGTCTACACATATACCGTCTCGTGAAATCACGTGACCCAAGAAGTCCACGCTGTCTAGCCAAAAAGCACACTTGGAGAATTTCGCATAAAGCTGGTGCTCCCTCAATGTCTGCAATGTAACCCGCAGGTGCTGCTCGTGCTCCTCACTACTCCGGGAATACACCAAGATATCGTCGATGAAGACTATGATGAACAGATCCAAATAAGGCCGGAAAATACGGTTCATCAAATCCATGAAGGCTGCTGGCGCATTGGTGAGTCCGAACGACATCACCAAAAACTCGTAATGGCCATAGCGCGTACGGAAAGCTGTCCGGGGAATGTCCTCCTGTCGAACCCGCAGCTGATGATAGCCCGATCGTAAATCGATCCTCGAAAAGTACCCGGCCCCCTGAAGCTGGTCGAACAAATCGTCGATACGCGGCAAAGGATACCTGTTCCGCACTGTCACCCTGTTCAGCTGGCGGTAGTCGATACAAAGACGCAAGCTGCCGTCCTTCTTCCTGACGAACAGGACTGGAGCACCCCAAGGAGAAACACTGGGTCGAATAAGTCCCTTGTCCAGCAAATCCTGTAACTGACCCTTCAGCTCACTAAGTTCCGCCGGGGCCATCCGATAGGGCGGTATAGAAATAGGCCCCGAACCAGGAACCAAATCAATACAGAAAGAAATGTCGCGCTCGGGCGGCAACCCAGGAAGCTCGTCAGGGAACACATCAGGAAACTCGCTAACTACCGGAACCTGATCCAATGGAACCTCCGTAGCGCGAGCATCACGAACATAAGCGAGAAATCCCTGACATCCCTTCCTCAAAAGCTGTCCAGCGCGGAAAGAAGAAATCACACTGTGAGGGGCGGCACTACGGTCCCCCAACACAACAAAAATCGACTCACCGGGGAAACAGAATCTAACTGTCTTCTCACGGCAGTCCAAAGAAGCATAGCACGTGGCTAACCAATCCATGCCCAAAAGAACGTCGAAGTCCAACATCTCCAGAAGGATCAAGTCGACAGGCAACTCTCTCTCGCCAATACAGACGATACAGGATCGGAACACGTGCCTAGCCACAAACGACTCTCCCACAGGAGTAGTCACCACAAGCGGCTGATCAAGTAAGCCGGACTCTCTACCCAACCTCGGCACGAAGTGTGTGGATACGTACGAGTGTGTGGATCCGGGATCGAACAATACATGTGCATCAACTGAACATACAGGGAGGATACCTGAAACCACTGCATTGGACGCCTGCGCGTCCTGATGTGTCAAAGCAAAGACCCTCGCCTGTCCACCACCTGTAACTGACTGACCTCTGCCTCGGTCATCTCGTCCTCTCTGAGCAACTCCTCCATGCCCGCGACCTCTCTGAGCATAAGTCTGGCGCGGAGCAACGGTAGGCGCAACGGGCAACGCCCTCTGGGGTGGTGAAGGTGGTAAGGTAACATGCGGTGCTGCCGCCTCCCTCCGGTGTGTCTCTGGACAATCTCGAACGAGGTGAAGTAGGCTGCCACATCTGTAGCAACCCCGCGGCGACTGCTGACCGTCCTGGGGATACGAACTAAACATCCGACCCCGTCCCGAATCTCTGCTACCCCTCGTACCGGAACGATACCTGTCGCGGCGTCTGAATGACTGCCTCCGTGCGGAAATACTGGTACGAACTCTCTTCGGCTCAGGAAATACCGAAGTCTCAACAAGGTGCTCCTCGACCACTAGGGCTGCATCTACAGCTGCTGCATAGGTCTCGTAGTGCTGCGCGCTGATCGCGAGGAACACTGGTGAAATCAAGCCTCGAACAAATCTCCGGACTCGCAACTCCTCGGTGGCCACTAAATGTGGGGCGTAGACTGCTAGCTCTGTAAACAGTACGTCATACTCTGCCACTGTCATACCTGGCGTCTGGCGCAAAGACTCAAACCTGCGTGCTCGGGCATCTCTAACACTCCGGGGAAGGAAACGGGCTAGAAATATAGTCACGAACTCCGTCCAGGTCATAGGAGGAAGACCTGCTGCTCTGCCCTTCTCCACTGAATCACACCACTTCTGCGCAAGACCTTCCAGGCGAAAGCTCGCGAACTCGACCCATCTCGCATCTGCACATCTGAGGGAACGGCATATCCTGGCCATCCTGTCGATGAAAGACTGTGGGTCCTCGGCTGTATCGGTGCCTGTGAAAACTGGAGGCTTCAGCCTCATGAACTCTGATAGCGATACAGTAATCACCTCCGTAGCTGCAGGGGCCACTGGCTGTGCGGTAGGCACGATCGCGGTCTCTGGAACTGGTGGAGCTATCTCTGGTCGCTGCGCTCGAAGCGTCTCAACTAGCGATCCTATCATCTGGCGCATCTCCTGCATACCAGCCCCTAACGATGCGATCTGCTCTGTCACGGCAGGAACAGCCTGCTCGGGTACAACCGGCGTACTGCCCGGATCAGTCCTCGTCTCAGACGAGTCAACACGAATCTCGGCCCTCGCGGCCGCTCTCTGTGCCCTCGTAGTCTTAGGCGGCATATTGGCTGAAAGAAAATTTGGATTCGATAAGAACACGGAAATCGAATCACAAGAATATAAGGAGGAATCAAATCAACAAGTCCTAAGGTCGCGTAAGCGGAGTACCGTGTCGTGAGTATGCCGCGGAACATACGCACGCTACGCTACCCTGCTGCAGCTACCTACTCCATCATACCAGGGTCATCCTACACTCCGAAGGTAAAACCTATGCTCTGATACCAACTTTGTCACGACCCGAGAATTCGACTCGTGACCGGCACTTAACCACGCAACGTCTACAGGCGCAACGCGGCTAAGTAAGCCGAACCCAGAAATCAAAACCAATAAATATAGAGTGATTTAAAACATTTTGTAAAAGCAATAGTAAATGTCCGAAAAACTCCCATTTATTTAGTAGCAATCCCTTTCAAGTTCAAAAGTTATGAGTTTTATAATTTTGGTAACATTTCCTCTTTAAAACATTAGCCCCGAAAGTCGGGTAAAAGTAAGGTGTGGCGGAAATAACAAGTGACGAGAATAAAGCATCACAATATGATATACGACGCCGTAGCGAAGAATACACAGTAAAACAAGGACAATATCATAAAAGATAAGACTGCATAAAGTAACGTCGGCTCACATGCGAGCTCGACACCAGAATATAAAATCATACATATCGTCCTCACAACTGTCTCTAAGTCAATACATAAGGTAGATGGAGAGTACTAGATACATCAATATACAACTGAAAGATAACAGATACCGTACAAAACCCACCTAAACAGCAAAAGGGCTATCTCTGCTCAAAAGGGGTATCTGTGCCAAAAGATGAGGAAACAGCCAGCCGTGACTACTCCCAAGGGCAACCTGCAAACACTGTGGCACAACGGGGGTGAGTTGCCAACTCGTGAATAGAGATAACATATAAAGGTGATCGCAGGCATGCACATATAGCGTGGCTCTACTAATGCCAGCAGATGATATCAATGCATGTCAACAGTGGATACAGTAGTAATGCATGTACTCTAACAGGTAAATGCCACAGGATGAGATGTATAGTAATCAATACTGAGTATGGGATAAATAATATCTACATGGACTATGTCAACATGGAAAGCAATGATCGGTGCCTCAAACTGCACCCAAATCCCACATATACTCAGGCGCCGGCACACCCATCGGCCCTCAAATCCTGTATATCTCGGAGGAATCACGAGTGCCCAACATCGGCACCCAAAACATCATAAAATACCCGTGTCCAGCATCGACACGTAAATCCTCAAATATCGGGCGCCGTCAATCTGGACCGGCCCCACGGGGTCCGTCTGCGGTATCGGCCCTCGGCCCCGGCAGCACGGTCATCCCGCATCCATCACTCGACTCTGGTCAGTATCCTCCGGACAACTGCCAGGTCCAACCAATCACCGGTAGGTACTCGCCCGCCTCCAGGCTCAATCGGCAAATCCCATCGATCGTCTCGCCGAGGGGAACCATACCGGGCCCACCACGAACCCGCAAACGGAACATCCACTCCTCGAATCGGGTTTCAAGCACACGTCTCAGCACCGAGAAAACGCGTGGTGGACACACCAAAATATCATATCACGAGGTACCGGGTTTTCAAAATAGCGTATCTTTCCTTAAATAATTCCACGGTCCTCAAAACAGAAATCACATGAAAATCCAATACCAATAGTAAAATCCAATGTGAGGTACAATATACATCAATCCATGGTATGGGTATAAGGGGAAAACCGCTTTTTAAAGTAGTTTCATTTCCGGTTTTAAAAGATGTCATGCGGCTCCCAATATACATGAAAATCATATCAATCACATGTAAGATGAACTACAGCAATAATACAACAGTATAATCATGGCAGTTCTACAGTGAGTGTGGCATGGCAATTACTAACGGTGTGTGTGTAGCATGTAAATAGTGCTCGTGCAACATAAACCGTTAGTAATAGTGTGGTGTTCTATCAGTTCTAGCATATATCAATAACACATAGCAGGGAAATGCAATATGAGATGACAGTCCATAGGTAAATGCAATATGTAATACTAAGATCCTATCAGCCCTGACGCATAACGCCATGCGGGCGATATCCCCGTAGATGTGAAATCTACTCACCGTGTCTCGCGCTAAGTGTATCCAACCACTTGCTTGCCCTTCTTCGCAGCGTCCGTCTCACTGGCCTGCGAACCTAGAATCACATACACATATCACATATAAGCTTAAGTCACAAAACGCGACATTATAATCCAACGAGAAACCTGTGTCGCAAACCAATCGCGCGTGTGCGCGATACGCTAAAACGTGTACTCACGCGCCACAAAACTACCTCGACGCGCCGCGATACGCAGAACCCAACCCTACTCACGTATCACGCGTGTCGCGAAGGTTTAGAAAAACGGCAAAACAGGTATTTGGTCCCAGATTTTCCTACAGAATTGATCTTAAAAATATATATATACCAAAACACTACCCACAGTAGCAGACACCCACTGGACCAAACCCCAACCCAAACCCTACCCATCTGGCCGCAATTGGCGGCCAGAATGAGGAAATTGGCGGCCTACTGTAGCTGTATGGGGGTCGGGTTTCACCTGGTGCATCATCTCTACTCCACTACACTACAGTCTTCCCAAAATCAATCTGCACTCACCGAGTTGATAGCAGTTCCAGAAAACTCACATTTTGCCCAAATACGACATTTTGCATCAAATATGAAATCTGGTGGTATTTTAGTGTAATAGGGTTTCGACTAAGTTACAATGGCCTCAACAGACCACAATCATCCTACTGAAACCAAATCTCGCCTCATCAGCACAAAGTTCTCACTAAACACCCCATATCGCACTAAAACGCACCAATATCCAATAACCGATGCAAAACTACACTAACAAGGCAAACTAGTGAAGCAAGCTAGGGATTATACCTCACTCTCGACCCTAGGGAGCTGCAGGAAGGAGAAGAAGTGAAGGGAAGTCGCTGCACAGGGATCTGGGGCTGCTGCTGCTGCTCACTGCCTCTGCTGCTGCTGAATGTTGCTGCTGCTGCTTGTGCTTCTGCTGCTGCTTCTGTTGCTTTTGCTGCTGCTTCAGTTGCTGAAGGTAAGTGTGTGTGTGAGTGTTGGTGTGTTGTGAGAGTATGAGAGAAAAACACAAAAAGAAATGAGAGGCTACCTCAATCATCACACACAAAAGTCACCCCTCACTCTCTCTCACCTCATTAATGGCAAGCATGGCTTGAGCCATGATGCCCTCTCCCTCTCTCTCACAAGTCAACACTTAACCCTAAAATTCAAATTAAAGTAATCTTTTAGTTTAACTAATTAATTAAACCCATTTAAGAATCCAAAAGAATTAATCCTACAATTAACCCACCATGGTTAATAATTATGGTATTTCCTTGATTTAAAAACCCTAGTTTACATGCACATGTGTGTGCAAGCCTAGGAAAATTTTGGAAAAATGTTTATTAAATTAGGAAAAATATTTAAAACACAGTTTGGTAAACTTTTTATTAAAAATCATTATTTAATTATAATTATACACTAACCCTTATCCTAAGGTGTTACATTAATGGCGTGGCTCTGATACCATGTTGCGCCACGGCAGCGCCCCGGCCGTCTTTCCGAGGCCAAAATGCGGAATCAAAAATTTTCCTTACTTGGAAACTGGCGCTACCGCGGACAATGAAAACCCGGATCGTAACCATTAACCTAATGCTAGCTTAACAAGAGATGGGAAAAGAAGTATACCGAGTGATCCGAGTCCTCCGGTCTTCTCGTCATCGTCCCGATCTCCCGCGGAAAGTCTTGTCTCCACATCGTCGCCTCCTCGCCGGAAGGGCACCACATCGCCTGCGTCTTTTACGGGCTCCCGCCTCAATACCGAGGCAACTCGGGCATGAAGCCGGCAACTCGACATGCTCAAGATATGCTGTAGAATGTGTAGTGTAGAGGCTATGTCTCATTTGGGGTTTGTTGCCTATGAAGATGATGGAGAAATCAAGATTAGAAAAATGGTGCTTGTATTTTTCTAGCATGAAAATGAGATCAAGAATGAAACTCTCAAGATGAAGCTCTCATCTTCTTTTCTCTCAAGTGAGTTCTACCATCTCCAATGAGAATGGTGGAGGAGGGAATACTAAACCACAACCTTAGAAGGAAGGTAATGGTAGTAAAAGCAAGTGGTGACCATAGCCAAACATCATGATAACAAAACTCATATCAAACTCTAAATCAATCCTAATCACCTTTTGCAAGAAATGATGAAGGAAAAGAATGGTATCTAAAGATGCTATCATAATTAAAACATATGAAAGAAACCCCCTCCTCAAATGTAATATGCAAAACTGCAAATTACCCCCTCCATCAGAAAAGTCCGGTCGGGAAAGAACAAAGGAAAACCGGCCGGAACGGAATGCAAACTGGCAACTCCAGAAAACTGGTCCCATAATAAATTACAGGAAAACCCCGATACTGTGCATACACACCCGCATCTGTATTCCGTCCGGATACAAATGCAATGAGACAAAATCTACACTGTACTAAACTAGGACCGGCTTAAGCCAAAGCCGGCTAGTAATATCCGTTCGATCCTGATCCGTGCAATACCGCACGTATCAGATCGAACCCTGCCATATCTCCACACGGCCTCTACAGCGTTTTGCCCGAAAGCTTGAGTAACTGTAAGTGTGGTGGACTCTAAAGACTCGTCAATACTATGGCTGTGGGTTTAACCACTAGCACGTCAGAGGTATAAGCCAATACGTGACGGGCCACCAGCTATTGACCAAAAGGGACGTCGATGAGCGAACTCATCCTGACACCCTACTGAGCCTGTCAGTGACAATATCCGTACAGTCCGGTCCGTTCGTCTATGAGCATCGCATGGCGGGCCTAGGGGGTTGGTAAAAGTCAGACCCCCAAAAGCGGTACAAGTCGTGTCGGAGTGTAGCCCAGAACGCCCTGAGATACTACTGGAATACCTACCAGTAAATCTCCTGCCTCGGCCGAGGGCTTTGCGTAATGGCTCTCCTAGACACAGCGCGACCTCACCCCCAATACCGGGAGAGACGAACCCCTGAAGATCCGCTCACTGCCTCCATGTGGCTCGGGACTGTACCCAACTAAAACCTGTTTGCACGACTCCTTTGAGCCGTGGTAGGGTAGTAATCAAAGTACAGTGGGAACTCACACGAGACAAATGACGATCCCCAGGTCGATGAACTAACCTGTACACATGTCACCAGGGAACTGCTATCTGACGTCAGGTATAAGACCAACTAGCAGGTTCCCGGCGAGTCCTGTCCGGTGTACTCATAACCCAATGAGCACCTGTATACATCTTAGGTGAACCAACTGACACCAGTGGCTTGTGAGACCGGCCACCGCCCCTCGTCGGGGTCTCGACTGTATACACTAGTCTACTCTGGAGAATCGATGCCCTGTCTCGAAACTCCCACGACTAGGGACCTTTTAAGGATGTGCTTATAGACTACCAGCTCCCACGTATATGATCGCCATCATACTGCTGGTAGTCAAGCAAGAATCCTAGGGGCTCTATCAATGTGTAATAGCGACATGTCAGGTCACCTAAAGCAGTACACGATGATAAAGATAAACCAGATAGCATACTATCATCTTGAGTAAGACTGTCCTCCTGGGATAGGTCCTCCCTCAATCATTGCAATCATGTGCCTGTGATCCAATAATTGACTCTGAGGGCACTATCTCCAACAGTCGGGGATAGCATGACTTTCGTCGATAAGGTCTTAATTATCGGCAAGGAATCCACTAAAACGGTGCAGCCGCTGCGCGATACCTTTAAAGATGGGGCTCCTTCATTGAAGGCTTTGGAGATTCTGCATTTGTATTCAATCAGGCCGGGCTTTTTAGTGTTCAGGCAGAATGACTCGGCGCTGTTCATGAGGTACAACCTGCACCGTTTTGCTCAACAGTCAAGTTACGATCAGGGTGTCCCGCTTGAGGCCTTTTTAGCTGAGCCGGTTGCTACGGAAGAGGGTATCCGCAGCGCGCTGCACCACTTCATGCGGCTAAATACCGGGTCCAACTTTCTCATCAGTGAGCCGAGCTACGTTCCGAAAGCCTCGAACGCATACGCGGCGTGGTACCAGCATGCGACGGGTACTGTTATTAGGGAAGAAAGACGGTTACTGCTCGATCGCAAGGGTGTGGTCCCTGCTGGTAATCCAGCTGTCCTTTTAAAGTGACGGACCACTGTTGGTCCTTCCTTAAGAGAAGCTGCTGCGGTTGCGGTCCCACACGCCTTTCCTGAGAAGCCTCTACCCCGTGTTCCTGCAGAAACGGTAACTGCAGCGTCCCCGGAGTCCGGCGTTGGTGTAGAAATTGGGACCCGCCGCCCAAAAATGCCCGTTAAGCGCAAGCTCTTGTCATCGGCTTCCGGCGCTCGCTCGCAAAAGAAGTAGAAGTCGTTGTTTTCTGCCGACGTCATATTTGGCCAGGAGCCACATGCTCCTTACAATGAGGGTTTGTGCGAGTATGGGACCTATGAGGGTTTATTCATCGTGCCTGCGGATGATACCGATCTCCAGGCTGCCCTTGTGGCTTCCGAGTGACTGGCTCGCGATGAAGCGGCACTGATCACTATCGCGAAGTCAGGTATACTTCAGTTACATTCTTCCGCGTCTATCTTCTTTTATTATGCTTCTACTGACACTTTCTTCTTCAACAGGTATTTCTGCCGAAGAGGCTCTCACGGCTTCCCTCAAGACATTTGAAGATGAAGAGAGGCTCCGTGCTTCTTTGGGTCTTGGTAAAACTCCGTTCATTATGCCTTTATTCCTTTCTTTATTCGTGTTCTGACCCTTTCTTTCATCTTGTTGCAGGGACTACCTTGACTCGAGTTATTCCAAGTGTAGCGCCGATCCCGAGCAGCGATGCAACAAATCTTCCGGAGTCAGTTGTTGTGGCCCTAGCTCTCCCAATGTCTTCGCAGGAGGCTTTGTTGAAGCAGCCGATGAGGGACGCCGTAATGGCTCCAGAGGCAGAGCTTGGTTCGGACGACGACGTCCCCTTATCAGAGGTCTTGAGGAGATCGCTTCTCACTGCTCAGACAGAAAGGAAGAGTAGGAAGCATGCGGTGAGGGAACGCGATGCCAGTTTGGCCGTAGGTGCAAGCTCAAGCATCATTCCGCTTCCTGATACTCCTTCGGCGGATGTTCCCTCTGCGTTGTCTACCACCCGTAGATAGGTCCCGTGCGCAGCTCGGGAAGAAACCGAAAAGCTGCTCCAAGGTAACGTAACGCTGAGTCTTTTATTAGAACCCAATCTTCGAATTTTGACATATGCATTTTCTGCAGGGCCAAGTCTTGGCGATAGGATGACGGGTGAAACCGTGGCGGTTACCGTGCCCGAAGTCGCTATCCTCTCTTTGGAATCTGGGACTGTCCAGACCGTCGCTCTTTCCCCGAGTGGTTCTCTGGTATCGGTGGGCGTCGTAAGCGTCATGAAGGCCCTCGTTGAATCAGTGGATGAAACCATGGGCGCAGAAACTACTCCTCCGAAGGAGAGTGAGGAAGCCGCTACGCCTGGTGATGTTTTCGTCGTGGTTTTAGTTGATGACCCATCAGGTAAGTCTTGGGTCACTGTTCTCTTTTTATTTCTCAATCCTGTTCAGCTCCCTCTGACAATATTTTGTTTGTAGGTGCAGTGAATGCTGAGGTTGTGCCATCTGAAGCACCTCCGGTCGCCGCCATGACGGCTGTTGTTCCCTCGCCTTCTCCTATGTCCTCTGAAATGCTGGAAGGTATAGGTTTGCGATTTTTCGGTTTCGATCCTCCTTGTATTGATAGTATATTGTCACAACTTTGTAGGAGTCCTTTTTTACCATCTATATCAGATGCTGAACCCGCATTTCTCCTTCCAGTCGGAAGTCATTCCGCCTCCTGGTACTGTTTAGTATATCCTTCAGCTATTGTCTCCTTCTTTTTTTATGGATAGTCGTATTGTTGCTGAGTCTTCTTTATATTGATTGCAGCGTCACGGATTGGAGGAGGGGACGAGAGAATAGCCGTGCCTCCGGTACTCCCAATTTTGCCACCTTCCACAGCCGGTATAGTAGACTCCATCGCTCGCGTATTTTCTTTACCTCCCGAGTCAACATTTGACCATAATTTGTTTTGCAGGAATCGCACCGGCTCCAGCTCCCTTTGAGTCTCGCATCTCAATGCCGACAGGGCCCTTTGCTAAACGCCCATCATCCAGGGGTCGGGGAATGTTGAGCGAATTCGTCGAGGATCTTGACGCCGAGGCCCTCACATCCGCTGCAGATTTTTCTTCTGAGGTCAATCCTATACTGGCGACGCTCGTGAAATTCCATGATGAAGGTGTTGTCGAGTCTTGGGTTAATTATTGCAGAAAGATCAAGGCTTTCCTGCACGAGATTGAGCTCAAGCATCTTGATCCTGAAGTATTAGCTTTGAACTCCCAGCGGGATGCGTGGGTCAAGAGTAGTGTTCTTTTCATCCGCCATTTTGAACAAGAGGCGACCCTGGGGCGAAAGGAACGTGAAGTAGCTTTAAGCGATTCTGCCCGGTTGCACGCCCAGGTTGAAACGAATGCTGCGCAGTTAAAAGCTGTCTTCGACAATCTTCAGCGATGCATTTCGGATGGGTTGACGCTGAGACGGGCGCTTGACTCTATGGAGCGGGTTGTACAGGACTGCGAAGCTGCCATGCTAGAAACCGACGAAAATCTTTCGTCCTGTTCGCAGCAGCGAACTCAAATTGAAGTGGAGCTGGCCGCGGTGGCTGACCACGAGAAGGGATTGAGAGGAGTGCGCAAGCGGCTTTCTGACTTATTGAAGGTGCCTCCTTCTTAGCTGCCATTTTTAGATATATTTTTTTGACTGAAAATTTGTAATTGGTGAATAACATGCATTCACTTTTGATTCTTTTATGC
Source organism: Agapanthus africanus (assembly GCA_030015575.1). Classification (NCBI taxonomy): domain Eukaryota; kingdom Viridiplantae; phylum Streptophyta; class Magnoliopsida; order Asparagales; family Amaryllidaceae; genus Agapanthus; species Agapanthus africanus. The sequence continues at coordinate 174,324,298 of JASDDO010000004.1, read as the reverse complement.
GATGTATCCTGTATTCATTTGAATTCCTGAATAAAAGGCATATTTTATCTCATACTATCACTTTCTTTTCTTTGTCATGTCATTGGTATGTGACTTTAGCAAATGTGCCCTGTAGATGGTAGATAACGGTTCATCTTGAACTCCTCGTAGGGTAGCGATGGCTTAGGAAACAGGTTCAGGTCTGCTGCCTAAGGCTTTTCAACTTTATGAGCCGTGAGGGTCTTATAAAGACGTTTCTCCCCACGAGTCGAGGGGATCTCGTAGGTGTAATTTCTCCTTAGGGGTCATGAGGACTCCTAAGTGTGTTTTCTCTTGAGAGTCGGAAGTATCTCACAAGAGAATTTTCTTTTTACGGGTTGAGAGGTTTGCGCAGGGACAATGATTTTCCTGGGGGTTAAGACGAATCGAGAGATTATTGGTTGACTTGTTTCGGAGACGGAGCGTTGTTCCAGCTGGGAGGTCATTGGCTGACTTGCTTCTGGGTCAAAGCATTGCTCCGACGGGGAGGTCATTGGCTGACTTATTTCCTGGTTGAAGCATTATTCCGGCGAGGAGATCATTGGTTGACTTATTTCTGAGATGGAGCGTTGCTCGGGGAGGTCAATGGTTGACTTGTTTCCGAGACGGAGCGTTGTTCCGGCGGGGAGGTCATTGGCTGACTTGTTTCCGGGTCGAAGCGTTGTTCCGACGGGGAGGTCATTGGCTGACTTGTTTCCGAGATGGAGCGTTGTTCCGGCGGGGAGGTCATTGGCTGACTTGTTTCTGAGACGGAGCGTTGTTCCGGAAGGGAGGTCATTGGTTGACTTGTTTCCGAGATGGAGTGTTGTTCCGGCGGGGAGGTCATTGGTTGACTTGTTTCCGCGACGGAGCGTTGTTCCGGCAGGGAGATCATTGGTTGACTTGTTTCCGAGACGGAACGTTGTTCCGGCGGGGAAGTCATTGGCAGACTTGATTCCGAGACGGAGCGTTGTTCCGGCGGGGAGGTCATTGGTTGACTTGCTCTGCTTTCTGCGGTGTTGGGAAGGAACGTCGTGTTGATCTTCTGTGATGCAGATGTTTCCATCGAGATCTGACTTTCCCTTTGACAGAGTTTGTTGGGATATGTGGTTCCCATTTCGTTTAAGCCCTTGGATTGTATACAGGGGTCAGTATGGACTCGCCTGTAGGGAAAAAGTTTCATTCTTTCATTTTTTTATTTCCTTCCGCGATGCTCTATCATTTCAGCATTTTATATCGCGAAAGTCGCGATTGCCCAATCATTTCGGCTATTTTTCGCGGTGCCCAATCATTTCGGCTATTTTTCTTTTTACTCGCTGCTTTTTATTGTGAGTTGCCCAATCATTTCGGCTATTTTTCCTTTTACTCGCTGCTTTTTATTGCGAGTTGCCCAATCATTTCGGTTATATATATATATATATATATATATATATATATATATATATATATATATATATTTTGTATTTTTGGCTCACTGATTTTGTTGCGAGTATGGACCTGAGATCTGATACCAATCTTAGTATCAGCATCGCTGCGACTGGAATATTGCCAGGAAAGAATCATCACTTGCCGTGAAAGGACTTAGAATTTGTTACCGATTTAGGCATCAGCATCGCTACAACTGGGATATTTCCTGGAGCGAATCATCATTTGCCTTTGTCGATTCGAACAAAGGTGGCTTAGCAAACAGGGTTAGGATCCAATCGACTAAGGCTTTTGACTTCATGAGCCGTAAGGGTCTCATAAAGGTGTTTCTCCCTACGAGTCGTGAGAATCTCGTAGGTGCGTTTTCTCCTTAGGAATCGTGAGGATTCTTAAGTGCGTATTCTCTTATAAGTCGTAAGGATCTTACAAGAGTGTTTTCTCCTTATAAGTCGAGAGGACTTACAAGTGGCGTTCACCACATGAGGACATTCCGCGCCATTGGTGGAACTTGGTGGGGGAGACGTTTATTTGTGCCCGTGGATTGTATACAAGGGTTTGTAGGGCAATCTGGGGAATGTGATGGATTAAGAACATGTTCAGATCCCTGTAGCTTAAGGCTTTTGAATCCTATGAGCCGTGAGGGTCTCATAAGGGAATTCTCCTTACGAGTCATGAGGATCTCGTAAGTGTAATTTCTCCTTAGGAATCGTGGGGATCCCTAAGTGTGTTGCTCCCTTATGAGTCGTAAGGATCTCACGCAGGTATTTTCTCCTTACAAGGTCGAGAGGACCTTGCAAGTGTGCATGAATTTCTTTTACGAGTCTGCGCCCTTTCGGGTTTTCACAAACTCGCCGGTAGCCCTGTTGTTTTTACTCACGGAGCCCTTTCGGGTTTTCATCCGTGCCCATTTCACTTATGGACGTACCCCCCTTTTTTGCGGCGTTAGCCTAAGGATGCTGTGGTTCGTAGTAGTTTAAGGACGTTTCGGTCCGTAGCTAGTTTCAAGACATTGCGGTCCATTTTTAGTTTAGGGACGTTTCGGTCCGTAGCTAGTTTCAGGACATTGCAGTCCATTGTTACCCTCCTCGGTGGCTGTTCAGCAGGCAACAACTTTAGGGACGTTTTGGTCCGTAGCTAGTTTCAGGATATTGTGGTCCATTGTTAGTTTAGCGACGTTTCGGTCCGTAGCTAGTTTTTTTGCGGCGAAGTTGTGCCGGATATCACTTACAGAGTTTGGTACTCAGGAAGATAGCGAGCGGATATAAGCGTCGTCATCTATCATTAACCTGGGCTGTGACTCGTCAGGCGTAGTATTTCTTAAGGAATTGGACATTTATTGACCGGAAAGGTCTTTCACCATGCATATCCATGAGCAAGTAAGCCCCACATTGGTAGACTTTGTCTATGATGTATGGGCTCTTATAGTTTGGCTCGAATTTCCCCCGTTTGGCACGATTAGGGATCATAGGTCTCTTGACCACCAGCACGAGTTCGCCTTGGCGGAATGTTCTCGGCCTAGTTAATCTTTCGTATGAGCGTGTCATCTTTGCTTCGTAAGTCTCCAAGTTTTGCTCCGCCTTGAGACGAGTTTCATCGAGGGCGTCGAGCTCCTCAAGCCGAAGATGAGCATTTTTGTAACACCTTAGGATGTGATTAGTAGCTAATTATACTTTAAGATATGGTTTTTAATAAAAAAAAATTACCAAAATGATCTTTAAATATTTTATCAAAATTAATGAATATTTTATTAGAATTTATTTAGGCTTGCACACACATGTGCATATAAACTAGGGTTAAATTGGGGTTAGACCATGATTAGCAACCATGGTGGACTAACCATTTTGTTAAGACAATTAGATTTTAATTAAGTGTTTTGGTTAATTGTTTTTTTTTTAAATGGAAAATGATTTTAATTGTGGGTTGACTTGGAGAGAGAGAGAGAGGGTGTGGGCATCATGGCTTGAACCATGCTCACATTTAATGAGGAGAGAGAGGGGGGGGTTGACTCTCTCATACCTCTCAATGCTTACTCTTTTTTCCCCACATCACTCTCACTCACACACACACAACACCAGCTACAGCAGCAGCAGAAGCCCCAGCAGCAGCAACAACATCAGCACAAGCAGCAACAGCATCAGCACCAGCAACATCACGCAGTAGCAGCAGCTTCGGGCAGCAGCAGCAGTAGCAAGTAGCAGCAGCAGCAACAACACTTCCCTTCTTCTTCTCCTCTTTCTCTTTGCACCTAGGGTCAAGTGAGGTATAAGTTCTGAGCCCATCTTCCTTTTTGCTAAACTTATGTGTTATTTAGCGTCGGTTAGTGTTAAAAGTGAGTTTTAGTGCTAGAAATGGGGATTAGTGTGGATATTTGTCCAAGTGGTGATTTTGGTGGTTTGCCTAGCTTAACTAAGTGTTGTTAGGGCCATGTAAATCTAGTCTTGCACCAGATTTCACTAAAATACCATAGGGTTTCATTTAGTGCAAAATTTAACGTTTTAAAGCAAAAGTTAGCCTTTCTGTAATCTACTGTTGACCCGTATGCTTCAGACAAAATCTGGGATAACTGGAGCATGCACACTAGACCTAGACCACACACACGAAGTACGAGCCCTAGATTCCACACCTGGGCCGCAATTTTAATCGTTCTGGCCGCAAATTGCGGCCAAAAGGGGGAGTTAGGTGTTAGGGTTTGGTCTAGGGTAGTCTGTTGTATATTCTAGTGTTTTGGCATATGCAACTTTTTGAGTTTTCACCCGAGTCAAAATCTGGAGCGATATATCGTTTTTCCTATACATTTAGTTTGCGCGACACGTATGATACGTGAGTGGGTTTAGTGTTTGCTGCGTGTCGCGACGTGTCGGGGTAGTTTCAGACTCGTATACACACGTTTCAGGGTATCGGACACACGCGCGTTTAGTTCGCGACACGAGTTTCTCGTTTAGTTTCGATATCGCGTTTTTGCGGGATATTTTCTTATGTGTATTCCTTGTATAAATTCTAGGTTCGCAGGCGGGTACGTCGGACGCCGCAAAGAAGGGGAAACAGGTGGTCGGCTATGTTGGATATAGCGCCCTCAAAGTCAATTATTGGATCGCAGGCACGTGATTGCAATGATTGAGGAGGACCTATACCGGTAGGACAGTCTTACTCGAGATGATAGTATGCTATCTGGTTTGTCTTTATCATCGTGTACAGCTTTAGGTGACATGATCACTATTACACGTTGATAGAGCCCTTAGGATCCTGCTTGACTACCAACAGTATGATGGAGATCATATACGTGAGAGTTAGGTAGTCAATAAGCACATCCTTAAAAGTAGTCCCTAGTCGTGGGAGTTTCGAGACAGGGCATCGATACTCCGGAGTAGACTAGTGTATACAGTCGAGACCCCGACGAGGGGCGGTGGCCGGTCTCACAAGCCACTGGTGTCAGTTGGATCACCTAAGATGTATACAGGTGCTCATTGGGTTATGAGTACACCGGACAGGACTCGCCGGGAACCTTCTAGTTGGTATTATACCTAGCGTCAGATAGCAGTTCCCTGGTGACATGTGTACAGGTTAGTTCATCGACCTGAGGTCGTCATTTGTCTCGTGTGAGTTCCCACTGTGCTTTGATTATTACCCTACCACGGCTCAAAGGAGTCGTGCAAACAGGTTTTAGTTGGGTACAGTCCTGAGCCACATGGAGGCAGTGAGCAGATCGGTAGAGGATTCGTCTCTCCCGGTATTGGGGGTGAGATCGCGCTGTGTCTAGGAGAGCCATTACACCAAGTCCTTGGCCAAGGCAGGTGAGATGTAGGTATTCCGGTAGTTTCTCAGGGTGTTCAGGGCTACCCTCCGACATGACTTATACAGCTTTTGGGGGTCTGACGTTACCATCCCCTAGGCCGGATATGCGATGCTCATAGACGAACGGACCAGACTGTACGAATATTGTCACTGATATGTTCAGTAGGGTTCCAGAATGAGTTCGCTCATCGGCTTCCCTTTCGGTCAGTACATGGGCAGCCGTTACGCACAGCTTGTGCCACTGACGTGCTTGTGGTTAAACCCTCTGCCAGGGTATTGACGAGTCTTTAGAGTCCACACAAATAGTTTCCCAAGTTCGGACGAAACGTTGTAGAGGCCGTATGGTTTTATGGCAGGGTTCAAACATGCACGTGCATTTGTGCATGTGTCATATTTCAGACAGATAATACTGGTGGGCTTTGGTTTAAGCCGGATCTAAGTATTATATTGAGTCGGAATATTTTAGTCTCATCGTATTAGTATTCTGTCGGAATACGGATACAGGTATGTATATACAGGTGATGGGTATTCTCGTAATCCGTTACGAGAATATTTTAGAAGATGCATTTCTTTTTGGTTAATCATTTTAGTTTAAATGATTAAATGGATTTTGGAAAGTGTGACTAATAGGTGTGACTCATTAATTCTAGAATGTTCACTAATGACTCATGTAATGAGTCATCTAGTGAGTCATTAAAGAATTAATGATGTTTTGTTTTGGGTGTAGATATTTTAGGGTTTGTGGAGATATTTTTGGGAGATATTTTTTAAGATATTTTCTTTACACAACCTTATATATATCTACTTACAAAAGGAAAAAAGAAGGACAGGTTTTTTTCTTGGTTCTTTTGCTCACTTGATTCATTTCTTGAGCTCATACTCTCCAAACCTTAGCATCTTCTTCAACCTCCACTCTTACCCTCTCATGTGATGAGAACCAAAGAGTGTATTGAGACAAAGTATTCCACTCATTCTCTACTTCATCTTGGTCATCTCTTTTAGCAGACTTGATGTCCGAGTTGCCTCGGTATAGAGGCGGGAGCCCGTATAAAGAATCGATGATGTGATGCCACCTCGTCGAGAAGATTGGAGTCTCAGCGAGGAGCGTAAGATGATGGCTAAAGACCGAAGGACACGGATCGATCGGTATAGCCTTTCTACCTCTTTACAGTTTGTTAGTTTAGCGTTAATGGAAAGATCCGGGGTATAGTATGCGATAGCGCCAGTTGTAAAAGTTTTTGTTCCGCGTTTGGCCTCAGATTATTGTCCGGGGCACTACAGTAGACTTACATAGTATCAGAGTTGAAAGGTTTCCTACAGCACCACTACAAGGGTTTGGAGGCAACACACATGCCATATTTAAATTTTTATGGTTCTAAAGAAACATTCTAAAGGATCATGCTAGAAAATTTAGGGCAACTTAACTTAAACACAAACACAAGTAGTAAAAGCTTGGTTTTTGAGAGTACAACCTTTGTAGCTCCCTACGCTAGACTTCTTGGCTACTTGAGGGTTGGAAAAAGGTCCGTTTGAGATCCTCTAAGTCCACGACGATCCACCCGGAGTCCTCTTTGTCCAAGCTTGAAGCTTCACTAGATCAAGAGAAGAAATGGAAGCTAACACTCTACACTAATGGGCAAGACTAGTGTAGAATGGTGTTGTGGTTTGTTTTCTCACTTCAAAATCCTAACTTGGTAACTCTTTTACTCACTTGAGAGAACTAGAGAGCAAGAGAGAAAGGAGGAGGAAGATGATGGATTATAAAACTCAAGATAATGATAAAGTTATCAATAAAATGAGAAAATGAAAATATATATATTTTCACTATCTCATTCTCAACCATGGTTATAAAATATCTAGATATTTTAGTTTGGAACAAAAATGACCATGGAAAATGAATCATGGTTAATCCAAGGGGTTAGTGTAAGAATAAAATATTAAACCATGAAACAATTTCCATTTTCATTTTCCTTTTCCAAAATAATATCCATATATTTTATAAAGGGTGTGAGTCTTATATTGCCACCATCCACTATATCAACAACCATGATAGAATGATGTATGCATGTATGTGTGCATGCATATCCATATATGCATGAAAAAGAATGAATGCATACATGCATGCATACAACAAAAAGACAAGAAAGGATTTCAAGTGAGAAACTAATGGTCAATGATAAATCAACACTTGATTTAGCAATCCGGTCATATCACATACGACCCGACCAAAAGCAAACCGCCTGATTAATATACGGTATCATATACACGCATTTTAACCGGGTCCACGCGTATATCTCATATGCGCACCACATCGTTTCGCCTGGACTAGGCAACTCCATTGTGGGACTCTAAGACTCGTCAATACGCCGGCAGTGGGTGATGATCATATCAAGCACCCCCAAGCCGCAAGCGGTCAGCTAAACGTAACGGCCACCCGGGTATTGAGCGATCAGAAGAAAACAAGCGAACCTGTTACAACTCCCATCGAGCCAACCGGCAACACTACCGTATAGTCCGGTCTCTTCGTCAGATATGTTGCATATCGAGTCTAGGGATGGTAACGTCGACCCCAATAACTCAATAAGTCATGCCGATGAGTGGTCTACAGCAGATCGAGAAACTACTTATAACACTTATCAGTAAATCTCAACAGCCCTGGCCAGGGACTTACTGATATAGCCAGTCGAGCACAGCACAGCATCAACTCCCAATACTGGGAGAGACGAAACCCCTCTTATTGCTCATCGCCTTCGTGTGTCTCGGGACTGTACCCAACGGCCACCTGTTTGCACGACTCAGTAGAGCCATAGTAGGGTGGTAATCAAAGTACAGTGGGAGAACATACAAGACTCTATGACGATCTCGGGTCTACAGACTAACCTGCACCAGTGTCACCTGAGAACTGCTATCCGACGATAGATATAATTCCATATAGGAGTTCTCGGTGAGTCTGTCCAGTGTACCCAGTCACCACTGAGCACCCGTATACGATCTCGACGTCAAACATCGATGAATGTGGGAACATCCATCGCCCATCATATGGGTCTAGTATCATATACGCTAGTCTACTCTGGTATATCGATGCCCCGTCTCGATATACCTACGACTAGGGAAATTTCAGGATATACTTATAAACTACAGATGTCCCACTAGTATGATCTCCATCATAATCACAGTAGTCAAGCCTATATCCTCAGGGCTTTATCAACATGTATGAATGAATAAAAGCATGATCAAATCAACATGTCAGATAAAGAAGAACCAGATAGCATACTATCATGTCGAGCAAGAATGTACACTGAATATATATATATATATATACATGTATAAATACACCCACTATCATATAATGGCCTATAGAGCATACATATATCCAACAATCTGCCACTTGCACTAAGGCCAGTTATTGGCGTATCTCATACCCAACATCTCAAAAAGTCGCTCATGCTGCGGCTGAGGGAGGGCCTTGGTGAATGGATCCGCGGTGTTATTCTTTGTGTCTACTCTCCTAATATCGATCTCGCGGTGATCTACAATCTCCCGGATCAAATGAAAACGCCTCAGGATGTGTTTGGACCGCTGATGGGACCTGGGCTCCTTGGCTAACGCCATCGCCCCATTATTATCACAATACAATGGTATTGGATCAATAAAGGTTGGAACTACTCCTAGCTCCGAGACGAACTTCTTCATCCAGACGGCTTCCTTGGCGGCATCATTCGCAGCAATGTACTCAGCCTCCATCGTAGAGTCTGCAATGGTATCCTGTTTGGAACTCTTCCAACTTACCGCCCCTCCATTGAGGGTAAATACAAACCCGGAGATAGATTTGCTGTCGTACTTATCACTCTGGAAGCTCGAATCGGTAAAGGCCTCCATTTGGAGATCTCCATTACCATACACCAAGAACAATTCTTTAGTCCTTCGCAAGTACTTAAGAATGTTCTTCACAGCTATCCAGTGATTCTCCCCTGGGTTGGATTGATACCTGCTTACAACACTAAGTGCATAAGCTACATCTGGGCCTGTACATAACATCGCATACATTATAGATCCTACTGCCGAAGCATATGGTATAATGCTCATGCGAGCTCTCTCTTCATCGGTCTTTGGGCAAGAGTCCTTAGTGAGAGTGACCCCATGGCAAGCGGGTAAGGCACCCCGCTTAGAGTCTTCCATACTAAACCTTTTTAGGATGGTGTTAATGTACCTGGTTTGGGACAATCCCAATAACCTCTTGGATCTATCCTTATAGATCCTAATGCCCAGAATGTATGTGGCATCACCCAGGTCCTTCATGGAGAACCTTAGTGATAAGAAAGATTTGACCGACTGTAGCATAGGAATATCATTTCCTATCAGAAGAATGTCATCTATGTACAATACGAGGAATGCGACAGCTCTCCCTACAGCCTTTTTATAAACACAAGGTTCATCTGGATTTTTGATGAAATCAAACTCTTTGATAATATTATCGAAACAGATGTTCCAACTCCGTGATGCCTGCTTTAACCCATATATGGATTTAAGCAATTTACATGCTTTCCCGCTGCTCCCACTGTCAATGAAGCCCTCTGGCTGATCCATATAAACGCATTCTTCTAAATCTCCATTTAGAAATGTCGTTGTAGTATAGTGGTGAGTATTCCCGCCTGTCACGCGGGTGACCCGGGTTCGATCCCCGGCAACGGCGCCATTTGATTGATTATAAATTCAAGACTGTGTCGTGTGTAACTCGAATGAATTTCTCTGTGTCGGTATTTAGAAAATGAATAAAATTCACAATCAAAGAATTATATTTGACCGCAATCAACTACGGTGTCGGATGTAGAATGTAAGTGAGTGCGGATCGTCCACAGGGATTGTGCGATTCGTTTCTATGTTTGATTTGTTTGAATTGAAAAGTTAATCGAAAATAAAAGAAAACATGATTCAAGATTTTATCGATTGATTCAAGTGTCACTAGTTTAATCAAGAATCAAGAAAATGATAAACAATCGAGAATCGGGTTTCGATGATACTTCCAACCAAATGTCAAGAATCTAAATGAGGCTCGCAGGAATCGATCCGATCTATAGACGTGATGTAATCTCAAGATATCGTGTTCTTGTCCTTCGAAGAATTGATACTAGATCGATGATGATCGACGAGAGTTAGGGCTTTCTCGTGAAACTAGGGTTTCATCATTTAACCCTTGTTCTTTCGTCGATATCATTCACATTCTAGCCTCTAGCAATTTCAAGAAATGATCGTAACTCCCCAATTTTGAGCGATAACAATCAAGAAAGCATCGCAACGAAATTAGGTCGTCGATTCTTGAACTTGCTAGGGTTTACAAAACTCGTAGGACTCAAGAATCGATTTAAGATATGTTACATCATCATTCTATTGATCGTCTCGACTCCTCGACGAGCGGAGTATTACTCAAACATCACAACAAGAACTACAACTATAAATTGAGATCGAATCATGATGCAAGAATTTAAAGAAAACAAGATAAAAGAATTTCACCTTTTATTTATATCAACAATTTCATTACAGTCGCTCAAGAACTACAAGAGGAAGAACTAGATTGTCGATTTGGCTTCGCTTTTCTCCGTGAGTCGTGGATCGGCTTGGACCACTTGCTCTGTTGAAGATCGCTTCGCTCCTAAAAGGTTGAAGGGCTTCTTGCTTGATTTGGTACTCGGGATCTTGGCTTTTGATTGGAATTAGGGTTAGGGTTTCACACAAGTCTTGTCACTAGACTTGTGGAAGAAGAAGATGAAGAAAGAGGTAAGAGATTTAATGGCTCTAGATTGATACTAGATTGGCTTAATATATGGATCCAAGTATCTCATCTCCCCTAACCTAGGTCTAAGCTTCTATTTATAGACTTCCCATAACCTAGGTTTAGGTTTGAAATTACAATTCCCTCCAAAAGTTTGTTGAGGAGCTTCTAGAAATAGTTTGTTAGGAGCTAGCTTAGGCTTTAAGCTAGGATTAATTAAGCTTAGAAACCCTAGTTTGCTGAACTGGCAGAAGCCTCTGGATTCTTCTGGAATTTGCCATAGATTTCTGAGTTGTAGAAGCTGAGGGGAGACTTTTGCACCAAAGTTGGAGGGATGATGTGGCAAGGCCGCCGCGGAACCGCGGCGCAAGCCAGCTCCGGCCGCGGTTCCGCGGCCATGTAGGCTCCTTGAGGCTTGGGCTCTTTGCAGTGGTCTTGGGTTGACACTTGGGCCTTTCTTTGATATGTTGATTTTTATATTTCCTTCTGAATTGCTACCAGATCTGAAATCATTGAGTTGACGTAATGTTTGATCAGCACCATGTAAATTTTTGGCCTTTCTTCTGGATTTTCCTGCAAATTCTTGAGACAAGTGTTGCACAATATAGGGATAATGTGATGCCATGAAATGCAGTCAATTTCCTTTATAGTACCGGTTTTAGAGTATAACACATGCAATCTGATATTTAACGGCTGATTTGCTAATATGTGAAATATGAATACCGTACACTTCTAAATGAGTGCAGATGATAGGGAATTTCCGGTTAAAAGATGCAGTATTTTCGACTGATCACCTGCTTTAACCCATATATGGATTTAAGCAATCTACATGCTTTCCCGCTTCTCCCACTGTCAATGAAGCCCTCTGGCTGATCCATATAAACGCATTCTTCTAAATCTCCATTTAGAAATGTCGTTTTAACGTCCATCTGCCAGATTTCATAGTCGTAGTGAGCAGCAATAGTAAGTAGGATCCGAATGGATTTAAGCATGGCTACGGGAGAAAAAGTCTCGTCATAGTCCAAACCTGGTCTTTGACAAAAGCCCTTCGCCACAAGTCTTGCCTTATAGGTCTCTACTTGCTCATCTACACCAATCTTTCTTTTAAAGATCTATTTGCATCCCACAGGTTTTACCCCAGGGGGTACAACGTCCAAAGTCCATACTTTGTTGGTGTACATAGACTCCATTTTGGATCTCATGGCATCCAGCCACTTCACAGAGTCTCCACTCGTGATAGTTTGCTGAAAACTGGTAGGATCATCATCCTCCATGATGCAGTCTTCTCTGTCACCATCAATGAGGAAACCGTAGTACCTCTCCGGTGGGCGAGAAGTCCTACCAGACCTACGGAGTGGCCGAGGTTCCTCTGTTTCTGTTGTAACAGCCGGTTCAACCAAGTCCTCATTTGTAGTTTGTGTCTCTAGAATAGATCTACCACATTGCCATCAGTTTCTTCTGTGAAAACTCTTTTTCCAGGAATGTGGCATACTGAGAAACAAACACCTTTTGTTCCTCCTTGTGGTAGAATAGATATCCATAAGAGTTCTTTGGATACCCCACAAAATTACACATGACCGACCGTGTCTCGAGTTTGTCCGGATTCTGCTTTTTAACATAGGTCGGGCAACCCCAAATCTTAAATCTCTTAAGAGATGGTCTCTTCCCATGCCATATCTCATATGGCGTGGTAGACACGGTTTTGGTTGGAACCCTGTTCAGTAGAAACGCTGCAGTCTCCAATGCATGCCCCCAAAATGAGATGGGTAACTCAGTGTCACTCATCATGGATCAGACCATATCTAATAGGGTCCGATTCCGTCGTTCAGACACACCGTTGTGCTGTGGTGTGTAAGGAGGAGTGAGCTGAGAGAGAATCACATTCTCTTTTAGGAAGTTTGCAAATTCTGTACTGAGATACTCTCCACCTCGATCTGATCGAAGCATTTTGATACTCAAGCCGGTTTGTTTTTCTACTTCGAGTTTATATTCAGTGAATTTCTCGAAAGCTTCGGATTTGTGCTTTAATAAAAATACATGACCGAATCTTGAGAAATCGTCAATGAAAGTAATGAAGTATGAAAAACCGCCTCTAGCCTGTGTAGACATTGGCCCACATACATCACTATGTATAAGGCCTAGGAGCTCAGTAGCTCTTTCTCCGTGTCCGGTAAACGGAGTTTTGGTCATTTTACCCTTGATACAAGACTGGCAAGTCGCATAAGATTTATATTCAAAAGAGTTTAAATATCCATCTTTGTGTAACTTGTTTAGTTTTGTTTCGTTAATATGTCCAAGTCTACAGTGCCAAAGAAAAGCTTCATTTATTTCTGAAAGTTTTCTTTTATTAGTGTGTTGTATGCTGAAAACTGTGTGTTGATTTAGGACGTATATCCCGTTATTAAGCGTACCATACCCAACCAACATTTGATTCAGGTGAATGTTCATAACATTGTTCTGCAATACAAAATTATATCCTTCATTGTCTTACAAAGAAACAGATATTATATTACAAAGCATACTTGGTACAAAATAACATGGGTTCAAAACCAATATACACCCAGACGGCAATCCCAAATGATACTCTCCCACTGCGACTGTATGTACATTGGAACCATTTCCAACGCGGAGAGTATGGTCACATGTCTTCAAAACCTTGCTATTTCTCAACCCCCTGCATAAAATTGCAAATGTGAGAATCTGAACCGGTATCTAATACCCAGGAAGCAGAGTTTATTGAAAAACAGTTTTCTGTCACAAACACACCTGAAGCGGAAGCATCCCCATGCTTCTTCTTGAGATTTAAGTACTCCGTGCAGTTGCGCTTCCAATAACCTGTTTTGTGGCAGTGATAACATTCCCCATTCCCCGATTCTCCAGCTTTGGACTTGTCCTTCCCCTTAACCTTTTTAACTCCACCCCTAGGCTTGGTGGGCTTCTTCTTCATCTTTCCCTTAGCCTTAGCTTTTGGGCGAGAAGAGGAAGATTGCCCAACACTCAAAACGGGAGTTTTCACTGATTTCAGTGTGCTCTCTACACTCCTTAACATATTAAGGAGTTCAGGTAGTTCCTTCTCCATGTTGTGCATGTTGAAGTTAACTATAAATTGAGCAAAGGTGGAGGGGAGGGACTGCAGAATAATATCCGTATATTGTTCATTGTCCATCGTCCATCCAAGGTCCTCAAGCTCTTCTATGAGAGCTATCATCTTCAGAACATGGTCTCCTACTGGTGTGCCAGAAGCCATTCGCATATGAAACAGTTTCTTTGATGCTTCGTATCGTAATACGCGGGATTGCTCTCCATACAACTCCTTTGTATGGAGGAATATGGCTTGAATGTCCATATTCTCATGCTGCTTTTGATGTGTGTTATCCATCGATGCAAGCACGAGGCATTTGGCCGTGGCACAGTCAGCGTCGCATGTCTTACGGACTTCAATATCCGTAACTGAGGATTTTGGACCTGGGACGGGCGGAGCTGAAGCCGTGAGGACATGATACCTTATTATAAGTCAAGGCAATGTTCAGATTCCTCAGCCAGTCTTTATAATTGGTCACATTCAGTTTATTTTTATCTAGTAGAAGCTTGAGTCCTGTCATTGGTATCTGCCATTAAGAGAGAGAAAAGAATACACTCAGCGAAAGCTCTTGCAAAGATCAGATTGGTTATTATCTTGTCTAATCGATGTCTCTCACTGCTTTAATCAAGTTTTTCTTTCAAACCTTAAAAAGAAAACTAGCCAGGATTAATTACAGTCTACAACTTCGCTAACCGTTCAGCCAGGCCAGTGTCGGTACTTGAGGGATGTTCCTCGTGCTTTCGCACAGACCTAATTAAAGTAAACCTCGTCTTCCCAGAGGCGTAGCCCCGTTAACACCTTTCTAGACACCTAATGGGTTAGCTAATTGTAAACTGCAAAACTCTCATGGGAGCAACTATTGCCCACAGTGGGATCGGGATCCAACCATCATATGGAAGGTATGCAATCTCATTTCAAATTTCAACTATTGAAATTCCCGATGTGGTTTTTACCCCTAGTACCTATGACCTTAACTATGGTCAACAAATCATAAGTACTAGTCAAGTTCTACCCGTCATTTCTTGATTAATTAGACCCACTCACATGACCCTTAACTATGGTCAACAAAGTCGCATGAATCTCCTAATTAATCTGCATCATATGCAGTGTAGGAAGACATCACTTAGCTACCGTACACTACGCCTTAACTATAGTCAACAAACGTAGCACGAATACTAAGTACTCTACTTCCTAAAATGACGGAGGGTTGCGGATGATTTTTAAGAAAAATTTTAACGCTTTGAACTTGATATCGTCGTAGAATCAAATGGTTTTCAAAAGGAATAGCTTGAGCTCCGCAGTTTTGAAATAGCTTTTTCATAAAGAGCCGAGTGGTTTTCAAATCTGATTCTACAACATCTTTTTAGGTTTATTTTCTTTACATTAATCATATTAATGTATCCCCATCATTTAAGTCCTTAAGCCAACCACAGAAAAGAAACGAAAATACAACGTACGCTTATGCCATCCGCATTCGCCGCATTATTCCGTTATGCACCGTTAGATTACTTAACTAACGGCATACCGGGACGGGACTAGCGCGGGTGTAAAACATAAGCAACGTTCACTATATATCTCATATATAATATATCATTCGTCTCAGATATCATATCACAGTATACAGGCAGCAGAAACATAGATATAATGTGGGATATACTAGGATGTCCGTATTTAGTATTTAGCCAACAATAGAAAATACAGATTCCACAGTCGCGATGAATAGCCAAGCCCACACCCCTAGACCCCTACGAGAGCGGCAAGCGACCCTACCAATTCTGGAGTTCAGGAGACCCGGTCTCGACTCCTCGAGATGGCCTCCCACTGAACCCCAGAACCCGGTCACTTGTGCTCCCCTCCTTGGGTCTATCCTAATGCTGAAAAGTAAATAATATACAACACTGGTGGCATCAACCTCAACCCGGAAGTGCCCCAAATAAAAGAATATTACATTACATTTGAATTTTACATGAATGAAAAGAAAACTCTCATCTCACATAAAAAAAACCCGGCTATTCAATCGCGACAATCCTGCACATCATATCTCAGCAACACATAATATCATATATCATCAACGTAAGTAAGTATGCGTACCCCGATTGTCGTTGATGTATAGCAACGAAACCGGCGATATTCGACAAACTACACTTACGGTCACAGAAAAGAAAGTGTAAAACTATAACATTTAGAATCTACAATCTCTTTAGACATCGTAAATCCGAAATATCACATACTTCGCATTTCATGCCTAACTATATGAATTCCACATATTGTATCACATTCCAAATAAATAGACAGTATTAAACTTTCCGATCGAATAATCAAATACCCAAGATTTTCTTAGTAGCTCAACACTTGAGCGGAATTCAAAAATCCCGGAACGTGTCACAGTAGCAGCGGTCCAGCCGTAGAAGGGTCAAGCCAACGCCTCACATGTGGCACGCCGTACTGCCCCAAACCCTAAGCTTTAGAGGCAGTTCAGACGGTCACATAATCGAGTTAAGGTTTGTGTTCTTCTAAAGGGTCCACCACGTTACTTGCACGTATTTCCGAAAGATTTAAACTCGAGAAAAAATTCAACACTTGAAAAATTTTCGTGTCGGGAAAAAGTGAGTTAATGATATCCGTTCGAACTTTTTAATACTTTCTAAATCACCCGAAAACAGAACGAAATTAAATATTCTGATCGAATCAACGAATCCAAAACAATCCCCAGAACACTCAACACTTGAGTCTGATTAAAAATACCCAAAAATATGTACAAGCAGATACTAACATTACTGTATAAAAACGAAGCAATATGACTTCAGTACGGCCGCGGATCCGCGGCCCAAGCAGGGTCTGGCCGCGGTTCCGCGGCGGAATGTACGGCTTATGGCTTCGTTTTTTTTATAGAAATGCTTAGATTTGCCTGCTGAATTTTTTAAGTATTTTTAATCCTGAAAAAACACAGTTTTAAAAAATTTTCCAGAGAATGGTTAAAATGCGTATTTCGGGGTTCGATCGGAGTTTTAACTTCGCCTAAGCGTCGCCTAAGGTTTTAGCTTGGCTCTGATACCATGAAGGGTTTCCTACAGCACTACTACAAGGGTTTAGAGGCAATACACATGCCATATTTAAATTTTTATGGTGCTAAAGAAACATTCTAAAGGATCATGCTAGAAAATTTAGGGCAACTTAACTTAAACACAAACACAAGTAGTAAAAGCTAGGGTTTTGAGAGTACAACCTTTGTAGCTCCCTACGCTAGACTCCTTGGCTACTTGAGGGTTGGAAAAAGGTCCGCTTGAGATCCTCTAGGTCCACGACGATCCACCCGGAGTCCTCTTTGTCCAAGCTTGAAGCTTCACTAGATCAAGAGAAGAAATGGAAGCTAACACTCTACACTAATGAGCAAGACTAGTGTAGAATGGTGTTGTGGTTGGTTTTCTCACTTTCAAAATCCTAACTTGGTAACTCTTTTGCTCACTTGAGAGAACTAGAGAGCAAAAGAGAAAGGAGGAAGAAGATGATGGCTTATAAAACTCAAGATAATGATAAAGTTATCAATAAAATGAGAAAATGAAAATATATATATATTCACTCTCTCATTCTCAACCATGGGTATAAAATATCTAGATATTTTAGTTTGGAACAAAAATGACCATGGAAAATGAATCATGGTTAATCCAAGGGGTTAGTGTAAGAATAAAATATTAAACCATGAAACAATTTCCATTTTCATTTTCCTTTTCCAAAAATAATATCCATATATTTTATAAAGGGTGTGAGTCTTATATTGCCACCATCTACTATATCAACAACCATGATAGAATGATGTATGCATGTATGTGTGCATGCACATCCATATGTGCATGAATAAGAATGACTGCATACATGCATGCATACAACAAAAAGACAAGAAATGATTTCAAATGAGAAACTAATGGTCAATGATAAATCAACATTTGATTTAGCAACCCGGTCATATCACATACGACCCGACCAAAAGCAAACCGCCCGATTAATATACGGTATCACATACACGCATTTTAATCGGGTCCACGCGCATATCTCATATGCGCACCACATCATTTCGCCTGGACTAGGCAACTCTATTGTGGGACTCTAAGACTCGTCAATACGCCGGCAGTGGGTGATGATCATATCAAGCACCACCAAGCCGCAAGCGGTCAGCTAAACGTAACGGCTCATACATCGATGAATGTGGGAACATCCATCGCCCATCATATGGGTCTAGTATCATATACGCTAGTCTACTCTGGTATATCGATGCCCCGTCTCGATATACCTACGACTAGGGACATTTCAGGATATGCTTATAAACTACAGATGTCCCACTAGTATGATCTCCATCATAATCACAGTAGTCAAGCCTATATCCTCAGGGCTTTATCAAGATGTATGAATGAATAAAAGCATGATCAAATCAACATGTCAGATAAAGAAGAACTAGATAGCATACTATCATGTCGAGCAAGAATGTACACTGAATATATATATGTATTATATATATATATATATACATGTATAAATACACCCACTATTATATAATGGCCTCTAGGGCATACATATATCCAACAAGTGCCACGCCATTAACCTTTACTAGCTTGTTCTAACGTGTTTACAACATCGATCGAACGAAATTTCCAAAACCGCACTTTTCATGTCAAAGTTTATGTCGAATTTTTAAACTGGTTTAAAAATTATTTTGAGTATCTCAGAAAATCGAGCAGGATTTTTTAAGACTCTGGAAGAAATTTGGTCGACTGAAGCTTCAAGAACGCCGCGGAACCGCCGCACAAGCCATGTATTGGCCACGGTTCCGCCGCCGTTTTGGAGCAACAGTGAACCATTTTTCTTCTGGGTGTCTTTCATGTGGAATTGTGGTTTCTGGAATATTTTGTTTGGGCCCAGATTTTGTTTGAGTACTGGAGTTGTACTTGGGGCCCACTTCGGGAAGTTTTGTCGATCGGAATTGTAAATGTGTTAGTTTACAGTACTTACATTATATCTCCGACCGTGAATGTCATTCGAGCGGTAAATCGTGTCTAATTGCTATAGTCCTTTTAGACGGATTTGCAAACGTGACATTCGCGTTGATGTTCTGTGTTGTGCTGTGATGTTGCGGATTTGTCGTGGTGGATAGCAGTGTGCAATGGTAATGCAGTTTGGATTTATTTGTACATTTGATATTGCGGGGCGAGCGTCCAACATGTGGACTGCCGTCACTGCCTGTTTGTATATTATTCTTTTAGGGCACGACCGGGTTGAGGTCGATGTACCCGTTGTACATATTTTCATTACTGTACTAGGTTTACCCCACGACGGAGTGCACGGATAGCCGGGTTCTGGAGGGAAACGGGTTCGTATCTCATGGCTTTGAGAGGCAAAGGGGCCTCACTCTAGAATTGGCAGACTATTCGCCGCACTCGTAGGGGGTAAAGGATGACCCAAGATGGAGTGCCCAAGTTACCAAATTCCGTGAAGTGCTGGGTGGTCCATTCACTTTGCTGTAGGGGGCTGCCTCGCTTCAGGTTTTGGCGGGTAACTTGCCGCACTCGTAGGGATCTAGGTTTCATTGCACAGGCTATCCACACGACCAGGGGAACGTCGGGTTTCAGTTGCGGCTCAGTGAAACCCGGGGATCCCAGATTATCTGTATTGTTCTGTGATGCTTATTACTTGTCTGTAATGTTGCATTTATCATGCCTGGAGCGATTATTGTATATTGGTATATATACTAGTAGATGTTGTATATGTTTTGCACCCGCGCTAGTCCAGTCCCTGCTCTGTCGTTAGTTAAGTAACCTAACGGGTGATGACGGGACCCAGTGACGAATGCGGATGGCATATACGTACATTTTATTTTCGTTCTTTTCTGGTGTGATTAATTGATGGGACTGCGTTGATTTTGATCAATGCAAAGCAAAAACAAACCTGTTTGACGTTGTTGGAACAGTTTTCAAAAGTGTTATTACAAGGACGTTTTCTTTTGTTTTGCACAGAGGTATTTAGTTGGAATATCCTGCACCTCATTCGACGAGGCAAGGGATGAGATCCTTTCACCGGGAGTGGCCCCTTGGGCAGAAGTTTGTGTCAGGGTAATAACTTCACTATAGTCGATTACTTGTTGCTTTCCATCGCGGTATTCAGTTGGAATATCCTGCATCTCATTCCACGAGGAAAGAGCCGAGATCCTTTCACCGGGAGTGACCTCTTTAGCAAAGGTTTTCGCCACTATATTTTTATAAAAAGCTATCAGGTTCCTTCAGTGATATCAAGTTCGTTACTTTAAAGGTTTTTTGCCAAAAACCAGCCGTAGCCCTCCGTCATTTCAGTTGGGTATTCAGTAGTATTCAAGCTATGTATTTTGACCAACGCCAAGGCATAGTGTTTGGTAGCTGCTGGGTATTCATCTGTTGCATAGCTAGATGAGTTGGTTTGGGACAGTCGTTCTGCCATTTGGCCAACGTCAGGGGCATGTACGGATGGGTTCAAATTGACAAGATAATGATGGGTAGAACTTGACATGTGACTTATGGCAATTGGCCAACGTCAGGGTCATTAGAGCATAGGGCAAAAATCCATATCGGGAGTTTCTAAAGAAACTGAAACTTGCCAAGTATGCGCATACCTTCTGGAGTGTGATAACGTGAGTGGATTCCTTCACGTTATCATGCGATGATAGTTGGATCCTGATTCCCACTGATGAGTTGGTTTACTCTTCGGGTGATCCCGACTAATTCTTCTTTCAGGTTTGGAGGAGAATTTGACGGTACAGTGGGAGGTTTCCTGATTAGATAAAGTGATAACTATTCTGATCTAGGTTAGAGTGCACGCAGAGTGTTTCTTTTTTCTCTCTCTCTGGCAGCGACCATTGACCGACCCTAGACTATGACTCAGTGACCAAGTTGACCGAACCTTCTTAAAATACTGGCTTTTGGATTGTCAGAGTTGCATACATCATTGCCGCTCCTTCTTTTACCCTTTGCATTTCTCCAGAACACCTCGTATTACTACGAACATCCACTTCCATTGGATAAATCCATCGTATGGTTATATACAAACTCGAAGGGACTTCTTCGAGGATGGATCCAGGTTCAGGAGAAATTGAATTGGTTTATTCAGTTGTCTTTTTTCATCACCTTCTCTCAGGTTGCGAGGGCTCCTTGGTTTAGGAGAGTACACCTATTATGCTTATTGGATAGTCTTCTTCCAAACCATAGGCAGGTGCCGAAAGATAGGGAATGAAGAAAACCAATTAGCCTAAGTAGGGTGTATAGAAGGTTATAAGTAAAGACAAAATAAAGGGATTAGAAAGAGGGCAAAGTAAATTGCGACTACTATCATTCACGACCAAACCGCGTAGTTCATCGCCACTCCTACTTCACCTTTGTTTTTCCTCCAGTTCAGGAGAAATAGAATAAGGTTTTATTCAGTTGTCTTTTATCATCACCTTCTCTCAAGTTGCGAGTACTCCTAGGATTAGGAGAGTACACCTATTATGCTTATTGGATAGTCTTCTTCCAAACCATAGGCTGGTGCCGAACGGTAGGGAAGGAAGAAAGGCATTTAGCCTAACGATGGTGTACAGAAGGTAACGACTAAAGACAAATAAAGGGATTTGGAAAGATGGCAAAGAAATATACGGTTACAGTCATGAATTGGATAATGGAAGAGGCATTACTAGGAATACCAGGATACCCCTACGAAACATTTTCATGTTTCAGTTTCACTGTGCATTGTTAAAAGAAAACTGATTTCCCGATTAGATACTTACTCCAGGGTATGTATTTACCAGGTATGATTCTCACATCTGTATGGTTTTACAGATGATGAGTGGGAGTAAGTTATTGGGAATTAGGTGATCATCCTCATTATATCGGAATTCGTTGTAATTGGTGATATTTGAGGAAATCGCCTGGGTTTCTGCCGGACGGAAAGTATTTGGTTTTGAGTATCCGTTGTTGTGCACCAATTTCAAACCGATATATCTGTACATTTATTTTCATAAAGTGAGATATATCTTTTGAAATTATGTCTGTGACATTTACCTATATCAGTTGACGATTGGGTAAGGAGCATTGAACAGCGGAGTAGTTCTTAACCATAAGTACAGTTTTCAACCTACGATACACAGGTTTTGAGTTATTCAACCCAGCGGACTTATATAGAGTATTTTATGTTGTCCAGTGTCCATTAGGACAAAGGGGTTGATCTTCATACTATGTTCTGTTTACTTGTGACTTCTCTAGTTTTTAGACAAGTGTTTCGAAGAAATACAAAGTCTATGTTTTGAGAAGTTATAGGTAAAAGAATAAAGTAGAGAACCAGGTGTTGCAAGTATCGGGATTCTTCAAGGTGATCAAAGATGTAGACACTTGTGATTGGTATTCAGTTGATAGTAATGGTTTTGAGAAACCTGTTTCTCTTTCAGGTTACTCATAATTGGATGCATTCCTAAGTTGAGTAATGCTGATTAGCCTCTTTCCATTAAGTTGATTTGAACTGGAGACAGCTGCATGATTTGAATCTAGTTCCAATTAAATAAGTGCCAAAGTTTCTATATTGGATATAGAATGATTCGTATCTTAACGATGTTAAGGTACAGGGAGTTGTCCGGCTTATGCTTAAAACCAGACTCTGGATAACTCAAGGCACGTTTCTGTAATGGCCGTTTATGGGTTGACCCGGGCTATGTCGAGGGTTGACTTTCTACCATCTGGAAGATCAATAGTGATATTGTTCTTGACTCGCTACAGTTTTAGTAAAATGGATTTTTTCAGAAAACAGTAGTGGGAGTATGGTAGAACTGGAAGTGATTCCAGAACCGCAAACGATTACGGAAAATTTAATAGAACCTAAAGATTCAATCAGGTTTGACATTCCATTAGCCACTCCGCAGATATGGTGGGTAACCTCAGGCACCCGAGAAGTACTCTTGTAGCCTCAAGGACGGTGACAGGGAGGTTCTTGTTTACCCAGACTTGACACTACTGTTATTCCAGGCTATGAGACCCGGCAGGTTGTTAAGTATAGCGTCGTTCTAAACTAGCTTCAGAAGTGCACGTATATATTATTCTTCCAGAGAGTTGTTGTGGTCAGTGGGAGCAGTGGAAGCATAGTGGGCAAGTAGCTTATGTCTATTTATAGACTAAAGCAGATATAGCGGAGATAGATCATCTATTTTTGATGTGACAATCATGGGTTTGACTTCATCAGAATAGGGGATGGATCTGTTAAGGAGGTAGTAGGGTGTGATGTCCTGGTATTTTGATGACATACACAGAGTAGGAAATAAAATTCCTATACTACGATCGGTTATACTTTGGTTGTCACACAGTTGTTTCTCCACACAGGATATGGATATAATATCAGACATTCTGGTTACTAGATCTATGGTTTTAGATCTAGATTTGGGTAGTTTCCCAATCTTGGTACTTAGACAGTATTCTAAAGGTGTTTTAGAATGGACGACTCCTGGCATGGTGGTGTACCTGCAGGTGATGGAGTCTCCCTCTCTAAAGGTG
This sequence comes from Agapanthus africanus, assembly GCA_030015575.1. Taxonomy (NCBI): domain Eukaryota; kingdom Viridiplantae; phylum Streptophyta; class Magnoliopsida; order Asparagales; family Amaryllidaceae; genus Agapanthus; species Agapanthus africanus. The sequence continues at coordinate 174,300,702 of JASDDO010000004.1, read as the reverse complement.
TCTTACAGACTAAAGGGGAGAAGGTTGTGCATGATTGGCATATCACTTGCTTAGGCAATTGAGTCAATCATGAGATGTCAAGTACCAAACCAGATATTGTTTTTGCAATAGATACAATAAGTTTATATTAATCCAATCCTGGAGAAACATTCGGAAGAAGTTCTAGAACATAAGTGAATGTTCTACGGATTTGATGACGGCAGCCTCCTTCGGGGGACGGTTATCATTCCAGGCTTCCAAGGTGACATGGATGACAGAGTGATTGTCAGAGTTATAGTTTTCCCTCTAACAAAGCGGGCAGTAGTTTGGACAGGTGGTCCAACAGGATACTGTGGGAGGCATAGTGCAGGATACTGATTAGGTTCAGTTGATGATACAGTCTAAGAAGTTTGGATTTGAAGTTCATTTATGAACTAGGTCCCATCAGATATCCAGACATATTCTAAGACAGGTATTGCTCAATTCGGGAGATGGCTTTCTCCGCGAACTTAAGATTAAGAAAGACATAGAAAGAAACATCAGGGTGGATCCACTCACTGAGGCTATTTCTCGAACACAAGAGTTTTACAAACGAGCTTTGTGAAACTGATTAGTAGAGCAGTTGGGTGTTCGGTATCACACGGGCTGTGAGTATGCGACATCGCAATAATTAGCCTTAAGTGCAAGTAGGAGATTGTTGGATATAGTGCCATCAAAGTCAATTATTGGATCGCAGGCACGTGATTGCAATGATTGAGGAGAACCTATACCGGTAGGACAGTCTTACTCGAGATGATAGTATGCTATCTGGTTTGTCTTTATCATCGTGTACAGCTTTAGGTAACATGATCACTATTACACGTTGATAGAGCCCTTAGGATCCTGATTGACTACCAACAGTATGATGGCGATCATATACGTGAGAGTTGGGTAGTCAATAAGCACATCCTTAAAAGTGGTCCCTAGTCATGGGAGTTTCGAGACAGGGCATCGATACTCCGGAGTAGACTAGTGTATACAGTCGAGACCCCGACGAGGGGCGGTGGACGGTCTTACAAGCCACCGGTGTTAGTGTTAGTTGTATGTATGCCCTAGAGGCCAGTATTGTACAAATGATGTATATTATATTGGATGCTTGGACATATATAGAGATGGCTTTCTTGCTCGATATGATAGTATGCTATCTGGTTACTCTTTATCTTAGCATGTATACTAGTCTCTTTAATCTGTCTTATAGTTACATGTTGGTAAAGCCCTTAGGATGTGTACTTGACTACCTGGACTATGATGCAGATCATACTAGTGGGGACATGGTAGTCCATAGGTACTGTAGGGTTCCTAGGCACACTAATGAAGTCTCTCAAGGTATCAAACATGCTCAATTCAAAAATTTCGTTGTGCCTACAAACCCTAATACGGATCGTTAACTAGAAAACAAGGCGATGCAAGCAAGTAAACGAATTTATAGCTAAAGGGAAGGGGCTACAACCTTTGTAGATCCGGTCCTCCACCTCCATAGCTCCGTGATGAAGTCCCCTCGCTGTCCATATCGGATCCCGGACTCTAGCATCGGCTTCATCGGAGAATGGGCGGGCTAGGTCATCGACTACGATGCCGAAGATGATCTACGTCGAGGCATCACAAGATCAAGCTCCCACTTCACCAAGTCATGAAACTTGTGAAGAAAACACCCTATACTACTTGGCAAGAGGTAGAGGATGAAGAAATAGGAAGCGGGTTCACTTTAGAATTGGATTTCTCACTCATTTGCTCAAGTTGCCATTGATGAAAGCAAGGTTTTCTTCTTGTTGAAGATGATGAAGAAGAAGAAAGGAATATGATAGATTATGATAAGTATTTTAAAAAGGAAAATAATATGAATACTTATCATATACTAACCATGGTTATATGTAGAGAATAGACTATGGTTAAGTGGAATGGTTAGGGTTAAGCATGAGACAAGAATGGTGGACTTGTTCAAAGCTTCATGAAGCTTCAACAAAAAACAAACTAAGCCACCATTACTTTTTCTCTTTATCTTTTCCAAAACAATAATAAATAAATAAATAGATAATAAAAATAAAACCCTAACCATTACACAACCATGGTTTAATCTTTACACAAACCCAAGTGAGCAAGTATCATCAAACATGATACAATCTTGTGCACAAAAATATATCATATACACAATGTGCACTAAATGAGAAAATCCTTTCAAAGTGAACCAATACTAGTTAATGCAAAGTAATATATCAAATATATAATTATACATTAAATCATTAAATCAACACTTGATTCAATGATCCGGTCATGTCGCATATAACCGACTAGTATCCAATGTATCGACTTATCGAATCAATCTTCGATTCGATAACTAGGTTATATCGCATACAACCAATCGATACATTCATCACGAGAATAGAATACGGTATCACATACACGCATTATTCTCGGTCCCGCACATATCTCATATGCGCTCCTATTTCGTTTCGCTTGAGCCAGGAAACCTCTGTGTAGGACTCTAAAGACTCGTCAATACGCCGGCAACAGATGATGATCATATCAAACACCCACAAGCCGCAAGCGGTCTGCTAAACGTAACGGCCACCCGGGTATTGAGCGATCAGAAGATCGACGAGCAAGCCTGCTCACACTCCTGTGAATCCAACCAGTAACACTTATCGTATAGTCCGGTCTGTTCGTCTGATATGTCGCATATCTCGTCTAGGGGTGGTAAACGTCAGACTCCAGTAGCTTGATAAGTCATGCCGACATAAGGTCCATAACATTCGTGAAACTACTGATAACTCTTACCAGTATATCACTGCAACCCTGGCCAGGGATTTCCTGTTATGGCCAGTCGAGCATAGCGCAACATCCACCCCCAATACCGGGAGAAACGAATCCCCTCCTATCGCTCATTGCCTCCATGTGAATCGGGACTGTACCCAAAAACCACCTGTTTGCACGACTCAGTAGAGCCGTGGTAGGGTGGAAATCAAAGCACAGTGGGAGACACACAAGACTCTATGACGATCTCGGGTCAACAGACTAAGCTGTACCAGTGTCACCAGAGAACTGCCATCTGACGTGAGGTATAATACCATCTGGGAGTTCTCGGCGAGTCCGTTCAGTGTACCCTGTCTCCACTGAGCACCCGCATACTATCTCTGATGTCAAACACCAATGGATATGGGATCATCCATCGCCCATCACATGGGTCGAGAAGATATACGCTAGTCTACTCTGGAATATCGATGCCCCGTCTCGATATTCCCACGATTAGGAATAATGAAGGATGTACTCATCGACTACCCAGGCCCCACTAGTATGATCTGCATCATAGTCCTGGAAGTCGAGTACACATCCTAAGGGCTTTATCAACATGTAATCAGAGAGACAGATAGTATACATGTTAAGATAAAGAGCAACCAGATAGCGTACTATCATGTCGAGCAAGAAAGTCCTACCTATATATGTCCCAGCATCCACTACAATCTACATCCTATGTACAGTAATGGCCTCTAGGGCATACATATAACTAACAATCTCCCACTTGCACTAGGGCCATCTGTAGCAGTGGTTGCAGTATCTAATACTCAACCATCCCATATGAGTCTCTCTCTGGGAAAAGGCCTTCGTGAGTGGATCTGCCGTGTTGTCCTATGAGTCTACTCTCCTAACCTCGATCACCCCGGAGATCAATTATCTCCATGATCAGGTGATGCTTCCTCAGAATATGTCTGGGTCACTGATGGGATCGGGGTTCCTGGGCCAAAGCCTCTCTTCCATTGTCATACAATGGTAGGAACCTAGTTCATCTTATGAACTAATATACACCCAAACTGCCTCTTTGGTAGTATCTTTAATAGCGATGTTACCAGCCTTTATCGTCTAGTTTGCCACGGTATCTAGCTTGGAACTCTTCCAACATACCGTCCCTCCACTGAAGGTAAAGACAATGCCCGCGACTGACATTCAGTCGTCCTTATCACCCTGGAACCTTTCCATTGATTCTCCCCAGGATCGATTGATACAATCTAACTACAGCTAGTGAGAACCCTAATATCCCTTTAGATCTATCTCATAGATCCAAATTTCAGGATTTAGGAGGTATCATTTTGATCATATATGGAGAATCTATGTGATAAGAGGAGATCGACCGATCGTAGCATAGGAAACTCTTTTCCTATCAAGAGTATGTCATCCACGTACTCTACGAGGATCATTACAATACTCCATACTACCCTTTTGTACATACAAGGTTCATCTACCATTTTGATGAAGTCAAACTCTTTGAATACCACATCAAAACAGATGTTCCAACTCCGCGATGCCTGCTTTATCCTGTAAAGCAACTTGCACATGTTTCCGCTGCTCCCACTATTTACGAAGCCCTCTGGCTGTGTACTTATAGACTTTCTATTCTAAATCAGTATTTAGAAAAGCAGTCATGACACCCAACCACCAGATATCGTAGTCATGGTATGTAGCAATGTTAAGTAGGATCCGGATGGACTTAAGCAGAGTCCCTGGAAAAGGTTTCATCATTTTCCACTCTTGGTCGATGACGAAAAGCTTTAACAAGTCTAGCTTTGAAAGTCTCAACTTTTCCATCTACACCAAGTAATCTTCTCAAGATATACTTTCTCCTGATGGGGATTTAACCCTTCAGATATCGCAACCAAAGTCCATACTTTGTTGGTGTATATGGATTCCATCTCAGATCGCTAACCATCCAGCCATTCTTACAGAGTCCCTACTCTCGATGGCCTGCTCGATACTAGATGGGTCATCATCTCATGATGCATTCCTCGCTTCCACTGTCATCGAGAAACCGAGGTATCTCTCAGGCAGGTGAGGAACCCTACCAGATCGGCGGAGAGGCTGAGGTTCGTCGGGAACTATAGAATCCTTTGGTTCTGTCAAATCATCAACTGCAGTTTTGTATAGCTGGAACCTTTCCAGTTCTACAGAACTGATCCTGCCTCGATCTTGTCCGGATTTTGCTTTAGACATAGGCCGGACAATCCTAAATCTTAACTTACTTAAGAGATAGGCTCTTCCCATACCATATCTCATATGGAGTGGTAGGTACTGATTTGATTCGAACCTAATTCAATAGGTATGCAGCTTCTCAAGTGCATAACTCCCAAAAGGCAATAGGTAACTCAGTAATACTCATCATAGAGCACACCATATCTAATATTGTGCGATTGCTCCGTCCCGATACACCGTTGTGTTGTGGTGTATTCAGAGGAGTAATACGGAGAGAGAATCTCATTCTCCTTTAGAATGGTCCAGGAATGCCATGCACAAGTATTCTCCTCCCTGATCTTATCATAGGACATAATACTTATACCCGGTTATTGGTTCTCTACTTCTAACTTATATTCTGTGAATATCTTAAAAGGTTCAGACTTGTGTTTCAACAGGAATATATGTCTGAATCTTGAGAGATTATCAGAGAATGTAATGAAATACAAAGAACCAGTCTTGGCATGTGTAGACAGGAGACCTTACATACATCATCATGTATCAGTCCCAAGAGTTTACTAACTCTTTCTCTGTTTTCAATAAACAGGGCTATGGTCATCTAATCTTTGTGACATGACTGGCAAGTTTCACAAGATGTAAATTCAAACTGATTTAAATATGCATCTAAAATGTAACTTTTGCCAGTCGGGTCGCATTGATATGACCTAGTCTACAATGCCTCAAGAAGGAATCGTTCATTTCTGAACTCTTCCTCTTGTGTGTGTTCTGTATACTAGGAACTGTAGTTTGATTTAGAACATCAATGCTTTTAGATAACATGCCTGAACCGATCAACTTTTGATATAGGAAATGTTCAAAACATTATCCATTAATACAAAATTTTATCATTACTTTAATAAATAAAGAGATTGATATGATTTTGTATATCAGGTTTGGTATCTAATAGAATTTGTTCAGAATCAATGTATTGGTAATACAGGGTGACAGTGACCAACAGACTTGGTTGCAACATTTGCCCCGGTTTCTGTCTCATGAAACTTATCACCCGTTCTCAGTTTTCTACCTTTTTGTAGCCCTATGTAATAGATTACATATCTGGGATCCTGATCCGATATCAAATACCCAGGATGCAGAGGATACTGAGAAACAGTTCTGTGTAACGAACACACTCGAAGAAGATGCATCATATGCACTTTCTTCGTTTGGGCGGCATAGGAATTCTGGTATTCCCCTATTTCCTGCTCTGTCTTATAACAATTATAAGTTGGAGCGGGACCAACGTTCCCCAGCTCAGTATAACAAGCGGGTTCGGTCAATACATCCATATTATTATCTTGATTAAGGCGTGATATGGTCGCTACCTGGAGAGAGAGAAAAGAAAACACTCTGCGTGCGCTCTTGCAAGATCAGACTGGTTATATATTTTATCTAATCAGGATGGCTCCCACCTTTTTTATCAAATCTTCCTTCAAACCCTAAAAGGAAAGACTAGCCGGGATTAATTACACTCTACAAGTTCGCCAATCTTTCAGCCAGGCCAGTGTCGGTACTTTGAGGGAGGTTCCCCGTGCTTTCGCACGGACCTAATTACAGTAAACCTCGTTTTCCCAGAGGCGTAACCCCGTTGACACCTTTCTAGACACCTACTTGATCGGCTAATTGCAAAGTGCAAAACTCTTCCAGGAGTAACAATTACTCGCAGTGGGTATCGGGATCCAACTATCACATAGAAGGTATGCAATCTCATTGCAAGTTTCAACATTTGAAACTCCCGATAAAGGTTTTTACCCCTAGCACCTATGACCTTAACTAAGGTCAACAAATCATAAGTACTAGTCAAGTTCTACCCGTCATTTCGTGATTAATTAGACCCACCCACATGACCCTTAACTAAGGTCAACAAAGTCATGCGACTGTCCTAACTAATCGCATCATATGCGGTGTAGGAAGACATCACTTAGCTACCGTACACTGTGCCTTAACTAAAGTCAACAAACACAGCACGAATACTAAGTACTCTACTTCCTAAAATGACGGAGGGTTGCGTATGGTTTTTATGAAAAACCTTTAACGCTTTGAACTTGATATCGTTGCGGAATCAAATGGTTTTTAAATGGAATGTTTTTGAGGCTTTTCTAGTTTTGCTAAAGGGGTCACTCCCGGTGAAGGGATCGTCGGCCCTTTCCTCGTCGAATGAGGTGCGGGATATATCATATATATCACTGTGCAAAGCAGAAACTATAGAAGCAATCAAAATACAAACCGAGTGTTGTAGCATCTGCCAGTTATTGCTAAAGGAGTCACTCCCGGTGAAGTGATCTCGGTCCTTTCCCTATCGAATAAGGTGCAGGATGTTCTACAAGGAACACCGCGATGCAAAGCAAGAACTGTAGCTACCTGTTTTATTTTTGAAATTCGATTCCACAACATCATTTAGGTTTATTTTCTTTTATTAATCTCATTAATGAATATCCCATCATTTAAGTCCACCTAATCATCACAGAGAAATATAACGTACGCTTATGCCATCCGCATTCGCCTCGATGTCCCGTCTGCACTGTTAGGTTAGGTAACTAACGGCAGAGCGGGGCAGGGCTAGCGCGGGTATAAAACATAAGCAACGTCTATATAATATATCATATATACTATATACTATATCTATCACAGAACATCACATGATCACATCACAGATAACGCAGCAGAAGATATCATATGAAATATTGGATATACTAGGACGTCCGTGTTTTCAATATGAGCCAGTATAAAACACGGATTCCACGGTCGTGATGAATAGCCAATCCCACACCCCGAGACCCCTACGAGAGCGGCAAGCAACCCTACCAATTCTAGGGTTAGGAGACCCGGACTCGACTCCTCGAGATGGTCTCCCACTGGACCCCAGAACCCGGTTACTTGTGCTCCCCTCCTTGGGTCTATCCTAATGCGAAAAAGTAAATAATATACAAATGGTGACAACATCCGCAACCTGGAAGTGCCCCAATAAAAGAATATTACATACAAGTTTTTACATGAATGAAAATGAAAAAACACTCATCTCACATAAAAACCCCCGGCTATTCGAACACAACGATCTAATATAACATATCCAGCAACACATAACATCAGTCATCAACGTAAGTAAACATGCGTATCCCAATTTTCGTTGACATATAGCAACGAAACCGGCGATATCACATATTACACTTACGGTCACAGAAAAGAAAGTGTAAAACTACAGCAGTTGGAATCCGCAATCTCTTTAGACATCGCATGCCTAGCCAAATGAAATACTTAGACATCGCATGCCCAACAATCATAAACCCCGCATTTTAGTCTCATTATCGAAAACTCTTTTCAATATCAAATAGGGCAATTCAACAAGATTCCCGACATTCTGATCGAATGCTCGTCGCAAACTTTAGTAGGCGGCCACACCCCCGACACCGTCGACGAAGTGCACCAAGGCGGAACACCGCTGCCGCGAGCACCCGAACGGATGCTTTCGGCGACGGGGTTCTCCTACAGTCACTTGGTCGGGGCTATGGGGTGTAGCTGTCTATTAAGTTTACCCGGCGAGTATCCGCGTACGCTACGTGATTGCGACGGACTTTTGATCACATCAAAATTCCGTGGCAACCGATCAAGTGAGACTAAACCGCTAGATTTATAACATTCATTCAGTTATCTCATAACTGGTTGTGAATTCCAAGTATTGTATCACATTCCGGATAAATAGAAAATGTTAAACTTTCCGATCGAACAATCGAACACCCAAGTTTTCCCGAAACAGCTCAACACATGAAATAAGTCTAAAAACATTCAGTTCGTGCCTCAGTACCAACGGTCCAGCCGTAGAAGGGTCAAGCCAACGCCTCACATGTGGCACGCCGTACTGCCCCAAACCCGAAGGTTCAAAGAGCAGTTCAAGACGGTCACATAATCGAGTTAAGGTTTGTTGTCTTCTAGAGGGACCATCGCGTTACTTGCACTACTTAGAACGTCGTTAAACTACGAAAAAGTCCAACAATTAGAAATTTCCCGGCAGGGGAAAAAGTGGGTATTTATATCCGGTCGAACTTTTTAACATATTCAAAAATACCCGGAAAGCCACATAGACAAAGTCTGATAATCCGATCGAATCTACGAACTCCCAATACAACCCCCAGAAAACTCAACTCTTGAGCAAAGTTTAAAAATTTCCAGGAAAACCAGCACTATCAATTAGGAGTTACTGTGTAAAATTCACTGAACAAGGAGGCCGTACGGCCGCGGAACCGCCGCACGAGCCATGCTCGTGCCGCGGAACCGCAGCAGTTTGATGGAGTCAGGCACTCGAATTTCACAGTAACTCTTACAATCACCTGTTGATTTTTCTGCATATTTTTAATCTGCAAACAACCCAGTTTTTGAAAAAAGTACAGAGAAGGCTATTGTATTAGGGTTTCGGGTTCGTACGGACGTCAAACTTCGTCTACACATCGCCTAAGGCTCTAGCTAGGCTCTGATACCACTGTAGGGTTCCTAGGCACACTAATGAAGTCTCTCAAGTGATCAAACATGCTCAATTCAAAAATTTCCTTGTGCCTACAAACCCTAATACGGATCGTTAACTAGAAAACAAGGCGATGCAAGCAAGTAAACGAATTTATAGCTAAAGGGAAGGGGCTACAACCTTTGTAGATCCGGTCCTCCACCTCCATAGCTTCGTGATGAAGTCCCCTCGCTGTCCATATCGGATCCCGAACTCTAGCATCGGCTTCATCGGAGAATGGGCGGGCTAGGTCATCGACTACGATGCCGAAGATGATCTACGTCGAGGCATCACAAGATCAAGCTCCCACTTCACCAAGTCATGAAACTTGTGAAGAAAACACCCTATACTACTTGGAAAGAGGTAGAGGATGAAGAAATAGGAAGTGGGTTCACTTTAGAATTGGATTTCTCACTCATTTGCTCAAGTTGCCATTGATGAAAGCAAGGTTTTCTTCTTGTTGAAGATGAAGAAGAAGAAGAAAGGAATATGATGGATTATGATAAGTATTTTAAAAAGGAAAATAATATGAATACTTATCATATACTAACCATGGTTATGTGTAGAGAATAGACTATGGTTAAGTGGAATGGTTAGGGTTAAGCATGAGACAAGAATGGTGGACTTGTTCAAAGCTTCATGAAGCTTCAACAAAAAACAAACTAAGCCACCATTACTTTTTCTCTTTATCTTTTCCAAAACAATAATAAATAAATAAATAGATAATAAAAATAAAACCCTAACCATTAAACAACCATGGTTTAATCTTTACACAAACCCAAGTGAGCAAGTATCATCAAACATGATACAATCTTGTGCACAAAAATATATCATATACACAATGTGCACTAAGTGAGAAAATCCTTTCAAAGTGAACCAATACTAGTTAATGCAAAGTAATATATCAAATATATAATTATAAATTAAATTATTAAATCAACACTTGATTCAATGATCCGGTCATGTCGCATATAACCGACTAGTATCCAATGTATCGACTTATCGAATCAATCTTCGATTCGATAACTAGGTTATATCGCATACAACCAATCGATACATTCATCACGAGAATAGAATACGGTATCACATACACGCATTATTCTCGGTCCCGCACATATCTCATATGCGCTCCTATTTCGTTTCGCTTGAGCCAGGAAACCTCTGTGTAGGACTCTAAAGACTCGTCAATACGCCGGCAGCAGATGATGATCATATCAAACACCCACAAGCCGCAAGCGGTCTGCTAAACGTAATGGCCACCCGGGTATTGAGCGATCAGAAGATCGACGAGCAAGCCCGCTCACACTCCTGTGAATCCAACCAGTAACACTTATCGTATAGTCCGGACTGTTCGTCTGATATGTCGCATATCTCGCCTAGGGGTGGTAAACGTCAGACCTCGGTAGCTTGATAAGTCATGCCGACATAAGGTCCATAACATTCGGGAAACTACTGATAACTCTTACCAGTATATCACTGCAACCCTGGCCAGGGATTTCCTGTTATGGCCAGTCGAGCATAGCGCAACATCCACCCCCAATACCGGGAGAGACGAATCCCCTCCTATCGCTCATTGCCTCCATGTGAATCGGGACTGTACCCAAAAACCACCTGTTTGCATGACTCAGTAGAGCCGTGGTAGGGTGGAAATCAAAGCACAGTGGGAGACACACAAGACTCTATGATAATCTCGGGTCAACAGACTAAGTTGTACCAGTGTCACCAGAGAACTGCCATCTGACGTGAGGTATAATACCATCTGGGAGTTCTCGGCGAGTCCGTTCAGTGTACCCAGTCTCCACTGAGCACCCGCATACCATCTCTGATGTCAAACACCAATGGATATGGGATCATCCATCGCCCATCACATGGGTCGAGAAGATATACGCTAGTCTACTCTGGAATATCGATGCCCCGTCTCGATATTCCCACGACTAGGAACAATGAAGGATGTACTCATCGACTACCCAGGCCCCACTAGTATGATCTGCATCATAGTCCTGGAAGTCGAGTACACATCCTAAGGGCTTTATCAACATGTAATCAGAGAGACAGATAGTATACATGTTAAGATAAAGAGCAACCAGATAGCGTACAATCATGTCGAGTAAGAAAGTCCTACCTATATATGTCCCAGCATCCACTACAATATACATCCTATGTACAGCAATGGCCTCTAGGGCATACATATAACTAACAGGTACATCCTTCAAGGTCCCTAGTCGTGGGTGTATCGAGACGGGGCATCGATATACCAGTGTAGACTAGCGTATACGCTTCTCGACCCATGAGATGGGCAATGGATGATCCCATATCCATTGGTGTTTGACATCAGAGATGGTATACGGGTGCTCAGTGGAGACTGGGTACACTGGACGGACTCGCCGAGAACTCCCAGATGGTATTATACCTCACGTCAGATGGCAGTTCTCAGGTGACACTTGTGCAGGTTAGTTTGTAGACCCGAGATCGTCATAGAGTCTTGTGTGATTCCCACTGTGCTTTGATCTCCACCTTACCACGTCCATGAGGGCGAGCAAAACGGTGGTTTTTGGGCATAGTCCCGAGTCACATGGAGGCAATGAGCGATAGAAGGGGTTTCGTCTCTCCCGGTATTTGGGGTTGATGTTGCGCTGTGCTCGATTGGCCGTAACAGGGAAGTCCCTGGCCATGGCTGATCAGAGATTTGCTGGTAAGTGTTACCAGTAGTTTCTCGACCCGTTATGAGCCTCACATCGGCACGACTTATCGGTTATTGGGTTCTGACGTTTACCACCCTTAGACTTGATATGCGACATATCAGACGAACAGACCGAACTGTACGGTAAGTGTTACTGGTTGGATTCACAGGAGTGTGAGCGGGCTTGCTCGTCGATCTTCTAATCGCTCAATACCCGGGTGGCCGTTATGTTTAGCAGACCGCTTGCGGCTTGTGGGTGCTTGATATGATCATCATCTACTGCCGGCGTATTGACGAGTCTTTAGAGTCCTACGCAGAGGTTTCCTGGCTCAAGCGAAACGAAATAGGAGCGCATATGAGATATGTGCGGGACCGAGAATAATGCGTGTATGTGATACCGTATTTCATTCTCGCGATGAATGTTTCGATTGGTTGTATGCGATATAACCTAGTTATCGAATCGAAGATTGATTCGATAAGTCGATACATTTGATACTAGTCGGTTATGTGTGACATGACAGGATCAGTGAATCAAGTGTTGATTTAATGATTTAATGTATAATTATATATTGGATATATTACTTTGCATTAACTAGTATTGGTTCACTTTAAAAAGGATTTTCTCACTTGATGTGCACATTGTATATGTGATATATTTTTGTGTACACTTAATTGTATCATGTTTGATGATACATGTTAACTTGTGCATGTGTAAAGACTAAACCATGGTTATATGAATGGTTAGGGTTTTGATTACTTATTCATTTATTTATTTTGTTTATTTATTTTGGAAAAGCAAAAAGGAAATGGTGGCTTTTCTTGTTTCTTTCATGAAGCTTCATGAAGAGTTGAAAAATTGACCATTTTGTTTGCTTCCCTTAACCTAACCATTCACCTAACCCTAGTTTACTCTCTACACTTGACTATGGTTAGGATATGATAAGTATTCATATTAGTTTCTTTTTAAAAGGAATACTTATCATATCCTATCATCATCTTCTTCTTCTTCTTCAAGAACAGAACTTGCCACCATTAATGGCATCTTGAGTAAAAGAGTGAGAAATCCAATTCTAAAGTGAACCCACCTCCTATTTCTTCATCCTCTACCTCTTGCCAAGTAGTATAGGGTGTTTTCTTCACAAGTTTCATTTCTTGGTGAAGTTGGAGCTTGATCTTGTATTGCCTCGACGTAGATCATCTTCGGCATCGAAGCCGACGACCTAGCCCGCCCATTTCTCCGATGGAGGCGATGCAAGAGTCCGGGATCCGGTATGGACAGCGAGAGGACGTCTACGTGGAGCTAAGGAAGTGGAGAACCAGATCTACAAACGTTGTAGCTTCTTTCTTATAGTTAAGATGTTAACTAGTTTAACTTTTCGCCTAAACTCTAGTCAACGAATCCGTATTAGGGTTTCTCGGCACTTGTAAAATTTGAAATTGGCATGGTTGATGCCTTGTGAGATCTCATTAGAGTTCCTAGGAACCCTACAGTGGTATCAAAGCGAGGCTAGAGCCTTAGGCGAAGTGTAGACGACGTTTGAAACCCGATCGAACCAAAACCCTAATTCCAAAATGCTCTCTGGAAATTTTTTGAAAATTTGGATTTTTGTGAATTAAAAATATGCAGAAAACTAAGCAGGAATTTCTAAGAATTACAGTGAAGTACGATCACATGATTCCACCAAAGTGCGGCGGAACCGCAGCATTAGCATGGCTAATGCGGCGGTTCCGCGGCAATTTTGTCTCTTCTACTATTGGTTTCTGCACAGTAATTCTTATAATTTAATGCTATATTTTCTGGGTATTTTTATTATGACTCAAGAGTTGAGTATCCTGGAGTTGTATAGGGAATCGAAGATTCGATCGGATTATCAAATTTTGTCTATGTGTTTTTCCGGATAATTTTAGAATATGTTAAAAAGTTCGACCGGATGTAAATACCCAATCTTTCCCCTGCTGGGAAATTTCCAATTGTTGGACTTTTCCGTAGTTTAATGACGTTCTGAGTAGTGCAAGTAACACGATGGTCCCTCTAGAAGACAACAAACCTTAACTCGATTATGTGACCGTCTTGAACTGCCCTTTGAACCTTAGGGTTTAGGGCTGTACGGCGTGCCACATGTGAGGCGTTGGCTTGACCCTTCTACGGCTGGACCGTTGGTACTGAGGCATGAAGTGAATGTCTTTGAACTTATTTCATGTGTTGAACGGTTTCGGGAAAACTTGGGTGTTCGAATGTTCGATCGGAAAGTTTAATATTTTCCATTTATCCGGAATGTGATACAATAATTGGAATTAACAAACAGTTATGAGATAACTGAATGAATGTTATAAATCTAGCGGTTTAGTTTCACTTGATATTGAAAAGAGTTTTCGATAATGAGACTAAAATGCGGGGTTTATAATTGTTAGGCATGTGATGTCTAAGTATTTCATTTGATTAGGCATGCGATGTCTAAAGAGGTTGCGGATTCCAACTGTTGTAGTTTTACACTTTCTTTTCTGTGACCGTAAGTGTAGTATGTAAATATCGCTGGTTTCGTTGCTATACGTCAACGACAATTGGGGTATGCATACTTACTTACGTTGATGACATGTGATGTTATGTGTTGCTGGATTTGTTATATTGGATCGTCATGTTCGAATAGCCGGGGGGTTTTATGTGAGATGAGTGTTTTTCATTTTCATTCATGTAAAAACTTGTATGTAATATTCTTTTATTGGGGCACTTCCAGGTTGCGGAAGATGTCACCGTTGATGTATATTATTTACTTTTCCGCATTAGGATAGACCTAAGGAGGGGAGCACAAGTAACCGGGTTCTAGGGTCCAGTGGGAGACCATCTCGAGGAGTCGAGTCCGGGTCTCCTAACCCTAGAATTGGTAGGGTTGCTTGCCGCTCTCGTAGGGGTCTAGGGGTGTGGGATTGGCTATTCATCACGACCGTGGAATCCGTGTTTTATACTGGCTCGTATTAAAAACACGGACGTCCTAGTATATCCAATATTTCATATGATATTTTCTGCTGCGATATCTGTGATGTGATCATTTGATATGTTCTGATGGATACAGTATATAGTATATATGATATATTATATAGACGTTACTTATGTTTTGCACCCGCACTAGCCCTGCCCTGCCCTGCTCTGTCGTTAGTTACCTAACCTAATGGTGCACGAGGGGACATCGAGGTGAATGCGGATGGCATATGTGTACGTCGTATTTATCTGTGATGCTTAGGTGACTTAAATGATGGGACTTCATTAATGTGATTAATGAAAGAAAAGAAACCTAAAAGATGTTGTAGAATCAAATTTTAAATAAAACAGGTAGCTACAGTTCTTGCTTTGCACAGCGGTATATGTGATATATCCTGCACCTTATTCGATGAGGAAAGGACCGAGATCCCTTCACCGGGAGTGACTCCTTTAGCAATAACTGGCAGATGCTACACACTCGGTTTGTCTTTTGATTGCTTCTATAGTTTCTGCTTTGCACAGTGATATATATGATATATCCCGCACCTCATTCGACGAGGAAAGGGCCGACGATCCCTTCACCGGGAATGACCCCTTTAGCAAAACTAGAAAAGCCTCAAAATCACTCCATTTCATAAGTTCATTTGATTCTACAACGATATCAAGTTCATTACGCAATAGGTTTTCAGAAAAACCTGTCGTAGCCCTCCGTCATTTCAGATAAGTAGTAGTTAGTATTCGTGCTACGTTTGTTGGCCTGCGTCAAGGCGTAGTGTGCGGTAGCTAACTAGTATTTATCTGCTTATGCATATGATGCAGATTGGATTAGGGTAGTCGTGCAACTTTGTTGGCCTGCGTCAAGGGTCGTGCGGGTGGGTTTAATTCAATCAGGAAATGACGGGTTGAACTTGACTAGCGCACTATGGTTTGTTGGCCTGCGTCAAGGTCATAGGACGCTAGGGGCAAAATATTATCGGGAATTTCAAGTGTTGAAATTTGCAATGAGATTGCATACCTTCTATGAGATAGTTGGATCCCGATACCCACTGCGAGTAAGAGTTACTCCTGGGAGAGTTTTACACATTACAATTAGCCGATCAAGTAGGTGTCTAGAAAGGTGTCAACGGGGTTACGCCTCTGGGAAAACGAGGTTTACTTTAATTAGGTCCGTGCGAAAGCACGGGGAACCTCCCTCAAAGTACCGACACTGGCCTGGCTGAAAGATCGACGAAGTTGTAGGGTGTAATTAATCCCGGCTAGTCTTTCCTTTTAGGGTTTGAAGGAAGATTTGATAAAAACCAGTGGGAGCCATCCTGATTAGATAAGATAATAACCAATCTGATCTTGCACGAGCATACGCTAAAGTGTTTTCTTCTCTCTCTCTCTAGGTAGCGACCATGTCATGCCCTAATAAAGATAATAATATGGATGTATTGACCGAACCCGCATGTTATACTGTGCTGGGGAACGTTGGTTCCGTTCTTTCTTATAAGAGTTATAGGAATGAACAGGATATAGGGGAATACCAGGATTCCCATGCCACCCGAATGAAGAAAGTACATGATGATGCATTTTTTTCGGGTGTGTTCGTTACAGAGAATTGTTTCTCCATTTGCTCCACGTCCTGGGTATTAGATACCGGGTCAGGATCCCATATATGTAATCAGTTACATGGGCTCAGGGAAGGTAGAGAACTTGGAGAAGGTGATAAAGACATTAGAGTTGGAAATGGTGCAATTGTTGCAGCTAAGACTGTCGGGGAATATCACCTTAAATTACCAACTGGTAATACATTGGTTCTGAACGAATGCTATTACATGCCGAACCTGATATGCAACATTATATCGGTTTCTTTATTGAGTAAAGAGGGATATAATTTTGTATTACAGGACAATGTTATGAACATTTTCCGTAACCAAAAGTTGGTTGGATCAGGCACGTTGTGCAATGGCATTTATGTTCTAAATCAATCAACAGTTCTGAGCATAACAAACACACACAAGAGGAAGAGTTCTGAACTGAACGAATCCTTCTTGTGGCATTGTAGACTGGGTCACATCAATGCGACACGACTAGATAAGTTGCATAAGGATGGATATTTAAATCCGTTTGAATTTTCATCTTATGACACTTGCCAGTCATGTCTCAAAGGAAAGATGACCAAAACTCCGTTTACGGGACACGGAGAAAGAGTTACCGAACTCTTGGGACTAATACATAGTGATGTATGCGGTCCCATGTCTACACATGCCAGGGATGGTTCTTCGTACTTCATTACATTCACTGACGATCTCTCTAGATTCGGATATGTGTTCCTGATGAAACACAAATCAGAAGCTTTTGAGAAATTTAGAGAATATAAACAAGAAGTCGAGAACCAAACCGGAAAAAGTATTAAAATCCTTCGATCTGATCGAGGAGGTGAATACTTGAGCAATGAATTCCTGGACTTCCTAAAAGAGAATGGGATTCTCTCTCAGCTGACTCCTCCATATACACCATAGCACAACGGTGTATCAGAACGGAGGAATCGCACCCTATTAGATATGGTGCGCTCTATGATGAGCACAGCTGAGTTACCTATTTCCTTCTGGGGATATGCACTGGAAACAGCTGCAGACCTATTGAATATGGTTCCCACCAAATCTGTGCCAACCATTCCATATGAGATATGGAAAGGAAAGAAACCATGTCTTAATTATGTTAATATATGGGGTTGTCCGGCATATGTAAAAACGCAATATCCGGACAAACTCGCGGCAAGGTCCATTCTGTGTAAGTTTATTGGATATCCCAAACATTCGCGCGGGTATATCTTCTACCACACCGAGGAACAAAAGGTGTTTGTTTCTTGACATGCCACCTTTTTATAAAAGGAATTTCTTGAAAAAGAGATTAGTGGCAAGGAGGTAGAACTGGAAGAGGTTCCAGCAATACAGACTACGACAGAAGATTTGGTTGAACCAGAGGATTCAGTAGCTCCCAATGAACCTCAGCCTCTCCGCCGATCTAGTAGGGTTCCTCGCCAACCTCAGAGATATTACGATTTTCTCATGGATGGTAGGAGCGAGGATTGCATCATGGAGGATGATGACCCAACTAGTTTCGAGCATGCCATCACGAGTAGGGACTCAGTGAAATGGCTGGATGCTATGCGGTCCGAGATGGAATCCATGTACACCAACAAAGTATGGACTTTGGAAGCTGCTCCTGATGGGGTAAAACCCATTGGGAGCAAGTGGATCTACAAGAAGAAACTTGGTGTAGATGGGAAAGTGGAGACTTTCAAAGCTAGACTTGTTGCAAAGGGTTTTCGTCAAAGACCAGGTGTGGACTATGACGAAACCTTTTCTCCAGTGGCTATGCTTAAATCCATCCGGATCATGCTTGACATCGCTACATATCATGATTACGAAATCTGGCAAATGGATGTTAATACCGCCTTTCTAAATGGTGATTTAGAAGAGTGCGTGTACATGACTCAGCCAGAGGGCTTCGTAGACAGTGGGAGCAGCGGGAAGGTGTGCAAGCTGCTTAAATCCATTTATGGATTAAAGCAAGCATCGCGGAGTTGGAACATCTGCTTTGACGTCGTTATCAAAGAGTTTGATTTCGTCAAAAACCCAGATGAACCTTGTATTTACAAGAAGGTGGCAAAGAGTAAGGTTGTCTTCCTCGTATTGTACGTGGACGACATACTCTTGATAGGAAATGATATTCCTATGCTGCAATCGGTCAAGCTCTTCTTATCACAAAGATTCTCAATGAAAGATCTTGGCGATGCCTCCTGCATATTGGGAATTAGGATCTATAGAGATAGATCCAAACGGATATTGGGATTATCCCAATCCAGGTACATTGACACCATACTAAAGAGGTTTAGTATGGAAGAATCCAAGCGTGGGAACTTGCCCACGATCTCTGGAGTCACTCTTTCCAAAGAGATATCTCCCAAGACTGATTTGGAGAGGTTCGCATGCAAGGGATACCCTATGCTTCGGCTGTAGGCTCTATCATGTACGCGATGCTATGTACCAGACCCGATGTTGCATACTCACTAAGTGTAGTGAGCAGGTATCAAGCTGATCCTGGAGAGAGTCACTGGACAGCTGTGAAGAGCATTCTCAAGTACTTGCGAAGGACTAAATAGATGCTCTTGGTGTATGGTAACGGAGAACTCCAAGTGGAGTCCTTTACCGATTCGAGCTTCCAGAGTGATAAGGACGACTCTAAGTCGCAGTCGGGATTTGTCTTTACCCTTTACGGAGGGGCGGTTAGCTGGAAGAGTTCCAAGCAGGAAACCGTGGCAGACTCGACGATGGAGGCTGAATACATCGCTGCCAACGATGCTGCCAAAGAGGCTATCTGGATCAAGAAGTTCATTACTGAACTTGGAGTGGTTCCATCCATTGAGCATCCAATACCTTTGTATTGTGATAACAATGGAGCGGTGGCTTTGGCCAAGGAACCCAGGTCCCATCAGCGATCCAGGCATATTCTGAGGCGGTATCACCTGATCCGGGAGATAGTTGATCGCCGGGAGATCGAGGTCAGGAGGGTTGACACGAAGAACAACACGGCGGATCCATTCACGAAGGCCATTCCCCAGATACAGTTTGAGAGACTCTTCGGGATGCTCGGTTTGCGATACTACAGCAGCTGGCCCTAGTGCAAGTGGGAGATTGTTAGTTGTATGTATGCCCTAGAGGTCAGTATTGTACAGATGATGTATATTATATTGGATGCTTGAACATATATAGAGATGACTTTCTTGCTCGATATGATAGTATGCTATCTGGTTACTCTTTATCTTAACATGTATACTAGTCTCTTTAATCTGTCTTATAGTTACATGTTGGTAAAGCCCTTAGGATGTGTACTTGACTACCTGGACTATGATGCAGATCATACTAGTAGGGACATGGTAGTCCATAGGTACATCCTTCAAGGTCCCTAGTCGTGGGTGTATCGAGACGGGGCATCGATATACTGTTAGTTATGTATATGCCCTAGAGGCCATTGTTGTACATATGATGTATATTATAATGGATGCTTGGATATATATAGATATGACTTTCTTGCTCGTCATGATAGTATGCTATTTGGTTTCACTTTATCTTAACATGTTGACTTGTATTGGTTTACTGTTTTACTCTCACATGTTGATAAAGCCCTTAGGATCTGTACTCGACTACTGGGACTATGATGAGATCATACTAGTGGGGCCACGGTAGTCGATGAGTACATCCTATAACTGTTCCTAGTCGAGGGTATATCGAGACAGGGCATCGATACACCAGAGTAGACTAGCGTATACGCATCTTGACCCATATGATGGGCGAAGGATGATCCCATATCCATCGGTGTTAGACATCAGAGATGGTGTACGGGTGCTCAGTGGAGACTGGGTACACTGGACGGACTCGCCGAGAACTCCCAGATGGTGATATACCACACGTCAGATGGCAGTTCTCCGGTGACACTGGTACAGGGTAGTCTGTAGACCCGAGATCGTCATGGAGTCTTGTGTGATTCCCACTGTGCTTTGATTTCCACCTTACCACGTCCAAGAGGGCGTGCAAAACGGTGGCTTTTGAGTACAGTCCCGAATCACATGGAGGCAATGAGCGATAGGAGGGG
Source organism: Agapanthus africanus (assembly GCA_030015575.1). NCBI lineage: Eukaryota > Viridiplantae > Streptophyta > Magnoliopsida > Asparagales > Amaryllidaceae > Agapanthus > Agapanthus africanus. The sequence continues at coordinate 174,279,897 of JASDDO010000004.1, read as the reverse complement.
ATTCGTCTTTCCCGGTATAGGGAGTTGATGTTGTGCTGTGTTCGATTGGCTATAACTGGAAGTCCCTGGCCAGGGCTGATATGGAGATTTACTGGTAAGTGTTACTAGTAGTTTCTCGACCCGTTATGAGCCATACATCGACACAACTTATCGGTTACTGGGATCTGACGTATACCACAACTAGACTTGATATGCGACATATCAGACGAACAGACCGGACTGTACGGGAGTGTTACTGGTTGGATTCACAGGAGAACGCACAGGCTAGCTTGTTGATCTTCTGATCGCTCAATACCTGGGTGGCTGTTACGTTTAGCTGACCGCTTGCAGCTTGTGGGTGTTTGATATGATCATCACCTGCTACCGGCGTATTGACGATTCTTTAGAGTCCTACACAGAGGTTTCTTGGCTCAGGCGAAATGGAGTAGTGGCACATATGTGATATGCGCAGGAGCGAGAATAATGCGATATGGGATACCGTATTATATTCTCGCGATATATGGATATGAACCGGGTCATCGGATCAAGTGTTGATTCAATGAATCGGTACATGATATATTAGTCGGTAATATTCGATATAGCCGGATCGTCGAATCAAGTGTTGATTCGATGATTTAATTTATAATAATATATATGATATATTGTATTACATTATCTAATATTGGCTCGCTTTATGATTTCATTTTCTCAGTGGATGATACATTGATATATATGCGATATATGTTAATTGTATTATTTTCTTTTGTTGCAAATATATAATATATATGTGATATATATTATTGTGACATGATATGATTAATTGTTAAACATGTTTAAGGATGATTAATTGAGATTAGGGTTTGATTAGGGTTAGTAGCTTCATGCACCTTCTAGAAGCTTTTTCTTTTGTCATTCTTAAGATCTTTATGGATGACACATTCTTTAACTCAACCAAACCCTAACTCTAGTTATTTCTCTACAAAATCCTAGCCACTCTTCCTTGACCATGGTTAATAATCAATCATATAGTTTTATTCTATTCATCACAAAAGAAAAAGGATTATCATTATCTTTTCATTATCATCTTCTTCCTTCTTCAAGAAAGCTTGCTAGTTTTTCTTAAGTGATGAAATAAAATGAGAAAATGATTTAAAAGGAAAGCAAAATTACTACTCTCTCATCCTCATCTCATCTAGCCCATGGGATTAGTGTGTTCTTCTCTTTTGAGTGAGAAAGCTTGAGTCGAAGCAACTTCAAGGTAGATCATCGGAGATTTGGAATACTTCGAGCTAGCATGGATCGTTCGAGTCGTGGAGCCTCTCATGAGTCCGGGAGATCGTGGATCGCGGCAAAGGGACTTCTACTCGGAGCTTGTGAAGTGAAGGAGCGGACTACAAAGGTTGTAATCCCTCACACTTAGATAAAAGTTATCTTCTTGCATGTTAAACCCTAATAATCTAGCAAAGATCCCGGCTTTGGGTTGTTCGGCACGTCTAAAATTTAATCCGGGCATGTTTGATGCCTTATGAACCTTCACAAGAGTGCCTAGGAACCCTACAGTGGTATCAAAGCCTAGCTAGAGCATTAGGCGATGTGTTTACGAAGTTAAAACTCCGATCGAACCCGAAACGACGCAAAAAGACCCCTCTCTGGAAATTTTTTAAATTTTGGGATTTTTCTGAATTAAAAATATGTAAAAAAATCAGCAGGGAATTCTAAGAATTACCATAAAACCCGAGCCCCTAATTAAACTAAACTGCGGCGGAACCGCGGCGCAAGCATGCCTTGCGCGGCGGTTCCGCGGCGGAACAGTGAGATCATGACACGTGGATTTTATGGTAATGACCGTAGGTACTTGTTGATGTTTCTGGATATTTTTAACAGTGATTCCAGTATTGTTTAAATCTGGGGTTTATTTGGTAATAGTAGATTCGATCGGAATTTTTAAGTTCGTATTTCTTTCCGGATATTTAGAAACTGTTAAATTATTTGAACGGATATCATTAACTTACTATTTCCCGGTACGGCGAACTTTCAAGTGTTGAATTTTTATTGGGTTTAAATCTTTTGGAAAAATTGTACAAGTTAAGCGGTGAACCCTCTAGAAGACAAAAAACCTTAACTCGATTATGTGACCGTCTTGAACTGCCTTTTGAACCTTCGGGTTTGGGGCAGTACGGCGTGCCACATGTGAGGCGTTGGCTTGACCCTTATACGGCTGGATCACCGGTACTGTGACATATTCTGGGATTATTTGAACCCCGCTCAAGTGTTGAGCAGTTTAGGAAATTTTGGGTGTTTGATAATCTGTTCGAAAAGTTTAATACTGTTTATCTATCTGGAATGTGATACAATATGTGGAATTCATAGAGTTAGGCATGAAATACGAAGTATGTGATATTTCGGATTTACGATGTCTAAAGTGATTGTGGTTTCCAAATATTGGAGTTTTACACTTTCTTTTCTGTGACCGTAAGCGTAATATGTGATATCGCCGGTTTCGTTGCTATATGTCAACGACAATTGGGATGCGCATATTTACTTACGTTGATGATATGAGATATTATGTGTTGCTGTGATATGTTATATTGGATCGTCGCGTTCTGAATAGCCGGGGGTTTTATGTGAGATGAGGGTTTTTATTTTCATTCATGTAAAATTCATTTGTAATGTAATATTCTTTTATTTGGGGCACTTCCAGGTTGCGGTTGCTGTCACCAGTGTATATTATTTACTTTTCCGCATTAGGTAGACCCAAGGAGGGGAGCACAAGTAACCGGGTTCTAGGGTCCAGTGGGAGGCCATCTCGAGGAGTCGAGACCGGGTCTCCTAACCCTAGAATTGGCAGTGTTACTTGCCGCTCTCGTAGGGGTCTTGGGATGTGGGTTTGGCTATTCGTCGCGACCGTGGAATCCGTGTTTTATACAGGCTCGTATTAAAAACACGAACGTCCTAGTATATCCAATATTTCATATATGTTCTTCTGCTGCAATGTTCTGTGATGAGATCATATTACTGCCTGAGACGAATGCTTATACTATATATATATGCTGATATATAAATATTACTGCTTTCGTTTCTTCTGTGATGCTTAGGAAGCATAAGCTGATGGGATTTTTATAAATGAGATTAATAAAAGAAAAGAAACCTAAAGATGTTGTAGAATCAAAAACTTTATAAAAAGGGTAGCTACAGTTTTGCTTTGCACAGTGACATATATGATATGTCCCGCACCTTATTCGATGAGGAAAGGACCGAGATCCCTTCACCGGGAGTGACTCCTTTAGCGAAACTGGCAGATGCTACAAAACGCGGTTTGTCTTTTGATTGCTTTTAGTGTTTTGCTTTGCACAGCGGTTAATATGATATATCCTGCACCTTATTCGATGAGGAAAGGGCCGACGATCCCTTCACCGGGAGTGACCCCTTTAGCGAAACTAAGAAAAGCCTCAAAAACACTCCTTTTCAAAAACACATGATTCTACGACGATATCAAGTTCATTACGCTCAGGGTTTTCTGAAAAACCTGCGTAGCCCTCCGTCATTTCAGATAGATATTATTTAGTATTCGTGCTACGCTTGTTGGCCTGCGTCAAGGCGTAGTGTGCGGTAGCTAACTAGTATATATCTGTTTATGCATATGACGCAGATTGGATTAGGGTAGTCGTGCGACTTTGTTGGCCTGCGTCAAGGGTCGTGCGGGTGGGTTTAATTCAATCAAGAATTGACGGGTTGAACTTGACTAGTGCACTATGGTTTGTTGGCCTGCGTCAAGGTCATAGGATGCTAGGGGTAAAAAATATTATCGGGAATTTCAAGTGTTGAAATTTGCAATGAGATTGCATACCTCCTATGAGATAGTTGGATCCTGATACCCACTGCGAGTAAGAGTTACTCCTGGGAGAGTTTTACACAGGACAATTAGTCATTCAAGTAGGTGTCTAGAAAAGTGTTAACGAGGTTACGCCTCTGGGAAAACGAGGTTTACTTTAATTAGGTCCGTGCGAAAGCACGGGGAACCTCCCTCAAAGTACCGAGACTGATCTGGCTGAAAGATTGACGAAATTGTAGGGTGTAATTAATCCCGGCTAATCTTACCTTTTAGGGTTTTTAAGGTAGATTTGATGAAACCAGTGGGAGACATCCTGATTAGATAAGATAATAACCAATCTAATCTTGCAAGAGCATACGCTAAAGTGTTTTCTTCTCTCTCTCTCCAGGTAGCGACCATGTCATGCCATAATCAAGATAATAATATGGATGTATTGACTGAACCTGATTATTGTACTGAGCAAGGGAACGTTAGACCCATTCTTTCTTATAAGAGTTATAAGACTGAACAGGAAACAGGAGAATATCTGGATTCTCACGCCGCCCAAAAGAACATGCATGTTGATGCATCTTCTTCAGGTGTGTTTGTTATTGAGAACTGTTTCTCAGTTCACCCTACGTCCTGGGTATTAGATACCGGATCAGGATCCCATATATGCAAACAGTTGCATGGGCTATGTAAAGGTAGAGAACTGGGAAAAGGTGATCATTCCGTTCAAGTAGGGAATGGTGCAAGTATTGTAGCCAAAGCAGTTGGCGAATATCACCTTGTATTGCCAAGTCGTAATACACTGATTCTAAATGAGTGCTATTATATACCGAACATGATGTGCAACATTATATCAGTTTCTTTATTGAGTAAAGAGGGATATAATTTTGTAGTACAGGATAATGTTATGAACATATTCCTAGATCAAAAGTTGATTGTATCAGGCTCGTTACATAATGGCATATTCATTCTAAATCAGAATACAGTCCTCAATATACAAAACACACACAAGAGGAAAAGTTCAGATATGAACGAATCCTACTTGTGGCATTGTAGACTTGGTCATATCAATACGATACGACTGGCTAAGTTACATAAAGATGGTTATTTGAATCCGTTCGAATTATCATCTTATGATACTTGCCATTCATGTCTCAAAGGAAAAATGACCAAAGCTCCGTTTAGTGGACACGGAGAAAGAGTTACCGAACTCTTAGGACTGGTATATAGTGATGTATGCGGTCCCATGTCTACGCATGCCAGGAACGGTTCTTCCTACTTCATTACATTCACTGACGATCTCTCAAGATTCGGATATGTGTTCCTGATGAAACACAAGTCTGAAGCTTTTGAGAAATTCAGAGAATATAAGCACAAAGTAGAGAATCAAACGGGCAAAAGTATTAAGATTCTTCGATCTGATCGAGGAGGTGAATACTTAAGCGGTGAGTTCCTAGATTATCTAAAAGAGAATGGGATTCTCTCTCAGCGTACTCCTCCTTATACACCACAGCACAACGGTGTATCTGAGCGGAGGAATCGCACCCTATTAGATATGGTGCGCTCTATGATGAGTACAGCTGAGTTACCTATTTCCTTCTGGGGGTATGCACTGGAGACAGCTGCAGACCTATTGAATATGGTTCCCACCAAATCTGTGCCTACCACTCCATATGAGATATGGAAAGGAAAGAGACCATATCTTAATTATGTTAGGATATGGGGTTGTCCGGCATATGTAAAAACACAAAATCCGGACAAACTCGGCGCAAGGTCTATTCTGTGCAAGTTTATTGGATATCCCAAACATTCGCGCGGGTATATCTTCTACCACACCGAAGAACAAAAGGTGTTTGTTTCTCGGCACGCCACCTTTTTAGAAAAGGAATTTCTTGAAAAAGAAATTAGTGGCTCTGAGGTAGAACTGGAAGAAGTTCCAGCAGAACAAACTACAACAGATGATTTAGTGGAACCAGAGGATTCAGTAGTACCCGACGAACCCCAGCCTCTCCGCCGATCTAGTAGGGTTTCTCGTCCACCTGAGAGATACGACGGTTTTCTCATTGATGGTGGAAGCGAGGATTGCATCATGGATGATGATGAACCGACTAGTTTCGAGCAGGCCATCACGAGTGGTGACTCTGTGAAATGGCTGGATGCAATACGATCTGAGATGGAATCCATGTACACCAACAAAGTATGGACTTTGGAAAATGCTCCTGAAGGGGTAAAACCCATAGGGAGCAAGTGGATCTTTAAAAAGAAATTTGGTGTAGATGGAAAAGTTGAGACTTTCAAAGCTAGACTGGTAGCAAAGGGATTTCGTCAACGACCAGATGTGGATTATGACGAAACCTTTTCTCCAGTGGCTATGCTTAAGTCCATCCGGATCTTACTTGCCATTGCTGCATACTATGACTACGAAATCTGGCAAATGGATGTTAAGACCGCCTTTCTAAACGGTGATTTAGAAGAGTGCGTGTACATGACTCAGCCAGAAGGCTTCGTAGATAGTGGGAGCAGCGGAAAGGTGTGCAAGCTGCTTAAATCCATTTATGGGTTAAAACAAGCATCGCGGAGTTGGAACATTTGTTTTGATGTTGTAGTCAAAGAGTTTGACTTCATCAAAAATATAGATGAACCTTGTATCTATAAGAAGGTAGCAGAGGGTAAGGTAGTCTTCCTCGTATCGTACGTGGATGACATACTCTTGATAGGAAATGATATTCCTATGCTGCAATCAGTCAAGCTCTTCTTATCACAGAGATTCTCAATGAAAGATCTAGGTGATGCCTCCTGCATATTGGGAATCATGATCTATAGAGATAGATCTAAACGGATACTGGGATTGTCCCAATTCAGGTACATTGACACCATACTAAAGAGGTTTAGTATGGAAGAATCCAAGCGTGGGAACCAACCCACGATCTCTGGACTCACTCTCTCCAAAGAGATGTCTCCCAAGACTGATTTGGAGAGAGCTCGCATGCAAGGGATACCCTATGCTTCGGCAGTAGGCTCTATCATGTATGCGATGCTATGTACCAGACCCGATGTAGCATACTCACTAAGTTTAGTGAGTCGGTATCAAGCAGATCCAGGAGAGAGTCATTGGACAGCAGTGAAGAACATTCTCAAGTACTTACGAAGGACTAAGGAGATGTTCTTGGTGTATGGTAACGGAGAACTCCAGGTGGAGTCCTTTACCGATTCCAGCTTCCAAAGTGATAAGGACGACTCTAAGTCGCATTCGGGTTTTGTCTTTACCCTCAATGGAGGGGCGGTATGTTGGAAGAGTTCCAAACAGGATACCGTTGCAGACTCAACGATGGAGGCTGAATACATCGCTGCCAACGATGCTGCCAAAGAGGTTGTCTGGATCAAGAAGTTCATTAGTGAACTTGGTGTGGTTCCATCCATTGAGCATCCAATACCTCTGTTTTGCGATAACAATGGAGCTGTGGCGTTAGCCAAGGAACCCAGGTCCCATCAGAAATCCAGACATATTCTGAGGCGGTATCACCTGATCAGGGAGATAGTTGATCGCCGGGAGATCGAGGTCAGGAGAGTAGATACGAAGGACAACACTGCGGATCCATTCACGAAGGCTATTCCCCAGATACAGTTTTAGAGATTATTCGGGATGCTAGGTATGCGATACTACAGCAGCTGGCCTTAGTGCAAGTGGGAGATTGTTAGTTATGTATATGCCCTAGAGGCCATTGTTGTACATATGATGTATATTATAATGGATGCTTGGATATATATAGATATGACTTTCTTGCTCGTCATGATAGTATGCTATTGGGTTTCACTTTATCTTAACATGTTGACTTGTATTGGTTTACCGTTTTACTCTCACATGTTGATAAAGCCCTTAGGATCTGTACTCGACTACTGGGACTATGATGAGATCATACTAGTGGGGCCACGGTAGTCGATGAGTACATCCTATAATTGTTCCTAGTCGAGGGTATATCGAGACAGGGCATCGATACACCAGAGTAGACTAGCGTATACGCATCTTGATCCATATGATGGGCGATGGATGATCCCATATCCATCGGTGTTAGACACCAGAGATGGTGTACGGGTGCTCAGTGGAGACTGGGTATACTGGACGGACTCACCGAGAACTCCCAGATGGTGATATACCACACGTCAGATGGCAGTTCTCCGGTGACACTGGTACAGGGTAGTCTGTAGACCCGAGATCGTCATGGAGTCTTGTGTGATTCCCACTGTGCTTTGATTTCCACCTTACCACGTCCAAGAGGGCGTGCAAAACGGTGTCTTTTGGGTACAGTCCCGAATCACATGGAGGCAATGAGCGATAGGAGGGGATTCGTCTCTCCCGGTATAGGGAGTTGATGTTGTGCTGTGTTCGATTGGCTATAACTGGAAGTCCCTGGCCAGGGCTGATATGGAGATTTACTGGTAAGTGTTACTAGTAGTTTCTCGACCCGTTATGAGCCATACATCGACACGACTTATCGGTTACTGGGGTCTGACGTATACCACCCCTAGACTTGATATGCGACATATCAGACGAACAGACCGGACTGTACGGGAGTGTTACTGGTTGGATTCACAGGAGAACGCACAGGCTAGCTTGTTGATCTTCTGATCGCTCAATACCTGGGTGGCTGTTATGTTTAGCTGACCGCTTGCAGCTTGTGGGTGTTTGATATGATCATCACCCGCTACCGGCGTATTGACGATTCTTTAGAGTCCTACACAGAGGTTTCTTGGCTCAGGCGAAACGGAGTAGTGGCACATATGTGATTTGCGCAGGAGCGAGAATAATGCGATATGGGATACCGTATTATATTCTCGCGATATATGGATATTAACCGGGTCATCGGATCAAGTGTTGATTCGATGAATCGGTACATGATATATTAGTCGGTAATATTCGATATAGCCGGATCGTCGAATCAAGTGTTGATTCGATGATTTAATGTATAATAATATATATGATATATTGTATTACATTATCTAATATTGACTCGCTTTATGATTTCATTTTCTCAGTGGATGATACATTGATATATATGCGATATATGTTAATTGTATTATTTTCTTTTGTTGCAAATATATAATATATATGTGATATATATTATTGTGACATGATATGATTAATTGTTAAACATGTTTAAGGATGATTAATTGAGATTAGGGTTTGATTAGGGTTAGTAGCTTCATGCACCTTCTAGAAACTTTTTCTTTTGTCATTCTTAAGATCTTTTTGGATGACACATTCTTTAACTCAACCAAACCCTAACTCTAGTTATTTCTCTACAAAATCCTAGCCACTCATCCTTGACCATGGTTAATAATCAATCATATAGTTTTATTCTATTCATCACAAAAGAAAAAGGATTATCATTATCTTTTCATTATCATCTTCTTCCTTCTTCAAGAAAGCTTGCTAGTTTTTCTTAAGTGATGAAATAAAATGAGAAAATGATTTAAAAGGAAAGCAAAATTACTACTCTTTCATCCTCATCCTCATCTCATCTAGCCCATGGGATTAGTGTGTTCTTCTCTTTTGAGTGAGAAAGCTTGAATCGAAGCAACTTCAAGGTAGATCATCGGAGATTTGGAATACTTCGAGCTAGCATGGATCGTTCGAGTCGTGGAGCCTCTCATGAGTCCGGGAGATCGTGGATCGCGGCAAAGGGACTTCTACTCGGAGCTTGTGAAGTGAAGGAGCGGACTACAAAGGTTGTAATCCCTCACACTTAGATAAAAGTTATCTTCTTGCATGTTAAACCCTAATAATCTAGCAAAGATCCCGGCTTTGGGTTGTTCGGCACGTCTAAAATTTAATCCGGGCATGTTTGATGCTTTATGAACCTTCACAAGAGTGCCTAGGAACCCTACATATACCAATGTAGACTAGCGTATACGCTTCTCGACCCATGAGATGGGCAATGGATGATCCCATATCCATTGGTGTTTGACATCAGAGATGGTATACGGGTGCTCAGTGGAGACTGGGTACACTGGACGGACTCGCCGAGAACTCCCAGATGGTATTATACCTCACGTCAGATGGCAGTTCTCAGGTGACACTTGTGCAGGTTAGTCTGGAGACCCGAGATCGTCATAGAGTCTTGTGTGATTCCCACTGTGCTTTGATCTCCACCTTACCACGTCCATGAGGGCATGCAAAACGGTGGTTTTTAGGCATAGTCCCGAGTAACATGGAGGCAATGAGAGATAGGAGGGATTTCGTCTCTTCCGATATTAGGGGTTGATGTTGCGCTGTGCTCGATTGGCCGTAACAGGGAAGTCCCTGGCCAGGGCTGATCAGAGATTTGCTGGTAAGTGTTACCAGTAGTTTCTCGACCCGTTATGAGCCTCACATCGGCACGACTTATCGGTTATTGGGGTCTGACGTTTACCACCCCTATACTTGATATGCGACATATCAGACGAACAGACCGGACTGTACGGTAAGTGTTACTGGTTGGATTCACAGGAGTGTGAGCGGGCTTGCTCGTCGATCTTCTGATCGCTCAATACCCGGGTGGCCATTACGTTTAGCAAACCGCTTGCGGCTTGTGGTTGCTTGATATGATCATCATCTACTGCCGGCGTATTGACAAGTCTTTAGAGTCCTACGTAGAGGTTTCCTGGCTCAAGCGAAACGAAATAGGAGCGCATATGAGATTTGTGCGGGACCGAGAATAATGCGTGTATGTGATACCGTATTTCATTCTCGCGATGAATGTTTCGATTGGTTGTATGCGATATAACCTAGTTATCGAATCGAAGATTGATTCGATAAGTCGATACATTTGATACTAGTCGGTTATGTGTGACATGACAGGATCAGTGAATCAAGTGTTGATTTAATGATTTAATGTATAATTATATATTGGATATATTACTTTGCATTAACTAGTATTGGTTCACTTTAAAAAGGATTTTCTCACTTGATGTGCACATTGTATATGTGATATATTTTTGTGTACACTTAATTGTATCATGTTTGATGATACATGTTAACTTGTGCATGTGTAAAGACTAAACCATGGTTATATGAATGGTTAGGGTTTTGATTACTTATTCATTTATTTATTTTGTTTATTTATTTTGGAAAAGCAAAAAGGAAATGGTGGCTTTTCTTGTTTCTTTCATGAAGCTTCATGAAGAGTTGAAAAATTGACCATTTTGTTTGCTTCCCTTAACCTAACCATTCACCTAACCCTAGTTTACTCTCTACACTTGACTATGGTTAGGATATGATAAGTATTCATATTAGTTTCTTTTTAAAAGGAATACTTATCATATTCTATCATCATCTTCTTCTTCTTCTTCAAGAACAAAACTTGCCACCATTAATGGCATCTTGAGTAAAAGAGTGAGAAATACAATTCTAAAGTGAACCCACCTCCTATTTCTTCATCCTATACCTCTTGCCAAGTAGTATAGGGTGTTTTCTTCACAAGTTTCATTGCTTGGTGAAGTTGGAGCTTGATCTTGTATTGCCTCGACGTAGATCATCTTCGGCATCGAAGCCGACGACCTAGCCCGCCCATTTCTCCGATGGAGCCGATGCAAGAGTCCGGGATCCGGTATGGACAGCGAGAGGACGTCTACGTGGAGCTAAGGAAGTGGAGAACCGGATCTACAAAGGTTGTAGCTTCTTTCTTATAGTTAAGATGTTAACTAGTTTAACTTTTCGCCTAAACTCTAGTCAACGAATCCGTATTAGGGTTTCTCGGCACTTGTAAAATTTGAAATTGGCATGGTTGATACCTTGTGAGACCTCATTAGAGTGCCTAGGAACCCTACAGTGGTATCAAAGCGAGGCTAGAGCCTTAGGCGAAGTGTAGACGACGTTTGAAACCCGATCGAACCGAAACCCTAATTCCAAAATGCTCTCTGGAAATTTTCTGAAAATTTGGATTTTTGTGAATTAAAAATATGCAGAAAACTAAGCAGGAATTTCTAAGAATTACAGTGAAGTACGATCACATGATTCCACCAAAGTGCGGCGGAACCGCGGCATTAGCATGGCTAATGCGGCGGTTCCGCGGCAACTTTGTCTCTTCTACTATTGGTTTCTGCACAGTAATTCTTATAATTTAATGCTATATTTTCTGGGTATTTTTATTATGACTCAAGAGTTGAGTATTCTGGAGTTGTATAGGGAATCGAAGATTCGATCGGATCATCAAATTTTGTCTATGTGTTTTTCCGGATAATTTTAGAATATGTTAAAAAGTTCGACCGGATGTAAATACCCAATCTTTCCCCTGCTGGGAAATTTCCAATTGTTGGACTTTTCCGTAGTTTAATGACGTTCTGAGTAGTGCAAGTAACACGATGGTCCCTCTAGAAGACAACAAACCTTAACTCGATTATGTGACCGTCTTGAACTGCCCTTTGAACCTTAGAGTTTGGGGCAGTACGGCGTGCCACATGTGAGGCGTTGGCTTGACCCTTCTACGGCTGGACCGTTGGTACTGAGGCATGAAGTGAATGTCTTTGAACTTATTTCATGTGTTGAACGGTTTTGGGAAAACTTGGGTGTTCGAATGTTCGATCGGAAAGTTTAATATTTTCTATTTATCCGGAATGTGATACAATAATTGGAATTAACAAACAGTTATGAGATAACTGAATGAATGTTATAAATCTAGCGGTTTAGTTTCACTTGATATTGAAAAGAGTTTTCGATAATGAGACTAAAATACAGGGTTTATAATTGTTAGGCATGTGATGTCTAAGTATTTCATTTGATTAGGCATGCGATGTCTAAAGAGGTTGCGGATTCCAACTGTTGTAGTTTTACACTTTCTTTTCTGTGACCGTAAGTGTAGTATGTAAATATCGCCGGTTTCGTTGCTATACGTCAACGACAATTGGGGTATGCATACTTACTTACGTTGATGACATGTGATGTTATGTGTTGCTGGATATGTTATATTGGATCGTCATGTTCGAATAGCCGGGGTTTTTTATGTGAGATGTGTTTTTCATTTTCATTCATGTAAAAACTTGTATGTAATATTCTTTTATTGGGGCACTTCCAGGTTCCGGGTTGAGGTTGATGTCACCAATATTGTATATTATTTACTTTTCCGCATTAGGATAGACCCAAGGAGGGGAGCACAAGTAACCGGGTTCTAGGGTCCAGTGGGAGACCATCTCGAGGAGTCGAGTCCGGGTCTCCTAACCCTAGAATTGGTAGGGTTGCTTGCCGCTCTCGTAGGGGTCTAGGGGTATGGGATTGGCTATTCATCACGACCGTGGAATCCGTGTTTTATACTGGCTCGTATTAAAAACACGGACGTCCTAGTATATCCAATATTTCATATGATATTTTCTGCTGCGATATCTGTGATGTGATCATTTGATATGTTCTGATGGATACAGTATATAGTATATATGATATATTATATAGACGTTACTTATGTTTTGCACCCGCACTAGCCCTGCTCTGCTCTGTCGTTAGTTACCTAAACAATCTGTAGGGTTCCAGGATGAGTTCGCTCATCGGCTTCCCTTTTGGTCAGTACATGGGTAGCCGTTACGCACAGCTTGTGCCGCTGATGTGCTTGTGGTTAAACCCACTGCCAGGGTATTGACGAGTCTTTAGAGTCCCCCACAGATAGTTTCCCAAGTTCGGGCGAAACGTTGTAGAGGCCGTATGGTTTTATGGCAGGGTTCGAACATGCACGTGCATTTGTGCACATGTCATATTTCGGACAGATAATACTGGTGGGCTTTGGTTTAAGCCGGATCCAAGTATTATATTGAGTCGGAATATTTTAGTCTCATCGTATTCGTATTCGGTCGGAATACGGATACAGGTATGTATATACAGGTGATGGGTATTCTCGTAATCCGTTACGAGAATATTTTAGAAGATGCATTTCTTTTTGGTTAATCATTTTAGTTTAAATGATTAAATGGATTTTGGAAAGTGTGACTCATAGGTGTGACTCATTAATTATAAAATGTTCACTAATGACTCATGTAATGAGTCATCTAGTGAGTCATTAAAGAATTAATGATGTTTTGTTTTGGGTGTAGATATTTTAGGGTTTGTGGAGATATTTTTGGGAGATATTTTTTAAGATGTTTTCTTTACACAACCTTATATATATCTACTCACAAAAGGAAAAAAGAAGGACAAGTTTTTTGCTTGGTTCTTTTGCTCACTTGATTCATTTCTTGAGCTCACACTCTCCAAACCTTAGCATCTTCTTCAACCTCCACTCTTACCCTCTCATGTGATGAGAACCAAAGAGTGTATTGAGACAAAGTATTCCACTCATTCTCTACTTCATCTTGGTCATCTCTTTTAGCAGACTTGATGTCCGAGTTGCCTCGGTATAGAGGCGGGAGCCCGTATAAAGAATCGGTGATGTGGCGCCACCTTGTCGAGAAGATCGGAGTCGCAGAAAGGATCGTGGGATGATGGCTAAAGACCGAAAGACACGGATCGATCGGTATAGCCTTTCTACCTCTTTACAGTTTGTTAGTTTAGCGTTAATGGCAAGATCCGTGTTATAGTATGCGATAGCGCTAATTGTAAAAGTTTTTGTTCCGCGTTTGTCCTTAGATTATTGGCCGGGGCGCTACCGTAGACTTACAGGCTACGCTTAGCACGAGACCAGGTGAGTAGGTTTAATATCTACGGGGAAATCGCCCGTATGGCGTTAAGCGTCAGGACGTGATAGGATATTTTAGTCGTATATATTCATATATACTATTGTAGCATACCCAGTCCTTCTTTCATATAGAAATGGTAGTTAGATGACACTACACTGTCACTAACGGTTTAAGCTGCACGAGCACTATTTGTATGATACACTCACACCGTTAGTGATTGCCATGATACTCGCGCTATAGGATTGCTACGAATCATATATCATTTGATTACCGCATCATTGATGATTAGACATGACTTTATCACATATTGGCATAAATTTACATTGCGCACCTGCACACTGTATATTCATAGTAGTGCTTACATACATTGATATCTTCATACTTGCGCACCTGCACACTGTATATTCATAGTAGTGCTTACATACATTGATATCTTCATACCTGCGCCCTGCACACTGTATATTCATAGTAGTGCTTACATACATTGATATCTTCATACTTGCGCACCTGCACACTGTATATTCATAGTAGTGCTTACAAACATTGATATCTTCATACTTGCGCACATGCACACTATATTTTCATAGTAGTGCTTACATACATTGATATCTTCATACTTGCGCACATGCACACTATATATCCATATTAGTGCACTTATACATTGGCACACTCATATTTGTGTATATATCCACATGCACATCCATACCTATATACATACATATGTCACATACATGGATGATATTGGCTTGATTTCTAGAAATGGGGACCGCATGAGATATTTTCAAAACTGGATCCATTTTAAAAAGAGCGGTTTCCCCCTTTTTAGTCTCAGTGTCATTCGAGACATTGCATGGATTTACGCATTGAGTTTTGGATTCGTGTGATTTCTGGATTTGAGAACCGAGGTATTATTTTAAGGAATTACGCACTGTTTTAAAATCCCGGTTTCTCTTGATATGATATTTTAGTACGTCCACCATGAGTTTTCTCGGTTCTTGAGAGCTTGTGTGATTATACCCGATTCAAGGAGTGGTAGGCACCGTCTGCGGGTACATGGTGGACCCGGTATGGTACCCCGGGGCAAGAAGACTCGTATAGTTAGACGGTGAGCCCGGCGGAGGGACTACTACCTGTTAGTGTATATGCCCTAGGGGACATTATTGTATCATACTATCTTGTATATTACTTAATGGAAGCTTGGGATATTCACAGTTATATTAACAGTCTTGCTAAACATGGTAGTATGCTACTTGGTTTATATCTATCTTAATATGTGTGTACGTATTGATAGAGCCCTTAGGATCTTGCTTGACTACTAGCGTTGTGATGGCAGTCACACTAGTGGGGGCTGGGTAGTCTACAAGCATATCCTTTTTCAGGTCCCTAGTCGTAGGATTATCGAGACAGGGCATCGATACTCTGGAGTAGACTAGTGTGTACGCTTCTCATCCCAGTTGGAGAGATGGTCTGTCCTACAGCCATCAGTACGTCATACTGGAGACAGTATACAGGTGCTCGTTGGGTTATGGGTACACCGGACAGGACTCGCGGGGAACTGTTGGTTGGTATTATACCCGTCGTCAGTTAACAGTTCTAAGGTGATATGAGTACAGCATAGTCCGCAGACTTGACACTGCTACTTCGCCTCGAGTGTGTTCCCACTGTTCTTAGATTGCTACCCTACCACGACTCAAAGGAGTCGTGCAAACAGGTAGCAGTTGGGTGCAGTCCCGAAGCACTTGGAGGCAGTGGCGGTTAGACAGGATTCGTCTCTCCCGGTATTGGGAGTTGATATCGCGCTGTGTCTGGAGAGCCATTACGTAAAGTCCCTGGCCAGGGCAAGTAAGATTTATGGTAGGTTTTCCAGTAGCTTCTCAAGGTGTAATGGGCTTCGCTCCGACATGACTTATACCGCTTTTAGGGGACTGATGCTTGCCGCCCCCCTAGGCTCGATATGCGATAGTCCTAGACGAACAGACCGGAATGTATGGAGATTGTCACATCAGGCTCAGTAGGAGTTCGGATGGGTTTCCTCATCAGCCTTCTTATCGACATCTACCTGGGGACCGTTACGTACAGCTAGTGCTGCTTGCGGTCTGTGGTTGAACCTACTGCCAGCGTAGTAGTCGAGTCTTTAGAGTCCCACACAGAGAGTTTCCCTGCTTCGGGCGAAATGATATAGAGGTTGTATGGTTTTACGACAGGGTTCGGACACATACGTGTTTTTACGCACGTACGATGTTCTGACAGTTTATTCTAGCGGGCTTTAGTTTAAGCCAGATTCTAGTATTGGATTATTGGATTTATACAGTCTCAGTATTTCCGTGTTTTCACGGATATGAGGGGCTTTCTCGTAATTACTCGAGAAGCTTCTAGAAGGTTGATGAGGTGGAGAGCTTAGGTGTTATATGAATTAAATGGTTTTGTGACTCATGGAGATGATTCATCAAGAGAGTTAATGAAGCATTAATGCTTTTAATGACTCACTAGATGATTCATTATGTATTAAATGAAGCATGAAGATATTTGTGCAAATGATATTTTGTGCAAGATATTTTATGCTTCATATATATATACACAAATGAGTTAATTTCCATTTCATTCTCATTATCACATTCTCTCTCCTCAAGCTCTCTCTTTTCAAACCCTAACCCTAAGCTCTCATGTGTTGAGATCAAGGGTTAGCAAGACTAATTGATCCCTAATCCTATTCTATATCCTCTAGGTTGCTTTGATTAGCACTCTTAGTTACCTAGTTACCTCAAGTTAGAGGTCAAGCTTAGAGTAGTAGCTCTCGGGTGGATCTTCTATCACAAAGAGGAGGCCGACGAGGAGGTGGTCAACGAGAACAAGAAGGACTTGGTTCATTAGGTATAATCTTCTTTCATAGTAGCTAATCCCTCCTATGATGTTGTTAGTTAGGGTTTGGCAAAGATCTATAAGTTAGTCGATGTTTGTTTTAAACAAAATGATTATTTTACCTATTCCGCCTCCCCGCAACTTGTTGGGTGTCTAACGTCGACTTACAGTGGTATCAGAGCCTCGCTAAACCATAACTAACATGTTAGAAAAGTCGTTAGAAATTCGATCGCAAAACGAACCCGAAAAAACATCATTTTCACATAGTTTCTGTCGATTTTAAAACGGGGTCTAAAAATTTTTCAGGGACCCTTAAAATTACAAGCACGGAATTATAAGAACACTGGAGAAATTTGGGTTCGTGACTCAGCCAAACCACCGCGGAACCGCGGCCGATCCAAGCGATCCGCCGTGGATCCGCGGCCGAGTTGAAGCCGAGTCGGCCCAAAATTCCCCTGTAACTCTTCTGTGTTGATTTTGTTCTTTCTGGGATGTTTTGTTTCTGCTCAAGTTTCAGGTGCACAGAGAATTTTTTGGAGTAGAATCATTTGTGTTTGCTTGATCGAAATTCTAAGATGTTTGGCTAACTTGATTATATCTGTGATTTGTTTAATGTGTTCGTAAACCTCCTCTAACTGCTAGTATGTCGGTTAGCAGGGGGTTGCACATTTCTGTAATGTTTTTTACTGGTTTGTGTTTGTGGACTTGTTGGATTGTCGTGAATGGATAGCCGGGGATGTGAGACGAGTGTTTCTTTCATTCAAATGTAATTTGTAAATTGTTGTAATATTCTTTTGCGGGGCACATCCGGGATGAGGTTGTAGCCACGGTTGTATTATTTCATTTACTGTTTTATGCTTCTAGGATAGACCCAAGATGGGGTGCACAAACTACCGGGTACTTTGAAGTGTTTAGTGTCCTACTCACGTTGTTGAGGGAGACCGCTTCACTTCGGGTACTAGGCGGGTAATTTTCCGTACCCGTAGGGGTCTGGGGTGGGGTTTTGGCTATTCATCGCGACTGTGTAATCCATCTTTCTTTGCAGGCTCAAAAGAAACGCGGATTCGTAGAAAATCCAATATGTTCATCTGTGATCTGGAATGCCTATTATTGCGTCTAACGAATGTACAATATCTATATATGATAGCTATTAGACGTCACTTATGTTTTGCACCCATGCTAGCCCAGCCCCCGCTCTGTCGTTAGTTAAGTAACCTGACGGGTGAATGACGGGACCCAGTGGCGAATGCGGATGGCATAAGAGGACGTTGTATTTTCGTTGTTTTCCGCAATGATAGGTTAATTGATGGGACGCATTATATTTATGCAAAGAAAATAAACCAAAGTTGAATCGTTGGAACAGTTTAAAAGAAACCACTCGGTTATTTTAAAACAGAGGATATTTTTTAAATTGCGGAGCTTTAACCACTCCTTTTAAAAGCTATCAGGTTCCTTCGATCATATCAAGTTCACTACGTTCACGGTTTCACCAAAACCATTCGTAGCCCTCCGTCATTTCATTTGGGTATTCAGTAGTATTCAAGCTATGTATTTTGACCAACGCCAAGGCATAGTGTTTGGTAGCTGCTGGGTATTCATTTGTTGCATAGATAGATGAGTTAGTTTGGGACAGTCGTATTATCATTTGGCCAACGTCAGGGGTATGTACGGATGGGTTCAAATTAACAAGATAATGATGGGTAGAACTTGACATGTGACTTATGACATTTTGACCAACGCCAAGGTCATAAGAGCATGGGGCATAAATTTATATCGGGAATTTCTAAAGAAACTGAAATTTGCAAAGAGATGCATACCATTTGGAGTGTGATAATTTTGGTAGGATTCCTTCAGCTTTATCACACGATGATATTTGGATCCCGGTCCTACTGTGAGTATCTGCTACTCATCAGGAGATTCGTCACTTAACGATCAATGCTATAAACCAAGCAGGTGTCGAGAAAGGTGTCAGTGGGGTTACGCCCCCAGAGAAAAGAGGTTATTTAATTAAGGAACTTCGCGAAAGCGTCGTAAAACCTCCCTCGAAGTACCGACACTGGCCTGGCTAAACGGATAAGCAAGGATTGTACGGTGAGAATAGTCCTGGCTAGTTCTTCCTTTTTGGTTTGAAGAGGGATTCGAGAAACAGTGGGAGCCATCCAGTTTAGATAAATTAAAAACCACTCTAAACTTGCAAGAGCATCATGCTAAAGTGTTCCCTCTCTCTCATTGCAGCGACCCAAAACATGACAGGCCTTAAGTTACTATTAGAGAAAAATATTTTGACAGGGCCAAACTATAAAGATTGGTTCCGGAATGTTAAGATGGCTTTGACTTATGACAAATTGGGGTATGTCCTTACTGCTAAGACACCGCTGTCCCTGGTCCAGATTCCAGTATTGCGGATAAGGAAATCCACAAAACCTGGGAGTTAGATTGCGCGAAGGCCAAATGGATCGTGCTTGCCTTTATGAATAATGAACATCAGAGGAGGCACGAGGATATGGATCTTGAATCCATATTTCTCTACACAAAGGATCTGTATGGAGAGCAATCTCGTATAGCAAGATACGAGACCTCGAAGAACATGTTTCAGTCGAGGCTGGCCGTCGGATCATCTGTAGGAGAACACGTCCTAAAGATGATTGGCTATATAGAAGAGCTCGTGGACCTCGGGACGACTTTGGAGAACGAGTTGTATACAGACTTGGTTCTTCAGTCCCTTCCATCCACCTACGCCCAGTTTATTCTGAATTTCAACATTCAAGGAAAAGAAGTTGAACTTCCAGAACTTCTTAACATGTTGAGGAGTGCAGAGGGCACCTTGCAGAAAGCAAGGGATACACCCACTATGTTTGTTCGCGGTGCTTCCTCTTTCGGGTCCAAGGCTAGGGCCAAAGGAAGGAAGAAGAAGGCCGCTACCAAACCTAGAGGAGGTGTTGGTAAGGTGGGAGCTAAGGGAAAGACAAAGGTTGCAATGCCAGTAGTGGCAAAGGACGAGTGCTTCCACTGTCGTAGAAAAGGCCATTGGAAGAAAGATTGCAAAGCTTGGATTGTCAAGAACCAGGACCCGAAGCAAGCTATGGCTTCGACTTCAGGTGTGTTTGTAATAGAAAATTGTCTATCAAGCAACTCTACTTCCTGGGTATTGTATACCGGATCAGGATCTCATATATGCAATTCATTGCAGGCACTGAGAGACCGTAGAGTGCTGAAGGTTGGTGATATGACCCTCCAAGTTGCTAACGGAGCTAGCGTGGGTGCTGTGTCCGTAGGGGATTATCAACTAGGATTGACAAGTGGACATATTTTGGTTTTGCGCAACTGTTTTTGTATACCTAATTTAACGTGTAATATCATATCAGTTCGTTGTTATCAAAAGAAGGTTATGATTTCACGTTTGTAAGCGATATTGTTAACATCCACCTCAATCATGGTTTGATTGGGTCCGGTACACTAGATAACGGTATATACGTATTAAACCAATTATAGATTTTCAATGTCCAGAACACACTAAAAAGAAAGTCTCCAGATATAAATCAGGCTTTCTTATGGCATTGTAGACTGGGTCACATCAATGAGACAAGGTTAACTAAGTTACATAGAGAAGGATATTTGGATCCGTTCGAATATCAATCTTATGCCACTTGTCAATCATGTCTCAAAGGAAAGATGACAAAGACTCCATTCACTGGACATGGAGTAAGAGCGAGCGAGCTCTTAGGACTCATACACAGCGATGTATGTGGTCCAATGTCTATACATGCAAGAGGTGGTTTTTCATATTTCATTACTTTTACGGACGATTACTCTAGGTACGGATTCATTTTCTTAATGAAACATAAATCCGAGGCCTTTTAGAAATTCCAAGAATATAAGAATGAAGTAGAAACCAAACCGGCAAAAGTATCAAGACACTGAGATCTGATCGAGGTGGTGAATACTTAAGTGCCGAGTTCCTAGGTTACCTAAAAGAGAAAGGAATTCTCTCTCAGCTTACTCCTCCATACACTTCACAGCATAACGGTTTATCGGAGAGACGGGACAGGACCCTATTAGATATGGTACGTTCGATGATGAGTAATGCTGAGTTACCGTGATCTTTTTGGGGTTATGCGCTAGAATCAGCAGCATATCTTTTGAACAGGGCTCCTACCAAGATTGTACCTACTACGCCATATCAGATGTGGAGTGGGAAGAAACACTATCTTCAGTATCTAAAGATATGGGGATGTCCAGCTTTTGTTAAAAAGCAGCAAGCGGACAAACTCAAGGCACGATCAGTACAGTGTAAGTTTGTGGGATATCCAAAGAACTCCAAGGAGTATTTCTTCTATTACGCTGAGGAACAAAAGATTTTTTGTTTCTCGTAATGCCCATTTTCTAGAACATCAGTTTTTAGAAAAGGAAACAAGTGGGAGCGAAATAGAAATGGAAGAAATTCCAGAACCACAAACTACTACTGAAAATTTGGTAGAACCAGTAGTTCAAGAAGAACAGGACATTCCTGCACCCCTCCGCAGGAGTAGTAGGCCGTCTCATCCGCCTGAGAGATACTACTGTTTTCTCATAGATGGGGATAGAGAGGATTGCATCATTGATGATGATGAACCTACTAGCTTCCAGCAGGCCATCCAGAGCAGCGACTCGGTAAGATGGCTGGATGCAATGCGGACTGAGATGGAGTCTATGTACACCAACAAAGTATGGACTTTGGACTTTGCTCCAGATGGGGTAAAACCTATAGGATGCAAATAGATCTTCAAGAAAAAGATTGGTGTAAATGGACAGGTGGAAACCTATAAGGCTAGACTTGTTGCAAAGGGTTTTCGTCAAAGACCTGGTTTGGACTATGACGAAACTTTTTCTCCAATGGCTATGCTCAAATCCATTCGGATCCTTCTTGCCATTGCTGCCTTCCATGTTTATGAGATCTGGCAGATGGACGTAAAGACGGCTTTTCTAAATGGTAATTTAGAAGAGTGCGTCTATATAGATCAGCCAGAAGGTTTCAATCAGAGTGGGAGCAGCGGGAAAGTGTGCAAGTTGCTTAAGTCCATTTATGGACTGAAGCAGGCATCACGGAGTTGGAACATCTGTTTTGATGAAACGGTCAAAGAATATGACTTTATCAAAAATTCAGATGAACCATGTATATATAGTAAAATTGTAGCATGAACTGTCGTATTCCTCGTCTTGTACGTGGATGACATTCTATTGATAGGAAATGACATTCCTATGCTACAATCTGTCAAAGGATTCTTATCACACAAGTTCTCCATGAAAGACCTGGGTGATGCCTCTTACATTCTGGGGATCCGGATCTATCGTGATAGATCCAAGAGGATGTTGGGACTTTCACAGTCCAGGTATATCAACACTATACTGAAAAGATTCAGTATGGAAGATTCTAAGCGCGGTAGTTTACCGGCTTGTCACGGAATCACCCTCTCCAAAGAGATGTCTCCCAAGACTGATTTGGAAAGGGATCGCATGTCTATTATACCCTACGCTTCTGCGGTAGGCTCTATAATGTATATGATATTGTGCACCAGACCAGATGTAGCTTACGTACTGAGTGTGGTAAGCAGGTATCAGTCAGACCCACGGGAGAAGCACTGGATAGCAGTAAAGAACATTCTCAAGTACCTGAGAAGGACTAAGGAGATGTTCTTGGTTTACGGCGGAAAAGACCTCAAGATCGAGGCCTTTGCTGATTCCGGCTTCCAGAGTGACAAGGATGACTCCAAGTCCATGTCAGGTTATGTCTTTACCCTTAATGGAGGGGCGATGTGCTGGAAGAGTTCCAAGCAGGACACCGTTGCTGACTCGACGATGGAAGCAGAGTATATCGCTGCTTGCGATGCCGCAAAAGAAGCAGTCTGGATGAAGAAGTTCCTAACAGAACTTCAGGTGGTTCCTACCATTATTGATCAAATACCGCTGTATTGCGACAACAACGGAACTATAGCTTTAGCAAAGGAACCCAGGTCCCATCAGAAGTCCAGACAAATCTTAAGGCGGTATCACCTGATTAGGGAGATCATAGATCGCCAGGAGATCGAGGTCCGGAGAGTTGCTACAGAGGAGAACACTGTTGATCCATTCACAAAGGCCTTACCTCAGATTCAGTTCGAGAGGCTACTCAAGATGATCGGTCTTCGATACGCCAGTATATGGCCCTAATGCAAGTGGGAGATTGTTAGTGTATATGCCCTAGGGGCCAATTATTTTATCATACTAGCTTGTATATTACTTAATGGAAGCTTGGGATATTAACGGTTATATTAACAGTCTTGCTAAACATGGTAGTATGCTACTTGGTTTATATCTATCTTAATATGTGTGTACGTATTGATAGAGCCCTTAGGATCTTGCTTGACTACCAGCGTTGTGATGGCAGTCACACTAGTGTGGGCTGGGTAGTCTACAAGCACATCCTTTTTCAGGTCCCTAGTCGTAGGATTATCGAGACAGGGCATCGATACTCCGGAGTAGACTAGTGTGTACGCTTCTCATCCCAGTTGGGGAGATGGTATGTCCCACAGCCATCAGTACGTCGTACTAGAGATAGTATACAGGTGCTCGTTGGGTTACGGGTATACCGGACATGACTCGCAGGGAACTGTTGGTTGGTATTATACCCGTCGTCAGTTAACAGTTCCCAGGTGTCATGAGTACAGCATAGTCCGCAGACTTGACACTGCTACTTCGCCTCGAGTGTGTTCCCACTGTTCTTAGATTGCTACCCTACCATGACTCAAAGGAGTCGTGCAAACAGGTAGCAGTTGGGTGCAGTCCCGAAGCACTTAGAGGCAGTGGCGGTTAGACAGGATTCGTCTCTCACGGTATTGGGAGTTGATATCGCGCTGTGTCTGGAGAGCCATTACACAAAGTCCCTGGCCAGGGCAAGCGAGATTTACTGGTAGGTTTTCCAGTAGCTTCTCAAGGTGTAATGGGCTTCGCTCCGACACGACTTATACCGCTTTTAGGGGACTGACGCTTGCCGCCCCCCTAGGCCTAATATGCGATAGTCCTAGACGAACAGACCGGAATGTATGGAGATTGTCACATCAGGCTCAGTAGGAGTTCGGATGGGTTTCCTCATCGGCCTTCTTATCCACATCTACCTGGGGACCGTTACGTACAGCTAGTGCCGCTTGCAGTCAGTGGTTAAGCCCACTGCCAGCGTAGTAGTCGAGTCTTTAGAGTCCCACACAGAGAGTTTCCCTGCTTCGGGCGAAACGATATAGAGGTCGTATGGTTTTACGACAGGGTTCGGACACATACGTGTTTTTACGCGCGTACGATGTTCGGACAGTTTATACTAGCGGGCTTTAGTTTAAGCCAGATTCTAGTATTGGATTTATACAGTCTCGGTATTTCCGTGTTTTCACGGATAGGAGGGGCGTTCTCGTAATTACTCGAGAAGCTTCTAGAAGGTTGATGAGATGGAAAGCTTAGGTGTTATATGCATTAAATGGTTTTATGACTCATGGAGATGATTCATCAAGAGAGTTAATGAAGCATTAATGCTTTTAATGACTCACTAGATGATTCATTATGTATTAAATGAAGCATGAAGATATTTGTACAAATGATATTTTGTGCAAGATATTTTATGCTTCATATATATACACAAATGAGTTAATTTCCATTTCATTCTCATTATCACATTCTCTCTCCTCAAGCTCTCTCTCTCTCTCTTCAAACCCTAACCTTAAGCTCTCATGTGTTGAGATCAAGGGTTAGCAAGACTAATTGATCCCTAATCCTATTCTATATTCTCTAGGTTGCTTTGATTAGCACTCTTAGTTACCTAGTTACCTCAAGTTAGAGGTTAAGCTTAGAGTAGTAGCTCTCGGGTGGATCTTCTATCACAAAGAGGAGGCCGACGAGGAGGTGGTCAACGAGAACAAGAAGGACTTGGTTCATTAGGTATAATCTTCTTTCATAGTAGCTAATCCCTCCTATGATGTTGTTAGTTAGGGTTTGGCAAAGATCCGTAAGTTAGTCGATGTTTGTTTTAAACAAAATGATTGTTTTACCTATTTCGCCTCCCCGCAACTCGTGGGGTGTCTAACGTCGACTTACACTACCTACCGGTGATTGGTGGGACCTGGCGGTTATCCGGAAGATACTGACCAGAGTTGAGAGATGGATACGGGCCGACCCGTACTACCGGGGCCGAGGGCCGATTCCGCAGGCGGAGCCCGTGGGCCGATCCAGACTGACGGAGTGTAACATTTCAAAAAAAATAAAATATTATTTTTGGGAATTTTTATAATTTAATAATAAAATATTGAATATTTTAATAAGGCGGTATAATTAAATACCGATAAATTTGTGAAAAAATTTGGAAAATTATAGAAATTATTTAAAAGAGGGCGTTTTATGTAAATTAAGCAAATTTTAAGTTTTTATGTTTAATTATATGCTAATTTAGTGCTAATCGCGATTAAAAATCGCTAATCGTGCTTTAAACATGTTTTGTGCAAACATGCACCATATCTTTTTTTATCACTTGTTGCGTTTTTACTACATGTTTTTGGGTACATGGCTTTTGTTTTGGGGTTACTATTGTTGGGAGAAGGAAATTTGAAAAGAAAAGGAAAAGAATATTATATAGAGGTATGATTAAGAGAGAGAAAGAGTGGGTGAGGGGTCAACCCATGTCTTGAACCATCCCCCATCATTTGTTTCACTCATTTTCCTCTCCCTCTCTCTCTTCTAGCTGCTGCTGCTGCCCCTTCTTCCTCCTCCACAAAATCCCCCAAAACATCATGAAAATCACCTCAAAACTCAAGTCCCATTTCATTAACAAGATGCATGAGCTCACTAGCTACACCATGGACCAAGAAAGAAAAGATTTTTAGGACTTTGGGCAACTCAAGAAAATTCTTGAGTTGCCAAAGGAGGTAATTTCTGCACCAATAGTGTAGTGTTTCGAATCATTGTGCATCCATACATGTTTCATGTAGATATTATGTGGTTTGGGTTAACTTTGAAAATTCTAGTTAGGGTTTATGGAAATTGATGGTTGTGATGTGAAATTGAGCTCAGTAGAGGCCATACAAACCCCCTAGTGCTAGAATTCAGGCCTAAAACAGAGACTAGAATACCGGAATACGGATTTAGAAAAGCCGATATCGGGAAATTGTGGAATCTGTGAGGGCTAAATGGAATCTGCTAACACCCGGAGCCTCTGAAAATTTTTTTGCAAGGACAGTGAGACATGCAGGTGATTTAGAACATACCCTAAAAACCCTAGCCCCTATCTCCCAATTCTAGCCGCAGATTTAATCTGTATGGCCGCAAATTGCGGCCTGGGTCCCACCATTTTGATCCGTGTTGGTTCTGTAGCTTTATCTCATGTAAACTAGACCCTTGGCATGTACAAAATTGACCAATTTGACCTAGGGTGAAATCTGTGACCTTTTTCCTGAGTTGCTGTTTTGATTCGGGTTTCGTTTTGCGTATTTTAAATTCTGGATTTGTGTATTTGTGTTTTACCTCGATCACTTGATGTTCGTACGATGATATCGAGGGTTGTTTGATGGTTTTGAAAGCGTAGTCCATAGGTTCTAACCTATAGGCCTTAGCATGTCGTTTTGGTTTTCCGATGTGATTTTAATGTGCGTTTGCGATTGTGTTATCTTTGTAGGTAACTTCGCGAGGGCTTCATATGACGAGATGATGAAGGCGACATCGACACCGACACCCAGGATGCAGGTGAGTAGATTATATCTACAGGGGAAGTCGGGTGGATGGCGTATAGCACCCCCGCAGTTCGATACTTAGTATACTAGATATATACTATATCTATAAGTATGATAGCGTTAAGTATGTATGGATATTCTAGATGTGATTAGGTGTACTATGGATAGATTAGGGTTTAGAAGTAAACTAGTATAGTTTCTTAGTTGCGGACCCTAGAATAGGGTTACACCCACCCACACACACACATGCTTGCTTGTTATACTTATACCTGGATGATGAGGATAGTGTATGATATTTGGAGATGAGTCGATGAGATTGGGCATAGCGCCATGAGATCGGTGATATGATATAGTTCGTATTTGGGATACGACATGAGATTTTAGCGGGCCTTTGGACGTGTGTTTCACACACGCATTTATATTTATATAGATGGTATCGTTTAGTACTAGACTAGATCAGTACCCCAGATCATGAGATATGACGATAAGGATACCAGATAGTGGATGTGGTGATTGTGATATTGACCCGTACCCAGATTTGGGATGCCGTACGATGATTTACCGTACGAGCTTTATTTGATGATAAGATCTGCACTCATGACTCGAGGATGTCATATGATATTGTATCGTACGCGGTACCTTTGAGGCGGGATCACCGACTATTATATTTATATATATACATATATATATATATTGACTCAGATTTAGGTGGTTCCCATACCCCTCCCGATTAGCATGTTAGTTAGATCTGTAAGTTGCATAGTAGATGCTAGACTAGACTCGAGTCATACCTATTTCAAAAACTAACGAATCGGGAGTATTTTAAAGACAGGCAAAGGGATTTTATAGATATTTTCAAAGGGCGCGCTTTTCTTAAAAACACCGTAGCCCTTATTTTCCTAAAAACCCCGATTCGTTTTCTTTCAAATGGCAAAACAGTATGACATAAATACATTGATGTAGATACCGCACTGTTGTGTTTATTATTCATTTGTCGTATATTCTTGCTTTCGCATCGCATTGCATGTTTAAATATGTTCATTGTTATATTAAAACCATGCTGTTAGGACACCAGCACCATTATCGATAATGCATATGTTCCACGTACACCTTCTTGCCGGCTCACACACTTCATCATCGATAATTGCCATGTCACTACACTATAGGACTGTTGCATTCAGGGTATGACCCCTTGCATGGCATACTTGTGCACATACCTATTGTACATTCATACTTATGCACATACCTATTGTACATTCATACTTGTGTACTTACATATTGTACACTCATACGTGTGCACATACTTATTGTACATTCATAATTGTGTACTTACATATTGTATACTCATACTTGTGCACATATATATTGTACACCCATTCTTTCATACATACGTATTTGTACATACATAGATGGTTCTGGCTTGATTTGGGATTTGGGAACCGCAAGATACTTTTAAAACTGATTCATTTCAAAAGAGCAGTCTTCCCTCGCTTTGTGCATATTACCGTTTTATGTCGCATGATATACTGATATGCTTACATTTCTTTTATATGTCGCATACATCATGCTTTATGACTATACGCATTGAGATATGTTGTTTCCATAATATTTCTGGATTTGGGAACCGTGGGTATTTCAAAAGAGAATGTATTGTTTTAAAAACTCGGTTACCCTTGATATGATATTTCAGTGCATCCACCATGTGTTTTCTCGGTTCTGAGAGCGACATGTGAAACCCGATTCGAGGAGAGGTAGGCACCGTTTGCGAGTACATGGTGGACCCGGTGAGGTACCCCGGGGCAAGAAGACTCGTATATGTTGGACGGTGAACCCGGCAGGGGAGTACTACCTACCGGTGATTATTTTGAGCTCGGCGGATATCTGGGGGATACCGACCGGAGTTGAGAGATGAGACGGGCCGATCCGGACTGACGGAGCCCTATGTATATGAGGATTTACGTGACGATGCTAGGCACATGTTTCATGATGTTTTCGAGTGTCGATGCTTGACACTCAGGTTCCATGATTTGATATGTCGCGAGCGGCATATGTTTATTTACATCCTCATACTTTCATGCATATGCGTTATGATATTTACATGCATGATGCTTATTGTCATTGGGTGACACGTGGATGAGATCCACACATATACATACATACATATAGTTGACATTGATGATATTGATCACATGGTTGGATGATATCCACATATTCATAGACTTCATGATATAGTCGACATTGATCATACCTCATATTTATGATATGTTATTACCTGAGGCACTGGCACGAGCACTTGGAACTACACTCATGTATAGATGTTATATTGCCACCTTATCATGCTTCAGACTTATTCATTTGAGGTTTATATATATATCTGATCGTATTGATCTAGGATTGTGTCATACATACGATTTATGCTCTGTGATATTTTCTATTCACGAGTTGGCAACTCACCCCCGTTGTGCCACAGTTCTTGCAGGTTTTGTCGTACAGGTTTCATTGCGGCTTTCTGGCACACTGCTTCCCTTACGGGTGATTTGCTTTGGTAGGTGGGTTCTTTTGCATCAGAACCACCATTGTACTTGTATTATTCAGTTGTATCTAGTAATTCCATCAACCAAACATGTATATTTGTTTCAGACTTAGAAAACCAGTTATGTATTATTTTGACCTTAGAGTCGCGCGTTGTAGTATTATGGTTTTCATGCTGATTTTGAGTTTTCCTTTGAGTTTTGATCCTCATCCTTCGGCGTTGTATATTATACTGCTTGCGTGATTGTGACTGTCGATTGACGAAGAGCTAGCTCCCGCTTGGGGATGCCTTTTATCATTGTATATATATTATTCTTGTTGTACCCCATTCGGGGTCAGTATTTACAAAGGAAACTCTGCCGAAATTTTCAGAAAAGACTATAGATTTTAAAAATGCATATTCGGCTTACTTATTTAAAAACCTTGCTTTTAAAACATGTTTTCCTTACTTCTTAAAAACTAGTTTTCTTTATTTACTCTTTAAAATGGTTTTAGATTTCTGGGATTTTGGCTTACTTGAATTAGATGGGGTCCTATAGACTTCATATGATTCAAGGGCCAGTCACGGGCTATTTCGAGTCGTGACACGGAGCCCGATACATGAGGATTTGCGTGTCGATGCTGGACACTATTATTTTATGATATTTCGAGTGCCGATGTTGGGCACTCACGATTCCATGAGATTCACAAGATTTGAGGGCTGATTAGAGTGACGGCGCCTGAGTTTTAACTGGGATTTGGGTGCATTGATGGGTACCAGTTATTTTCCACGTTGACATTCCGTGTAGATGCTATTTATTCCCATGCTCAGCATTCAGTGTTATGCATCTCATCCTGTATCTGTAGTACCTGATAGAGTACTTATGCACAATTGCATTTGCTATGCATGATTATCGCATACCCTGCTCATCATATAGAGATGTTATTAGATTGCACTTGTTATGCATGATTATTGCATACCATGCTCATCCTATATAGATGTTATTAGATTGCATTTGCTATACATGATTATTGCATACCCTGCTCATCCTATATAGATATTATTAGATTGCATTTGCTATGCATGATTATCGCATACCCTGCTCATCATATAGAGATGTTATTAGATCGCACTTGTTGCATGATTATTGCGCATCCAGCTCAACATATAGATGTTATCTGTTGGCATAGATTAGAGTATCACAGTACGTGCATACTCGCGATTACCTTTATATGTTATCTACTATTCACGAGTTGGCAACTCACTCCCGTTGTGCCACATTGTTTGCAGGTT
This sequence comes from Agapanthus africanus, assembly GCA_030015575.1. NCBI lineage: Eukaryota > Viridiplantae > Streptophyta > Magnoliopsida > Asparagales > Amaryllidaceae > Agapanthus > Agapanthus africanus. Next base: position 174,249,080 of record JASDDO010000004.1, on the reverse strand, counting down.
GCCCCTCAGAGTAGTCGCGGCAGGCTGCTTTCTTGTATCTTTTGATACAGATACCACTGCAGTTGGCGTGTGAGCCCTTTTGCTGATAGGTGGGTTTTTTTTGCAGTATCCGTTTATTTTCCAGTTGTATACACTGTTGTATCTAGTACTCTCCATCTACTATTCATGTATTGACTTAGAGACTAATTGTGATGACGATGTATATTATTTTGTACTCTGGTGTCGAGCTCGTTGTGAGCCAACTTTATTTATGTAGTTTTATCTTTCATGATACTTGTTTTCACTTATATTGCTCATTCCTTCGCTACGGCATCGTATACTATTATTGTGGTGATTGTTCCGCCATTGGGCGTGATTGCTCCCGTTTCGGATGCTTTATTCTTATTATATGTCATCTTTATTTATATCTTGTCTTGTACCCGATTCCGGGGCTAGTTTTTACAAAGGAAATGCTGCCGAAATTTTTTAAAGAAAACAACTTAAACTTTAAAGAATTTTACTAAATTACCAAGGTTTTCTAAATGTTTTAACAAATGTTTCTATTAAATGTTTTAACACTCACTACTTTTAATGGTTTTGATTTCTGGGTTTCGGCCTACTTAGTCGCGTTACGCCTGCAGACGTTACGTGATTAAATGCCGGTCACGGGCCGAACTTTGGACCGTGACAATTTTCTTCGTCTGTTAGCTCGTAATGAACCGCCATTCGTAGAGAGGGTAGCTCTATCTCGAGGGGGAGTACCTCTTCTGTACCGAATACCAACGTGAATGGCATTGTATTTGTGGCCGTTTTGAACGTGGTCCGATAAGCCCAGAGAGCTTCCTGCAGTCTCTCGTGCCAGTCCTTTTATTTTTGGACACCGTCTTCTTTATGATATTCGTCAAGGTCTTGTTGAAAGCCTCGTCTAAAGCGTTAGCTCGAGGATTATAGACCGAAGAGTATCTCCAGTCTATGTTATGTTGCTGTGCGAAGCGGCTGATTTTGTGACTTCTGTAGGCCGGCTCGTTATCGGAGATAATTCGTCGCGGAGTGACGAACGGATAGATGACGTGTGTCTTGAAGAAATAGAGAATATTCTCCGTCTTCACTTCTCTTAGCGATACTGTTTCTGCCCACTTAGAGAAATAATCAGTTGTCGCCAATATGAACCGATGTCCTTTGGATGATGCTGGTTCAACGGGCCCAATTATATCGGTTCCCCACATTTTAAACGGCCAGCTAGCCACTGTTGGGTAGTGGGAGCGCCCCGGCCATCGAACCGTGTCTAGATACGGAACAAAAATTTCTTAAAACCCGGCGCTACCATTACCCGATTTGCAAGATCGAAAACATTAACCCTAAAACTAGCAATTTAACAAAAGGAGATAGAATGGTTATACCTAATGAACCAAGTCCTTCGGGTCTTCAACCATTTCCAAGCTCCAAGTGATGCGGATCGACTTTGGTCTCCGGTCTTCCTTCATCTCCGATGATCCACCCGAGGGAAACGACACAAGCTCCAGGTTCGCCAATTGAACCAACCGACCATCCAAGATAGCTAGTAATGGAGAGTGGGGTGTGTAGGATAGTGTCACTAAAACTTTCTCTCAACCTTTTATGCTCATATAACAACCATGGAAGATGTGGAGATCATGAAGGCATGGAATGGCATGAGCTTAGAAATTGGCTAAGTGTTTTGGGTGTATTAGTAAAATGAGAGTGAGCTAGAGAGAGTGACACAAGTGAATCATCAAATGAGCAAAGGAAAACCTCCACCACTAAGTGGTCGGCCCCCTCTCTCCTCACCCAAAAATAATGCACACAAAAAACTTACCAAATTACAATAAAGAATTCAACCCATACCAATCACAACATGCACAAAAGCCATGCTTTGACCTAAAGCCCATGCCTTGCCATGTCACCAATTCCACCTCATCAAAACATGTGATTTTCTAAAGAAAATCAATAATGAGGTGGTATCTTCTAGAAGCCATTCCGTATATATACAGAATGCTTACCGGTACATGTATCGAAATACACATACGCGTATTCGTACGAAAATACGAATAGCCAAGAGAGAAAATGAATAGTGAGCAATAATACTAGAATACATATATATAAATACATACGTAAATTATTAAATCAAAACTTGATTTAACAATCTGGCTTAATCCTAAGCCGCTGGTATTATCAACCGTCCGATTAAAGTCTGTGCAGTCCGTGCACATATTTAATCGGACACCTGTATGTATCAACATACGTCGCCTATACCATATCGTCTGAACCGTGAAAACCCTCTGTGTAGGACTCTAAAGAGTCGTCAATACGTTGGATGTGGGTTTAACTACAAGCACATCAGCGGCACTAGATGTACGTAACGGCTATCCAGGTATTGAGCGAAAGGAAGGCCGACGAGCAAACTCATCCGAACCCCTACTGAGCCTGTCAGTGACAATATCCGTACAGTCCGGTCTATTCATCTAAGAGTATCGCATATCGAGTCTAGGGGGGTGGATAAAGTCAGACCCCTAACAACACGATAATTCATGTCAGTATGAAACCCATCACTACCCGAGAAACTATCGATCCTGGATCGGTAATTCTCACATACCCCGGCTGAGGATTTCTAGTGATGGCCATCCGTGCACTGCGCGACATCAACCCCCAATACCGGGAGAGATGAATCCCCGACGATCCGCTCACTGCCTCCATGTGGCTCGGGACTGTACCTAACTAAAACCTGTTTGCATGACTCCTTTGAGCCATGGTAGGGTAGTAATCAAAGCACAGTAGGAACTCACACAAGACAAATGACGATCTCAGGTCGACAGACTAACCTGTACACATGTCACCAGGGAACTGCTATCTGACTATAGGTATAATACCAACTAGCATGTTCCAGCGAGTCCGTCCAGTGTACTCATAACCCAATGAGCACTTGCATATCTTAGGTGAACAACTAACACCAATGGCTTGTAAGACCGGCCACCGCCCCTCGTCAGGGTCTAGATAAGTATACACCAGTCTACACTGGAGTATCGATGCCCAGTCTCGATACTCCCATGACCAGGGACATTTAAGGATGTGCTTATAGACCACCAGCTCCCACGTATGTGATCGCCATCACAATGCTGGTAGTCAAGCAAGAATCCTATGGGCTTTATCAACATATACATGATGATAAAGACACACCAGATAGCATACTATCATCTCGAGTAAGACTGTTTTATCGGTATAGGTCCTCGCTCAATCATCATGATTACATACCTGCGACTATGATAATTGCCTTGAGGGCACTATAGCCATCAATCTCCCACTTGCACTTAAGGCCAATTATTGCGATGTCGCATACTCACAGCCCGTGTGATACCGAACACCCAACTCCTCTACTAATCAGTTTCACAAACCTCGTTTGTAAAACTATTGCGTTCGAGAAATAGCCTCAATGAGTGGATCCGCTCCAGTGTTTCTTTCTTTGTCTCTCTTTATCTCAACTTCGCGGAGAAAACTATCTCCCGAAATGAGCAATACCCGTCTTAGAATATGTCTGGATATCTAATGGGACCCAGTTCACAAAAGAACTCTAAATCCAGCAAACTTCTTAGACTGCATCGTCTACTGAACTCAATCAGTATAATGCGCCATACCCTCCTCAGTATTCGCTTGGACCACCTGTCCAAACTACTGCCCCTCGTCAGAGGGAAAACTATAACTCTGACAGTCACTCTGTCATCCAGGTCACCTTGGAAGCCTGAAATGATAACCCTCTCCAGAAGGAGGCCGCCGTTATCAAATCCCTAGAACATCCTCTTATGTTCATAAACTGCTTCCAATCATTTTCTCCGGGATTGGATTAATATATCAACTTATTGCATCTAGTGCAAAAACAACATCTGGTGTGGAACTTAATATCTCATGATTGACTCAATTGCCTAAGCAAGTGATATGCCAATCATGCACACCCCTCTCCCCTTTAGTCTGTAAGACACCTTTAGAGAGGGTGACTCCATTCACTTGCAGGTTCACCACCATGCCAGGAGCCGTCCATTCTAAAAAAACTTTTAGAATACTGTCTAAGTACCCAGATTAGGACACTACCCAAATCTAGATCTAGTAACCAGAATGCCTGATATAATATCCATAATCTATGTGGAGAAACTACTGTGTGACAACCAAAGTATAACCGATCGTAGTATAGGAATTTCACTTCCTACTCTGTGTATGTCATCCAAATACCAGGACATCACACCCTACTACCTTCTTAATAGATCCATCCCCTATTCTGATGAAGTCAAAGAACTTATGACTGTCATATCAAAAATTAGATGATCTATCTCCGCTATATCCGCTTTAGTCTATAAATAGACATAAGCTACTTGTCCACTACGCTTCCGCTGCTCCCACTGATTATGACAACCCTCTGGTAGAGTCATATACACGTGCACTTCTAAATCTAGTTTAGAATGACGCTATACTCATCCTCCTGCCGGGTCTCATAGTCTGGAACAACAGTAGTGTCAAGTCTGGGTAAACAAGAACCTCCCGATCACCGTCCTTGAGGCTACCGAAGTACCTCTCGGGTGCCTGAGGTAACCCTCCATATCTGCGGAGTGGCTAATGGAATGTCAATCCTGATTGAATCTTTAGGTCCTATTAAATTTTCCGTAATCGTTTGTGGTTCTGGAATCACTTCCAGTTCTACCATACTCCCACTACTGTTTTCTGAAAAAATCCATTTTACTAAAACTGTGGCGAGTCAAGAACAATATCACTATTGATCTTCCTGATGGTAGAAAGTTAACCCTCGTCAAAGCCCGGGATAACCCACAAACAGCCATTACTAAAACGTGCCTTTAGTTTATCCGGATTCTGGTTTTAAGCATCAGCCGGAAGACTCCCTATACCTTAACATCGTTAAGATATAAATTGATTCTATATATATCTAATATAGAAACAAAGGCACTAATTTAATTAGAACCAGATTCAAATCATGCAGCTGTATTCAGTGCATGTCAACTAAATAGAGAGAGGCCGATCAGCATTACTCAACTTAGGAGTGCATCTAATTATGAGTAACCCGAAAGAGAAACAAGTTTCTCAAAACCATTACTATCAACTGAATACCATACACAAGTATCTACATCTTCAATTACCTTGAAGAATCCTGATACTTGCAACACATGGTTCTCTACTTTATTCCTGTACCTATAACTTCTCAAACTTGGACCTTGTATTTGTACGAAACACCCGTCTAAAACTTGAGAAGTTACAAGTAAACAGAATACAGTACGAGGACCAACCCCTTTGTCCTAATGGACACTGGACAATATACAATACTTTGTATAAGTCCCCTGAGTTGAATAACTCAAACTCTGTGCGTCGTAGGTTAAAAACTGTACCCAGGCGATTTCCTCAAATACCACCAATTACAACGAATTCCGATATAATGAGGATGATCACCTAATTCCCAATAATTTACTCCCACTCATCATCTGTAAATCCATACAGATGTGAGAATCATACCTGGTAAATACATACCCTGGAGCAAGGGCCTAATTGGGAAATCAGTTTTCTATTAACAATACACAGTGAAACTGAAACATGAATATGTTTCGAAAGGGTATCCGGGTATTCCTAGTAATGTCTCTTCCATTATCAGATTCATGACTGTAACCATATATTTCGTTGCCATCTCTCCAAATCCCTTTATTTATCTTTAGTCATTACCTTCTGTACACCATCATTAAGCTAAGTGGTTTTCTTCCTTCCCTACCGTTCGGCAACAGCCTATGGGTTGGAAGAAGACTATCCAATAAGCATAATAGGTGTACTCTCCTAATCATAGGAGCACTCGCAACCTGAGAGAAGGTGATGATAAAAGACAACTGAATAATCCTTATTCTATTTCTCTTGAACCAGAATCTATCCTCGAAAAAGTTCCTTCGAGTTCGTATATAACCATACGATGGATTTATCCAATGGAATTGGATGTTCGTAGTGATACGGGGTGTTCTGGAGAAATACAAAGGTGAAGTAGGAGTGGCGATGAAATACGTGGTTTGGTCGTGAATCATAGCAGTCGCATTTTACTTTGCCCTCTTTCTAATCCCTTTATTTGTCTTTACTTATTACCTTCTGCACACTACACTTAGGCTAATTGGTTTTCTTCATTCCCTACTGTTTCCCCCAATCAGAGCAAGGCTCTGTTTGAATTTCCAAAATTCAAATTTTGAAGCAACGCTTCAAACCCCGTGCGCTGCGCGCAATACGCCACATGTCAGAAGTTGATGCGTCAGCACAGCGCCCGAGACAGTGCGTCCAATCAGAGCAAGGCTCTTTTAAAACAAAAAGTAAAGCAACGTTTCAGTTGCGCAAACGCTGGGATGCGCGACACGCGTCTGCGCAGTTGCGCAAGCACATCTGCGCAAGCGCTGCGCTGCGCGACACGTGTCTGCACAGCTGCGCAAGCACAGCTGCGCAAGCGCTGCGCTGCGCGACACGTGTCATACGCTAGGGCGTTTGCAAAAAAAAGAATTGAAATTTTAAAGAAATCTTTTCTGTTCTTGTTAAAACAAGAAGATTTTCTTCTGTAAAACAGAGGCCTTTGGATCAAATATCCAACGGCGGGGAAAATTCCCCAAATCACTCAGAGAAAGATCTCTTTAACAAATTTAACTAATTTATGAGCACTATAAAAAGGACCCCAGACCTCAATTCAAAAGCATCGACATTTTCTTGAAAAAATCAAGTGCTTCAAACAAAGAGAACTCTGAGAAAAATTTTAAGAAAAAGGTAAAAACCTTCACAAGAAAGAAGAAATTTCTTCTAATAGATCATTGATCTAAAAACCAGATCAATGATCTTCATATAAAAAAAACAGTGCTTTGCACTTCTCATGAACCACTGGTTCTTTAAAACAGGAAAAAACAAAATAAAAAAATAGTGCTTTGCACTTTTATGAACCTTTGGTTCTCAAAATAAAAAGAAAAAACTTGTTTTCTTTGATCTAAATTAGATCAAGGAAACGAATAGTGCTTTGCACTTTTATGAACCATTGGTTCCTGAATCTAAAAGATTCTCAAATCATAGTGCCTTGCACTTGCAAACTGCGCTGTTGCGCTCTTGGATTGGCGCAAGCCACCAGAGCGCGCCACGTGTCAGCAGCGCACTGCCCTTGCGCGACACGTGTCAGCACTACAAGCGCTTGCGCTCTCTGATTAGCGCAAAGCGCCTGATAAATGCAAGACATTTCTTAAAGGGCCAGACCCAAATCAAAAAAGACCAAGCTGGCCTAATTAAATTGATGCTCTGCATCATTTATAAATGGGCAAAGCCCAAACAAGATGCTATGCAAAGTAGATGCCTTGCATCATTCATAAATGAGCAGAGCCCAGAATAAATTGATGCTCTGCATCTTTTATGGGCAGAGCCCAAACCAAAAAAATAGAAGTAATGCAATGCATTATTTAAGTGTGGGTAAAGCCCTAACACAGGTCTAATAGACCAAAAATAAACAAAAGTGTTGAGCATTTTCAACTAGACTTAGCCCAATTTTGGCCGTAAGTCCTCAAATTAAATTGACTGAGCAAGATTGCTCTCTTAAATCAATTTATATCCGGTTCGAGGGTACATCTCCGAACTCCTCTGACACATGTCGTTGTAATCATTCAACGTCGTCAGAGAGGTGACGGGTCTCGACGACCACACACATCGATATGGACTGCGGGGTCCTTAAACTCGTGGACCGAAACGTCCTTAAACTAATGTTGGACCGAAACGTCCATAAACTAATGTCGGACCACCACGTCCCTAAACTGGAACATAGACCACCACGTACTTAAACTGGAATATGGACCACCACGTCTCTAAACTGGAACATAGACCACCACGTCCCTAAACTGGAACATGGACCACCATGTCCCTAAACTGGAATATGGACCGCAATGTCCTTAAACTACCAATGGACCGCAATGTCCCTAAACTACCTATGGACCACTACGTCCCTAAACTGGAACAATAGAGCTCCCAAATGCTCTTTTGTCGGATCTAAACGATCCCGTTTAAGTTGATTTTAGCCTCAAATATGGCTAACGTATCCTTAAACATTCAAACAGACTTTAGTCTCAAATTGGACTATAAGACCCCCAATCAACTTTGGTTCAAGGGTACATCTCCGAACTCCTCTGACACATGTCGTTGTAATCCTTCAACGTCGTCAGAGAGGTGACGGGTCCCGACGGCCATATATTAAATGGACCACTACGTCCTTAAATTGGAAATGGATCTAGACGATCCCGTTAAGTTGATCTTAGTCTCAAATCAGACTAACGTATCCTTAACGAACGTTTAAGTTGATCTCAGTCTCAAATGCGGCTAACGTATCCTTAAACCAAAAACACCAAACCCAAATTTAAATAAATATGGATTTGGACTAATCCACGTCCTACGGCATTACTCAGTCTCCGTATACAATCCACGGGCAACCACAAACAAAACAAACACCCACGACACGAGGTGAAATTCTGGAGAAGGAGAAAGTTGTCACAGCGATGCGGTAGCGTAATTAACTGCAGGGGCTTGCGCCTTTAGGGAAGAGCGTCCCCACAATAAAAAAAACCCTCAAGCGAGGGGGAATCTGACGAAGTCTGCTACATCGGCCGCATCCGTCTAAACCTCCGATACACGGTGCCATGAATCAACTTGGCATCTTCGGAGAGATAGACAGATAAAACCATATAGCATCTGCCCCGAATCTCAGGCTAGACGTCCTAATGCGTCAGCCGCCATTCGGAGGGGAACAGATTCCGGCACGCCCGGTGGGACATTTTCCTCTTTCCACTCCACACTTCATGTGTCGTCCTCGCGAACCAATCGCGGTTTGTTAAATGGTTGCCTTTGGATTTCAAGTTACTAAGATTTGGTCTTTTGCCTGGCGAACCAATACGCTATACGGTGGCGGAACTTATGGTCGAAGTGCGAGCAGCGCATTGAAGAAGCTCCCGCGGTGGGTATGTTTGTGGGAAACCTTGATCCACAAGCAACCATCTCGCAATTTATGATGTTTTTCAAGCCGACTACCTTCCAGGCCTTGATTGACAAGCTAGCGCAGATGGATCAGATGGGCCATAAACCTCCTCTTCCAAAGCCGGACTCCCGAAATGACAAAGGGAAGGGAAAAGCGATCGTCGTCGCTAATGCTCAACAACAACCGAGCAACTCAAAGACGGTCGTTCGTCAAAATAATATGCGCCCGTACGTAGACCTTGAGGAGAGGCTAGGACGTCCTTACTCGTTTCCCCGCGATAAAACGAGAAGGTTATTTGAGCTGGCGTTGCGCAACCGACTCATAAATCTGCCGGATCCGAAACGTCCATTGCAACCAGGTGATGTCAACGAGCCCAACTACTGTCCTTATCATCGAGTACTGGGCCATCCGATTGAAGATTGCTACGTTTTCAAAAATTGGCTTGAAAACCAGTACCGACAGGGCAAATTCGCGTTATCTGACAAATTGAAGGTGAATCCCCCGCAGCCCCACACCTCTAATGGGACGAATACGCCGGGGGCAACATGCTCCGTCGTTGAAGAAGCTCCTTGGGAAGTTGTATTATCAGCCAAGACAAAGAGGATGCTAAACGATCTTCAGACATGTCCAGCGATTAGGTGGAAGAACCCGTTGGAACCGCAGGTCATTGAAGGGATGTTGAAGCCACGTCCAGCCCCAAAAATCGATGGTGGTGGCCCAAACACTCACAACCAGCCGTCAAAATCTTCGAAAAAGAAGAAGAAGAAATCTAAGAAGCCCGTGAAGCCTGGCGACAAGCACACAGACTTGCAAAAACAAATTGATGTGCTGGGGGAATACAACCAGAAGGCACGGACTCCCATTACATTCCAAAAGTTCCTCAATCATGTCTTTCGAGAGGAAGATGAGGGAGAAAGTTCATCTGATGAATCTGAAGAATGCGTGGCGAGCTGTCATGTGACTTCCCATTCGTTCATGGACGATGAGGAAACTCCTTGTGCTGAAGCGCTGGGGCAGATCCTGAACCAAAAATTCTGGGGCTATCAGATGAAATGATTGACGCGTTCCTTAACGAAGCTCGATTGAAAAGTAAAGCTGATCAAGAACGCGAGACGGCTATATTTGAAAGGGCCAAGCGCCAGCGACTTGATGAAAGAGCTGAGACGATCCCGCTGGAGCAAAATGCCTCCACCGTCGACAAAAGACAATTCAAGATGAGGAAAATGTTTGCTAAGGCCATATCAATGGGCATGAAGCTACCATCCTCTGAAGGAAGCATCACCGGTGAAATAGAAATGCACCCCTCCTATTGCTTATATCATCAGAAGGTTTCGCACCCCATCCAAGAGTGCAAAGCTTTCGATAGATGGTGGCAAGGGTACGTTGCTCATCGGCAACGCTTTAAGCGGGAAAAGCGTAAAACTCGTCGGGAGCAAAGAAATACGACCGAAGGGCTTAAAAGAACTACCGGCGATTGTCGCATGGTTAACACCGGCGGGTCACAAGTGCCTACATTCGGGAGCGATTCTGATGAGGAGTTGGAACTTGCCCCTCTCTTTAAAGAGTCCACTTCGAGAAAAGAAGAAGAGCAGAAGGTCTGCGAAAATATTCGGCTGCGGAATCGCACGCTGCCTGAAAAGAACCTCGGACCCTCAAACAGAAAAGATAAAGGGAAAGAAAAGGTCTCTGAAGATATCATCTTAGATGACCAAGTTCTGGAGGAGCTAAGCGCCAAGGACCCGCCGAAGAAGAATAAGGTGGATTACAACGTCTTAGCACATCTGAGGAAGCTGCCCTCGCAGCTCAGCATTCTTGACGCCCTTTTGCTATCAAAAGAGGCGAGAGATTCGTTGATCAAGGCACTACAAGATCCGGAACAATTCCAAGCGTGCCTGGCCAAGGAAAAGATGAAGGATGAATTGGAGGAAGTGCACACGGCCGATGTCACTTTCGGCGACGAGGACCTTCTCCTTGGGACGTGCGAACACAATCACCCCCTCTATGTCTCAGGATACTGTCACGATATAAAGATAGGCAAAATCCTGATTGACAATGGATCCTCCGTTAATCTCCTCAATGTGCGGGTCTTAAAAGAAATCTGCATGAGCGTCCGGCACCTTGCTCGGGACAAGATCACCATCTCCGGGTTCGACTCCCAGTCATCAAGAACTCTTGGGTCTGTGATACTGACGCTACGCTTTGGGCTACTCGTCACGGACATTAATTTCCACGTCATAGACGCCAAGACATGCTACAAAGCTTTGCTCGGCTGACCATGGTTACACGAGTACAACATCATCCCTTCTACGCAACATCAGTGTATGAAGTATTTTAAGGATGGTTTCGAGTATACCGTGACGGGAGAATTGAACCCGTTCTCTGTGAACGAGGTCCGCAAATACGAAGATGCCAAATACTTCTTACCAGATTTCGAAGACACGGAGAAGTGTCACAAGCCAGAGAACAAAGCTAACGCCACCATCCCTGTCTTCGGCAGTGATACCAAGGAGGAAGAGGAGATAGTTTATTCGGGTCCATCTCAACACAACAAGCCAGGGCCGTCCGCCCCTACGTTGATCTTTGGTAGCGACTCGGAAGATGAGATCCGTGTTGTATTCTCTGCGCGACCTTCAATACAAACGTCCGCCGACGAAGAGCAAAGTCTACAAATCGTCATAGTGCTGCTTAAACACCATAAAGAACTGGATGCACTTGATATCTACAATGTAGAAGAGCTGCGAACGTTCTATATCCCTTCAAGACGAGAAAGCGAAAAAGCAATTCTATTCTACCGCTCTGAAGAAACCAAGGTGGAAAAAGAAATCTGGCATGGCGCAGATCCTACGCTCGACAGGCTTCAACCCATCCGTCTTCCCAGATATTATACGGAAGGTTTGAAAAAGCTGCTGAAACGCCAGGGGATATCCTTCAAACAGACCGTTCGAAAAGCTAAGTTTTATGACAAAGTCTGGAACGTTCCCGGGACTCAACGCAAACTGCCTAATGGGAGAATGGAGACAAAAGGACTTGGATACACTCGGTCAAAGAAACGAGAGCTACTAAATGTAAGTGCACGGCGGCGCCCCGAACTCCATCCTGAGGCCAAATGCGGAAGCGTTGGCTAACTTTAATTTTCTTGAACCGGCACCACCGCGCACTAATACCCAGATCGGGCCATTAACTAGTCCTAGCTAACTACTAGATAGGAAAGAGAGATATACCGAGTGATCCGAGTCGTCCGGTCTTCTCGCCGTCGTCCCGATCTCCCGCGGAGTCTCCGGTCTCCACCTCGTCGCCGGAAGGGCACCATGCCGCCTGCTTCTTTTACGGGCTCCCGCCTCTATACCGAGGCAACTCGGGCACGAAGCTGGCGAGTCGACGTGCCCAAGGTTTGCTGTAGAATGTGTAGTGCTCATGTCTCATTTTGGGGTTATAGGAATTGCTATATGGTGGAGGAAATGAACTATGGAGTTTGGAGATGGAACTTGTGGGAATTTTTGCAAAGCCAAATGAACAAAAACCCCACACATGAAAAATGGGCAGCCCCTCCTCTAACTTGGCCGGCCATGTAAAATAGAATGGAGAGAATGAGAGAGGTTGTGAAGTTGTGAGAGTGTGAGCCAACCAATCAAGCAAGAGAGAGAAAGGGTGATGATGACAAACAATGATCGCAAAGCAAACCCTCACTCCACCAACCAATCAACAACCATGATTGCTTCAAAGGTCAAGCCATCATGATAGAAGAAGAAGTCAAATGGTCAAAGGATGGTGCAACCATCATGACACAAGAATATGCAAAGACCCCCTTCCAAATTGCTTGTTTGCACAAATGCAAATAAGCCCTCCTCCACCAATCTTCGGCCATTGAAAGATACAAATGAAAATGGCCGAAACGGAAAAAAAACTGGCAACTCCAGAAAACTGGTCCCGTAATAAATTACAGGAAAACCCCGATACTGTGTATACACACCCGCATCTGTATTCCGACCGAAATACAAATGCAATGAGACAAAATCTACACTGTACTATACTAGGATCCGGCTTAAACCAAAGCCGGCTAGTAATATCCGTTCGATCCTGATCCGTGCAATACCGCACGTATCTGATCGAACCCTGCCATATATCCATACGGCCTCTAGTACTAACTGTCCGATCCTGATCCGTGCAATACCGCACGTATCTGATCGGACCTTTCCATATCTCCATACGGCCTCTTGTACTAACCGTCCGATCCTGATCCGTGCAATACCGCACGTATCTGATCGGACCTTGCCATATATCCATACGGCCTCTACAGCGTTTCGCCCGAAAGCTTGAGTAACTGAATGTAGGGGACTCTAAAGACTCGTCAACACCTTGGTTGTGGATTTAACCACTAGCACGTCAGAGGTATAAGCCAATACGTAACGGGCCACCAGCTATTGACCAAAGGGGACGTCGATGAGCGAACCCATCCTGACACCCTACTGAGCCTGTTAGTGACAATATCCGTACAGTCCGGTCCGTTCGTCTATGAGCATCGCATGGCGGGCCTAGGGGGTTGGTAAAAGTCAGACCCCCAAAAGCGGTACAAGTCGTGTCGGAGTGTAGCCCAGAACACCCTGAGATACTACTAGAATACCTACCAGTAAATCTCCTGCCTCGGCCGAGGGCTTTGTGTAATGGCTCTCCTAGACACAGCACGACCTCACCCCCAATACCGGGAGAGACGAACCCCTGAAGATCCGCTCACTGTCTCCATGTGGCTCGGGACTGTACCCAACTAAAACCTGTTTGCACGTCTCCTTTGAGCGTGGTAGGGTAGTAATCAAAGTACAGTGGGAACTCACACGAGACAAATGACGATCCCCAGGTCGATGAACTAACCTGTACACATGTCACCAGGGAACTGCTATCTGACGTCAGGTATAAGACCAACTAGCATGTTCCCGGCGAGTCCTGTCCGGTGTACTCATAATCCAATGAGCACCTGTATACATCTTAGGTGAACCAACTGACACCAGTGGCTTGTGAGACCGGCCACCGCCCCTCGTCGGGGTCTCGACTGTATACACTAGTCTACTCTGGAGTATCGATGCCCTGTCTCGAAACTCCCATGACTAGGGACCTTTTAAGGATGTGCTTATAGACTACCAGCTCCCACGTATATGATCGCCCTCATACTGCTGGCAGTCAAGCAAGAATCCTAGGGGCTCTATCAGCGTGTAATAGCAACCTGTCAGGTCACCTAAAGCAATACACGATGATAAAGATAAACCAGATAGCATACTATCATCTCGAGTAAGACTGTCCTACTGGGACAGGTCCTCCCTCAATCATTGCAATCATGTGCCTGTGATCCAATAATTGACTCTGAGAGCACTATCTCCAACAATCTCCCACTTGCACTCAAGGCTAATTATTGCGATGTCGCATACTCACAGCCCGTGTGATACTGTAACACCTTAGAATGTGTTTTGTAGCTAATTATATTTTAATGTGTGGTTTTTAATAAAAAGTTTACCAAATTGGTTTTTAAATATTTTATCCAAATTATTGTGTATTTTATTAGATTTTTCCTAGCCTTGCACACACTTGTGCATGATAACTAGGGTTGTTTTGGAGGTTTAACCATGATTAGCAACATGGTGAACTAACCATTCCCTAATCTAGTTTTCTAGTTTTGTTTTAAGTGTTATGGGTTTTAAGCATGATGGTTGTTTTAAAATGGAAAATGAATTTAAAAAGGGTTTTTTTTAATTGGCTTCATGGTTGACTTTGAGAGAGAGAGGGCATGAGGCATCATGGCTCAAGCCATGCCTCATTTATGATGAGAGAGAGTGAGAAGGGGAGGGGTTTTGTGTTGCTCTCCTTTCTCCCACCCATATTCTTTCCTCTCATTCTCTCACACTCAAACACACACACCCACACCAAGAGAGAGAAGCAGCAGCAGAAACAACAACAACAACAACAACAACAACAACAACAGAAGCAGCAGCAGCAGACATCATCTTCATTATCATCAGCAGCAGCAGCAGGAGCAGCAGGGAGCAGCAGGAAGCAACAGGAGCTCCAGCAACCTATAGCAGCTCTTCTCCACTTCTTCACCTGCTCTCTAGGGTCCTTTTGGGTATATTTCCTTAACCCAATTTCCTAGTTTGCTTAGCTTGTTTGGTTTAGTGTCGGTTTGTGTTAAATTGTGAGTTTAGTGCTAGTTATGGTGTTTTATGTGGAATTTTGGTTGGAATGTGTTGGAGTTGGTTAACCCTACTTGTTTAAGTGTTATTAGGGTCACTTTAACTGAGAATTTCCCTGGATTACACTAAAATACCATAGGGTTTGTGTTTTGTGCAAATTAGTGATTTTTAAGTGATATACTGGATATCTGTGATCTGCTATTGACCCGGACCCTACAGAATAAAATTGAGAAGACTAGGGCATGTACACTAGGTCTAGATACCACCACCCGAGCACGAAGCCCTAACTCCAAACTGTGGCCGCCAATTTCATTCTTTTGGCCGCAGTTTGCGGCCAAGTTGGGGGTAGGGATGCTAGGGTTTTGTGTAGGGCTCTCTTCTGTGTTGTCTAGGGCTTTGGCATGTCTAGTTTTGTAATATTTGACCTGTAGGAAAATCTGGGACTATATATTGTTTTTGGTGTTCGTTGTGTTTGCGCGATACGCGCGATACGTGAGTGAGTTCTGTGATCCAGCGTATCGCGGCGTGTCGCGATGGTTTTAGACGCGTACACACACGATTCAGTGTATCGTGCTCACGCGCGTTTAGTTCGCGACGCGAGTTTCTCGATTTGGTTCGATATCGCGTTTCGCGGAATACTTTGGCTTATATATGATTTTCATGTCGTATTTGCAGGTTTGCAGGCAGGAACTACGGACACGGCTACAGGGGCGAGAAGATGGTAGGATTTACCTAGCGTGGAGTATAGATGAGTAGATTTAACATCTACAGGGGAATCGCCCGCATGGCGTTATGCGTCTGGGCTAGGATTCAAATACCTGTCGCACATTCTACGTCATTGTAGAATTGCGCCTTTACTTTATTTCCTTGATATAGGTATACTGTGACTAGCAGCCGTAAGACACTACACATATTATTGACGGTTCATGTTGCATGAGCACAGATTGTATGCTACACACACACCGTCAATAATTTCCATGTCACACACTACCCCTTATAGATACTATTGCTTGTCACACATGACATCTAGCTTACCGGTATACCTTTAACATACTTTACTTATACCGGGGGATATCTTACTCATATTCTTCTTATACCCAGGGGGTATACGACATCAGTTCTTATAGGTAGATACCTATACATTGCTACACCTGTATGTTATACACATATTCAGTTGTTGTCGCATATTTACAGTTACTGATGTTACTTAGCTGTACCTTATTGGCTTTGCATACATCTGGTTTTAGCTACATATTCTCATTTATATGCTCGTATTTCTGATAGATCGCATATATGTATTCCTGGATTTGCGCATTCTTATTTTTATTTCACATGATGATTTCTGGATTTGGGAATCGTGGGAGTTCATGAAATTATGCATACATCGAAGAACTCGGTTTCCTTGAGATGATATTTGCGCGTCCACCATGAGTTTTATCGGTGTTGATTATATACTCCATACGAGGTGTGGTTGCCGTATGAGAGTACATGGTGGGGCCCGGTATGGTTCCCCTCGGCAAGAAGATCGATGGATTTTGCCGATTGAGCCTGGAGGCGGGCTAGTACCTACCGGTGACAGTACTGATGACTCGGCGGGGGATCACGGAGACACCGCTTGGAGTCATGTACGTATGCATACGTCGAAAGGCGAGGGTCAGAGCTAGGCACTCGTGCTTTCGGGATAGCGTATGATACGTGGTCAGGATTTCTGTGTCGATGCTTGGCACACTGTTTTCATGATATTTCTTTAACACCTTTGTATATATGACAGGGGATTTAGCCGTTGTTATATATACCCTTACACCAATATTAGTGGAATGGGACGCTAATATATGTGTATTGCCCCCATCATACTTATTTCTGTGTATTTACCTTTAGGATGTTAGATTCTTACTTGAGATTCGACTTGGGATATAGGTGATTCATTGACATTGGATATTGGATATGAATGAGATTGTTGATTTGTACATTCGAGATATAGGAGAGCTATTCGATATTGTACATTGAGGTGATGTGAGACTTGTATATTGTGAGAGCCCAATGTGGGGGCTGATTTGAGGATTTGGGATTTGAGTGTCTTGATGGATTGTGATCCTGCCACGATGTCAGGTTTCCGTGGAAATGACATATTCCACTCTATATCTCACCCTTATCTATTTTATGCACAGTTTCATATATTGATTGTACCTGCTAGTGTACTCTCCTTTATTCAGCAATTGCATGACATGTTATTACTGTAATCGCATATCTTAGATTCATGCTGTACGTGCATTCCTGCGATTACCTGCATATGTTTTATACTATTCACGAGTTGGCAACTCACCCCCGTTGTGCCACAGGTGTTTCAGGTTGTTCCCCAGAGTAGTCGAGGCAGGCTATTCCGCTATTTAGCTATTTATCTTTTGCCACAGATACCGCATCAGCTCACAGTATACCGTTTTGCTTAGGTGGGTTAGATGATTATCTGTATTTCCTATTGTACCTTCGTTGTATTTGTACTCTCCATCTACTATTGTATTATGACTTAGAGACTTGGTGAGGACGTTACTGTATATATTATTTGTGGATTTGTTGTCTTTTATATACAGCTTTCTCTCTATTGTCCTTATTTCTTCGCTACGGCGTCGTATATTTGTATTGTATTCATCTTGGCTAGTTTTTACACAAAAAGGGGGTGTTGCTAAAATTTTAAAGAAAGAAAGTAAGACTTTTAAAGAATTTGGGTTGCGATTTCAAATGTTTCAAAACTTATATTATCTTTTCCGTATTTTTATGGTTTAGACTTCTGGGTTTTGGCTTTCTTTTACTGCGTTACGTCTTAGGGCATTGCGTAGTATTAGGGCCGTCACGGGCCAATTTTGGGTCGTGACAAAGTTGGTATCAGAGCGTTAGGTTTTACCTTTCGGAGTGTAGGATAACCTTAGTATGATGGAGTAGGTAGCTTAAGAAAGTAACGTAGTGTGTGTATGTCTGCAGCATACCCACGATGCGATACTTCGCCTAAAGTGACCTAAGTACAATTTTCTTGACATTCCTTCCTTGATGATTCGTATCCTTGAGATTCGATTTCCTTATTCTTATCGAATCTCATCTTATATCTATTTATAGCCTTGCCGCCGATGACTATGGGGACACAGAGTGATGCAGCGAGGGCCGAAGTCAGAGTTGGCTCGGGTGAGACGAGTACTGACCAGGATGGCACTCTAGTTGCACAGGTGCAGACGGATCAGCCTACGACTTATACTATTGATAGGCTTGTGGCAGAGATGCAGGACTTCCGCCAGACGATGAGTTCTTTGGTTGATATCGTTCGAGAGCTACGACAGGAGGTTGTCACCCCTGTCACTCAGTTGTCGCTTACGGTCAGCATGCAACAGTCCGTCACCTACATAGCACCAGTGGTTGCAGCTCCAGTTGATGAGGCGCATATTCCAGAGGCTCAGAGAGTTCCAGGACAGTGGAGGACTCATACCAGTGTACCAGTCCAGAGACAGAGGTTTGGTCATCGAGATAGATTTCGTGGCCGTCGCGGGAGTAGCAGAGGCTTAGGACGAGGACAGTCGTTCAGCTCTCAGCCCCAGGATGGTCAGCAGTCAGCGCGTGGATGTTTTCGATGCAGAAGCCTTCAGCACTTCGTCAGGGATTGTTCCTCAGCACGGCGTCAGGATCGTACTCAGAGAGGCCGTGGACGTGGAAGATTCGCTCAGAGGGCTCAGTCTACCAGAGGAGTTCATCCAGCTGCGAGTAGAGGGCAGACACAGGAGTTTGCTTCTACTCATCGGGACGCGCAGACGTCCAATATGGAGTTTTCAGGTACCCTTGATTTATATGTTCTTTTCATGTATTCGTTTGTTTTCTTGCTTGTACCGTGGTTGGGTAGATTAGTCGTAGTTGTGTTAACTTCTGTCAGCGATTCTTTTGTTGCGCGACACGTATTTCAGTTTTGTGCCAATCGGATGGGAGATAGAGATTCGTCCGTCGTTTTGATCCTTCTAGAGATGTTGGATTTGACGTTCTCCTGGGCACGGATTGGTTAATTGCGTGCTAGGCGTCTGTGGACTACCGTAAGGAAACAGTCAGGTTTGTTTTCCCGGCAAGTCAGTTCTTATTGTGCAGGTGGATAGTTGTGCCGCCTCTTACAGCTTGAATTCAGCCTTTTTCGCTAGTCGGCTTCTGAGGAGATGTCGTGGATTCTTGGCGTTCATTCGTGATACCGGAGCCACAGTGGGATTGTTGGACCGGGTTCCTTTCGTGCGAGAGTTTTTCCGACGTTGTTCCGGGCGAGCCGGCGAAGCTTGGGAGCTAAAGGATCAGCTGCAGAGTTTTGGTTTGGGGAGTTTGTGCATCTGAGTGTTTCACTTTTGGAAGCTCCTATTTCTGTTCGTCGAGGAGAAAGACGGCAGTTTAGGGTTGCGTATCGACGGATCGTCAATTGAACCGGCTTATGGTGCGGATAGGTGTCCTCCATCTCGCAGTGACGATTTCTTCGATCAGCTCCAGAGTGCGAGACATTTTCTAAGTTTGCTTGGGATCAGGTCATCATTATTGCAGATTCGGGATGATGGCATTCCGAAGACTGCCTTATGCGTGCTACGGGCTTTGTGTGTATCAGTGAGTCGTTGGATTCCCTGATGCCCTAGCAGCATTCGTGGATATGATGAACCATATTTCTGCAGGCCGTTCCTCGACCAGTTTTGTTGTGTTATGTACGACATTCTTGTCTATCTAATGTGTCTTGAGGGACAGTAGTAGCACTTGAGGATTTGTTATGCAGATGCTGGAGAGAGCACCAGCAGTTTGCTAAATTCTCGGAGTGTTTCTTCAGGCTTGTTTTGTGTCGACTCCTAGGTCTTGTAGTCACGGGAGACGGCTTCGTATGGTTCCGAGGGAGATCGTGGCCGTACAGCTTAGGCCCAGACTTGTGTGCAGGACGGAGATCCGCAGATTGTTGGGCTTAGCAGGTTTTTACCGCCGTTTCATGCAGGATTGCCAGAGTAGTGTTGCACCGTCGACTGAATTGACCGAAATGGAGATTTCTTTTCTTTGGACTGAGGCATGTGTGCAGAATTTTCGGCAGTTGAAGATTCGGTTAACAACTGCATTAGTCCTTTCTTTGCCTTTGGTTCGGGCGACTTTGTTGTTTAACTGTAATGTTTCTTGAGTGGGCTCGAGTGTGTACTGAGGTGACACTATAGAGTTATCGCTTTTGCTTCCCTACATTTGGAGGAAGTACGAGGAGGATATTCCACCCATGATCTGGAGATGGCCGCGGTGGTTTTGTGTTGGAGATTTGGAGACACTATCTGTTCGAGAGTCATGTCAGATTTTCACGGACCACCAGAGCTTAATGTACATCTTCCTGCAGCGGATTTGGATTGTTGTGATAGTCTTCTGCAGATTTACAGTTCTTGTGTGATCGTCGAGTATAGCTTAAGTTCTTCTCTACGGAGGGGACAGCTTGCTCATGTCCGCGCCCGACCACCTTCCTTAAATCGTTTTCGCGATACACTGCCCGCCGATGCTCGTTCGTCAGTGATACTTGAGCATACTCGGCTAGGTAATGATTCGGAGACCTTGATTGTGACAATGGTGTGCTAAGTTAGGGACACGTTTGTGTACCTGACATTATCAGGTAGAGACGTGCAATCCTAGAGTAAGCACATCAGTCAACTCTCTGTATTCATTCAAGTTCCACCAGCTTTGGCGTGACTTGTGAGATAGTTACGAGTGGACAGGGATGTAAAGAGAAGTTTCAGGTTTCGTTTCAAGGTGTTTGTCTTGTTGTGTGCTTGAGTCGAGCATCTGAGGCCGGATGGAGAGTTGCAACCTTTTACCGTTCCGAAGTAGGAGTGGGAGCAGATCTCCATGAATTTCATTATGGTTTCTACCCAAGCTTAATCAGGGTGTGACTCCATTCGGATTCTTGTCGTCCGGTTATACTCAGTGTGCTCAGTTGTTTTTGTTAAGTTGTGTGTTTGTTTGATTGTCGTCGGCAGTTGGGGATCGCCACTCGCCATCGTTAGGGTTCTCCTTCGATAGCTCTTATCAGGAGACACTCTAATTGGCCACCCTTAGGTTTAGGGGTTAGGTCGTGTCGATCACCAGTCTGTTGTTTTTCTGACTCCGCGTGAGTAGGATTTTGGACCCCAGCTATGTCTAGAGACTTCGGAGATGATCCAATTGATTCAGGTCATGATGGGAATTGTCCATTGCGAACTGAGGTCTTATGCCGACTGTGTTAGCCATAGACTCGAGTCCGCAGGGACGGATCATGTATTCCTACGGACTTTCCGATGAATGACGTGTTGGATTGTGGGAAGTTTGTCCAGGATTCTAGGTCCTTTTAAGATCCTATAAGCGAGTTAGTTCCGTTGCCTTTAATTTGGCTCTTCCGCCCAGATTATTGAGTTTTCACCTCGTATTCCTTGTGATGATACTTTACAATTACCTTCATGACCTTTCTCACATGATTTGGCACCAGACCATTTAGCTGGACGCGATCTTCGTTCACCAGCAGCCATGTGTGTTGATGGCTCGGCAGGTGGAGGGACATCGGTCAAGGGTCTTGCCATCTGTGAAGGGTTTCCTTGGACGTAGCCGTATAGTGAGATAGTCACTTGGGAGGCTGCGAGCGAGATTTGAGGATTTTAATCTTCTCTTTGAAGGTACGCGTAATAGTATATTTTTAAAATTCGGGGACGAATTTCTTTTACGGGGGAGAGATTGTAACACCTTAGAATGTGTTTTGTAGCTAATTATATTTTAATGTGTGGTTTTTAATAAAAAGTTTACCAAATTGGTTTTTAAATATTTTATCCAAATTATTGTGTATTTTATTAGATTTTTCCTAGCCTTGCACACACTTGTGCATGATAACTAGGGTTGATTTGGAGGTTTAACCATGATTAGCAACATGGTGAACTAACCATTCCCTAATCTAGTTTTCTAGTTTTGTTTTAAGTGTTATGGGTTTTAAGCATGATGGTTGTTTTAAAATGGAAAATGAATTTAAAAAGGGTTTTTTTTAATTGGCTTCATGGTTGACTTTGAGAGAGAGAGGGCATGAGGCATCATGGCTCAAGCCATGCCTCATTTATGATGAGAGAGAGTGAGAAGGGGAGGGGTTTTGTGTTGCTCTCCTTTCTCCCACTCATATTCTTTCCTCTCATTCTCTCACACTCAAACACACACACCCACACCAAGAGAGAGAAGCAGCAGCAGAAACAGCAACAACAACAGAAGCAGCAGCAGCAGACATCATCTTCATTATCAGCAGCAGCAGCAGCAGGAGCAGCAGGAAGCAACAGCAGTAGCAGGAGCTCCAGCAACCTATAGCAGCTCTTCTCCACTTCTTCACCTGCTCTCTAGGGTCCTTTTGGGTATATTTCCTTAACCCAATTTCCTAGTTTGCTTAGCTTGTTTGGTTTAGTGTCGGTTTGTGTAAAATTATGAGTTTAGTGCTAGTTATGGTGTTTTATGTGGAATTTTGGTTGGAATGTGTTGGAGTTGGTTAACCCTACTTGTTTAAGTGTTATTAGGGTCACTTTAACTGAGAATTTCCCTGGATTACACTAAAATACCATAGGGTTTGTGTTTTGTGCAAATTAGTGATTTTTAAGTGATATACTGGATATCTGTGATCTGCTATTGACCCGAACCCTACAGAATAAAATTGAGAAGACTAGGGAATGTACACCAGGTCTAGATACCACCACCCGAGCACGAAGCCCTAACTCCAAACTGTGGCCGCCAATTTCATGCTTTTGGCAGCAATTTGCGGCCAAGTAGGGGGTAGGGATGCTGGGGTTTTGTGTAGGGCTCTCTTCTGTGTTGTCTAGGGCTTTGGCATGTCTAGTTTTGTAATATTTGACCTGTAGGAAAATCTGGGACTATATATCGTTTTTGGTGTTCGTTGTGTTTGCGCGATACGCGCGATACGTGAGTGAGTTCTGTGATCCAGCGTATCGCGGCGTGTCGCGATGGTTTTAGACGCGTACACCCACGATTCAGCGTATCGTGCTCACGCGCGTTTAGTTCACGACGCGAGTTTCTCGATTTGGTTCGATATCACATTTCGCGGAATACTTTGGCTTATATATGATTTTCATG
Source organism: Agapanthus africanus (assembly GCA_030015575.1). NCBI lineage: Eukaryota > Viridiplantae > Streptophyta > Magnoliopsida > Asparagales > Amaryllidaceae > Agapanthus > Agapanthus africanus. The sequence goes on along the minus strand of JASDDO010000004.1, from coordinate 174,225,791 downwards.
TCGTATTTGCAGGTTTGCAGGAAGGAACTACGGACACGGCTACAGGGGGGAGAAGATGGTAGGATTCACCTAGCATGGAGTGTAGGTGAGTAGATTTAACATCTACAGGGGAATCGCCCGCATGGCGTTATGCGTCTGGGCTAGGATTCAAATACCTATCGTACATTCTACGTCATTGTAGAATTGCGCCTTTACTTTATTTCCTTGATATAGTTATACTGTGACTAGCAGCCGTAGGACACTACACATATTATTGACGGTTCATGTTGCCCGAGCACGAATTGTATGCTACACACACACCGTCAATAATTTCCATGTCACACACTACCCCTTATAGATACTATTGCTTGTCACACATGACATCTAGCTTACCGGTATACCTTTTACATACTTTACTTATACCGAGGGGATATCTTACTCATATTCTTCTTATACCCAGGGAGGGTATTCGACATCGGTTCTTATAGGTAGATACATATACATTGCTATACCTGTATGTTATACACATATTCAGTTGCTGTCGCATATTTACAGTTACTGATGTTACTTAGCTGTACCTTATTGGTTTTGCATACATCTGGTTTTAGCTATATATTCTCATTTATATGCTCGTATTTCTAATAGATCGCATATATGTATTCCTGGATTTGCGCATTCTTATTTTGATTTCACATGATGATTTCTGGATTTGGGAACCGTGGGAGTTCATGAAATTATGCATACATCGAAGAACCCGGTTTCCTTGAGATGGTATTTGCGCGTCCACCATGAGTTTTATCGGTGCTGATTATATACTCCATACGAAGTGTGGTTGCCGTATGAGAGTACATGGTGGGGCCCGGTATGGTTCCCCTCGGCAAGAAGATCGATGGATTTTGCCGATTGAGCCTGGAGGCGGGCTAGTACCTACCGGTGACAGTACTGATGACTCGGCGGGGGATCACGGAGACACCGCTTGGATTCATGTACGTATGCATACGTCGAAAGGCGAGGGTCAGAGCTAGGCACTCGTGCTTTCGGGATAGCATATGATACGTGGTCAGGATTTCTGTGTCGATGCTTGGCACACTGTTTTCATGATATTTCTTTAACACCTTTGTATATATAACAGGGGATTTAGCCGTTGTTATATATACCCTTACACCAATATTAGTGGAATGGGACGCTAATATATGTGTATTGCCCCCATCATACTTATTTCTGTGTATTTACCTTTAGGATGTTAGATTCTTACTTGAGATTCGACTTGGGATATAGGTGATTCATTGACATTGGATATTGGATATGAATGAGATTGTTGATTTGTACATTCGAGATATAGGAGAGCTATTCGATATTGTACATTGAGGTGATGTGAGACTTGTATATTGTGAGAGCCCAATGTGGGGGCTGATTTGAGGATTTGGGATTTGAGTGTCTTGACGGATTGTGATCCTGCTACGATGTCAGGTTTCCGTGGAAATGACATATTCCACTCTATACCTCACCCTTATCTATTTTATGCACAGTTTCATATATTGATTGTACCTGCTAGTGTACTCTCCTTTATTCAGCAATTGCATGACATGTTATTACTGTAATCGCATATCTTAGATTCATGTTGTACGTGCATTCCTGCGATTACCTGCATATGTTTTATACTATTCACGAGTTGGAAACTCACCCCCGTTGTGCCACAGGTGTTTCAGGTTGTTCCCCAGAGTAGTCGAGACAGGCTATTCCGCTATTCAGCTATTTATCTTTTGCCACAGATACCGCATCAGCTCACAGTATACCGTTTTGCTTAGGTGGGTTAGATGATTATCTGTATTTCCTATTGTACCTTTGTTGTATTTGTACTCTCCATCTACTATTGTATTGTGACTTAGAGACTTGGTGAGGACGTTACTGTATATTATTTGTGGATTTGTTGTCTTTTATATACAGCTTTCTCTCTATTGTCCTTATTTCTTCGCTACGGCGTCGTATATTTGTATTGTATTCATCTTGGTTAGTTTTTACACAAAAAGGGGGTGTTGCTAAAATTTTAAAGAAAGAAAGTAAGACTTTTAAAGAATTTGGGTTGCGATTTCAAATGTTTCAAAACTTATATTATCTTTTCCGTATTTTTATGGTTTAGACTTCTGGGTTTTGGCTTTCTTTTACTGCATTACGTCTTAGGGCGTTGCGTAGTATTAGGGCCGTCACGGGCCAATTTTGGGTCGTGACAGATACCGAACACCCAACTCCTCTACTGGTCAGTCTCACAAAGCTCGCTTGCGAAACTATTGCGTTCGAGGAATAGCCTTAGTGAGTGGATCCGCCTTGATGTCTCTTTCTATGTCTCTCTAAATCTCAAGTTCGCGGAGAAACCCATCTCCCGAAATGAGCAATACCTGTCTTAGAATGTGTCTGGATGTCTGATGGGACCTAGCTCATAAATGAACTCCAAATCCAAACTTCTTAGACTGTATCGACAACTGAACTTAATCAGTATCCTGCGCCATGCCTCCCTCAGTATTGCCTTGGATCACCTGTCCAAAATACTGCCCCTCGTCGGAAGGAAAAACTATAACTCTGACAACCTCCTTGTCGTCCATGTCACCTTGGAATCCTGGAATGATAACTGTATTCCAAATGAGGCTGTCATTATCATATCCCTAGAACATCCACTTATGTTCTAAAACTGCTTCCGACTGTTTCTCTAGGATTGGATCAATGTCAACTTATTGCATCTAGTGCAAGAACAACATCTGGTGTGGTACTTGACATCTCATGATTGACTCAATTGCCTGAGCAAGTTATCTGTCAATCATGCATATCCCTCTCCCCTTTAGTCTGTAAGACACCTTTAGAGAGGGTGACTCCATTACCTGCAGGTACACTACCGTGCCAGGAATCGTCCATTCTAAATACTCTTAGAATGCTGTCTAAGTACCCTGATTGGGAAACCACCCAAATCTAGATCTAAAACCATAGATCTAGTAACCAGTATATTTGATATAATGTCCAAGTCCCATGCGGAGAAAACTACTGTGTGACGACCAAAGTATAACCGATCGTAGTATAGGAATATCACTTCCTACTCTGTGTATGTCATCCAAATACCAGAACATCACACCCTACTACCTTCTCAACAGATCCATCCCCTATTCTGATGAAGTCAAACCTATGACTGTCACATCAGAAATTGATGATCTATCTCCGCTATATCTGCTTTAGTCTATAAATAGACATAAGCCAACTGTCCACCAATGCTTCCGTTGCTCCCACTGACTACGACAACCCTCTGGCAGAGTCATATACACGTACAATTCTGAAGCCAGTTCAGAATGACGCTATACTCATCCTCCTGCCGGGTCTCGCAGCCTGGAACAACAGCAATGGCAAGTGTGGGTAAACAAGAACTTCCCTGTCACCGTCCTTGAGGCTACCGGAGTACCTCTCGGGTGCCTGAAGTTACCCACCTTATCTGCGGAGTGGCCAATGGAATGTCAAGCCAGATTGAATCTTTAGGTTCCTATGAAATCTTCAGTAATCGTTTGTGGTTCTGGAATCACTTCCAGTTCTACCATACTCCCACTACTGTTTTGTGAAAAAATCCATTTTTAATAAAACTATGGCGAGTCTAGAACAATATCACTATTGATCTTCCAGATGGTAGAAAGTCAACCCTCGTCATAGCCTGGGTCAACCCACAAACAGCCATTACAGAAACGTGCCTTGAGTTGTCCAGTGTCTGGTTTTAATCATAAGCCGGACAACTCCCCGTGCCTTAACAACGTTAAGATACGAACTGTTCTATATCCAATATAGAACCAGAGGCACTGATTTAATTGAACCAGATTCAAATCATACAACTGTCTCCAGTGCATGTCAATTAAATGGAAGGAGGCCGATCAGCGTTACTCAACTTAGGAATGCTTCCAATTATGAGTAGCCTGAAAGAGAAACGAGTTTCTCTTAACCACTACTATCAACTGAACACCATACACAAGTATCTACATCTTCGATCACTTTGAAGAATCCCGATACTTGCAATACCTGGTTCTCTACTTCATTCCAATACCTATAACTTCTCAAAATTCGGACCCTGTGTTTCCACGAAACACCTGTCTAAAAACTAGAGAAGTCATAAGTAAACCGAATATAGTACGAGGACCAACCCCTCTGTCCGGATGGACCCTGGACAACATACAATACTCTGTATAAGTCCCTTGAGTCTGATAACTCATTCCCTGTGTGTCGTAGGTTGAAAACTGTACTATGGTTATGAAGAATTACACCGCTGTTTAATGCTCCTTACCTAACCATCCACTGATATAGGTAAATGTCATAGACATAATTTCAAAAAGGTATATCTCACTCTATGAAGATAGACGTACAGATATATCAATTTGAAATTGGTGCATAACAGCGGATATTCAAAACCAAATATTTGCCGACCGGCAAACAGCCCAGGCGATTTCCTCAAATATCACCGATTACAACGAATCCCGATATAATGAGGACAATCACCTAATTCCCAATAGCTTACTCCCACTCATCATCTGTAAAACCATACAGATGTGAGAATCATACCTGGTAAATACATACCCTGGAGCAAGTGTCTAACTGGGAAATCAGTTTTCCTTTAACAGTACACAGTGAAACTGAAACATTGAAATGTTTCGATGGGGTATCCCGGTATTCCTAGTAATGCCTCTTCCAGATTCACGACTGTAACCGTATAGTTCTTTGTCACCTCTCCAAATCCCTTTATATGTCTTTAGTCATTACCTTCTGCACACCCCTTAGGCCAAATGATTTTCTTCCTTCCCTACCATTCGGCACCAGCCTATGGTTTGGAAGAAGACTATCCAATAAGCATAATGGGTGTACTGTCCTAATCCTAGGAACACTCGCAATGCGAGAGAAGGTGAAGATAAAAGACAACCGAATAAACCTTATTCCTATTTCTCCTGAACCAGAATCCATCCCCGAACTGGAACAAGTTCCTTTCGAGTTCGTATATAACCATACGATGGAGTATCCAATAAACTGTGGATCTTCGTAGTGATACGGAGTGTTCTGGAGAAATACAAAGGTGACTTAGGATTGGCGAAGAAATACTTGGTTTGGTCGTGAATAGCAGTCGCAGTTTACTTTGCCCTCTTACTAATCCCTTGCTTTGTCTTAACTTAATACCTTCTGCACACCATTTTTATGCTAATTGGTTTTCTTCATTCCCCACCGTTCGGCACCAGCCTAAGGTTTAGAAGAAGACTATCCAATTTGCGTAATAGGTGTACTACTCCTAAACCAAGGAGCACTTGCAGGCTGAGAGAAGGTAAAAGGAAAAAACAACTGAATAATCCTATCCGTTTTCTCCAGAACCGGAAACCATCCTCGAATTCCTTCGAGTTCGTATCTAACCATACGATGGTTTTGTCCAATGGAAGTGGACGTTCGTAGTAATACGGGGTGTCCTGGAGAAAAGGGTAAAAGTAGGAGTGGCAATGAGGTATGCAACTCTGACAATCCAAAAGCCAGTGTTTAAGAAGGTTCGGTTAATTTTGGTCACTGAGTCATAGTCTTAGGGTCGGGTCAATGGTCGCTTTCAGAGAGAGAGAGAAAAGAAACACTCAGCGTGCACTCTATCCTAGATAAGAATGGTTACCAATTTATCTAATCTGGAAACCTCCCACTGTACCGTCAAATTCTTCTCCAAACCTGAAAGAAGAATTAGTCGGGATCACCCGAGGAGTAAACCAACTCATCAGTGGGAATCGGGATCCAACTATCATCGCATGATAACGTGACGGAATCCGCTCATGGTGTCACACTCCAGAAGGTATGCGCATATCTGGCAAGTTTCAGTTCTTTTGAAACTCCCGATGTGATTTTTACCCCATGCTCTTATGACCTTGACTTTGGCCAACAAATCATAAGTCACATGTCAAGTTCTACCCGTCATTCTCCAGGTCAATTTGAACCCACCCGTACATACCCTTGACTTTGGCCAACAAGGTAGTACGACTGTCCCAAACCAACGCATCTATCTATGCTGCATATGAATAACCAACTGCTACCAAACACTGTGCCTTGACTTTGGCCAACAAACACAGCTTGAATACTATTGACTACCCATATGAAACGACGGAGGGCTACGAATGGTTTCTGGCGAAAACCTTTAACGTAATGAACTTGATATCGTTGAAGGAACGGATAGCTTTTAAAAATATAGTGACGAAAACCTTTGCTAAAGAGGTCACTCCCGGTGAAGGGATCTCGGCTCTTTTCCCGTAGAATGAGGTGCAGGATATTCCAACTGAATACCACGATGCAAAGCAAAAGTAATCGACTATAGTGAAGTTAATGCCCTGACGCAAACTTTTTGTCCAAGGGGTCACTCCCGGTGAAGGGATCTCGGCCCTTGCCTCGTCGACTGAGGAGCAGGATATTCCAACTGAATACCACGATGCAAAACAAAAGTGAACGTCCTTGCAATAACAGCTTTTTGAAAAGTGTTCCAACAACATTAGATTAGGTTTGCTTTTAACTTGCATTGATCCGAATCAATGCAGTCCCATCAATTGATCACACCACAAAGAACGAAAATATACTGATGTACGTATATGCCATCCGCATTCGCCACTGGGTCCCGTCATTACCCGTTAGGTTAGCTAACTAACGACAGAGCGGGGACTGGACTAGCGCGGATGTAAAACATATACAACATCTACTAATATATATACCAATATATTATATTTCGCTCAAGGCGTGATAAAATGCAACATCACAGAAATGTACAGCATCACAGAACAATACAGATATCTGGGATCCCCGGGTTTCACAGAGCCACTACTGAAACCCGACGTTCCCCCGGTCGTGTGGATAGCCTGTGCAATGAAATCTTAGACCCCTACGGGCGCGGCAAGTTACCCGCCAAAACCTGAAGCGAGGCAGCCCCCTTCAGCACCGTAAATGGACCACCCAGCACTTCACGGAATCCGGCAACTTGGGCACCCCTCCTGGGTCAACCTGTACCCACTACGAGTGCGGCGAATAGCCCGCCAATCCTAGAGTGAAGCCCCCCCCCCCCCGTCTCAATGCCATGAGATGCGGGCCCGTTGCTCTCTCGAACCCGGCTATCCGTGCACCCCACCTTGGGGTAATCCTAGTACTGAAAGTAAAATATGCATACAACGGGTACATCGACCGCAACGTGGTCGTGCCCCAAAATAATAATACAAACAGGCAGTGACGGCAGTCCACATGTCGGACGCTCGCCCCGCAATATCAAATGTACATAATACAACAGAACTGTACTAGCATTGCATCCAGGCTATCCCCCACGACCAATCCGCAACATCACAGCATAACACAGAACATCAACGTGAAAGTCACGTTCGCAAATCCGTCTAACCGGGCTATTGCAGTTAGACTGGATTTACCGATCAAGTGACATTCACGGTCGCAGATATAATGTAAATACTGTGAAATAATGTGTTTAAAATTTTCTGATCGATCAAATTATAACAAGTGGGCCCCAAGTACTACTGTAGCACATCAAGAAATTCTGGGCCCAAAATTAATATTCCAAAAACCCTAAAATCAACCCAGAAAACAACTGCAGAAATTTGACGCAGTGATCACACTATAGTGCGGCGGAACCTGTAAGTCCACGTTGCCCACCCCGGTGCTTACGGGGAGGCGGAAAACATAATAAAAATCGGATTTTTATCAACTATAGGCAACATGGACTATGCTTTAAGGATCTTTACTAAACATAAACTTGCTAAAGCTTACTTGAAAGTAGCTAAGTGGTAGAAAGGTTATACATTTGGTCTTTTGTCCTTCTCTCCTTGCTCCTAGAAGTAGTGGAAGGAGGTCACCTTGTCGTCTTCTCCCGTCAAAGAAAGATCTACCCGAAAGCCTCAACCTTTGGCTTCAACTCCAAACTAGAAGTCACTAGAGTTCAAGAAGTGCTAGTCCTTCAACCCTAGATGAGAGTAGAGAAGATCAAGAGAGGGTTTTTCTCAAGCTCAAGTGTTTCTCAACACATGAGAGGGAGAGAGCTTGAGGGAGAGGAAGAACAAGAGAGAGAAAGGATATGATAGAATGAATATGGTTTTTACAACCATAACCAAACATATGAGATTTTTCAAATAATAATATTAATCAAAAATGAAAAGGTGATGGTTAGTTTGAAGAGACCATTATCATATCACAATAAATAATTTTGTAAAGATCAAAGAGCATCTAAAAAGGAATGATGATGGTCAATGTTTCAAACCTAGTCAACTAGTCAATCTTGGTCAACAAGTCAACAAGCCCAACCATGACACAATTTCACTTAATTAATATTATTAATTGATAAGTCACTATATCATTAGGGTTTGGAAAAAGACGACTGTCAACTGTGCATACACACCCGTTCCAAAACCCTAATGAAAAACCTCTTCCTCTGCCTCAATCAACTGTGCATACGCACCCGCATTCGTGATCCGAGGAACACGAATACAATGAGAAAACCAATCTCAAATCATATACTAGGATCCGGCTTAAACCAAAGCCCGCTAGTATAAACTGTCCGGACAGCAAACGTGCACAAGTGCGCGAATGTGAACGAACCCTGTCGCAAAACCATGCGACCTCTACTCATTTTGCCTAAAGGCGAATAGCTCTCTGTGTGGGACTCTAAAGACTCGACACTACGCTGGCAGTGGGTTTAACCACAGACCGCAAGCGGCACTAGCTGTACGTAACGGTCCCCAGGTAGATGTCGATAAGAAGACTGACGAGGTGAACCCCATCTGAACTCCTACTGAGCCTGTATGTGACAATCTCCGTACAGTCCGGTCTGTTCGTCTGATACATCGCATGGCGGGCCTAGGGGGGCGGTGAACGTCAGTCCCCTAATAGCGGTACAAGTCGTGCCGGAGTGAAGCCCAGAACACCCTGAGATAACACTGGAAACCTACCAGTATATCTCGCTTGCCCTGGCCAGGGACTACTCGTGTAATGGCTCTCCTGGACACAGCGCGATGTCAACCCCCAATACCGGGAGAGACGAATCCTGTCTAACCGTCACTGCCTCCAAGTGCTTCGGGACTGCACCAGAAAACTACTTGTTTGCATGACTCCTTTGAGCCGTGGTAGGGTAGTAATCAAAGTGCAGTGGGAACACACTCGAGGCGAAGTGACAGTGTCAAGTCAACGGACTAAGCTGTACTCATGTCACCTGGGAACTGATAACTGACGATAGGTATAATACTAACCAACAGTCCCCGACGAGTCCTGTCCAGTGTACTCGTAACCCAACGAGCACCCGTATACTATCTCAGGTACGACATACTGACGGCTGTGGGACAGACCGTCTCCCACACTGGGATGAGAAGCGCATACGCTAGTCTACTCCGGAGTATCGATGCCATGTCTCGATAGTCCAACGACTAGGGACCTGTATAAGGATGTGCTTATAGATCACCCAGCTCCCATGATTGTGAGCGCCATCACAACGCTGGTAATCAAGCAAAGATCCTAAAGGCTCTACTAATATGTATATCTGCAATATGCTAAAAGAAACACATGCACATATTAAAGCAGAGACAAACCAAGTAGCATACTACCATTTCGAGCAAGATTGTATATACAACTGTGAATATCCCAAGCTTCCATTAAGTAATATACAAACCAGTATGATATAGTAATGGCCTCTAGGGCATATACACTAACAATCTCCCACTTGCACTAAGGCCATGTACTGGCGTATCGAAGACCTATCATCTCGATCAGCCGCTCGAACTGAGTCTGTGGTAGGGCCTTCGTGAGTGGATCTGCAGTGTTGTTCTCCGTATTCACTCTCTTTACCTCGATCTCCTGGCGATCTATGATCTCCCTGATCAGGTGATACCGCCTCAAAATGTGCCTGGACTTCTGATGGGATCTGGGTTCCTTCGCTAAAGCTATAGCTCCGTTGTTGTCGCAATACAGCGGTATTGGATTAACAATGGTAGGAACCACCTGAAGCTCCGTGAGGAACTTCTTCATCCAGACAGCTTCCTTTGCGGCATCGCAAGCAGCTATGTACTCCGCTTCCATAGTTGAGTCAGCAACGGTCTCCTGCTTGGAACTCTTCCAGCAAACCGCCCATCCATTGAGGGTAAAGACATGACCCGACATGGACTTAGAGTCATCCTTGTCACTCTGGAAGCTGGAGTCAGCAAAGGCCTCAAGCTGGAGGTCTTTTCCGCCATACACCAAGAACATCTCCTTAGTCCTTCTCAGGTACTTGAGAATGTTCTTTACCGCTATCCAGTGTTTCTCCCCTGGGTTTGACTGATACCGGCTTACAACGCTCAATCCGTATGCTACATCTGGTGTGGTACACAACATCGCATACATTATAGAGCCTACCGCAGAAGCGTAGGGTATAATAGACATGCGATCCCTCTCCAAATCAGTCATCGGAGACATCTCTTTGGAGAGGGTGATCCCGTGACAAGCCGGTAGATTACCGCGCTTCGAATCTTCCATACTGAACCTTTTCAGTATGGTGTCGATGTACCTTGACTGTGAGAGTCCCAACATCCTCTTAGATCTATCACGATAGATCTGGATCCCCAGAATGTAGTTGGCATCGCCCAAGTCCTTCATGGAGAACCTCTGCGACAAGAATCCTTTGACTGACTGTAGCATAGGAATATCATTTCCTATTAGGAGAATGTCATCCACGTACAAGACGAGGAATACTACAGTTCTCCCTACAATCTTACTGTAAATGCATGGTTCATCTGGGTTTTTGATAAAGTCGAATTCTTTGACAGTATCATCAAAGCAGATGTTCCAACTCCGCGATGCCTGCTTAAGTCCATAGATGGACTTTAGCAATTGCACACTCTACCGCTGCTCCCACTCTGAATGAATCCCTCCGGCTGATCCATATAGACGCACTCTTCCAAATTTCCATTTAGGAAAGCCGTCTTTACGTCCATTTGCCAGATTTCATAATCGTGGAAGGCAGCAATGGCAAGAAGGATCCGAATGGATTTCAGCATAGCCACTGGAGAAAAGGTCTCGTCATAGTCCAAACCAGGTCTTTGACGAAAACCCTTTGCTACAAGTCTAGCTTTATAGGTCTCAACCTGCCCATCTACACCAATCTTCTTTCTGAAGATCCATTTGCAGCCTACGGGTTTTACCCCTTCTGGAGCAAAGTCCAAAGTCCAAACTTTGTTGGTGTACATGGACTCCATCTCGGTCCGCATTGCATCCAGCCATTTTACCGAGTCGCCGCTCTGAATGGCTTGCTGGAAGCTAGTAGGCTCACCATAATCCATGGTGCAATCCTCTCTATCCCCGTCAATGAGAAAACCGTAGTATCTCTCGGGCGGATGAGACTGCCTACTACTTCTGCGGAGTGGCGCTGGGATGTCCTGTTCTTTCGAACCCTCTGGTTCTACCAAGCTTTCAGTAATAGCTTGTGGTTCTGGAATTTCTTCCAGTTCTATTGCGCTCCCACTTATCTGATTTTCTAAAAATTCAGTTTCCAAGAAGCGGGCATGGCGAGAAACAAAAACCTTTTGTTCCTCTGCGTAATAGAAAAGATACCCCTTGGAGTTCTTTGGGTATCCCACAAACTTACACTGTACCGAACGTGCCTCGAGCTTGTCCGCATGCTGCTTTTTTACAAAAGCTGGACACCCCCATGTCTTAAAGTGTTTAAGACTGGGTTTCTTCCTACTCCACATCTGATATGGTGTGGTAGGCACTGACTTAGTAGGAACTTGGTTCAAAAGATATGCAGCTGTTTCTAGTGCATAACTCCAGAAGGATCGCGGCAACTCAGCCTTACTCATCATGGAACGAACCATATCAATAGGGTTCGATTCCTTCTTTCCGATACACCGTTGTGTTGTGGTGTGTATGGAGGAGTAAGCTGAGAGAGAATTCCACTCTCTTTTAAGAAGCCCAGAAACTCGGCACTCAAGTATTCGCCACCTCGATCAGATCATAGTGTCTTGATACTTTTGCCTGTTTGTTTTTCAACTTCATTCTTGTATTCCTTAATTTTCTCAAAGGCTTCTGATTTGTGCTTCATCAAGAAGACATGCCCAAACCTAGAGAAATCATCTGTGAAAGTAATGAAGTATGAATAACCACTTCGCGCATGTGTAGACATTAGACCACACACATCACTGTGTATGAGTCCCAAGAGCTCGCTTGCTCTTTCTCCGTGTCCAGTGAACGGAGTCTTTGTCATCTTTCCCATGAGACATGATTCACAAGTGGCATAAGACTGGTACTCGAACGGATCCAAGTATCCTTCTTTATGCAACTTAGTCAACCGTGTCTCATTAATGTGACCCAGTCTACAATGCCATAAGAAAGCCTGATTTGATTCCGGAGACTTTCTTTTAAGTGTGTTCTGGACACTGAAGACCTGTGCTTGATTCAAAACGTATATACCGTATTTTAATGTACCTGACCCAATCAGGACTTGATTTAGGTGGATGTTCACTACATCGCTTACAAAAGTAAAATCATATCCTTCCTTAGAAAGTAAGGATACAGATATGATATTACAAGTCGCACCTGGTACATAAAAACAGTCATGCAGAATCAATATCTGCCCAGTTGTCAGTCCTAGATGATATTCCCCTACGGATACAGCATACATGCTCATTCCGTTAGCAATCCTGAGAGTCATATCTCCTTTCCTGATAACCCTACGGTTTCTCAAAGCCTGTAACGAATTACAGATATGATATCCTGATCCGGTATCCAATACCCAGGAAGTAGGGTTAACTGACATACAGTTCTCTATCACAAACACACCCGAAGCCGAAGCCACAACATGCTTCGAATTCTGGCTACTGGCTTTACAAGCCCTGCAATCCTTCTGCCCATGTTCATTCCCGTAACAATAGGAACATCCCTCTTTTACTACATCTGTTCCTGAAACTTCTGCCCTTCCCTTTCTTTCTACTTCCCTAGTTTCCTTTAGGGTAGTAGGTAGAGACTGTTGAACTGAGTCAGCATATGACCCGTTCTTCAACGTGGTCTTCAGGTCTGAGAGCTCAAAAGAGCTGGTCTCTGCAAGGATGTTGCCCCCTACAGATGACCCGATAGCCAACCTCGCTGGAAGCAATTCGTTCGAGGTCTCATATCTTGCGATACGAGATTGCTCTCCATATAAAACTTTGTTATGGAGGAAGATAGAAGCGGAGTCTATCTTCTCGTGCTGCCTCTGGTATATACCATCAACTGAGGCTAACACGAGGCACTTGGCTTTCGCACAATCTTCTTCCGATGTCCTACGAATATCAATATCCGTGACAGGGGAAACTGGACCTGAGACGGCAGGGGTTGGATCAGTCAAGAGGTGTCCCAGCTTGTCCTGGGCAATGGACATCTGGACAGACCTTTTCCAGTCGTAACAGTCAGATTCAGTCATTTTATTATCTAGATGTAACCTAGGTGCGGTCATCTGGTCGCTGCAGTTAAGAGAGAGAGAAGAAAACACTTAGCATGATGCTCTTGCAAGTTTAGATTGGTTTTTAATTTATCTAAACAGGATAGCTCCCACTGTCTCTCGAATCCCTCCTCAAACCACAAAGGAAGAATTAGTCGGGATCTTTCTCACCGTACAATACTTGCTTAACCGTTCAGCCAGGCCAGTGTCGGTACTTCGAGGGAGGTTTTCCAACGCTTTCGCGAAGTTCCTTAATTAAGTAACCTCTTTTCCCTGTGGGCGTAGCCCCGCTAACACCTTTCTAGACACCTACTTGGTTTATAGCATTGATCGTTAAGTGAGAAAGTCCCCGAGGAGTAGCATATACTCACAGTAGGATCGGGATCCAAATATCATCGCGTGATAAAACCGAAGGAATCCTACCAGAATCATCACACTCCAAATGGTATGCAGCGCTAGCAAGTTTCAGTACTTTTGAAACTCCCGATGTGGATTTTTTTTGCCCCATGCTCTTATGACCTTGACTAAGGCCAACAAATCATAAGTCACATGTCAAGTTCTACCCGTCGTTATCCAGGTTAATTTGAACCCACCCGTATATACCCTTGACTATAGCCAACAAGGCAATACGACTGTCCCAAACCAACGCATTCTATCTATGCAACATATGAATACCCACCAGCTACCAAACACTGTGCCTTGACTAAGGCCAACAAACACAGCTTGAATACTGTTGAATATTCATATGAAACGACGGAGGGCTACGGATGGTTTTGGCGAAACAGTGAACGTAGTGAACTTGATATAATCGATGGAACGAGATAGCTTTTAAAAGGAGTGGTTCAAGCTCCGTGTTTAAAAGTTTAGTTTTGAAAAGAACCGAGTGGTTTTCAAAGTGTTCCAATCGACTTTTACTTGGTTTATTTTCTTGCATTAGTTCTTTTAATGCGTCCCATCATTTAATCCTACCATTGCAGAAAACAACCAAAATATGAAGTACGCTTATACCATTCGCATTCGCCACGGGGCCCCGTCATCACCCGTTAGGTTACTTAACTAACGACAGAGCGGGGGCTGGGCTAGCACGGCTGTAAAACATAAGCAACGCCTAAATAGTTATCATATATAAATATATAGCAATGATAGACATTACAGATCACAGATGAATACATTGGATATACTAGGAATCCGCAATCCGTTCGAGCCTGCAACGAAAAGCGGATTACACGGTCGTGGTGAATAGCCAAATACCCCACCCAAGACCCCTACGGGTGCGGCAAACTACCCGCCAAGTACCCGAAGCGAAGCAACCTCCCTCACCACCGTGAGTAGGCCACTCGGCACTTCGAGATACCCGGTAGTTTATGCACCCCCTCCATGGGTCTATCCTAGGAGCAAAAACAGTAAAAAGAATTATACAATGACGGCTACAACCCCGACCCGGTTGTGCGGCCAAACAAATAACAATATTACATCATTTTACATATTACAAATGAATGAAAGAAAAGCAACACTCATCTCACATCCACCCCGGCTATTCACCCGTGACGATCCAACCCATTCATATACACAAACCAATATTAAACACAGATCACAGATATGTATAACCCCGACTAATCGACATATAGCGATTAGCCGACGTTCAATACATGCAAACATCACAGATATAACCTTCATAGTCAAAGTGTATTGAAGTTCGAAAAAAATACGGAATTATAGGCCCTCAAAAATAAATTTCTATTCTGGAAAATCTGGGCACATATAATATATCTCAAAAATCCTAAAACCAATCCAGAGATACACTGCACCAAAATCGAGGTAGAGAGGAGACAAGACGGCCGCGGTTGCACGGTAATAGCTTGCTATTGCCGCGGAACCGCGGTCCTTTGGTCAGATCTCTGGCTCATTTTTGGTGGTTATCTTTAAAAAACCCTGAGACGATTTTAGCAGTATAACAGATTTTGTTTTGACCAGAAAAATTTTTAACAGAAACTAGGGTTTTGAAAAGTTTGGTTTTTCGATTTTTTTCGTTTCGAACTTCGACACACTTTACTACCTAGCAAGTTTACGTTTAGTTAGGCTCTGATACCACTGTAAGTCCACGTTGCCCACCCCGGTGCTTACGGGGAGGCGGAAAACATAATAAAAATCGGATTTTTATCAACTATAGGCAACATGGACTATGCTTTAAGGATCTTTACTAAACATAAACTTGCTAAAGCTTACTTAAAAGTAGCTAAGTGGTAGAAAGGTTATACCTTTGGTCTTTTTTCCTTCTCTCCTTGCTCCTAGAAGTAGTGGAAGGAGGTCACCTTGTCGTCTTCTCCCGTCAAAGAAAGATCCACCCGAAAGCCTCAACCTTTTGGCTTCAACTCCAAGCTAGAAGTCACTAGAGTTCAAGAAGTGCTAGTCCTTCAACCCTAGATGAGAGTAGAGAAGATCAAGAGAGGGTTTTTCTCAAGCTCAAGTGTTTCTCAACACATGAGAGGAAGAGAGCTTGAGGGAGAGGAAGAACAAGAGAGAGAAAGGATATGATAGAATGAATATGGTTTTTACAACCATAACCAAACATATGAGATTTTTCAAATAATAATATTAATCAAAAATGAAAAGGTGATGGTTAGTTTGAAGAGACCATTATCATATCACAATAAATAATTTTGCAAAGATCAAAGAGCATCTAAAAAGGAATGATGATGGTCAATGTTTCAAACCTAGTCAACTAGTCAACCTTGGTCAACAAGTCAACAAGCCCAACCATGACACAATTTCACTTAATTAATATTATTAATTGATAAATCACTATATCATTAGGGTTTGGAAAAAGACGACTGTCAACTGTGCATACACACCCGTTCCAAAACCCTAATGAAAAACCTCTTCCTCTGCCTCAATCAACTGTGCATACGCACCCGCATTCGTGATCCGAGGAACACGAATACAATGAGAAAAACCAATCTCAAATCATATACTAGGATCCGGCTTAAACCAAAGCCCGCTAGTATAAACTGTCTGGACAGCAAACGTGCACAAGTGCGTGAATGTGAACGAACCCTGTCGCAAAACCATGCGACCTCTACTCATTTTGCCTAAAGGCGAATAGCTCTCTGTGTGGGACTCTAAAGACTCGACACTACGCTGGCAGTGGGTTTAACCACAGACCGCAAGCGGCACTAGCTGTACGTAACGGTCCCCAGGTAGATGTCGATAAGAAGACTGACGAGGTGAACCCCATCTGAACTCCTACTGAGCCTGTATGTGACAATCTTCGTACAGTCCGGTATGTTCGTCTGATACATCGCATGGCGGGCCTAGGGGGCAGTGAACGTCAGTCCCCTAATAGCGGTACAAGTCGTGCCGGAGTGAAGCCCAGAACACCCTGAGATAACACTGGAAACCTACCAGTATATCTCGCTTGCCCTGGCCAGGGACTACTCGTGTAATGGCTCTCCTGGACACAGCGCGATGTTAACCCCCAATACCGGGAGAGACGAATCCTGTCTAACCGTCACTGCCTCCAAGTGCTTCGGGACTGCACCCAAAAACTACCTGTTTGCACGACTCCTTTGAGCCGTGGTAGGGTAGTAATCAAAGTGCAGTAGGAACACACTCGAGGCGAAGTGACAGTGTCAAGTCAACGGACTAAGCTGTACTCATGTCACCTAGGAACTGATAACTGATGATAGGTATAATACCAACCAACAGTCCCCGACTGTCCAGTGTACTCGTAACCCAACGAGCACCCGTATACTATCTCAGGTACGACGTACTAACGGCTGTGGGACAGACCGTCTCCCACACTGGGATGAGAAGCGCATACGCTAGTCTACTCCGGAGTATCGATGCCCTGTCTCGATAGTCCAACGACTAGGGACCTGTATAAGGATGTGCTTATAGATCACCTAGCTCCCACGATTGTAAGCGCCATCACAACGCTGGTAATCAAGCAAAGATCCTAAGGGCTCTACTAATATGTATATCTGCAATATGCTAAAAGAAACACATGCACATATTAAAGCAGAGACAAACCAAGTAGCATACTACCATTTCGAGCAAGATTGTATATACAACTGTAAATATCCCAAGCTTCCATTAAGTAATATACAAACCAGTATGATACAGTAATGGCCTCTAGGGCATATACACTAACAGAACCGCGGCCACAAGGGGGTTTTGGCCGCGGTTCCGTGCTCCTATAGTCGATTCACTTTGTCGAATTTCTACAGAACTCTTAGAACTTCCAGTACATCACTTTTCTACAACCTGAAAAAAATTTCGAACCAGAAAAAATTCAACAGAAAACTGATGCATGTGAAAAACGCGGGATTTTGGAATTTTGGTCGATCGGAAATGTAAACACATTAAACAAAGCTAGACTAGGTTAATGGCGAGGCTCTGATACCACTGTAAGTGCACGGCGGCGGCCCGGCCTCCATCCTGAGGCCAAATGCGGAAGCGTTGGCTAACTTTAATTTTCTTGAACCGGCACCACCGCGCACTAATACCCGGATCGGGCCATTAACTAGTCCTAGCTAACTACTAGATGGGAAAGAGAGATATACCGAGTGATCCGAGTCCACCGGTCTTCTCGCCGTCGTCCCGATCTCCCACAGAGTCTCCGGTCTCCACCTCGTCGCCGGAAGGGCACCACGTCGCCTGCTTCTTTTACGGGCTCCCCGCCTCTATACCGAGGCAACTCGGGCATGAAGCTGGCGAGTCGACGTGCCTAAGGTTTGCTGTAGAATGTGTAGTGCTCATGTCTCATTTTGGGGTTATAGGAATTTCCATATGGTGGAGGAAATGAACTATGGAGTTTGGAGATGGAACTTGTGGGAATTTTTGCAAACCCAAATGAACAAAAACCCCACACATGAAAAATGGGCAGCCCCTCCTCTAACTTGGCCGGCCATGTAAAATAGAATGGAGAGAATGAGAGAGGTTGTGAAGTTGTGAGAGTGTGAGCCAACCAATCAAGCAAGAGAGAGAAAGGGTGATGATGACAAACAATGATCGCAAAGCAAACCCTCACTCCACCAACCGATCAACAACCATGATTGCTTCAAAGGTCAAGCCATCATGATAGAAGAAGAAGTCAAATGGTCAAAGGATGGTGCAACCATCATGACACAAGAATATGCAAAGACCCCCTTCCAAATTGCTTATTTGCACAAATGCAAATAAGCCCTCCTCCACCAATCTTCGGCCATTGAAAGATACAAATGAAAATGGCCGAAACGGAAAATAAACTGGCAACTCCAGAAAACTGGTCCCGTAATAAATTACAGGAAAACCCCGATACTGTGTATACACACCCGCATCTGTATTCCGACCGAAATACAAATGCAATGAGACAAAATCTACACTGTATTATACTAGGATCCGGCTTAAACCAAAGCCGGCTAGTAATATCCGTTCGATCCTGATCCGTGCAATACCGCACGTATCTGATCGAACCCAGCCATATATCCATACGGCCTCTAGTACTAACTGTCCGATCCTGATCCGTGCAATACCGCACGTATCTGATCGGACCTTGCCATATCTCCATACGGCCTCTAGTACTAACCGTATGATCCTGATCCGTGCAATACCGCACGTATCTGATCGGACCTTTCCATATCTCCATACGGCCTCTACAGCGTTTCGCCCGAAAGCTTGAGTAACTGAATGTGGGGGACTCTAAAGACTCGTCAACACCTTGGTTGTGGATTTAACCACTAGCACGTCAGAGGTATAAGCCAATACGTAACGGGCCACCAGCTATTGACCAAAGGGGACGTCGATGAGCGAACCCATCCTGACACCCTACTGAGCCTGTCAGTGACAATATCCGTACAGTCCGGTCCGTTCGTCTATGAGCATCGCATGGCGGGCCTAGGGGGTTGGTAAAAGTCAGACCCCCAAAAGCGGTACAAGTCGTGTCGGAGTGTAGCCCAGAACACCCTGAGATACTACTGGAATACCTACCAGTAAATCTCCTGCCTCGGCCGAGGGCTTTGTGTAATGGCTCTCCTAGACACAGCACGACCTCACCCCCAATACCGGGAGAGACGAACCCCTGAAGATCCGCTCACTGCCTCCATGTGGCTCGGGACTGTACCCAACTAAAACCTGTTTGCACGTCTCCTTTGAGCGTGGTAGGGTAGTAATCAAAGTACAGTGGGAACTCATACGAGACAAATGACGATCCCCAGGTCGATGAACTAACCTGTACACATGTCACCAGGGAACTGCTATCTGACGTCAGGTATAAGACCAACTAGCATGTTCCCGGCGAGTCCTGTCCGGTGTACTCATAACCCAATGAGCACCTGTATACATCTTAGGTGAACCAACTGACACCAGTGGCTTGTGAGACCGGCCACCGCCCCTCGTCGGGGTCTCGACTGTATACACTAGTCTACTCTGGAGTATCGATGCCCTGTCTCGAAACTCCCACGACTAGGGACCTTTTAAGGATGTGCTTATAGACTACCAGCTCCCACGTATATGATCGCCCTCATACTGCTGGTAGTCAAGCAAGAATCCTAGGGGCTCTATCAGCGTGTAATAGCGACCTGTCAGGTCACCTAAAGCAGTACACGATGATAAAGATAAACCAGATAGCATACTATCATCTCGAGTAAGACTGTCCTACTGGGACAGGTCCTCCCTCAATCATTGCAATCACGTGCTTGTGATCCAATAATTGACTCTGAGAGCACTATCTCCAACACTAAACAGCTGCTATGTCGTGTATGACTTCGATGAAGAAGCGGATGCTCAGTGGGAGGACGCTGATCTTGAGACGGTGAAAATTCCAGATGCAAAAGAGCCCAGTCCGTCATTCGAAGAACAAATGGACAAGCTTATAAAGGAAGCGGGTCAAAAAGTCCGGGATGATCATAACCGTGAAATGGTCATTTACGAGAAAGCCAAAATACAACGCCTTCTCCAACAGGCCGTGAAAGATGAAAATGTCGCTCCTTGTCAACCTGTCATAAAGAAGGCTCGACACAAAAGCAGAAATAAGTCGAAAGGCCAAAAATGCGCTCAGCAACAACAAAGCAGGGCCAAGAAGCCACGCAAACGGGAGTCGAGCGTTATTGATCTATCCCTCATGAAGAATATGGGTCGAGCGTACTCGTTTCCTCGGGACAACACGAAGAAGATACTTGACCTCGCTCTGAAACATCAAATGCTTACACTGCCGGAGTCCAAACACCCCGAACAAGCAGGCGAAGTCTCATACCCAGACTATTGCTCTTATCACCGAGTGATAGGGCACCCTCTCTGTCACGACCCGAAAGAGCACGTGACTGGCCCTTGAATCCTATGAAGTCTATAGGACTCCATCTGACCCAAGTAAGCCAAAAGCCCAGAAATCTAAAACCATTTTTAAGAATAGGTAAAGAAACTGGTTTTAAGAGGTAAAGAAAACATGTTTGAAAATCAAGTTTTAAATAACTAAGCCGAATATGAGTTTTTAAAATGTGCAATTTTTTTTTCTAAAAATTTCGGCAGAGTTTCTTTTGTAAAAACTGGCCCCGAACGGGGTACAACAAGAACAATATATATAACATGATAAAAGGCATCCCCAAGCGGGAGCTAGCTCTTCGTCAATCGACGGTCACAACCACACAAGCAATAAAAATATACAATGCCGAATGGCGAGGATCAAACTCAAAAGAAATCTCCAAAAGCAAGAAAACCGCAATACTACTAAGCGCGACTCTATGGTCGAATAATACAACACAAAGTCTAAGTCTGAAAGAATAATACAGGTTTTGGTTGATGGACAATTCTAGATACAATAAATAATACATGAACGATGGCGGTTCTGATACAAAAGAACCTACCTAACCAAGCAAGTCACCCAAATGAAGCAGTGTGCCAGAAATGCCGCTATGGAATCTGTACGGCAAACCTGCAAGAACTGGGGCACAACGGGGGTGAGTTGCCAACTCGTGAATAGAAAGATATCTACAAGCAGAGATCGAATGCATGACCCATCCTAGGTCAAACGATCACAAATAAATAAACCTCAATATGAATAAAGCTGAAGCATGCTAAACTGGCAATGTAATCTCTATATATGAATGTAATGCCAAGTGCTCGTGCTAGTGCCTCAGGTAATAGCATGTCATGAATATGAGGTATGAATGCATGAAAGCAGAATACATGTAAATGAAGAAACTGTTTTCATAATTTAGTGAGATTTCCCTTGTATTTTTAGTTGAGGTATCATAATGAAATCAGCGTAAAACAGTGCCTAGCATCGGCACAAAACATAATCCCAATATCTCGATATCTCTGTATCACAGTCTCTGTACCTCGAAATCTCGAAATCTCAATGTCTCAATCATAATATCTAGGGCGCCGTCAGTCCAGACCGGCCCCTACCATCCATCTCAAGACCACGACGGTATCCTCCGGATATCCGACGCGTCGGGTAAAATCACCGGTAGGTAGTGCTCCCCTGCCAGGCTCACATCGTCATCACCACGCGCTTCTTGCCCCGGGGTACCTTACCGGGTCCACCATGTACCCGAAACGGTTCATCCGTCTCCTCGAATCGGGTTTCCAAATCCATCAGCAAACTCATGGTGGACGACTCATACATCATGGGAAAACCGCACTTTTATTTTAAAAGAGAGAAAATGTTTAATTGTGTTTTTGCGGTTTTCCTCCAAATCCAGAAAATCTCACGGAAATCCAAATCCAAAACCTCAATAACACGTAAAATAGTGAATATATGCATGAGAATCCATGAATGCGGCATAACAATGAATAACAGTATGCATGAAGTAGCAGGTAATAACTACGATGTCTAATCTAGCATATAAGGCGAGTACACTTACATCCTGTCTAAATTATTAGCTAACAACCTATATCAATGCAATAGTATTTCTAAAGTGTACGTGGCATGGCAATTACCGATGAAGATGTGTGTGAGCCGGCAAGTAAATGTACGTGGTACATACGCATCATCGGTAATGGTGTTGGTGTCCTATCAGCATGAGATTAATAATGGAGTATGAAGCATAATATAGGAATGCGATGCAAACCGAACCACAAAAGGGAGTGGGAGCTGAAACTAGACGTAACCAAAACTTATCTGTATTAATCTAATATAAGTCCTACGAATGGTGCCTTTTGAAATAACACGAATCATGGGGTTTTGAAAATAGGGGCTACGGTGTTTTTATGAAAAGATACGTCGTTTTTGAAATATCCGTAGATTCCCTTGAGCCGTCTTTAAAAATGCCCACGATTCGTTAGTTTTTGAAATAGGTAAGAAGTCTAATCTACTCTAACAACTACACTAACTATACGGCTGACTACAGGTAAGGAAACCGCCTAACATCTGAGTCGATATATATATATAAGTCGGTGATCCCGCCTCAATAGTATCACGTACGATACAGTATATCATTTGACATCCTCAAGTCATGAGCGCGGATCTATCATCAATGTAATGCTCATACGGTAAATCGTCGTACGGCATCCCAATAGCTGGGTACAGGTCAACATCTCACTATCTCGTCACATAACAGGCATCACTATCATCAGATCATATAGTCTGGGGGTACTACTCTATGTCTAGTACAAATCGATACCATCAATAAAGTATGCATGCGGGGGTAAACACATATCCCAAGCCCACAAGAATCACAAGTCATATCCCACATATGAATCGTATCAAATCACCGATCTCACGGCACCAAGCCCACATCATCGACTCATCCCCAAAGTCATCCCATATCATCAAACACAGTGCAAGTACAAGAAACACACAAGTGTAAACGTGTGGGTGCAAATCTATCCTATGGTTCGCAACTAGGAGCTATGCTAGTTATTTCTACCCCTAACTAACCATAACACACTATAACCATCACACACATAAAAATATACTACATAGTACTAATTACGGACTGCGGGGGTGCTATACGCCATCCACCCGACTTCCCCCTGTAGATATAATCTACTCACCTAGTCTTCGCTTTCTGAAATCGATGACGCCATGCTCTTTCACCTCGGAATCCTTACGAGGGTACCTAGAATAATAAACAGTCGCAATACGTATTAATATCAAAGCAGAAAACCGATACAGCGCACGGTGTGCTCATAAGTTGGAACCTATGGCCCAAACATGCAAATCCAACACTTAACCCCTGTTGTCGATGTATGAACACCCGACAACCAAATACAAATCCAAACACCAAGAAAGTGCATTAAAAAATACGGAAAACATCGCCTAAAACACCCCAAAATGCCTCCAGATTTTCCCCAGATGACCAATTGCCAAAACTATATATAGGAGGGGTCTAATCTAGTGCTAAATGAGCCCTGGAACAAAAATGGAACCATTCCCCTCTACTCTGGCCGCAAATTGCGGCCAGAATGATGAATTTGGCGGCCACGGTTTAGAGTTAGGGGCTCGGGTCTTGGTGGTAGCTTCCTAGGTGCCTGCACGACTCACTGTCAGCTCAATTTTATTTTTGGTGCCCCCGGGTTGCTCCAGATTCCAGAACACCTTCACAGATTTCACAAACCGACATGAAAAGTTCCATAATTCCGTATTTTTGGATTTCCAGTGGGATTGGCCTGGGTTTCTAGTCAATATAGGGTCTAAGGTCACTTTTTAAACTCAATTGCAAGGTCAAAACTCAACATTACTCTAATCTCCTCTAATCTTGCCCAAAGTGCACCAATTCATCCGATATCGATATGAAACTTGAATTAAATCCTAAACACAAGATTTAACACTCTAATTGCAAAGTAATTACCTCACAAGAGACTCATGAATCCTCAACAGCACCAAAACACCATCTTTCTTGGTCCATCCTCTAGCTTGCGAGCTTGTGTGCATGTTTTGTGAAATGAGTGTGAGGTTTTGAGTATGTTTTAGTGGTGTATCTTGGGGGATTTGAAGAAGGAGGAAGAGGAAGAAGGGAGCAGCAGCAGGAGGAGGAGGAGGATGAGGAGGGAGGGAAAATGATGGGAGGAAAATGGCTACGTCTCAAGGTCAATGACCCATGCCTCTCTCTCACCTACCCTCATTTCATTTTTTTTTTTTCCTTCTTCCCTCTTCTTTTAAATTCCAAAACCCTTCTCACAAGAATAGTAGCTTCAAAAGAAACCATGGCTAGAAAATGTAACACAAGTCCAAAAATGATATGTGCACAATTTTGCACAAAAAGCCAAAAAGTCCGATTAGCGATTTTTAATCGCGATTAGCACTAAATTAGTGTCAAACTAATCACAAAAACTTAAAAATGTCATAATTCTCTAATTTACCCTATTTTAGAATTTTCCATAATTTTTCTCAAATTTTTCCTATTTATTTGCATTTAATTATAGATTTAATATTAAAATAATCAATAAAATAATATTAAATTATAAAAATTCCCAAAATTAATATTTTAATTTTTTTGAAAATGTTACAATCTACCCCCCTTAAAGAAATTCGGTCCCCGAATTTAAATTTAAACCCCCAATACTAAAACAATTTCAGTAATAATCCATTTTGTCGGGGCTTCGAAAACATCAACACATAGAGAATATCATAAAAATGTACTGCTCCACTAGAAATCAATCCCCAAAATGCATATATAAGAATATCCTATGCGTCTGGTGCGCAAGGAATCAAAATCCATATATGTGTCAAACAGGTGTACAAAACAACATCTGCGTGCAACTGGTATGCACGGAACATCTGTCGTAGGCAACGTGTGTGCCTGACAGAAAAAAAAATCAGGTGCATGTGACATGCACGAAGAATCCTGATTTAGTGCATCTAGTGTGCACCAAAATCGTAAGTCAAAACACTCAAGGTGCATGAAAACTACGCTGGAAGTGCAAATCAAATCACTGCATACGGTAGGTATGAAATCTCAATCAATATCTCAAATATAAAAACTCTGCGCAAAATATCTAAATATCCAGTGGGTGCATGAAACAAATATCATGAAACTCAATCATCAAAACTAAATCATGCAAACAGAACGCCCAAAATACCGAAATCCAAAATGACGGATACGTGATAATCGAATCACAAAATCACAAATCATAAATACCGTCGTCGGTAGTTCCTCCTTCGAGGTCGAGAAGGAGTCGGTGCATCCACTGCTAGCAGCGCTCGATATCTACTTGCCTCTTACTCACGGTCTGGAGTGCTCTGACTCTGGGTCCTTATCTTCTTTGCGGATTTCCTATCTCACGGTCAATCGGCTCATCGGCCCTGTCAGGTGTGCTAACGGGGACGATTCCGTTCTGGCACTTCTCTGGTCACCTCTCGGTCAAATCTCACGACCACTCGTAAGGCAGCATATCGCTGGCGTCGGCCTCTGGCTCTCTGAATGCACGTCACGCATCTGATCCTGGGTGCAAACATCATTGCAGCAATGTCCTGGAAGGAATCCTGCTCAAGGTCTCTTCCGATCATGCCTATGCCGATCTGTACAGAGGCTGGCTTTCCTGCACAACCTCTTCTTGCTCAAAAGACACCTGTGTCCTCAGCACAATATTTTCTCGGAAACTGGTCACATCCCAACGTCTCTGTAAGCATATCAGGTCTCTAGTCTCGACGGGAAGTAATGACAGCTCGTCAGTGTCTCACACGAACCTCTTGTTCCACCTGTCTCTATCGTCGTCCACTATGACGTCACGCCAAGCTATTATGCACTGCACTGTTCTCGGCCACGGCCAATCTAAAGTCTCTCACACGGACTCGAAATCGCGTATTCTGTAGCTTCATCATTCTGTAGCAGATGTCAGGCTGAACAGGTTCTCGGGAACACGTCCCAATCATCGGAGGAATACTGAATACTCGTCCGTCCTTGATCAATTCGCACTGCATCTGGGTAAGTTCCTTTATCCGTATCTGGTCAACTACCTCGTCGACAATGCCGAACTCTGGCCTGCTGGGTGTGCGCAACCATGACCACTCCTGGGTCTAGGTCTTCTCGTATCGTATTCCGGGAAGGTCCTGTCGAGGTTTCTTTCTCAAATCTCAATCCTGCCGAATTACCCGGAAGTCATCATCCAATGCTGAAGCTAAAGCTTATTCCGGAACGGCTGCATACTTATCGCGCTTCTTTCTGGAAAATATATCCGTATCTCACGCCTCTGGGTGCATATCACATCTCTAATGTTAGCGGGGGGGACGTCATCTCGTCGAAATATCTTGCGAACTCTTTTCTTCACTCTGCGTCAATGTCGACTGATTCGGACTCGTCTCATCATGGCTGCATGGACTGTGCTCCAACGGCTATCCTCGTATCTGGAGTATCCCAAGCAATGCATCCCATCACATAATGTCCGAATGATGTCGAATCATCCGATCGACTCGTCAGAACCTCATAATCCCCCAAGAGCTCACATCTCGGGTACAGTTTAATAGTATCGAGTACATGCCACAGCGTCGGTGGTCCAGCCGTAGAAGGGCAAACTCAAGCCTCACTAATGGCGCCGCGGAACCGCCGCAAACCCTAAGGTTCAAAGGCTTTCACACGGTCATTAAGTCGAGTTAGGGTTTCATTCTTCTAGAGGGTCCATAGAATCACCTGCATGTCTTTCCGTATACTTTAAACTTGGAAAATAGGTTCCTAACATTCGATCGTCTCTATCGACTCTCAACGAACCTGCGTGAAGTCGTCTCTGGCTGGAAACAATCTATCTGATGACCTCGCATCGGTAAACGAACGAACCACATGTCCTAGTCACTCATCTTCAGGTGACTAGCGACTCGCTATCGTCTCTCTAGGTATATGCTCACGCTGCAGTAGCTCCAACCATCTGGGCGACATCTCATCATTTGCAGCAGCAACTAGCTCATTCGCCTGTACGCCGAACAGCGCCTCAATCCTCCAAGAAAGGCAACGCATTGGCGGTCATCTCTGAATCGTTCAGCTCTAGATCTGAGTAAGACTCTCCACACTGGAGATCTTCAACTCAACTGGGCCCGCTCTGGCGCAAACTCGGCGAATCACCTTCGTCTCTCAAACCGGGTAACTAGCTATCATCTGTCGCATATCTGCCTGAAAGCTCCGGCAATCTCAGCGTGTAAGCTTCGGAAGCGACATCCTGTCAATCTCAGCAACAGCTGGTCCATCTGTCTGCACGGTAGGCGACATCACAATCTCTGAGGTATGCTGTACATCAACAGTCCTCTCTCAACTGGCAGCTCTAACAATGGCCCGATCATCCGGTGCAAGACCAAGCACTCGCCTCCACTAGAGGTCACAAGCACCAACACTAACTCGAGACGTTCCCATGTCACCAGAAAACACAATGGTTGGCCCTCGTACCAGACGAGCTCACACCGGCCGTAACCCTAGCAGCAGCCCAAACTGCACTCAAACATGGCGACAGAAACCTCAATCGAGTATCAAAAAGGGCACATCAATGGCAAGAAAGGAAACAACATATCCAAAATGGATACATGATCATAGGAAGGAACAGCATCAATAAGGGTATGATCATGAAACTAATAGAATTGGGGATCTCAAATGGATGTATAATCCAGGATATGAAGAGAATCACTGATCTCGAAAGTATGTACATCCTAAGATTCCTTAAGCGGAGTGGCGTGTCGTAAGTATGCCGCGGAACATACCAACGGTACGTCACTCTACTTTAGTCACCTATTCCATCAACCAAGGGTCATCCTACACGACGAAAGTTCGGTCTAACACCCCCTCGACCAAGTCTAAGTTCCGTAAGGTCAAGCCTAAGTTCCGTATATAGATAACTACCTAGGCTCCACATAGTCAAACTTAGACTCGAACCAAGGTCAACCTGGCTCTGATACCAACTTTGTCACGACCCGAAAGAGCACGTGACTGGCCCTTGAATCCTATGAAGTCTATAGGGTTCCATCTGACCCAAGTAAGCCAAAAGCCCAGAAATCTAAAACCATTTTTAAGAATAGGTAAAGAAACTGGTTTTAAGAGGTAAAGAAAACATGTTTGAAAATCAAGTTTTAAATAACTAAGCCGAATATGAGTTTTTAAAATGTGCAATTTTTTTTTCTAAAAATTTCGGCAGAGTTTCTTTTGTAAAAACTGGCCCCGAACGGGGTACAACAAGAACAATATATATAACATGATAAAAGGCATCCCCAAGCGGGAGCTAGCTCTTCGTCAATCGACGGTCACAACCACACAAGCAATAAAAATATACAATGCCGAATGGCGAGGATCAAACTCAAAAGAAATCTCCAAAAGCAAGAAAACCGCAATACTACTAAGCGCGACTCTATGGTCGAATAATACAACACAAAGTCTAAGTCTGAAAGAATAATACAGGTTTTGGTTGATGGACAATTCTAGATACAATAAATAATACATGAACGATGGCGGTTCTGATACAAAAGAACCCACCTAACCAAGCAAGTCACCCAAATGAAGCAGTGTGCCAGAAATGCCGCTATGGAATCTGTACGGCAAACCTGCAAGAACTGGGGCACAACGGGGGTGAGTTGCCAACTCGTGAATAGAAAGATATCTACAAGCAGAGATCGAATGCATGACCCATCCTAGGTCAAACGATCACAAATAAATAAACCTCAATATGAATAAAGCTGAAGCATGCTAAACTGGCAATGTAATCTCTATATATGAATGTAATGCCAAGTGCTCGTGCTAGTGCCTCAGGTAATAGCATGTCATGAATATGAGGTATGAATGCATGAAAGCAGAATACATGTAAATGAAGAAACTGTTTTCATAATTTAGTGAGATTTCCCTTGTATTTTTAGTTGAGGTATCATAATGAAATCAGCGTAAAACAGTGCCTAGCATCGGCACAAAACATAATCCCAATATCTCGATATCTCTGTATCACAGTCTCTGTACCTCGAAATCTCGAAATCTCAATGTCTCAATCATAATATCTAGGGCGCCGTCAGTCCAGACCGGCCCCTACCATCCATCTCAAGACCACGACGGTATCCTCCGGATATCCGACGCGTCGGGTAAAATCACCGGTAGGTAGTGCTCCCCTGCCAGGCTCACATCGTCATCACCACGCGCTTCTTGCCCCGGGGTACCTTACCGGGTCCACCATGTACCCGAAACGGTTCATCCGTCTCCTCGAATCGGGTTTCCAAATCCATCAGCAAACTCATGGTGGACGACTCATACATCATGAGAAAACCGCACTTTTATTTTAAAAGAGAGAAAATGTTTAATTGTGTTTTTGCGGTTTTCCTCCAAATCCAGAAAATCTCACGGAAATCCAAATCCAAAACCTCAATAACACGTAAAATAGTGAATATATGCATGAGAATCCATGAATGCGGCATAACAATGAATAACAGTATGCATGAAGTAGCAGGTAATAACTACGATGTCTAATCTAGCATATAAGGCGAGTACACTTACATCCTGTCTAAATTATTAGCTAACAACCTATATCAATGCAATAGTATTTCTAAAGTGTACGTGGCATGGCAATTACCGATGAAGATGTGTGTGAGCCGGCAAGTAAATGTACGTGGTACATACGCATCATCGGTAATGGTGCTGGTGTCCTATCAGCATGAGATTAATAATGGAGTATGAAGCATAATATAGGAATGCGATGCAAACCGAACCACAAAAAGGGAGTGGGAGCTGAAACTAGACGTAACCAAAACTTATCTGTATTAATCTAATATAAGTCCTACGAATGGTGCCTTTTGAAATAACACGAATCATGGGGTTTTGAAAATAGGGGCTACGGTGTTTTTATGAAAAGATACGTCGTTTTTGAAATATCCGTAGATTCCCTTGAGCCGTCTTTAAAAATGCCCACGATTCGTTAGTTTTTGAAATAGGTAAGAAGTCTAATCTACTCTAACAACTACACTAACTATACGGCTGACTACAGGTAAGGAAACCGCCTAACATCTGAGTCGATATATATATATATAAGTCGGTGATCCCG
This sequence comes from Agapanthus africanus, assembly GCA_030015575.1. Classification (NCBI taxonomy): domain Eukaryota; kingdom Viridiplantae; phylum Streptophyta; class Magnoliopsida; order Asparagales; family Amaryllidaceae; genus Agapanthus; species Agapanthus africanus. The sequence goes on along the minus strand of JASDDO010000004.1, from coordinate 174,195,442 downwards.
CCTCAATAGTATCACGTACGATACAGTATATCATTTGACATCCTCAAGTCATGAGCGCGGATCTATCATCAATGTAAAGCTCATACGGTAAATCGTCGTACGGCATCCCAATAGCTGGGTACAGGTCAACATCTCACTATCTCGTCACATAACAGGCATCACTATCATCAGATCATATAGTCTGGGGGTACTACTCTATGTCTAGTACAAATCGATACCATCAATAAAGTATGCATGCGGGGGTAAACACATATCCCAAGCCCACAAGAATCACAAGTCATATCCCACATATGAATCGTATCAAATCACCGATCTCACGGCACCAAGCCCACATCATCGACTCATCCCCAAAGTCATCCCATATCATCAAACACAGTGCAAGTACAAGAAACACACAAGTGTAAACGTGTGGGTGCAAATCTATCCTATGGTTCGCAACTAGGAGCTATGCTAGTTATTTCTACCCCTAACTAACCATAACACACTATAACCATCACACACATAAAAATATACTACATAGTACTAATTACGGACTGCGGGGGTGCTATACGCCATCCACCCGACTTCCCCCTGTAGATATAATCTACTCACCTAGTCTTCGCTTTCTGAAATCGATGACGCCATGCTCTTTCACCTCGGAATCCTTACGAGGGTACCTAGAATAATAAACAGTCGCAATACGTATTAATATCAAAGCAGAAAACCGATACAGCGCACGGTGTGCTCATAAGTTGGAACCTATGGCCCAAACATGCAAATCCAACACTTAACCCCTGTTGTCGATGTATGAACACCCAACAACCAAATACAAATCCAAACACCAAGAAAGTGCATTAAAAAATACGGAAAACATCGCCTAAAACACCCCAAAATGCCTCTAGATTTTCCCCAGATGACCAATTGCCAAAACTATATATAGGAGGGGTCTAATCTAGTGCTAAATGAGCCCTGGAACAAAAATGGAACCATTCCCCTCTACTCTGGCCGCAAATTGCGGCCAGAATGATGAATTTGGCGGCCACGGTTTAGAGTTAGGGGCTCGGGTCTTGGTGGTAGCTTCCTAGGTGCCTGCACGACTCACTGTCAGCTCAATTTTATTTTTGGTGCCCCCGGGTTGCTCCAGATTCCAGAACACCTTCACAGATTTCACAAACCGACATGAAAAGTTCCATAATTCCGTATTTTTGGATTTCCAGTGGGATTGGCCTGGGTTTCTAGTCAATATAGGGTCTAAGGTCACTTTTTAAACTCAATTGCAAGGTCAAAACTCAACATTACTCTAATCTCCTCTAATCTTGCCCAAAGTGCACCAATTCATCCGATATCGATATGAAACTTGAATTAAATCCTAAACACAAGATTTAACACTCTAATTGCAAAGTAATTACCTCACAAGAGACTCATGAATCCTCAACAGCACCAAAACACCATCTTTCTTGGTCCATCCTCTAGCTTGCGAGCTTGTGTGCATGTTTTGTGAAATGAGTGTGAGGTTTTGAGTATGTTTTAGTGGTGTATCTTGGGGGATTTGAAGAAGGAGGAAGAGGAAGAAGGGAGCAGCAGCAGGAGGAGGAGGAGGAGGAGGAGGGAGGGAAAATGATGGGAGGAAAATGGCTAAGTCTCAAGGTCAATGACCCATGCCTCTCTCTCACCTACCCTCATTTCATTTTTTTTTTTTTTCTTCTTCCCTCTTCTTTTAAATTCCAAAACCCTTCTCACAAGAATAGTAGCTTCAAAAGAAACCATGGCTAGAAAATGTAACACAAGTCCAAAAATGATATGTGCACAATTTTGCACAAAAAGCCAAAAAGTCCGATTAGCGATTTTTAATCGCGATTAGCACTAAATTAGTGTCAAACTAATCACAAAAACTTAAAAATGTCATAATTCTCTAATTTACCCTATTTTAGAATTTTCCATAATTTTTCTCAAATTTTTCCTATTTATTTGCATTTAATTATAGATTTAATATTAAAATAATCAATAAAATAATATTAAATTATAAAAATTCCCAAAATTAATATTTTAATTTTTTTGAAAATGTTACACTCTCGAGGACTGCTTCACCTTCAAGAATTGGATCGAAGATCAGTATCAGCTTAGCAAGTTCGCTCTGTCTGACAACTGGAGGGTAGCACCGCCACAGAAGCACGAGCCCAAGGCCACAAAAGAAGAACCAGTTCCACATTGGGATTGGAAGCGAATTCGTACTTGTCACGTGATAACGATATTAAAAGAAGAGCCCGAGAACATGGATGACCTCCCCTGGTGCTTCGAAAACAACAACGACGAGATAATCTCAGAATTTCCACCAGCGCCAAAAGAGCTGGAAGATGGAATCCATGCCACTGCAGATAACCTCAAGAAAATTGAGTTGGGAACGGCGAATGATCCACGACCGACATTCATCAGCGAGCTGCTATGTGAAGAAAAGGTGGCTGCGTTAAAAGACGTGCTTCTACAGCATAGAGATTGCTTTGCGTGGAACTATTCCGAAATGCCGGGACTAGATCCAGAAATTTCTGTGCACAGATTGGCGATATCCCCGGACATCAAGCCAGTCAAACAGGCGCCGAGGAGAATGCGGCTCGAGCTTAAGATGAGCATCAATGCCGAGGTCAAGAAGCTGATCGACTCTGCCTTCATCCAGGAAGTTCAATACCCTGAATGGATTGCCAACATCGTCCCGGTGATGAAGAAAAATGGGACAGTGCGCATATGCGTAGACTTCCGGGATCTTAATAAAGCTTGCCCGAAGGACGATTTTTCAGTGCCAGTCACCGAACTGATGATAGACAATACGTCCACTCACGAGGTTTTCTCCTTCATGGACGGCTCGTCAGGATATAATCAGATAAAAATGCATCCCGAAGACCAGAAGCACACCGCCTTCAGGACTCCTTTGGGAATATTCTGTTATAAAGTGATGCCCTTCAGTTTAAAGAATGCTGGTGCCACCTACCAAAGGGCCATGATGAAGATCTTCGATGACCTTATACACGAAATCATCGAATGCTATATCGACGATCTCGTGGTTAAAAGAAAATCATACGAAGAATATCTCGAGCATTTGAAGACCGTATTTCAACGCCTTCGACAATACAACTTGAAGATGAACCCCCTTAAGTGTGCATTCGGAGTTTCCTCGGGCAAATTCCTAGGATTCATTGTCCGACACCGAGGCATCGAGATAGATCCATCAAAGATCAAGATGATCATGGAAATGCCTCCGCCAAGGACTCTCAAACAACTGTGGTCTCTCCAAGGGAAGCTCGCATACATACGGCGATTTATAGCCAACCTTTCAGGCAAGTGCCGTCCTTACAGCCACCTGATGAAGAAGGGAACCCCGTTCGTCTGGGACCAAAAATGCCAAAGCGCGCTAGACGAGATCAAACAATACCTGCAGAACCCGCCGGTGTTGACTGCTCCGGTCAAAGGAAAGCCCCTCATTCTTTATACAACCGCCCTCGAAGGTTCCTTAGGCGCACTATGGGCGCAAGAGAACGATCAAGGGAAAGAAAGAGCACTCTACTATTTAAGTCGGGTTCTACTGGGGGCAGAAAGCAATTACTCCCCTATCGAAAAACATTGCCTGGCGTTAATCTTTGCGATAAACAAGCTCAGACACTATGCGTTGGCACATGAGGTCCGTCTCATTTCAAAGATGGACCCCCTTAAATATTTGATGTCAAAGGCCATATTGACAGGACGACTTGCTAAATGGGCACTGCTCTTGATGGAGTTCTCGATAACCTATCAGCCTCTCAAGGCAGTGAAAGGCCAGGCCATCGCCGACTTCCTCGCTGAGCACCCGATACCCGCCGATTCTCCTCTGAATTGCGATCTTCCAGACGAACATGCGTTTGACGCGATCGACGGTGGTGATACCCAATGGGAGATTTATTTCGATGGAGCATCTTCCTTGAAGAAACACAAACAAAGTGCCCCTATAATCAAATCGGGAGTAGGACTCATCTTTGTAACTCCACAAGGTAGGATAATACGTTTTGCCTTCTCTCTAACAGAGCCGAGGACAAACAATGAAGCCGAATACGAAGCTCTGATAGCAGGCCTCGAGATCGACATCGACATGGGGATTGAAAACCTCCTCATATATGGAGATTCCCAACTGGTCGTTAGTCAAGTAAACGGCGACTACCAAACATGCAAACCAGAACTGGTGAAGTACGGCGAAAAGGTGCAACAACTGTTGAACCAAATTCCCTCCTATACTTTGGAAAGCATACCGCGCGCGGAAAACAGCAAAGCAGACGCGTTGGCCAAACTTGCTAAAGAACTGGCTGACGAGAACCTCGATGACGTTAGAATCGCGGTACAAAGCCGTCGGGTGCTTGCCCCAGCAGAAATATCTCCAGAATCATCCGAAGAAAAAGGAGCGAGCGAGCAGACGACCCTGCAAGTAAAAGATTGGGAAAATACTGAGGATTGGAGAGAAGTCTTCATAGACTACTTTAAATCCCACCGAATGCCTGAAGAAGCGTCCATAAGACATCAGCTCACGAAACGAGCTCTGTCTTTTGCCTTCGTCAATGATCCTCTGTACAAGAGGTCATTTGATTCTCTGTGGCTGAGATGCTTAGGACCTGACGAAGCGAAAAGGGTCGTCCAGGAAGTTCATGACGGACTCTGTGGTTCTCACCAAGCAGGCCCAAAGATGAAGTTGAAGATCAAACGGATGGGCTACTACTGGCCCACGATGATCCAGGACTGCCTCGAATATGCGAAGCAATGCCACTCATGCCAAATTCATGGGGACTTCATCCACCAGCATCCAAATCCACTACATCCAACGGTGGCTAGCTGGCCGTTCGAAATGTGGGGGACTGATATAGTCGGCCCCATCGAACCAGCATCGTCTAGAAGACATCATTTCATTCTGTCAACGACTGACTATTTCTCCAAATGGGCAGAAGCAGTACCACTGAGAGAAGTGAAGACGGAGAATATCCTCCATTTCTTCAAGACGCACATCATATACCGGTTTGGAACTCCGCGCCGGATCATCTCCGATAACGGGCCAGCCTACAGAAGCCACAAGATCAGTCGCTTCACGCAGCAACACAATATAGACTGGAGATATTCCTCGATTTATAATCCATGAGCTAATGGTCTAGCTGAAGCCTTCAACAAAACCTTGACAAAGATCATGAAGAAAACAGTGTCCCGAAATAAGAAAGACTGGCACGAGAGACTGCAAGAGGCTCTTTGGGCATATCGAACTACGTTCAAGACAGCCACAAACACAACACCATATGCGTTAGTATTCAGTACAGAAGCAGTACTCCCCCTCGAGATAGAATTACCCTCTCTACGAGTGGCAGTCCACTACAAGCTAACAGATGAAGAAAATGCTCACCTTCGGCTTGAGGAGCTCGATGCCCTCGATGAGACCCGGCTCATGGCGCAGCAAAATCTGGAGACCTATAAAGCAAAGATGACGCGCTCATATGAAAGATTGACTCGGCCGAGGACATTCCGCCAAGGCGAACTCGTGCTAGTGGTCAAAAGGCCTATAATTCCCAATCGCGCTAAGCGGGGAAAATTCGAGCCAAACTATGAAGGCCCGTACATCATAGACAAGGTCTACCAAGGTGGAGCTTATCTACTCATGGATATGCACGGTGAAAGGCCTTACAGGCCAATAAATGGTCGATTCCTAAAGAAATACTACGCTTAGCGAGTTACTGCCTAGGTCAATGGTAGATGACGACGACTATGTCCGCTCGCTATCTTCCTAAGCTCAAACTTTATAAGCAGTAGCCGGCCGTTTCCTGGGCGAACCGAAACGTCCTTAAACTAATGACGGACCGAAACGTCCTTAAACTAATATCGGACCGAAAAGTCCTTAAACTAATAGCGGACCGAGACGTCTTTAAACTACCGTCGCAGCATCCTTAGGCTGACGAGATAAAAAAAATATTAAAAATATATATATAAAAAACGGTATGTCCATAAGCAAAAAGGGCACGGATGAAAACCGGAAAGGGCTCCGTGAGTAAAAACAGCAGGGCTACCGGCGAGTGTTCATGAAAACCCGAAAGGGCACGACCTCATAAAAAAAAGGAGAAAAGAATAAAGAAAAACGGTATGTCCATAAGCAAAAAGGGCACGGATGAAAACCCGAAAGGGCTCCGTGAGTAAAAACAGCAGGAATACCGGCGAGTGTTTATGAAAACCGGAAAGGGCGCAACCTCGTTAACAGACACTTACAGGGTCCCCTCGACCTTGTAAGGAGAAACCACCCGCGTGAGATCCTTACGACTCACAAGGGAGCAGCACACTTAGGGATCCTCACGATTCCTAAGGAGAAAATACACTTACGAGATCCTCACGACTCGTAAGAAGAACTCTCTTATGGGACCCTCACGGCTCATAAGATTTGAAAGTCTTAAGTTACAGAGACCTAAACCTATGCTTAAGCAACCCCCACAACCTCTAATATTTCCCTACAAGTGGTCCAATACTGACCCTTGTATACAATCCACGGGCGCGAATAAACATTTCCCTAACCAAGTCCCATCTGAGACTGGGGATATGTTCGCATGATAAACAACCCTTGTAGTTCCTCTCGATTTACAAGGAGAAAACCCTCTTGTAGGATCCTTACGACTTACAGAGGAATAAAGCACCTTGGAATCCTCACGATTCCTAAGGAGAAAATACACCTACAAGATCCTCACGACTTGTAGGGAGAAATACCTTTGTGAGACCCTTACGGCTCATGAAGTTAAAAGCCTTAGTCGACAGCGCGTTAACCCTGTTCGCTAAGCCATCTTTGTTTGACATCGACAGAGGCAGATGATGATTCGCTCCTGGCAATATCCCAGTTGTAGCGGAGCTGATGCCGAAATCGGTGTCTAATTTCGGGTTTACGGCGGAAAGCCAGTAGGCCGCACATGCATACGAAATAGCCGAAATGATGGGGCAACTTGCAACAAAAAAACAGCAAGTAAAATGTATGCATGCAAAACAGCCGAAATGATTGGGCACCGTGAAAAATAGCCGAAATGATTGGGCAATCGCGACCTTCACGACATAAAAGCTTGTAACCCTTCGAAAATCGTTTAGGCAGTTTTTCGGTAATCGGCTAATTTTTCGGCTTTTTTCCGTAAAAAGTCAAAAGTGATATTTTTCATTGTAGACCTAATTATACAAAATTTAAATAAGATATTACTATAATTTTGTCACTAAAATGTCATTTATAATTTTCTAGTTAAATAAAAAAAAATTCGTAATTAATTATTTTTTTATTATTTTAAGCCTTTTTAAATACATTTAATTAGGGATAAATACAAATTTAATTAGGTAAATTTCTTAATTAGGAGTCTTTATAAGCTAAAATATGGTGTTAATAAAATTATATCATGTCTTGCAAACTTTTATATTTTTGGTGGGAAAATTATGAAAAAAATGGCTTAAAAAGGGGTTTTTTTGTAAAAAGGTTGAAATGAAAGCATTAAATGATAACATGATGGGTTTGTAGATCTAGAAACTTCTCCCAAAAATCCCACACTTCCCCCTCAACCTGCTGGTCGACCAAAACTGCAGGAAATCCCCTCACCTCTCATTTCATTTTGCTTCGATTTGCTATCAAAAATCCATTGAAAATTCACAAATTTCATTCTCAATTCAACACTAAACCTTAATCCACTCTCTCCTCAACCAAATTAGTTCAAAAGCTTGATGAAAGGAGGCTTTCTTGGTGACTTGATCATGCTAGGATTCAATTGGTGAGGTAAAAATTCTAAACTAGTTTGCTAACTTGTAGTTTATTTGTGCTAAAATCAAATTTTTAAGTATTAATTTAGTGTAAATCCTTGTTCATGAAAAATCAAGAGAAGGTTTTGATTTTTTAAAATTAGGGTTTGTAGCATAATGGTTGGATTATGTTAGGGATGGTTGTCTAATTGATTAGAATGGTTAATTGTGAAATGATATGCTTGTTAAATCGTCAAATTTCGATGATTGTATCAAATCGGCTAGAAATTTGCTTACTAGATTTTTGTAGAAAATAGAATGCGGTCAATTTGCGTTAGGTTGGCAATATTATTAGCTTCGTATAGGATTATTAGAATGCGCGAACGCGGGGTTTCGTCTAGTCGGGTTGTAGTTTTGTCGATTTCCCCGAAATGACGATTCTAGTTAAAGGATTGCGATTTTCGTGCGTTTTTCCGCGCACCGAGCGCATGCTATGATTAATTTGTGAGCGTCGATATTTGTATAATGTGACTTGCATCATTTAGGGTTATGTAATCTTATGCTTGATATTGTGCAAATATAGGATCGGTCGGAGAAACATCGGACACGACGCGTAAAGGCAAAGCGGTGGCCGGATCAGATTAGCGGGGATTTCAGGTGAGTAGATGTATTCATCTATGGGGGAATCGTCTGGATGGCGCGAGGCCCACCCTAGTTAGGATTACCCTACTTTATGCAAGATTTATATTGTTAGACAGCTTATCCCTTTATGTACATTGCATACCCTCACAGCGAACAGTATGTTAAATTGCATGGACATTCATCTCTACCTATGCAATATCATTTCGTAGGACACGAACACCTTACCATGGGCATCTATTGCACGCGCACTATTCATGTGACACACATGACTTTGGAAATTGACATGCCACGTGCACGATAGAACCTGTTTATCTTAATATCGTCACCTGCATTCATACTTGATATATGAAACTGCATCGCATGCACATATCTCGCATCATCATCATATTTACATAGAACTCTAGCCAAAATTCACATTATACACATTGATATCATAGACATTTATCATATATATAACGTGTGGACATTATGGTTTTCTTGAGGATTTCAGTTTTGCTGCGATTTCTGGATTTTTGGGGAAAACCGCAAAAATTTAACAAAAGCTTATATTTATCATTTTTTTAAAACAAAGTTGCGGTTTTCTCGTGATGTATGTGTCGTCCACCATGAGTTTTCATGTTTTCTGTTGGATTTCGAGACCCGATTCGAGGAGTGGATGAACCGTCTCGGGTACATGGTGGGCCCGGTATGGTACCCCGGGGCAAGAAGATCGAGTTGTAGACGATGAGCCTGGCAGGGGAAGACTACCTACCGGTGATGTCTGGCGCGGCGGATATCCGGAGGATACCGACCGTTGTCGTGAGATTTATGATATGGGCCGATCCGGACTGACGGAGCCCGATATTGAGACAGATGTGATTCCTATTTGGTGTCGATGCTTGACACGGGTTTTCAGAGGATTTCTTGATGATATTTAGCTATTATGCAGACATTCATTTTCTAAAAGTTAAGAATGCAGTAACATTAACATTTAAAACACTTAAAGAGTTAGAAAAAATATTGCATACCTGTGCATGCATACTAGAGTTATTATATCACATATGGACATACATGTTGTTCCGCATTGCGTGCATTCTTACGATTGCCTTAGTAGATGTTATATTTACTCACGAGCTGGCAACTCACCCCCGTTGTGCCACAGTGTCTTGCAGGTCGGACCCGTCAGTCTTGTAGCGGCGGGCTATCTTGTCATCAGTTCCTTTTGCTCAGACTCGCGACATCGCCGTAGGTGGGTTGCGAGTATACTTTATTTCTTTTTGCTTTATCATTGTATCTAGTATTCTCCATCTACCACTTGTTTTGTATATGCGACGTAGTGATGAGACTGAGAGACTTGTATATTTGTGGTTCTTTTGGGTCGAGCTCACTTGAGCCGACGTGGGTTATCTGGTAATTGCATCTCTTTTATGCTCTTTTTCTTGATATTACTATTATATTGCATGTGGTTGTGATCCGCCTTGGGCGAAGAGCTAGCTCCCGCTTGGGGATGCCATTTTTATGATTTCATATGTATTATCTTGTTGTACCCATTTTTGGGGATAGAAAATACAGGGGAGACTCTGCCGAAATTTTCAGAAATTTTTGATGTTTTAAAAAGGGATTCTTTGCAACTTAATTGATTTGAAAATCGTCTTTATTAAAGGTTTTTCCTTCACTCTCTTTTGATTTTGGGTTAGATTTCTGGGCTTTGGCTGACTTAGGTTACGGTACGCCTTTAGACGTCTCGTAATCTAAGTGACAGTCACGTTCCGTACTTTCGGGTCGTGACAAAGCTGAAATGATAGAGCATCGCGGAAATAAAACAAAAAAATGATGATAAAACTTTGGCCCTACAGTTAAGATCACATCGATCCCTGTATACAATCCAAGGGCGTAAACAAACAAGAGGGAACCATACTTTCCCAACAGGCTCCGCCAGAAAACGAAGCCAAATCTCGACGGTTCATCCCAACTCCGAAGAAACCAGTGTCTTCGGCAAATACCTCAACTCAAGGAAACAAACAATCCTTGACGAGAGCCTCCTGATTCGCGTCGACTCGCAGAGTAACCAGTGCCTCCGTGGGAAATTCTCGATCCATTTCAACACCAAGGAAACAAATAATCCTTGGTGCTAGGGAAACAAATAATCCCTAGCAAACACCTTAACTCAAGGAAACAAACACTCTGTGACGAGAGCCTCCTGATTCGCGTCGACTCGCGGAGCAACCAGTGCCTCCGTGGGAAATTCTCGATCCGTTTCAACACCAAGGAAACAAATAATCCTTGGCGCTAGGGAAACAAATAATCCCTAGCAAACACCTCAACTCAAGGAAACAAACACTCCTTGACGAGAGCCTCCTGATTCGCGTCGACTCGCAGAGCAACCAGTGCCTCCGTGGGAAATTCTCGATCCGTTTCAACACCAAGGAAACAAATAATCCTTGGCGCTAGGGAAACAAATAATCCCTAGCAAACACCTCAACTCAAGGAAACAAACACTCCGTGACGAGAGCCTCCTGATTCGCGTCGACTCGCAGAGCAACCAGTGCCTCCGTGGGAAATTCTCGATCCGTTTCAACACCAAGGAAACAAATAATCCTTGGCGCTAGGGAAACAAATAATCCTTAGCAAATACCTCAACTCAAGGAAACAAACACTCCTTGACGAGAGCCTCCTGATTCGCGTCGACTCGCAGAGCAACCAGTGCCTCCGTGGGAAATTCTCGACTCGTTTCAACCCCAAGGAAACAAATAATCCTTAGCGCTAGGGGAACAAATAACCCTTAGCAAATACCTTAACTCAGGGAAACAAACAATCCTTGACGAGAGCCTCCTGATTTGCGTCGGCTCGCAGGGCAACCAGTGCCTCCGTGGGAAATTCTCGACTCGTCTCAACTTGCAAGATGAAGCCTCAGGCAGCAGGGACTAAAAAAAAACTTGCTTCCTGAACAATGGGACCCTGCAAGTTGTTCAGACTATAATATTGCATTTATCATTACCCTATTCTTATCCTTTTTATAAATAAACAGGTACTCTTGACGCACGTTTGTTGCATATTACAGGATACAGGTTTCTGGAGCAAATACAGTGAAAAAGACACAAAACAACAGAAAAAGGGACTTTTGACCAACTATTAGACGGATCCTAGTCAAGCCTAGACGAAGAACAGTACAAGGTCCAAAATGTCATGTGAACGGTTAAAAGATCGCTACAAGTATTCACTGAAATATCTGGAAGAGAATAAGAAGCCCAACAGAGAAACTACATATGGAAACAAGAAGCCCAAGAACCCCTGAACCAAGCCCAAACTTTTCAGAGCCCAAATCCTTTCTTTGGCCGCGGAACCGCGACCAAACCCAGCCTGGCGCCGCGTTCCGCGGCCATATAGTGCGCACGTCGGTGGAGCTTTTCTGAGTCGGCGCGTCGGTGCAGAGGTTGGGATTCTATGTGGGCAAATCTGTAATTTTGCATGTGCGAGAGTCTGTAACCCTAGGTTTCCTATTTTCCTATAAATTGTAATCTTAGATCTGAAAAATGTATACCTCTTTTCAATAAATGAAATTCAGAATTTCTGGGAGTGACATTCAGATCTATTCTGTCTTCTACTTGGAGGGAGCCATCAAATCTGTAGGTAATTTATTTCCTTGCTTTTATTTTCTAGTATAATTTATCATCCCCTAATGAGCGAGTAGTCTCCTCGCTTGTTAGGGTTAGCCTTAGCGAAAGGGTTGAGAGATGAGATCTCTCACCCCTTTCAATGTCATCTTCACTTTAGAGTTAGAACTCCATGCATACGCACACATCCGCTCCCTACGGCACCCTACCCCTCGAGGTAACGGTGAACCGTAGTATAAAGGGCCGGTTGCGCGCGTTTTCCATGGGGGTTAGGGTAATTATCAACAAAGGAAGGATACGAATCTAGAGGAAGAAACATCTTCCCAAAAGATTCGTATCCACTTTATTGATAATTAACTTAACACCTAATAGATCTAAAAAAAGAAGGCATTGAAAGAGGTGAAGGAAACATTAATCTCCAAAACTTCCCCTAAGCCTAACCCTAGCAAGACTTTTAATTAGATTAATTAGATCTAGTTTTTATAGATTTTTATAAACCAATGAAAACGACAAATTGAATCAACTCGTTAAAACACATAAAAGGAATTTACCCGTCTCTGTGGATCGACCCGTACTCACCGGCTAGCTGCGAAGCGACGCCGTTCTTGATTGCGGTAAATACAAATTTTCATACTAATTAAATGGCGCCGTTGCCGGGGACGACGTAATATTTCTTTTTGTGAATTTTCGGGTTGATATAAATTTTAAAAATTATAAAAATCAGAAAATATAAAAAAAATACAAAAAAATTATCAACTTTGATCTGTTTGAAGGGTGTATCTTTTGGATCTTGCAGAAACAGTGAAGAATCAAGGATCTGGAATTTTACAGAGGGCAAATCAAAATTTGGTATATAAGAACAGAGAGGAATTGAAAGTGCAGAACCACAGAAATTTTTCCAGTGGCTGAACCCACCCCCTGACCGCGCTTCCGCCGCATAAACAGGGCTTCCGCCGCGGATCCGCGCTCTGGCTGCCACGTCAGCGCATCAGATTTGCACTGTTTGTTCCCTTTTCCTCCCCTCTGCAACCTACAATATATCTCTCTGTAAAAAAATTTCTGCAGGAATTCTTTGCGTAAAGAGTCTTTCTCCCCCTTCTAAATAAAAGATTTTCTGCAGGTTTCTTTGCGCCGCGCTAAAAAATTCTGATTGCAAGTGAAATTTTATTGTTTTGCATAATTTAACCGGACTTTAAGGGGCTAACTGACCAAACTCAGATTGGGTGGGGATTTCATCACCCTTCCCAGGACCCCAGAAAACACCTAAAGCATTTTGCATCGACCACCTTTAATTAAAAAAAAGATTAGACTCAGACCTAAGGACAGCGAACTCAATAGGAAAAGGACTAGGGTAGGCATCGGCCGTTTATCCTAACCGACATTGCGGTGTCTAGGCTAGTGGTTATTAATTAGGCCCACTGTAATGGTGGTTCCTTCCCACTTACCTGGCCGTACTTGTCCGTGAAGAGGCGGTTTGAGGTCTATTTCTAGCCCTAGTTAGGAGCTGTCTAGTAGACCTAGGCGACCCTAGATCTAGGCCTGATTGTGCATGTGTGGTTGATACATTTGTGTCACGAGTCCCATTTTCTAAAACCGTCTTGCAAAACTCTTCAATAAAAAAATTAAAGAAAAATCTTTTAAAAACTTGCAAAAATTTTGTTGCTAAGAAATCCTTGCATTCTTCTATCATGGGTACCCCACATCATAAATCTCTTGCCGAATCTTGGTATCCCGAACCTAACTTTGCGTCGTTCGTCAACTGTTTCGGTCAATTTAAAAACGATCCCTCCTTGCCAAAGATTTCGTTGAAAGATCAAATAGAGGCGTCTAGGAGAAATAGTTTGACTTTTCAACCCACTTTGTGTCAACCGAGTCAACCTTTACAACCTACATATGTTGATACCACTTCTTCAAGTCCTTCTGTCACTCCTAGACCGATGTCCATTGCTGAGCATATTGCTCAATCTCGCAGTCGATCTTTCAACCCTCTCCACTCGTCTAGTTTTAGGGATCCGCATGATTATTCACCTTCTTATCCATATGTTGACCCTACTCCTGTCTTACCACCCACTTCCTACCAGTCATACCCGACTTTCCCGCCTTCACTAGACACTGTTTCGACACAGCCATTAGGGAGTTTCACATACCCAACCAATTTTGAATCTTTTACTGAAACCCCCTCACCACCTAAGTCTAGTTTGGAAGAGTCGTTGGAAGCATATATTGCTGCAACAAATAAAATAATGAGGACAGTGGAAGCATCCATGGCCGCCCTTACGCAACCTAGTGAACCGGTAGCTAGTGTCCCGCTAGCTCCGAATTTTTCAATGTATAAGGCGGCAGTTGGACAGAGTGAGAATGAGAGAGGATTTTTAAATCAAACCTACCCTTACCCAATTGAAGCCCACAACTCCGGTTTTCCACCGATTGTTCCAAATGATTCACCAGTTGAAAATAAAAATGAGTTGTGCGATTTTGTAGTGTTTGATTTGCCAAATTGTGAGGAACCCCTTTCGAGTGAAACCGTACCTAATCCTTTCGATCTTTACACCTCCACTCTAGAACCTACATTGATAAATATCCATGCTGTGGATAAAGTGTCTAAAGAAATTGATTTTCACTTGATTGAGGATATAGACGCCGGGAATATTTCGGATGATGAACCTGTCGATTTAATAGAAATTTTATGTTCAAATCATCATCCTGAGTTATTAAATGTTTCCCCCGAATCTCATATGCGTCTAGATTTTAATGATAATGGCATGGATGAATTAAATAGTGAGGATAGTACTGAGGAGAGTCTTGAGGATAATATCGAGGTTGAACCATTTTTATTTGATGTGTCGGATTTTCCAATTCAGCCTTCTGAACCTTTGACTATTATATCACCCTCCATCCTTCCTATTGTTCCGACCGAACAAATGACTGTTACGCTTTCATCTCCTATACCAAGTTCGGTGTACCCATGTTTTCTTGCGAATCTTGAGGGATTTGACCCCATTGCACGACGAGTTGGTAAGTTGGCGCAATCACTTTTAACACATCGGTCATCACATATTGCGCTAATTTATTCACTCAATTTACACCCTCAAGATCGCACTCCACTTCTTTCTTCTTTCTGTCTTTCTTCTCCCCCACCGAGACCTTATTCTACCATTCTTTTCTCAACACGGTCTCGCGTGCTCTACATCTCTTTTCTTTCCATCCCATTCTTGCACCAACTCTACCATTACCATGATAAGATTTTTGAATGGTTGGTGCTAACTTTTGGCTTGTGCAAGGCCAAGCTTAAGTTTGGGGGAATCTTTGTATATATGTATATATTTTTTGTTTTCTTTTTCTATAAAAAATAAAATAAAAAATTTCAAAACATTAAAAATATAAAAAAAAAATTATAAATAAATAAACAGGGGAGTATCGATATTTTAACCCTCTTGGTTTAGCATGACAGTGAGGACACTGTCAAGTTCAAGTTTGGGGGTATGCTCGGTACGTCTTCTTTCTTCGCATTCATTTGTACATATCTTTGCATTTGCATATTTATTTGAAAAAACCCATAAAAATTGAAAATTTTCAAAAATTATAAAAATTATTGTATTCAATTTTGGCTATAATTGACTTGAGTTTGATAGATAGGTCAACTGGCTAGGAACAACTAGATCTTAGACTTAGTAAATTAAAAACCCTAAAAATAACCTTCCTCAAGGTTTAACGGTAGAAAGTATATGCCTTGTAGTTTATTTAGAAATAGGCAAATTTTGGGTTGACTTCTTGGGCTAAGTCGAAACAAGGGAAAAGTATTGATGTTCTTATTAGAGTATAAGTTTGAAAAATAGTTCCTAGCTTAAGTCTAGATTCTGAAAATGTATACCCTACAATTTGCACAATCACGCACCTTGAAACTTGGAATAGTAGAAGAGACCTTGAAGTGCTCTTGTCTAAAGTCCTTAGTATGAAAAAGTGTGAATAAAGGAAAAAAAATGGACACTGGTTTTTGTGATTATTTAAGGCTGCAAAAATAGAAAAATATTTAGCGAGGGTGCTTCGTCACCTAGTGCCTTAGACCAACTGGTTTGGGAGTCACTGCTAAAGCCTTGGGTGTTGCAAAGACTAGGAAGTACGCTTTAAAGTGCAAACGCATTTTGTAATCGGTCGTTGGTACCTCAAGAAGTATTAACGGTCGCATGAAGGATGTGTAAGCAAATTTCATTCACCAACTAATTAGTACTTTGGACAATGGACGAGAGTACGATTGCTTGATTTGAATTTCCAAGTGTAGGGGTGATATATACACACACGTAGGGATATGTGATTGGAATTTAGATGAGAAAAAGGAATGAAGAATAGAACTTGTATCTTTAGTAGAGTTGATAAAAATTCCTAAGTGGAGATGGAACCCTAGAAGGAAAACTTAGGAAATGCCGAAAGCTAAGTAGGTCTACATAACATATATAATCTTAAGTTAAATAATGAGGAAGCGTGAAGAATATGGGTGGATAATTTACAAGTAGAAGATAATAGAATTCCTTGTTAGAAAACCTAATTGGAGAACAAAAGTCAATGGGCAGAGTTGATAGGATTTTGTGGGTGTAATCCGCTGAAAACCCTCAGGAGACAACACTCCTCCTACTAGGGACACCTAGAGGTTTAACGGCTTGTTGCACGTGCCCAGTGCAATCGCGTTTCCCTGCGAAAGTGTGGTTAGGATTTTAGAGAATAAAATAATAAGTTTGCTCGAGGACGAGCAAAAGGTAAGTTTGGGGGTATTTGTTCAGACTATAATATTGCATTTATCATTACCCTATTCTTATCCTTTTTATAAATAAACAGGTACTCTTGACGCACGTTTGTTGCATATTACAGGATACAGGTTTCTGGAGCAAATACAGTGAAAAAGACACAAAACAACAGAAAAAGGGACTTTTGACCAACTATTAGACGGATCCTAGTCAAGCCTAGACGAAGAACAGTACAAGGTCCAAAATGTCATGTGAACGGTTAAAAGATCGCTACAAGTATTCACTGAAATATCTGGAAGAGAATAAGAAGCCCAACAGAGAAACTACATATGGAAACAAGAAGCCCAAGAACCCCTGAACCAAGCCCAAACTTTTCAGAGCCCAAATCCTTTCTTTGGCCGCGGAACCGCGGCCAAACCCAGCCTGGCGCCGCAGTTCCGCGGCCATATAGTGCGCATGTCGATGGAGCTTTTCTGAGTCGGCGCGTCGGTGCAGAGGTTGGGATTCTATGTGGGCAAATCTGTAATTTTGCATGTGCGAGAGTCTGTAACCCAAGGTTTCCTATTTTCCTATAAATTGTAACCTTAGATCTGAAAAATGTATGCCTCTTTTCAATAAATGAAATTCAGAATTTCTGGGAGTGACATTCAGATCTATTCTGTCTTCTACTTGGAGGGAGCCATCAAATCTGTAGGTAATTTATTTCCTTGCTTTTATTTTCTAGTATAATTTATCATCCCCTAATGAGCGAGTAGTCTCCTCGCTTGTTAGGGTTAGCCTTAGCGAAAGGGTTGAGAGATGAGATCTCTCACCCCTTTCAATGTCATCTTCACTTTAGAGTTATAACTCCATGCATACGCACACATCCGCTCCCTACGGCACCCTACCCCTCGAGGTAACGGTGAACCGTAGTATAAAGGGCCGGTTGCGCGCGTTTTCCATGGGGGTTAGGGTAATTATAAACAAAGGAAGGATACGAATCTAAAGGAAGAAACATCTTCCCAAAAGATTCGTATCCACTTTATTGATAATTAACTTAACACCTAATTGATCTAAAAAAAGAAGGCATTGAAAGCGGTGAAGGAAACATTAATCTCCAAAACTTCCCCTAAGCCTAACCCTAGCAAGACTTTTAATTAGATTAATTAGATCTAGTTTTTATAGATTTTTATAAACCAATGAAAACGACAAATTGAATCAACTCGTTAAAACACATAAAAGGAATTTACCCATCTCTGTGGATCGACCCGTACTCACCGGCTAGCTGCGAAGCGACGCCGTTCTTGATTGCGGTAAATACAAGTTTTTGGACTAATCACAAGTCGATCTAAAATGGTCTCTTGCATACTATTCACGGGTCTCACTCTCCGAAGTCGAGTTTCGACGAGGAGGGAAGCAACCACTTACGAGTCCTCTCGACTCGTAAGAGGGAAAAATTCTCTTACAGGATCCTTACGACCTATAAGAGAAAACACACTTAGGAATCCTCACGACTCCTAAGGAGAAAAAACCCACCTACGAGATCCTCTCGATCCGTAGGGAGAAAAGTCTCTATGAGACCCTCACGGCTCATAGAGTTGAAAAGTCTTAGGCGGCAGATCCGAACCTGCAGCCTAAGCCATCGCTATCCTGTGAAGAAATCAAGATGCTTACTCTATTATATGCTAGTTGTGACAGCATGCTGATAGTAAGAAAGGAAAAAGCAAAGAGACAGTACAAGACAGTGCGAAGAAAAGGTGTATCTTTATTCATTGACTTCAATCAAATACAAGATGAATCGTACAAAAGAATAAAGAATGGATACATATTATTTAAAAGGAAAATTTTACAAATACATTGATACAAAGGCAGCTACTGGGAAGGAAGCGTCTTAAGTAGCGTTATCAGTTGTTCGCATACTTCCTTCCATGCCTTTTCCCGATCGGCTACCACTGCCAATTCGTCCTCTACTTGAGCCCGCTGCTGCATGAAGGATGCAAGCTGTTCCCCAACGACCTGCTGAGCTGCTTCACGGCCTCGGGCATCACGCTCGGCGGCATCAAGCTTCCGCTTCAGTGCTAGCCCATTGGAGATACGCTCCAGGAGGCCTTCAAAGACAGCTTTCACCTCGGCAGCATTCATCCTAACTTCAGCGCGCAGGCGAGCAGTTGCGCTTAAGGACTCCTGACGTTCCTTCAACCGTAAAGCTGCTTCTTGCTCCAAATGGCGGAAATAAGAAGTGCTTTGCTCGAGCCAGGCTGTCCGTTGCGTGCTTATGGCCAAAACTTCAGGAGAAGGACGCGTCGACTCCAACCGATGTAGGCAGGCCTCGATCTCCCGTGCAGGTGCAACCATAATTGAAGCGCCGACCAACCGCATGACTCTCGGGAGTCTGCATTTCTCAAAGAACGGAGGAATCTTATGGGCGCCGAACACCCCTTGCACGTGCATCTCCATCCAGGAGGTGAAATAGTGCATCGGGAAGTTAGCAGGTTGCATCCCAGGCTCACTAGCGTCCGCCGCTACGCTAAGTCCATTATAAAGGTAAGCCAGCCCGGCGATTCCTACCGATAACTGCAAACCAGCCACCATCCGATGCGCTGGGTAAAAGACGGAGGGCCGCATGTGGCGCGGGTGCATAGGGAGCGCAAAGCTACACAGCCACAAGCCCAAGAACCCTATAAAAAAAAGTCTCCTCATCCAAGCCCGGGACGACAATTTCTGAAAAAGGGACGACTGAGGCACTGGGGAGGTAAAAGTCTTGGTGGTCATCCTCCAATGTGGGTCGGCGATCCAAACCGAATCCAAAAGGGTCGTCGAGCCGGGCGAACTTCTCACCCTGCTCCGATAGGAACTCCGGGCGAACGAAGCGGGCAATAAAATCTGCGAAACTGACGCCCCGATCGCCCGATTCCAGATGGAGTCCTTCATAGATCTCCAACACCTTCACCAAGCCTGGATACTGATGCTGAACGGCGTTCTCCGGAGTCAGGTCAAACACCAGCGGCTTGGTAGCAAAGACGTATTCGTCAGGAAGGAGCAACTCCTCGTAATTCTCCCCCCTCATCGGCAGACCCGAAAGTTCGGCAAACTCCTCCAAAGAAATAGAGACCTCCCTATCCGTCATCAAGAAAGTGTGGGTGCGGATATTCCATTGCTCGATAAAAGTTTTAATCCACCATGTTGGAGGGGAAGGATATTCGAAGAGTGAAACGTAGATGGCCGAATACAAACCGATCTTCATCAAATGAGTCCTTTTAGCCGATAAGATGTATCGGGCCCACTAAAAGTATCCGGCGGGCGGTCGCGGCACCAATCCAATATTGTAGGCCTGTTCCCAAGGGCGTGCTTCACCCTGACATATTCGCCTCCCTAAAATATCTATTGCCGGCAGCGGCTGCACGGGAATAGCACCAATTGCGGGTTGGAGGAGGTCATCCGAGTTCCAATTTTTAACCTCCACGGCATACTTCACCGGGGGTTCGTCCGCATAGGGGATTGAAGTTATGGGCTCAGACGGCGTGGCGAAACTGAAACTGCGATGACCCTGGATGATTTCAGTGTACCACTTTCCCCACAAGTGAAGATTTTTGTGCTCGGGGTCATGATCCTTAATAAGAGCGAGCGCCACCCGGTCCACTGGTGCATGGGGAAACCCTCCCTCCGAGCGAACAAATGGGAAAGACAAGTTGGCAGACATGTTTCCTGTAGAAAGACAAAAATAACCGTTAGTGTTCCAACGCTTGATATTTTTAAAATCTTACACCACACTGCAATGCAGTGGGTAGGGGACCAAAAAGGGGACCCACAAAATCTGGACGATGGTCATCATTTAATAAGACAATCCCATCATTAGATGAGACTGTCAATTCATGAAAAAGATCCCCAAGAGAATATCCTCATTGATGGGAAATCCCTAGAGACAAGGAGAAAATCTCCTTTTTTAGAGCAAAGCTCTGTCACAGAGTGACATTTGTCAAACTCTGGTCTCAGGGGAACAAGATTCCTCAAAAGAGCATAGCTCTGTGGTAATAATGGAAAGATCCATCAAATTTTTTTTAACACTTAAAAGAATTAAAATTTTGGAATCTTGAAAAATCCATGAA
Organism: Agapanthus africanus; assembly: GCA_030015575.1. NCBI lineage: Eukaryota > Viridiplantae > Streptophyta > Magnoliopsida > Asparagales > Amaryllidaceae > Agapanthus > Agapanthus africanus. Next base: position 174,174,661 of record JASDDO010000004.1, on the reverse strand, counting down.
AACTTATAAAAAAAAATCTTCATTTTTCAGATCTTTGCTCTGTTCATGAGTTAAAACCCATGGACAAGATCTCTATAGATCTGTAAGTTTTTGAGAGCAAGGCTCTGTTGATGAAACCCTAAAGGGGTTTTCTTTAGATCAAAGATCTATAAGAGCAAGGCTCTGTTAATTAAATTTAATTTAATTTAAATTACCTAGAGTGATTCTAAGTTCTGAACTTTGAAGTTCTTGGGGAAAGAACAAGAGCAAGGCTCTGAAAGTTCTTAAGCAAGAGCAAGGCTCTGAGAATCAAAATTCTTGAAAGTTGTAAAGAATTTTCTAAGGACCAAGGGTCCTATTTATAGGCGCCTGCGCCCCTTCAACTTATCAGTTGATCCAAAGGCTGGGATCTTGTCACCGCTGCACTTACGTGAGCGCCACGTGAGCGCAACGGTGGGGGGGCATTTGTTTCCCCTAATCAGAGCAAGGCTCTGTTTGAATTTCCAAAATTCAAATTTTGAAGCAATGCTTCAAACCCCGTGAGTTGCGCGCAATACGCCACGTGTCAGAAGTTGATGCGTCAGCACAGCACCCGAGGCAGTGCGTCCAATCAGAGCAAGGCTCTTTTAAAACAAAAAGTAAAGCAACGTTTCAGTTGCGCAAACGCTGCGCTGCGCGACACGTGTCTGCGCAGTTGCGCAAGCACAACTGCGCAAGCGCTGCGCTGCGTTACACGTGTCTGCGCAGTTGCGCAAGCACAACGCGCAGCTGCGCAAGCACAACGCGCAGCTGCGCAAGCACAACGCGCAGCTGCGCAAGCGCTGCGCTGCGCGACACGTGTCATGCGCTAGGGCGTTTGCGCAAAACAGAATTGAAATTTTAAAGAAATCTTTTCTTTTCTTGTTAAAACAAGAAGATTTTCTTCTGTAAAACAGAGGCCTTTGGATCAAATATCCAACGGCGGGGAAAATTCCCCAAATCACTCAGAGAAAGATCTCTTTAACAAATTTAACTAATTTATGGGCACTATAAAAAGGACCCCAGACCTCAATTCAAAGGCATCAATATTTTCTTGAAAAAATCAAGAGCTTCAAACAAAGAGAACTCTGAGAAAAATTTCATGAAAAAGGTAAAAACCTTCACAAGAAAGAAGAAATTTCTTCTAATAGATCATTGATCTAAAAACCAGATCAATGATCTTCATATAAAAAAAACAGTGCTTTGCACTTCTCATGAACCACTGGTTCTTTAAAACAGGAAAAAACAAAATAAAAAAATAGTGCTTTGCACTTTTATGAACCTTTGGTTCTCGAAATAAAAAGAAAAAACTTGTTTTCTTTGATCTAAATTAGATCAATGAAACGAATAGTGCTTTGCACTTTTATGAACCATTGGATCCTGAATCTAAAAGATTCTCAAATCATAGTGCCTTGCACTTGCAAACTGCGTTGTTGCGCTCTTGGATTGGCGCAAGCCACCAGAGCGTGCCACGTGTCAGCAGCGCATTAGAGCAGCGCACTGCGCTTGCGCGACACGTGTCAGCACTACAAGCGCTTGCGCTCTCTGATTAGCGCAAAGCGCCTGATAAATGCAAGACATTTCTTAAAGGGCAAGGCCCAAATCAAAAAAGACCAAGCAGGCCTAATTAAATTGATGCTCTGCATCATTTATAAATGGGCAGAGCCCAAACAAGATGCTATGCAAAGTAGATGCCTTGTATCATTCATAAATGAGCAGAGCCCAGAATAAATTGATGCTCTGCATCTTTTATAGGCAGAGCCCAAACCAAAAAAATAGAAGTAATGCAATGCATTATTTAAGTGTGGGTAAAGCCCTAACACAGGTCTAATAGACCAAAAATAAACAAAAGTGTTGAGCATTTTCAACTGGACTTAGCCCAATTTTGGCCGTAAGTTCTCAAATTAAATTGACTGAGCAAGATTGCTCTCTTAAATCAATTTATATCCGGTTCGAGGGTACATCTACGAACTCCTCTGACACATGTCGTTGTAATCATTCAACGTCGTCAGAGAGGTGACGGGTCCCGACGACCACACACATCGATATGGACTGCGGGGTCCTTAAACTCGTGGACCGAAACGTCCTTAAACTAATGTTGGACCGAAACGTCCTTAAACTAATGTAGGACCACCACGTCCCTAAACTGGAACATAGACCACCACGTCCTTAAACTGGAACATGGATCACCACATCTCTAAACTGGAACATAGACCACCACGTCCCTAAACTGGAACATGGACCACCATGTCCCTAAACTGGAATATGGACCGCAATGTCCTTAAACTACCAATGGACCGCAATGTCCCTAAACTACCTATAGACCACTACATCCCTAAACTGGAACAATAGAGCTCCCAAATGCTCTTTTGTCGGATCTAAACGATCCCGTTTAAGTTGATCTTAGCCTCAAATATGGCTAACGTATCCTTAAACATTCAAACAGACTTTAGTCTCAAATTGGACTATAAGACCCCCAATCAACTTTGGTTCAAGGGTACATCTCCGAACTCCTCTGACACATGTCATTGTAATCCTTCAACGTCGTCAGAGAGGTGACGGGTCCCGACGGCCATATATTAAATGGACCACTACGTCCTTAAATTGGAAATGGATCTAGACGATCCCGTTAAGTTGATCTTAGTCTCAAATCAGACTAACGTATCCTTAACGAACATTTAAGTTGATCTTAGTCTCAAATGCGGCTAACGTATCCTTAAACTAAAAACACCAAACCCAAATCTAAGTAAATACGGATTTGGACTAATCCACGTCCTACGGGCGACGGCATTACTCAGTCTCCGTATACAATCCACGGGCAACCACAAACAAAACAAACACCCACGACACGAGGTGAAATTCTGGAGAAGGAGAAAGTTGTCACCGCGATGCGGTAGCGTAATTAACTGCAGGGGCTTGCGCCTGCAGGGAAGAGCGTCCCCACAATCAAAAACCCCTCAAGCGAGGGGGAATCTGACGAAGTCTGCTACATCGGCCGCATCCGTCTAAACCTCCGATACACGGTGCCATAAATCAACTTAGCATCTTCGGAGAGGTAGACGGATAAAACCATATAGCATCTGCACCGAATCTCAGGCTAGACGTCCTAATGCGTCGGCCGCCATTCGGAGGGGAACACCTACCTTTCGGCACCTGCCTATGGTTTGGAAGAAGACTATCCAATAAGCGTAATAGGTGTACTGTCTCCTAATCCTAAGAGCCCTCACAACCTGAGAGAAGGTAAAAGGAAAAGACAACTGAATAGTCCTATTCATTTTCTCCAGAACTAGAAACCATCCTCGAAAAATTTCCTTCGAGTTCGTATATAACCATACGATGGTTTTATCCAATGGAAGTGGATGTTCGTAGTGATACGTGGTGTTCTGGAGAAAAGCAAAGGGTAAAAGAAGGAGTGGCAATGATGTATGCAACTTGGACAATCCAAAAGCCAGTGTTTTTAAGAAAGTTCGGTTTAACTTGGTTACTGAGTCATAGTCTAGGGTCGGGCCATGGTCGATGCCAAAGAGAGAGAGAAAAGAACCACTCAGCGTGCACTCTAACCTAGATCAGAATAGATAATCACTTTATCTAATCTGGATGGCTCCCACTATATCCTCGAATTCTCCTCCAAACCTTAAAGGAAAATTAGTCGGAATTAGCCGAGGAGTAATCCTACTCATTAGTGGGAATCGGGATCCAACTATCATCGCATGATAACTTGATGGAAGCCACTCAAGTCACCACATTCCATAAGGTATACGCAAGCCTGGCAAGTTCCCTGTATGTTTGAAACTCCCGATATGATTTTTACCCCAAGCGGCTTATGACCTTGACTAGGTCAACATATCATAAGTCGCAGGTCAAGTTCAACCCGTCATTATCCTGGATTAATTAGACCCACCCATACGAGCCCTTGACTAGGTCAACATGACCGTACGACTATCCTAACCAATCGCATATCCATGCAGCAGAAAAGTACTACAGAGCTACCGAACACTACGCCTTGACTAGGTCAACATACGTAGCACGAATACTAAGCAATACTCGTCTGAAACGACAGAGGGCTACGGCTGGTTTTTGGCGAAAAACCTTTAACGTAATGAACTTGATATCGTTGAAGGAATCCAAGTGGTTTTTATAAATATATAGTGGTGAAAACTTTTGCTAAAGAGGTCACTCCCGGTGAAGGGATCTCGGCTCTTTCCTCGTCGAATGAGGTGCAGGATATTCCAAACTGAATACCACGATGCAAAGAAAAAAGTAATCGACTATAGTAAAGTTATTACGTTGACGCAAACTTTTACTCAAGGGGTCACTCCCGATGAAGGGATCTCGGCCCTTGCCTCGTCGAATGAGGTGCTGGATATTCATAACCGAATACCACAGTGCAAAGCAAAAGCGTACGTCTGTAATGTCAGTTTTTTTTTAAATCTTGGTTCCAACAACATCATATATATAGGTTTGTTTTCCTTGCATTGATAAGAATCAACACAGTCCCATCAATTAATCACACCAGAAAAGAACGAAAATAAAATGTACGTATATGCCATCCGCATTCGCCACTAGGTCCCGTCATCACCCATTAGGTTACTTAACTAACGACAGAGCGGGGACTAGAATAGCACGGGTGCAAAATATATACAACATCTACTAGTATATATGTATATATAAAACAATCGTCCCAGGCATGATAAATGCAACATCACAGAAAAGTAATAAGCATCACTGAACAATACAGATAATCTGGGAGCCCCGGGTTTCCTCTGAGCCACAACTGAAAACCCGACATTCCCCTGGTCGTGTGGATAGCCAGTGCAATGAACTCCTAGACCCCTACTGTTAGTTATATGTATGCCCTAGAGGCCATTACTGTACATGAGATGTATATTGTAGTGGATGCTGAGACATATATAGGTAGGACTTTCTTGCTCGACATGATAGTACGCTATCTGATTGCTCTTTATCTTAACATGTATACTTGTAGTCTCTCTATTACATGTTGATAAAGCCCTTAGGATGTGTGCTCGACTTCCAGGACTATGATGCAGATCATACTAGTGGGGCCTGGGTAGTCAATGAGTACATCCTTCATTGTTCCTAGTCGTGGGAATATCGAAACGGGGCATCGATATTCCAGTGTAGACTAGCGTATATCTTCTCGACCTATGTGATGGGCGATGGATGATCCCATATCCATTGGTGTTTGACATCAGAGATGGTATGCGGGTGCTCAGTGGTGACTGGGTACACTGAACGGACTCGCCGAGAACTCCCAGATGGTATTATACCTTACGTCAGATGGCAGTTCTCTGATGACACTGGTACAGCTTAGTCTGTTGACCCGAGATCGTCATAGAGTCTTGTGTGTCTCCCACTGTGCTTTGATTTCCACCCTACCACGGCTCTACTGAGTCATGCAAACAGGTGGTTTTTGGGTACAGTCCCGATTCACATGGAGGCAATGAGCGATAGGAGGGGATTCGTCTCTCCCGGTATTGGGGGTTGATGTTGCGCTATTCTCGACTGGCCATAACTGGAAATCCCTGGCCAGGGTTGCACTGATTTACTGGTAAGTGTTATCAGTAGTTTCATGCTTGTTATGGACCTTACATCGACATGACTTATCAAGCTACTGGAGTCTGACGTTTACCACCCCTAGGCGAGATATGCGACATATCAGACGAACAGACCGGACTGTGCGGTAAGTGTTACTGGTTGGATTCATAGGAGTGTGAGCGGGCTTGCTCGTTGATCTTCTGATCGCTCAATACCCGGGTGGCCGTTACGTTTAGCTGACCGCTTGTGGCTTGTGGGTGTTTGATATGATCATCACCTACTGCCGGCGTATTGACGAGTCTTTAGAGTCCTACACAGGGGTTTCCTGGCTCAAGCGAAACGAAATAGGAGCGCATATGAGATATGTGCGGGACCGAGAATAATATCAGTATGTGATACTGTATTCTATTCTCGCGATTTGTATCATCGGACGGTTATATATGATATAGCCGGGTTACCGAATCAAGTGTTGATTCGATACATTGATACACTAGATATTAGTCGGTTATATGCAATATGACCGGATCGTTAAATCAAGTGTTGATTTAATGATTTAATGTATAATTATATATTTGATATATTACTTTACATTAACTAGTATTGGTTCACTTAAGATTGATTTTCTCACTAGATTGTGCACATTGTTTATATGTGATATATGCAAGTGTACATGTTTGTATCATGTTTGATGATACATACAAAATGTGTGTATGATACTTATACCAAGATTAAGTTTAAGATTAGGGTTATTGATTTATCTTAAGATTTAACAAAAGAATTAAACTTGGTTAAAGTTGTCAAGCTTGAAGAAGCTTGGAGAAACTTTGATAAAGTCCACTCTTTTGTCATTTCTTTTGATAATCCTTTAACCTAACCCTTAACCTAATGCCTTGGTCAATTCTCTACATGAGTTAAGCATGAGGGCTTAACTCAACCATGATGCCATAATTAAAAGGATAGGTATCATTCTTTATTCAATTATTCTTATCATTATTCTTTCTTCTTCTGCTGCTTCAAGAAGAAGAAAGCTTGCTACCTCTAATGGTGCAATGAGAAAAAGTGTGAGAAATCCAAATCCAAAGTGAACCCACTTCATATTTATTCATCCTCTACCACTTGCCAAGTAGTATAGGGTGTTCTCTTCATAAAGTTTTTGACCAAGTGAAGGAATAGCTTGAGTTTGAGTCTCCCCGACGTAAATCATCTTCGGCCTCGAAGTCAACGACCTAGCCCGCTCATTTCTCCGATGAAACCAACACTAGGGTCCGGGATTCCGATGATCGCAGCGAAGGGACGTCGTCATGGAGCTTTGGAAGTGGATGACCGGATCTACAAAGGTTGTAGTCTCTTTCACTTGTAGTTAAAGTTGTTAACTTGCATAGTTTCACCTTACCTCTAGTTAACGATCTCAATTAGGGTTTCTCGGCACATAGAAAATTTTGATTTTGGCATGGTTGATGCCTTGTGGAACTTCTTGAGTATGCCTAGGAACCCTACAGTGGTATCAGAGCCTAGCTAGAGCTTTAGGCGAAGTGTAGACGAAGTTAGAAACCCGATCGAACCCCGAAACCCTAAACAAAACCCTTTTCTGTAAATTTTTTCAAAACTGTGATTTTTGTGAATTAAAAATTCTCAGAAAATTAAGCAGGGATTTCTAGGAATTACTGTGGAGCACGTGACCCTAATTCAACAAATGCGCCGCAGAACCGCGGCCCCACCCTGGCTTGCACGGCGGTTCCGCGGCCATAAAGGAGAATCTTGTCACGTGCTTTGCACAGTAATCCCCATATGTAATGCCTCTGTTTTATGGGAATTTTTAATTTATACTCAACAGTTGAGTTTTCTGGGTTGTATTGGGAGTTCGTTGATTCGATCGAAAGTTTTACTTCGTCTATGTGTTTTTCAGGGTATTTTAGAACATGTTAAAAAGTTCGACCGGATATAAATACCCACTTTTTCCCCTGCCGGGAAATTTCTAAGTGTTGGATTTTTCCGTAGTTTAAGAACGTCTAAGTAGTGCAAGTAACGCGATGGACCCTCTAGAAAACAACAAACCTTAACTCGATTATGTGACCGTCTTGAACTGCCCTTTGAACCATAGGGTTTGGGGCAGTACGGTGTGCCACATGTGAGGCATTGGTTTGACCCTTCTACGGCTGGACCGTTGGTACTGTGGCATAAAGTGGATGTTTTTAAACTTATTTCATGTGTTGAACTGTTTCGGGAAAACTTAGGTGTTTGATTGTTCGATCGGAAAGTTTAACATTTTCTATTTATCTGGAATGTGATACAATAATTGGAATCAACAACATTTGAATGTTATAGACATAGCAGTTTAGTCTCATTTGATCGGTTGCCACGGGATTTTGATGTGATCAAAAGTCTGTCGCAATCACGTAGCGTACGCGGATACTCGCCGGTAAACTTAATAGACAGCCATGCCCCATATCCCCGACCAAGTGACTGTAGGAGAACCCCGTCACCAAAAAGCATTCGTTCGGGTACTCGCGGCAGCGGTGTTCCGCCTTAGTGCACTTCGTCGACGGTATCGGGGGTGCGGCCGTCTACTAAAGTTTGCGACGAGCATTCGTTCAGGATATCGGGAATCTTGTTGAATTGCCCGACTTGATATTGAAAAGAGTTTTCGATAATGAGACTAAAATGCGGGGTTTATAATTGTTAGGCATGCGATGTCTAAGGAATTCATTTGGTTAGGCATGCGATGTCTATGCAGGTTGCGGATTCCAACTGTTGTAGTTTTACACTTTCTTTTCTGTGACCGTAAGTGTAATATGTGATATCGCCGGTTTCGTTGCTATATGTCAACGACAATTGGGATGGGCATATTTACTTACGTTGATGACATGTGATGTTATGTGTTGCTGGATATGTTATATTGGATCGTCGTGTTTGAATAACCGGGGGTTTTTATGTGAGATGAGTGTTTTTCTTTTTCATTCATGTAAAAAACTTGTATGTAATATTCTTTTATTTGGGGCACTTCCGGGTTGAGGTTGATGTCACCAATATTGTATATTATTTACTTTTCCGCATTAGGATAGACCCAAGGAGGGGAGCACAAGTAACCGGGTTCTAGGGTCCAGTGGGAGACCATCTTGAGGAGTCGAGTCCGGGTCTCCTAACTCTAGAATTGGTAGGGTTGCTTGTCGCTCTCATAGGGGTCTAGGGGTGTTGGATTGTCTATTCATCACGACCGTAGAATCCGTGTTTTATACAGGCTCAAAATAAAACACGGACATCCTAGTATATCCAATATTTCATATGATATTTTCTGCTGCGTTATCTGTGATGTGATCATGTGATATGTTCAGATTGATACTGTATATAGTATATATGATATATTATATAGACGTTGCTTATGTTTTACACCCGCGCTAGCCCTGCCCCGCTCTGCCGTTAGTTACCTAACCTAACGGTGCAGACGGGACATCGAGGCAAATGCGGATGGGATAAGCGTACGTTGTATTTATCTGTGATGTTTAGGTGGACTTAAATGATGGGACATTCATTAATGAGATTAATGAAAAAAAAATAAACCTAAAAGATGTTGTGGAATCGAATTTCAAAAATAAAATAGGTAGCTACAGTTCTTGCTTTGCATCGCGGTGTTCCTTGTAGAACATCCTGCACCTTATTCGATAAGGAAAGGGTCGAGATCCCTTCACCGGGAGTGACCCTTTTAGCAAAAACCGGCAGATGCTACAACCCTCGGTTTGTCTTTTGATTGCTTCTATAGTTTTTGCTTTGCACAGCGGTATATATGATATATCCTGCACCTTATTCGATGAGGAAAGGGCTGACGATCCCTTCACCGGGAGTGACCCCTTTAGCAAAACTAGAAAAGCCTCAAAAACACTCCATTTAAAAACCATTTGATTCCGCAACGAGATCAAGTTCAAAGCGTTAAAGGTTTTCTTAAAAACCATCCGCAACCCTCCGTCATTTTAGGAAGTAGAGTACTTAGTATTCGTGCTGTGTTTGTTGGCCATAGTCAAGGCACAGTGTACGGTAGCTAAGTGATGTCTTCTTACACCGCATATGATGCGATTAGTTAGGACAGTCATGTGGCTTTGTTGACCTTAGCCAAGGGTCATGTGGGTGGGTCTAATTAATCACGAAATGACGGGTAGAACTTGACTGGTGCTTATGATTTGTTGACCTTAGCCAAGGTCATAGGTGCTAGGGGTAAAAACCTTTATCGGGAGTTTCAAGTGTTGAAATTTGCAATGAGATTGCATACCTTCTATATGATAGTTGGATCCCGATACCCACTGCGAGTAATTGTTACTCCTGGGAGAGTTTTGCACTTTACAATTAGCCGATCAAGTAGGTGACTAGAAAGGTGTCAACGGGGTTACGCCCTTGGGAAAACGAGGTTTACTTTAATTAGGTCCGTGCGAAAGCACGGGGAACCTCCCTCAAAGTACCGGCACTGGCCTGGCTGAAAGATTGGCGAACTTGTAGTGTGTAATTAATCCCGGCTAGTCTTTCCTTTTAGGGTTTGAAGGAAGATTTGATGAAAACAGTGGGAGCCATCCTGATTAGATAAAATAAATAACCAATCTAATCTTGCAAGAGCGCACGCGGAGTGTTTTCTTCTCTCTCTCTCCAGGTAGCGACCATGTCACGCCTTAATCACGATAATAATATGGATGTATTGACCGAACCCGCTTGTTATACTGAGCTGGGGAACGTTGGTCCCGCTCCAACTTATAATTGTTATAAGACAGAGCAGGAAATAGGGGAATACCGGGATTCCCGTGCCGCCCAAACGAAGAAAGTGCATTATGATGCATCTTCTTCGGGTGTGTTCATTACAAAGAACTGTTTCTCTGTATCCTCTACATCCTGGGTATTAGATACCGAATCAGGATCCCGCAAATGTAATCCGTTACATGGGCTACAGATAGGTAGAGAACTGAGAACGGGTGATAAGTTTCATGAGACAGAAAACGGTGCAAGTGTTGCAACCAAGTCTGTTGGTCACTATCACCCTGTATTACAAATACATTGATTCTGAACAAATGCTATTAGATACCGAACCTGATATACAAAATCATATCAATCTCTTTATTTATTAAAGAAGGGTATAATTTTGTATTGTTGAATAATGTTTTGAACATTTCAAAAGTTGATCGGTTCAGGCACGTTATCTAAAAGCATTGACGTTCTAAATCAAACTACAGTTCCTAGTATACAGAACACACATAAGAGGAAGAGTTCAGAAATGAACGAATCCTTCTTAAGGTATTGTAGACTAGGTCATATCAATGTGACCCGACTAGTTAAAGTTACATTTAGATGCATATTTAAATCAGTTTGAATTTACATCTTGTGAAACTTGCCAGTCATGTCACAAAGATAAGATGACCATAGCTCCATTTACTGGAAACAGAGAAAGAGTTAATGAACTCTTGGGACTGATACATAGTGATATATGAAGGTCCCCGGTCTACATATACCAGGACTGGTTCTTTGTACTTCCTTACATTCACTGATGATCTCTTAAGATTCGGACACATGTTCCTGTTGAAACACATGTCTGAAGCTTTTGAGAAATTCAAAGAATATAAGTCAGAAATAGAGAACCAATACAGGTATAAGTATTATGTCCTATGATGAGATCAGGGAGGAGAATACTTGTGCATGGAATTCTTGGATTATTTTAAAGGAGAATGAGATTCTCTCTCAGTGTTACTCCTCTGTATACACCACAGCACAACGGTGTATCGGGGCGGAGCAATCACACCCTATATGATATGGTGCGCTCTATGATGAGTACTGCTGAGTTACCTGTTTCCTTTTGGGGGTTATGCACTTAAGAAGCTGCATACCTATTGAATTAGGTTCGAATCAGATCACTGCCTACCACTCCATATGAGATATGGTATGGGAAGAGCCTATCTCTTAAGTAAGTTAAGATTTGGGATTGTCCGGCCTATGTCAAAAGCAAAATCCGGACAAGATCGAGGCAAGGTCAGTTCTGTAGAACTGGAAAGGTTCCAGATATACAAAACTGCAGCTAATGATTTGACAGAACCAAAGGATTCAATAGTCCTCGACGAACCTCAGCCTATCCGCCGATCTGGTAGGGTTCCTCATCCGCCTGAGAGATACTTCGGTTTCTCGATGACAGTTGGAGCGAGGAATGCATCATGAGATGATGACCCAACTAGTTTTGAGCAGGCCATCGAGAGTAGGGACTCTGTAAGAATGGCTGGATGCTTAGCGATCTGAGATGGAATCCATGTACACCAACAAAGTATGGACTTTGGATGTTGTATCTGAAGGGTTAAATCCCCATCAGGAGCAAGTATATCTTGAGAAGATTACTTGGTGTAGATGGAAAAGTTGAGACTTTCAAAGCTAGACTTGTTAAAGGTTTTTGTCATCGACCAGGCGTGGATAATGATGAAACCTTTTCAGTTACTATGCTTAAGTCCATCCGGATCCTACTTGCCATTGCTACATACCATGACTACGATATCTGGTGGTTGGGTGCCATGACTACTTTTCTAAATAATGATTTAGAAGAGAACGTCTATAAGAACACAGCCAGAGGGCTTCGTAAACAGTGGGAGCAGCAGAAACATGTGCAAGATGTTTTATGTAATAAAGCAGGCATCGCGGAGTTGGAACATCTGTTTTGATGTAATAGTCAAGGAGTTTAACTTCATCAAAATGGTAGATGAACCTTGTACATACAAAAGGTAGTAGAGATTAAGGTGGTGATCCTCGTAGAGTACGTGGATAACATACTCTTGATAGGGAAAGAGTTTCCTATGCTACGCTCAGTCAATCTCCTCTTATCACATGAATTCTCCATATATGATCAAAGTGATACCTCCTAAATCCTGGGTTTTGGATCTATGAGATAGATCTAAATGGATGTTAGGATTCTCACTACGTGTAGTAAGATAGTATCATTGGATCCTGGGGAGAATCACTGGAAAAGTTCCAGGGTGATAAGGACGACTGAATGTCAGTCGCAGGCATTGTCTTTACCCTCAATGGAGGGACGGTATGTTGGAAGAGTTCCAAGATAGATACCGTGGCAAACTAGACGATAAAGGCTGGTGACATCGCTATCACAGATACTACCAAAGAGGCAGTTTGGGTGTATATTGGTTCATAAGATGAACTAGGTTCCTACCATTGTGTGACAATGGAACTGTGGCTTTGGCCTAGGAACCCCGGTCCCATCAGTGACCCAGACATATTCTGAGGCAACATCACCTGATCAAGGAGATAGTTGATCTCCAGGGAGATTCAGGTTTGGAGAGTAGACTCAGAGGACAACACGGCGGATCCACTCACAAAGGCCTTTTCCCAGAGAGAGACTTATATGGGATGGTTGAGTATGTGATACTGCAACCACTGCTACAGATGGCCCTAGTGCAAGTGGGAGTTTGTTAGTTATATGTATGCCCTAGAGGCCATTACTGTACATGAGATGTATATTGTAGTGGATGCTGGGACATATATAGATAGGACTTTCTTGCTCGACATGATAGTACGCTATCTGGTTGCTCTTTATCTTAACATGTATACTTGCAGTCTCTCTATTACATATTGATAAAGCCCTAAGGATGTGTGCTCGACTTCCAGGACTATGATGCAGATCATACTAGTGGGGCCTGGGTAGTCAATGAGTACATCCTTCATTGTTCCTAGTCGTGGGAATATCGAGACGGGGCATCGATATTCCAGTGTAGACTAGCGTATATCTTCTCAACCCATGTGATGGGCGATGGATGATCCCATATACATTGGTGTTTGACATCAGAGATGGTATGCGGGTAATCAGTGGTGACTGGGTACACTGAACGGACTCGCCGAGAACTCCCAGATGGTATTATACCTTACGTCAGATGGCAGTTCTCTGGTGACACTGGTACAGCTTAGTCTGTTGACCCGAGAACGTCATAGAGTCTTGTGTGTCTCCCACTGTGCTTTGATTTCCACCCTACCACAGCTCTACTGAGTCATGCAAACAGGTGGTTTTTGGGTACAGTCTCGATTCACATGGAGGCAATGAGCGATAGGAGGGGATTCGTCTCTCCCGGTATTGGGGGTTGATGTTGCGCTATGCTCGACTGGCCATAACTGTAAATCCCTGGCCAGGGTTGCACTGATTTACTGGTAAGTGTTATCAGTAGTTTCATGCTTTTTATGGACCTTACATCGACATGACTTATCAAGCTACTGGGGTCTGACGTTTACCACCCCTATGCGAGATATGCGACATATCAGACGAACAGACCGGACTGTGCGGTAAGTGTTACTGGTTGGATTCACAGGAGTGTGAGCGGGCTTGCTCGTTGATCTTCTGATCGCTCAATACCCGGGTGGCCGTTACGTTTAGCAGACCGCTTGCGTCTTGTGGGTGTTTGATATGATCATCACCTACTGCCGGCGTATTGACGAGTCTTTAGAGTCCTACACAGGGGTTTCCTGGCTCAAGCGAAACGAAATAGGAGCGCATATGAGATATGTGCGAGACCGAGAATAATATCAGTATGTGATACTGTATTCTATTCTCGCGATTTGTATAATCGGACGGTTATATATGATATAGTCGGGTTACCGAATCAAGTGTTGATTCGATACATTGATACACTAGATATTAGTCGGTTATATGCAATATGACCGGATCGTTAAATCAAGTGTTGATTTAATGATTTAATGCATAATTATATATTTGATATATTACTTTACATTAACTAGTATTGGTTCACTTAATATTGATTTTCTCACTAGATTGTGCACATTGTTTATATGTGATATATGCAAGTGTACATGTTTGTATCATGTTTGATGATACATACAAAATGTGTGTATGAGACTTATACCAAGATTAAGTTAAGATTAGGGTTATTGATTTATCTTAAGATTTAACAAAAGAATTAAACTTGGTCAAAGTTGTCAAGCTTGAAAAATCTTGGAGAAACTTTGACAAAGTCCACTCTTTTGTCATTTCTTTTGATAATCCTTTAACCTAACCCTTAACCTAATGCCTTGGTCAATTCTCTACATGAGTTAAGCTTGAGAGCTTAACTCAACCATGGTGCCATAATTAAAAGGATAAGTTTCTGTCACGACTCGAGTACTTCGACTCGTGACCGGCACTTAACCACGCTATGTCTACAGGCGTAACGCGACTAAGTAAGCCGAACCCAGAAATCAAAACCATTTAAAAATAGTGAGTGTTGAAAACTTTTAGTTAAAGCTTTTAGAAAACCTTAAATAATTCAATAAGTTCCGTTTTAAATTTACTTAATCATTTGAATAATTTTGGCAGCATTTCCTTTGTAAAAGTAGCCCCGAGATCGGGTACAAACAGGATATAAGTGAAATGAAATGTAATGAAATGAAACATCCCTAAACAGAAGCAATCACGCCCAACGGCGGAAACCACATCACAGGAGTAACATACGACGCCGTAGCGAAGAATAAACAATAAGTAGACATCACAGAATAAAAACTGCATATAAAAACAGTCGGCTACTACGAGCACGACACCATAATACAAAATATACATCATCGTCCTCACACAGTATCTAAGTCCAGTACATAAATGGTAGATGGAGAGTACTAGATACAAAAGGGATACAATAAAAGTACTCAGAATACCACAACCCACCTAAATGCAAAACAGCTCTCACCGCAACTGTAGTGGTATCTGTAGCCAAAAGATGCAAAAGACAGCCTGCCGCGACTATGCTGAGGGCAACCTGCAAACACTGTGGCATAACGGGGGTGAGTTGCCAACTCGTGAATAGAGATAACATATAAAGGTAATCGCGAGCATGCACATACAGCGCGGCTCTAACAAATGCCAGCAGATAATATCCATGCGTGATAAGCAGTATGTGCAATAATCATGCAGATGCTCTATCAGGTAAAATAACTACAGGATGAGATATATGGTAATCAATGCTGAGCATGGGATAAACAACATCTACACGGAATATCAACGTGGAAAACAATCGGTGCCCACAACTGCACCCAAATCCCAAATAACTCAGGCGCCGGCACACCCATCGGCCCTCAAATCCTGTAAACCTCTGAGAAATCACGAGTGCCCAACATCGGCACCCAAAACATCATCAAATACTCGTGTCCAGCATCGACACGCAAATCCTCATATATCGGGCTCCGTCAGTCCGGATCAGCCCACGGGCTCCGTCTGCGGTATCGGCCCTCGGCCCCGGCAGTACAGATCATCCCGCATCCATCTCTCGACTCTGGTCAGTATCCTCCGGACAACTGCCAGGTCCAACCAATCACTGGTAGGTACTCGCCACCCTGCCAGGCTCATCGTCTACTCCACGAAAAAACATTTCTCGCCCCGGGGAACCATACCGGGTCCACCACGAACCCGCAAACGGATCATCCATCTCCTCGAATCGGGTCTCAAGCACACGTCTCAGCACCGAGAAAACGCGTGGTGGACGCACCAAAATATCATATCACGAGGAATCGGGTTTTCAAATAGTACATCTTTTCTTTAAAAATCCCACGGTCCTCAAAACCCAGAAATCACATGAAAATCCAACACCAAGAAATAAATCCAATGCGAGATGCCATGTACATCAATCCATGATATAGGTATAGGGGAAAACCGCTTTTAAAATTAGTTTCCGTTTTTAAAGATATCATGCGGCTCCCAATTTCCATGAAAGTCATATCGAATCATATATATAAAATGAACTACAGCAATATAATCATGGCAATTCTACAGTGAAGGTGTCATGGCAATTACTAACGGTGTGTGTGTAGCATGCAGGTCAGTGCTCGTGCATCATGAACCGTTAGTAATAGTGCGGTATTCTATCAATTCTAAGCATATATACGGCAGGGAATGCAATATGCAATGACAGTACATGAGGTAGATGCAACATATAATAATAAGGTCCTATCAGCCCTGACACATAACGCCATGCGGGCGATATCCCCGTAGATGTTAAATCTACTCACCGGAGTCTCGCGCTAGGTGTAGCCGACGACTTGCTTGCCCTTCTTCGCAGCGTCCGTCTCACTCGCCTGGGAACCTAGAATCACATAACATATATCACACATAAGCTCAATTTCACCAAAAACGTGATATTAGGGTCCAACTAGATACCCGTGTCGCAAACCAATCGTGCGTGTGCGCGATACGCTAAAACGTGAGATCACGCGCCTGAAACTACCCTGACGCGTCCCGATACGCAGAAACCCCAAATTCACACACGTATCACGCGTGTCGCGAAGGTTAGAAAAACGGCAAAACAGGTATTTAGTCCCAGATTTTTATACAGAATTTAACTTACAAAAATAGATATATCACAACACTCTACACACTAGCAGACACCTATAGGACCAAACCCCAACCCAAACCCTACCCATCTGGCCGCAATTGGCGGCCAGAACGAAGAAATTGGCAGCCACGGTACGGAGTTTGGGGGTCGGGTTCTACCTAGGGTATCAGCACCTAACTACTATACTGCAGTCTCCTCAATTTTAATCTGAACTCACCGGATCAATAGCAGTTTCCAGAAAACTCAGTTTTGCCTAAAAACGACGAATTTGCATCAATTAGGGAACTGGTGGTATTTTAGTGCAATTGGGGGTTAAGCTAGGTTAATATGGTCTCAACAACCCTCTAACAATCTCCTGAAACCAATTCACACCACAATAGCTCAAGGTTCCCACTAAACACCTCGTATCGCACTAAAACGCAACAAAAACCACTAACCGAAGCAAAACTACTCAAACCACGCAAACTAGGGAGTAAGTTTAGGAAATATACCTCACACTTGACCCTAGGGAGCTGGAGGAAGAAGAAGAAATGAAGGGAAAAGGCTGTGGTCGAAGTTGTGGCAGTTGCTGCTGCTACTGGTGTTGTTGCTGTTACTGCTGATCTCTGTTGCTGCTGTTGCTGTGAAGCTTGCTGCTGCTGCTGTGGATGCTGGCCTCAGCTGAGAGGTAAGTGTGTGTGTGTGTGTGAGTGAGGTTGAGAGAAAACAAAAACAAATGAGAGGAAAAAAATCATCACCCAATGTCAACCCCTCTCTCTCTCCTCATGATTGCAAGCATGGCTTAAGCCATGATGCACTCTCTCTCTCTCTCACACAAGTCAACACCCTCAAACAAATTTCAAATTAAAGTAACTATTGATTAACTAATTAAACTCACTTAAAACCCAAAAGACTTTAATCCCCATGATTAACCCACCATGGTCACTAATCATGGTAATAACTCAATTTAAAAACCCTAGTTTACATGCACATGTGTGTGCAAGCCTAGGAAAATTTTGGAAAAATATTTATTAAATTAGGAAAAATATTTAAAACACAATTTGGTAAACTTTTCATTAAAAATCCTTTATTTAAATATAATTTGTCACTAACACATCCTAAGGTGTTACAATCTCTCCCCCTTAAAGAAATTCGTCCCCGAATTTCAAAATCTAACTACACGTACCTTTAAAAAGATGGGGATACGTCTTCATCATCTCGCTTTCGGTCTCCCAAGTGACCTCCTCACGGTTCTGACCACGCCAAAGTACTTTAACTGATGGGATGTCCTTCGATCTCAATTTCTTCACTTGTCGATCCAAGATCATCACCGGCTGCTCTGCATAGGAAAGGTCGCGCTCAAGCTGGATCGTCGGGTGCTGAATCGCATGCGAAGGATCATGTAGATACCTACGGAGCATCGAAACGTGAAATACGGGGTGCACATCTGGAAAGCTGGGCGGAAGGGCTAATTGGTATGCTACTGCACCAACACGCTCGAGGATCTCGAAGGGGCCCACATATCTGGGACTGAGCTTCCCCTTCTTCCCAAACCTCATCACACCTTTCATAGGGGAGACCCTCAAGAAAACATGATCACCAACAGAAAACTCAAGCCTGCGCCGCCGACGGTCCGCATAAGATCTCTGCCTACTCTGCGCTGCTCTCATCCTATCGCGAATCAACTGGATCTTCGCGGTCGTCTCCTCAACGATCTGTGGCCCTAAGATACTGCTCTCACTGAGCTCTGTCCAACAGGCGGGCGATCTGCATCTCCTCCCATAGAGAGCCTCAAACGGTGCCATCTGAATGGTCTCCTGGTAGCTGTTATTGTAGGAGAACTCTACCAAGGGTAAGTGATGATCCCAGCTACCCCCGAAATCTAATACATACGCTCTGAGCATGTCCTCGAGAGTCTGAATCGTTCGCTCTGACTGTCCGTCGGTCTGCGGATGAAATGCTGTACTGAAACTCAAGCGAGTGCCCAAAGCCTCCTGGAGCCTCTGCCATAAACGGCTGGTAAACTGGGTGCCTCTGTCGGACACAATACATGTCGGGACTCTGTGTAGTCGCACAATCTCGTCGATGTAGATCTGGGCATACTGAGTAAATCCGAAAGTCGTCTTCACTGGTAAGAAGTGAGCCGCCTTCGTCAAACGATCCACGATCACCCAGATGGAGTCATACCCTCGACTAGTCCTGGGTAGACCCACAACGAAATCCATCGAAATCTGCTCCCATTTCCACTCCGGAATGGGTAACGGCTGTAGCTCTCCCGCGGGCCTCTGGTGCTCAGCCTTGACTTGCTGACAAGTCAGGCATCTCGACACGAAATCTGCGATGTCCCTCTTCATTCCGTCCCACCAATAGACATCTCTCATATCATGATACATCTTGGTGGAACCGGGATGGACGCTGTACACCGATCGATGTGCCTCCTCAATAATCTCGCGCCGCAGTCCCTCAGCATCTGTACGCACAGTCTAACTCCAAATCGTAGTACCCCCTGATCATCGATCACGAACTCGGAAAATCTGCCCTGTCCAATCTGTGCCATGATCTCCGAACATCGGTCATCACTGCGTTGTGCCTCATATATGCGGTCAAGTAACTGTGGGCGTGCACGAACATGCGCGATCTGTCCTCCAATCGCGTGAACTCGAACTGTACTCGGCTGTCGCATAATATCTGCCAATCTACCGACGACTGTCCCCGTACCGTGCTCAAATACGATAGACTACCCCCGGGCCTCCTGCTCAACGCATCCGCCACTACATTCGCCTTGCCCGGGTGGTACAGGATCTCGCAGTCATAATCCTTCACTAACTCCATCCATCGGCGCTGTCTAAGGTTCAGGTCCCGCTGCTGAAATATATATTTCAGACTCTTGTGATCCGTGAATATCTGGAACGACTCGCCGTATAGGTAATGTCGCCAGATCTTAAGTGCAAAGACCACTGCAGCCATCTCCAAGTCATGAGTGGGGTAGTTTTGTTCGTGTTTCTTCAATTGTCGCAAAGCATACGCGATCACCCTGTCGTGCTGCATCAAAACGCACCCTAGCCCCATTCGAGAGGCATCACAATAGACCACAAACCCGCCTGAGCTGAAGGTAATGATAATACCGGTGCCGTCGTCAGCCGAGTCCGCAACTGCTGAAAACTGTGCTCGCACTCCTCCGTCCAATCGAAAGGGACTCCCTTCCGGGTCAACCCGGTCAAAGGGGTAGCAATACTGGAGAAGTCCTGCACAAATCGCCTGTAGTAACCGGCCAACCCCAAAAAGCTGCGAATCTCCATAACCGATGTGGGTCTGGGCCAACGCTGAACGGCCTCGATCTTTCTCGGGTCTACACATATACCGTCTCGTGAAATCACGTGCCCCAAGAAGTCTACGCTATCTAGCCAGAAAGCACACTTGGAGAATTTCGCATAAAGCTAGTGCTCCCACAAAGTCTGCAGTGTAATCCGCAGGTGCTGCTCGTGCTCCTCACTATTCCGGGAATACACCAAGATATCGTCAATGAACACTATAATGAACAGATCCAAATATGGCCGGAAAATACGGTTCATCAAGTCCATGAATGCTGCTGGCGCATTGGTGAGTCCGAACGACATCACCAAAAACTCATAATGGTCATAGCGCGTACGGAAAGCTGTCCTGGGAATGTCCTCCTGTCGAACCCGCAGCTGATGATAGCCCGATCGTAAATCGATCCTCGAAAAGTACCCTGCCCCCTGAAGCTGGTCGAACAAATCGTCGATGCGCGGCAAAGGATACCTGTTCCGCACTGTCACCCTGTTCAGCTGCCGGTAGTCGATACACAGACGCAAACTGCCGTCCTTCTTCTTGACGAACAGGACTGGAGCACCCCAAGGAGAAACACTGGGTCGAACAAGTCCTTTATCCAGCAAATCTTGCAACTGACCCTTTAACTCTCGAAGTTCCGCCGGGGCCATCCGATAAGGTGGTATGGAAACAGGCACCGTGCCAGGAACCAAATCAATACAGAAAGAAATGTCGCGTTCGGGCGGTAGCCCAAGAAGCCCGTCAGGGAACACATCAAGGAACTCGCTTGTTAGTTATATGTATGCCCTAGAGGCCATTGCTATACATAGGATGTATATTGTAGTGGATGCTGGGACATATATAGGGAGGACTTTCTTGCTCGACATGATAGTATGCTATCTGGTTACTCTTTACCTTAACGTGTACACTGATTGTCTCTCTGTTACATGTTGGTAAAGCCCTTAGGATGTGTACTTGACTACCTGGACTATGATGCAGATCATACTAGTGGGGACATGGTAGTCCATAAGTACATCCTTCAAGGTCCCTAGTCGTGGGTGTATCGAGACGGGGCATCGATATACCAGAGTAAATTAGCGTATACCTTGTCGACCCATACAGATGGGCGATGGATGATCCCATATCCATTGGTGTTTGACATCGGAGATCATATACGGGTGCTCAGTAGAGACTGGGTACACTGGACGGACTCGCCGAGAACTCCCAGATGGTATTATACCTTACGTCAGATGGCAGTTCTCTGGTGACACTGGTACAGAGTAGTCTGTTGACCCGAGATCGTCATAGAGTCTTGTGTGGTTCCCACTGTACTTTGATTTCCACCTTACCACGTCCAAGAGGGCGTGCAAAACGGTGGTTTTTGGGTACAGTCCCGAATCACATGGAGGCAATGAGCGATAGGAGGGGATTCGTCTCTCCCGGTATAGGGAGTTAATGTTGCGCTGTGTTCGATTGGCTATAACCGGAAATCCCTGGCCAGGGTTGCTGAGATTTACTGGAAAATGTTACCAGTAGTTTCTCGAATGGTTATAGACCTCATATCGACACGACTTATCAAGCTATTGGGGTCTGACGTTTACCACCCCTAGGCGAGATATGCGACATATCAGACGATGAGACCGGACTGTACGGTAAGTGTTACTGGTTGGATTCACAGGAGTGTGAGCGGGCTTGCTCGTCGTTCTTCTGATCGCTCAGTACCCGGGTGGCCGTTACGTTTAGCAGACCGCTTGCGGCTTGTGGGTGTTTGATATGATCATCATCTGCTGCCGGCGTATTGACGAGTCTTTAGAGTCCTACACAGAGGTTTCCTGGCTCAAGCGAAACGAAATAGGAGCGCATATGAGATATGTGCGGGACCGAGAATAATCCGTGTATGTGATACCGTATTGTATTCTCGCGATGAATGTATCGATTGGTTGTATGCGATATAACCTAGTTATCGAATCAAGGATTGATTCGATAAGCCGATACATAGGATACTAGTCGGTTATATACGATATGACCGGATCGTTGAATCAAGTATTGATTCAATGATTTAATGCATAATTATATATTTGATATATTACTTTGCATTAACTAGTATTGGTTCACTTTAAATGGATTTTCTCACTTGAATTGTGCAAGTTGTATATGTGATATACTTTTGTGCACAAGATTGTATCATGTTTGATGATTCATGCAAGCTAGGGTTTGTGTAAAGAATTGACCATGGTTATATGAATGGTTAGGGTTTCATTTTTATTTGCTTATTTCTTTATTCATTTATTCTTTATTGAAAGAAATAAAATGGTGGCTAAGTTTGGTTTATCTTTGAAGCTTCATGAAGCTTTGAATGGTTGACTATTTTGTTTCTTTCCTTAACCCTAACCATTCACTTTAACCTTAGTTTATTCTCTACATCTAACCATAGTTGACATTATGATAAGTATGATTTATTTTCTATTTTCTAATTAACTTATCATATCATCTTCTTCTTCTTCATCTTCTTCTTCCATGAAAAGAAGCTTGCTACATCAATGGTGATTGATGAAAAAGTGTGAGAAATCCAAATCTAAAGTCTACCCACTTTCTATTTCTTCATCCTCTACCTCTTGCCAAGTAGTATAGGGTGTTTCCTTCACAAGTTTTCTTGACTTGGTGAAGTTGGAGCTTGATCTAGCGATGCCTCGACGTAGATCATCTTCGGCATCGAACCGACGACCAAGCCCGCCCATTTCTTCGATGAAGCCGATGCTAGAGTCCGGAATTCGGTTTGGACAGCGGAGGGACATCATCGCGGAGCTTAGGGAGTGGTAGACCGGATCTACAAAGGTTGTAGCCCCTTCCCTTTAGCTATATTTCCTTTTACTTGCTTGCATCGCCTTGTTTTCTAGTTAACGATCCGTAGTCTAGGGTTTCTCGGCACCGTAAAATTAGAAATTGGCATGGTTGATGCCTTGTGAGACTCCATTAGAGTGCCTAGGAACCCTACAGTGGTATCAGAGCCTAGCTAGAGCCTTAGGCGATGCGTAGACGGAATTGGAAGTCCGATCGAACCGAAACCCAAACCCTAATTTGCTCTCTGGACTTTTTCCAAAAATTGGGTTTTTTCCAGATTAAAAATATGCAGAAAATTCAACAGGAAATTCTAAGAATTACGATGCAAAAATTACCTAATGATCTTTCTAAAGTGCGGCGGAACCGCGGCATTAGCGTGCTAATGCGGCTGTTCCGCGGCCCTTTTGTCTTATCTCCCATTGAATTTTGCACAGTAATTCCTATTTTGCAGTGCTGGTTTTCCTGGGATCTATTTTTTTCTGAACTCAACAGTTGAGTTTTTTGGGTTGTATTGGGAGTTCGTACATTCGATCGGATTGTCAAACTTTGTCTATGTGTCTTTCCGGATAATTTTTTGAATATGTTAAAAAGTTCGACCGGATATAAATACTCAATTTTTCCCCTGTCGGGAAATTTCCAAGTGTTGGATATTTCTGTTGTTTAATCACGTTCTAAGTAGTGCAAGTAACACGATGGTCCCTCTAGAAGACAACAAACCTTAACTCGATTATGTGACCGTCTTGAACTACCCTTTGAACCTTAGGGTTTGGGGCAGTACGGCGTGCCACATGTGAGGCGTTGGCTTGACCCTTCTACGGCTGGACCGTTGGTACTGAGGCATGAACTGAATGTTTTTAAACTTATTTCATGTGTTGATCTGTTTCGGGAAAACTTGGGTGTTTGAATGTTCGATCGGAAAGTTTAACATTTTCTATTTGTCCGGAATGTGATACAATAATTGGAATTCACAAGCAGTTATGAGATAGCTGAATGAATGTTATAAACATAGCAGTTTAGTCTCACTTGATCGGTTGCCACGGAATTTTGATGTGATCAAAACTCCGTCGTAATCACGTAGCGTATGCGGATACTCGCCGGGTAAACTTAATAGACAGCCTCTCCCCATAGCCCCGACCAAGTGACTGTAGGAGAACCCCGTCGCCGAAAGCATCCGTTCGGGTGCTCGCGGTAGCGGTGTTCCGCCTTGGTACACTTTGTCGACGGCGTCGGGGGTGCGGCCGCCTACTGAAGTTTGCGACGAGCATTCGATCATAATGTCGGGAATCTTGTTGAATTGCCTGACTTGGTATTGGAAAGTGTTTTCGATTATGAGACTAAAATGCGGGGTTTAGAATAGTTAGGCATGCGATGTCTAAGGAATTCATTTGGCTAGGCATGCGATGTCTAAAGAGGTTGCGGATTCCAACTGTTGTAGTTTTACACTTTCTTTTCTGTGACCGTAAGTGTAATATGTGATATCACCGGTTTCGTTGCTATATGCCAACGACAATTGGGATACGCATGTTTACTTACGTTGATGACATGTGATGTTATATGTTGCGGATACGTTATATTGGATCGTCGTGTTTGAATAGCCGGGGTTTTTTATGTGAGATGAGTGTTTTTCATTTTCATTCATGTAAAAACTTGTATGTAATATTCTTTTATTGGGGCACTTCCAGGTCGCGGAAGATGTCACCGTTTGTATATTATTTATTTTTCCGCACTAGGATAGACCCAAGGTGGGGAGCACAAGTAACCGGGTTCTAGGGTCCAGTGGGAGACCATCTCGAGGAGTCAAGTCCGGGTCTCCTAACCCTAGAATTGGTAGGGTTGCTTGCCGCTCTCGTAGGGGTCTAGGGGTGTGGGTTTGGCTATTCATCACGACCGTGGAATCCGTGTTTTATACTGGCTCGTATTGAAAACACGGACGTCCTAGTATATACAATATTTCATATGATTCTTCTGCTGCGATATCTGTGATGTGATCATGTGATGTTCTGTGATGGATACAGTATATAGTATATATGATATATTATATAGACGTTACTTATGTTTTACACCCGTGCTAGCCCTGCCATGCTCTGTCGTTAGTTACCTAACCTAACGGTGCACGAGGGGACATCGAGGCGAATGCGGATGGCATAAGTGTACGTCGTATTTATCTGTGATGTTTAGGTATTTAAATGATGGGACTTCATTAATGTGATTAATGAAAGTAAAGAAACCTAAGATGTTGTAGAATCGAATTTCAAAATAAAACAGGTAGCTACAGTTCTTGCTTTGCATAGAGGTATATGTGATATATCCTGCACCTTATTCGATGAGGAAAGGACCGAGATCCCTTCACCGGGAGTGACTCCTTTAGCAATAACTGGCAGATGCTACACACTCGGTTTGTCTTTTGATAGCTTCTATAGTTTCTGCTTTGCACAGTGATATATATGATATATCCCGCACCTCATTCGACGAGGAAAGGACCGACGATCCCTTCACCGGGAGTGACTCCTTTAGCAAAACTAGAAAATCCTCAAAAACACTCCATTTCAAAATTCATTCGATCCTACAACGATATAAAGTTCATTGCGCAAAAGGTTTTCTTAAAAACCTGTCACAGCCCTCCGTCATTTCAAATAAGTAATAGTTAGTATTCGTGCTGCGTTTGTTGACTCGGTCAAGGCGTAGTGTGCGGTAGCTGATTACTGCTTATCTGCAAAGCATATGATGCGATTGGATTAGGGTAGTCGTGCGGCCTTGTTGACTCAGTCAAGGGTCGTGCGGGTGGGTTTAATTCAATCAGAAATGACGGGTTGAACTTTACTTGCGGTCTATGGTTTGTTGACTCAGTCAAGGTCATAGATCGCTTGGGGTAAAATATTATCGGGAATTTCAAGTGTTGAAATTTGCAATGAGATTGCATACCTTCTATGAGATAGTTGGATCCCGATACCCGCTGCGAGTAAGAGTTACTCCTGGGAGAGTTTTATACATTACAATTAGCCGATCAAGTAGGTGTCTAGAAAGGTGTTAACGAGGTTATGCCTCTGGGAAAACGAGGTTTACATTAATTAGGTTCGTGCGAAAGCACGGGGGACCTCCCTCAAAGTACCGACACTGGCCTGGCTGAAAGATTGGCGAACTTGTAGTGTGTAATTAATCCCGGCTAGTCTTTCCTTTTAGGGTTTGAAGGAAGATTTGATAAAAAGCAGTGGGAGCCATCCTGATTAGATAAAATAATAACCAATCTATTCTTGCAAGAGCGCACGCTGAGTGTTTTCTTCTCTCTCTCTCATGGTAGCGACCATATCACGCCTTAATCAAGATAATAAAATGGATTATTGACCGAACCCGCTTGTTATACTGAGCTGGGGAACGTTGGTCCCACTCCAACTTATAATTGTTATAAGACAGAGCAGGAAATTGGGAATTACCAGAATTCCCGTGCCGCCTAAACGAAGAAAGTGCATGCTGATGCATCATCTTCGGGTGTGTTCATTACAGAACTGTTTCTCAGTATCCTCCGTATCCTTGGTATATGATACCGGATCAGAATCCCAGATATGTAATCTGTTACATAGGGCTACAAAAGGGTAGAAAAACTGAGAACGGGTGATAAGTTTCATGAGATAGAAAACGGGGCAAGTGTTGCAGCCAAGTCTGTTGGTCACTGTCACCCTGTATTACCAGAATACATTGATTCTGAACGAATGTTATTAGATACCGAACCTGATATACAAAATTATATCAGTTTCTTTATTAGTAAAGAAAGGATATAATTTTGTGTTGATGGATAATGTTTTGAACATTTCCTATATCAAAAGTTGATCGGTTCAGGCACGTTATCTAAAAGCATTGAAGTTCTAAATCAAACTACAGTTCTTAGTATATGGAACACACACAAAAGGAAGAGTTCAGAAATGAACGAATTCTTCTTAAGGTATTGTAGACTAGGTCACATCAATGCGACCCGACTAGCTGAAGTTAAATTTAGATGCATATTTAAATCTGTTTGAATTTACATCTTGTGAAAACTTGCCAGTCATGTCACAGAGATAAGATGACCATAGCTCTGTTTACTGGAAACAGAGAAAGAGTTATTGAACTCTTAGGATTGATACATGTTGATGTATGTAAGGTCCCCTGTCTACACATACCAAGACCGGTTCTTTTTACTTCATTACATTCTCTGATGATCTTTCGAGATTCAGACCTATGTTCCTGTTGAAACACAAGTCCGAACCTTTTAAGATATTCACGGAATATAAGTTAGAAGTAGAGAACCAATACGGGTAAAAGTATTATGTCCTTTGATGAGATCGGGGAGGAGAATACTTGAGCACGGAAATTCTGGACTATTCTAAAGGAGAATGAGATTCTCTCTCAGCATTACTCCTCCGTATACACCATAGCACGATGGTATATCGGGGCGGAGCAGATACACCCTATTTGATATAGTGTGCTCTATGATGAGTACTACTGAGTTACCTTTTTTCCTTTTGGGAGTTATGCGCTTAAGAAGCTGCATACCTATTGAATACGGTTACAATCAATTCAGTTCCCTACCACTTCATATTTGATATGATAAGGGAAGAGCCCATCTCTTAAGTTAGTTAAGATTTGGGGTTGTCCGTCCTATGTCTAAAAGCAAAATCCGGACAAGCACGAGGCAAGGTCTGTTATGTAGAACTGAAAATGTTTCAGCTATACAAACTACAACAGATATTTGGTAGAACCGAAGGATTCAGTAGATTCCAACGAACCTCAGCCTCTCCGCCGATCTAGTAGGGTTCCTCACCCACCTGAGAGATACTTCGGTTTCTCTATGACAGTGGGAGCGAGGATTGCATCATGAGATGATGACCCAACTAATTTCGAGCTGGCCATCAGGAGTAAGACTTTGTAAGAATGGCTGGATGCTTAGCGATCTGAGATGGAATCCTTATACACCAACAAAGTATGGACTTTGGTTGCTATATCTGAAGGGTTAAATCCCCATCAGGAGCAAGTATATCTTGAGAAGATTACTTGGTGTAGATGGAAAAGTTAAGACTTTCAAAGCTAGACCTGTTAAAGGTTTTCGTCATCGACCAGGCGTGGATAATGATGAAACCTTTTCTAAGGAGCTATGCTTAAGTCCATCCAGATCCTACTTGCCACGGCTACATACCATGACTACGATATCTGGTGGTTGGGTGTCATGACTGCTTTTCTAAATGATGATTTGGAAGAAAGCGTCTATAAGTACACAGCCAGAGGGCTTCGTAAACAGTGGGAGCAGCGGAAACGTGTGCAAGATGTTTTATCTGATAAAGCAGGCATCGCGGAGTTGGAACGTCTGTTTTGATGTGTTAGTCAAACAGTTTGACATCATCAAAATGGTAGATGAACCTTGTATAAACAAAAAGGTAGTAGGGAGTATTGTCATGCTCCTCATAGAGTACATGGATGACATACTCTTGATAGGGAAGGAGTTTCCTATGCTACGCTCAGTCAATCTCCGCTTATCACAATGATTCTCCATATAAGATCAAAATGATACCTACTAAATCCTGGATTTTGGATCTATGAGATAGATCTAAATGGATGTTAGGATACTCACTAGTTGTAGTGAGATGGTATCAGTTGATCCTGGGGAGAATCACTGGAGGTGTTCCAGAGTGATAAAGACGACTGAATGTCAGTCACAGGCATTGTCTTTACCCTCGGTAAAGGGACGGTATGTTGGAAGAGTTCCAAGCTAGATACCGTGACATACTAGACGATCAAGGCAGGATACATCGCTACTTAAGATACTACTAAAGAGGCAGTCTGGGTGTATATTTGTTCATGAGATGAACTTAGTTCCTCCCATTGTGTGACAATGGAGTTGTGGCTTATGCCAAGGAATGTCCATCCCATCAGTGATCCAGACATATTCTAAGGCAGTATCACCAGATCATGGAGATGGTTGATCTCCAGGGTGATCGTGGTTAGGAGAGCGGACTCAGAGAACAACACGGCGGATCCACTCACAAAGGCCTATTCCCAGAGAAAGATTTTTATGGGATGGTTGAGTATAAGATACTGCAACCACTGCTACAGATGGCCCTAGTGCAAGTGGTAGATTGTTAGTTATATGTATGCCCTAGAGGCCATTGCTATACATAGGATGTATATTATAGTGGATGCTGGGACATATATAGGGAGGACTTTCTTGCTCGACATGATAGTATGCTATCTGGTTACTCTTTACCTTAACGTGTACACTGATTGTCTCTCTGTTACATGTTGGTAAAGCCCTTAGGATGTGTACTTGACTACCTGGACTATGATGCAGATCATACTAGTGGGGACATGGTAGTCCATAAGTACATCCTTCAAGGTCCCTAGTCGTGGGTGTATCGAGACGGGGCATCGATATACCAGAGTATATTAGTGTATACCTTGTCGACCCATACAGATGGGCGATGGATGATCCCATATCCATTGGTGTTTGACATCGGAGATCATATACGGGTGCTCAGTAGAGACTGGGTACACCGGACGGACTCGCCGAGAACTCCCAGATGGTATTATACCTTACGTCAGATGGCAGTTCTCTGGTGACACTGGTACAGAGTAGTCTGTTGACCCGAGATCGTCATAGAGTCTTGTGTGGTTCCCACTGTGCTTTGATTTCCACCTTACCACGTCCAAGAGGGCATGCAAAATGGTGGTTTTTGGGTACAGTCCCGAATCACATGGAAGCAATGAGCGATAGGAGGGGATTCGTCTCTCCCGGTATAGGGAGTTGATGTTGCGCTGTGTTCGATTGGCTATAACCAGAAATCCCTGGCCAGGGTTGCTGAGATTTACTGGTAAGTGTTACCAGTAGTTTCTCGAATAGTTATAGACCTCATATCGACACGACTTATCGAGCTATTGGGGTCTGACGTTTACCACCCCTAGGCGAGATATGCGACATATCAGACGATGAGACCGGACTGTACGGTAAGTGTTACTGGTTGGATTCACAGGAGTGTGAGCGGGCTTGCTCGTCGTTCTTCTGATCGCTCAGTATCCGGGTGGCCGTTACGTTTAGCAGACCGCTTGCGGCTTGTGGGTGTTTGATATGATCATCATCTGCTGCCGGCGTATTGACGAGTCTTTAGAGTCCTACACAGAGGTTTCCTGGCTCAAGCGAAACGAAATAGGAGCGCATATGAGATATGTGCGGGACCGAGAATAATCCGTGTATGTGATACCGTATTGTATTCTCGCGATGAATGTATCGATTGGTTGTATGCGATATAACCTAGTTATCGAATCAAGGATTGATTCGATAAGCCGATACATAGGATACTAGTCGGTTATATACGATATGACCGGATCGTTGAATCAAGTATTGATTCAATGATTTAATGCATAATTATATATTTGATATATTACTTTGCATTAACTAGTATTGGTTCACTTTAAATGGATTTTCTCACTTGAATTGTGCAAGTTGTATATGTGATATACTTTTGTGCACAAAATTGTATCATGTTTGATGATACATGCAAGCTAGGGTTTGTGTAAAGAATTGACCATGGTTATATGAATGGTTAGGGTTTCATTTTTATTTGCTTATTTCTTTATTCATTTATTCTTTATTGAAAGAAATAAAATGGTGGCTAAGTTTGGTTTATCTTTGAAGCTTCATGAAGCTTTGAATGGTTGACTATTTTGTTTCTTTCCTTAACCCTAACCATTCACTTTAACCTTAGTTTATTCTCTACATCTAACCATAGTTGACATTATGATAAGTATGATTTATTTTCTATTTTCTAATTAACTTATCATATCATCTTCTTCTTCATCATCTTCTTCTTCCATGAAAAGAAGCTTGCTACATCAATGGTGATTGATGAAAAAGTGTGAGAAATCCAAATCTAAAGTCTACCCACTTCCTATTTCTTCATCCTCTACCTCTTGCCAAGTAGTATAGGGTGTTTCCTTTACAAGTTTTCTTGACTTGGTGAAGTTGGAGCTTGATCTAGCGATGCCTCGACGTAGATCATCTTCGGCATCGAACCGACGACCAAGCCCGCCCATTTCTTCGATGAAGCCGATGCTAGAGTCCGGAATTCGGTTTGGACAGCGGAGGGACATCATCGCGGAGCTGAGGGAGTGGTAGACCGGATCTACAAAGGTTGTAGCCCCTTCCCTTTAGCTATATTTCCTTTTACTTGCTTGCATCGCCTTGTTTTCTAGTTAACGATCCGTAGTCTAGGGTTTCTCGGCACCGTAAAATTAGAAATTGGCATGGTTGATGCCTTGTGAGACTCCATTAGAGTGCCTAGGAACCCTACATCGCTAACAACCGGAACCTGATCCAATGGAACCTGTATAGCACTAGCATCCCAAACATAAGCGAGAAATCCCTGACATCCCTTCCTCAAAAGCTGTCCAGCACGAAAAGACGAAACCACACTGTGCGGGGCGACACCACGGTCCCCCAACACAACAAAAACCGACTCGCCGGGAAAACAAAATCTATCTGTCTTCTCACGGCATTCCACAGAAGCATAGCACGTGGCTAACCAATCCATGCCCAAAAGAACGTCGAAGTCCAACATCTCAAGAAGGATCAAGTCGATAGGCAACTCTCTCTCGCCAATACAGACGGTACAGGATCGGAACACGTGCCTAGCAACAAACGACTCTCCCACAGGAGTGGTCACAACAAGCGGCTGATCAAGCACACCGGACTCTCTACCCAAACTCGGAACGAAGTGTGTGGATACGTACGAGTGCGTGGATCCGGGATCAAACAATACGTGTGCATCAACTGTACATACAGGAAGGATACCTGAA
This sequence comes from Agapanthus africanus, assembly GCA_030015575.1. Taxonomy (NCBI): domain Eukaryota; kingdom Viridiplantae; phylum Streptophyta; class Magnoliopsida; order Asparagales; family Amaryllidaceae; genus Agapanthus; species Agapanthus africanus. The sequence continues at coordinate 174,142,859 of JASDDO010000004.1, read as the reverse complement.
ACCACTGCATTGGACGCCTGCGTGTCCTGATGCGTCAAAGAAAAAACCCGCGCCTGTCCACCACCTGCGACTGACTTCCCTCTGCCTCGGTCATCTCGTCCTTTCTGAGCAACTCCTCCACGCCCACGACCTCGCTGTGTATGAGTCTGGCGCGGAGCAACGGTAGGTACAATAGGCAACGCCCTCTGGGGTGGTGAAGGTGGTAAGGTAACATGCGGTGCTGCCGCCTCCCTCCGGTGTATCTCAGGACAATCTCTAACGAGGTGAAGTAGACTGCCGCACCTAAAGCAACCCCGCGGCGACTGCTGACTCTCCTGGGGATACGAACTATACATCTGGCATCGTCTCGAATCTCTGCTACTCCTCGTACCAGAACGATACCTGTCGCGGCGTCTGAATGACTGCCTCCGTGCGGATATACTGGTACGAACTCTCTTCGGCTCTGGAACTACCGAAGTCTCAGCAAGGTGCTCCTCCACTACTAGGGCTGCGTCTACAACTGCTGCATAGGTCTCGTAGTGCTGCGCGCTAATCGCGAGGAACAGTCAGCACAGTGGTGTAAGCAAGCCTCGAACAAATCTCTTGACTCGCAACTCCTCGGTAGCCACTAAATACGGGGCATAAACTGCTAGCTCGGTAAACAGCACGTCATACTCTGCCACTGTCATCCCTGGCGTCTGGTGCAAGGACTCAAATCTGCGTGCTCGGGCATCCCTAACACTCTGGGGAAGGAAACGGGCTAGAAATACTGTCACAAACTCTGTCCAGGTCATAGGAGGAAGACCTGCTGCTCTGCCCTTCTCAACTGAATCACACCACTTCTACGCAAGACCTTCCAGACGAAAGCTCGCGAACTCAACCCATCTCGCATCTGCGCATCTGAGGGAACGGCATATCCGGGCCATCCTGTCGATGAAAGACTGTGGGTCCTCGGCTGCATCGGTGCCTGTGAAGACCGGAGGCTTCAGCCTCATGAACTCTGATATCGATATTGTAATCACCTCCGTGGCTGCAGGGGCAACTGGCTGTGCGGTAGGTACCATCGCGGTCTCTGGAACTGGTGGAGCTACCTCTGGTCGCTGCGCTCGAAGCGTCTCAACTAGCGATCCTATCATCTGGCGCATCTCCTACATGCTAGATCCCACCGTCTGGCGCATCTCCTGCATACCAGCCCCTAGCGTGGCGATCTGATCTGTCACGACAGGAACAACCTGCTCGGGTACAACCGGTGTACTGCCCGGATCAGCCCTCGTCTCGGACGAGTCAACTCGAATCTCGGCCCTCGCGACCGCTCTCTGCGCCCTCGTAGTCTTTGGCGGCATAATGGCTGAAAGAAAATAGGATTCGATAAGAACACGGAAAACGAATCGCAGGAATGTATGTATTCAAGAAGGAATTAAATCAACAAGTCCGAAGGTCGCGTAGGCGGAGTACCGTGTCGTGAGTATGCCGCGGAACATACACACGCTACGTTACCCTGCTGCAGCTACCTACTCCATCATACCAGGGTCATCCTACACTCCGAAGGTAAAACCTACGCTCTGATACCAACTTTGTCACGACCCGAGTATTTCGACTAGTGACCGGCACTTAACCACGCTACATCTACAGGCGTAACGCGACTAAGTAAGCCGAACCCAGAAATCAAAACCATTTAAAAATAGTGAGTGTTGAAAACTTTTAGTTAAAGCTTTTAGAAAACCTTAAATAATTCAATAAGTTCCTTTTTAAATTTACTTAATCATTTGAATAATTTTGGCAGCATTTCCTTTGTAAAAGTAGCCCTAAGATCGGGTACAAACAGGATATAAGTGAAATGAAATGTAATGAAATGAAACATCCCTAAACAGGAGCAATCACGCCCAACGGCGGAAACCACATCACAGGAGTAACATACGACGCCGTAGCGAAGAATAAACAATAAGTAGACATCACAGAATAAAAACTGCATATAAAAACAGTCGGCTACTACGAGCTCGACACCAGAATACAAAATATACATCATCGTCCTCACACAGTATCTAAGTCCAGTACATAAATGGTAGATGGAGAGTACTAGATACAAAAGTGATACAATAAAAGTACTCAGAATACCACAACCCACCTAAATGCAAAACAGCTCTCACCGCAACTGTAGTGGTATCTGTAGCCAAAAGATGCAAAAGACAGCCTGCCGCGACTATGCTGAGGGCAACCTGCAAACACTGTGGCACAACGGGGGTGAGTTGCCAACTCGTGAATAGAGATAACATATAAAGGTAATCGCGAGCATGCACATACAGCGCGGCTCTAACAAATGCCAGCAGATAATATCCATGCGTGATAAGCAGTATGTGCAATAATCATGCAGATACTCTATCAGGTAAAATAACTACAGGATGAGATATATGGTAATCAATGTTGAGCATGGGATAAACAACATCTACACGGAATATCAACGTGGAAAACAATCGGTGCCCACAACTGCACCCAAATCCCAAATAACTCAGGCGCCGGCACACCCATCGGCCCTCAAATCCTGTAAACCTCTGAGAAATCACGAGTGCCCAACATCGGCACCCAAAACATCATCAAATACTCGTGTCCAGCATCGACACGCAAATCCTCATATATCGGGCTCCGTCAGTCCGGATCAGCCCACGGGCTCCGTCTGCGGTATCGGCCCTCGGCCCCGGCAGTACAGATCATCCCGCATCCATCTCTCGACTCTGGTCAGTATCCTCCGGACAACTGCCAGGTCCAACCAATTACCGGTAGGTACTCGCCACCCTGCCAGGCTCATCGTCTACTCCACGAAAAAACATTTCTCGCCCTGGGGAACCATACCGGGTCCACCACGAACCCGCAAACGGATCATCCATCTTCTCGAATCGGGTTCAAGCACACGTCTCAGCACCGAGAAAACGCGTGGTGGACGCACCAAAATATCATATCACGAGGAACCGGGTTTTCAAATAGTACATCTTTTCTTTAAAAATCACACGGTCCTCAAAACCCAGAAATCACATGAAAATCCAACACCAAGAAATAAATCCAATGCGATGTGCCATGTACATCAATCCATGATATAGGTATAGGGGAAAACCGCTTTTAAAATTAGTTTCCATTTTTAAAGATATCATGTGGCTCCCAATTTCCATGAAAGTCATATCGAATCATATATATAAAATGAACTACAGCAATATAATCATGGCAATTCTACAGTGAGGGTGTCATGGCAATTACTAACGGTGTGTGTGCAGCATGCAGATCAGTGCTCGTGCATCATGAACCGTTAGTAATAGTGCGGTGTTCTATCAATTCTAAGCATACATACGGCAGGGAATGCAATATGCAATGACAGTACATGAGGTAGATGCAACATATAATAATAAGGTCCTATCAGCCCTGACGCATAACGCCATGCGGGCGATATCCCCGTAGATGTTAAATCTACTCATCGGAGTCTCGCGCTAGGTGTAGCCGACGACTTGCTTGCCCTTCTTCGCAGCGTCCGTCTCACTCGCCTGCGAACCTAGAATCACATAACATATATCACACATAAGCTCAATTTCACCAAAAACGTGATATTAGGGTCCAACTAGAAACCCGTGTCGCAAACCAATCGCGCGTGTGCGCGATACGCTAAAACGTGAGATCACGCGCCTGAAACTACCCTGACGCGTCGCGATACGCAGAAACCCCAAATTCACACACGTATCACGCGTGTCGCGAAGGTTTAGAAAAACGGCAAAACAGGTATTTAGTCCCAGATTTTTATACAGAACTTAACTTACAAAAATAGATATATCACAACACTCTACACACTAGCAGACACCTATAGGACCAAACCCCAACCCAAACCCTACCCATCTGGCCGCAATTGGCGGCCAGAACGAAGAAATTGGCGGCCACGGTACGGAGTTTGGGGGTCGGGTTCTACCTAGGGTATCAGCACCTAACTACTATACTGCAGTCTCCTCAATTTTAATCTGAACTCACCGGATCAATAGCAGTTTCCAGAAAACTCAGTTTTGCCTAAAAACGACGAATTTGCATCAATTAGGGAACTGGTGGTATTTTAGTGCAATTGGGGGTTAAGCTAGGTTAATATGGTCTCAACAACCCTCTAACAATCTCCTGAAACCAATTCACACCACAATAGCTCAAGGTTCCCACTAAACACCTCGTATCGCACTAAAACGCAACAAAAACCACTAACCGAAGCAAAACTACTCAAACCACGCAAACTAGGGAGTAAGTTTAGGAATATACCTCACACTTGACCCTAGGGAGCTGGAGGAAGAAGAAGAAATGAAGGGAAAAGGCTGTGGTCGAAGTTGTGGCAGTTGCTGCTGCTACTGGTGTTGTTGCTGTTGCTGCTGATCTCTGTTGCTGCTGCTGCTGTGAAGCTTGCTGCTGCTGCTGTGGATGCTGGCCTCAGCTGAGAGGTAAGTGTGTGTGTGTGTGTGTGTGTGTGTGAGGTTGAGAGAAAACAAAAACAAATGAGAGGAAAAAAAATCATCACCCAATGTCAACCCCTCTCTCTCTCTCTCCTCATGATTGCAAGCATGGCTTAAGCCATGATGCACTCTCTCTCTCTCTCACAAGTCAACACCCTCAAACAAATTTCAAATTAAAGTAACTATTGATTAACTAATTAAACTCACTTAAAACCCAAAAGACTTTAATCCCCATGATTAACCCACCATGGTCACTAATCATGGTAATAACTCAATTTAAAAACCCTAGTTTACATGCACATGTGTGTGCAAGCCTAGGAAAATTTTGGAAAAATATTTATTAAATTAGGAAAAATATTTTAAACACAATTTGGTAAACTTTTCATTAAAAACCCTTTATTTAAATATAATTTGTCACTAACACATCCTAAGGTGTTACAGTTTCATTCTTTATTCAATTATTCTTATCATTATTCTTTCTTCTTCTTCTTCAAGAAGAAGAAAGCTTGCTACCTCTAATGGTGCCATGAGAAAAAGTGTGAGAAATCCAAATCCAAAGTGAACCCATTTCCTATTTCTTCATCCTCTACCACTTGCCAAGTAGTATAGGGTGTTCTCTTCACAAAGTTTTTGACCAAGTGAAGGAATAGCTTGAGTTTGAGTCTCCCCGACGTGGATCATCTTCGGCCTCGAAGTCAACGACCTAGCCCGCTCATTTCTCCGATGAAACCAACACTAGGGTCCGGGATTCCGATGATCGCAGCGAAGAGACGTCGTCATGGAGCTTTGGAAGTGGATGACCGGATCTACAAAGGTTGTAGTCCCTTTCACTTGTAGTAAAAGTTGTTAGCTTGCATAGTTTCACCTTACCTCTAGTTAACGATCTCAATTACGGTTTCCCGGCACATAGAAAAATTTGATTTTTGCATGGTTGATGTCTTGTGGAACCTCTTGAGTGTGCCTAGGAACCCTACACCTACGAGCGCGGCAAGTTACCCGCCAAAACAAGAAGCGAGGCAGCCCCCTTCAGCAAAGTGAATGGACCACCCAGCACTTCACGGAATCCGGTAACTTGAGCACCCCTCCTTGGGTCAACCTATATCCTGTACGAGTGCGGTGAATAGCCCGCCAATTCTAGAGTAAGATCCCGTCCGTCTCAACGCCATGAGATGCGGATCTGTTGCCCTCTAGAACCCGGCTATCCGTGCACTCCTCCGCGGGGTAATCCTAGTACAGAAAAGAAAATAATATACAAGGGTGACATCGACCTCAGCCCGGTGGTGCCCCAAAAGAATAATATATAAACAGGCAGTGACGGCAGTCCACATGTCGGACGCTCGCCCCGCAATATCAAATGTACAAATAAATCCGAACTGCACTACCATTGCACACATGCTATCCACCATGACAAATCCGCAACATCACAGCACAACACAGAACATCAACGTGAATGTCGCGTTCGCAAACCCGTCTAAAAGGACTATAGCGATTAGACAAGGTTTACCGATCAAATGACATTCACGGTCACAGATAGAAATGTAAAGTACTGAAAACACACAATTAAAATTTCGATCGACTAAACTTTCCCAAAATGGCCCCAAGTTCTAAACCAGCACTCAAATGAATCTGGGCCAAAACTATATATCAAAAAAAATCATTTTTCCATCAATTAGAGCCCCACAAAAAATTTGGAGTCATGTGGCGACAAAAGAGCGGCGGAACCGCCGCCAAATGGCATGTTTTGCGGCGGTTCCGCGCTCAAAATATTGAATCAAATTTCCAAATTTCTTATGGTGCCCTATATTTTCCTGCACGAATTTTTAAGCTATACAGAAACATTTTTGTAGAACTTTCAGAAATCGACAGAAACTTGGCAAAATGGAAAGTTGATTTGGAAATTTTGATCGATCGAGATTTTAAGCCTGTGCAAACTAGCTAATAGGGTTTAATGGGTGGCTCTGATACCATTGTTGGGTAGTGGGAGCGCCCGGCCATCGAACCATGGCCAGATGCGGAACAAAAATTTCTTATAACCCGGCGCTACCATTACCCGATTTGCAAGATCGAAAACATTAACCCTAAAACTAGCAATTTAACAAAAGGAGATAGAATGGTTATACCTAATGAACCAAGTCCTTCGGGTATTCAACCATTTCCAAGCTCCAAGTGATGCGGATCGACTTTGGTCGCCGGTCTTCCTTCATCTCCGATGATCCAGCCGAGGGAAACGGCACAAGCTCCAGATTCGCCAAGCGGACCAACCGACCATCTAAGATAGATAGTAATGGAGAGTGGGGTGTGTAGGATAGTGTCACTAAAACTTTCTCTCAACCTTTTATGCTCATAGAACAACCATGGAAGATGTGGAGATCATGAAGGCATAGAATGGCATGAGCTTAGAAATTGGCTAAGTGTTTTGGGTGTATTAGTAAAATGAGAGTGAGCTGGAGAGAGTGACACAAGTGAATCATCAAATGAGCAAAGGAAAACCCCAACCACAAAGTGGCCGGCCCCTTCTCTCCTCACCCAAAAATAATGCACACAAAACACTTACCAAATTATAATAAAGAATTCAACCCATACCAATCACAACATGCACAAAAGCCATGCTTTGACCTAAAGCCCATGCCTTGCCATGTCACCAATTCCACCTCATCAAAACATGTGATTTTCTAAAGAAAATCAATAATGAGGTGGCATCTTCTAGAAGCCATTTCGTATAAATACGGAATGCTTCCCGGTACATGTATCGAAATACACATAAGCGTATTCGTAAGAAAATACGAATAGCCAAGAGAGAAAATAAATAGTGAGCAATAATACTAGAATACATATATATATAAATACATATGTAAATTATTAAATCAAAACTTGATTTAACAATCTGGCTTAATCCTAAGCCGCTAGTATTATCAACCGTCCGATTAAAGTCTGTGCAGTCCGTGCACATATTTAATCGGACACCTGTATGTATCAACATACGTCGCCTACACCATATCGCCTGAACCGTGAAACCCCTCTGTGTGGGACTCTAAAGACTCGTCAATACGCTGGCAGTGTGTTTAACCACAAGCACGTCAGCGGCACTAGCTGTACGTAACGGCTACCCAGGTATTGAGCGAAAGGAAGGCCGACGAGCAAACTCATCCGAATCCATACTGAGCCTGTCAGTGACAATATCCGTACAGTCCGGTCTGTTCGTCTAAGAGTATCGCATATCGAGTCTAGGGGGGTGGATAAAGTCAGACCCCTAACAACGCGATAATTCGTGTCGGTATGAAACCCATCACTACCCGAGAAACTATCAATCCTGGATCGGTAATTCTCACATACCCCGGCCGAGGATTTCTAGTGATGGTCATCCGTGCACTGCGCGACATCAACCCCCAATACCGGGAGATACGAATCCCCGACGATCCGCTCATTGCCTCCATGTGGCTCGTGACTGTACCCAACTAAAAGCTGTTTGCACGACTCCTTTGAGCCGTGGTAGGGTAGTAATCAAAGCACGGTGGGAACTCACACGAGAAAAATTACGATCTCAGGTCGACAGACTAATCTGTACACATGTCATCAGGGAACTGCTATCTGACTATAGGTATAGTACCAACTAGCATGTTCCCGGCGAGTCCGTCCAGTGTACTCGCCGGGAACAACTAACACCAATGACTTGTGAGACCGTCCACCGCCCCTCCTCAGGGTCTAGATAAGTATACACCAGTCTACACTGGAGTATCGATGCCCAGTCTCGATACTATCCATTGAGATGCTATTTTTTCGAAAATAATTCTCTTCTAAAACTATGAAATTAGTGGGGTTTTTATGTAATCCTCTTTTTGATTGGTAAGGATTAATTGAGTTTCTTATGAAATATTCCGTCTAGAATTTGTGAATTGTTTTATCCAAATATTCATATTTTCAAGAATATTTTGATGTTAATAGAAACACATTTGCTAATTTTTATATATGTGTTTTGGGTGAAGATTTTATTTGTTGGAAACCCATTTTTTCCGGAAAATATGTGATATATTCATGATATATTATTGGTCCGCATTTATCGATTAATTTATTGAAGAAAAAAATCTCTTAATTTTGAGGAGAGTTGTATGCGGAAGGAATCTACATATTCTTCATATTGTATTGTGTTGGGTGATTGATTGTTTGTTGAAAATTAATACTATGCAAGTTGAGTTTCTCATCTAGCAAACTTGCTCGTTGGATATGTTTCCAATTTGGAAAATATATATATCATCCATCCATTATAATAAATGTGATAGCACTGCTACAAGCAGTTTTTGCAAAACCGTTAATTACAACGATATATCCAAGCCAATAAATAAAATGTTATGAGCTCGTACTTATTGATATAACATGTATGTTGCTTATGCATGTAAGATTGAGTGGTTATCTTGCATATTGGAAAATAAAGGTATAGTTATATAATGATTGGGATAGCATCAAGGGGAATTGTACTTAAGTCCAATAATAATATATTGCCTATGAGGATACCCAATCCGGGAACCAGAAATCCTGAGCATTGGGTTCAATAGGAAAAATGAATTATAGAGTAAGTCGGAACTGAGATGCACCAATTTCGAGTATACACTCGCAGTCCATCCCTATGGTGTAAGTGTATCAATCCTATAGGGAATAGAGGGTTGAGTTAAACTCTTAATGAAAATTTGTATCTTTTATAAACCGGGTGCAAAATATTACAAGGATACTCTTGACGGATCTCACCTATATAGGTTTGAGAGTGGGGGCGCTCTCTAAGAGAATATGGACTTATTCTCTGAAACAACTCATGAAAAACAGGATCAAACATAAGGCAGAAATGTACTGGTTTAAGAGCTCGATTAGACACCTGGATGCTATGTGCACGACATAACGTTTCATTTTTTATAACCGGTCATTGTTCAAGATCAAGTCCACTATAACTCTAGAGTGAAAGCTATTGACTGCTAAGTAAAATATGTTCAATGTATGGCACATCTTCACGATACATAGTAACCCATCTCTATCCACGTTATTACTCTTTATAATTATATAACGATTTATTTTTGGTTTTCTGTTTTTATTAAAATTGGTGGAGGATTGTTGAAATTTTAATAAAAATAAATTTCATTTTTTTTAATTTCTTGGCTCTTAAAACATCAGAATGAATATTTGACAATTTGACCAAATTATTAATATACCCATTTACTCTTGATAGTGGTTATTAATATTTGCATTTTTCTATGTTTTTATCCGGTGTACTAATAGCCTAGACCATTAAAATATTTATTGCAATGGATTTTAATGGTTTTAGTGATGGGCTTTAACAGGCTACATGAGGCTATTAAAAAACCAATTTTAATTGATATTATTTTATAGTTAATTTGGTCATTAATCTCTATTAATTCTATTTGATATTTGGGATATTCGCAAGTATATATATATCTATATCACCATGTTGTTTAGTGATTGAGCAAAAAGTTCATGCACTCTTCTTCATATACATATTAGTTTTACTAAATTTAAAATGGGTAGAGAAAAGGAGTGAGCAGAGTCCTGCTCTCTACTTTGTCTAGAAGTCGACGAGCGGACGATGTTGATCTGTGATTGTTGTATCCTGAAGGCAACGTGTTGAGCCCCGCTATATCAGTAGAGAACCACTAGCTTCTCACCGTGGTGCCTTGAATTACCTTAAAAAGAATGAGATACCCGTGTCTCGGCCGACGGCTTCATTATTTATTTTCTTGTTTCACTTTCTTGTTTACTATTTAGTGTATTTTATTAAATTTTATTTAATTTTGGTTCCATTGTATACCAGGAACAATAGAAAGTGCCCTTAAGCTAAAGCTAAAGCACACTGGTATAATAAAATTATGATAAAAGAGGATGTTATGATTGCTCAGTTGAGAAAGGTTTCATTCTCTTCGATTTTGTTAATATATATACCCTAATTGAGTAGTAGTTATGCCTGTAATTATTGATTCAACTCCGACTATTCCACATAATTAGAGGTGTCGTCCTAACTGCACGGCGCAGTTTCCCACATTTACGTGCAATCGGTCATCTATACATATTTTTTAATGTTGGGGTGATCGGCCTAGATAAAGTCTACCGGCAAACCAAGCCGAATTTTGGTGCAAACAGATTTAAATGATATTTCTAAATGCTTTATTGCAGTTAATTCGTACAACAACAACAATAACTGAGCCTTTTATCCCAAGCATATGGGGTAGGCTACATGAACCAACATGAGAATCACGCCGGGTCCAGCACATGAATCCTCCGCCTCCACTCACTCCAATCGAACAATATACTTTCATTGAGGTATTTGGTAACCATATCTTTTCTTATCAGCTCCATCCATTCTTTTCTTCGATCTCACTTTCGTCCTTTTGACATTGCCTATATCGAGAGTATCCATTCGTCGAACCGGTGTTTCGTAATGACCGTTAAGTTAATTCGTAATGACCGTTAAATTAATTCCTTGTTTCTTGGTTTATACAACAATAAATTTCCTTTTCTTCTTCTCTGGCACCCTCTGTTACTGAGTCGATGTAACTTTACGTTAGTAACGGTAATGTAACTATTAGAAAAGTCTACTGCTTACTGTTCCATCTAAAGACCAAATAGAAAAACAAAAGAAAAATCCTAAAATCATAATTTGATACAAACTTTTCTTCTTATATAGGATAAAAGTGCACAATCATTTAAAAAAAATGGTTTTTATATACACCCCCTGAAACATTGCTACTTTAAAAAACATCCTCCAAAACTTCATATTTTTAAATATATCCCTCTAAAACCTCTCCATTAATTAAAAGCACCCCTTTTCTTATGTTAATTAGGATTAAAATTAAATTAGAGCTAATATGATAATTTATGAAAGAACCTAGAGTTTCCAGCCGTCATCTTCTCCAACCTTCTCACGACCTAATGGTTGCCATCGAGGCGCCTTCCCTATCGAATGTCTCTCAACCACCCTCTCTTAAGATCTCTTATGCATTAGCGCTGCACAAAAATCTATATTTGTCGTCCATTCCTGTATAGAAAGTCTCTTTATCGATGGATGGCGATCATGTCTTACTTTTCTTTAAAGAAGAAATATTGAGATCTTCTGAGCCATTCAACCATCCCATTATTGCGAAATGTTTCTACGGTAGACCAAATATCCAAGATACAAAGAGGATCTTGAAACAACATTTTTCAATCTCTTAGGATTTCGTCATCAGTCATCTAGATCGTCGTCACCTGCTATTACGTTTTCATATTTCAGAAGATTTCACAAAGGTATGGTTTAAGGAATTTCTATATGTTAAAGGATTTTTATTCCGTTTCTTCAAATGGGCTCCTTTTTTTACTCCCGATCATGAACCAACATTAGTTCCAGCATGGATCTCCCCTTGGTTTGCCACCAAATTTTTTTATTATGTAGATATACTTCAAACTATAGTTAAACCTATTAGTAATCTTCTTAAAGTCGATGTCAACATGTTGCTTTTCACGAGAACAGACAAAGTTAGAGTTTGTGTTAAATTGAATCTTCAAAAAAAAACCACCTTAAAAAATTTGGATTGGTACATCTTTTTCAAAATTTTGTCTGGCTGTCAACTTGGAAATAGATTTCAAATATTGCTCAATTTGTTTTAAACATGGACATGCATCAATCTCTTGTAATAAGCATATCAAAAAGTCCTCGGTAAAAAAAAATGAGATGCCTATCAAAAACACAACCAATATCCCAACCTTTACTCATGAAGATGACAATTCAGAAAAATTAAATTAGAGGTCTATTTCGATAGCAGAAACTTGAAAAAAGGTTTGGTTTCCTATTAGCAAATTATTACTCTAGCATATTCAACTGAGATTATAGATGTTATTTCTAGACCTGTTATCAACCCCATATACTCTACAAGCAATCGAAGTTCTTTAATCTTGACAGAAAATCTAAATAAGTAAGATGATCCCATGTTTCAAAAGCTTGATAGTATGCCCATATCTACTAAAGAATGGGTACAAAAAACCTTTACCACAGCATATTTTAATTCTCCAAGTATTTCATTGACTTACTATACTCTAGCCTCTGCTAAAGTACTAGTACATAATGAGACTCATCATAAAGATTCAGAGCCTTCTATGGTGCAAAAAATAGTTGATACTCAACCAATCATAATGAACACTGCTAATGACTTCAAAAAGTCCAAACCAGAAGATTTGCATAAATCTTTAACTCAAATCACTTAAGAAGATGAGGTATCTGAACCCATAAACTCAGATAATTCAGTCGTGCAAAGTTCTTATTCAAATGATTTGGACTCGGACGGAGACCTTATGATCTCTCCTGGATTCAAACCACCTAGCGCTAAGAAGAAAACCCCCAAGAGAAAATTGATTACTTCTGCTGCTTTTAGTAAAAATCGTTCTCTATTGCATGGATCCGCTTCCTCGTTCAAGAATGCTAAGGAGAAACAGGATACGAAACACTCTACTTACTCTACTAAATCTCTCGATGATTATGATGCTAATGCCATTATGAATGCGGCTACTTCTTGCGGCATTATTGTTAAGGATGGAAATACTATTAATAGTATTCGTCCATCGAATAAGAAGAGAAGGAAGGTTCTTAAACCCGAATTTGTAAAACATTCAATCTAGAAGCTGTCGATATTTGAAATAAATAATAGCAACTTTTCTTTTGCGTCTGTAACTTTTATATGATGTATCGAGAATTTTTATTGTGTGATGTAGAACTTATATCTTGTGATTGCATTTATGTAATAATAACGGTCAATGATCCGTTGCTTTTTCATAAATAAAATCATAAGATATTAGTTCAAACGCTTTCTATTTACCTCGAGGCACAATCTTGTAAATATTTTATTTTATTTTAAGTTATCTTATTGTGTAGAACATCTTGCCCTACTTTTTCCTTCAAAAAAATGATAAATTATGAAATAAAAAGTCTTATATATCCTTATCAATGTTTAAGAAACCTTCAAACCCCATCATTCTCTCCTTCACTCTCTTTCACTCTCACACATACTTTCACTCTCACACATACTCTCCCCCCCACACCCCCACACCCCCCAGCAAAACCTATTTTGCTCTCTTCTCAATTCTTCAATGCAAAACACATATTTTCTAATTTAATCATCTACAAGCGTTAGTTAATAATCTCTCCATCTCTATAGCTCTCCTGCCAATGCATAATCCATTTAACTTTCTTCTCAATTCTTAAATACAAAACCCATATTTTTTCTTTCAATCTGTATTACTTAATAATCCCCCCTCACCCGCCCCTCCAACGCAAATATAAAGGCATTAGAAGGGCAAAATGGTCATTTTAGCTCTCTAATGAAGATTTCAAACGGTATTAAGAATGATAATTAAATATAGGAACCAATTTAGTTTAATCAAAAGTTTTAGAGGATGTATTTAAAAATATAAAATGTTAAGGGCGTTTTACAAAATAGTAATCTTTTATTGTTCTTTTCCATCACTTTCTTACCTTGGATGCATTGCTCACGGTATAGCAAATAATTTATTGTTTGATACTTCAGATGTCATAATCATTCTAATAACCACGAAAAGTCCTTAACCAGAAGAGGTCACCACATCTCCTTCATCTCCACTCCAAGAAACATCCCACTTGATTGACTTCATTCCTCTCCCCGTTCCGAAACCGAAGGATTGCCGGAAACCGTGGAGGCCACATCCGACGTCCCTCTAAGAAACATCGAATACCTGAAAAAGGCCTTCGACGGGCTCCAACATCCCTTCCATAAATTCATCGAGGACGCTTGTCCGAAGCCGGACTGGACTTTGCTCATTACTGGGTACCGCGAATAGCCACAGAGGCCAGCGTGCACACTGTCTACTTAAGCATCTTCCTCGCCGGTTGCCACATCTTCTTTGGACCAATCTCGGAGTTAGGCAGAGGGTCGAGGACGTTGGCCGAGCATTACACGGTGCCGCCACCTTGGATTCCGTTCCCCTCGTAGCTATGCTGTCGGTTCCATGAGGCACGGCAAGTGTTAAATGATGCCTCGACAATCAACATTTCAGGTAAACTAGGGTCAATTCTGATAAAGGATGTGACGGTTCAATGAATTACTCGCTGACGAATTGCCATCTCTCTATATATGTCGAAGAATGGACCTGGATACTTGATTTCTGGAGCCACAATAGATCATAGATTTTATAACCTACGAATACTGAGTTAAACATTGTATTCAGGGACAGATAGGACATCCAAAGGAAAATTAGTATCTTAAGAATAATGTGCTGCGTATCCCCCCCCCCCCCCCACCACCACCACCACCACCACCACCAACAAATTATAACTATCTAATCTAAATCATAAACCCCAACAACAGGTGTTTCTGACGTCGCCCGCAGCAAAATTGTCCTCGAAGGATGCCACGCCATTGCTATCCGGAGCTGCATGGAAGTTGAATCCGAATGGTTGAAACTCCTTCCAGAGATCCATAAGAAGCCGATCATTCCCGTAGGGCCATCACCACCAATGGCCCTAGATCGACAGATCAGAGGTGATGCTGACGACGCCAATAATATTATCAAGTGGCTCGACGAGCAGCAATTAGCATCTGTTGTTTACATTGCTTTCGGCGGCGAAGCAACTTTGAGCATTGAGCTACTGCGCAAACTGGCACTCGGGCTCAAGCCCGCTAAGCTACCTTTCATTTGGGCTCTCAGAAATTCCGAGATGTTGCCCATGGGTTTGAGGAGAGTGTAGGGGGGTATGGGATCGTTGCTAAGGGTTGGGTCCCCCCGCTGATGATCCTAGCACATGAATCAGTTGCAGGATTCTTGACACACTCAGGGTGGAGTTCGATCATTGAATGCCTTCGGTTTGGGCGTCAGCTTGTTCTGTTGCCGATATTTGGAGATCAAGGGATAAATGCTCGAGTCATAATGGAGAAAGATGTGGCGGTTGAGATCGAAAGAGATGAAGAGGATGGGTGTCTTTTACAAAAGAAGCGGTGGTGAAGCCGTTGAGGTTGAGATTGGTAATGGACGATGAAGATGGAGAATCAATAAGGACCAAAGCCAGAGATATTTAGGAAGTTTTGAGAATAAAGATTGCCCAGACAAATATGTTGATGGTTTTGTTCAGTATCTACAGAACCATGATCTCAAAGCAATCTGTTTCTCGATCATTTAATATGATTGTTGTTGTCGTTGTAGTTGTTAGTTTGAATTTATTAAGATGAAGGAACTTTGAGCTTTGCTAGAATTTGAGCTTATAAAGATGTCAAAGTAAGAAAGAAGAAAGCCTACAACGAAAATAAGAATGAGGGCAGCATCAGATTAATTTACCAAACAATCTAATATCAAATATTTACTGCATATCCCTTGCAGGTTTAAAGAATGATACATAAAAAGAAATCAACAATGCATATATTGCAAGCTTAAAGGAAGTAAATTCAGCTAAAAATAAATAAACAATTCCGTGCTAGTAATGAATGAAAATTTGAAGAGATACAACGATCGGCATTAGAATTTGTTATAAATTGACTAACCATACTAACTGGGTATACCATATATGTCTATGTATTCCAGCTTACCAGCATGCCATCAGTTTTTTTTATCCTTGATCACGCAAATCATCGCCTTGCCCTAGTTTGGTGTTGAATAATTGGATTTGTAGAAGCCTCCATCGGTTTACAAACCAGTATACACAGCTTTCGATAGGGCATGTCAAGCATTTATTTCACCGAGATTTATATATGCACTTTCTTGTCCGAGCAAACCCAACTACTGAATTGCTAAAATTACCGAATGCTTCCAAGGTCTTTAAAATGAAACTGTGTTTGAAGATATACGTCACCAATGCGAATGCCATCATCATCAATGATCAAATATCATAAACATAATACATCAAAAGAACTTGCAAGCTATTATAACATTGATCAAAATCACACCAGTCATACCAACAACGACCAAAAACCAAACGAAATAATTACCTATTTTCAAGCCATACAATGATTCTTTGAATGGAAAACCAACCCAAACAAGCCATACAATCAAGCGTCCACATATCCATTGCAAGTCCAAAGGCAGCGATAACAGAAATTTAAACAGAGCAGTTGCGGGTTAGTTTTGAAGTATGCAAATCACCCAATCAAAATCGTGATCCACTCAAGACCAAAAATCCAAACCCCGATGTACGGGATTCATAAGAGCACAAATTTAAAATGCATTTTTTTTCTTTTTTGAGTAAATTCTTCATTTAATCCACATACATTCTTCAAAGGGCGACGCAAAACAGGTTTATTCTTTACAATATATGCTTCTCCATAAAGTTCTTTTATACAAAATAACAGCATATAGGACGAAAGCAGTAGCAGCAAGAAACTTATCTAGCAATTTCTTGGGCATAGATAAATACCAATTTTCGGTAAAGTTCTCGACACAAATATCGCTTATCATGATTAAACGGATGATTGAAGTCCAATTATACCTGGAAAAAGGAAAGTTGAAAGGACAGATAATATATCACAATACCAAGAGATGAAAGGGTAAATAAGTGAACAACAATTACCGCATCCAATTCGAGCTCCTGCATTCCCTGTGCTTTTGCTAAGTTCATGACCACCTGAAAATTCAGATGGAATGAATTGGATTAGGAAGCATTGATCTAATTGGTACATGCAAGCCAAAATACATGGTTTAGTGTGTATAGCAAATTGGGTGGATTTCACTAAAATACTCATAATCACCACTTTTTCACTAAACTACCCTAATTTTATTATGGTAAGTTCCCTTCACGTGTTACATTTACAGGAATTGTAGTTAAAATAAAATCCTCTAAAAATAGAGTTTAGGGGAGTTCACTGTAATTAAAAGAATTACTGTTGTTCAGTGAAAAACAGCTACATAAATAAGCACTAGAATTGAGATTTACCGCATGTTTAAAACATAATTTTGATAATAAAGAGTGAAAGAAAATTCTTGTGTTTCTACATCGAAATGAATTAAGAAGGCAAATATGTAGACTAAGGAAAACAAAAAATCACTTGAGACTCTAAAATAATCTTACACTGGTATTTTGCACAGACTGAACTTTTACAAGGAAATCAATTACCAAGAATATTGCACATTGCCATTGTAGTAATCGAGACCACATTCTTATTGTCCCGTTTTTTGCATAAATGACTAATGTGGAAGTTGGCACTTTTTGTTATGCTTACGCATTGAAGTGGATACTGTGTTGGTGATTTACATTATTCGACTTCATTGACGGTAAATTTTTGACTTGGCGAAGTAACGAGTTTAGAGTGTTTTTCGTCATCATGTTAACATGGAGCGCACATGCTTCGAGTGTGTACAGATTCTCCCTACCCCATGACAAGTAGGGGTTAATTGATTATGGGGATTCTAATCTCCGACAGCCGCGGACAAAACTGCCGTTAATTACCCTTCGTTTTGACGCGAGAGAACCTCCGATTGACGAGTCATGCGTATCATGTGAATTCATTCTGTGATATGTGCGTCATTCTTGAAGACAATTTTAGGTCTCTTTGAACATATCGGGGGCCATAACACGGGGTCCCACTGCACGGTCAGCGGGCTGAAGGTCAAGGGGCTGCTCCTTGCGAGGCTCGAGGCAACACCCCAAAACAAAATTCTATTTGAGTGGGGTGACTTGGTGAGTCGGAGAGCTCCGAGAAGGGGAAAAGAGGAAGAGTAAGCAGCAGGGGCCCCTTTGGGGGTCCCACAAGCAATGGACCTCATTGGGGGCCCCAAAGTCGGGAGATTCCCATTTGGGGGTCCCGAAATCGGGAGCCCTTCTAAGGGGGTCCCGAAATAGGGAACCCCTCAAAGGGGTTGGTAACCACCTTTGGGGGGTTCCGGAACAGGGATCCCAAAAGGAAACCCAAGGCTGAACAAGGGGTGTGTCATGTGTTCACACGATGGGAAACATGGGTTGCGACCCATGTTCTTATGGATCTCGTGGGGAGATCTGGCGCCGGCATGGTCACCGAGTTCATTTGTTCGAAAATATACTTGCCCGAAATGAAAGCGATGGGCTTTCACCCCGCCCTTGTTATTCGATTTGATGAAAAAACGTTGTCATTTTTTCGAGTTTGGCCTTAGATCTTGAGTTCTTGAAACGGGTTTTTTTAAGAGATGAGTTCTCTTTAATGGGTTGTTTTTAGGTAGATGAAGATGAGAGAAACCCAAAAGAAACTCTCCTTTCTTTTGGGTCTCCCTCTCTTTGAGAAAGAAGATGGAGAAAAAGACTTGCCTCTTTTTTGGAGGCTCAAAACCCTTGCAAAAATTATGGCTGGAAAAAATTTCTTCATTTCATCATATAGTAGATTTAAATACCCTTACACATTTGCACTTAAGCCCTTGGCCTTTTACAAATTGGCTTTTTGTCTATTTTTCTTATATTATTCCTACTTATTACATATTACATATACTTACTACATTTTAATTCTTTTCTTGGCAAAGGGCCGGCCACCATGCTTGAGCTTGGACCAGTTTAGGCTGGGCTTAGGCCCACTTGGCTTGGGCTTAGGCTCACTTGACTTGGATTCGGGCACGGATGCGGGCGCGAGCCCACTTTTTAAGCCTCGACTTTGACTTCTTTTGACTTTTGACTACGGTCGTGGGATATAATTTTTTACCCCAACAACGAGGGGTTCGATAATTAAAATTGCTTTTTCCCTTTCTTGGTTAAGGGACCTAAGGGTTGGCAGATTCTTTTACTTAAAGTAATCTGTGAACAGCTTAGCACTACGCGAAAAACTCAGCATAAACATAAAAAACATGGTTCTTGCATAAAAGATTAGTTGTACAATTAACGATTTCATACAAGCTCCACTAGTAATAATAAATAAATAAAAAGGATAAATTACTGGAAATATTTTGAACTATTGCTCGCCCAAAAATCCTAAAAACTCTAAAGCAAAGTTATTTACCTAAAACACGGTATTTGATGGTAGGTGGTACCAAAATAGAAATATGTTATGCTTGCAGTTATAGAATGACATAAGAAAAAGGTAGGTTTCTTCTGAACGTTGATATGGAATCAGTGGTGGACCCAGGAATTTCGCTAAATGGGGGCACAACATAAAGTAATGTTCCATTGAAAAGACCAAGTGCATAATATATAAAATTAATTTCAATAGTAATACTTTTTTTCCTGGACTTTATAGTTTGGACTTGGTATACAAGTCATTCTTTTGGTGAAGGCAATCTTATATTAGTGCATGTGGTGCACGTGTGTACGCATTTATGTATATCTATATATGTGCGTGGAGAGAGAGAGGCATCCGAATATATATTTTTTTCTCGATTTCTTTTCAATTTTATTTTGGAAAAAAAAAGACATTTGTTGAGTTTTGGTTATGCAAGTAGTGATGGTTTACGAACAAGATTTTAAAATATTTTTTTATCTTCTCAATCAAAAGTTTGCAAAGAGTACATAATAGGATTATAATTAATTATCAAAAAAATATTAATTGTGGGAATTGAACCTACAAACCTCAATTTATTAAAAGTGCCACTACCAACTGAGCAAAAGCATCTTTATGTTAGGATTATAAACACAATAATATATATAATATACCCTCATTTATATGTATTTGCATTAATATATCGAAATAGGAACTTTTCTTCTCCAAAAATCTCAGTGGGGACGCATGCCCCCGCTGGTCTCTATGTGGGTCTGCCCATGTATGGAAGATATTGAATATGCGGTGGAATGAATATTGGATTTTAATGACCAAGATGATATAGAATAAGAATGTGTCCATGCTCTGCTTGATGGTTGTTGAATAGCTATAAAATAAAATTAAAAAGCTACCATTTTAATGAACATGGGCTGAAACTATGTTCATGTTGCAAGTATCCATCAGAAAAGCAATACTGAGAATTTGGTAAGTAACAGTTCAACGTTTTGGATCAAAATTTCAAATAAGAAACGTGATGGTTAGATAGTTTTCCGGTAAATCAAGTACAACAACAAGCCTACATACCAAAATTTTGGGGTCGTCCATATGGATAACTTCTTATGGCTGAGCGTCACATATAAAGGTTTTGGATATCATTTGGCATTTCCATGCTTTATTTTTCCGATAAATTTAGTATGGAAACGCCAAATAATGTCCACAACCTTTATATGTGAAGTTTAGCCGTAAGAAGTTATCCACACCTTTGGAGAAATGAGAAAAACCAGAAATGCATATGTTTTTAGCCTTTGATTACTAGAAATGAGAAAGGATAAAATTAATAGAAATGAGAAATACTTTAGAATAACTGGAAAAACAAAATAGTTAGCTAGTGAGTGTAATTTAGCCTTTGATTTATTATATTTTTATTTAGGCTAAATGGCAGGAAATACCCCTAACATTTACCCCAATAGCAGGAAATACCCGACTTTCTAAAACCAACACTTTGCACCCCTGGATTTTAATTGATTCCAAAATACCCTTCATTTAAATATTTAATTAAAATATTTATATCAAGTGTTTTTTGAAACACCCACTAAAATTCTATGAAAATTTGATGTTCCGTTCCCCCATTATTCATCGATATTATCTATACCTCCCAAAATTCTTTTAAGTTTTTTTTAAATACATTATTAAATGATTGTTAATTTTGACAGAAATCAATAAAAAAAATATAAATATCCTCACAATCCCTTCTTATTCCTTATATGCTTTCAAATTCCTAAAACAAAAATTGCTTGATCAAATTAGGTTTCCTTATAAGTTTGATTGATTTATATGCTTTATTTTGTAAATGTTGATTGATTTGGATTTTTTATGTTAGGATTTGCATAATTCTAGGTGTATTTTGAGTTAGAATTTTCTAAAATTTGGGTTTTTTATATTAGGGTTTCTTAATTTGGAAGGAAATAAAAAAGAAAGAAAAGAAGAAATAAATAGTTTATGAGAACAAAGAGAAAGGGAAGAGAATTAGAATGAATGGTACCAAGGGACAAGAAGAAAAAAGATGCGGGGTTTTGTCGGGTTGTGATGAAGAAGATGACGACGATGAGAAAAGTTGGTATTTAAAAAATAAAAATTGAAAAAAATAAACTTAACAGTCAATTAATAAATTTGGGGGTATTTAAATAAACTTAAAGAATTTTGAAATGCATGGGTAATATCGAAAAATAATGAGGGTATATAAAAAAGAGAGAAAGAAATATTTTTTAATTAAATATTTATATAAATGGCATTTTGGGAATCAATTAAAGTCGTGGGGGGGGGGGGGGGGAAATGCTGGTTTCAGAAAGTTAAGGGTATACTGCTATTGGAATAAACATTAGAGGTATTTCCTGCCATTTAGCCTTCTATTTATTTACTTTTATTTTCGTGGGGTGTAGAGTTGTCTTACAGTATAAGATGACGAGCTTTATGCACGTTTATTATTAGACATATGTGCAAGGTTGATTTTTGAACACCCAACAAACACAATATCTCATCTTTGTATAAAACATTTTGTTTACTAGAAGCATTCTATTCTATAGTCCATGTTTAACACAAAAAAATATTTAAATTAACACCAATCCCATTTTGTATCCTTGCAAATCTTATAAATTAGCAAGTGAAGTAATCGACTGAAATTAATAAATTCAGAGCTTTTAGTGTGTATTTAAATAAATAGATATATGAGCATAAATTTGTTTAATTAATCAAGAAATAAATGTTATTATTTAAATTTACAATATTTCTTAACAAAATACATATGATAGATACAACATGCTGTACAAAAAATTGTTGTATAAAGAAAATTTGTAAAACTATTTTTCTGGAATAATACTAGGCGTTTAAAGAAAAATGGGGAGGCGCTATTTGTTAATGACATGCATTCTTTCCAATGCAGTCATGCTTATGGTAATTACTCCACAATTATAGTAATGGAAATTTATTTCATGAGGATATCTCTTTTCAATCTAATTTAATTTCTCATTCCTGCATGAGCTCCTTTTTATTTGAGACAACATAGGGTCCATTTTTTATTTTTTATTTTTGAAAACTTTTAATAACTCTTGGGTTTGATAAGGCCCTATTTGGAAATGGAGTTAAGTTTTCTAAACTGTTTCATAAAGTTAGAGAGACTTGACTCTAACATCCTAACTTTGCCATGTTCGGGGCTCATTTTGAAGTTGAGATAACTACAGTTATCTAACTTTTGAAAGTGAGAAAACTGCAATTATATAAACTCCAATCTTATCAAAGTTTTGAGGCTAGCAAACCATAGTTTGCATTTCTCTACCTCCGCTTAAAAATAAACCATGGTTATCTAAACTCCATTCCCAAAAGCAGAAATGGCTGCCCACAACATAAACGTCCAAAAAACAACATAAAAATTAAGCATACCTCTGCCAAGGTCATCAGGATCAGCATGAACCACAACAGCTCTTCCCAGTATTGAATTTGGCCCACTTAGTGGGATCTTTAAAAAGGCCGACGAAAGACTATTAGTTAAGATGTATGAAATATAAATTCATAAATTATTATTGAATTATTTGAGATAATAAAAGACCTGCAAGTCCTTCAAGCATACATCAGCGATACCTGAAAAAGGCATATCCGAATTTTTTTATCAAAAAAACTTCAAAAATTACTGTAAATGAAAAAAGAGGTGAAGTATGCTACCATCTTCGTTGGCCACAATGTTTCCCAGGTCACCCGCATGTCGTTCTTCATCATCTGGAGCCCCATGAAGCTTTTTCTGTGGATTAAAATGTGGTCCTGAAACATATTCCAATCATAAAACAGTGGAATTTGAGTACTAAAGTTCAGACTTCACATTCACGAGTATCCTTAACTATAAGTATTTATTAATTAAGTACCTTAAAAGTTTTTCTCTTATTCAACAACTCACTTAAAGTGCTAAATTAAAGGGCATTTTAGTGAAAAAAGAGACACTTAAATTAAAGTTCAAGGTAATTACTGTAATAAAAAACCTTTCTTAACTAAAAACAAAAATAGCTAAAAATAGTTTAATGAAATTAACCTTTTTTAAAAAAAATTAAAAACAATAAAAATTTGGAGAGCGGGCGCGTGGGGAGGGGGGGGGACTCTCCTGAACAAAAACATTTAGTTTGGTTTACCCTGAGGAGGCCATTATGGACGGATGCTTTACAGTATAAGTCACACAAGCAATTCATATTAACAAAAGATGCTTTCATCAAGAGAATCTATTAGAAATCAATAAGAAAGCACAGAACACTTAGATTCGGTTTTGTAACAACATGACATGGAAAACAATTAAGGATACTAATGAACAGTATTAAGATGACACTTGCCTTAATAGTGTCATCCGAAAAGGCCAAACTTTTTGACGCATGACGGAAAAGAAGGGCAAACCATATATAAAATGCGGGATGATGTAAGCTATAGATGCAAGTTCTCATCTATATGCAAACCACATGCAAAGAGATCCAACATTTGGCATTGTAATTAATAAATAATACAAACTATCAATTAAATAAGCACAAGTGAATATCAGAGTATAAAGCAATATTTAATATTGGTAATCGATAGGCCGACGAGTATAAATCAACTAAATGATCTAAGTAAGAGCCCACAATATAGTATTTTGAGAACTTTTAGTCAAATAATGTAGACTAGAATTTCAAAAGGTGAGTGATGTCTTTGCGTCAACCTTAATCATTAGCCAAATTGAATCTTCCACGTGCTTAAACCCGAGAACATACAAAACCAGTTTTACCTCAACGCTTCTTCAATTTATACTGACTTGCATCTGTTCAAATTTTTTTTATCGTACTTAAATCAGATACAAGGCTTGAAACGGAGGTTTTGCAAGCTGTTCTTTGTTGGGTCTGCTGTTCAGGGAGCAAGACTCAGGCTGGACAGCAACAATCGATGTTCACAACTGAAATTGTTCCAGAATGGCCTGGACCAGCCCGGCAACTCTTTTATGTTGAAACGGAGCTGAAACAGAGTATTTTGGCCCAAATAGATCAGTTTTAGAGTGAAATGGGAGCCATTCTGCTTCAGAATTGAGGCAAAATCAAAGTTTTAATTGTTGAGTTGGTGGATGTGAAAAAGAAGATGAATTTGAAAATGGTAATGAATAACGATTGGGAAACTTTCCGACCGTATGTGATGGCCTCTAAAATACTCTCAAAAGAGGGTCAAAGTAAAGCAAATAAAGGTTTGATGATTCAGATTATCATTCATCAAGTTCTTACTAAAATCTACAACATCTTTTGCCTTTGTATAGGCTATACATTCAACACAAAGGAAAAAAGAAATGCACTCAAACATTCATTCAACACATTCACATTTATTTACTAGTAAGGTTACCAACTGGGCTTAGCTGAGTTGATATCAAATTCCTCTCCAATGTGAGAGGTCGCAAGTTCGATTCCCAAAAAAGGTTGATTCCCAAAAAAAATACCATTAAGGTTCGGTGAAATAGTACAAAATGAAGCAGCCATTGATGACTTGAAAGGGCAACGATGTTCACACAAGATAGGCCAATATTTTTATTTAGAGGATTTCCCTTTCGAACTTGATTTGTGGACTTTTTGGTTCTCCGTCACTTTCCGTACTCATAAAACTGATAATGAAGCATTTTCCCATCAATTTGAGCTCCTGGCCAATTGCAAAGGCTTTAAAAAGGATCGAGCACGGTTATAACATCATTAAGTCTTTTCCTATTGAAATGAAGTCAGCTATGAAGCATAAGGTTCTCTAAAAATTTTGACAAAGGTTTACGTAGGATTATAATAAGCCCGATTCAAAATTATTGTGAATTTTCTAACGATTATGGCTAAGAAAAGGGCTTGCCGCTTGTTATAATCCTAATATAATTAAATACGAAGGATATTAAATAAAGTTTTTATATTTTGTATTTAATAGAGTTAACCATACATAGTTAATAGAGTTAATATTATAGTTAATGATACCATATTCTCAAGTACATATAACAATTCCTAATTTAATTTACTCTCTAATCACCTACTTATCCTTCTAAAAAACCCAAACCTATTGCAATGTTAGGACCTGACCTATGATTTTTACCACATCTAACTCCTTTAGCAAACAACCTTACACAGTTAAACTACTTCTTGCAAGTTATTGGAAAATTCGACTTAGGTTTTAAAACGGAATCATATATTTACACGATAGTGCCAGTATTTTCATTTTTCATCTGCTCCATGATCAACAAAGTCACAAGCTTGGACTTCGGAATTCTGATCCATAAAATCACCCTGTTAAGAAGTTTTTGTTTATCTTGGAACTATTAAAGCCAACCAACAACAAATATATCCCCATATTATACTTCTATTAAATGCTACCTATATCCGGAATAACTGCTCTAAATGTCAGCTAAATAGGCTTTAAAAAAGATAACAGTTGGACAATCATAACTAGGCGGCGGATTGCTTGTAGATATAGTCACTGTAAGAATAAGGGGCTATACATTTTTGCTAGTGTTAAAAGCACATATGCCGCAAAATAGAAATTCCCTTTCGAGCCCAAAATTTCTAAACACTAGCGAAAACCAAAATGTGAACGCTCTTTCCAAATCAAATAATAAATTAATAAAATAAAACCCACCTCTAACCCTAACCACCTCTCTCTCAAATCCATTTTTCCCTTTTCTAAATCCCAACCCATCAATCCCCTAAATCCCATCTAATATGCTTGCCTACCCAAAATTCCAACCGAATCTCTCCAAATCCATCACATTGTTGGTCTTCTCATCCTCTACTGATCAACAATCTTTATGCTTCAACAACCTCCGTCCATGGCAATAAATCTGACCGAGCACTTACAAATTGATCCAAAACCTAATCATTTCTTGTTTCACAAGTAGTAAGTACGAATATGTTTTAGGTATCCTTTATTTTATAAAAAATGGATCATTGTGATGTCATTTAAGGACATCGTTGCTAGTATATTCAGAGACTTTATGCAACTATTTTTATTGTAGCTAAATCACAGGTTCTCTTTGGGGGTTTGAGGTAGCACCTTGCAAGTAAAATTAACAAGATTTTTGTACCATTTAGTTCTTCTTTGTTTATTAAGCAGTACTAAATATTGGAATACAAGGGGAATTCAGGTCCGAAAATATGTTCACTTGTTTTAAGCCATGCTGCTTTAATGACTTAGGAGACCCAAGACTTATTTGAAAAACAAAGTATTTTAATTATTTTTCAATTCAATTAAGGCCATAAGGGGCCTGCAACGTCTCTGCAAGCCCCCGCTGCAGTGCCCTCACCCATTGAAGGGTGGGGCCTAAGGCAATTTTGCAATAAAGCCCCTAGGCCCCACCTTCCAATGGTAACGGAATTGCAACGGGGGGCCTGCAGCCGCGTTACCTCTTCAATTATATGTGCAATTTTATTGCATGTGTTCCGGTTATCATTACCAAAAACAAATTACTTAAATAAGGGAAATGTTCAATAGAATTGAAGGAACAAAATGTCAAAATTACAAGACTTGTATGATGGATTAAATATCCACAATTCAGATGGTCTATATGAAATTTTTTTAAAAGAATCAATAAAAATTACATATATGATTCATATGGATATAACTTAGTCATTTAGTTTACATCCATTTGATATCAGTTTGCAAAAATATTTTCGGTATCATGTATAACAAATTTATAGATATGATAAAATACGAACGTAATTGTACATAACTATGTGAGAATTTATTTATTCTTAAAAGCCAAAATAGAACAAATTGACTAATAAAACTAAATTCCCAAGAAAATGATAGTTCTCTTTAATCCTATACTTACGATATGCTCATCATATACCGAATCTTGACCTAAGTCCTATCTGACCCTTAATTGTCTCATTTGTTTACTAGGTTGATCGATTTTGGCATGATCGTGTGGATAGTTTTCAGTTTTAGGAAATTTCAATTTATAGAATTAATTGTTTAAGTCAATTAAGTATTCTATAGAAACATTTGTTTCATAACAGGTATTAAAGTTCTTTTCATATTCTTTGTAATTGATGCTTTCTACTTAATGATTTATTGTAAACTCGGAGCATCTAAGCTTTACTTTTTCTTGTGTTTATAGAAGTACCATACATGAGTTATTGGTTTTCGGGTGAATTTTGGAATTATGCTATAATTTTTGTTGTTTCTGCATAATCACGTAATGGAGTTCAATAGAAGAGATGATGCTAAACCTATCTACTTCTTTAATAAACCGTCAATATCTTTATTTTTTAATCTATATTGTTTTCATTAGGGCATTGGCAAAAGGAATTATTTATTTTAGGATCTTCCGGTATGTCTAACAAAAATTTATTTATTGATCTTATAATTCAGCTTTTCTGCAAGGTGTTCTATTTTCTTATCTTTTTACTATGTCAACAGTTTCCCAACTTACTCTCTTGAAATCACTTTCTTGTTTATGTGAGTTTAATATTTTTGAAAGTGTTACTTTTTGGTTTCATTATAAGAATATATACTCCTTTGAATTGAGAATTCATGTCTCTAAGTAGTTTTAATTTACAATGATAAAAAAAATAACTTGTTTGGTTTGTTTAATAGTGGTTAACATGATTTTACTTTTGCTTCTCTCGTTCTTCTACTCTTTGTCACTTTGGTTTGTCATACAGAACCTTTGCCGTTCGATTCTTATATTTTTTGTTCGTTGTAGATTATTAGAGCCGAAGCTTCAAATCGAATTCTCTAAAACTCATCCAACTCATCCATTACAAGTTTAATGAATTTATAGAATGATTTCAAGAAATTTTACTTTAACTTTTGATGTAGTTGAATTTATATGTTTAGGTGAGATTTTCATTTGTTGATTTATTTCTAGTTTATTTTTTAAGTTGTAGATGTGTATGATGAATTAAAGAATTGTGCATATGTTGATGTTGAATAAAATTCAATGTTGAAAGCTTTCTGTCTTTGGATTGTCTATTATTGTTGATTGAACATGTTTTATTTATTATGTGGAACATTAAGTTATATTAGAAAATATATATGAAGTTTCAAAAAATATTTTGCGGTAAATCCAAGTAGCGATACAAATTATTAAAAAGTGTAGCTAAAATGGACATAAATTTTTAAATGGCATTTTGCTAATTTTTGAAGTGTCGTTATATACGGTCAATATGTCGTTAAAGTCCAAACTATTAGCGACGTTTCTTAACCGGCATTCAAAATAATGTCTTTAGACTTTTAGGAACACAGGATGTCTCGGCATTTGTGCAAATGCTGGTAAATCTTTTTGCAGCATTTTATTTCGTTTTCTAGCGGCGCTTGTGAGTGCTAGTATTGATGATTTTTGTTGCAATGAGTTACTAAGTTATCAAAAATGCACCTAGAAGTTAGCAAGCTGCTAACAGAACTTCATGTTTTCACATATCATCCATCTATTAAATTAGCTTTTGGAATGAACCGGCGGTTTTTTATGGTACCAGAGTTTAGAGGAGGACATTGGTCCTAACACTCCTACATCATTGAAAAACATTTCAGTCATTTGGTAGACATTTTTTCCCTCTAAAAAACAACCACATTTAAAATTCTAGAAATCAAATTGATGAGGATGATAATTAATGACTAAATGAAGAAAAAAATTGGGACCAACTGGAATAAAGCCACTCAAAGTGTCATCTTCTTATGACAACACCATCTAATGCTCCATCATCAGCGAAACAATCAGCCTGACATTTACCTCTCAAATAGTGAGAGACTCACTTGGAAAACCTTTTTTTCCTTCTATTTTTGGCGCATTTTCTTAGGATAAAACGATGCAGCCAGAAATTCAGCTATAAATCAATAACCACTGTATCAAAAGCTCTAAAAGATAAAATTGGCAAAATTCTAATGGATGGGCACAAATACTTCATAAAACGCATAAAATACCAAATTAGCATTGAAACAAGAAGAACAATTCTAAAGGATTGCCCCAAAACTCCATCTTTTCCTTGTTGACCACAATTGATTGCCATGTTAACCCCCAAAAAAATCCCAAAAAAGAAAAAGGAAAAAAATACCAGTGGAATTGCAGCCATTGGTGGTGTCCCCAAATGAATGGATGTGGAATCCATGAAGGCCAGGGGAGAGCCCAGCAATCTTGCCCCTCAGCTGGGTATGACCTGCAACAAAAAATTTCCAAGATCAAAGGGGGCTTTTATGATTAAATTGCTCATCTATTTTGATGAAGTTCATTCACCAGTGGCAGTGTCTTGAATAAAGTGAAGAGAGCCCCTGACGGCGCTGTTTCTGTCGCCGCCGGCGATGAGGGCCACGCCCTTGAGACTGCCGCTAGTCGCCATGGCTGCTGGCGCTCCTTCCTCCTCGATTCTATAGGCTAGGGATGCTCTAGACTTTATCTTTGTTTTCCTTGTACTTTTTACCTTTTGCACGCAACACCCTATACTTAATTGCGTACTGAACCCTGTTAAATATGCAGATAGCATCCTTCTTTTAGGTTTAATTGCCACACCTCCCGCCTGTAATCTTTGTATTTGTATGTACCCCAAATCTTATAAACCTTCGCCGAAGTGGATGCATGCAAAACGAGCATTAGCTAAGTTAATGCAAAACCTATTATATATATTTAATATTTTTTAACTTCAACCTTTTATTTTCCTTGCTAAGCATTATCACCGATGTTTAACTAAACTTAATCTTGTAATCCATCACTTAAATCTTAATAATTGTGGTTGTTATTAAGCAAACTTGATGGGGCTCAATATCGGTGATCTCCCAGATCATGACACGTGGAAGATGTCGTGTCTCAGAGCATGCAAGAAAGGACCTACAGGGGCCAACCAGACTGCTCCTATGTCCGTCCTACCGACGAGGCTGGCTCGCCTCCGAGCCCCAGCACATTTGGCCTCCTCGGCCTCACAGCTCATTCCCGAGCTACCGCAGAAACAAGATGCATCGGCTCTCCCGCTCGTCCGCGAGCTCTCCCGCTGAAGTCATCTCCCTCGGTTCATCGACCGACCAACAGCACCGCTTGCAGGCGTAACCGCCATCCCGCGAATCTCGCCATGCGCGAGATTTCCGCCGGCCACATCCCGCGTTCCACGCCACCACGATCACTCATTAACGAGCATGTCTCGCCATTAATGGGAGGTCCCGCTCGTCACGCGGGCGTGACATCGGGAGTGTAACGGCCGGCGTGATTCTCGCGCCTACTGCACGTGCTGCCACCACTACTTAAACCCCCCTTTCAGACGGCCAAGATAAGCCAATTCTAATCCACTAAGCCGTTACTCTGCTCGGATTACCCCACTAACT
Source organism: Agapanthus africanus (assembly GCA_030015575.1). Taxonomy (NCBI): domain Eukaryota; kingdom Viridiplantae; phylum Streptophyta; class Magnoliopsida; order Asparagales; family Amaryllidaceae; genus Agapanthus; species Agapanthus africanus. Next base: position 174,112,177 of record JASDDO010000004.1, on the reverse strand, counting down.
TGATCGTCGGAGGGTCCTCGGTGGTCCAACCACCCCGGGACTTCCTTGCAGGTTGCTCGGCTCAACAACTTCAAACCCATTGAGATCCACATGCTTCAGGAGTCTGCCTCCAGATCAAATCTCAGCCACTCATCGCCGCAATCAGCAGATCAACGGGAAGCAACATCTGAAGGAGATTCCACCCTCCATCAGCTGGCGCCGTCTGTGGGAACACTTTGATTCCATAAAAACAAAAGTTCGCATCCCAATCTCACTCCAATGGCGAGCGATCATCAAGACGATCCAAACGCCAACCGCCACCTCCCTCTCAACGGAGGCACAGACGAGCCTCCTCCACCGAATGCCATCAACGCCCTCGCCGGCCGGATAGACCGACTCGCATCCTTTGTGGAGGCGCTCGTCCGCGTCCAAACGGCGGGGCAAAATCCCCAGGTCACCGCTCCCCCGCCTCGTGACCAGGACCCCTACAGGGGGAGAGAAGACTCAGCCCACGTCGGCACGGCCGACCGCCGCCTCGCTGCCTCCCTTGGCCACGGATCCCCCGGGCCAGTACGTTCTGCAACTCGCTGGGCGCCCAACAGCTCGACACCGAGGTCAGTCTCTAGAGCGCCCCGCCCCGAGGTCTTTCGCTCGCCTGTCCCTCCTGAGGAAATGTCGATCAGCTCGCCTATCACCAGGCATGACCAACACACCCTCCCCCGACGGGGCCATTGTTAGTGTATATGCCCTAGAGGCCATTACTGTATCATACTAGTTTGTATATTACTTAATGGAAGCTTGAGATATTCACCTTGTATATACAATCTTGCTTAAAATAGTAGTATGCTACTTGGTTTGTTTCTACTTCAATGTGTACATGTGTTTATTTTAGTATATCGCCTATACACATTAGTGGAGCCCTTAGGATCTTTGCTTGATTACCAGCGTTGTGATGGCAGTCACACTAGTGGGGCTGGGTAATCTATAAGCACATCCTTATGCAGGTCCCTGGTCGCAGGACTATCGAGACAGGGCATCGATACTCCGGAGTAGACTAGCGCATGCGCTTCTCATCCCAGTGTGGGAGACGGTCTGTCCCACAGCCGTCAGTACGTCGTACTTGAGATAGTATGTGGGTGCTCGTTGGGTTACGAGTACACTGGACAGGACTCGTCGGGAACTGACTAGTTGGTATTATGCATATCGTCAGTTATCAGTTCCCAGGTGACATGAGTACAGCTTAGTCCGCTGACTTGACACTGTCACTTCGCTTCGAGTGTGTTCCCACTGTACTTTGATTACTACCCTACCACGGCTCAAAGGAGTCGTGCAAACAGGTGGTAGTTGGGTGCAGTCCCGAAGCACTTGGAGGCAGTGACGGTTAGACAGGATTCGTCTCTCCCGGTATTGGGGGTTGACATCGCGCTGTGTCTAGGAGAGCCATTACACGAGTAGTCCCTGACCAGGGCAAACGAGATATACTGGTAGGCTTCCAGTGTTATCTCAGGGTGTTTTGGGCTTCACTCCGACACGACTTGTACCGCTATTGGGGGACTGACGTTTACCGCCCCCTAGGCCCGCCATGCGATGTATCAGACGAACAGACCGGACTGTACGGAGAATGTCACATTCAGGCTCAGTAGGAGTTTAGATGGGTTTCACCTCGTCAGTCTTCTTGTCGGCATCTACCTGGGGACCGTTACGCACAGCTAGTGCCGCTTGCGGTCTGTGGTTAAACCCACTGCCAGTATAGTGTCGAGTCTTTAGAGTCCCACACAGAAAGCTATTCGCCTTTAGGCAAAAGAGTAGAGGTCGCATGGTTTTGCGGCAGGTCGCATGGTTTTGCGACAGGGTTCGGTCACATCCGTGCACTTGTGCACGTACAGTGTCCGGACAGTAAACACTAGCGGGTTTTGGTTTAAGCCAGATCCTAGTGTATGTATTGGGATTGGATTTATCCAGTTTGTATTCGTGTTCCTCGGAACGCGGATGCGGGTGTGTATGCACAGTTGACGGAGAGACAGAGGCGGAGGATTCTCATTAGGGTTGTTGACCGTTGACAGTTGACTATTGACTTTTTGCTCAACCCTAATGAGAATATGATATGTGATTAACAATTATATTAATTAGGTATTATGGTGACATGGTTGTTGAGTTGTTGACTTTGTTGACTTGTTGACTTTTGTTGACTTGTTGACTTTGTTGACCGGTTGACTAGGCTTGACTAGTTGACTATCATGATAACTATAGCTATCATTTCATGGCAAAGACTTTTGCTTGCTTGCTCTTTTGTGCAAAATGAGTGCATGAAATGATATGGCTATGGTTGCTTAAACCATCACATAATACTTGATTGATATGAGGTGTTATGATTGTTTTGGATTATGAGAGCCAAATGAGAAAAATCTTCTCTCATTTCTTTCATGCTAATTCTCTCTCTTGTTCTTGAGCTCTCATCTCCTCCTCTTGCTCTCCCTCTCTTGACTCTATGGTTCACTTGTCTCATGAGTTGAGAACCAAGAACCATAGATAAAATCCCATACAAACTCTTCTCTACTCACTCTAGTTCACAAGGTTTAGCAAACCGAGTGATCTAGTTTCTTCAAAGTTCGAAGAAGAAGCCAAAAGTTGAAGCTTTCAGGTGGATCTATCTTCGGCGCAAGGAGACGACGGGGAGAAGCCGATTCGGACGACCATCGAAGCTTGAAGACGAAGGAGTTCGAGAAAAAGAAAGGTATAACCCCCTAACCGAGTAGTTAGCAACTCGTAGTTAGGTTGTTAGTTAGATATTTAACAAAGATCCGGTTTTGAGTCCATGGTACCACCTCTAAGAAAATTGTTTTTCACCAAATTCCGCATGTCCGAAAGTACCGGGAGAGGTAGCATGGACTTACAGTGGTATCAGAGCCAGGTTAAACTCTATCTAACATGTTAGCAAAGTAGCTAGAAGATCGATCAAAGAAAAGTCGCAAAACGAACCCGAGAATGTCTAGTTTCTGCCGATTTTTATTCTGTTCAAAAGTTGATAATTTTCATCTTAAAATTCGGCTCAGGCTTTTGTTTGAATAACCACCAAATTTGGTCCCACGAACGATTCAAAGCGCCGCGGAAACGCGGCGGGAGCACGCTCCCGCCGCGGTTCCGCGGCCGAGTTGACTCGGTCGGGGTCCAAATTTGGTGCAGTGTTTTTCTGGGGTTGTTTTGGGATTTTTGGAATATGTATTTTCTGCCCAGATTTTCCAGAACGAAAATTTTGTATTTGGGGCCTATAAATCCGTATTTTTGATTGAACTTCTAAAAGACTTAAGCTGACGGGTTTTTTCTGTGATGTGATATTTGTATTGAACGTCTACTAATCGCTATATGTCGATTAGTGGGGGTTATACAAATCTGTGATCTGTAATGTCATTGGAATGTGTATATGAATTCATTGGATTGTCGCGGGTGAATAGCCGGGGGTTGTGAGACGAGAGTTTTCTTTTCTTTCAATTCATGTAAATTTGTAAATTGATGTAATAATTATTTGTATGGCCGCACAACCGGGTCGGGGTTGTAGCCGTCATTGTATAATTTCTTTTTACTGTTTTTGCTCCTAGGATAACCCATGGAGGGGGTGCACAAACTACCGGGTATGCCGAAGTGCCGAGTGGCCTACTCACGGGGATGAGGGAGGTTGCTTCGCTTCGGGTACTTGGCGGGTAGTTTGCCGCACCCGTAGGGGTCTTGGGTGGGGTTTTGGCTATTCACCGCGACCGTGTAATTTGCTTTTCGTTACAGGCTCGTACGAATTGCAGCTTCCTAGTATATCCAATGTGTTCATTTGTGATCTGAAATGTCTATCATTGCAATATATCTATATATGATATTATTTAGGCGTTGCTTATGTTTTACAGCCGCGCTAGCCCAGCCCCCGCTCTGTCGTTAGTTAAGTAACCTAACGGGTAATGACGGGGCCCCGTGGTGAATGCGAATGGCATAAGCGTACGTCATATTTTGGTTGTTTTCTGCAATGGTAGGTTTAAATGATGGGACGCATTAAAAGAACTAATGCAAGTATAACACGCATTAAAAGAACTAATGTAAGTAAAACACGCATTAAAAGAACTAATGCAAGAAAATAAACCAAGTATAAATCGTTGGAACACTTTTGAAAAACCACTCGGTTCTTTTCAAAACTAACTTTTAAATGCGGAGCTTGAGCCACTCCTTTTAAAAGCTATTTCGTTCCTTCGATTATATCAAGTTCACTACGTTCAAGTTTTCGCCAAAACCATTCGTAGCCCTCCGTCGTTTCGTATGAATATTCAATAGTATTCAAGCTATGTTTGTTGACCTTCGTCAAGGCATAGTGATTGGTAGCTGTTGGGTGTTCATATGTAGCATAGATAGATGCGTTGGTTTGGGACAGTCGTATTACCTTGTTGACATTCGTCAAGGGTATATACGGGTGGGTTCAAATTAACCTGGATAATGACGGGTAGAACTTGACATGTGACTTATGATTTGTTGACCTTCGTCAAGGTCATAAGAGCATGGGGCAAAAATCCACATCGGGAGTTTCAAAAGAACTGAAACTTGCTGGCACTGCATACCATTTGGAGTGTGATGATTCTGGTAGGATTCCTTCAGTTTTGTCGCGCAATGATATTTGGATCCCGATCCTACTGTGAGTATATGCTACTCCTCGGGAAATTTCTCACTTAACGATCAATGCTATAAACCTAGTAGGTGTCTAGAAAGGTGTTAGCGGGGCTACGCCCCCAGGGAAAAAAGGTTCTTAAATTAAGGAACTTCGCGAAAGCGTTGGAAAACCTCCCTCGAAGTACCGACACCGGCCTGGCCGAACGGTTAAGCAAGTATTGTACGGTGAGATTGATCCTGACTAATTCTTCCTTTTTGGTTTTAAGGAGGGATTCGAGAAACAGTGGGAGCCATCCTGTTTAGACAAACTAAAAACCACTCTAAACTTGCAAGAGCATCATGCTGAGTGTTTTCTTCTCTCTCTCTTAATTGCAGCGACCCTGTGACCACACCTAGGTTACATCTAGATAAAAAGATGACTGAACCTGACTGTTTTGACTGGCAAAGGACTGTCCAGATGTCCATTGCCCATGACAAGCTGGGACACCTTTTAACTAATCAAATCCCTGCTGTCTCAGGTCCAGTTTCCCCTGTCACGGATGTTCACATCCGCAGGACATCGGAAAAGGATTGTGCGAAAGCCAAGTGCCTCGTGTTAGCCTCAGTTGATGGTGCAAACCAGAGGCAGCACGAGAAGATGGACTCAGTTTCTATCTTCCTCCATAACAAAGTTTTATATGGAGAGCAATCTCGTATCGCAAGATATGAGACCTCGAACGAATTGCTTCAAGCGAGATTGGCTGTCGGGTCATCTGTAGGGGGCAACGTCCTTACAGAGACCAGCTATTTTGAGCTCACGGACCTGGAGACCACGTTGGAGAATGGGTCAAGTACTGACCTAATTCTACAGTCCCTGCCCTCCGCTTATACCCTGAAAGAAACCAGGGAAGAAGAAGGAAAAGGAAGGGCAAAAGTTTCGGGACTGGATATGATTAAAGAGGGATGTTCCTATTGTAACAGGAATGAACATTGGCAGAAGGATTGCAGGGCTTGCAAAGCCAGTAGCCAGAATTCGAAGCATGTTGTGGCTTCGGCTTCGAGTGTGTTTGTGATTGAGAACTGTATGTCAGTTAACCCTACTTCCTGGGTATTGGATACCGGATCAGGATCTCATATCTGTAATTCGTTACAGGCTCTGAGAAACCGTAGGGTTATCAGGAAAGGTGATATGACTCTCAGGGTTGCTAACGGAATGAGCATGGATGCTGAATCCGTAGGGGAATATCATCTTGGACTGACAACTGGGCAGATATTGATTTTGCGTAACTTTTTGTATATACCAGATGCGACTTGTAATATCATATCTGTATCCTTACTTTCTAAGGAAGGATATGAATTTACTTTTGTAAGCGATGTAGTACACATCCACCTAAATCAAGTTCTGATTGGGTCAGGTATATTACAGAACGGAATATACGTGTTAAATCAAGCTCAGATTTTCAGTGTCCAGAACACACTTAAAAGAAAGTCTCCGGAAACAAATCAGGGTTTCTTATGGCATTGTAGACTGGGTCACATTAATGAAACACGATTAACTAAGTTACATAAAGAAGGGTACTTGAATCCGTTCGAGTATCAGTCTTATGCCACTTGTGAATCTTGTCTCATGGGAAAGATGACAAAGACTCCGTTCACTGGACGCGGAGAAAGAGCGAGCAAGCTCTTGGGACTCATACACAGTGATGTGTGTGGTCCAATGTCTACACATGCGCGAAGTGGTTATTCATACTTCATTACTTTCACAGATGATTTCTCTAGGTATGGACATGTCTTCTTAATGAAGCACAAATCCGAGGCCTTTTGGAAATTTCAAGAATACAAGAATGAAGTTGAAAACCAAACCGGCAAAAGTATCAAGATTCTAAGATCGGATCGAGGTGGAGAATACTTGAGTGCCGAGTTTCTGGGCTACTTAAAAGAGAATGGAATTCTCTCTCAACTTACTCCTCCATACACACCACAACACAACGGTGTATCGGAAAGGTGGAATCGGACCCTATTGGATATGGTTCGTTCCATGATGAGTAAGGCTGAGTTACCGCGATCTTTCTGGGGTTATGCACTAGAAGCAGCTGCATATCTCTTGAACAAGGCTCCAACCAAGACTGTGCCTACCACCCCATATCAGATGTGGAGTGGGAAGGAACCCTGTCTTAAGTATCTTAAGGTATAGGGATGTCCAGCTTTTGTAAAAAAAGCAGCATGCGGACAAGCTCGAGGCACGCTCAGTACTGTGCAAGTTTGTGGGATACCCAAAGAACTCTAGAGGGTATCTTTTCTATTCTGCAGAAGAACAAAAAGTTTTTGTTTCTCCGCATGCCCACTTCTTGGAAACTGAATTTTTGGAAAATCAGATAAGTGGGGGCGCAATAGAACTGGAAGAAATTCCAGAACCACAAGCTGTTACTGAAAGCTTGGATGAACCAGACGTTTCAGGAGAACCGGACATTCCTACGCCGCTCCGCAGAAGTAGTAGGCAGTCTCATCCGCCCGAGAGATACTTCGGTTTTCTCATAGACGGGGATAGAGAGGATTGCACAGTTAATTATGATGAGCCTACTAGCTTCCAGCAAGCCATTCAGAGCGGTGACTCGGTAAAATGGCTTGATGCAATGCGGACCAAGATGGAGTCCATGTACACCAACAAAGTTTGGACTTTGGACTTTGCTCCAGAAGGGGTAAAACCCGTAGGCTGCAAATGGATCTTCAGAAAGAAGATTGGTGTAGATGGGCAGGTTGAAACCTATAAAGCTAGGCTCGTTGCAAAGGGTTTTCGTCAAAGACCTGGTTTGGACTATGACGAGACCTTTTCTCCGGTAGCCATGCTTAAATCCATTCGGATCCTTCTTGCCATTGCTGCCTTCCACGATTATGAGATCTGGCAGATGGACGTAAAGACGGCTTTCCTAAATGGAAATTTGGAAGAGTGCGTCTATATGGATCAGCCGGAGGGATTAATTCAGAGTGGGAGTAGCGGTAAAGTGTGCAAGTTGCTCAAGTCCATCTATGGACTTAAGCAGGCATCGCGGAGTTGGAACATTTGCTTTGATGATACTGTCAAAGAATTCGACTTTGTCAAAAACCCAGATGAACCATGCATTTACAGTAAGATTGTAGGGAGAAATGTGGTATTCCTCGTCTTGTACGTCGATGACATTCTCCTAATAGGAAATGATATTCCTATGCTACAGTCAGTCAAAGGATTCTTGTCGCAGAGGTTCTCCATGAAGGACCTGGGCGATGCCAACTACATTCTGCGGATCAAGATCTATCGTGATAGATCTAAGAGGATATTGGGACTTTCACAGTCAAGGTACATCGACACCATACTGAAACGATTCAGTATGGAAGATTCCAAGCGCGGTAATCTACCGGCTTGTCACGGAATCACCCTCGCCAAAGAGATGTCTCCCAAGACTGATTTGGAAAGGGCTCGCATGTCATCAATACCCTACGCATCTGCGGTAGGCTCTTTATGTATGCGATGTTATGTACCAGACCAGATGTAGCATACGTATTGAGCGTTGTAAGCCGGTATCAGTCAAACCCAGGGGAGAAACACTGGATAGCAGTAAAGAACATTCTCAAGTACCTGAGAAGGACTAAGGAGATGTTCTTGGTGTATGGCGGAAAAGACCTCCAGATTAAGACCTTTGCTGACTCTAGCTTCAAGAGTGACAAGGATGACTCCAAGTCCATGTCGGGTTATGTCTTTACCCTCAATGGAGGGGCGGTTTGCTGGTAGAGTTCCAAGCAGGAAACCGTTGCTGACTCGACCATGGAAGCGGAGTACATAGCTGCTTGCGATGCCGCAAAGGAAGCTGTCTGGATGAAGAAGTTCCTCACGGAACTTCAGGTGGTTCCTACCAGTGTTGATCCAATACCGCTGTATTGTGACAACAACGGCACTATAGCTTTAGCGAAGGAACCCAGGTCCCATCAGAAGTCCAGGCACATTTTGAGGCGGTTCCACCTGATCAGGGAGATCATTGATCGCCGGGAGATCGAGGTAAAGAGAGTAAATTCAGAAGATAACACTGCAGATCCACTCACGAAGGCCCTACCCTAGACTCAGTTCGAGCGGCTGATCGAGATGATAGGTCTTCGATACGCCAGTACATGGCCTTAGTGCAAGTGGGAGATTGTTAGTGTATATGCCCTAGAGGCCATTACTGTATCATACTAGTTTGTATATTACTTAATGGAAGCTTGGGATATTCACCTTGTATATACAATCTTGCTCAAAATAGTAGTATGCTACTTGGTTTGTTTCTACTTCAATGTGTACATGTGTTTATTTTAGTATATCGCCTATACACATTAGTGGAGCCCTTAGGATCTTTGCTTGATTACCAGCATTGTGATGGCAGTCACACTAGTGGGGCTGGGTAATCTATAAGCACATCCTTATGCAGGTCCCTGGTCGCAAGACTATCGAGACAGGGCATCGATACTCCGGAGTAGACTAGCGCATGCGCTTCTCATCCCAGTGTGGGAGACGGCCTGTCCTACAGCCGTCGGTACGTCGTACTTGAGATAGTATGCGGGTGCTCGTTGGGTTACGAGTACACTGGACAGGACTCGTCGGGAACTGACTAGTTGGTATTATGCATATCGTCAGTTATCAGTTCCCAGGTGACATGAGTACAGCTTAGTCCGCTGACTTGACACTGTCACTTCGCCTCGAGTGTGTTCCCACTGTACTTTGATTACTACCCTACCACGGCTCAAAGGAGTCGTGCAAACAGGTGGTAGTTGGGTGCAGTCCCGAAGCACTTGGAGGCAGTGACGGTTAGACATGATTCGTCTCTCCCGGTATTGGGGGTTGACATCGCGCTGTGTCTAGGAGAGCCATTACACGAGTAGTCCCTGGCCAGGGCAAACGAGATATACTGGTAGGCTTCCAGTGTTATCTCAGGGTGTTTTGGGCTTCACTCCGACACGACTTGTACCGCTATTGGGGGACTGACGTTTACCGCCCCCTAGGCCCGCCATGCGATGTATTAGACGAACAGACCGGACTGTACGGAGAATGTCACATTCAGGCTCAGTAGGAGTTCAGATGGGTTTCACCTCGTCAGTCTTCTTGTCGGCATCTACCTGGGGACCGTTACGCACAGCTAGTGCCGCTTACGGTCTGTGGTTAAACCCACTACCGGCGTAGTGTCGAGTCTTTAGAGTCCCATACAGAAAGCTATTCGCCTTAGGCAAAAGAGTAGAGGTCGCATGGTTTTGCGGCAGGTCGCATGGTTTTGCGACAGGGTTCAGTCACATCCGTGCACTTGTGCACGTACAGTGTCCGGACAGTAAACACTAGCGGGCTTTGGTTTAAGCCAGATCCTAGTGTATGTATTGGGATTGGATTTATCCAGTTTGTATTCGTGTTCCTCGGAACGCGGATGCGGATGTGTATGCACAGTTGACGGAGAGACAGAGGCGGAGGATTCTCATTAGGGTTGTTGACCGTTGACAGTTGACTATTGACTTTTTGCTCAACCCTAATGAGAATATGATATGTGATTAACAATTATATTAATTAGGTATTATGGTGACATGGTTGTTGAGTTGTTGACTTTTGTTGACTTTGTTGACCGGTTGACTAGGCTTGACTAGTTGACTATCATGATAACTATAGCTATCATTTCATGGCAAAGACTTTTGCTTGCTTGCTCTTTTGTGCAAAATGAGTGCATGAAATGATATGGCTATGGTTGCTTAAACCATCACATAATACTTGATTGATATGAGGTGTTATGATTGTTTTGGATTATGAGAGCCAAATGAGAAAAGTCTTCTCTCATTTCTTTCATGCTAATTCTCTCTCTTGTTCTTGAGCTCTCATCTCCTCCTCTTGCTCTCCCTCTCTTGACTCTATGGTTCACTTGTCTCATGAGTTGAGAACCAAGAACCATAAATAAAATCCCATACAAACTCTTCTCTACTCACTTTAGTTCACAAGGTTTAGCAATCCGAGTGAACTAGTTTCTTCAAAGTTCGAAGAAGGAGCCAAAAGTTGAAGCTTTCAGGTGGATCTATCTTCGGCGCAAGGAGACGACGGGGAGAAGCTGATTCGGACGACCATCGAAGCTTGAAGACGAAGGAGTTCGAGAAAAAGAAAGGTATAACCCCCTAACCGAGTAGTTAGCAACTCGTAGTTAGGTTGTTAGTTAGATGTTTAATAAAGATCCGGTTTTGAGTCCATGGTACCACCTCTAAGAAAATTGTTTTTCACCAAATTCCGCATGCCCGAAAGTAACGGGAGAGGTAGCATGGACTTACAATGCAGACGGGGCTCGTCAAGGCAGCTCAAGGGCCACCTCACCCGGAGATTTGAGGAATCTGATTGAGAGAAACTGCGGCCAAGGCCAGACGCAGGCCGCCAACAACAGGGGCATGGGATCAGAATGCGCCGAGTTGTCGGGATACCACGGCCGACTCGACGCCCTCAAAAAGAAGATCAAGAGTCTGCATCGGGAAGGTCACCGTTCGAGCGACGAGGCTAAGTATGCCGCCGACTCGCTCACAAAACTGTTCACAGAGAAGCTGCTCGCCATCCACGTCTCCTCCCGCAACAAGCCCCCAAAGGTCTCCCTCTTCAACGGCAAATCTGACCCGAAGGACCACTTGGACGCGTTCACCACGGTAATGGGCTTCCAAGACCACTCCGACGCCGCCCAGTGCCGAGCTTTCCCGGCCACTCTAATCCGTGCCGGGTGAGACTGGTTCCGAGGACTCGAGCCGCGCTCGATCTCAACCTTTGACGAGCTGGCCACACAATTCCTCGGCCACTTCGTGGGGAATAGGCGGCAGAAGCGCACAGTCGACCACCTTTTCATGATCAAGAGCGGGGACAGGGAGACGTTCAAGGCCTACGTCACCCGTTTCTACAACACCCTTCTCGAGGTCCCAGAGCACCGGGACGAAATGGTCATCACGGCTCTAAGGTCTTATCTTAGGCACAAGGAATGGTTACGCTCTTTTGCACTGATGCAACCTAAGACCATGGCCGAGGTAAAGGCCTGGACCGAATGCGAGGTCCAACTCGAGTCCGAGGTTAACGCAAGTCTCCCCCGGGCAGAGCAAGCCGACCAGAAAAAGAAGGCAAGGGACGAGAGATGGGGACCGGAACAGCAAAATCCCTATCCCCCAAAGTTCCAGGAGTACACGCCGCTTAACGTCTCCCAGGTGCTGCTACTATAGGAGGCCAAGGGCGAGGGGTTCTTCAAGTTCCCCCCGATCTCACGCTTGGCTTCAAAACGAACGCGGAGCCCCTACTGTGGCTTTCATAGGTCACTGGGCCACTCAACATAGAGCTGCAAACAACTCTGAGATTATATTGAAGAGCTCATCCGTTCGGGGCACTTCGCAGCGTACCTGAGGGACAGGCGACAAGCTGACCGCGAGCAGGAACAGCATCCCCCTCCAGCCGAGCAGACCATTGGCCAGATCATATAGTGTCAGCGGAGCATGCATCTGGTCCCCCCGAAGCTCGGTACCCCACGCCGAGCACAGATACCAGCAGACGTATGGGGGGCTCAAGCTGCATGAATAAAAGCATCTACTAGCGTGTATTTCCTTTCCAAAGCAATGTACCATCATCCTAAGATCTTTTGTTTATAAAAGGACCAATAGAGCATTGCAGAAAAGAAAAAGAATTTTATTCACTCGAAAGGTACTATAAGCTCCTCAGCCGTACACCAAAAATAAAAATTTATTATTACAACAGTGGGGGAATGGGGTGTAGAGAGTGTTAGTGTATATGCCCTAGGGGCCATTATTGTATCGTACTTGTATGTATATTACTTAATGGAAGCTTGGGATATTCACAGTTATATATACAGTCTTGCTAAAAATGGTAGTATGCTACTTGGTTTGTGTCTACTTTAATATGTGCATATGTTTCTTGTAACGTATCACTTATACATATTAGTAGAGCCCATAGGATCTTTTCTTGATTACCAGCATTGTGATGGCAGTCACACTAGTGTGGGCTGGGTAGTCTATAAGCAACATCCTATACTTGTCCCTAGTCGTAGGATTATCGAGACTGGACATCGATACTCCAGAGTAGACTAGTGTGTACGCTTCTCATCCCAGTTGGGGAGATGGTCTGTCCTACAGCCATCAGTACGTCGTACTGGAGATAGTATACAGGTGCTCGTTAGGTTACGAGTACACCGGACAGGACTCGCAGGGGAACTGTTGGATGGTATTATACTCGTCGTCAGTTAACAGTTCCCAGGTGACATGAGTACAGTATAGTCCGCAGACTTGACACTGCTACTTCGCCTCGAGTGTGTCCCACTGTTCTTAGATTGCTACCCTACCACGGCTCAAAGGAGTCGTGCAAACAGGTAGCAGTTGGGTGCATTCCCGAGCACTTGGAGGCAGTGGCAGTTAGAAAGGATTCATCTCTCCCGGTTTTGGGAGTTGATATCGCGCTGTGTCAGAGAGTCATTACGCAAAGTCCCTGGCCAGGGCAAGCGAGATTTACTGGTAGGTTCCAGTAGTTTCTCAGGGTGTAATGGGCTACGCTCCGACACGACTTATACCGCTATTAGGGGACTGACGCTTGCCGCCTCTAGGCTAGATATGCGATAGTCTTAGACGAACAGACCATACTGTAAGGAGATTGTCACATCAGGCTCAGTAGGAGTTCGGATGGGTTTCCTCATCGGCCTTCTTATCGACATCTACCTGGGGACCGTTACGTACAGCTAGTGCCGCTTGCGGTCTGTGGTTAAACCCACTGCCAGCATAGTGTCGAGTCTTTAGAGTCCCACACAGAGAGTTTCCCTGCTCCAGGCGAAACGATATAGAGGTCGTATGGTTTTACGACAAGGGTTCGGACGCATACGTGTTTAAACGCACGTGCGACGTTCGGACAGTTTTTACTAGCCGGCTTTGGTTTAAGCCATATTCTAGTATCGGGTTATTGGATTTATACAGTCTAAAGTTTTTCCGTGTTTTCACGGATTGGAGGGGCGTTCTCGTAATTTTCCGGGAAGCTTCTAGAAGCATGATGACTTGGGGGTTAAGGTGGCATATGCATTAATTGGATTAATGAGTCATGTAGTGATTCATACATTGAGTTAATGATTCATTTAATATTTTATACGACTCATGTGATGAATCACTTAGTGTATTAATGAAACATGGTGATAATTCATTATTTATTATTTACTTAATATTATCATATGTTTCATATATACACAAATGTATTCATTCATCCAAAAGGATTCTTATCATCACCTTCTCTCTCCTCAAGCTCTCTCATTCTTGAAACTCTAACCCTAACCTCTCATGTGTTGAGATCAAGGGTTAGCTAGACTAATACATCCATAACCTCACTCTATATCCCCTAGGTAGCTTAGATTAGCACTTTGAGCAACCTAGTCGGGTGGATCGTCTTTGACTCGAGGAGGCCGTTGAGGTGCCGATATTCCAAGGAGCCTACGAGGAGTGGAGGACAATGATGAAGACACGAAGGACAAGTAACGTGAGGTATAACTTCGAATCCGAGTAGTTAAACCTCTCGTAGTTTGCTATTAACGGTTTAGATACGATTCATGCGCTCAAGTCCGTGTTACGAAGCTTTGATGATCGTTTTTCATATATTCCGCCTCCCCGCAAGTTCGTGGGGTGCATGACATGGACTTACAGTGGTATCAGAGCCAACTAAACTATTACTAGATTGTTAGCAACTAATTAGAAGTTCGATCGTCAGAAAACGCGAAAACGAAACCCCGGATACCCTAACAGATCTGTTAATTTTAAACATGTCTAATATTTGATATGCCTTAAAATTCACAGCAGGTAAATATAAGAATTCTGGGAAAATACGGAGTTCTAACTCGGCTTGATGGCCACGGATCCGCGGCAAGAGTGTGCTTTTGGCCGCGGAACCGCGGCGGAGTCAACCCCGAGTTGACTCCGATTTGCTCTAAAATTCATATATTTTGGTGTTCTGTTTTCCTGTATATTCTGTTTCTGCCCAGGTTACTTCAATGCTGGTTTGCTTTTGGGGTAGACATGGAAAAATGTTGTTGATCGATATTCTAAGTTATTTGCTAATTGGGTTTTTATTTGTTATGTTTAATGTGTTCGTAAACCTCCCCTAACTGCTAGTATGTCGGTTGGCAGGGGGTTGCACATTTCTGTAATGTTTACTGTTTGTGTATATGGACTTGATTGGAGTGTTGTGATGATTAGCCGGGGTTTGAGATGGGTTTAATATTCATTCATTCGATGTAAATGTAATATGATGTAATATTCTTTTGCGGGGCGCATCCAGGTTGCGGTTGTAGCCACCGTTGTATTATTTCTTTTTACTGTTTTTGCTCCTAGGATAGACCCAAGGCGGGGTACACAAACTACCTGGTACGTTGAAGTGTTTAGTGGCCTACTCACGTTGTTGAGGGAGACCGCTTCACTTCGGGTACTTGGCGGGTTGTTTGTCGTACCCGTAGGGGTCTAGGATTGGGGTAATGGCTATTCATCACAACTGTGTAATCCGTCTTTTATTGCAGGCTCAAAGCAAATGCGGATTGCTAGTATATCCAATAAAGTTCATCTGTGATCTGGAATGCTTATTATTGCGTCTGACGAATGTACAATATCTATATATGATAGCTATTAGACGTCACTTATGTTTTATACCCGCGCTAGCCCAGCCCCCGCTCTGTCGTTAGTTAAGTAACCTAACGGGTGATGACGGGACCCCGTGGCGAATGTGGATGGCATAAGCGGATGTGGTATTTTCGTTGTTTTCTGCAATGATAGGATAAATGATGGGACGCATTATTATACTGCAAAGAAAATAAACCATAGTTTAATCGTTGGAACAAATTTAAAAGAAACCACTCGGTTATTTTAAAAGAGCAGAATTTTTAATTACGGAGCTTTAACCACTCCTTTTAAAAAGCTATCAGGTTCCTTCGATTATATCAAGTTCACTACGTTCACGGTTTTGCCAAAACCATTCGTAGCCCTCCGTCATTTTATTTAAATATTCAGTAGTATTCAAGCTATGCATTTTGACCTTCGCCAAGGCATAGTGATTGGTAGCTGCTGAATATTTATCTGTAGCATAGATAGATGCGTTGGTCTGGGACAGTCGTGCTACTATTTTGGCCTTCGTCAAGGGTATGTACGGGTGGGTTCAAATTAACCAGGATAATGACGGGTAGAACTTGACATGTGACTTATGATATGTTGGCCTTCGTCAAGGTCATAAGAGCATGGAGCAAAAATCCACATCGGGAATTTCTAAAGAAACTGAAATTTGCAGGGAGATGCATACCATTTTGGAGTTTGATGAATATTGGTAGGATTCCTTCAACATTATCATACGATGATATTTTGGATCCCGATCCTACTGTGACTATATACTACTTATCAGGAGATTCGTCACTTAACGATCAATGCTATAAACCAAGTAGGTGCCGAGAAAGGTGTCAGCGGGGCTACGCCCCCAGAGAAAAGAGGTTATTTAATTAAGGAACTTCGTGAAAGCGTTGGAAAACCTCCCTCGAAGTATCGACACTGACCTGGCTGAACGGTTAAGCAAGAATTGTACGGTGAGAATAGTCCTGGCTAATTCTTCTTTTATGGTTTGAGGAGGGATTCGAGAAACAGTGGGAGCCATCCTGTTTAGATAAATTAAAAACCACTCTAAACTTGCAAGAGCATCATACTAAAAGTGTTTTCTTCTCTCTCTCTTAATTGTAGCGACCCTGTGACCACGACTAGGTTACATCTAGATAACAAATTGACTGAATCTGACTTATATGACTGGCAAAGGTCTGTCCAGATGTCCATTGCCTATGACAAGCTGGACCACCCTATTACTATTCAAGATCCCGCCGTCCCAGGTCCAGTTTCCACTGTCACGGATATGAATATCCGTCAGACAAGGGAAAAGGATAAAGCGAAAGCCAAATGCCTCGTGTTAGCTTCAGTTGATGGTGTATACCAGAAGCAGCCCGAGAAGATGGACTCAGTTTCCATCTTTCTCCATAACAAAGATTTATATGGAGACCAATCTCATATCGCAAGATATGAGACCTCGAACGAATTAATTCAAACGAGGTTGACTTTCGGGTCATCTGTAGGGGACAACGTCCTTACAATGACTAGCTGTATTGATGAGCTCAAGGACCTGGAGACCACGTTGGGAAACAGGTCAGATACTGACTTGGTTCTACAGTCTCTACCTTCTACCCTGAAGGAAACCAGGGAAGTAGAAGGAAAGAGAAAGGCAATAGTTTCGGAACTGAATGTAGTAAAAGAGGGACATTCCTATTGTTATGGGATTGGGCATTGGCAGAATGATTGCAGGGTTTTAGAAGCCAGTAGCCAGGATACAAAGCATGTTGTGGCTTCAGCCTCAAGTGTATTTGTTATTGAGAACTGTTTGTCAATTAACTCTACTTCCTGGGTACTCGATACCGGAGCAGGATCTCATATCTGTAATTCATTACATGCTTTGAGAAACCGTAGAGTTATGAAGGTAGGTGATTTGTCTCTCAGAGTTGCAAACGGAATGAGCGTGGACGCTGAATCCGTGGGAGAATATCGCCTAGGATTGACAAGTGGGCAGATATTGATTCTACGTAGCTGTCTGTATGTACCTAGTATGACTTATAATATCATATCAGTATCCTCACTTTCGAGAGAGGGATATAATTTTACATTCGTAAGCGATGTAGTTCACATCCACCTAAATCAAGTTTTGATTGGGTCCGGTACATTAGATAACGGCATATACTTATTGAGTCAAGCTCAGGTTTTCAATGTCCAGAACACACTTAAAAGAAAGTCTCCAGAATTAATCAGGCTTTCTTATGGCATTGTAAACTAGGTCACATCAATGAGAGAAGGTTGACTAAGTTACATAGAGAAGGATATTTGAATCCGTTCGAATATTAATCTTATGCTACTTGTGAATCTTGTCTCATAGGAAAGATGGCCAAGACTCCGTTTACTGGACACGGAGTAAGAGCAAGCGAGCTCTTGGGACTCATACATAGTGACGTGTGCGGTCTGATTGATCGTTTTTCTTGGATGTGTTTATCAACTCAAATGATCCCCGGCAGCGGCGCCATTTGATTGAAAAGAAATTCTTGTTTGTGTAAATCGAATAAAGCGAATGAGTTTCTTTGTGTCGGTAATTAGAAAATGAATAAAGTTCACAATCAAAGAATTATATTTGACCGCAATCAATCATGGTGTCGATTGTAGATCGTAAGCGAGTGCGGATCGTCCACAGGGATTGTGCGATTCGTTTTTATATTTGATTTGTTTGAATTGAAAAGTTAATCGAAAAGAAAACAAAACATGATTCAAGATTTTATCAAATGTTTCAAGTGTCACAACTCTAATCAAGAATCAAGAAAATGATAAACAATCGAGAATCAGGGTTTCGATGATATTTCCAACCAAATGTCAAGAATCTAAATGGTGCTCGTAGGAATCGATCGAATCTATAGACGTGATGTAATCTCAAGATATCGTGTTCTTGTCCTTTGAAGAATTGATACTAGATCGATGATGATCGACGAGAGTTAGGGCTTTCTCGTGAAACTAGGGTTCATCATTTTACCCTTGTTCTTTCGTCGATATCATTCACATTCTAGCCTCTCGCAATTTCAAGAAACGATCGTAACTCCCAAATTTCGAGCGATATCAATCAAGAAAGCATCGCAACGAAATGGGTCGTCGGTTCTTGAATTTGCTAGGGTTTACAAAACTTGTAGGAATCAAGAATCGTTTTCAGATATATTACATCATCATTCTATTGATCGTCTCGGCTCCTCGACGAGCGGAGTATTACTCAAACATCACACCAAGAATTACAACTAGAAATTTAGATTGAATCATGATGCAAGAATTTAAAGAAAACAAGATAAAAGAATTTCACCTTTTATTTATATCAACAATTTGATTACAGTCGCTCAAGAACTACAAGAGGAAGAACTAAATTGTCGATTTGGCGTCGCTCGGCTCCGTGAGTCGCGGATCGTTTGGACCACTTGCTCTGTTGAAGATCGGCTCGGCTCATAAAAGGTTGCAAGGCTTCTTGCTTGATGGGTACTCAGGATCTTGGCTTTTGATTGGAATTAGGGTTAGGGTTTCACACAAGCCTTGTCACTAGACTTGTGGAAGAAGAAGATGAGGTAAGAGATAGAATGGCTCTAGTTTGATACTAGATTGGGGGATTGATTATTCCCTTATAACTCTAGGTCTAGGCTTCTATTTATAGACTTCCCAAACCCTAGGTCTAGGTTTGAAATTACAATTCCCTCCAAAAGTTTGTTGAGGAGTTTCCAGAAAGAGTTTGTTAGGAGCTAGCTTAGGGTTTAAGCTAGGATTAATTTAGCTTAGAAAACCCTAGTTTGCTGATCTGGCAGAAACCTCTGGAGTCTTCTGGAAGTTGACATGTCTTTCTGAAGTCTGGACCCTGAGATAAGCATTATGGTGCAAAGATGCAGTGGAGATGTGACAAGTTGACCGCGGAACCGCGGCACAAGCAGTCTCAGGCCGCGGTTCCGCGGCCATGTAGGGTCCTTGTGGCTTGGTTCTTCTGGTGTGGTCTTGGGTTGATATTTGTAGCTTTATCTGATGTGTTGAATTGTATTTTGCCTTTTGGATTGCTACCAGAACTGAAACCATTGAGTTGGCGTAATGTTTTGATCAGCGCCATGTAAATTTTGGCTTTTACTTCTGGATTTTCCTGCACAGATCTCAAAACAAGTGTTGCACAATATAGGGATGATGCGATGCCATGAAATGCGGTCAATTTCCTTTATAGTGCTGGTTTTAAGGGCTAACACATGTAATCTGATATTTTGCGACCGTTTTGCTAATATGTGAAATATGAATACCGTACACTTCTAAATGAGTGCAAATGATGCGGAAATTGCCGGCTAAAATATGCAATATTTTCGACTAATCAAATTCCCCCAAACTTAATTTCGATCGTCTCGAGCGAACTTTTATTAAAAAGAGAAGGAGAAAATAAAGAAAGAGAAAAACTAACTAGCACACTTTCGTAGGCAACACGATTTCACTGAGCATGTGCAACAAGCCTTTAAAACCTCTAGGTGTCCCTAGTAGGAGGAGTGTTGTCTCCTGAGGGTTTTCAGCGGATTGCACCCACAAAATCCAATAATAAAAGGAAGATTATGAATATTACATTTAAAGAAAAGAATTGTAAAAGAAAGACTTTGAAAATTAGGGTTTCCAACTAAGCTAGCTTTTCGGTTGTCATGAGCCCTATCTTAATGGTCATGAAAAGATGTCAGAAATCACGTCCTCCCTCAATAAAACATCGTATTATTCTTCATTCCTATCTTTCTTCCAAACATCAATCATATAACCCTGCGTGTGTGTAAAGGACATCCCTACACCCGGAGAATTCAATTCAAGCTATCATACTTTTGCCCATCAGCCTCAGTACTTTTTAATTAATGAATATTTAGATGAGATTGCTCACACACTTTCATGCGACCGTTAATACTTCTTGAGGTACTAACCGACCGATTACTCCTGTGCTTGCTTACTTGGTGTATTTTCCTCGTCTTGTACCACCTCAGGCATAGCAGTGACTCCCAGACCAGTTGGCCTTAGGGCACTAGGTGAAGAAGCACCCTCGCTATACATTTTTATTACCCTCGGTGATAACAAAACCTGTGTCCATTTTTCTCACCACTTTATATTTTTTTCATTTTCATTTTTTTTTATTTCCTTCATACTTTTGGCTTTAAGACAAGAGCATTTCAAGGTATCCTCTACTATCCCAGGCTTCAAGACGTGTGTAAGTGCGAATAGCAGGGTAGCAACGTTCAAAATGTTTGGCTTCCAGAATAGAAACTATTTTTCAGACTTATTTTTATCCTCAGATTAGTGACGTCCTTTATCTTACTAACCCTTGGGACAACGGCTCATAACTACTTATTACTAGTTCGTATAAGAAAACTTCTAATTTTCTTAGTTTTCTTAATTTTTTCTAATCTCATGGATGTAATTGTTCACTATCTAAACTTTCATTATCTTATTTATATACAAAAAATATTTTTATCTTTTGAAATTTTTTAAATTTTTATCAGTTTTCAAAAGTGTTTTGTGCTTATGCAAATGATATGCAAATGATGCGAAAATAAGCACAAACCTCCCCCAAACTTGTTTTCAACAGTGTCCTCACTGTTGACATCTGCTAAGT
This sequence comes from Agapanthus africanus, assembly GCA_030015575.1. Classification (NCBI taxonomy): domain Eukaryota; kingdom Viridiplantae; phylum Streptophyta; class Magnoliopsida; order Asparagales; family Amaryllidaceae; genus Agapanthus; species Agapanthus africanus. Next base: position 174,091,335 of record JASDDO010000004.1, on the reverse strand, counting down.
CTCGAAAAACCTATAAGCTTGGGAGGAATTTATTAGTAGGGGCAAAATATTTAAGTGAAGATCTTCCCCCAAACTTATTTTTGGCTCAAAATTTTGTAAAAATTCTTTTCAAGAGCCAGAAAAAATATACCCCCCAAACTTATGCAATGTTAATCTTTGAAAATCACATGAGGGGGTTAAAAATTAGTGGTCGATGCCAAGCTTTGCAAAGACCGAACGTCAACACCAACCATTCAAAAATTTTATCAATGCAGTGCTCGGGTTGGTGGAAGAAAAAGTGGGGAAAAGGTAAGTGGTGGAATAGAATATGGGTGCGTCTCATTTAGGAGAGACGATGCAGTGAGTGTGATGGATTACTCGCATTCTTCTTACAAGTCAGAAGAAGGGGTGGAGGTTCAATTTCAATGATTGGGACATGATTCATCTCAACACCCGTGTTGTTCAGAAATGCGAGTTCATCAGCGAAGATCTCCTCAAAAGTTTCATCAATACCCCGAAGAATAATGTCATCACAAAGTGCGGGGTGATCTTCAGACTCTAAAAGCAGTTCATAATCAGTGTTAATTGTTGACCCGGACATCTCGGTGGAAGAGTCCGTATGTGTATGATACATAGTTGGGTCAAACAATAACGTATGAAAAGAGTCAAGATCAGTATTATGAGGGTCATTAAATTCGCTGTTGTCGACATCCATTAAGTCGACAGAACAGACCTGAGCAGTAGGTTCAGAGGGTACACTTCCTAACTTGTAAATGTTCATCTCAATTGTCCTCTTCCCGAAGGATAGGGTCATAGAACCGTTACGACAATTGATGATAGCGTTGGAAGTGGCCAAAAAGGGGCGACCTAAACTCACTGGAATTTGATTCCGTGAGTTCACTACAGGCTGTGTATCAATTACAATAAGGTCTACAGGGAATATAAATTCCCCGATTTTTATCAACACATTCTCTAGTTCACCCCTAGGTCTGGTGACTGATCGGTCAGCCATCTGGAGAGTGCAAGGAGATGGTTCAACTCTCCGATCCCTAACTGCTCATAAACTGAGAAAGGAAGCAGGTTAACACTTGCCCCAAGATCTAGTAGAGCACGGTTAATGTGTTTCTCCCCAATAGAGATGGAAATAGTAGGATATCCAGGATCCTTACCTTTCCTCGGTAATTGCTGGGGGAAAGCTGTGTCTACTGTTTTTGCCATGAATATCTTCTTGGGCATTTGTTTCTTCCTCTTTCTAGTGCACAAGTCTTTAAGACCTTTCGCATATGCGGGGACTTGTTGGATAGCATCTAGAAGAGGGATATTGATGTTAACCTGTTTAAACATCTCAGTGATCTTCTCCATATGTGGACTTGGTGTGTTAGCCCTTAACCGATTAGGATAAGGTGCTTTAGCAATAAGCGCTGGGTCCATCATAGGAGAAGGAAGTGTGTGTGGAACCGATCCCAGAATAGAAGTGGGAATCATCCGTGGATGAGTAAAAGAGGTGGGCTGAAGTGGCGAGCCTTTTGGGAAATGAAGAATAGGCTCGGAAGAAGGTGGTGGGGTAGAAGAACCGGGGTCAGAATTAGAAGTGTGTGTGTGAGGAAAGGTCTCAGCCGGGGTGTTGATAAGATTGTCAATATCATCAACTTCTTCCCCAACATGATTGTCAAGCACTTTCCCAGATCTCAACGTGGTGATTGCATTCACATGATGTGAATAACCAGGATTGGGTAAGGGTTGAGCTGGAAGTTTCCCTTTCTCTCTTGCACCCATTTCGGCTTTTAATCGTGCAATTTCTTCTTCCATCGATTTAATACTCTCGTTTTGGGAAGCAGATTTTTTCTCAATTTTATCGACAGATGACTTCATTTCAGCCGAAACTTGCATGATATTTGTTAAGACCAAATTCATGTATTGTGCAAAAGAAGAGGATTCATCAGTTCCGGTCAACTGTAAAGGACTAGACAGTGCAGGTGTGTTGACCGGATTTTGAAAATTATGTGCTTGAAAGGTGTGCTGACTCAATTGAAGTTGTGGTTGCTGTTGTGGTGGAGGGACTCTTTAGAAATTGTTTTGGTTTGGAACCGTGTTTTGAGATTGTGATTGGTTCCAAGAAAAATTTGGGTGATTCCTCCAACCCTGATTATATGTGGAAGAAAAAGGATCGTTTCTCGGTCTTTGAAATGCGGCATTGGTATGCCCACGACCTTGAAACGGACATTCTTCCGTCAAGTGAGACGGATCAGAACAGCAGCCACATACAGTTTTGGAAAGTGACATTTGATTAAGGGAGGCAGGTAAAAATTTGTTTTCCATAGTCTCGAGTTTCTTGTGTATAGCTGAAATGTCAGCTCTAACTCCTATGGAAACATCCGATTGGTTATTGCCACTCCTAAATGATGGACTTTCCCACTGTAAAGACTTTTCCGCGAACTCTTCTAAATATCGCCAAGCTTCCCTATCATCCTTGGTCATGAAGGTACCTTGACACATGTTTTCAAGGCTCTGTTTAGTGTTAGGATTACTGCCCTCATATATGATTCGGCAAAGCTCTCATCTAGGGATGCCGTGATGAGGACACTGAACCAAAAGATCCTTGAAATGTTCAAAGCATTTAGAGAATGGTTCAGCAGGGAGCTGGGCAAATTGATTCAGTTCGCTACGGATTCGAGCTGTCTTTTGTATTGGGTAAAATTTCTTAAGGAATGCAGCGACGAATTCTTCCCAATTCGTAATAGAGTGTGCGGTAGTGTTATATAGCCACTTCTCGGCTATATCGCACAATGTAAATGGAAGAAGTCGTAGACGCATAGCATCCACTGAAAGTTGTGACGTACCCATCATTGCACATACGTTTTCAAATTTGGTAATGAAAACGTAAGCGTCCTCAGTCTCGAGTCCGTGGAATTTGGGTAAAAGGTTGATGTATTGGGGTTTAATCTCAAAGTTATCCCCATTGGCTGGTGGTGTGGATAAGCAGGTCGAAAGAGGACCTCGAATAGGGTAGCACCTCTCCTGGAGAGAGATGCGGGGTGGATTCTGCGCACCAACGGACGGCGGCAGATTAGGGTTAAAGAAGTTTGATGGAGGTGGATCCATCGGTGTGGGTGTGGTAGTGGGTAAAGGAAAGGTAAATGGAGAAATATCGACTTCGGAGTCGATAAGGGGTACGCGGACTAAACGGGCACTAGAATCCCGTGTCCAGCCTATCTTGTACTAAAAAGGGTTAGTACAAGTGGCAGCGTTGGCTTTTAATTAGGGGTAAATGAATGCGGTGTTTGCTTTTGAAAAAGGGACGGATTTTTGAAAAAATGATGCGACACAACAAATGCAGCACACAAACCCTAGAATCTAGTGGTCACCTAAGTCCGGCTCTAGACCGCTCCTAACTGCCAAAAGACAAGTCGTGGGATAGAATCCTCCACTGCCTCTTTATCCCCCTGTGGCCAGGTAAGTGCCAGGTAAGTGGGAAGGTACTCCACTACGTAAGTAGTGGGCCTAATTAATAACCACTAGCCTTCGACGCACTTTCCTAGGCACTACAAGAAAACGCGGATAAGCAATGAATTACCCACGGCCTTCTTCTTTCCTAATTGAGCGCGACAGTTCTTAGAATCATCTTTAGATTTCTTTTAGTTAATGTGGGTCAATGCGGATGCAAGTTTGTGGTTTTCGGGGCCTAGGAAGGGTAATGAAATCCCCACCTAATTTGGATTTGGCCGTGCCCCTTAATATCCGTATTTATAATGCAAACAACCAAGAAACAAAATCACGCACAAATTTAATTTTGCAATTTGCGAGCTGCTATTCTTTGCAAAGAATCCTGCAGAAAATTGTCAGTTGGAGCTAAAAAGAGGAGAGAGGAGAAGGTAAGAAGTTACCTGAAGCAAAAAGTTTGCAGAGATCCCCCAGAAGGGCCGCGGTTCCGCCGCAATTCCTTCCTTATGCCGCGCTTCCGCGGTCTCTTGATGAGATCACCCCACCAAAATTCTTCAGAGAGTCTCTGTAGACTCCCTCAGCTCTCTGGTATTTTCCAAAATTTTTTCCAAATTCCCAGCAAGCTCCAGATCTCCTTGCAATGAAACACAACAAATTGTTCAGGGTTTGCACGAAATTTTGATCTCAAAAATCACAATGAAATAAATCTTTCAATTCAAACTTTGATATAAAAAGAATTAGCGCGCGATCCCCGGCAACGGCGCCATTTGATTGATCGTTTTTCTTGGATGTGTTTATCAACTCAAATGATCCCCGGCAGTGGCGCCATTTGATTGAAAAGAAATTCTTGTTTGTGTAAATCGAATAAAGTGAATGAGTTTCTTTGTGTCGGTAATTAGAAAATGAATAAAGTTCACAATCAAAGAATTATATTTGACTGCAATCAAATACGGTGTCGATTGTAGATCGTAAGCGAGTGCGGATCGTCCACAGGGATTGTGCGATTCGTTTTTATATTTGATTTGTTTGAATTGAAAAGTTAATCGAAATGAAAACAAAACATGATTCAAGATTTTATCAAATGTTTCAAGTGTCACAACTCTAATCAAGAATCAAGAAAATGATAAACAATCGAGAATCAGGGTTTCGATGATATTTCCAACCAAATGTCAAGAATCTAAATGAGGCTCGTAGGAATCGATCGAATCTATAGACGTGATGTAATCTCAAGATATCGTGTTCTTGTCCTTCGAAGAATTGATACTAGATCGATGATGATCGACGAGAGTTAGGGCTTTCTCATGAAACTAGGGTTTCATCATTTTACCCTTGTTCTTTCGTCGATATCATTCACATTCTAGCCTCTCGCAATTTCAAGAAACGATCGTAACTCCCCAATTTCGAGCGATATCAATCAAGAAAGCATCGCAACGAAATGGGTCGTCGGTTCTTGAATTTGCTAGGGTTTACAAAACTTGTAGGAATCAAGAATCGTTTTCAGATATATTACATCATCATTCTATTGATCGTCTCGGCTCCTCGACGAGCGGAGTATTACTCAAACATCACAACAAGAATTACAACTAGAAATTTAGATTGAATCATGATGCAAGAATTTAAAGAAAACAAGATAAAAGAATTTCACCTTTTATTTATATCAACAATTTGATTACAGTCGCTCAAGAACTACAAGAGGAAGAACTAAATTGTCGATTTGGCGTCGCTCGGCTCCGTGAGTCGCGGATCGTTTGGACCACTTGCTCTGTTGAAGATCGGCTCGGCTCATAAAAGGTTGCAAGGCTTCTTGCTTGATGGGTACTCAGGATCTTGGCTTTTGATTGGAATTAGGGTTAGGGTTTCACACAAGCCTTGTCACTAGACTTGTGGAAGAAGAAGATGAGGTAAGAGATAGAATGGCTCTAGTTTGATACTAGATTGGGGGATTGATTATTCCCTTATAACCCTAGGTCTAGGCTTCTATTTATAGACTTCCCAACTCCTAGGTCTAGGTTTGAAATTACAATTCCCTCCAAAAGTTTGTTGAGGATTTTCTAGAAAGAGTTTGTTAGGAGCTAGCTTAGGGTTTAAGCTAGGATTAATTAAGCTTAGAAAACCCTAGTTTGCTGATCTGGCAGAAACCTCTGGAGTCTTCTGGAAGTTGATATGTCTTTCTGAAGTCTGGACCCTGAGATAAGCATTTTGGTGCAAAGATGCAGTGGAGATGTGACAAGTTGACCGTGGAACCACGTCACAAGCAGTCTCAGGCCGCGGTTCCGCGGCCATGTAGGGTCCTTGTGGCTTGGTTCTTCTGGTGTGGTCTTGGGTTGATATTTGTAGCTTTATCTGATGTGTTGAATTGTAGTTTGCCTTTTGGATTGCTACCAGAACTGAAACCATTGAGTTGGCGTAATGTTTTGATCAGCGCCATGTAAATTTTGGCTTTTACTTCTGGATTTTCCTGCACAGATCTCAAAACAAGTGTTGCACAATATAGGGATGATGCGATGCCATGAAATGCGGTCAATTTCCTTTATAGTGCTGGTTTTAAGGGCTAACACATGTAATCTGATATTTTGCGACCGTTTTGCTAATATGTGAAATATGAATACCGTACACTTCTAAATGAGTGCAAATGATGCGGAAATTGCCGGCTAAAATATGCAATATTTTCGACTAATCACGGTCCAATGTCTACACATGCGAGAGGTGGTTATTCCTACTTCATTACTTTTACGGATGATTTCTCTAGGTATGGACATGTCTTTTTGGTGAAACATAAATCCGAGGCCTTTGAGAAATTCCAGGAATACAAGAATGAAGTGGAAAACCAAAAAGGCAAAAGTATCAAGACACTGAGATCTGATCGAGGTGGTGAATACTTAAGTGCCGAGTTCCTGGGTTACTTAAAAGAGAATGGAATTCTCTCTCAGCTTACTCCTCCATACACACCACAACACAATGGTGTATCAGAAAGGAGGACTCGAACCCTATTGGATATGGTTCGTTCCATGATGAGTAAGGCTGAGTTACCGCGATCTTTCTGGGGTTATGCGCTAGAATCAGCTGCATATCTTTTGAACAAAGTTCCAACCGAGACTGTGCCTACCACACCATATCAGATGTGGAGTGGAAAGAAACCCTATCTTCAGTTCCTGAAGACATGGGGATGTCCAGCTTTTGTAAAAAGGCAGCATGCGGACAAGCTCGAGGCACGCTCAGTACAGTGTAAGTTTGTGGGATACCCAAAGAACTCCAAGGGGTATTTTTTCTATTACGCAGAGGAACAAAAGGTTTTTGTTTCTCGTCATGCCCACTTTCTGGAACATCAGTTTTTAGAAAAAGGAACAAGTGTGAGCGTAGTAGAACTGGAAGAAATTCCAGAACCACAAGCTATTACTGAAAGCTTGGAAGAACAAGAAGGTTCAGGAGAACATGACATCCCAGCGCCACTCTGCAGGAGTAGTAGGCAGTCTCATCCGTCTGAGAGATACTATGGATTTCTCATAGACGGGGATCGAGAAGATTGCATCATTAATGATGATGACCCTACTAGCTTCCAGCAAGCCATTCAGAGCGGTGACTCAGTAAAATGGCTGGATGCAATGCGGACCGAAATGGAGTCCATGTACACTAACAAAGTATGGACTTTGGACATTACTCCAGATGGGGTAAAACCCGTAGGATGCAAATGGATCTTCAGAAAGAAGATTGGTGTAGATGGACAGGTTGAAACCTATAAGGCTAGACTTGTTGCAAAGGGTTTCCGTCAAAGACCTAGTTTGGACTATGACGAAACCTTTTCTCCAGTGGCTATGCTTAAATCCATTCGGGTCCTTCTTGCTATTGCTGCCTTCCACGATTATGAAATCTGGCAGATGGACGTAAAGACGGCTTTTCTAAATGGAAATTTGGAAGAGAGCGTTTATATGGATCAGCCAGATGGATTCATTCAGAGTAGGAGCAGCGGTAAAGTATGCAAGCTGCTTAAGTCCATTTATGGACTAAAGCAGGCATCTTGGAGTTGGAACATCTGTTTTGATGATGCTGTCAAAGAATTTGACTTTATCAAAAATCCAGATGAACTATGCATATACAGAAAGATTGTAGGGAGAGCTGTAGTATTCCTCGTCTTGTACGTGGATGACATTCTCCTAATAGGAAATGATATTCCTATGTTACAGTCAGTCAAAAGATTCTTGTCACATAAATTCTCCATGAAAGACCTGGGTGATGCCACCTACATTCTGGGGATCCGGATCTATCGTAATAGATCAAAGAGGATGTTGGGATTTTCGCAGTCCAGGTACATAGACACCATATTGAAGAGATTCAGTATGGATGATTCTAAGCGCGGTAACCTACCGGCTTGTCACGGAATCACCCTCTCTAAAGAGATGTCTCCCAAGACTGATTTGGAAAGGGATCACATGTCGATTATACCCTACGCTTCTGGGGTAGGCTCTATAATGTATGCGATGTTATGTACCAGACCGAATGTAGCATACGCATTGAGCGTTGTAAGCCGGTATCAGGTAAACCCAGGGGAGAAGCACTGGATAGCAGTAAAGAACATTCTCAAGTACCTGAGGAGGACTAAGGAGATGTTCTTGGTGTATGGCGGAAAAGACCTCCAGATCGAGGCCTTTGCGGACTCCGGCTTCCAGAGTGACAAGGATGACTCCAAGTCCATGTCGGGTTATGTCTTTACCCTTAATGGAGGGGTGGTCTGTTGGAAGAGTTCCAAGCAGGAGACCGTTGCTGACTCAACAATGGAAGCAGAGTACATAGCTGCTTGTGATGCCGCAAAAGAAGCTGTCTGGATGAAGAAGTTCCTCATAGAACTTCAGGTGGTTCCTACCAGTGTTGATCCAATACCTCTGTATTGTGACAACAACGGCGCTATAGCTTTAGCGAAGGAACCCAGGTCCCATCAGAAATCCAGACACATCTTAAGGCGGCATCACCTGATCAGGGAGATCGTAGATCGCCGGGAGATCGAGGTGAAAAGAGTAGAGACGGAGAATAACATTGCTGATCCATTCACAAAGGCCATTCCTCAGACGCGGTTCGAGAGGCTATTCGAGATGATAGGTCTACGATATGCCAGCTCATGGCCCTAGTGCAAGTGGGAGATTGTTAGTGTATATGCCCTAGGGGCCATTATTGTATCATATTTGTATGTATATTACTTAATGGAAGCTTGGGATATTCATAGTTATATATACAGTCTTGCTAAAAATGGTAGTATGCTACTTGGTTTGTGTCTACTTTAATATGTGCATATGTTTCTTGTAACGTATCACTTATACATATTAGTAGAGCCCATAGGATCTTTGCTTGATTACCAGCGTTGTGATGACAGTCACACCAGTGGGGGCTGGGTAGTTTATAAGCAACATCCTATACTTGTCCCTAGTCGTAGGATTATCGAGACTGGGCATCGATACTCCGGAGTAGACTAGTGTGTACGCTTCTCATCCCAGTTGGGGAGATGGTCTGTCCCACAGCCATCAGTACGTCGTACTAGAGATAGTATACAGGTGCTCGTTAGGTTACGGGTACACCGGACAGGACTCACAGGGGAATTGTTGGATGGTATTATACCAGTCGTCAGTTAACAGTTCCCAGGTGACATGAGTACAGCATAGTCCGCAGACTTGACACTGCTACTTCGCCTCGAGTGTGTTCCACTGTTCTTAGATTGCTACCCTACCATGGCTCAAAGGAGTCGTGCAAACAGGTAGCAGTTGGGTGCAGTCCCGAGCACTTGGAGGCAGTGGCAGTTAGAAAAGATTCGTCTCTCCCGGTATTGGGAGTTGATATCGCGCTGTGTCAGAGAGCCATTATGCAAAGTCCCTGGCCAGGGCAAGCGAGATTTACTGGTAGGTTCCAGTAATTTCTCAGGGTGTAATGGGCTACGCTCCTACACGACTTATACCGCTATTAGGGGACTGACGCTTGCCGCCCCCTAGGCTAGATATGCGATAGTCTTAGACGAACAGACCGGACTGTACGGAGATTGTCACATCAGGCTCAGTAGGAGTTCGGATTGGTTTCCTCATCGGCCTTCTTATCGACATCTACCTGGGGACCGTTACGTACAGCTAGTGCCGCTTGCGGTCTGTGGTTAAACTCACTGCCAGCGTAGTGTCGAGTCTTTAGAGTCCCACACAGAGAGTTTCCCTACTCCAGGCGAAACGATATAGAGGTCGTATGGTTTTACGACAAGGGTTCGGACGCATACGTGTTTAAACGCACGTGCGACGTTCGGACAGTTTTTACTAGACGGCTTTGGTTTAAGCTAGATTCTAGTATCGGGTTATTGGATTTATACAGTCTAAAGTTTTTCCGTGTTTTCACGGATTGGAGGGGCGTTCTCGTAATTTTCCGGGAAGCTTCTAGAAGCATGATGACTTGGGGGTTAAGGTGGCATATGCATTAATTGGATTAACGGTCATGTAGTGATTCATACATTAAGTTAATGATTCATTTAATGTTTTATACGACTCATGTGATGAATCACTTAGTGTATTAATGAAACATGGTAATAATTCATTATTTATTATTTACTTAATATTATTATATGTTTCATATATACACAAATGTATTCATTCATCCAAAAGGATTCTTATCATCACCTTCTCTCTCCTCAAGCTCTCTCATTCTTGAAACCCTAACCCTAACCTCTCATGTGTTGAGATCAAGGGTTAGCTAGACTAATACATCCATAACCTCACTCTATATCCCCTAGGTAGCTTAGATTAGCACTTTGAGCAATCTAGTTATCTCAAGTTAGAGATCAAGCTTGGCGTAGGAGCTCTCGGGTGGATCGTCTTTGACTCGAGGAGGCCGTTGAGGTGCCGATGTTCCAAGGAGCCTACGAGGAGTGGAGGACAGCGATGAAGACCCGAAGGACAAGTAACGTGAGGTATAACTTCGAATTCGAGTAGTTAAACCTCTCGTAGTTTGCTAGTAACGGTTTAGACACGATTCATACGCTCAAGTCCGTGTTACAAAGCTTTGATGATCGTTTTTCATATATTCCGCCTCCCCGCAAGTTCGTGGGGTGTGTGACATGGACTTACAGAGAGCACTGCTCGTGATACTCTGAGCATATCTCCTCCAGCCGAGCCCTCGCGGCATCTAACTTCTGCCTTCGATCCCCCCCGCGAGCTTCGGCGTCGAGCCTCAACTGGTAGCACTCACGGACGAGCGCTTCCGAGCGGTTTAGCCGGCCTGCGGAGATCAGGCCGAAGCGCCTCAGAGACCTTAGCTTGCCTATGGCCTCGTCGAACAGCATTTTGGATAAGGGGTTGTAAAGCTCCGGCGACACCCTCAAGATGGAGTACATCAACAATGCAGGAGGGAAGACCGTCGGGGGAGCAATCGGCCGAAGTGGTCCTCGATCCTGCCGATTACCAACTGCACCGTGTCCTTAATGCAATACGGGTCGTAAAGGACATCCTCGAAGCCTACGATGTCTTCGATGGTGAAGGGGAAGTCCTGCATTTTCTGCGTTTCGGGTGTGAGGAGGAAGCAGACAACAATCCCTCCGTTTTATAGCCAACGACGCCTGGGAGTCCAACAGTCGCCCGCTTCACTCGCAACGCAAGCGCCACGCGGCAAGCGTCGCGCCTCCCCATGTGAAACCGAAACGACGAGTCTCCGGCGCTTCGCCTTCACAGCGCCCTCACGACACGTGTCTTCGATGCTGTCCCACTCCTCGGTGCTCACATGGGAAGGTCGAAAAGAGCCTCACCAAGAGGCAACCGAGCAGCTTCACTGCTCGGTCCTTCCTCATGAAGCTAAGCCCTCAACAAGAGGCAGCCGAGCGGCTACCCTGCTCGGCTATCCCTAGCTGGTAGCTTCCCTACCACACAATGCCGGGGATCAAAGCCCTCGCTAAGAGGCAGCCCTGCAGCTATCCTGCTCGGCTATCCCTGGCCGGTAGCTTCCCTACCTCACAACGCTAGGGATCTAAGCCCTCACTAAGAGGCAGCCCTGCAGCTATCCTGCTCGGCTATCCCTGGCCGGTAGCTTCCCTACCACACAACGCCGGGGATCTAAGCCCTCACTAAAAGGCAGCCCTGCAGCTACCCTGCTCGGCTATCCCAGGCTGGTAGCTTCCCTACCCCACGATGCCAGGGATCACAGCCCTCGCCAAGAGGCAACCCTGCAGCTACCCTGCTCGGCTATCCCTGGCTGGTAGCTTCCTTACCACACAACGCCGGGGATCTAAGCCCTCACTAAGAGGCAGCCCTGCAGCTGCCCTGCTCGGCTATCTCAGGCTAGTAGTTTCCTTACCCCACGATGCCAGGGATCAAAGCCCTCGCCAAGAGGCACCGGACAACAATCCTGTTCGGCCATCCTTAAGGACCCAAAAGCCCTCGAAAGAGGCAACCGCTTAGCACCAACCGTGCTCGGTTATTCCTGGCATGCCACCAGGGATCAAAGCACTCGCCAAGAGGCACCGGACGGCAACCTCGCCCGAACATCCTTAGTAGGCCTCCTACGCCCCTCCCGCGCTAAGGATGAAAAGCCCTCGAAAGAGGCAACCGCTTAGCACCAACTGTGCTCGGTTGTCCCTGGCACACCACCGGGGATCATAGCCCTCGCCAAGAGGCACCGGACGACAACCCCGCTCGGGCGTCCTTAAGGATCAAAGCCCTCGCCAAAAGACACCGAGCAGCTACCCTCCTCGGCCATCTTTAGCCGGCCTCTTACGGCCCCTCCAACGGTTAAGGATCAAAGCTCTCGCCAAGAGGCACCGAGCAGCTACCCTGCTCGGCCATCCTCAGCGGGCCTCTCACGGTCCCTCTCACGCTGAGGTTCAAAGCCCTCGTCAAGAGGCACCAAGCAGCTACCCTGCTCGGCCATCCTCAGCAGGCCTCTCACGGCCCCTCTCGCGCTGAGGATCAAAGCCCTCGCCAAGAGGCACCGAGAAGCTACCCTGCTCGGCCATCCTTAGCCGGCCTCTTACGGCCCCTCCAACGGTCAAGGATAAAAACCCTCACCAAGAGGCACCGAGCAGCTACCCTACTCGACCATCCTCAGCAGGCCTCTCACAGCTCCTCTTACGCTGAGGATCAAAGCCCTTGCCAAGAGACACCAAGCAGCTACCCTGCTCAGCCATCCTCAGCAAGCCTCTCATGGCCCCTATCGTGCTGAAGATCAAAGCCCTCGCCAAGATGCACCGAGCAGCTACCCTGCTCGGTCATCCCCAGTTGGCCAATTACGACCACTCCGACAACTATGGAGCATAAACTCGACAAGAAGAATACAGTCTATCAACCTCTTAGCGATCTACACTTCGACTTCGGGGCCATGGAGATACCGTCTTACCGCCTGCCCTGGAACGCTTGGCAAGAGAGCAGACTCAAGTCGACGCGTAATTGCCAGACAAAAATATGACACAACAGAAAGGCGGTCCCACGCAGATACAAGTGTTCAAACAACAACAAGAAAAATACGCGTGCAAACAGAACTGCAAGAAAAATACCTTTATTCGCAAAAGTTAAAGTTTTTACAAGGTATTGTGGGCTCCCCAGCCTGACAAAGTGCCCGGAGGCCTACCAAATTCCCGAGGAAACAAATAAAAAGAAAAAGAAACAAAAGACGACGGGCCTTAGGCCTCAAGGCCGGGCGCATCCCCGGGAAGCTCAGCGACCGCGGCAGGGGCCTCGGCGTTGCCCTCGCCGAGTATCTCCACCTCAGCCTCGGCCCCGAGGTCCTCTCCCTGCTCCTCGTCCCCACGAAGATATTCGGCTCGGAGATCCTAGTCGGCGAACTCCGGTATCTAAGCCTTGACGGCGTCGAGGGCCTCATGCCAGATGGCGGTAGTGGCCGAGGCTAGGACGGTGTAAAATTCTTCCGATTTTTGGAAGTTCTCCACCGCCTTAGCCGCCAGGAGGTCGGCCCATTTCGCTGCCTCTACTTCCGCCCCCAGCTCCTTTCGGAGGGTGCCCACCGACTTCTTTATGGTGCCGATGAGCGCCTTGGAGTCCTGAAGCTTGGTCTCAGCAGCGTGGGCGGCTTCGCGGAGCGTGGCAGCCTCCCGCTTCGCCGCCACCACTTCCTCTTTCCCAGCCGCCGCCTCCTACTTCGCGGCCACTAGCTCCTGCTTCCCGGCCACCACCTCGGCCTCGAGAGCGGCTGTCATGACCCGAATATTTCGACTCGTGAACGGCACTTAACCACGCTACGTCTACAGGCGTAACGCGACTAAGTAAGCCGAACCCAGAAATCAAAACCATTTAAAAGCAGCGAGTGTTGAAAACATTTAATTAAGACATTTAGAAAACCTTAAATAGTTCAATAAGTTCTTTTAAAGTTACGTTATCATTTAAATAATTTTGGCAGCATTTTCTTTGTAAAAGTAACCCCGAAATCGGGTATAAAACAGGATATGAGTGAAAATGAGATATAATGAAACCAAAACATTCCCAAACGGAAGCAATCACGCCCACTGGAGGAAACCATCATCACAAGAGTAGTATACAACGCCGTAGCGAAGAATGAGCAATAAATAAACATCACAGAATAATAAACTGCAAATAAAAACAGTCGGCTCCCACGAGCTCGACACCAGAATACAAAGAAATATACATCATCGTCCTCACACGGACACTAAGTGTAAGTGCACGGCGGCGCCCCGACCGTCAATCCGACGCCGGAATGCGGAAGCGGTGATAAACTTTAATTTTGCGGACTTAGCAAACCGGCACCACCGCGCACTAAACATCCGGATCGTAACCATTAACAAGTCTAAGCTAACTACAAGATAGGGAAGAGAAGTATACCGACAGATCCGAGTCCTCCGGTCTTCTCGTCGCCGTCCCGATCTCCTGCGGAATGTCCCGTCTCCTCCTCGTCGCCGGAAGTGCACCACATCGCCTACATCGTTTACGGGCTCCCACCTCAATGCCGAGGCAACTCGGGCACGAAGCCGGCTACTCGACGTGCCCAAGAATTGCTGTAGAATATAATGTGGATTGCATGTCTCATTTTGGGATTATGGAGTTGCCATTCGTGGAGGGATGATACAAGACTAATGTGGAGGAGAGAAATGAGATGGTGCAAGAAACTCAAAAAAATGGGAGCCATTCTCATCTCTACCAAGAGAGAGAGAGGAATGGGTATCATATGGAATAATGATCACCATAGGAACACCAACACTCAACAACCAAATCATACAAAGAAATGATCACCAAAAGAGAACCTCACTCTACCACAACCATCATGAAAACCATGTCATATGAAAGTCAAGCCATGATGGAGAAGTCAAGAAGTCAAGGTCAAGGAATGGCTATCATGACACAAGAATATGCAAGGAAACCCCTCCACTAATACTTATTTGCAACAATGCAAATAAGCCCTCCTCCACCAATCTTCGGCCAATGAACGATACAAAGGAAATCGGCCGAAACTAAAAGCAAACTGGCAACTCCAGAAAACTGGTCCCGTAATAAATTACAGGAAAACCCCGATACTGTGCATACACACCCGCATCTGTATTTCGACCGAAATACAAATGCAATGAGACAAAATCTACACTGTACTATATTAGGATCCGGCTTAAACCAAAGCCGGCCAGTAATATCCGTTCGATCCTGATCCGTGCAATACCGCACGTATCTGATCGAACCCTGCCATATATCCATACGGCCTATAGAACAAACTGTCCGATCCTGATCCGTGCAATACCGCACGTATCTGATCGGTCCTTGCCATATCTCCATACGGCCTATAGTACAATCTGTCTGATCCTGATCCGTGCAATACCGCACGTATCTGATCGGACCTTGCCATATCTCCATACGGCCTCTACAACCTTTCGCCCGAAAGCTGAGTAACTGAATGTGGGGGACTCTAAAGACTCGTCAATACTATGGCTGTGGATTTAACCACCAGCACGTCAGAGGTATAAGCCAATACGTGACGGGCCCCCAGCTATTGACCAAAAGGGACGTCGATGAGCGAACTCATCCTGACACCCTACTGAGCCTGTCAGTGACAATATCCGTGCAGTCCGGTCCGTTCGTCTATGAGCATCGCATGGCGGGCCTAGGGGGTTGGTAAAAGTCAGACCCCCAAAAGCGGTACAAGTCGTGTCGGAGTGTAGCCCAGAACACCCTGAGATACTACTGGAATACCTACCAGTAAATCTCCTTGCCTCGGCCGAGGGCTTCGTGTAATGGCTCTCCTAGACACAGCACGACCTCACCCCCAATACCGGGAGAGACGAACCCCTGAAGACACGCTCACTGCCTCCATGTGGCTCGGGACTGTACCCAACTAAAACCTGTTTGCACGACTCCTTTGAGCCGTGGTAGGGTAGTAATCAAAGTACAGTGGGAACTCACACAAGACAAATGACGATCCCCAGGTCGATGAACTAACCTGCATACATGTCACCAGGGAACTGCCATCTGACGTCTGGTATATGACCAACTGGCATGTTCCCGGCGAGTCCTGTCCGGTGTACTCATAACCCAATGAGCACCTGTATACATCTTAGGTGATCCAACTGACACCAGTGGCTTGTGAGACCGGCCACCGCCCCTCGTCGGGGTCTCGACTGTATACACTAGTCTACTATGGAGTATCGATGCCCTGTCTCGAAACTCACACGACTAGGGACCATTTCAGGATATGCTTATAGACTGCCAGCTCCCACGTATATGATCGCCCTCATACTGCTGGTGGTCAAGCAAGAATCCTAGGGGCTCTATCAACGTGTAATAGCGACGTGTCATGTCACCTGAAACAGTACACGATGATAAAGGTAAACCTGATAGCATACTATCATCTCGAGTAAGACTGTCCTACCGGGATAGGTCCTCCCTCAATCACCGCAATCACGTACCTGTGATCCAATAATTGACTCTGAGGGCATTATCTCCAACAATCTCCCACTTGCACTCAAGGCTAATTATTGCGATGTCGCATACTCACAGCCCGTGTGATACCGAACACCCAACTCCTCTACTAGCCAGTCTCACAAAGCTCGTTTGCGAAACTCTTGCGTTCGAGGAATAACCTCAGTGAGTGGATCCGCCTTGATGTCTCTTTCTATGTCTCTCTATATCTCAAGTTCGCGGAGAAACCCATCTCCCGAAATGAGCAATACCTGTCTTAGAATGTGTCTGGATGTCTGATGGGACATAGCTCATAAATGAACTCTAAATCCAAACTTCTTAGACTGTATCGTCAACTGAACTTAATCAGTATCCTGCGCCATGCCTCCCTCAGTATTGCCTTGGACCACCTGTCCAAAATACTGCCCCTCGTCAGAAGGAAAACTATAACTCTGACAACCTCCTTGTCGTCCATGTCACCTTGGAAGCCTGGAATGATAACTGTCTCCCGAATGAGGCTGTCGTTATCATATCCCTAGAACATTCACTTATGTTCTAAAACTGCTTCCGACTGTTTCTCCAGGATTGGATTAATGTCAACTTATTGCACCTACTGCAAGAACAACATCTGGTGTGGTACTTGACATCTCATGATTGACACAATTGCCTAAGCAAGTGATCTGCCAATCATGCGCATCCCTCTCTACTTTAGTCTGAAAGACACCTTTAGAGAGGGTGACTCCATCACCTGCTGGTACACTACCGTGCCAGGAGTCGTCCATTCTAAATACTCTTAGAATGCTGTCAATTACCCTGATTGGGAAACCACCCAAATCTAGATCTAAAACCATAGATCTAGTAACCAGTATGTTTGATATAATGTCCAAGTCCCATATAGAGAAACCACTGTGTGACGACCAAAGTATAACCGACTGTAGTATAGGAGTTTCTTTTCCTATTCTGTGTATGTCATCCAAATACCAGGATATCACACCCTACTACCTTCTCAACAGATCCATCCCCTATTCTGATGAAGTCAAACCCATGACTGTCACGTCAGAAATAGATGATCTATCTCCGCTACATCTGCTTTAGTCTATAAATAGACATAAGCTACCTGTCCACCAATGCTTCCGCTGCTCCCACTGTCTACGACAACCCTCTGGCAGAGTCATACACACGTACACTTCTGAAGCGAGTTCAGAACGACGCTATACTCATCCTCCTGCCGGGTCTCGTAACCTGGAACAACAGCAATGGTAATAGTGGGTAAACAAGAACTTCCCTGTCACCGTCCTTGAGGCTACCGTAGTACCTCTCGGGTGCCTGAAGTTACCCACCAAATCTGCGGAGTGGCCAATGGAATGTCAATCCAGATTGAATCTTTAGGTTCCTTATCAAATCTTCAGTAATCGTTTGTGGTTCTGGAATCACTTCCAGTTCTACCATACTCCCACTATTGTTTTCTGAAAAAATCCATTTTTAATAAAACTGTGGCGAGTATAGAACAATATTGCTATTGTTCATCCAGATGGTAGAAGGTCAACCCTCGTCACAGCATGGGTCAACCCACAAACAGCCATTACAGAAACGTGCCTTGAGTTATCCAGAGTCTGGTTTTAATCATAAGCTGGACAACTCCCCGTACCTTAACAACGTCAAGATACGAACTGTTCTATATCCCATATAGGACCAGAGGAACTGATTTAACTGAACCAGATCCAAATCATGCAACTGTCTCCAGTGCATGTCAACTAAATGGAAGGAGGCCGATCAACGTTACTCAACTTAGGAATGCTTCCAATTATGAGTAACCTGAAAGAGAAGCAAGTTCTCTTAGTTACTACTACCAACCGAATACCATACACAAGTATCTACATCTTCGATCTCTTTGAAGAATCCCGATACTTGCTACACCTGGTTCTCTACTCTATTCAAATACCTACAACTTCTCAAAATTCGGACCCTGTGTTTCCACGAAACACTTGTCTAAAAACTAGAGAAGTCATAAGTAAACAGAATATAGTACGAGGACCAACCCCTCTGTCCTGATGGACCCTGGACAACATACAATACTCTGTATAAGTCCCTTGAGTCTGATAACTCATTCACTGTGTGTCGTAGGTTGAAAACTGTACTTATGGTTAAGAAGAATTACACCGCTGTTTAATGCTCCTTACCTAACCATCCACTGATATAGGTAAATGTCGTCGACATAATTTCAAAAAGTATATCTCACTCTATGAAAATAGACGTACAGATATATCGATTTGAAATTGGTGCATAATAGCGGATATTCAAAACCAAATATTTGCCGACCGGCAAACAACCCAGGTGATTTCCTCAAATATCACCGATTACAACGAATCCCGATATAATGAGGATGATCACCCAATTCCCAATAACCTACTCCCACTCATCATCTGTAAAACGATACAGATGTGAGAATCATACTTGGTAAATACATACCCTGGAGCAAGTATCTAACTGGGAAATCAGTTTTCGTTTAACAGTACACAGTGAAACTGAAACATTGAAATGTTTCGATGGGGTATCCTGGTATTCCTAGTAATGCCTCTTCCAGTATTCAGATTCACAACTGTAACCGTGTAATTCTTTGCCACCTCTCCAAATCCCTTCATTTGTCTTTAGTCTTTACCTTCTGCACACCCCTTTAGGCCAAATGGTTTTCTTCCTTCCCTACCGTTCGGCACCAGCCTATGGTTTGGAAGAAGACTATCCAATAAGCATAATGGGTGTACTGTCCTAATCCTAGGAACACTCGCAATGCGAGAGAAGGTGAAGATAAAAGACTCCTGAATAAATCTTATTCCTATTTCTCCTGAACCAGAATCCATCCCCGAACTGGAACAAGTTCCTTTCGAGTTCGTATATAACCATACGATGGAGTATCCAATAAACTGTGGATCTTCGTAGTGATACGGAGTGTCCTGGAGAAATACAAAGGTGATTTTAGGATTGGCGAAGAAGAACTTGGTTTGGTCGTGAATATCTGTTGCAATTTACTTTGCCCTCTTACTAATCCCTTGCTTTGTCTCAACTTAATACCTTCTGCACACCATCGTTATGCTAATTGGTTTTCTTCCTTCCCTACCGGTCGGCACCAGCCTAAGGTTTGGAAGAAGACAATCCAATTTGCGTAATAGGTGTACTACCCCTAAACCAAGGAGTACTCGTAACCTGAGAGAGGGTAAAAGGAAAAGACAACTGAATAATCCTATCCGTTTTCTCCAGAACCAGAAACCATCCTCGAATAAATTCTTTCGAGTTCGTATCTAACCATACGATGGTTTTGTCCAATGGAAGTGGACGTTCGTAGTGAAACGGGGTGTCCTGGAGAAAAGGGTAAAAGTAGGAGCGGCAATGAGGTTTGCAACTCTGATAATCCAAAAGCCAGTGTTTAAGAAGGTTCGGTCAACTTGGTCTCTGAGTCAAAATCTTAGGGTTGGGTCAATGGTCGCTGCCAAAGAGAGAGAGAGAAAAGAAACCCTCAGCGTGCACTCTAACCTAGATCAGAATGGTTACCAATTTATCTAATCTGGAATCCTCCCACTGTACCTCAAATTCTCCTCCAAACCTGAAAGAAGAATTAGTCGGGGTCACCCGAGGAGTATACCAACTCATCAGTGGGAATCGGGATCCAACTATCATCGCATGATAACGTGACGGAATCCGCTCACATCATCACACTCTAGAAGGTATGCGCATATCTGGCAAGTTTCAGTTCTTTTGAAACTCCCGATGTGATTTCTGCCCCATGCTCTTATGACCTTGACTTTGGCCAACATATCATAAGTCACATGTCAAGTTCCACCCGTCATTCTCCAGGTTAATCTGAATCCACCCGTACATACCCTTGACTTTGGCCAAAATGGCAGTACGACTGTCCCAAACCAACGCATCTATCTATGCTGCATATGAATACCCCAATAGCTACCAATCACTGTGCCTTGACTTTGGCCAACATACACAGCTTGAATACTATTGACCACCCATATGAAACGACGGAGGGCTACGAATGGTTTCTGGTGAAAACCTTTAACGTAGTGAACTTGATATCGTTGAAGGAACGGATAGCCTTTTTTAAAAATATAGTGACGAAAACCGTTGCTAAAGAGGTCACTCCCGGTGAAGGGATCTCGGCTCTTTCCCCGTAGAATGGGATGCAGGATATACCAAATGAATACCGCGATGCAAAGCGAAAGTAATCGGCTATAGTGAAGTTAATGCCCTGACGCAAACTTCTGTCCAAGGGGTCACTCCCGGTGAAGGGATCTCGGCCCTTGCCTCGTCGACTGAGGAGCAGGATATTCCAACTGAATATCACGATGCAAAACAAAAGTGAACGTCCTTGCAATAACAGCTTTTTGAAAAAGTGTTCCAACAACATCAGATTAGGTTTGTTTTTAACTTGCATTGATCCGAATCAATGCAGTCCCATCAATTGATCACACCACAAAGAATGAAAATATACTGATGTACGTATATGCCATCCGCATTCGCCACTGGGTCCCGTCATTACCCGTTAGGTTAGCTAACTAACGACAGAGCGGGGACTGGACTAGCGCGGATGTAAAACATATACAACATCTACTAATATATATACCAATATATTATATTTCGCTCAAGGCGTGAAAAGAAATGCAACATCACAGAAAATGAACAGCATCACAGAAACAATACAGATATCTGGGATCCCCGGGTTTCACAGAGCCGCTGAAACCCGACGTTCCCCTGGTCGTGTGGATAGCCTGTGCAATGAAATCCTAGACCCCTACGGGCGCGGCAAGTCACCCGCCAAAACCTGAAGCGAGGCAGCCCCCTTCAGTACCGTGAATGGACCACCCAGCACTTCACGGAATCCGGCAACTTGGGCACCCCTCCTAGGTCAACCTGTACCCCCTACGAGTGCGGCGAATAGCCCGCCAATCCTAGAGTGAAGCCCCCTCCGTCTCAATACCATGAGACGCGGGCTTGTTGCCCTCCAGAACCCGGCTATCCGTGCACCCCTCCGCGGGGTAATCCTAGTACAGAAAGTAAAATATACATACACCGGGTACAACGACCGCAACCTGGCCGTGCCCCAAAATAATAATACAATCAGGCAGTGACGGCAGTCCACATGTCGGACGCTCGCCCCGCAATATCAAATGTACATAATACAACAAAACTGTACTAGCATTGCATCCAGGCTATCCCCCACGACCGATCCGCAACATCACAGCATAAACATAGAACATCAACGTGAAAGTCACGTTCGCAAATCCGTCTAACCGGGCTATAGCAGTTAGACCGGATTTACCGATCAAGTGACATTCACGGTCGCAGATATAATGTAAATACTGTGAAAAATGTGTTTAAAATTTTCCGATTGACCAAAAATTAACAAGTGGGCCCCCAATCAAAACTGTAGCACTCACAGAAAACCTGGGCCCAATTTTAACATTCCAAAACCCATATTTTAAACCCAGAAAGCCTCTGTAAAAAATTGGTGCAGTGATCCCCACAGTGTGCAGCGGAAGGGCGGCGGGAAGGGGGTTTTCGCGGCGGTTCCACGCTCCCACTGTGGAGTCACCTCATCGAATTTTTACAGAGCTCTTAGATTTTCCAGTACATCAATATTTTACAACCTGAAAAATTTTTCGAGACCAAAATATTTCAACAGAAACTGATGCGAACAAAAAATGCAAGTTTTGGAATTTTGGTCGATCGGAAATGCAAAACACATCAAACGAAGCTAGACGAAGTTAATGGCGAGGCTCTGATACCACTATAAGTGCACGGCGGCGCCCCGGCCGTCAATCCGACGCCGGAATGCGGAAGCGGTGATAAACTTTAATTTTGCGGACTTAGCAAACCGGCACCACCGCGCACTAAACATCCGGATCGTAACCATTAACAAGTCTAAGCTAACTACAAGATAGGGAAGAGAAGTATACCGACAGATCCGAGTCCTCCGGTCTTCTCGTCGCCGTCCCGATCTCCTGCGGAATGTCTCGTCTCCTCCTCGTCGCCGGAAGTGCACCACATCGCCTACATCGTTTACGGGCTCCCACCTCAATGCCGAGGCAACTCGGGCACGAAGCCGGCTACTCGACGTGCCCAAGAATTGCTGTAGAATATAATGTGGATTGCATGTCTCATTTTGGGATTATGGAGTTGCCATTTGTGGAGGGATGATACAAGACTAATGTGGAGGAGAGAAATGAGATGGTGCAAGAAACTCAAAAAAAAGGGAGCCATTCTCATCTCTACCAAGAGAGAGAGGGGAATGGGTATCATATGGAATAATGATCACCATAGAAACACCAACACTCAACAACCAAATCATGCAAAGAAATGATCACCAAAAGAGAACCTCACTCCACCACAACCATCATGAAAACCATGTCATATGAAAGTTAAGCCATGATGGAGAAGTCAAGAAGTCAAGGTCAAGGAATGGCTATCATGACACAAGAATATGCAAGGAAACCCCTCCACTAATACTTATTTGCAACAATGCAAATAAGCCCTCCTCCACCAATCTTCGGCCAATGAACGATACAAAGGAAATCGGCCGAAACTAAAAGCAAACTGGCAACTCCAGAAAACTGGTCCCGTAATAAATTACAGGAAAACCCCGATACTGTGCATACACACCCGCATCTGTATTTCGACCGAAATACAAATGCAATGAGACAAAATCTACACTGTACTATATTAGGATCCGGCTTAAACCAAAGCCGGCCAGTAATATCCGTTCGATCCTGATCCGTGCAATACCGCACGTATCTGATCGAACCCTGCCATATATCCATACGGCCTATAGAACAAACTGTCCGATCCTGATCCGTGCAATACCGCACGTATCTGATCGGACCTTGCCATATCTCCATACGGCTATAGTACAATCTGTCCGATCCTGATCCGTGCAATACCGCACGTATCTGATCGGACCTTGCCATATCTCCATACGGCCTCTACAACCTTTCGCCCGAAAGCTGAGTAACTGAATATGGGGGACTCTAAAGACTCGTCAATACTATGGCTGTGGATTTAACCACCAGCACGTCAGAGGTATAAGCCAATACGTGACGGGCCACCAGCTATTGACCAAAAGGGACGTCGATGAGCGAACTCATCCTGACACCCTACTGAGCCTGTCAGTGACAATATCCGTGCAGTCCGGTCCGTTCGTCTATGAGCATCGCATGGCGGGCCTAGGGGGTTGGTAAAAGTCAGACCCCCAAAAGCGGTACAAGTCGTGTCGGAGTGTAGCCCAGAACACCCTGAGATACTACTGGAATACCTACCAGTAAATCTCCTTGCCTCGGCCGAGGGCTTCGTGTAATGGCTCTCCTAGACACAGCACGACCTCACCCCCAATACCGGGAGAGACGAACCCCTGAAGATACGCTCACTGCCTCCATGTGGCTCGGGACTGTACCCAACTAAAACCTGTTTGCACGACTCCTTTGAGCCGTGGTAGGGTAGTAATCAAAGTACAGTGGGAACTCACACAAGACAAATGACGATCCCCAGGTCGATGAACTAACCTGCACACATGTCACCAGGGAACTGCCATCTGACGTCTGGTATATGACCAACTGGCATGTTCCCGGCGAGTCCTGTCCGGTGTACTCATAACCCAATGAGCACCTGTATACATCTTAGGTGATCCAACTGACACCAGTGGCTTGTGAGACCGGCCACCGCCCCTCGTCGGGGTCTCGACTGTATACACTAGTCTACTATGGAGTATCGATGCCCTGTCTCGAAACTCACACGACTAGGGACCATTTCAGGATATGCTTATAGACTGCCAGCTCCTACGTATATGATCGCCCTCATACTGCTGGTGGTCAAGCAAGAATCCTAGGGGCTCTATCAACGTGTAATAGCGACGTGTCATGTCACCTGAAACAGTACACGATGATAAAGGTAAACCTGATAGCATACTATCATCTAGAGTAAGACTGTCCTACCGGGATAGGTCCTCCCTCAATCACCGCAATCACGTACCTGTGATCCAATAATTGACTCTGAGGGCATTATCTCCAACACTAAGTCCAGTACATATATGGTAGATGGAGAATAATAGATACAAAAGCGGTACAATAAAAGTAATCAGATACCACAACCCACCTAAAAGCAAAACAGCTCTCGCACCAACTGTAGTGGTATCTGTAGCCAAAAGATGCAAAAAGGCAGCCTGCCGCGACTACTCCGAGGGGCAACCTGCAAATACTGTGGCACAACGGGAGTGAGTTGCCAACTCGTGAATAGAGATAACATATAAAGGTAATCGCGAGCATGCACGTACTGCGCTACTCTATCATATGCCAGCAGATGATATCAATGCATGATAAGCAGTATGTGCAATAGTCATGCATGTGCTCTATCAGGTAAAATAACTACAGGATGAGATACATGATAATCAATGCTGAGCATGGGATAAATAACATCTACACGGAATATCAACGTGGAAAATAATCGGTGCCCCAAAACTGCACCTAAATCCCAAATAAACTCAGGCGTCGGCACTCTCTTCGGCCCTCAAATCCTGTACATCTCGGAGAATCACGAGTGCCCAACATTGACACTCAAAATATCATAAAATACTCGTGTCCAGCATCGACACGCAAATCCTCATATACCGGGCTCCGTAAGTCCGGATCAGCCCACGGGCTCCGTCTGCGGTATCGGCCCTCGGCCCCGGCAGTACGGATCATCCCACATCCATCTCTCGACTCTGGTCAGTATCCTCCGGATAACCGCCAGGTCCAACCAATCACCGGTAGGTACTCGCCACCCTGCTAGGCTTATCATCTACTCCACGAAAAACATTTCTCGCCCCAGGGAACCATACCGGGTCCGCCACGAACCCGCAAACGGATCATCCAACTCCTCGAATCGGGTTTCAAACACACGTCTCAGCACCGAGAAAACGCGTGGTGGACGCACCAAAATATCATATCACGAGGAACCGGTTTTTTCAAATAGTGCATCTTTTCTTAAATAATCCCACGGTCCTCAAAACCAGAAATCACATGAAAATCCAACACCAAGAAGTAAATCAAATGCGATGTGCTATGTACATCAAGCCATAATATAGGTACAAGGGGAAACCGCTTTTAAAAATAGTTTCCGTTTTTAAAGACATCATGCGGCTCCCAATTTCTATGAAAATCATATCGAATCATATGTGAAATGAACTACAACAATATAATCATGGCAGTTCTACAGTGAGTGTGTCATGGCAATTACTAACGGTGTGTGTGTAACATGCAGATTAGTGCTCGTGCAACATGAACCGTTAGTAATAGTGCGGTGTTCTATCAATTCTAAGTTTACTTACATTTAGCAAGGAATGCAGTATGCAATGACAGTCAATGGGGTAAATGCAACATATAACTATAAGGTCCTATCAGCCCTGATGCATAACGCCATGCGGGCGATATCCCCGTAGATGTTAAATCTACTCACCGAAGTCTCGCGCTAAGTGTAGCCGACGACTTGCTTCCCCTTCTTCGCAGCGTCCGTCTCACTCGCCTGCGAACCTAGAATCACACAATATATCACATATAAGCTCAAATCCACAAAAAACGTGATATTAAGGTCAAACTAGAAACCCGCGTCGCAAACCAAGCGCGCGTGCGCGCGATACGCTAAAACGTGTGATTACGCGCCTGAAACTACCCCGATGCGTCGCGATACGCAGAAACCCCAAACCCATACACGTATCACGCGTGTCGCGAAGGTTTAAAATACGAGAAATAGGTATATAGCTCCAGATTTTTCTACAGCAAGAATCAAATAAAATTATACATGCCATGAGTCTAAGGGCTGCAGCAGACACCAATGGAGCCAAACCCAAACCCTCCCCATCTGGCCGCAATTTGCGGCCAGAATTAATATTCCGGCGGCTACGGTACGGATTTTGGGGGTCGTGTTCTACCTGGGGGATCAGCACCTAACAACTATAATGCAGTCATCTCAAAATTATTCTGAACTCACTGGGTCAATAGCAGTTTACAGAAAGTCAAAATTTGCTTTAAAACGATGAATTTGCATCAAATTGGGATCTGGTGGTATTTTAGTGCAATTGGGGGCTAAGCTAGGTTAACATGGCCCTAACAACACTCCATCAACTTACAAAATCCAGTTCAAACATCACCTGGTTAAGTTTCCCCTTAATCACCACATAAAGCACTAAATACACAAAACTATCGCTAATCGAAGCTAACTACACAATTAAGTGAAAGTAGGAATAAGTTTAGAGGTTATACCCTCAAGGAATCTCACAAGCAAGTAGAAGGAGAAGAAGAAGAGGGAATGGAGCTGCTGGGGTGCTGTTGCTGCTGCCTGGAGCTGTTGCTGCTGCCTGTAGCTGCTGCTGCAGTTGCCTGAGCTGCTGTTGCTGAGGCTGGAGTTGCTGCTGCTGAGTTTGCTGCCGCTGCTGCTGTGAGGGGTGTGTGTGTGAGTGTATGAGTGAGAGGTTGAGAGAAACAACACAAGAATGAGAGGAAAAGAAAAGATAATCCCCAAGGTCAACCCCTCCACTCTCTCTCTTCATTAAATGCAAACATGACTTTTGCCATGATGCATTCTCTCTCTCTCATTCTCACCAAGTCAACACTCCAAAAGGAAATTCAAATTAAAGCAATCATCAATTAACTAATTAGACTTAATTAAAACCCAAAAGACTTAATCCCCATGATTAAACCCACCATGGTTGCTAATCATGGTATTACCTCATTTTTAAACCCTAGTTACATGCACATGTGTGTGCAAGCCTAGGAAAATTCTAGAAAAATATTTATTAAATTTGGAAAAATATTTGGAACTCAATTTGGTAAACTTTTTGTTAAAAACCCTATATTTAAATATAATTAGCCACTAAACACATCCTAAGGTGTTACAATCCCCCCTTAAAAGAAATTCGTCCCCGAATTTGAAATATAAAGCTACGCATACCTTCAAAGAGATGAGGGAACTTGTTCCGCATCTCGCCCTCGGCTTCCCAAGTGATCTCTTCGCCACTCGGGCTGCACCACAGCACCTTCACTAATGGCAAGACCCTCGATCTAAATTTCTTCACCTACCGGTCCAATATCACGACTGGCTGCTCGGTGAACGAAAGGTCGCGCTCGAGCTGAACGGTCTGATGCTGAATCATATGCGAAGGGTCATGTAGGTATATGCGAAGTATCGACACGTGGAACACGGGGTGAACATCTGGGAAGTCGGGTGGAAGAGCCAAATGATAAGCCACTGCGCCCACACGCTCGAGGACCTCGAAGGGACCTATTAATCTAGGGCTAAGCTTCCCCTTCCGTCCAAACCTCATCACTCCCTTCATCGGAGAGACCCTCAGAAAAACGTGATCTGCAACTGCGAACTCTAATCTGCGGCGGCGCCTATCATTGTACGATCTCTGCCTGCTCTGAGCTGTCCTCATCCTGTCTCGAATCAGCTGTATTTTCTCGTCTCCTGTACGATCTGGGGCCCAAAATACTGCTCTCACTGAGCTCTGTCCAGCAGACGGGCGATCTACATCTCCTCCCATACAGAGCCTCGAAAGGTGCCATCTGAATAGTATCCTGGAAACTATTGTTGTAGGAGAACTCCACCAAGGGTAAATGATGATCCCAGCTACCACCAAAGTCTAAAACGCACGCTCGGAGCATGCCCTCAAGAGTCTGAATCGTCCGCTCTGACTGGCCATCGGTCTGCGGATGAAATGCTGTGCTAAAACTCAAGCGTGTGCCCAAAGCCTCCTGATGTCTCTGCCATAGTCGGCTGGTAAACTGGGTGCCTCTGTCGGACACGATACAAGTCGGGACTCCATGCAGTCGTACTATCTCGTCGATATAAATCTGGGCGTACTGCGCAAATCCGAAAGTCGTCTTCACTGGCAGGAAGTGAGCCGCTTTCGTTAAACGATCCACGATCACCCAAATGGAGTCATACCCTCGCCTAGTCCTGGGTAGACCCACAACGAAATCCATCGAAATTTGCTCCCATTTCCACTCCGGAATGGGTAACGGCTGTAGCTCCCCCGCGGGCCTCTGGTGCTCGGCCTTGACTTGCTGACAAGTCAGGCATCTCGACACGAAATCTGCGATGTCCTTCTTCATTCCGTCCCACCAGTAAACATCTCTCATATCATGATACATCTTGGTGGAACCGGGATGGACGCTGTACACCGATCGATGTGCCTCATCGAGAATCTCACGCCGCAGCCCCTCAGCATCTGGTATGCACAGTCTAGTCCTAAATCTCAGCATCCCCTGATCATCGATCACGAACTCTGAAAATCTGCCCTATCCAATCTGCGTCCTGATCTCTGAACATCGGTCATCACTGTGTTGTGCCTCATGTACACGGTCAAGCAATTGTGGGCGTGCACGAACATACGCAATTTGTCCTCCGATCGGCGTGAACTCGAACTGCACTCGGCTGTCGCATAATATCTGCCAATCTGCCGACGACTGCCCCTGTACTGCGCTCAAACAAGATAGACTACCCCCGGGCCTCCTGCTCAAAGCATCCTCCACCACATTCGCCTTGCCTCGGTGATACAAGATCTCACAGTCGTAATCTTTCACTAACTCCATCCATCGGCGCTGTCTAAGGTTCAGGTCTCGCTGCAGAAATATATACTTTAAACTCTGGTGATCAGTGAATATCTGGCACGACTCGCCGTATAGGTAATGTCGCCAGATCTTAAGTGCAAAGACCACTGCAGCCATCTCCAAATCGTGAGTGGGGTAGTTCTGTTCATGTTTCTTCAATTGTCGCGAAGCATACGCGATCACCCTGTTATGCTGCATCAGTACACACCCTAGCCCCACTCGAGAAGCATCACAATAGACCACAAATCCGCCTGATCCCGAAGGTAATGATAACACCGGTGCCGTAGTCAGCCGAGTCCGTAGCTGCTGAAAACTGTGCTCGCACTCCTCCATCCAATCGAAAGGAACTCCCTTCCTGGTCAACCCGGTCAAAGGTGAAGCAATACTGGAGAAGTCCTGCACAAATCGCCTGTAGTAACCGGCCAACCCCAAAAAGCTGCGAATCTCCGTAACTGATGTGGGTCTGGGCCAATGCTGAACGACTTCGATCTTCCTCGGGTCTACACATATACCGTATCGTGAAATCACATGCTCCAAGAAGTCTACGCTGTCCAGCCAGAAAGCACACTTGGAGAATTTCGCGTAAAGCTGGTGCTCCCTCAAAGTCAGCAGTGTAATCCGCAGGTGCTGCTCATGCTCCTCACTACTCCGGGAATACACCAAGATATCGTCAATGAATACTATGATGAACAGATCCAAATATGGCCGGAAAATACGGTTCATCAAGTCCATGAATGCTGATGGCGCATTGGTGAGTCCGAATGACATCACCAAAAACTCATAATGGCCGTAGCGCGTACGGAAAGCTGTCCTAGGAATGTCCTCCTGTCGAACCCGCAGCTGATGATATCCCGATCGTAAATCGATCCTCGAAAAGTATCCTGCCCCCTGAAGCTGGTCGAACAAATCGTCGATACATGGTAAGGGATATCTGTTCCGCACTGTCACCCTGTTCAGCTGGCGGTAGTCGATACACAGACGCAAACTGCCGTCCTTCTTCTTGACGAACAAGACTGGAGCACCCCAAGGAGAAACACTGGGTCGAATAAGTCCCTTATCCAGCAAATCTTGCAACTAAACCTTCAATTCTCGAAGTTCCGCCGGGGCCATCCGATAAGGCGGTATGGAAATAGGCCCCGTGCCAGGAACCAAATCAATACAGAAAGAAATGTCGCGCTCGGGCGGTAGCCCAGGAAGCTCGTCAGGGAACACATCAGGAAACTCGCTAACAACCGGAACCTGATCCAATGGAACCTCTGTAGCGCTAGCATCGCAAACATAGGCGAGAAATCCCTGACATCCCTTCCTCAAAAGCTGTCCAGCGCGAAAAGAAGAAATCACACCGTGAGGGGCGGTACCACGGTCCCCCAACACCACAAAAACTGACTCGCCGGGAAAACAGAATCTAACTGTCTTCTCACGGCAGTCCACAGAAGCATAGCATGTGGCTAACCAATCCATGCCCAAAAGGACGTCGAAGTCTAACATCTCAAGAAGGATCAAGTCGATAGGCAACTCTCTCTCGCCAATACAGACGGTACAGGATCGGAACACGTGCCTAGCAACAAACGACTCTCCCACGGGGCTGGTTACAACAAGCGGCTGATCAAGCAAACCGGACTCTCTACCCAAACTTGACATAAAGTGTATGGATACGTACGAGTGCGTGGATCCGGGATCGAACAACACATGTGCATCAACAGAACATACTGGAAGGATACCTGAGACCACCGCATTGGACGCCTGCGCGTCCCGATGCGTCAAAGCAAAAACCTGCGCCTGTCCTCCACCGGTGACTGACTGCCCTCTGCCTTGGTCATCTCGCCCTCTCGGAGCAACTCCTCCACGCCCACGACCTCTCTGTGTATGAGTCTGACGCGGAGCAACGGTAGGTACAACAGGCAACGCCCTCTGGGGTGGTGAAGGTGGTAAGGTAACATGCGGTGCTGCTGCCTCCCTTCGGTGTATCTCAGGACAATCTCTAACGAGGTGAAGTAGACTGCCGCATCTAAAGCAACCCTGCGGCGACTGCTGGCTCTCCCGTGGATATGAGCTAAACATCTGGCCTCGTCCCGAATCTCTGCCACTCCTCATACCAGAACGGTACCTGTCGCGGCGTCTGAATGTCTGTCTCCGTGTGGATATACTAGTACGAACTCTCTTCGGCTTTGGAACTACCGAAGCCTCAGCAAGGCGCTCCTCGACTAATAGGGTTGCGTCTACCGCTGCTGCATATGTCTCGTAATGCTGCGTGCTGATCGCAAGGAACGGTAGTGTGAGCAAGCTTCAGACAAATCTCTTAACTCACATCTCCTCGGCAGCCACTAAATACGGGGCATAAACTGCTAGCTCTGTGAACAGCACATCATACTCTGCCACTGACATCTCCGGAGTCTGGCGTAAGGACTCGAACCTGCGTGCTCTAGCATCTCTGACACTCAGTGGGAGGAAGCAGGCAAGGAACAGTGCCACGAACTCTGTCCAGGTCATAGGAGGAAGACCTGCCGCTCTGCCCTTCTCAACTGAGTCACACAACTTCTGCGCAAGACCTTCCGGGTGAAAGCTCGCGAACTCAACCCATCTCGCATCTGCGCATCTGAGGGAACGGCATATCCGGGCTATCCTATCAATGAAAGACTATGGGTCCTCGGCTGTATTGGTGCCTGTGAAGAACGGAGGCTTCAGCCTCATGAACTCTGATATAGATACTGTAATCACCTCTGTGGCTGCAGGGGCAACTGGCTGTGCGGTAGGTACTATCGCGGTCTCTGTAACGGGTGGAGCTACCTCTGGTCCCTGCGCTCGAAGCGTCTCAACTAGCGATCCTATCATCTGGCGCATCTCCTGCATGCTGGATCCCACCGTCTGGCGCATCTCCTGCATACCAGCCCCTATCGTGGCGATCAGATCTGTCACGGGAGGAACAACCTGCTCGGGAACAACCGGTGTACTGCCCGGATCAGTCCTCGTCTCAGACGAATCAACTCGAATCTCGGCCCTCGCGGCCGCTCTCTGCGCCCTCGTAGTTTTTGACGGCATAATGGCTGAAAGAAAATTAGGATCCGATAAGAATACGGAAATCGAATCACAAGAATATATATACTCAAGAAGGAATTTAAATCAATAAGTCCTAAGGTCGCCTTGGCGGAGTACCGTGTAGTGAGTATGCCGCGGAACATACACACGCTACGCCACTCTGCTTCAGCTACCTACTCCATCATACCAAGGTCATCCTACACTCCGAAAGGTAAAACCTACGCTCTGATACCAACTTTGTCACGACCCGAATATTTCGACTCGTGACCGGCACTTAACCACGCTATGTCTACAGGCGTAACGCGACTAAGTAAGCCGAACTCAGAAATCAAAACCATTTAAAAGTAGCGAGTGTTGAAAACATTTAATTAAGACATTTAGAAAACTTTAAATAGTTCAATAAGTTCTTTTAAAGTTACGTTATCATTTAAATAATTTTGGCAGCATTTCCTTTGTAAAAGTAACCCCGAAATCGGGTATAAAACAGGATATGAGTGAAAATGAGATATAATGAAACCAAAACATTCCCAAACGGAAGCAACCATGCCCACCGGAGGAAACCATCATCACAAGAGTAGTATACGACGCCGTAGAGAAGAATGAGCAATAAATAAACATCACAGAATAATAAACTGCATATAAAAACAGTCGGCTCCCACGAGCTCGACACCAGAATACAAAGAAATATACATCATCGTCCTCACACGGTCACTAAGTCCAGTACATATATGGTAGATGGAGAATACTAGATACAAAAGGGGTACAATAAAAGTAATCAAATACCACAACCCACCTAAAAGCAAAACAGCTCTCGCACCAACTGTAGTGGTATCTGTAGCCAAAAGATGCAAAAAGGCAGCCTGCCGCGACTACTCCGAGGGGCAACCTGCAAATACTGTGGCACAACGGGGGTGAGTTGCCAACTCGTGAATAGAGATAACATATAAAGGTAATCGCGAGCATGCACGTACTGCGCTACTCTATCATATGCCAGCAGATGATATCAATGCGTGATAAGCAGTATGTGCAATAGTCATGCAAGTGCTCTATCAGGTAAAATAACTACAGGATGAGATACATGATAATCAATGCTGAGCATGGGATAAATAACATCTACACGGAATATCAACGTGGAAAATAATCGGTGCCCCAAAACTGCACCCAAATCCCAAATAAACTCAGGCGCTGGCACTCTCCTCGGCCCTCAAATCCTGTACATCTCGGAGAATCACGAGTGCCCAACATCGGCACTCAAAATATCATAAAATACTAGTGTCCAGTATCGACACGCAAATCCTCATATATCAGGCTCCGTAAGTCCGGATCAGCCCACGGGCTCCGTCTGCGGTATCGGCCCTCGGCCCCGGCAGTACGGATCATCCCGCATCCATCTCTCGACTCTGGTCAGTATCCTCCGGATAACCGCCAGGTCCAACCAATCACCGATAGGTACTCGCCACCCTGCTAGGCTCATCGTCTACTCCACGAAAAACATTTCTCGCCCGGGGAACCATACCGGGTCCACCACGAACCCGCAAACGGATCATCCAACTCCTCGAATCGGGTTTCAAACACACGTCTCAGCACCGAGAAAACGCATGGTGGACGCACCAAAATATCATATCACGAGGAACTGGTTTTTTCAAATAGTGTATCTTTTCTTAAATAATCCCACGGTCCTCAAAACAAGAAATCACATGAAAATCCAACACCAAGAAGTAAATCAAATGCGATGTGCTATGTACATCAAGCCATAATATAGGTACAAGGGGAAATCGCTTTTAAAAATAGTTTCCGTTTTTAAAGACATTATGCGGCTCCCAATTTCTATGAAAATCATATCGATGTTTGGTCCACGTTACCTCTCCCGGTACTTTCGGGGTTGCGGAAACGGTAAAACAAAATTTTTTCTGGACTTGGTAACATGGACCGTAAAAGCCGGATCTTTACTAAACAACACACTAGCATCCTAATTAGAGATTTATCTACTCGGTTAGGGGTTATACCTCAACTTGAACTCCTTCTCTTCTTGTTGTTCTTCTCTTTGTTTGCTCCGATGGTTGATCCGGACTTTGGTCACCTCCGCGGCCTCCTTGAGTCGAAGACGATCCACCCGAGAGATGTACACCGAGCTCCACCTCGAGCCGAGGTAACTAGGGAAAAGAGATTGCTAATCTAGAAGCCCTAGGTTGTGTAGAAGTGATACAGGGATGGTTTTGTCTTTGTGGGATCTTTATCTCTCAACACATGAGATCAAAAGATGAATCAAGAGGAGGAAGAAGAAGGAGGATCTAGCAACCATGGTTCATTTCTTTTTCTTCTCACTTGAAAAGGCAAGAGAGAGAATGAGAAAGAAATTATGAACTAAAGAAATTAACCATGGTTCCAATAATGCACTAAAACCATCATTACAAATCCTATCAAGATAAAGTTGATGGCTACATTGAAATGACCATTATCATAATCCAAAAGAAAAAGAAAAAGAAAAGAAGAGTGTAGATCCCTCTTGAAAGTCAATGGTCAACACGGTCAACCGGTCAACAAAGTCAAGAGAGGTCAACGGGGTCAAATGGTCAATGCAATTAGCCATCATAAAATTATCACTAAAAGGATTAGTAAATGATGTCCGCGGCTCATAATGGTTTTAACCAAACGAACTGTCAAAACCCTAATGAGTCCGCCTCAAAATGGTTTTGACCGAATCAACTGTCAAAACCCTAATGAGCCTGCCACATAACGGTTTTGGCCGAACCAACTGCCAAAACCCTGATGAGGCACCTCCTCCTTCATCGCTCCGGAAAACTGTGCATACACACCTGCATCCGCATTCCGTAGAATGCGGATGCACAGAAGACAAAACAAATCCATCCGTGCAATACTAGGATCCGGCTTAAACCAAAGCCCACTAGTACTGCCTGCCCGAACACCACACGCACACAAGTGAACGTAAGTGATCGCAGCCCTGCCGTAAAACCATACGGCCTCTACACGTTTCGCTCAGTGCAGGGAAACTCTCTGTGTGGGACTCTAAAGACTCGACACTACGCTGGCAGTGGGTTTAACCACAGACCGCAAGCGGCACTAGCTGTACGTAACGGTCCCCTGGTAGATGTCGATAAGAAGGCCGATGAGGTAAACCCATCCGAACTCCTACTGAGCCTGTATGTGACAATCTCCGTACAGTCCGGTCCGTTCGTCTGATACATCGCATGGCGGGCCTAGGGGGCGGTAAACGTCAGTCCCCTAATAGCGGTACAAGTCGTGTCGGAGTGAAGCCCAGTACACCCTGAGATAACACTGGAAACCTACCAGTATATCTCGCTTGCCCTGGCCAGGGACTACTCGTGTAATGGCTCTCCTAGACACAGCGCGATGTCAACCCCCAATACCGGGAGAGACGAATCCTGTCTAACCGTCACTGCCTCCTAGTGCTTCGGGACTGCACCCAACTACTACCTGTTTGCACGACTCAGTAGAGCCGTGGTAGGGTAGTAATCAAAGAGCAGTGGGAACACACTTGAGGCGAAGTGACAGTGTCAAGTCAGCAGACTAAGCTGTACTCATGTCACCTGGGAACTGATAACTGACGATAGGTATAATACCAACCATCAGTTCCCGACGAGTCCTGTCCAGTGTACTCGTAACCTAACGAGCACCCGCATACTATCTCAAGTACGACGTACTGACGGCTGTGGGACAGACCGTCTCCCGTGCTGGGATGAGAAGCGCATACGCTAGTCTACTCCGGAGTATCGATGCCCTATCTCGATAATCCCACGACTAGGGACGTGTATAAGGATGTGCTTGTGGATTACCCAGCCCCACGAGTGTGATCGCCATCACAACGCCGGTAATCAAGCAAAGATCCTAAGGGCTCTACTAATGCGTATAGGTGATATAATAAAGAAACACACATGTACACATTAAAGCAGAGACAAACCAAGTAGCATACTACTATATCGAGCAAGATTGTCTGTACAACTGTGAATATCCCAAGCTTCCATCAAGTAATATACATACTAGTATGATACAGTAATGGCCTCTAGGGCATATACACTAACAATCTCCCACTTGCACTAAGGCCATGTACTGACGTATCGAAGACCTATCATCTCGATCAGCCGCTCGAACTGAGTCTGGGGTAAGGCCTTCGTGAATGGGTCCGCTGTGTTGTCCTTTGTGTCCACTCTCCGTACCTCGATCTCCTGGTGATCAATGATCTCCCTGATCAGGTGATACCGCCTTAAGATGTGCCTGGATTTCTGATGGGACCTTGGTTCCTTCGCTAAAGCTATAGCCCCATTGTTATCGCAATACAAAGGTATTGGGTCAACAATGGACGGAACCACCTGAAGTTCACTAATGAACTTCTTCATCCAGACCGCCTCTTTTGCGGCATCGCTTGCAGCAATGTATTCAGCCTCCATCGTCGAGTCCACGACGGTATCCTGTTTGGAACTCCTCCAACATACCGCCCTTCCGTTGAGGGTAAACACAAAACCCGAGACAGACTTGCTGTCATCTTTGTCACTCTGGAAGCTTGAATCGGTAAAGGACTCAACCCTAAGGTCTCCATTACCGTAAACCAGGAACATCTCCTTAGTCCTTCTCAGGTACTTGAGAATGTTCTTCACTGCTGTCCAGTGGTCCTCACCTGGGTCTGACTGATACCGGCTTACCGCGCTCAGCGCGTAAGCTACATCTGGTCTTGTACGTAGCATCGCATACATTATAGATCCTACCGCCGAAGCGTAAGGTATAGTGCTTATGCGAACCCTCTCCTCGTCAGTCTTAGGAGACATCTTCTTGGAGAGGGTAATTCCGTGCAATGCGGGTATGTTACCGCGCTTGGAACCCTCCATACTAAATCTCTTTAGTACGGTCTCTATGTACCTGGACTGCGAAAGTCCCAGTAGTCTCTTGGATCTATCTCTATAGATCTTGATCCCCAGAATGTACGAGGCATCTCCCAGGTCCTTCATGGAGAACCTTTGTGACAAAAGTAGCTTGACCGATTGTAGCATAGGAATGTCATTTCCTATCAAAAGAATGTCGTCCACGTACAAGACTAGGAATACGACAGTTCGTCCTACAATCTTCTTATAAACACAGGGTTCATCTTCGTTCTTGATGAAATCAAATTCCTTGATTGCCTCATCAAAACAGATGTTCCAGCTCCGCGATGCCTGCTTTAATCCATAAATGGATTTAAGCAACTTGCACACCTTCCCGCTGCTCCCACTGTCTACGAAACCTTCTGGTTGATCCATGTAAACGCACTCTTCCAAACAACCGTTTAGGAAAGCCGTTTTAACATCCATCTGCCAGATTTCATAGTCATGGAAGGCAGCAATGGCAAGTAGGATCTGAATGGATTTGAGCATAGCCACCGGAGAAAAAGTTTCGTCATAGTCCAAACCAGGTCTTTGACGAAAACCTTTTGCAACGAGTCTAGCCTTATAGGTTTCCACCTGCCCATCTACACCAAGTTTCCTTTTGTAGATCCATTTGCATCCAACGGGTTTTACCCCAGGTGGAGCAATATCCAAGGTCCACACTTTATTGGCGTACATGGACTCTATTTCGGATTGCATTGCTTCCTGCCACTTCTCAGAGTCCCTACTGATAATGGCCTGCCTGAAACTGGTAGGGTCATCTTCTTCCAAGATGCAATCCTCTCGATCCTCGTCTATGAGAAAACCGTAGTATCTCTCGGGCGGATGAGAAATCCTACCAGATCTGCGGAGTGGCTGAGGTTCGTCTGGGGTTATTGAATTCTGAGGTTCTGTCAAATCTTCAGTTTCATTTTGTGGTCGCTGAATTTCTTCCAGTTCTACCGAACTCCCACCTGTTTCTTTTGCAAGAAATTGCCACTCTAAAAAGGTGGCGTGGCGAGATACAAACACCTTCTATTCCTCAGTGTGGTAGAACAGATATCCTGTGGAGTTCTTAGGATATCCCACAAATTTACATAGAACTGAACGTGCCTGAAGTTTGTCCGGATTTTGTACTTTTACATAGGCCGGACAACCCCATATCTTAATACGTTTAAGATACGGCTTTTTACCATTCCATATCTCGAACGGTGTTTTAGGCACAGATTTAGATGGAACATCGTTCAATAGATATGCTGCGGTCAACAGCGCATGTCCCCAAAATGAAAGAGGTAACTCGGCATTACTCATCATGGAGCGAACCATATCCAGTAGGGTACGATTCCTCCTCTCCGATACACCGTTGTGCTGTGGTGTATAAGGAGGAGTAAGCTGAGAGAGAATACCATTCTCTTTTAAGTAATCTAGGAATTCCGTGCTTAAGCACTCCCCTCCTCTATCAGACCGGAGGATCTTGATACTTTTGCCAGTCTGGTTCTCTACTCGTTTCTGAATTCCTTGAATTTCTCAAAAGCTTCAGATTTGTGTTTCATCAGATACACATATCCGAACCTAGAGAGATCGTCAGTGAATGTGATGAAGTATGAGAACCCACCCCTTGCATGTATAGACATCGGACCACATACATCGCTATGTACGAGTCCCAAGAGCTCTGCTGCTCTTTCTCCATGTCCGGTGAACGGAGATTTGGTCATCTTCCCTTTGAGACAAGACTGACAAGTTTCATAAGATGAAAACTCGAACGCATCCAAGAGTCCATCTTTATGCAACTTACTCAGTCTTTTCTCTCCGATATGACCAAGTCTACAATGCCACAAGTAGGATTCATTCGTATCTGAATTCTTCCTCTTGCGTGTGTTTTGTACATTGAGAACTGTATTCTGATTTAGAACGTAGACACCATTACACAGTGTACCTTCTGCAACCAGTACCTTATGAAGGTAAATGTTCATGATATTTCTATCAAGAACAAAGTTATATCCATCTTTATCGAGTAAAGAAACTGATATGATGTTGCAAACTATGGAAGGTACATAGTAGCAATCGTTCAAAATCATAGTCTTGCCATTTGGCAATACTAGGTGATATTCATCGACCGCTGCCGCATTAACTTGTGCTCCGTTCGCTACTCTGAGCGACATATCACCCGATGCAACTTTCCTACCTAATCTCAGTCCCTGCAATAAATTACAGATATGAGATCCTGATCCGGTATCAAGTACCCAGGAGGTAGGGCTGACCGTAAAACAATTCTCAATTACAAGAACACCTGAAGTAGATGAAAAACCATGCTTCTTCTTCAACTGGGTATCCTGGGAATCCATACAATCCCCTTTCCCTTGCTCATACTTATGACTGTTGTCACAAGTTAGAGTTGAACCAACGTTCCCCAGCCCCGAATAAGAATTCGGATCGGTCAAGCGATACATTTTATTATCTTGATTAGGGCGTGAAATGGTTGCTACCTGGAGAGAGAGAAAAGAAACACTCAGCGTGCGCTCTTGTAAGTTTAGATTGGTTTTTAATTTATCTAAACAGGATGGCTCCCACTGTCTCTCGAATCCCTCCTCAAACCATAAAGGAAGAATTAGTCGGGATCAATCTCACCGTACAATACTTGCTTAACCGTTCGGCCAGGCCAGTGTCGGTACTTCGAGGGAGGTTTTCCAACGCTTTCGCGAAGTTCCTTAATTAAGTAACCTCTTTTCCCTGTGGGCGTAGCCCTGCTAACACCTTTCTAGACACCTACTTGGTTTATAGCATTGATCGTTAAGCGAGAAAGTTTCCGAGGAGTAGCATATACTCACAGTAGGATCGGGATCCAAATATCATCGCGTGACAAAACTGAAGGAATCCTACCAGAATCATCACACTCCAAATGGTATGCAACACTAGCAAGTTTCAGTACTTTTGAAACTCCCGATGTGGTTTTTGCCTCTAGGACCCAAGTGACCTTGATTGAGCCAACATATCAAAGGATCCTAGTCAAGTTCAACCCGTCATTATCTTGACTGCATTAGACCCACCCGTACGAGTCCTTGACTGAGCCAAAATGACCGCACGACTGTCCTAACCAATCACTTTGTATCCTACGGAAAAATATTACATAGCTACCGTACACTACGCCTCGGCTGAGCACGAAATACGTAGCACGAATACTAAGCAATATCAATCCGAAATGACGGAGGGCTACGACTGGGTTTTGGCGAAAACCCGTTAACGTAATGAACTTGATATCGTTGAAGGAACATGATACAGTTTTTTGAAAATATAGTGGCGAAAACTTTTGCTAAAGAGGTCACTCCCTGTGAAGGGATCTCGGCTCTTTCCTCGTCGAATGAGGTGCAGGATATTCCAAACTGAATACCTCGATGCAAAGCAAGAATAATCGACTATAGTAAAGTTATCACCCTGACGCAAACTTTTTGTCCAAGGGGTCACTCCCGATGAGGGGATCTCGGCCCTTGCCTCGTCGAATGAGGTGCCGGGCATTCATAACCGAATACCTCGATGCAAAACAAAAAGTGAACGTCCTTGTAATAACAGCTTTTTGAAAAATTGTCCCAACAACGTCTTTTAGGTTTATTTTCTTGCATTAGTTCTTTTAATGCGTCCCATCATTTAAATCCTACCATTGCAGAAAACAACCAAAATATGACGTACATTTATGCCATTCGCATTCGCCACGGGGCCCCGTCATCACCCGTTAGGTTACTTAACTAACGACAGAGCGGGGGCTGGGCTAGCGCGGCTGTAAAATATAAGCAACGCCTATATAGTTATTATATATAGATATATATAGCAATGATAGCCAATCCAGATCACAGATGAACACTTTGGGTATACTAGGAACCCGCGATTCGTTCGAGCCTGCAACGAAAAGCGGATTACACGATCGCGATGAATAGCCAATACCCCACCCAAGACTCCTACGGGTGCGGCAAACTACTCGCCAAGTACCCGAAGCGAAGCAACCTCCCTCAACGCTGTGAGTAGGCCACTCGGCACTTCGAGATACCCGGTAGTTTGTGCACCCCCTTCATGGGTCTATCCTAGGAGCAAAAACAGTAAAAAGAATTATACAATGACGGCTACAACCCCGACCCGGTTGGGCGGCCATACAAATAATATTACATCAATTTACAAATTTATTACATGAATGAAAGAAAAAGAAACTCTCATCTCACATCCACCCCGGCTATTCATCCGCGACAATCCAACGAGTTCATATACACATACCATCAACAACACAGATCACAGATATGTATAACCCCCACTAATCGACGTATAGCAATTAGTAGACGTTCAATACACATATAACATTTCAGATATAACCATTAGCCAAAGTCTACAGAACACCGACCAAAAAATACGGATTTTTGAGCCCCAAAAACAAATTTTGCTTTCTGGAAAATCTGGGCAGAAAAGTCATATATCAAAAATCCCAAAATACCCATATAAGAATACTGCAGAAAAGAAAATCGCCAACCGAGTTAACTCGGCCGCGGAACCGCGGCGCTTTAACCGAGTTAGGTGACCATTTTTCTTCAGTATTCTATAAAAAGCCTAAGCCGATTTTTAGTGTATGATTTATTGATTTTGGAACAGATCTGAAAATCGGCAGAAACTGAATTTTTCGGGGTGATTTTGCGGTTTTTCGTCCGGTCGATATTCTAAATACTTTGCTAACATGCTAGGGTGTGTTTAGTTAGGCTCTGATACCACTGTTAGGTCCACGTTACCTCTCCCGGTACTTTCGGGGTTGCGGAAACGGTAAAACAAATTTTTTTCTGGACTTGGTAACATGGACCGTAAAAACCGGATCTTTACTAAACAACACACTAGCATCCTAATTAGAGATTTATCTACTCGGTTAGGTGTTATACCTCAACTTGAACTCCTTCTCTTCTTGTTGTTCTTCTCTTTGTTTGCTCCGATGGTTGATCCGGACTTTGGTCACCTCCGCGGCCTCCTTGAGTCGAAGACGATCCACCCGAGAGATGTACACCGAGCTCCACCTCGAGCCGAGGTAACTAGGGAAAAGAGATTGCTAATCTAGAAGCCCTAGGTTGTGTAGAAGTGATAAAGGGATGGTTTTGTCTTTGTGGGATCTTTATCTCTCAACAAATGAGATCAAAAGATGAATCAAGAGGAGGAAGAAGAAGGAGGATCTAGCAACCATGGTTC
Organism: Agapanthus africanus; assembly: GCA_030015575.1. NCBI lineage: Eukaryota > Viridiplantae > Streptophyta > Magnoliopsida > Asparagales > Amaryllidaceae > Agapanthus > Agapanthus africanus. The sequence goes on along the minus strand of JASDDO010000004.1, from coordinate 174,049,299 downwards.
ATTTCTTTTTCTTCTCACTTGAAAAGGCAAGAGAGAGAATGAGAAAGAAATTATGAACTAAAGAAATTAACCATGGTTCCAATAATGCACTAAAACCATTATTACAAATCCTATCAAGATAAAGTTGATGGCTACATTGAAATGACCATTATCATAATCCAAAAGAAAAAGAAAAAGAAAAGAAGAGTGTAGATCCCTCTTGAAAGTCAATGGTCAACACGGTCAACCGGTCAACAAAGTCAAGAGAGGTCAATGGGGTCAAATGGTCAATGCAATTAGCCATCATAAAATTATCACTAAAAGGATTAGTAAATGATGTCCGCGGCTCATAATGGTTTTAACCAAACGAACTGTCAAAACCCTAATGAGTCCGCCTCAAAATGGTTTTGACCGAATCAACTGTCAAAACCCTAATGAGCCTGCCATATAACGGTTTTGGCCGAACCAACTGCCAAAACCCTGATGAGGCACCTCCTCCTTCATCGCTCCGGAAAATTGTGCATACACACCTGCATCCGCATTCCGTAGAATGCGGATACACAGAAGACAAAACAAATCCATCCGTGCAATACTAGGATCCGACTTAAACCAAAGCCCACTAGTACTGCCTGCCCGAACACAACACGCACATAAGTGTACGTAAGTGATCGCAGCCCTGCCGTAAAACCATACGGCCTCTACACGTTTCGCTCAGTGCAGGGAAACTCTCTGTGTGGGACTCTAAAGACTCGACACTACGCTGGCAGTGGGTTTAACCACAGACCGCAAGCGGCACTAGCTGTACGTAACGGTCCCCAGGTAGATGTCGATAAGAAGGCCGATGAGGTAAACCCATCCGAACTCCTACTGAGCCTGTATGTGACAATCTCCGTACAGTCTGGTCTGTTCGTCTGATACATCGCATGGCAGGCCTAGGGGGCGGTAAACGTCAGTCCCCTAATAGCGGTACAAGTCGTGTCGGAGTGAAGCCCAGTACACCCTGAGATAACAATGGAAACCTACCTGTATATCTCGCTTGCCCTGTCCAGGGACTACTCGTGTAATGGCTCTCCTAGACACAGCGCGATGTCAACCCCCGATACCGGGAGAGACGAATCCTGTCTAACCGTCACTGCCTCCAAGTGCTTCGGGACTGCACCCAACTACTACCTGTTTGCACGACTCAGTAGAGTCGTGGTAGGGTAGTAATCAAAGAGCAGTGGGAACACACTTGAGGCGAAGTGACAGTGTCAAGTCAGCAGACTAAGCTGTACTCATGTCACCTGGGAACTGATAACTGACGATAGGTATAATACCAACCATCAGTTCCCGACGAGTCCTGTCCAGTGTACTCGTAACCTAACGAGCACCCGCATACTATCTCAAGTACGACGTACTGACGGCTGTGGGACAGACCGTCTCCCGTGCTGGGATGAGAAGCGCATACGCTAGTCTACTCCGGAGTATCGATGCCCTATCTCGATAATCCCACGACTAGGGACGTGTATAAGGATGTGCTTGTGGATTACCCAGCCCCACGAGTGTGATCGCCATCACAACGCCGGTAATCAAGCAAAGATCCTAAGGGCTCTACTAATGCGTATAGGTGATATAATAAAGAAACACACATGTACACATTAAAGCAGAGACAAACCAAGTAGCATACTACTATATCGAGCAAGATTGTCTGTACAACTGTGAATATCCCAAGCTTCCATCAAGTAATATACATACTAGTATGATACAGTAATGGCCTCTAGTGAATATACACTAACAATCAAATCATATGTGAAATGAACTACAGCAATATAATCATGGCAGTTCTACAGTGAGTGTGTCATGGAAATTACTAACGGTGTGTGTGTAACATGCAGATTAGTGCTCGTGCAACATGAACCGTTAGTAATAGTGCGGTGTTCTATCAATTCTAAGTTTACTTACATATAGCAAGAAATGCAGTATGCAATGACATTCAATGGGGTAAATGCAACATATAACTATAAGGTCCTATCAGCCCTGACGCATAACGCTATGCGGGCGATATCCCCGTAGATGTTAAATCTACTCACCGAAGTCTCGCGCTAAGTGTTGCCGACGACTTGCTTCCCCTTCTTTGCAGCGTCCGTCTCACTCGCCTGCGAACCTAGAATCACACAATATATCACATATAAGCTCAAATCCACAAAAACGTGATATTAAGGTCAAACTAGAAACCCATGTCGCAAACCAAGCGCGCGTGTGCGCGATACGCTAAAACGTGTGATTACGCGCCTGAAACTACCCCGACGCGTCGCGATGCGCAGAAACCCCAAACCCACACACGTATCACGCGTGTCACGAAGGTTTAAAATACGAGAAATAGGTATATATCTCCAGATTTTTCTACAGCAAGAATCAAATAAAATTATACATGCCATGAGTCTAAGGGTTGCAACAGACACCAATGGAGCCAAACCCCAACCCAAACCCTCTCCATCTGGCCGCAATTTGTGGCCAGAATCAATATTCCGGCGGCCACAGTACGGAATTTGGGGGTCGTGTTCTACCTGGGGGATATCACCTAACAACTATACTGCAGTCGTCTCAAAATTATTCTGAACTCACTGGGTCGATAGCAGTTTACAAAAAGTCAAAATTTGCTTAAAAACGATGAATTTGCATCAAATTGGGATCTGGTGGTATTTTAGTGCAATTGGGGGCTAAGCTAGGTTAACATGGCCCTAACAACACTCCATCAACTTACAAAAACTAGTTCAAACATCACTTGGTCAAGTTTCCCCCTAATCACCACATAAAGGACTAAATACACAAAACTATCGCTAATCGAAGCTAAATACACAATTAAGTGAAAGTAGGAATAAGTTTAGAGGTTATACCCTCAAGGAATCTCACAAGCAAGTAGAAGGAGAAGAAGAAGTGGGAATGGAGCTGCCGGGTGCTGTTGCTGCTGCCTGTAGCTGCTGCTGCTGCTGCCTGAGCTGTTGAGTTTGCTGCTGCTGCTGCTGTGAGGGGTGTGTGTGTGTGTGAGTGTATGAGTGAGAGGTTGAGAGAAACAACACAAGAATGAGAGGAAAAGAAAAGATAATCCCCAAGGTCAACCCCTCCACTCTCTCTCTTCATTAAATGCAAGCATGACTTTTGCCATGATGCATTCTCTCTCTCTCATTCTCACCAAGTCAACACTCCAAAAGGAAATTCAAATTAAAGCAACTATCAATTAACTAATTAGACTTAATTAAAACCCAAAAGACTTAATCCCCATGATTAAACCCACCATGGTTGCTAATCATGGTATTACCTAATTTTTAAACCCTAGTTACATACACATGTGTGTGCAGGCCTAGGAAAATTCTAGAAAAATATTTATTAAATTTGGAAAAATATTTGAAACTCAATTTGATAAACTTTTTTGTTAAAAACCATATATTTAAATATAATTAGCCACTAAACACATCCTAAGGTGTTACAATCCCCCCTAAAAGAAATTCGTCCCCGAATTTGAAAATATAAAGCTACGCATACCTTCAAAGAGATGAGGGAACTTGTTCCGCATCTCGCCCTCGACTTCCCAAGTGATCTCTTCGCCACTCGGGCTGCGCCAAAGCACCTTCACTGATGGCAAGACCCTCGATCTAAGTTTCTTCACCTGCCGGTCCAATATCACGACTGGTTGCTCGGTGAACGAAAGGTCGCGCTCGAGCTGAACGGTCTGATGCTGAATCATGTGCGAAGGGTCATGCAGGTATCTGCGAAGCATCGACACGTGGAACACGGGGTGAACATCTGGGAAGTCGGGTGGAAGAACCAAACGATAAGCCACTGCGCCCACACGCTCGAGGACCTCGAAGGGACCTATGAATCTGGGGCTTAGCTTCCCCTTCCATCCAAACCTCATCACTCCCTTCATCGGAGAGACCCTCAGAAAAACGTGATCTCCAACTGCGAACTCTAATCTGCGGCGGCGCTTATCAGCGTATGATCTCTGCCTGCTCTGAGCTGTCCTCATCCAGTCTCGAATCAGCTGTATCTTCTCGGTCGTCTCCTGTACGATCTGGGCCCCCAAAATACTGCTCTCACTGAGCTCTGTCCAGCAGACGGGCGATCTACATCTCCTCCTATACAGAGCCTCGAAAGGTGCCATCTGAATAGTATCCTGGAAACTATTGTTGTAGGAGAACTCCACCAAGGGTAAATGATGATCCCAGCTACCACCAAAGTCTAAAACGCACGCTCGGAGCATGTCCTCAAGAGTCTGAATCGTCCGCTCTGACTGGCCGTCGGTCTGCGGATGAAATGCTGTGCTGAAACTCAAGCGTGTGCCCAAAGCCTCCTGAAGTATTTGCCATAGTCGGCTGGTAAACTGGGTGCCTCTGTCGGACACGATACATGTCGGGACTCCGTGCAGTCGTACTATCTCGTCGATATAAATCTGGGCGTACTGCGCAAATCCGAAAGTCGTCTTCACTGGCAGGAAGTGAACCGCTTTCGTCAAACGATCCACGATCACCCAAATGGAGTCATACCCTCGCCTAGTCCTGGGTAGACCCACAACGAAATCCATCGAAATTTGCTCCCATTTCCACTCCGGAATGGGTAACGGCTGTAGCTCCCCCGCGGGCCTCTGGTGCTCGGCCTTGACTTGCTGACAAGTCAGGCATCTCGATACGAAATCTGCGATGTCCTTCTTCATTCCGTCCCACCAGTAAACATCTCTCATATCATGATACATCTTGGTGGAACCGGGATGGACGCTGTACACCGATCGATGTGCCTCCTCGAGAATCTCACGCCGCAGCCCCTCAGCATCTGGTATGCACAGTCTAGTCCCAAATCTCAGCATCCCCTGATCATCGATCACGAACTCTGAAAATCTGCCCTGTCCAATCTGCGTCCTGATCTCTGAACATCGGTCATCACTGTGCTGTGCCTCATGTACACGGTCAAGCAACTGTGGGCATGCACGAACATACGCAATCTATCCTCCGATCGGCGTGAACTCTAACTGCACTCGGCTGTCGCATAATATCTGCCAATCTGCCGACGACTGCCCCTGTACTGTGTTCAAACAAGATAGACTACCCCCGGGCCTCCTGCTCAAAGCATCCGCCACCACATTCGCCTTGCCTGGGTGATACAAGATCTCGCAGTCGTAATCTTTCACTAACTCCATCCATCGGCGCTGTCTAAGGTTCAGGTATCGCTGCTGAAATATATACTTTAAACTCTGGTGATCAGTGAATATCTGGCACGACTCGCCGTATAGGTAATGTCGCCAGATCTTAAGTGCAAAGACCATTGCAGCCATCTCCAAATCGTGAGTGGGGTAGTTCTGTTCATGTTTCTTCAATTTTCGCGAAGCATACGCGATCACCCTGTTATGCTGCATCAATACGCACCCTAGCCCCACTCGAGAAGCATCACAATAGACCACAAATCCGCCTGATCCCGAAGGCAATGATAACACCGGTGCCGTAGTCAGCCGAGTCCGTAGCTGCTGAAAACTGTGTCGCACTCCTCCATACAATCGAAAGGAACTCCCTTCCGGGTCAACCCGGTCAAAGGTGTAGCAATACTGGAGAAGTCCTGCACAAATCGCCTGTAGTAACCGGCCAACCCCAAAAAGCTGCGAATCTCCGTAACTGATGTGGGTCTGGGCGAACGCTGAACGGCCTCGATCTTCCTCGGGTCTACACATATACCGTCTCGTGAAATCACATGCCCCAAGAAGTCTACGCTGTCCAGCCAGAAAGCACACTTGGAGAATTTCGCGTAAGGCTGGTGCTCCCTCAAAGTCTGCAGTGTAATCCGCAGGTGCTGCTCATGCTCCTCACTACTCCGGGAATACACCAAGATATCGTCAATGAATACTATGATGAACATATCCAAATATGGCCAGAAAATACGGTTCATCAAGTCCATGAATGCTGATGGCGCATTGGTGAGTCCGAACGACATCACCAAAAACTCATAATGGCCGTAGCGCATACGGAAAGCTGTCCTAGGAATGTCCTCCTGTCGAACCCGCAGCTGATGATAGCCCAATCGTAAATCGATCCTCGAAAAGTATCCTGCCCCCTGAAGCTGGTCGAACAAATCGTCGATACGTGGCAAGGGATATCTGTTCCGCACTGTCACCCTGTTCAGCTGGCGGTAGATACACAGACGCAAACTGCCGTCCTTCTTCTTGACGAACAGGACTGGAGCACCCTAAGGAGAAACACTGGGTCGAATAAGTCCCTTATCCAGCAAATCTTGCAACTGAACCTTCAATTCTCGAAGTTCCGCCGGGGCCATCCGATAAGGCGGTATGGAAATAGGCCCCGTGCCAGGAACCAAATCAATACAAAAAGAAATGTCGCGCTCGGGCGGTAGCCCAGGAACCTCGTCAGGGAACACATCAGGAAACTCGCTAACAACCGGAACCTGATCCAATGGAACCTCTGTAGCGCTAGCATCGCAAACATAGGCGAGAAATCCCTGACATCCCTTCCTCAAAAGCTGTCCAGCGCGAAAAGAAGAAATCACACTGTGAGGGGCGGCACCACGGTCCCCCAACACCACAGAAACCGACTCGCCGGGGAAACAGAATCTAACTGTCTTCTCACGGCAGTCCACAGAAGCATAGCACGTGGTTAACCAATCCATGCCCAAAAGGACGTCGAAGTCCAACATATCAAGAAGGATCAAGTCGACAGGCAACTCTCTCTCGCCAATACAGATGGTACAGGATCGGAACACGTGCTTAGCAACAAACGACTCTCCCACGGGGGTGGTCACAACAAGCGGCTGATCAAGCAAACCGGACTCTCTACCCAAACTCGACACAAAGTGTGTAGATACTTACGAGTGCGTGGATCCGGGATCGAATAACACGTGTGCATCAACAGAACATACTGGAAGGATACCTGAGACCACCGCATTAGACGCCTGCGCGTCCCGATGCGTCAAAGCAAAAACCCGCGCCTGTCCTCCACCGGTGACTGACTGCCCTCTACCTCGGTCATCTCACCCTCTCGGAGCAACTCCTCCATGCCCACGACCTCTCTGTGTATGAGTCTGACGCGGAGCAACAGTAGGTACAACAAGCAACGCCCTCTGGAGTGGTGAAGATGGTAAGGTAACATGCGGTGCTGCTGCCTCCCTCTGGTGTATCTCAGGACAATCTCTAACGAGGTGAAGTAGACTGCCGCATCTAAAGAAACCCTGCGGCGACTGCTGGCTCTCCCGTGGATATGAGCTAAACATCTGGCCTCGTCCCGAATCTCTGCCACTCCTCGTACCAGAACGGTACCTGTCGCGGCGTTTGAATGTCTGTCTCCGTGCGGATATACTAGTACGAACTCTGTTCGGCTCTGGAACTACCGAAGTCTCAGTAAGGCGCTCCTCGACTAATAGGGCTGCGTCTACCGCTGCTGCATACGTCTCGTAATGCTGCGCGCTGATCGTAAGGAACAGTGGTGTGAGCAAGCCTCGGACAAATCTCTTAACTCGCATCTCCTCGGTAGCCACTAAATACGGGGCATAAACTGCTAGCTCTATAAACAGCACATCATACTCTGCCACTGACATCTCCGGAGTCTGGCGTAAGGACTCGAACCTGCGTGCTCTAGCATCTCTGACACTCAGTGGGAGGAAGCGGGCAAGGAACAGTGCCACGAACTCTATCCAGGTCATAGGAGGAAGACCTGCCGCTCTGCCCTTCTCAACTGAGTCACACCACTTCTGCGCAAGACCTTCCAGGCGAAAGCTCGCGAACTCAACCCATCTCGCATCTGCGCATTTGAGGGAACGGCATATCCGGGCCATCCTATCAATGAAAGACTGTGGGTCCTCGGCTGTATCGGTGCCTGTGAAGAACGGAGGCTTTAGCCTCATGAACTCTGATAGCGATACTGTAATCACCTCCGTGGCTGCAGGGGCAACTAGCTGTGCGGTAGGTACCATCGCGGTCTTTGTAACGGGTGGAGCTACCTCTGGTTGCTGCGCTCGAAGCGTCTCAACTAGCGATCCTATCATCTGGCGCATCTCCTGCATGCTGGCTCTCGTAGTCTTTGGCGGCATAATGACTGAAAGGAAATTAGGATCCGATAATAATACGGAAATCGAATCATAAGAATATATATACTCAAGAAGGAATTTAAATCAATAAGTCCTAAGGTCGCCTTGGCGGAGTACCGTGTCGTGAGTATGATGCGGAACATACACACGCTACGCCACTCTGCTTCAGCTACCTACTCCATCATACCAAGGTCATCCTACACTCCGAAAGGTAAAACCTACACTCTGATACCAACTTTGTCACGACCCGAATATTTCGACTCGTGACCGGCACTTAACCACGCTACGTCTACAGGCGTAACGCGACTAAGTAAGCCGAACCCAGAAATCAAAACCATTTAAAAGTAGCGAGTGTTGAAAACATTTAATTAAGACATTTAGAAAACCTTAAATAGTTCAATAAGTTCTTTTAAAGTTACGTTATCATTTAAATAATTTTGGCAGCATTTCCTTTGTAAAAGTAACCCCGAAATCGGGTATAAAACAGGATATGAGTGAAAATGAGATATAATGAAACCAAAATATTCCCAAACGGAAGCAATCACGCCCACCGGCGGAAACCATCATCACAAGAGTAGTATACGACGCCATAGCGAAGAATGAGCAATAAATAAACATCACAGAATAATAAACTGCATATAAAAACAGTCGGCTCCCACGAGCTCGACACCAGAATACAAAGAAATATACATCATCGTCCTCACACGGTCACTATGTCCAGTACATATATGGTAGATGGAGAATACTAGATAAAAAAGAGGTACAATAAAAGTAATCAGATACCACAACCCACCTAAAAGCAAAACAGCTCTCGCACCAACTGTAGTGGTATCTGTAGCCAAAAGATACAAAAAGGCAGCCTGCCGCGACTACTCCGAGGGGCAACCTGCAAATACTGTGGCACAACGGGGGTGAGTTTCCAACTCGTGAATAGAGATAACATATAAAGGTAATCCCGAGCATGCACGTACTGCGCTACTCTATCATATGCCAGCAGATGATATCAATGCGTGATAAGCAGTATATGCAATAGTCATGCAAGTGCTCTATCAGGTAAAATAACTACAGGATGAGATACATCATAATCAATGCTGAGCATGGGATAAATAACATTTACACGGAATATCAACGTGGAAAATAATCGGTGCCCCAAAACTGCACCCAAATCCCAAATTAACTCAGGCGCCGGCACACTTCTCGGCCCTCAAATCCTGTACATCTCGGAGAATCACGAGTGCCCAACATCGGCACTCAAAATATCATAAAATACTTGTGTCCAGCATCGACACGCAAATCCTCATCTATCGGGCTCCGTAAGTCCGGATCAGCCCACGGGCTCCGTTTGCAGTATCGGCCCTCGGCCCCGACAGTACGGATCATCTCGCATCCATCTCTCGACTCTGGTCAGTATCCTCCGGATAACCGCCAGGTCCAACCAATCACCGGTAGGTACTTGCCACCCTGCCAGGCTCATCGTCTACTCCACGAAAAACATTTCTCGCCCCGGGGAACCATACCGGGTCCTCCACGAACCCGCAAACGGATCATCCAACTCCTCGAATCGGGTTTCAAACACACGTCTCAGCACCGAGAAAACGCGTGGTGGACGCACCAAAATATCATATCACGAGGAACCGGTTTTTTCAAATAGTGCATCTTTTCTTAAATAATCCCACGGTCCTCAAAACCAGAAATCATATGAAAATCCAACACTAAATCAAATGCGATGTGCTATGTACATCAAGCCATAATATAGGTACAAGGGGAAACCGCTTTTAAAAATAGTTTCCATTTTTAAAGACATCATGCGGCTCCCAATTTCTATGAAAATCATATCGAATCATATGTGAAATGAACTACAGTAATATAATCATGGCAGTTCTACAGTGAGTGTGTCATGGCAATTACTAACGGTGTGTGTGTAACATGCAGATTAGTGCTCGTGCAACATGAACCGTTAGTAATAGTGCGGTGTTCTATCAATTCTAAGTTTACTTACATATAGCAAGGAATGCAGTATGCAATGACAGTCAATGGGGTAAATGCAACATATAACTATAAGGTCCTATCAGCCCTGACGCATAACGCCATGCGGGCGATATCCCCGTAGATGTTAAATCTACTCACCGAAGTCTCGCGCTAAGTGTAGCCGACGACTTGCTTCCCCTTCTTCGCAGCGTCCGTCTCACTCGCCTGCGAACCTAGAATCACACAATATATCACATATAAGCTCAAATCCACAAAAACGTGATATTAAGGTCAAACTAGAAACCCGCGTCGCAAACCAAGCGCGCGTGTGCACGATACGCGAAAACGTGTGATTACGCGCCTGAAACTACCCCGATGCGTCGCGATGCGCAGAAACCCCAAACCCACACACGTATCACGCGTGTCGCGAAGGTTTAAAATACGAGAAATAGGTATATAGCTCCAGATTTTTCTACAGTAAGAATCAAATAAAATTATACATGCCATGAGTCTAAGGGTTGCAGCAGACACCAATGGAGCCAAACCCCAACCCAAACCCTCCCCATCTGGCCGCAATTTGCGGCCAGAATCAATATTCCGGCGGCCACAGTACGGATTTTGGGGGTCGTTTTCTACCGGGGGGATATCACCTAACAACTATACTGCAGTCATCTCAAAATTATTCTGAACTTACTGGGTCGATAGCAGTTTACAAAAAGTCAAAATTTGCTTAAAAACGATGAATTTGCATCAAATTGGGATCTGGTGGTATTTTAGTGCAATTGGGGGCTAAGCTAGATTAATATGGCCCTAACAACACTCCATCAACTTACAAAAACCAGTTCAAACATCACTTGGTCAAGTTTCCCCCTAATCACCACATAAAGCACTAAATACACAAAACTATCGCTAATTGAAGCTAACTACACAATTAAGTGAAAGTAGGAATAAGTTTAGAGGTTATACCCTCAAGGAATCTCACAAGTAAGTAGAAGGAGAAGAAGAAGAGGGAATGGAGCTGCTGGGGTGCTGTTGCTGCTGCCTGGAGCTGTTGCTGCTGCCTGTAGCTGCTGCTGCTGTTGCCTGAGCTGCTGTTGCTGAGGCTGGAGTTGCTGCTGCTGAGTTTGCTGCTGCTGCTGCTGTGAGGGGTGTGTGTGTGTGTGTGAGTGTATGAGTGAGAGGTTGAGAGAAACAACACAAGAATGAGAGGAAAAAAAAAGATAATCCCCAAGGTCAACCCCTCCACTCTCTCTCTTCATTAAATGCAAGCATGGCTTTTGCCATGATGCATTCTCTCTCTCTCATTCTCACCAAGTCAACACTCCAAAAGGAAATTCAAATTAAAGCAACCATCAATTAACTAATTAGACTTAATTAAAACCCAAAAGACTTAATCCCCATGATTAAACCCACCATGGTTGCTAATCACGGTATTACCTCATTTTTAAACCCTAGTTACATGCACATGTGTGTGCAAGCCTAGGAAAATTCTAAAAAAATATTTATTAAATTTGGAAAAATATTTGAAACTCAATTTGGTAAACTTTTTGTTAAAAACCCTATATTTAAATATAATTAGCCACTAAACACATCCTAAGGTGTTACAACGGCAACCCTCGCCGTCGCCGCTTCTAGCGCCCGCCTCGAGCTCTCCCTCAGCGAGGAGGACTCGCCCGAGGCTCGGACCGCCGGGCCAATCTCCTCCTCCTCCATCCGGATGGCAAGAGCGACGTGGTGGAGGACATAGGGAAACAAGAAAGGAGTCAGAAAGAAAAAGGATTACCAAGTCTCACAAAAGATGAAATGAGCAAAGTACGAGCACTAACCTGCACGGCCTCTTGGGCGATGGACGCCAGTTGCCCCCTCAGACTTCCACCGGGGACCCTTCCCTTGGCCGACCTCTCTATGTCGTGCAGAAGGCTGTCAGCGACGGAGAGCCCCGAAGGCACCTCAAAATGGAGCTCCCTATCGTCCACCAAGATCGGGGAGGCCGGGTCCCACGGGGCTGCGCGGGGGAACCTCTTGAGAGCCGGCGGCGGCGGACTGGTCTCCGCCTCCAAGGCCGGGGCTTCCTGTCCCCGAGCCCTCTTTCGGGTCGACGCCCTGCTGGACTCTGGGGCCCGATCCGGGCTCGAGCGCTGGTGCTGGACGGCTGCTGGAGAAGCCAGGGTCGGCGCCTGACGGGAAGAGCTGGCCTCTCCAGCCCTCGACCCCTTCTTCAGCTTGCATATAGCCGCTCGAAGGTAGCTCAAATCCATGGGTTCTGCATAAGACGAGATAAAATGGGGTCAGCAACACAAGCAAAAATCAAAATAAATACAAGCCTAACTTACCGACGAACTGGGCAGGGCTGAGCCCGGCCCAACTAAGGACCCGCTCAGAAAGCAACACATCGGCCCGAGGAATGGGCTCCCACGCCGTCACTCTCACCGCGTCGGGGTCATTGGACGGGTTTCCCTGCCAGCACTTATCCCTAGACCACTAGACGGGTATGGGCCAGTCCTCACCTTCTGGCGGCCCGACGAAGAAAAACTTCTTCTTTCAGTCGTGGATGGAAGAAGGCAAGACGACGACTCCCGACCCGGGTGCGCTCCCCCGACGTTTCCTAAAGGAGAGATAAACCTACCTCGGGTCGCCCGCGTGAGAGCCAGGGGTGACTTTTGTAGATGAGAGTGGAGGAAAGGATGGACAGACCAAAAGGGACCATCTGCAATTTCAAGCGGACCAGAAACCCAAGGAGAATTCTCCAGGAGTTCGGCACTAACTGGCCCGGGGCTAACCCGAAGTAAGATAGCGCTGCAGCGACCTCGAAAGAGAAGGGCAAGCGCATTCTGGCCCAAAAGGATTCCAGGTACAGGGCAATCTCTTTTCCCCGCACCTGATTTGCCCTCTCTCCTTCCTTGGCCAAACGCAGAGTATAGCCAGAAGGGATATAGAAGCGGGCCCGAGCGGTGGCAAGATCCCCCTCGTACCTCAACAGGGAAGGCACACCAGGGGCATCCGCCACCTCCACTTGGGGATCCGCCCCTGACACACAACCACGGGGAGAGGATCTGAGCCCAGCTCCCCGGGGAGACTCCGACTCGGCGGGAGAATCCCTAGAATCTACCCCTACGATATCTACAAACTCCCCAGAAGAAGACATCTAACCTGATTGAGAAGCCCTCGGGAAAGCAGAAGATCCGACCTAAAACGAGAGCGCCGAGCTTACAAGATCAGGGACGAGAAAAATATGAAGAGAGATGGGCCCTGAAGAGGGCCCTACCTCTATCTATAGCCTCAGGCGCCCTCATCCAACGGCGATTGTCGACTCCCGCCAAAAACAACTCTTCGCTTTCGACGACCCAGAACACTCCACCTAGCGCGCGCGCATTGAGCATCATCCCATCAGACGCCAGAGGTCTGCGGCCCGTCGCGTCAGCCAACCAACGCTCGACACATGGGCCGCCGCTCCATCAAAAGTGCGCACGATCCGGCACCCCTCTTTAATGCAGAAGATCTCGCCCTGATTTCCCCGCGTCATCCAGAAAAAGACAACGGATTGCCCGGGGACACGCTCGATGATATTTTCGGAAGAGAGCTCACCTCGGGTGACCCGGCAGACCACTCTCAACCCGACCCGTCAGCTGGTCGGGATGAGAGTGGGGGGCTAATGATGGGGCTCGATATCGGTGATCTCCCAGATCATGACACGTGGCAGATGGCGTGTCCCAGAGCATGCAAGAAAGGACCTACAGGGGCCGACCAGACTGCTCCTATGCCCATCCTACCGACGAGGCTGGCTCTCCTCCGAGCCCCAGAACATTTGGCCTCCTTGGCCACACAGTTCATTCCCGAGCTACCGCAGAAACAAGATTCCTCGGCTCTCCCGCTCGTCTGCGAGCTCTCCCGCCGAAGTCATCTCCCTCGGTCCATCGACCGACCAACAACACTGCTTGCAGGCGTAACCGCCATCCCGTGAATCTCGCCATGCACGAGATCTTCGCCGGCCACATCCCACGTTCCACGCCACCACGATCCCCCATTAACGAGCTTGTCTCGCCATTAATGGGAGATCCCGCTCATCACGCGGGCGTGGCGTCGGGAGCGTAACGGCCGGCGTGATTTTCGCGCTTACTGCACCTGCTGCCACCGCTACTTAAACCCCCCTTTCAGACGGTCAAGATAAGCCAATTCTAATCCACTAAGTCGTTACTCTGCTCGGATTACCCCACTAACTTGATCGTCGGAGGGTCCTCAGTGGTCCAACCACCTTGGGACTTCCTTGCAGGTAGCTCGGCTCAACAACTTCAAACCCATTGAGATCCACATGCTTCAGGAGTCTGCCTCCACATCAAATCTCAGCCACTCATCGCCGCCATCAGCAGATCAATGGGAAGCAACATCTGAAGGAGATTCCACCCTCCATCAAAACTAAATATGATATAGTGAAATGGAAATAATTGAATGAAGTTTGAATAAATTATGTTTCTTGTATCTAATTACTAAAAATGTTAGATCAAATAAAAATGGAAATAATATTCATTTTCCATTTTTGTACTTTATTTTTAAGTAGAGTAGAGGTAGGAGGACTGTGCTTTGCAATCCACAAATTGCGATTATCTCAACTTACTGCAATTATCTCTACTCCAAAATGGTAGCCAAACTAAGTAAAGTTAGGATTTTGGAGTTTAGTTTTCCTAATTTTATGAAGGGAAATTTTACCAAAACCATCCAGTGGTTTAGCATATGTTCCCATGGCCATCCTAAACCTTTTTCCCATCACAGCTCCCCCTAACGTTTCACTCCGTTACTCCTGATCCCCAGCGACCCCCCTTCCATTAAGTTGCTTATCAAATTACCGAAATACCCTTATTTATTCCATATATTTTTTAAAGGGGTTCTCATCAAAATAAACAGAAAAGGGGAAAGGGTTCTCTGCTGAAGAAAGCGAAAAGGGATTTGGACATCGATTTGGGCGCTTTCGACTTCGATTTGCGAGATTTCGAAGTCGACTTCTTCAAAGTAAGGATATCTTGCAATGTGAAGCATGCGAGAAATTGTTTGGTCAGCGATCTGAAGAACCTCAACATAAAGATAATCGATTTTGGCAATCAAGGTGAGTTTTTTTAACATGGAACCCCTAACTCCATATTTTCCCTAATTTAGCATCTTTTTGTTGTCATGATGCATTGTTTAGCTCTTATTATCGCAGTGATTTTGTAGGCAGGAGTCAATGGTTCACATGCATTACTTAGATATATGAATCTATCTTATTGTCATTTCAATTATTTTATTGATATATCTTTTGTATACTTGAGCTGTTCATATTATTAAAAATTTCTGTATTTTCATAGATGTCTGAGCATGAAATTAAAGTAATTGTTTATATATATGGGAAATTAACCCAGAACGGGGTAAACGAGTTGTGTAGGCAGAATTTTTACTCAGGTTCTCTTATCAAAAGATTCTTGAGATGGTCCATGACATGGGTTATGAAAGCTGCAAAATCATGTATCTATCTGGACCTAGACAGCTATCAGAGGTCCTTGATGATAAGATGATACAAGAGTTTAAGACTATGATACAAAATGACACTAAAATTTACTTTATTTTGGAGAACCGCGTTGAAAAACAAAGGCAGAAAAGTCTTCACATAGGGATATCTGTGTCGGTCAAAGAAGATGTTATTCAAGATGGAAATGAATATGGAACCATTAATACTGAGAAAAAGGTGGTTATTTTCTAAATTCATCTAACATTAAACTTCATTATACAGTCCAATCGGATTCAATAGCAGTTAGTTGAAATTTTTTCACATTGGCGTCTCTTAAGAATTTAATTCTTATGATGGGTATTCTTGTGTTTTGCACATTAGCGCCCGCGTGATGAGCACGTATGACGCCATATAAGAATTTAATTCTTACTCAGAAAGTGCTTCTGTGCTTTGCACATTGGTGCCGGCGTGAGGAGCACGTGCGGCGCCGTATAAGAATTTAAGTCTTACCAAGAAACTTTTTTGTGCTTTGCACATTGGTGCTGGCGCCCTCGTAAGAAGCACGTGAGGCGCTGCCCCATTAAATTTAATTAGAGGTTTGCTCTTTTAATATGTTTAAATATTGGGGAAACAGTATCTATACTAAAGTTTATTAATTTTTTTAAAAATATAGTAGATCCCATTATGCAAGAGTGCATAAAATAATTTATAAGAATTAACAGGATGCATGCAAGCTTGAAAGTAACAAGATCGCCTAGATGTCACCAAACAGAAAAATTAAATGTTATGTCACTTACAAGATAAAGAAACATTTTGGTGATATAATATGCTATTTTTTGATAAGTTTACACAATTAAGTATATGCTTGTCTATAAACTACTTTACAGGGAGCCGGTAATGTTGCAACCCAGAAGGTCTCCTAGGAAGCACAAACCACCCCTATCACCAATGAAAACTGAAGTTCCAATAAAAAACAATAAGCAAGTCAAAAATGTACAATTTTCTGACAGTGAAAAGAGTTCAAGTGGCAGTGAAAAGAGTTCCAATGACAATTCCAAGGGCAGTGAAAGGAAACCAAGTGGCAGTGACAAGAGTTTCAAAGCAGATTCCAAAGCCAGTGAAAAGAATTCAAGTGATAGTGACAACAGTCTTAAAGGAGTAGGTATTGGAGTGTTTACTCAGGAGAATGACAACAGAGGAGAATATTATGATGGTGATAAGCTGAGATCTGTACATGAAGATGAAAAATGTGTTAAGTCTAACTTCAGAGAGTTTGATATGGATCAACACACAGGGAAAATAGTGCTTGTTATAGGAGATAAATTCCCTAATGCTAAGCATTTCAGAAAGGCTTTACACAAGGAGGCTGTAAATATGAGTTACACAGTGAAGTATGTGAAGAATGAAAGCTATAGAGTAACAACAGTTTGCAGACATAGGAAATCTGAGAATTGTTTATGGAGGATACATGCATCATAGGCCACAGAAAAAAGTTCATTTCAAATAATTACCCTAAAGAACAAGCATATTTGCCAAAGGTCATGACAGAACAAGCATGCAAGTACTGAATGGATTGATAAAGATTATGAAAAGCAGATAAGGAAAAATCCAAATTGGGATGTGAAAGCAATGCAGAGCACTATAAAAAGAGACTACTATTTAGAAGTGAAAGCTGACCAGCTCTATAAAGCGAAAAGAGCTGTGAAAAGGAAATATGAAGGTAGCTAGAAGGAGCAGTATGCAAGAATTAGAGACTATACCAACATGATTCTATTGAAGAACCCAGTAAGTTATGTGAGAATGGAATTGGATCTCTCTTTGCTTGAATCTCCACCTATCTTTAAAAGAATATATATTTCATTTGCTGCCAAGATCAAAGGTTTCAAAGCAGGATGCAGGCCATTCATTGGACTAGATGGATAACATCTCAATGTCTAACGTAGTGTCTTGTTAAATGTTATAGGAAGGCAAAAATTTAATTTCATTGCAAACAGAAATATGTTTTTTAAATACATGGAAATGGCTAAAGAGATATGCTTAATTTTGACAGGGATGCAAACAATGAGTTGTTTCCTATTGCATGGGCAGTAGTGGAGGCAGAGACTAAAGAAGCTTGGAAGTTTTTCTTGGAATGAATATCTGATTCTTTGGGGTTACATGAAGAGAACAGTTGTGTTTTCATGTGAGACAGACAGAAGATATGTATTCATTGCACGTGTAATATAGATAATAAACTAAATCTTCCTACGACTAACTGTAAGTTCAAATATCATGCACCCATTTAATAGCAAATCATCAATTCATGTTCTAAATATCATGCACAAATTTGTTAAGTAAAGGAGTTATTTCCTTCTAATTTCTTCCATTGATATTATGCTTATCAAATGTTATGTGATACATATATAATCTTTGTTCAAAATATTTTTCCCATCAAATTTGAGCATTGACTTGCTAAATGGATCCTAACTAGCATGAGGGACTTGACAGTATTATAAAGCACAGACTGTTGGCTTTAGTGCCCTCAAGTCAATTATTAGATCACAGGCACGTGATTGCAATGATTGAGGGAGGACCTATACCGATAGAACAGTCTTACTCGAGATGATAATATGCTATCTGTTTGTCTTTATCATCGTGTACATGCTTCATGTGACATTACAGATCACTATTACATGTTGATAGAGCCCATAGGATTATTGCTTGACTACCAGCAGTATGATATCGTTCATATACGTGGGAGTTGGGTGGTCTATAAGCACATCCTTAAAGTGTCCCTAGTCGTAGGAGTTTCGAGACTGGGCATTGATACTCCAAGAGTAGACTAGTGTATACGGATTGAGACCCCGACGAGGGGCGGTGGCTGGTCTCACAAGCCATTGGTGTTAGTTGGTTCACCTAAGATGTATACAGGTGCTCATTGGGTTATGAGTACACCGGACGGACTCACAGTGAACATGCTAGTTGGTATTATACCTATTGTCAGATAGCAGTTCCCTGGTGACATGTGTATAGGTTAGTCTATCGACCTGAGATCGTCATTTGTCTCGTGTGAGTTCTCACTGTGCTTTGATTACTACCCTACCACAGCTCAAACGAGTCGTGCAAACAGGTTTTAGTTGGGTACAGTCCCGAGCCATATGGAGGCGGTGAGCGGACCGTCAAGGTATTCATCTCTCCCTGTATTGGGGGTTGATATCGCGGAGTGCACGGGTGGCCATCACCAGAAGTCCTCGGCCGGGGTAGATGAGAATTACTGATTCGGATCAGTAGTTTCTCACTTGATGATAGGTTTCATACCGATACTAAATATCAAGTTATTAGGGGTCTAACTTTATCCACCCTTCTAGACTCGATATGTGATACTCATAGACGAACGGACCGGACTGTACGGATATTGTCACTGTCAGGCTCAGTAGGGTTTCAGGATGAGTTTGCTCGTCGGCCTCCCTTTCGCTCAATACCTGGGTAGCCATTATGTACAGCTAGTGCCACTGTCGTGCTCGTGGTTAAACCCACTGCCAGCGTATTGACGAGTCTTTCGTGCACTTGTGCATGGATCATGATCGGACGGATAATACTAGTGGGCTTTGGTTTAAGCCGGATCCTAGTATTATATTGTTGGATTATTTTCGTCTCGTTGTTTTCGTATTCAGTCGGAATACGGATGCGGGTATATATATACGGATGAGAGGTATTCTTGTAATTCGTTACGAGTTTATTTTAGGGTTGCCATTTCTTTTTCATGGATTAAACATTTGGTTTAATGTTTATTGAGGTGTAAAGTGTGAGTGCAAGTTTTGTTTTGGTACATTGATCATGCATGTGCTCTTGGTTTTGTTTTGGTTAGGATATTTGTGAGATTTTTGTTGTGAGCATGTGTAATGGAAGATCTTTTGTGGGGTGGGGGGGAGGGAGGTTTCTTTAGTTGCTCTTGTGCTCATAATAATATATATATATATATATATATATATCATAAAACATAAATCCAAAACTCAACTCAAGAAAAGGCAGAACATATTTCTTCATCTCCTTTTTCTTTTGCCAAGTCTTTTACTCACACTCTTCACCTCTAATGTCTTCTTCTTCAACCTCCACCATATTGTCTCATGAGTTGAGAATCTATGGGTGTTTTGAGATAAAGTATTCACATATAATCTCTACTTCATCTTGTGCATCTAGGCTAGCAAACTGGATGCTCGAGTTGCTTCGGTTTTGAAGCGGGAGTCCGTATTACTAATCCTCGACGTGGATCGTCTTCGACGAGAAAGACCGGAGATCAAACTTCATCGAGGCAGCCACGGGGAGCTTAGGCAGAGGTTGAAGACCGAAGTACACGGATCGATCGGTATAACCTCTCCAAACTCTTTTTTATAGAACTAGTATAGGGTTAATGGTACGATCCGTCGATTAGGGTTCCATTAGCTCCAGTTTTTAAAAGTTTTTGTTCCGCGTTTAGCCATAGATTGATGGCCGGGGCGCTGCCGTAACCCTACATGGTATCAAAGCCAATCTATTAACTGCATACTAGTTGGTTTAGACAATGTTAAACTATCGAAACCAAAACAACTCCAAATCAATACCAACGATATTCCATTCTCTGTCGAAATTTTATTGGTCTTCTAAAAATTTTTTAGCAACCGCAGAAGACTACTTAGGCGACTACTAGAGCACACACTAAACACGAGCCCCTAATTCAACTATGGGACCGGCCACATTGGCCAAAAATCTGAGCCGGCCGGCCTGGTGTTGGAGTTGGAACTTGGTTTTTGTAGTGTGGTCTGGTCTCTGGAATATTGGTTCATTGGTATTGCTAGTTTAACCTAATTTGGATATAGTTTTATCTAGTTGTTTGGGGGCTATTCGGGGTTATTTCGAAGTCAATATTTCTAACATTGTGTAAAGTTTACGGTACATACATTTCTATCTGTGACCTTGAATGTCATTAGAGCGGTACAACTTGTCTATTTGTTATAGTTCTTTTAGACGGGTTTGTGAACGTGACATTCACGTTGATGTTCTGTGCTGTGCTGTATTGTTGCGGATTCGTTGTGGTGGATAGCTTGGGTGCAATGATAGTACAGTTTAGTTTCATTTGTACATTTGATATCGCGGGGCGAGCGTCCGACATGTGGACTGCCGTCACTGCCTGTTTGTATATTATTTGTTTGGGGCACGATCGGGTTGAGGCCGATGTCACCGTTGTACATATTTTATTTTCTGTACTAGGATTACCCCGCGATGGAGTGCACGGATAGCCGGGTTCTGGAGGGCAACGGGTTCGCATCTCATGGCGTTGAGAAGGAGGGGGCCTCACTCTAGAATTGGTGGGCTATTCGCCGCACTCGTAGGGGGTACAGGTTGACCTAAGGAAGGGTGCTCAAGTTACCGGATTCCGTGAAGTGCTGGGTGGACCATTCACTTTGCTGAAGGGGGCTACCTTACTTCTGGTTTTGGCGAGTAACTTTCTGCGCTCATAGGGTTCTATGTTTTCATTGCACAGGCTATCCACACGACCAGGGGAACGTCGGGTTTCACTTGCGGCTCAAAGGAAACCCGGGGCTCCCAGATTATCTGTATTGTTCTGTGATGCTTATTGCTTATCTGTGATGTTGCATTTTTCACGCCTGGAGCGATTATTATATATTGTTATATATATACTAGTAGATGTTGTATATGTTTTACACCCGCGCTAGTCCAGTCCCCGCTCTGTCGTTAGTTAAGTAACCTAACGGGTGATGACGGGACCCAGTGGTGAATGCGGATGGCATATACGTACATCATATTTTCGTTCTTTTGTGGTGTGATTAATTGATGGGACTGCGTTGATTCAGATCAATGCAAGGAAAACAGACCTATTCGATGTTGTTGGAACAATTTTAAAAAGTTTCTATTACAAGGGTGTTTTCTTTTGCACAGCGGTATTCGGTTATGAATATCCACCACCTCATTCGACGAGGCAAGGGCCGAGATCCCTTCACCGGGAGTGACCCCTTGGACAGAAGTTTCCGTCAGTGTAATAACTTCACTATAGTCGATTACTTTTTGCTTTGCGTCGTGGTATTCAGTATGGAATATCCTGCACCTCATTCGACGAGGAAAGAGCCGAGACCCCTTCACCGGGAGTGACCTCTTTAGCAAAGGTTTTCGCCACTATATATTTGTAAAAAGCTATCTGGTTCCTTCAACGATATCAAGTTCATTACGTTAAAGGTTTTTCGCCAAAAACCATTCGTAGCCCTCCGTCATTTCAGATGGGTAGCACTTAGTATTCATGCTATGTTTGTTGGCCTTCGTCATGGCATAGTGTATGGTAGTTATTTGTTACTTTTCTGTTGCATAGATAGATGCGTTGGTTTAGGACAGTCGTACTACTATTTTGGCCTTCGTCAAAAGTATGTACAGGTGGGTTCAAATTAACCAGGACAATGACGGGTAGAATTTGACATGTGACTTATGATATGTTGGACCTCGTCAAGGTCATAAGAGCATGGGGTAGCAATCACATCGGGAATTTCAAACATAAGAAAACTTGCCAGGCATGCGCATACCTTCTGGAGTGTGATAACTTGAGTGGATTCCATCAGGTTATCATGCAATGATAGTTGGATCCTGAACCCACTGATGAGTTGGTTTACTCCTCGGGTGATTTTAGATGATCCCGACTAATTCTTCTTTCAGGTTTGGAGGACAATTTGAGGATACAGTGGGAGACATCCTGATTAGATCAAGTGATTAACCATTCTGATATAGGTTAGAGTGTACGCCGAGTGTTTCTCTTCTCTCTCTCTTTGTTAGCGACCATGTCCCGATCCTAGACTAGAACTCATAAACCAAGTTAACCGAACCTTCTTAAAACACACTGGCTTTTGAATTGTCAGAGTTGCGTATAACATTGCCACTTCTACTTTTACCCTTTTCTTTTCTCCGGAATATTCCGTATCACTATGAAGATCCACATTTATTGGATATGACCATCGTATAGTTACATACGAACTCGAAGAAACTTGTTTCAGATTCGAGGATGGTTTCTGGTTCAGGAGAAATAGAATAAGGATTATTCAGTTGTATTTTATCTTTACCTTCTCTCGGGTTGCGAGTGCTCCTAGGATTAGGAGAGTGCACCTATTACGCTTATTGGATAGTCTTCTTCCAAACCATAGGCTGGTGCCGAACGGTAGGGAAGGAAGAAAACCATTTAGCCTAAGAGTGGTGTACAGAAGGTAATGAGTAAAGACGAATAAAGGGATTTGGAGAGATGGCAAGGAAATATACGGTTACGGTCATGAATCTGGATAATGGAAGAGGCATTAATAGGAATACCCGGCTACCCCTTCGAAACATTTTCATGTTTCAGTTTCACTATGAATTGATAATTGAAAACTGATTTCCTAATTAGATCCTTACTCAAGGGTATGTATTTACCAGATATGATTCTCACATGTGAATAGTTTTACAGATGATGAGTGGGAGTAAGTTATTGGGAATTAGGTGATTATATCCTCATTATATCGGAATTCGTTGTAATTGGTGATATTTGAGGAAATCGCCTGGGGTTTTGCCTGACGGCAAATATTTGATTTTGAATATCCGCTGTTATGCACCAATTTCAAACTGATATATCTGTACGTTTATTTTATAAACTGAGATATAACTTTTTGAAATTATGTCCATGACATTTACCTATATCAGTTGATGATTGGGTAAGGAGCATTAAACAACGGTGTAATTCTTCTTAACCATAGTATACCTTTCAACCTACGACGCACATGGTTTGAGTTATTCAACTCAGGGGACTTATACAAAGTATTGTATGTTGTCCAGTGTCCATTAGGACAGAGGGGTTGTAAGTGCACGGCGGCGCCCCGGCCGTCAAACCGACGGCCAAATGCGGAAACGGTGATAAACTTTAATTTTTGCGGACTTAGCAAACCGGCACCACCGCGCACTAAACCCCGGATCGGGCCATTAAACTAGATCTAGCAAAGTAACAAGATAGGGAAGAGATGTACCGAATGATCCGAGTCCTTCGGTCTTCGTGTCCACTCCGATCTCCCGCGGATGCTTCGTCCTTCATCTCCTCGTTGTCGCCTCTTCGCCGGAAGGGCACCACATCGCCTGCATCTTTTACGGGCTCCCACCTCAATACCGAGGCAACTCGGGCGCGAAGCTGGCGAGTCGACGCGTCTAAGATTTGCTGTAGGAAATGTAGTGTAGAGGCTATGTCTCATTTGGGGTTTGTTGCCATTTGAAGATGATGGAGGAAACATGATAAGAAAAATGGTGCTTGCATTTTTCTAGCATGAAATGAGATCAAGAAATGAAACTCTCTCAAAATGAAGCTCTCATCTTTTTCTCTCTCAAAATGTGTTCAACCATTTTCATCAAGTGAGAAGAATATGGTGGAGGAAGAATAAGAAGCATGAAGGGAGGTGATGGTAGGAGCACAAGTGGTGAGCACATCCAAAACATCATCATAACCTTTTCACATCAAACTCTAATCACTTCTAATCCTTTCTTATCAACAAAAAGCAAGTGATGAGAATGGTATCAAAAAGATGCTATCATAATAAATACATTTGCAAGAAAAACCTCCACAAAGTGTTATTTGCAAACTTGCAAATAACCCCCTCCATCGGAAAAGTCCGGCCGGGAAAGAACAAAGGAAAACCGGCCGGAACGGAATGCAAACTGGCAACTCCAGAAAACTGGTCCCGTAATAAATTACAGGAAAACCCCGATACTGTGCATACACACCCGCATCTGTATTCCGTCCGGATACAAATGCAATGAGACAAAATCTACACTGTACTATACTAGGATCCGGCTTAAACCAAAGCCGGCTAGTAATATCCGTCCGATCCTGATCCGTACAATACCACACGTATCTGATCGAACCCTGCCATATAACCATACGGCCACTAGTACAAAACCGTCCGATCCTGATCCGTGCAATACCGCACGTATCTGATCGGACCCTGCCATATCTCCATACGGCCTCTACAGCGTTTCGCCCGAAAGCTTGAGTAACTGAAAGTGTGGTGGACTCTAAAGACTCGTCAATACTATGGCTGTGGATTTAACCACTAGCACGTCAGAGGTATAAGCCAATACGTGACGGGCCACCAGCTATTGAACAAAAGGGACGTCGATGAGCGAACTCATCTTGACACCCTACTGAGCCTGTCAGTGACAATATCCGTACAGTCCGGTCCGTTCGTCTATAAGCATCGCATGGCGGGCCTAGGGGGTTGGTAAAAGTTAGACCCCCAAAAGCGGTACAAGTCGTGTCGGAGTGCAGCCCAGAACACCCTGAGATACTACTGGAATACCTACCAGTAAATCTCCTGCCTTGGCCAAGGTCTTCGTGTAATGGCTCTCCTAGACACAGCGCGACCTCACCCCCAATACCGGGAGAGACGAACCCCCGAAGATCCGCTCACTGCCTCCATGTGGCTCGGGACTGTACCCAACTAAAACCTGTTTGCACGACTCCTTTGAGTCGTGGTAGGGTAGTAATCAAAGCATAGTGGGAACTCACACGAGACAAATGACGATCCCCAGGTCGATGAACTAACCTGTACACATGTCACCTGGGAACTGCTATCTGACGTCAGGTATAAGACCAACTAGCATGTTCCCGGCGAGTCCTGTCCGGTGTACTCATAACCCAATGAGCACCTGTATACATCTTAGGTGAACCAACTGACACCAGTGGCTTGTGAGACCGGCCACTGCCCCTCGTCGGGGTCTCGACTGTATACACTAGTCTACTCTGGAGTATCGATGCCCTGTCTCGAAACTCCTACGACTAGGGACCTTTTAAGGATGTGCTTATAGACTCCAGCTCTCACTTATATGATCGCCCTCATACTGCTGGCAGTCAAGCAAGAATCCTAGGGGCTCTATCAACGTGCAATAGTGACCTGTTATGTCACCTAAAGCAGTACACGATGATAAAGGTAAACCAGATAGCATACTATCATCTCGAGTAAGACTGTCCTACCGGGATAGGTCCTCCCTCAATCATTGCAATCACGTGCCTGTGATCCAATAATTGACTCTGAGGGCACTATCTCCAACAATCTCCCACTTGCACTCAAGGCTAATTATTGCGATGTCGCATACTCACAGCCTGTGTGATACCGAACACCCAACTCCTCTACTTGTCAGTCTCACAAAGCTCGTTTGCGAAACTATTGCGTTCGAGGAATAGCCTCAGTGAGTGGATCCACTCTGGTGTTTCTTTCTATGTCTCTCTATACCTCATGTTCGCGGAGAAAGCCATCTCCCGAAATGAGCAATACCTGTCTTAGAATGTCTGGATGTCTGATGGGACCTAGCTCATAAATGAACTCCAAATCCAAACTTCTTAGACTGTATCATCAACTAAATTTAATCAGTATCCTGCGCCATGCCTCCCTCAGTATCTGCCTGGATCACCTGTCCAAAATACTGCCCCTCGTCAGAAGGAAAACTATAACTCTGACAACCTCCTTGTCGTCCATGTCACCTTAGAAGCCTGGAATGATAACTGTCTCCCGAATAAGGATGTCGTTATCATATCCCTAGAACATCCACTTATGTTCTAAAAACTGCTTCCGATTGCTTCTCCAGGATTGGATCAATATCAACTTATTGCATCTAGTGCAAGAACAACATCTGGTGTGGTACTTGACATCTCATGATTGACTCAATTGCCTAAGCAAGTGATCTGCCAATCATGCATATCCCTCTCCCCTTTAGTCTGTAAGACACCTTTAGAGAGGGTGACTCCATCATCTGCAGGTACACTACCGTGCCAGGAGTCGTCCATTCTAAACTCTCTTAGAATGCTGTCAAAGTACCCTGATTGGGAAACCACCCAAATCTAGATCTAAAACCATAGATCCAGTAACCAGAATGTCTGATATAATATCCAAGTCCTATGTGGAGAAAACACTGTGTGACGACCAAAGTATAACCGATCGTAGTATAGAAATATCACTTCCTACTACCTTCTCAACAGATCCATCCCTTATCTTGATGACGTCAAACCTATGACTGTCACATCAGAAATAGATGATCTATCTCCGCTATGTCTGCTTTAGTCTAGAAATAGACATAAGCCTGATGTCCACCAATGCTTCCGCTGCTCCCACTGACTACGAAAACCCTCTGGCAGAGTCATATAGACGTGCACTTCTAAAGCTAGTTTAGAACAACGCTATACTCATCCTCCTGCCGGGTCTCGCAGCCTGGAACAACAACAATGGCAAGTGTGGGTAAACAAGAACTTCCCTGTCACCGTCCTTGAGGCTACCGGAGTACCTCTCGGGTGCCTGAAGTTACCCACCTTATCTGCGGAGTGGCCAATGGAATGTCAAATCAGATTGAATCTTTAGGTTCCTTATCAAATCTTCAGTAATCGTTTGCGGTTCTGGAATCACTTCCAGTTCTACCATACTCCCACTGCTGTTTTTGAAAAAATCCATTTTTAATAAAACTGTGGCGAGTCTTGAACAATATTTCTATTGATCTCCCAGATGGTAGAAAGTCAACCCTCGTCATAGCCTGGGTCAACCCACAAACAGCCATTACAGAAACGTGCCTTGAGTTATCCAGAGTCTGGTTTTAATCATAAGCCGGACAACTCCCCGTGCCTTAACAATGTTAAGATATGAACTGTACTATATCCAATATAGAACCAGAGGCACTGATTTAATTGAACCAAATTCAAATCATGCAGCTATCTCCAGTGCATGTCAACTAAATGGAAGGAGGCCGATCAGCGTTACTCAACTTAGGAATACTTCCAATTATGAGTAACCCGAAAGAGAAGCAAGTTCTCTTAATCATTACTATCAACTGAATACCATACACAAGTATCTACATCTTCGATCACTTTGAAGAATCCCGATACTTGCAATACCTGGTTCTCTACTTTATTCAAATACCTATAACTTCTCAAAATTCAGACACTGTGTTTCCACGAAACACCTGTCTAAGAACTAGAGAAGTTATAAGTAAACCGAATGTAGTACGAGGACCAACCCCTCTGTCCTTATGGACCCTGGACAACATACAATACTCTGTATAAGTCCCTTGAGTCTAGTGACTCATTCACTGTGTGTTGTAGGTTGAAAACCGTACTTTTGGTTAAGAAGAATTACACCGCTGTTCAATGCTCCTTACCTAACCATCCACTGATATAGGTAAATGTCATCGACATAATATCAAAAGGTATATCTCACTCTATGAAAATAGACGTACAGATATATCAATTTGAAATTGGTGCACAACAGCGGATATTCAAAACCAAATATTTGCCGACCGGCAAACAACCCAGGTGGCATCCTCAAATATCACCAATTACAACGAATCCCGATATAATGAGGATGATCACCCAATTCCCAATAACTTACTCCCACTCAACATCTGTAAAACCATACAGATGTGAGAATCCAACCTGGTAAATACATACCCTGGAGCAAGTGTCTAATTGGGAAATCAGTTTTCTTTTAACAGTACACAGTGAACCTGAAACATTGAAATGTTTCGATGGGGTATCCTGGTATTCGTAGTAATGCCTCTACCATTATCCGGATTCACAACTATAACCGTATAATTCTTTGCCACCTCTCCAATTCCCTTTATATGTCTTTAGTCATTACCTTCTGTACACCCCTTTAAGCCAAACGGTTTTCTTCCTTCCCTACCGTTCGGCACCAGCCTATGGTTTGGAAGAAGACTATCCAAAAAGCATAAAGGGTGTACTGTCCTAATCCTAGGAGCACTCGCAATGCGAGAGAAGGTGAAGATAAAAGACACCTGAATGTACTTTATTCCTATTTCTCCTGAACCAGGATCCATCCCCGAACTGGAACAAGTTCCTTTCGAGTTCGTATATAACCATACGATGGATTATCCAATAAAATGGGATCTTCGTAGTGATACGGAGTGTCCTGGATAAATACAAAGGTGATTTAGGATTGGCGAAGAAATACTTGGTTTGGTCGTGAATAGCAGTCGCAATTTACTTTGCCCTCTTACTAATCCCTTGCTTTGTCTGAACTTAATACCTTCTGTACACCGTTTAGGCTAACTGGTTTTCTTCATTCCCTACCGGTCGGCACCAGCCTATGGTTTGGAAGAAGACTATCCAATTTGCGTAATAGGTGTACTACTCCTAAACCAAGGAGTACTCGCAACCTGAGAGAAGGTGAAAAGAAAAGACAACTGAATAATCCTATCCGTTTTCTCCAGAATCAGAAACCATCCTCGAAGTCCTTCGAGTTCGTATATAACCATACGATGGTTTTGTCCAATGGAAGTGGACGTTCGTAGTAATACGGGGTGTCCTGGAGAAAAGGGTAAAAGTAGGAGTGGCAATGAGGTCTGCAACTCTGACAATCCAAAAGCCAGTGTTAAGAAGGTTCGGTCAACTTGGTCACTGAGTCATAGTCTAGGGTCGGGTCAATGGTCGCTGCCAGAGAGAGAGAGAAAAGAAACACTCAGCGTGCACTCTAACCTAGATCAGAATGGTTATCACTTTTTCTAATCAGGAAACCTCCTACCGTACCTCAAATTCTCCTCCAAACCTGAAAGAAGAATTAGTCGGGGTCACCCGAGGAGTAAACCAACTCATCAGTGGGAATCGGGATCCAACTATCATCGCATGATAACGTGACGGAATCCGCTCACGCTATCACACTCCAGAAGGTATGCGCATATTTGGCAAGTTTCAGTTCTTTTGAAACTCTCGATGTGATTTTTACCCCATGCTCTTATGACCTTGACGAAGGTCAACAAATCATAAGTCACATGTCAAGTTCTACCCATCATTATCCAGGTTAATTTGAACCCACCCGTACAAGCCCTTGACGAAGGTCAACAAGGCTATACGACTGTCCCAAACCAACACATCTATCTATGCAGCAGAAAGGCAACAAGCAGCTACCATGCACTATGCCTTGACGAAGGTCAACAAACATAGCATGAATACTACGTGCTACCTATCTGAAACGACGGAGGGCTACGAATGGTTTCTGGCGAAAACCTTTAACGTAATGAACTTGATATCGTTGAAGGAACTGATAGCTTTTTAGAAAATATAGTGACGAAAACCTTTACTAAAGAGGTCACTCCCGGTGAAGGGATCTCGGCTCTTTCCCCGTAGAATGGGGTGCAGGATATTCCAAATGAATACCACGGTGCAAAGCAAAAGTAATCGGCTATAATGAAGTTAATGCCCTGACGCAAACTTCTGTCCAAGGGGTCACTCCCGGTGAAGGGATCTCGGCCCTTGCCTCGTCGACTGAGGAGCAGGATATTCCAAATGAATACCACGATGCAAAACAAAAGTGAACGTCCTTGCAATAACAGCTTTTTGAAAAGTGTTCCAACAACATCAGATTAGGTTTGTTTATCTTGCATTGATCCGAATCAACACAGTCCCATCAATTGATCACACCAATAAAGAACGAAAATATACTGACGTACGTATATGCCATCCGCATTTGCCACTGGGTCCCGTCATCACCCGTTAGGTTAGCTAACTAACGGCAGAGCGGGGACTGGACTAGCGCGGATGAAAAACATATACAACATCTACTAATATATACCAATATATTATATTTCGCTCAAGGCGTGAAAAGAAATGCAACATCACAGAAATGTACAGCATCACAGAACAATACAGATATCTGGGATCCCCGGGTTTCACAGAGCCACTACTAAAACCCGACGTTCCCCTGGTCGTGTGGATAGCCTGTGCAATGAAATCCTAGACCCCTACGGGCGTGGCAAGTCACCCGCCAAGACCTGAAGCGAGGCAGCCCCCTTCAGCGACGTGAATGGACCACCCGGCACTCCACGGAATCCGGCAACTTGGGCACCCCTCCTGGGTCAACCTGTACCCCCTACGAGTGCGGCGAATAGCCCGCCAATCCCAGAGTGAAGCCCCCTCCGTCTCAATGCCATGAGATGCGGGCTTGTTGCCCTCCAGAACCCGGCTATCCGTGCACCCCACCGCGGGGTAATCCTAGTACATAATGTAAAATATACATACACCGGGTACATCGACCGCAACCAGGTCGTGCCCCAAAAGAATAATACAAACAGGCAGTGACGGCAGTCCACATGTCGGACGCTCGCCCCGCAATATCAAATGTACATAATACAACAGAACAGTACTAGCATTGCAACCAGGCTATCCCCCACGACCGATCCGCAACATCACAGCAAAATACATAGAACATCAACGTGAAAGTCACGTTCGCAAATCCGTCTAACCGGGCTATAGCAGTTAGACCGGATTTACCGATCAAGTGACATTCACGGTCGCAGATATAATGTAAATACTGTGAAATAATGTGTTTAAAATATCCGATCGATCAAAAATTAACAAGTGGGCCCCCAATCAATACTGTAGCACTCACAGAAAACCTGGGCCCAAAATTAATATTCCAAAACCCCTAAAATTAGCCCAGAAGCCCACTGGGAAAAAAAGATGCAGTGACGTCACCAATGTGCGGCGGAACCGCGGCCCAATGGGGGGTTTGGCCGCGGATCCGCGCTACATTGGTCGACTGACTGTGTCGAATTTTCCCAGTGGTCTTAGAATTTCCTGCACATCAATTTTATACAACCTGAAAAATTTTTGGAGACCAAAAAATTTCAACAGAAAACTGTCGTGAACTAAAATGTAGATTTTGGAATTTTGGTCGATCGGAAATGCAAAACACATCAAACGAAGCTAGACGAAGTTAATAACCTGGCTCTGATACCACTGTAAGTGCACGGCGGCGCCCCGGCCGTCAAACCGACGGCCAAATGCGGAAACGGTGATAAACTTTAATTTTTGCGGACTTAGCAAACCGGCACCACCGCGCACTAAACCCCGGATCGGGCCATTAAACTAGATCTAGCAAAGTAACAAGATAGGGAAGAGATGTACCGAATGATCCGAGTCCTTCGGTCTTCGTCTCCACTCCGATCTCCCGCGGATGCTTCGTCCTTCATCTCCTCGTTGTCGCCTCTTCGCCGGAAGGGCACCACATCGCCTGCATCTTTTACGGGCTCCCACCTCAATACCAAGGCAACTCGGGCGCGAAGCTGGCGAGTCGACGCGTCCAAGATTTGCTGTAGGAAATGTAGTGTAGAGGCTATGTCTCATTTGGGGTTTTTTGCCATTTGAAGATGATGGAGGAAACATGATAAGAAAAATGGTGCTTGCATTTTTCTAGCATGAAATGAGATCAAGAAATGAAACTCTCTCAAAATGAAGCTCTCATCTTTTTCTCTCTCAAAATGTGTTCAACCATTTTCATCAAGTGAGAAGAATGTGGTGGAGGAAGAATAAGAAGCATGAAGGGAGGTGATGGTAGGAGCACAAGTGGTGACCACATCCAAAACATCATCATAACCTTTTCACATCAAACTCTAATCACTTCTAATCCTTTCTTATCAACAAAAAGCAAGTGATGAGAATGGTATCAAAATGATGCTATCATAATAAATACATTTGCAAGAAAAACCTCCACAAAGTGTTATTTGCAAAATTGCAAATAACCCCCCCATCGGAAAAGTCCGGCCGGGAAAGAACAAAGGAAAACCGGCCGGAACGGAATGCAAACTGGCAACTCCAGAAAACTGGTCCCGTAATAAATTACAGGAAAACCCCGATACTGTGCATACACACCCGCATCTGTATTCCGTCCGGATACAAATGCAATGAGACAAAATCTACACTGTACTATACTAGGATCCGGCTTAAACCAAAGCCGGCTAGTAATATCCGTCCGATCCTGATCCGTACAATACCGCACGTATCTGATCGAACCCTGCCATATAACCATACGACCACTAGTACAAAACCGTCCGATCCTGATCCGTGCAATACCGCACGTATCTGATCGGACCCTGCCATATCTCCATACGGCCTCTACAGCGTTTCGCCCGAAAGCTTGAGTAACTGAAAGTGTGGTGGACTCTAAAGACTCATCAATACTATGGCTGTGGATTTAACCACTAGCACGTCAGAGGTATAAGCCAATACGTGACGGGCCACCAGCAATTGACCAAAAGGGACGTCGATGAGCGAACTCATCCTGACACCCTACTGAGCCTGTCAGTGACAATATCCATACAGTCCGGTCCGTTCGTCTATGAGCATCGCATGGGGGGCCTAGGGGGTTGGTAAAAGTCAGACCCCCAAAAGCGGTACAAGTCGTGTCGGAGTGCAGCCCAGAACACCCTGAGATACTACTGGAATACCTACCAGTAAATCTCCTGCCTTGGCCAAGGTCTTCGTGTAATGGATCTCCTAGACACAGCGCGACCTCACCCCCAATACCGGGAGAGACGAACCCCCGAAGATCCGCTCACTGCCTCCATGTGGCTCGGGACTGTACACAACTAAAACCTGTTTGCACGACTCCTTTGAGCCGTGGTAGGGTAGTAATCAAAGCACAGTGGGAACTCACACGAGACAAATGACGATCCCCAGGTCGATGAACTAACCTGTACACATGTCACCTGGGAACTGCTATCTGACGTCAGGTATAAGACCAACTAGCATGTTCCCGGCGAGTCCTGTCCGGTGTACTCATAACCCAATGGGCACCTGTATACATCTTAGGTGAACCAACTGACACCAGTGGCTTGTGAGACCGGCCACTGCCCCTCGTCGGGGTCTCGACTGTATACACTAGTCTACTCTGGAGTATCGATGCCCTGTCTCGAAACTCCTACGACTAGGGACCTTTTAAGGATGTGCTTATAGACTCCAGCTCTCACTTATATGATCGCCCTCATACTGCTGGCAGTCAAGCAAGAATCCTAGGGGCTCTATTAACGTGCAATAGTGACCTGTTATGTCACCTAAAGCAGTACACGATGATAAAGGTAAACCAGATAGCATACTATCATCTCGAGTAAGACTGTCCTACCGGGATAGGTCCTCCCTCAATCATTGCAATCACGTGCCTGTGATCCAATAATTGACTCTGAGGGCACTATCTCCAACAGGGGTTGGTTCTCGTACTATATTCTGTTTACTTGTGACTTCTCCAGTTTTAGACAAGTATTTCGTAGAAATGCAAGGTCCAAGTTTTGAGAAGTTATAGGTACAAGAATAAAGTAGAGAACTATGTGTTGCAAGTATCATGATTCTTCAAAGTGATCGAAGATGTAGATACTTGTGTTTGGTATTCAGTTGATAGTAATGGTTTTGAGAACTTGCTTCTCTTTCAGGTTACTCATATCTGGATGCACTCTTAAGTTGAGTAAATTCTAATCGGTCTCTCTCTATTTAGATGACATGTACTGGAGACAGCTGCATGATTTGAATCTGGTTCCAATTAAATCAGTGCATCTGTTTCTATATTGTATATAGAATGGTCAATATCTTAATGATGTTAAGGTATATGGAGTTGTCCGGCTTATGCTTAAAACCAGACTCTGGATAATTCAAGACACGTTTTCCGTAATGGCAGTTTGTGGGTTATCCCGGGCTATGACAAGGGGTAACTTTCTACCATCTGGAAGATCAATAGAGATATTGTTCTTGACTCGCCACAGTTTTAGTAAAATGGATTTTTTCAGAAAACAGTAGTAGGAGTATGGTAGAACTGGAAGTGATTCCAGAACCACAAACGATTACTGAAAATTTAATAGAACCTAAAGATTCAATCAGGTTTGACATTCCATTAGCCACTCCGCAGATATGGTGGGTAACCTCAGACGCCCGAGAGGTACTTCGGTATCCTCAAAGACGGTGACAGGGAGGTTCTTGTTTACCCAAACTTGACACTACCGCTGTTCTAGATTATCAGACCCGGCATGAGGATGAGTATAGCGTCGTTCTAAACTAGCTTTAGAAGTGCACGTGTATATGACTCTTCCAGAGGGTTGTTGTAGTTAGTGGGAGCAGCGGAAGCATAGTGGACAAGTTGCTTATGTCTATTTATAGACTAAAGCAGGTATAGCGGAGATAGATCATCTATTTTTGATGTGACAGTCATAGGCTTTGACTTCATCAAAATAGGAGATGGATCTGCTAAGAAGGTAGTAGGGTGTGATGTACTGGTATTTGGATGACACACACTTTGTAGGAAGTAAAATTCCTACACTAGGATCGGTTACACTATGGTTGTCACCCAGTGGTTTCTCCACATAGGATTTGGATATTATATCAGGTATTCTGGTTACTAGATCTATAGTTTTAGATCTAAATTTGGGTAGTTTTCAAATCTGGGTACTTAGACAGTATTCTTAAGGTATTTTAGAATGTACGACTCCTGGTATGATAGTGTACCTGCAGGTGATGGAGTCACCCTCTCTAAAGGTGTCTTACAGACTAAAGGGGAGAGGGATGTGCATGATTGGCATATCACTTGCTTAGGTAATTGAGTCAATCATGAGATGTCAAGTACCACACCAGATATTGTTTTTGCACTAGATGCAATAAGTTGATATATTAATCCAATCCTGGAGAAACGTTCGGAAGAAGATTTTGAACATAAGTGGATATTCTAGGGATTTGATAACGGCAACCTCCTTCGGGAGACGGTTATCATTCCAGGTTTCTAAGGTGACCTGGATGACAGAGTGACTATCAGAGTTATAGTTTTCCCTCTTTTGAGGGGCAGTAGTTTGGACAGTTGGTTTAAGTGGATATTGAGGGAGGCATGGTCTTGGAGATAGTGCCCTCAGAGTCAATTATTGGATCACATGCATGTGATTGCAATGATTGAGGGAGGACCTATCCCGGTAGGACAGTCTTACACAAGATGATAGTATGCTATCTGGTTTACCTTTATCATCGTGGACTGTTTTAGGTGACCTTACAGGTCACTATTGCACGTTGATAGAGCCCCTAGGATTCTTGCTTGACTACCAGCAGTATGAGGGCGATCATATACGTGGGAGCTGGGGTCTATAAGCACATCCTTAAAAGGTCCCTAGTCGAGGGAGTTTCGAGACAGGGCATCGATACTCCAGAGTAGACTAGTGTATACAGTCGAGACCCCGACGAGGGGCGATAGCCGGTTTCACAAGCCACTGGTGTCAGTTGGTTCACCTAAGATGTATACAGGTGCTCATTGGGTTATGAGTATACCGGACAGGACTCGCCGGGAACATGCTAGTTGGTCTTATACCTGACGTCAGATAGCAGTTCCCTAGTGACATGTGTACAGGTTAGTTCATCGACCTGAGATCGTCATTTGTCTCGTGTGAGTTCCCACTGTGCTTTGATTACTACCCTACCATGCTCAAAGGAGACGTGCAAACAGGTTTTAGTTGGGTACAGTCCCGAGCCACATGGAGGCAGTGAGCGGATCTGCAGGGGTTCGTCTCTCCCGGTATTGGAGGTGAGGTCGCGCTGTGTCTAGGAGAGCCATTACACGAAGTCCTTTGCCAAGGCAGGAGATTTACTGGTAGGTATTCCAGTAGTATCTCAGGGTGTTCTGGGCTACTCTCCGACACGACTTGTACCGCTTTTAGGGGTCTGACTTTTACCAACCCCCTAGGCCCGCCATGCGATGCTCATAGACGAACGGACCGGACTATACGTATATTGTCACTGACAGGCTCAATAGGGTGTCAGGATAAGTTCGCTCATCGACGTCCCTTTTGGTCAATAGCTGGTAGCCCGTCACGTATGGCTAATACCTCTGACGTGCTAGTGGTTAAATCCACAGCCATAGTATTGACGAGTCTTTAGAGTCCACCACACACAGTTACTCAAGTTTCGGGCAAAACGCTGTAGAGGCCGTATGGAGGTATGGCAGGGTTCGATCAGATACGTGCGGTATTGCACGGATCATGATTGGACGGATTTTACTAGCGGGCTTTGGTTTAAGCCAGATCCTAGTATTAGACAGTGTAGATTTTATCTCTTTGCATTTGTATTCAGTGGGAACACAAATGCGGGCATGTATTTGCAGTCGCGGGGTTTTCCTGTAATTTATTACGGGATCAGTTTTCTGAAGTTACCAATTTGTATTCCGTTCCGGCCAGTTTTCCTTTATTCCTTCACGGCCGGACTTTTCCGATGGAGGGGGTTATTTGCAGTTGTGCAAATTACATTTTGTGGAAGGGGTTATTTGTGATTATGCCTTCATGATAGTTCCTTCATGATGAGATTCTTTTTTAGTCTCTTCCTTTATATTAAATGAGATTAGAATGGATTAGAAGTTCATGTGAGGCTTGCTTTTGGTTGTGGTTACCCCTTTGCTTTTACTACTCTCACCTCCCTTCTTGGTTTTGGTATTTTTCTCTCCACCATTTCCATATAGGGGCCGGCCACTACTTGAGATAGAGAGGAGTTCATATTTGATGTGGGGAAAAATTATCATTCATCTCATCTCATTTTAGCTTGCTACCAAAATTCCCAAGTTCATATCTTGTTCATTCCTCCATCACCAAAGGCAACTTCACCCCAAATGAGACAATGGTTTCTACACTACACCTACAGCATCTCTTGGATGCGTCGGCTCGCCAAATTCACACCCGAGTTGCCTTGGTCCAGAGGTGGGAGCCCGTAAAAGAACCCGGCGTTGTGGTGCCCATTTCGACGAGGAGGCGACGGCCGGAGATTCCGCGAGGAGATCGGAGTGGAGACGAAGATCGAAGGACACAGATCGCTTGGTATATCTCTCTACCCATCTTTTAGTTTGCTAGTAGATAGGTTAATGGCCCGATCCGGGTTGATAGTGCGCGGTGGTGCCGGTTTGCAAGTTTCGCAAAGTTTTTCGTTTCCGCGTCTCCGGCGTCGGATTGACGGCCGGGGCGCCGCCATGCACTTACAGTGGTATTAGAGCCTCGCCATTAACCTAGTCTAGCTTGCTCTAATGTGTTTACAAGTTCGATCGAACAAATTTCCGAAAACCCGATTTCCATTGCATGAGTTTCTGTCGAAATATTTTTGGGCTCTAAAAATTTTTCAGGTTGTTGCAGAAACACGTGCAGGTAATTCTAAGCAATCTGACAAAGTTTCGTCGCGTGACGTCACCTTTCCACCGCGGAACCGTGGCCAAACCCACGCATTGGCCGCGGTTCCGCCGCAAGGTAGACTGTTCATTTGACCAAATTTTTACAGTGGGCTTATGAGTTGAAAATGGGGTTTTTGGAGCATTCTTTTTGGGCCCAGATTTTCTGTGAGTACTACAGTAGTGCTTGGGGCCCACTTGGGTATATTTGATCGATCGAAAAGTTTAAACATGTTAGTTCACAGTATTTACATTATATCTGCGACCGTGAATGTCATTTGATCGGTAAATTCTTTCTAACTGCTATAGCCCTTTTAGACGGATTTGCGAACGTAACATTCACGTTGATGTTCTGTGTTGTGCTGTGATGTTGCGGATTGTTCGTGGGGATAGCCTGGATGCAATGGTAGTACAGTTTGGTTTATTATGTACATTTGATATTGCGGGGCGAGCGTCCGACATGTGGACTGCCGTCACTGCCTGTTTGTATATTATTCTTTTGGGGCATGACCGGGTCGAAGTCGATGTATCCGTTGTATATTTTACTTTCTGTACTAGGATTACCCCAAGGTGGGGTGCACGGATAGCCGGGTTCTAGAGGACAACGGGCCCGCATCTCATGGCTTTGAGACAGAGGGGGCTTTGCTCTAGAATTGGCGGGCTATTCGCCGCACTCGTAGGGGGTACAGGTTGACCCAGGAGGGGTGGCCATGTTATCGGATTCCGTGAAGTGCCGGGTGGTCCATTCACGTTGCTGAAGGGGGCTGCCTCGCTTCAGGTTTTGGCGGGTGACTTGCCGCGCCCGTAGGGGTCTAGAATTTCATTGCACAGGCTATCCACACGACCAGGGGAACGTCGGGTTTCAGTAGCGGCTCTATGAAACCCGGGGATCCCAGATATCTGTATTGTTCTGTGATGCTTATTACATTTCTGTGATGTTGCATTTTATCACGCCTTGAGCGAAATATTATATATTGATATATATACTAGTAGATGTTGTATATGTTTTGCATCCGTGCTAGTCCAGTCCCCGCTCTGTCGTTAGTTAAGTAACCTAACGGGTGATGACGGGACCCAATGGCGAATGCGGATGGCATATACGTACATCATTATTTTCGTTCTTTATTGGTGTGATCAATTGATGGGACTGCGTTGATTCGGATCAATGCAAGCTAAACAAACCTATTCTGATGTTGTTGGAACACTTTTCAAAAAGCTGTTATTGCAAGGACATTCGCTTTTGTTTTGCATCGTGGTATTCAGTTGGAATATCCTGCTCCTCAGTCGACGAGGCAAGGGCCGAGATCCCTTCACCGGGAGTGACCCCTTGGACAGAAGTTTGCGTCAGGGAAATAACTTCACTATAGCCGATTACTTTTGCTTTGCATCGTGGTATTCAGTTGGAATATCCTGCACCTCATTCTACGGGTAAAGAGCCGAGATCCCTTCACCGGGAGTGACCTCTTTAGCAATGGTTTTTCGTCACTATATTTTATAAAAAGCTATCCAGTTCCTTCAACGATATCAAGTTCATTACGTTAAAGGTTTTCGCCAGAAACCATTCGTAGCCCTCCGTCGTTTCATATGGATAGTCAATAGTATTCAACCTGTGTTTGTTGGCCAAAGTCAAGGCACAGTGATTGGTAGCTGTTGGGTATTCATATGCAGCATAGATAAATGCGTTGGTTTGGGACAGTCGTACTGCCTTGTTGGCCAAAGTCAAGGGTAGGTACGGGTGGGTTCAAATTAACCTGGACAATGACGGGTAGAACTTGACATGTGACTTATGATTTGTTGGTCAAAGTCAAGGTCATAAGAGCATGGGGTAAAAATCACATCGGGAGTTTCTAAAGAAACTGAAACTTGCCAGATATGCGCATACCTTCTGGAGTGTGATAATGTGAGCGGATTCCGTCACGTTATCATGCGATGATTGTTGGATCCCGATTCCCATTGATGAGTTGGTTTACTCCTCGGGTGATCCCGACTAATTCTTCTTTCAGGTTTGGAGGAGAATTTGACGGTACAGTGGGAGGTTTCCTGATTAGATAATGTGATAACCATTCTGATCTAGGTTAGAGTGCACGCTGAGTGTTTCTTTTCTCTCTCTCTTTGGCAGCGACCATTGACCCGACCCTAAACTATGACTCAGTGACCAAAATTAACCGAACCTTCTTTAACACTGGCTTTGGGATTGTCAGAGTTGCAAACCTCATTGCCACTCCTACTTTTACCCTTTTCTCCAGGACACCCCGTATTACTACGAACGTCCACTTCCATTGGATAAAACCATCGTATGGTTATATACGAACTCGAAGGAATTTATTCGAGGATGGTTTCCGGTTCTGGAGAAAACGAATAGGACTATTCAGTTGTCTTTTCCTTTTACCTTCTCTCAGGTTGCGAGTACTCCTTGGTTTAGGAGATAGTACACCTATTACGCAAATTGGATAGTCTTCTTCCAAACCTTAGGCTGGTGCCGAACGGTGGGGAATGAAGAAAATCAATTAGCATAACGATGGTGTACAGAAGGTATTAAGTAAAGACATATCAAGGGATTAGTAAGAGGGAAAAGTAAATTGCGACTGCTGTTCATGATCAAACCAAGTATTTCATTACCACTCCCACTTCACCTTTGTATTTCTCCAGAACACTCCGTATTGCT
This sequence comes from Agapanthus africanus, assembly GCA_030015575.1. NCBI lineage: Eukaryota > Viridiplantae > Streptophyta > Magnoliopsida > Asparagales > Amaryllidaceae > Agapanthus > Agapanthus africanus. Next base: position 174,009,182 of record JASDDO010000004.1, on the reverse strand, counting down.
ACGAAGATCCACAGTTTATTGGATACTCCATCGTATGGTTATATACGAACTCGAAAGGAACTTGTTCCAGTTCGGGGATGGATTCTGGTTCAGGAGAAATAGGAATAAGGTTTATTCGGTTGTCTTTTATCTTCACCTTCTCTCGCATTGCGAGTGCTCCTAGGATTAGGACAGTACACCCATTATGCTTATTGGATAGTCTTCTTCCAAACCATAGGCTGGTGCCGAGCGGTAGGGAAGGAAGAAAACCATTTGGCCTAAAGGGGTGTACAGAAGGTAATGACTAAAGACATATAAAGGGATTTGGAGAGATGGAAAACAATTATACGGTTACAGTTGTGAATCTGGATAATGGAAGAGGCATTACTAGGAATACCGGGATACCCCATCGAAACATTTCAATATTTCAGTTTCGCTGTGTACTGTTAAAAGAAAACTGATTTCCCAATTAACACTTGCTCCAGGGCATGTATTTACCAGGTTTGATTCCCACATCTGTATGGTTTTACAGATGATGAGTGGGATTAAGTTATTGGGAATTAGGTGATCATCCTCATTATATCGGGATTCGTTGTAATTGGTGATATTTGAGGAAGTCACCTGGGTTGTTTGCCGGTCGGCAAATATTTGGTTTTGAATATCCGTTGTTATGCACCAATTTCAAATTGATATATCTGTACGTCTATTTTTATAGAGTGAGATATACCATTTTGAAATTATGTCTATGACATTTACCTATATCAGTGGATGGTTAGGTAAGGAGCATTGAACAGCGGTGTAATTCTTCTTAACCATAAGTACAGTTTTCAACCTACGACACACATGATTTGAGTTATTAGACTCAGGGGACTTATACAGAGTATTGTATATTGTCCAGTGTCCATTAGGAAAGAGGGGTTGGTCCTCGTACTATATTCGGTTTACTTATAACTTCTCTAGTTCTTAGACAGGTGTTTCGTAGAAACACAAGGTCGAAGTTTTGAGAAGTTATAAGTATAATAATAGAGTAGAGAACCAGGTGTTGCGAGTATCGGGATTCTTCAAGGAGATCGAAGATGTAGATACTTGTGAATGGTATTCAGTTGATAGTAATGATTAAGAGAACTTGCTTCTCTTTCAGGTTACTCATAATTGGAAGCATTCCTAAGTTGAGTAACACTGATCGGCCTCCTTCCATTTAGTTGACATGCACTGGAGACAGCTGCATGATTTGAATCTGGTTCAATTAAATTAGTGCCTCTGGTTCTATATTGGATATAGAACAGTTCATATCTTAACGATGTTAAGGTACGGGGAGTTGTCCGGCTTATGCTTAAAACCAGACTCTGGATAACTCAAGGCACGTTTTTGTAATGGCTGTTTGTGGGTTGACCCAGGTTATGACGAGGGTTGACTTTCTACCATCTGGAAGATCAATAGTGATATTGTTCTTGACTCGCCACAGTTTTAATAAAAATGGATTTTTTCAGAAAACACTAGTGGGAGTATGGTAGAACTGGAAGTGATTCCAGAACCGCAAACGATTATTGAAGATTTGATAAGAACCTAAAGATTCAATCTGGATTGACATTCCATTGGCCACTCCGCAGATAAGGTGAGTAACCTCAGGCACTCGAGAGGCACTTCGGTATGCTCAAGGACGGTGGCAGGGAGGTTCTTGTTTACCCAGACTTACCATTGTTGTTGTTCCAGACTATGAGACCCGGCAGGAGGATGAGTATAACGTCGTTCTGAACTGGCTTCAGAAGTGTACGTGTATATGACTCTGCCAGAGGGTTGTCGTAGTTAGTGGGAGCAGCGGAAGCATGGTGGACAAGTGGCTTATGTCTATTTATAGACTAAAGCAGATATAGCGGAGATAGATCATCTATTTCTGATGTGACAGTCATAGGTTTGACTTCTTCAGAATAGGGGATGGATCTGTTAAGAAGGTAGTATGGTGTGATGTCCTGGTATTTGGATGACATACACAGAGTAGGAAGTGAAATTCCTATACTACGATCGGTTATACTTTGGTTGTCACACAGTAGTTTCTCCACATAGGAATTGGATCTTATATCGTACATTCTGGTTACTAGATCTATGGTTTTAGATCTAGATTTGGGAAGTGTCCCAATCAGGGTACTTAGACAGCATTCTAAGAGTATTTAGAATGGACGACTCCTGGCACGGTAGTATACCTGCAGGTGATGGAGTCACCCTCTCTAAAGGTGTCTTACAGACTAAAGGGGAGATGGATGTGCATGATTGGAAGATCACTTGCTTAGGCAATTGAGTCAATCATGAGATGTCAAGTACCACACCAGATGTTGTTCTTACAGTAGGTGCAATAAGTTGATATTGATCCAATCCTGGAGAAACGATCGGAAGCAGTTTTAGAACATAAGTGGATGTTTTAGGGATTTGATAACGGCAGCCTCCTTTGGGAGACAGTTATCACTCCAGGCTTCCAAGGTGACCTGGATGACAGAGTGGCTGTCAGAGTTATAGTTTTCCCTCTGACGAGGGGCAGTATTTTGGACAGGTGGTCCAGGTGGATACTGAGGGAAGGATGGTGCAGGATACTGATTAAGTTCAGTTGACGATACAGTCTAAGAAGTTTGGATTTAGAGTTTTTTTATGAGCTAGGTCCCATCAGACATCCAGACATATTCTAAGACAAGTATTGCTCATTTCGGGAGATAGCTTTCTCCGCGAACTTGAGATAAAGAGAGACATAGAAAGATACATCACAACGGATCCACTTACTGAGGCTATTCCTCGAACGCAATAGTTTCGCAAACGAGCTTTGTGGGACTGACTAGTAGAGGAGTTGGGTGTTCGGTATCACACGGGCTGTGAGTATGCGACATCGCAATAATTAGCCTTGAGTGCAAGTGGGAGATTGTTGGAGATAGTGCCCTCAGAGTCAATTATTGGATCACAGGCACGTGATTGCAATGATTGAGGGAGGACCTATCCCGGTAGGACAGTCTTACTCAAGATGATAGTATGCTATCTGTTTGTCTTTATCATCGTGTACTGCTTTAGGTGACCTTACAGGTCACTATTGCACGTTGATAGAGCCCCTAGGATTCTTGCTTGACTACCAGCAGTATGAGGGCGATCATATATGTGGGAGCTGGGGTCTATAAGCACATCCTTAAAAGGTCCCTAGTCGAGGGAGTTTCGAGACAGGGCATCGATACTCCAGAGTAGACTAGTGTATACAGTCGAGACCCCGACGAGGGGCGGTGGCCGGTCTCACAAGCCAATGGTGTCAGTTGGTTCACCTAAGATGTATACAGGTGCTCATTGGGTTATGAGTACACCGAACATGACTCGCCGGGAACATGCTAGTTGGTCTTATACCTGACGTCAGATAGCAGTTCCCTGGTGACATGTGTACAGGTTAGTTCATCGACCGGAGATCGTCATTTGTCTCGTGTGAGTTTCTACTGTGCTTTGATTACTACCCTACCACGCTCAAAGGAGACGTGCAAACATGTTTTAGTTGGGTACAGTCCCGAGCCACATGGAGGCAGTGAGCGGATCTGCAGGGGTTCGTCTCTCCCGGTATTGGAGGTGAGGTCGCGCTGTGTCTAGGAGAGCCATTACACGAAGTCCTTGGCCAAGGCAGGAGATTTACTGGTAGGTATTCCAGTAGTATCTCAGGGTGTTCTGGGCTACTCTCCGACACGACTTGTACCGCTTTTGGGGGTCTGACTTTTACTAACCCCCTAGGCCCGCCATGCAATGCTCATAGACGAACGGACCGGACTGTACGGATATTATCACTGACAGGCTCAGTAGGGTGTCAGGATGAGTTCGCTCATCGACGTCCCTTTTGGTCAATAGCTGGTAGCCCATCACGTATGGCTAATACCTCTGATGTGCTAGTGGTTAAATCCACAGCCATAGTATTGACGAGTCTTTAGAGTCCACCACACACAGTTACTCAAGTTTCGGGCGAAACGCTGTAGAGGCCATATGGAGGTATGGCAGGGTTCGATCAGATACGTGCGGTATTGCACGGATCATGATCGGACGGATTTTACTAGCGGGCTTTGGTTTAAGCCAGATCCTAGTATTAGACAGTGTAGATTTTGTCTCTTTGCATTTGTATTCAGTGGGAACACAAATGCGGGCATGTATTTGCAGTCGCGGGGTTTTCCTGTAATTTATTACGGGATCAGTTTTCTGAAGTTGCCAGTTTGTATTCCGTTCCGGCCAGTTTTCCTTTATTCCTTCAGGGCCGGACTTTTCCGATGGAGGGGGTTATTTGCAGTTGTGCAAATTACATTTTGTGGAAGGGGTTATTTGTGATTATGGCTTCATGATAGTTCCTTCATGATGAGATTCTTTTTTAGTCTCTTCCTTTGTATTAAATGAGATTAGAATGGATTAGAAGTTGATGTGAGGCTTGCTTTTGGATGTGGTCACCCCTTTGCTTTTACTACTCTCACCTCCCTTCTTGGTTTTGGTATTTTTCTCTCCACCATTTCCATATAGGGGTCGGCCACTACTTGAGAAAGAGAGGAGTTCATATTTGATGTGGGGAAAAATTATCATTCATCTCATTTTAGCTTGCCACCAAAATTCCCAAGTTCATATCTTGTTCATTCCTCCATCACCAAAGGCAACTTCACCCCAAATGAGACAATGATTTCTACACTACACCTGCAGTATCTCTTGGACGCGTCGGCTCGCCAACTTCGCGCCCGAGTTGCCTCGGTCCAGAGGTGGGAGCCCATAAAAGAACCCGGCGTTGTGGTGCCCGTTTCGACGAGGAGGCGACGACCGGAGATTCCGCGAGGAGATCGGAGTGGAGACGAAGACCGAAGGACAAGGATCGCTTGGTATATTTCTCCACCCATCTTTTAGTTTGCTAGTAGTTAGGTTAATGGCCCGATCCGGGTTTTCTAGTGCGCGGTGGTGCCGGTTTGCTAGTTTGCAAAGTTTTTCGTTTCCGCGTCTCCGGCGTCGGATCGACGGCCGGGGCGCCGCCGTGCACTTACACATGGCGCTGGATACTGATTAAATTCAGTTGACGATACAGTCTAAGAAATTTACTGGATTTGGAGTTCATTTGTGAACTGGGTCCCATCAGATATCCAGGCATATTCTAACACATGTATTGCTCATTTCGGGAGATAGATTTCTCCGCGAACTTGAGATAAAGAGAGACATAGAAAGAAACATCGAAGCGGATGCACTCACTGAGGCTGTTTCTCGAACACAATAATTTTACATACGGGCTTTGTGAAACTGATTAGTAGAGAAATTGGGTGTTCGGTATCACACGGGCTGTGAGTATGCGACACCGCAATAATTAGCCTTAAGTGCAAGTGGGAGATTGTTGGCTATAATGCCCTAAAGTCAATTATTGGATCACAGGCACGTGATTGCAATGATTGAGGGAGGACCTATACCGGTAGAACAGTCTTACCCGAGATGATAGTATGTTATCTGGTTTGTCTTTATTATCGTGTACATGCTTCAGATGACATTACAGATCACTATTACATGTTGATAGAGCCCATAGGATTATTGCTTGACTACCAGCAGTATGATGGCGATCATATATGTTGGAGTTAGGTGGTCTATAAGCACATCCTTAAAGTGTCCCTAGTCATAGGAGTTTCGAGACTGGGCATCGATACTCCAAGAGTAGACTAGTGTATACGGATCGAGACCCCGACGAGGGATGGTGGCCGGTCTCACAAGCCATTGGTGTTAGTTGGTTCATATAAGATGTATATGTTGGCTATAGTGCCCTCAAGTCAATTATTGGATCGCAGGCACGTGATTGCAATGATTGAGGGAGGACCTATACCGGTAGGACAGTCTTATTCGAGATGATAATATGCTATCTGGTTTGTCTTTATCATCGTGTACATGCTTCAGGTGACATTACAGATCACTATTACATGTTGATAGAGTCCATAGGATTCTTGCTTGACTACCAGCAGTATGATGGAGATCATATACGTGAGAGTTCGGTGATCTATAAGCACATCCTTAAAGTGTCCCTAGTCGTGGGAGTTTTGAGACTGGGCATCGATACGCCGATAGTAGACTAGTGTATACGGATAGAGAACCCGACGAGGGGCGGTGGCCGGTCTCACAAGCCATTGGTGTCAGTTGGTTCACCTAAGATAGTATACAGGTGTTCATTGGGTTATGAGTACACCGGACGGACTCGCCGGGAATGTGCTAGTTGTTATTATACCTATTGTCAGATAGCAGTTCCCTGGTGACATGTGTACAGGTTAGTTTATCGACCTGAGATCGTCATTTGTCTCGTGTGAGTTCCCACGGTGCTTTGATTACTACCCGACCACGACTCAGAGTCGTGCAAACATTTTTTAGTTGGGTACAGTCCCGAGCCACATAGAGGCAGTGAGTAGATTGTTAGGGGATTCGTCTCTCCCGGTATTGGGGGTAGAGGTCGCAGAGTGCACGGATGGCCATCACCAGAAATCCTTGGCCAAGGTAGTCGAGAATTACCGATCTAGGATCGGTAGTTTCTCAGGTGGTGATAGGTTTCATTCCGACACTAAATATCGCATTATTTGGGGTCTAACTTTATCCACCCCTAGACCCGATATGCGATACTCATAGATGAACGGACCGGACTGTACGGATATTGTCACTGTCAGGCTCAGTAGGGTTTCAGGATGAGTTCGCTCATCGGCCTCCCTTTCGCTCAATACCTGGGTAGCTGTTACGTACAGCTAGTGCCACTGACATGCTTGTGGTTAAACCCACTGCCAGCGTATTGACGAGTCTTTAGAGTCCCACACCAGAGGGTTTCCCTAGTTCGGGCGAAACGTTGTAGAGGTCGTATGGTTTTATGGCAGGGTTCGATCATATACGTGCACTCGTGCACGGATCATGATCGGATGGATCATACTAGTGGGCTTTGGTTTAAGCCAGATCCTAGTATTAGATGGGTTGGATTACTTTCGTCTCATATTATTCGTATTCAGTCGGAATACGGATGCAGGTATGTATATACAGTTGAGGGGTACTCTTGTAATCCATTACAAGATTATTTTGGAGATGCCATTTCTTTTTGTTTTATTAAAAATTTAGGGTTTTTAGTTAAATGTTTAATATAGATTATGTGTAAAGTGTGAAGGCAAGTTTTGGCTTGTAGGCCTTAAATGATAAAGCATGGACCATGCTTTATTGTTTATATTTGTTGTGAGATATTTGTGATGGCATGAGATTTTATTTGTGCTATGATTTTTCTTTTTGCTACATCATCACAAATAACACATAACACAAAAGGTATGAAGGCAGCCACTTCATGTTTTTTCCTCTCTCTCTCAAGTGTTGCTTTTCTTTTGCAAGCTAAAGTCTTGAGCTCGCACTTCACACATACATGGCTTCTTCTTCACCTCCTCTCTATCCCTCTCATGTGTTGAGAACCCTAGAGTGTTATGAGACAAAGTAATCACACACTATCTCTACTTCATCTTGAGCACCTAGGTTAGCAAACTACTTGTTCGAGTTGCTTTGGTTTGAATCGGGAGCCCATATTAAGAATCCTCGAGGTGGATCGTCTTCAACGAGGGAGACCGGAGAGCGGACTTGTTCGGGGCAGCTGACAAGGAGCTTGGGAAGAGATTGAAGACCGAAGGACACGGATCGATCGGTATAATCTCTGAACTCACTTTACAGTAGGACTAGTAAACGGTTAATGGCACGATCCGGGAATCGGGTTGCGTTAGCGCTAAGTTTTAAAAGTTTTTGTTCCGCATTTGGCCACAGATTGATGGCCGAGGCGCTGCCATAACCCAACAGTATACAGGTTCTCATTGGGTTATGAGTACACCGGACGGACTCGTAGGGAACATGCTAGTTGGTATTATACCTATTGTCAGATAGCAGTTCCCTGGTGACATGTGTACAGGTTAGTCTATCGACCTGAGATCGTCATTTGTCTCATGTGAGTTCCCACTGTGCTTTGATTACTATCCTACCACGACTCAAAGGAGTCGTCCAAATAGGTTTTAGTTGGGTACAGTCCTGAGCCACATGGAGGCAGTGAGCGGATCGTCAGGGGATTAATCTCTCCCGGTATTGAGGGTTGATGTCGCGGAGTGCACGGGTGGCCATCACCAGAAATCCTCGGTCGGGGTAGACGAGAATTACTGATTCGGATTAGTAGTTATCATTTGGTGATAGGCTTCATATCGACACTAAATATCAAGTTATTAGGGGTCTGACTTTATCCACCCCCTAGACTCGATATGTGATACTCATAGACGAACGAACCGGACTGTACGGATATTGTCACTGTCAGGCTCAGTAGGGTTTCAGGATGAGTTTGCTCGTTGGCCTCCCTTTCGCTCAATACCTGGGTAGCCGTTACGTATAGCTAGTGCCACTGACGTGCTTATGGTTAAACCCACTGCCAGCGTATTGACGAGTTTTTAGAGTCCCACACAGAGGGTTTCCCTAGTTCGGGCGAAACGTTGTAGAGGCCGTATGGTTTTATGGCAGGGTTCGTGTAACACCCTAGTTCATTTATACCAATTCTAGTATTTTTTATTTATGGTATTTTCTTGATTTATTATGTTTTGGGTGCGAATAGTGTATTTGACATTTGTATTTGCATCCGACCCGACCCACATGCTTAAAACCAGTCTTGATTCATCTCGCTTTCCTTCTAAGCTTTGACTGCTCGGCGCTCCTCCTTTTTAGGGATACATGGTTCGTTCTCACTATTTGGGTCGCTCATCCCAGGGGGAGCTGCGTGACGTGGGTGTGCCCCCGGCTGGCCGAGGTTCTACTATGAATGTCCTGCCGGCGGTAGGGTCTTCCGCCCCGTTGGCGGCTCCTGGGGTTTTTTCTGGCAGCGGTCAGAGGCGCCTGTGGTCAATCGAGCCCAGACGAGATATGGAGGAGGAGGGGGAGAGGACGGGGTCCCCCTTAAGAGAAAAAGGGCAATCTCTCGTGCATCGTCGTCAATGGTCCCTGAAGGGATCCCCGTGCATGAGGGAGATGTCGTCTTCATGGTTTCGTCTGGGCTATCTGTCGCTGCCGGATTGCTCGCCGGGATGGAAGAGTCGGCAGGAGGGAGACTCCCGTGCGGTACCCTGAGGGCCCAAATGGAGTCATAGCCCAGAGGGCGGTCCAGGTACGAACCCTTTCATGCGTTGTCTTTGTCCTTCCTTCTTTGGCCCGAGTGACTTCTGGTTTCTCACCCGCTTCCTGTCAGGTCCTTCAACACTGCGCCATCGCCTCTCGTATGGAAGACGAGGGGGCATTCCACGCGCCGAGCCCGGTAGAGGCATTCCCTTCGGAGGTCGAGGCCCTGCGGCGTGACCTGCGCCTGGAGAGGGCCAGAGCCGATGTCCTGGCAGCCCGTGCGGAGTCTGCGGAGCTTGCCAATTTAGCGAATCAGGGCGTCCACCGTCGCCTGAGTGCATCTCTCCGGGCTGCCGAGAGGAAGCTGGCGGATCTGGCTGACCGCTTCGTGGCCATGGAGAAGGAGAGAGATGCCAGCCGGAGTGTTGCCGACGCGGCGCTTCTGTCGGCTCTGGCCACTGAGGCCCGGGCCAGGAAAGCCGTGGCCGATTACAAGACGTCAGAGAAGTTTTACGTCGAGCTCGGCGAGTATTCTGCCGTTGCGTGGAATAAGACTCTGGATGCTGTGAAGGAGCAGCTTCCCTATTTCGCCGATGGCGAGCTCCGTGCTCGGGTCCCGCTCCCGGTTGCAAGGCCTCCGGCCGACAACGATGGGGGGAATGAGGTGCGCCCCTGGTGGCGAAACCTCCGATGGTGAAGCCCCCAGCGACGAGGGAGACGAGGCGTAAGGGGGAGGGGGTTCGCGACTTGGGCCTTTTTGATATTTCTTTGCCCCCCTTTGTAAGCCTCCGGGCAGTTTGTTAGGCTGGGGAGCCAAGAATACCCTTTGTAAAGACCGCCTTTTAGTAATAAAACTTTTTTTTCTTTCTTTGGTTTCCTTGATTTTGCGCTTTTGTCTTTTGTTCGTGATGAACACTTGTAAAATTTTTCTTCTTGCGCTGTTGGGCCTGTTAGTTATATGTATGCCCTAGAGGCCATTACTGTACTTAGGATGTATATTGTAGTGGATGCTGGGACATATATAGGGAGGACTTTCTTGCTCGACATGATAGTATGCTATCTGGTTACTCTTTACCTTAACGTGTGCACTGATTGTCTCTCTGTTACATGTTGGTAAAGCCCTTAGGATGTGTACTTGACTACCTGGACTATGATGCGGATCATACTAGTGGGGACATGGTAGTCCATAAGCACATCCTTGAAAGTCCCTAGTCGTGGGTGTATCGAGATGGGGCATCGATATACCAGAGTAGACTAGCGTATACCTTCTCGACCCATACAGATGGGAGATGGATGATCCCATATCCATTGGTGTTTGACATCAGAGGAGATATACGGGTGCTCAGTAGAGACTGGGTATACTGGACGGACTCGCCGAGAACTCCCAGATGGTATTATACCTCACGTCAGATGGCAGTTCTCTGGTGACACTGGTACAGAGTAGTCTGTTGACCCGAGATCGTCATAGAGTCTTGTGTGGTTCCCACTATGCTTTGATTTCCATCTTACCACGTCCAAGAGGGCGTGCAAAATGGTGGTTTTTGGGTACAGTCCCGAGTCACATGGAGGCAATGAGCGATAGGAGGGGATTCGTCTCTCCCGGTATAGGGAGTTGATGTTGCGCTGTGTTCGATTGGCTATAGCAGGAAATCCCTGGCCAGGGTTGCTGAGATTTACTGGTAAGTGTTACCAGTAGTTTCTCAAATTGTTATAGACCTCATATCGACACGACTTATCGAGCTATTGGGGTCTGACGTTTACCACCCCTAGGCAAGATATGCGACATATCAGACGATCAGACCGGACTGTACGGTAGTGTTACTGGTTGGATTCACTGGAGTGTGAGCGGGCTTGCTCGTCGATCTTCAGATCGCTCAATACCCGGGTGGCCGTTACATTTAGCAGACCGCTTGCGGCTTGTGGGTGTTTGATATGATCATCACCTGCTGCCGGCATATTGACGAGTCTTTAGAGTCCTACACAGAGGTTTCCTGGCTCAAGCGAAACGAAATAGGAGTGCATATGAGATATGTGCGGGACCGAGAATAATGCGTGTATGTGATACCGTATTCTATTCTCACGATGAATGTATCGATTGGTTATATGCGATATAACCTAGTTATCGAATCAAGTATTGATTCGATAAGCCGATACATAGGATACTAGTCGGTTATATGCGATATGACCGGATCGTTAAATCAAGTGTTGATTTAATGATTTAATGCATAATTATATATTTGATATATTAGTTTGCATCAACTAGTATCGGTTTACTTAAGATGGATTTTCTCGCTCGGATGTGCACATTATATATTCGATATAGTTTTGTGCACTTGATTGTATCATGTTTGATGATACATGTCTACTTGTGTTTGTGTGAAGATTGAACCATGATTATATGAATGGTTAGGGTTATGATTATTTATTCATTCATTTATTTATTTATTAGTTTTGGAAAATAATAGCAAAAGAGGAAAATGGTGGCTTTCTTTGATCTTTCTTGAAGCTTCATGAAGACTTTGACCAAGTCACCATTTTTGTCTCATGCTTAACCCTAACCATTCAATTTAACCATGATTCATTCTCTACACTAAACCATGGTTTGAATATGATAAGGTTTGATTTTCTTTTCCTTTTTCAATTAACACTTATCATATTCTTCATCTTCTTCTTCTTCTTCACTTCAAGAAAAAGCTTGAAAGCTTTAATGGCAAAGTGAGAAAAAGAGTGAGAAATCCAATTCTAAAGTCTACCCACTTCCTATTTCTTCATCCTCTACCTCTTGCCAAGTAGTAGAGTGTGTTTTCTTCACAAGTTTCTTGACTTGGTGAAGTTGGAGCTTGATCTAGCGATGCCTCGACGTAGATCATCTTCGGCATGGACATCGAGGACCTAGCTCGCCATTTCTCCGACGAAGCCGACGCTAGAGCCCGGGAATTCATTTGGACAGCGAGGGGACTTCGTTGCGGAGCTATGGAGGTGGAGCACCGGATCTACAAAGGTTGTATTTCCGTTTAAACTTTAGTTAAGTTGTTAACTAGTTTCTTTTTCGCCTAAACATCTAGCCGGCGATCCGTTCTAGGGTTTCTCGGCACCGTTAAAATTTGAAATTGTCATGGTTGATGCCTTGTGAGACCTCATTAGGGTGCCTAGGAACCCTACAGGGCCTCCATGTCAGGTCGGCTATCTGCCTGGCGATCGCCCGTCGAGTTGATTCATGCGCTTCTGAGGAGAAGGCGTCCCCATGGCCCCGAATTCGAAGGGAGATCGCTCGAGACTTGGATAGACCTGATGCCCCCGGTTGGCAGCTCGGGCCGTCCGCGCGTGGTGGGCGGAGGGCTGTCCGCCTTATTTGGACCGAGCAGGGAAGCTGCCCGGTTGCCGCTTGCGAGGGCTTTTGATCCTTCAGGACGGGGACCGAGCAGGGTTACTGCCCAGCGCCTCTTGGCGAGGACTTTGATCCCTGTTGGTCGTGGTAGGAAGCTACCAGCCGGGGATAGCCGAGCAAGGGCTCGACTGCCTCTGGGAGGACTTTGGTCCTTGGCGCGGGAGGGGCTGTAGAAGCCTACCAAGGACCCTTGGCCGGGCAGGGTTACTGCCCGGTGCCTCTTGGCGAGGGCTTTTGTCATGAAGGATAGCCGAGCGAGGGATCCTCGAGCTCGACCGCCTCTGGGAAGGCTTTCTGATCCTGGGCGTTGTGGTAGAGAAGCTACCTTCCGGAACCGACTGGGCAGGAACGCGCGGTCGCCTCTTACAAGGGTTTTGATCCTTCAGGATGGGAACCGAGCAGAGTTACTGCCCAGTGCCTCTTGGAGAGGGCTTTGATCCCTGTTGGCCGTGGTAGGATGCTACCAGCCGGGGATAGACGAGCAAGGACTCGACTGCCTCTGGGAGGACTTTGGTCCTTGGCGCGGGATGGGCTGTAGAAGCCTACCAAGGACCCTTGGCCGGGCAGGGTTACCGCCCGGTGCCTCTTGGCGAGGGCTTTTGTCCTGAAGGATAGCCAAGCGAGGGATCCTCGAGCTCGACTGCCTCTTGGAAGGCTTTCTGATCCCCGGCGTTGCGGCAGGGAAGCTGCTCGCTGGGGATAGCCGAGCGACGGTCGGGCTCGAATGCCTCTGGGAGGGCTTTCCGATCCTTGACGTTGTGGTAGGGAAGCTACCCGCCAGGGATAACCGAGCAGGGTAGCTGCTGGACTGACTCTAAAGAGGACTTTTTTGTCCTTAGCGTCAGGGGGCTGTAGGAAGCCTACCAAGGATAGCCGGGCAGTGGGTTGCGCGGCCGCCTCTTGGCGAGGGCTTTGAATTGTAAAGATGGAACTATACTCGGGATGATTCGACGTTTCTTTATTCGTATTGACAGGAATTTTAGAGAACGCTTTACATCATCTTTGTGAAAGGGAAAAAGAGAGGGGTGGTATACACTCGATGGCTTTGACCTCACTGGTATAGCTCGAGCTTCTCGGCGTTGTAAGGCTGCGGAAGCTTTCATCCGTCCGTGTCTTGTAGGCGGTAGGCTCCGCCGGGGAGCGCCTCAGAGACGAGGAAGGGACCCTCCCACTTTGGAGAGAACTTGTGAAGCCTGCCTTGGTCGATGAACTCATTCCGCCGTAAGACCAGATCCCCGGTCTTGAAGGAGCGGTGTTTGACCCGAGCGTTGTAGTATCGGGCCGTTTGTTGTTGATAGGCGGCAGCTCTGATCTGAGCCCGATCCCTCTTCTCCAACAAGATGTCGAGGTTGGTCCGTAGCGCCGAGGTGTTTGTGTCATCGTCGAAGTGCTCGACCCGGTGACTGGGTAGCCCGATCTCCGCTGGGACCATCGCTTCGGTCCCGTAGCAGAGGCTGAAGGGGGTCTCCCTGGTGGGAGTCTTTTTTGACGTGCGCAGGGCGCATAAGCCCCGGGGTAGTACTTCGACCCAACTGCCTTGTCGCCCTTCTAGGTGGGTTCGGAGACCTCGGAGGACGTCTCGGTTAGCGACCTCAGCCTGCCCGTTGCATTGGGGATGTGCGACCGCGGCGAACTTCATGAGGATATGGTACTCTTTGCAGAAGTCCTTCACTTTCTCGTTCTTGAAGTTCGTCTCGTGGTCGGTGATGATACACTTCGGGATGCCAAACCGGAGTATCAGGTTGTTTTGCAGGAACTTGATGGTTATGGCGGCGTCCGGTTTCCTGATGGGGATGGCCTCGATCCACTTGGTGAAATAGTCCACCGCGACGAGGACGTATTTATGCCCGCCTGTTCCGGTAGGGAACTGGCCGATCATATCCAACCCACACTGGGTGAACGGCCATGGGGATGTTAGGGCAGTCAGCTCGGTAGCCGGGAGGCGGGGAAAGGTGCCGTGGAGCTGGCAGCTCTTGCACTTCCTGACCAGCTTCAGGGCATCCTCGTGCATAGTAGGCCAGTAGTACCCTTGGAGCAACGCCTTTTGGATCAAGGTTCGAGCCCCCTGGTGTGCGCCGCCCACCCTTTCATGGATTTCCCGGAGGACGTAGTCGGCTTCGTGGGGGTCAATGCACCGGAGCAGGGGCTGAGTGAAGGCTTTCTTGTAGAGGTTCCCGTTGCTCTAGATGAAGTGGCGGGCCTTGGCCCGGAGACGGCGGCGGCTTCCCGGTCTTCCGGGAGTGTGCCATCTTTCAGGAACTCTACAAGGGGCTTCCTCCAATCCCGGTCGTTCTCCTGCGCCGCGTACACGTGGAGTGCTGTCGCTCCGTCTCCCACGCTGGGTTGAGGCAAGATTTCGAAGAGAATAGGCCGCTTATTGTTGGCCGAGTACGACGAAGCCATCTTGCTCAGGGCGTCTGCTTGGGCATTCAGCTGCCTGGGTATTTGTTCTACCTGGACTTAGTCGAAGTTTCTTCGGAGTTTCCTCACTTCGTCTAGGTACTTCATCATCAGAGGCTCCCGAGCTTTGAAGCGGCCGGTCACTTGACCGACAACAAGGGCAGAATCGCCGCGGATTCGAATTATCTTCAGCCCCAGCCCGACGGCCATGCGCAGTCCGGCCAGGAAGGCCTCGTACTCTGCCGCGTGGTTCGATGCTTTGAAACTGAACCTCAAAGAATACTCCATCTCTGCTCCGTTCGGGCCCCGGTTAATGAGGCCAGCACCGCAGCCTTCCTCAGTTGAAGACCCGTCGACATAGATGACCCACTCCGGAACCGAGCCAGGGCCTTCCGTGACGGGACACTGGGTTGCGAGGGGCGGCGCAGACTCCAGCTTCTTGCTAAGGATGGTGCATTCAACGATGAAATCAGCCAGGGCCTGCGCCTTGATGGCTTGCCTCGGGAGATACCTTATGTCAAACTGAGATATCTCCCACCTCCATTTTTCTAGGCGGCCAGAGGATTCTGGTGATTCTAGGATAGCTCCCAACGGGCGCTCGGTGAGGACGATGTGTGCTTGAAAGTAGTGCCGCAGCTTCCGCGAGGCTACCACGAGGGCTAAGACAATCTTCTCTATGGCGGGGTACCTCGTTTCCGCGTCCTTAAACACGTGGCTCACATAGTACACCGGCTTCTGCACTCCCTCGACTTCCCGGACGAGCACCGAGCCTGCTGCTTGGTCGGATACCGCCAGAAACAGCGACAGCCTGTCTCCTTTTACTGGCCGGGTGAGCAGCGGCGGCGTTGCGAGGTGCTTCTTCAATTGGTCGAAGGAGGCTTGGCATTCCTCCGACCACTCGAACCTCGGGATTTTCCTCAGCGCCTTAAAGAACGGAAAGCACTTCTCCCTCGACCTGGACATGAAACGGCTCAGAGCGGCGACCCGCCCCGTGAGCCGCATGATCTCGACGTTGGTCTTGGGCGCGACAATGTTCAGGATAGCATTGATCTTCTCCGGGTTAGCCTCAATTCCGCGGTGAGTGACCATGAACCATAGGAACTTTCCCCCGGTGACTCCGAATGCGCACTTGGCGGGGTTTAGCTTCATGTTGAACTTGTGGAGCACTTCGAAAGCCTCGCCCAAGTCCTTAGCATGGTCAGCCGACGAGATGGATTTGATGAGCATGTCGTCAACGTAGACTTCCATATTCCTGCTGATCTGTGGCTTGAACATGTGGTTGACCAACCTTTGGTACGTGTACCCGGCGTTCTTGAGGCCGAAGGGCATCACCTTGTAGCAGTACACTCCCCGGTCCGTTGTGAATGCGGTCAGATCTTCATCTTCCAGATTCATACGGATTTGGTTGTAGCCGGAGAAAGCGTCCATGAAGCTCAACAGCTCATGGCCGGCCGAGCTGTCGACGAGCTGGTCTATGCGGGGGAGCGGAAAGTTGTCCTTGGGGCATGCCTTATTGAGGTCGGTGAAGTCGACGCACATACGCCACTTCCCGCTTGACTTCTTGACCAGAACTACGTTTGCCAGCCACTTCGAGTAGGGTACATTTCTGATGAAGTTGGCGGCGAGAAGCCGATCAACCTCCTCTTCGATAGCCTTCTGTTTGACCGGGGCGAAGCTTCTTTTCTTCTGTCTGATGGGTCGGGCCGCAGGGTCAACCCCGAGCTTATGGGAGATGATTTTGGTACCGATCCCAGGCATGTTAGCAGGCGCCCAGGCGAAGACGTCGGAGTTGCTTATGAGGAATCTGATCAGGCCATCCCGCCGAGTCCCCGTCAGGAGTGACCCGACCTGGACGGTTTTCCCCTGGTCTCCTTCTGTTAGGGGCACCTCGGTCAGAGGTTCGACCGGTGCCCCACGGACGTCCTTCCGCTCGTCTCGGGTGTCCAGGGAACCTTTGATGTCATCACCTGTCTCGGTGTCGTCGGCAGGCTGCTCGGGCGACGACGTTTCGGTAAGGCCTATCTACGCGACCCGCTGGCTCCCGTACGCCCGACTTATCCCGACCCGATCGAGAGGGAACTTTATCGCCAGGTGGTAGGTCGATATCTGGGCCTGGAGGGAGTTTAGCGTCGGGCGGCCGAGGAGGACGTTGTAGGCCGATGGGACTTTCGCTACGATGAAGTCCACAGGCAGCATGCGCGTGCGGCCGGGCTCCCCGATCGTAAACTGCAGGGTGACCACCCCTTGAGCCGGGATGGAGTGGTTGGTGAAACCCGAGAGGACGTGAGAGGTTGGTTTCAGGTTTGCTGGGGTGAGCCCCATACGCAGGAAGCAGTCGTGAAAGAGGATGTCCGCCGAACTAACCGAATCGATGAGTATCCGGTGGACCTCGTACCAGTGGATTTAGGCCATGATCACCAGTGGGTCGCTATGGGGCACGGATATGCCATGGAGATCCTCGTCGCCAAAGGTGATGGGCTCTCGGCCTCTGGCCTTTTTGCTCGGGCGGCCGCCCGCGTCTTCGTTGAGGGGAAAGCGGCGGCCGGGACCTGGATTTTCGGGGCGATTATTTTCCATGTGGATGGAGATCGGAAGGCCAACTTTGTTTTCGTGGATTTTTCGTTCCTACAGGCGGCGCCAACTGATGGAGGTCCTTTTCAGATCTCCTTCAGATGTCGTCTTCCTTCGATCTCCCGGTGGATTCTGGAGGGGATCCCCTGTTGCGTGTGGGTCTCAATGGGTGTAGAGGAAGTTTGGTGATTGGAGGAATTTGGAGCCGAGTACCTGCAAAGAAGTCCCAGGGTGGTTGGATACCACTGAGGACCCTCCGAAGATCAAGTTAGTACTAGATCCGAGCAGCGTAACGGCTAAGTGGAGTCAAATGGCTTACTTTACCCCTCTGTGATGGGGGTTTATATAGTAGTGGTGGCATGCAGCAGCAGGCGCGAAAATCTCGCCAGCAGTTACGCTCCCGACTTCACGCCCGCATAGAGAGCGGATCGCCCATAAATGGGGATTGTGGAGGCGTGGAACGTGGGATGTTGCTGGCGGAGAATCCGCGCATGGCTAGATTCGCGGAGCTGCGGTTATGCATGTAAGTGGCGGAACTAGTCGGAGGGCTGAGGAAGACCGCCTCGGCAAGCGGGCTCGGGGATGAGTGAGAAGGCCGAGGAGACTTGGTCTGGCGATAGCTCGGGGCGAGCTGAGGGGTCGAGGAGGCCAATAAGCGGGGAGCCCCGAGGAGGGCTGGCTTGCGCTGGCCGGACGGGTACGGGGGTGGCATGGCCTGCCTTTGTGCGCCCTTTCTTCTGAGTTCTGGGACGTGCCGTTCGCTACGTGTCATGATCCTGAGGGTCGCCAGTATTGAGCATTATCAGACGTCTAGCCTTTTAGAAAAAGTAACTCAACGGCTATATTTTTCAAAAAATCTTAGTTATAGACGTCTGAAGTTCAAATAGGCAGATGTCTAAAGCAGAAAAAGTTTTGGCAAAAACATAACATCAGATGTCTGTCACGATGAACTTTAGACGTCTGTGTTCCTTACTGGAAACCACAGAGCCAAAACCAGACGTCTGAAGTTCAAATGGGCTGATGTCTGATGTTTAAAAAATTCATATTGAAACCCTTCATCAGACGTCTGGTCAATTGACCTTCAGACGACTGTCTCATCTTAATTTTGAAAATATATCTGAAACATCAGATATCAATAGTACACAGACGTCTGAACTTCAACGAGGCAGACATCTGGCCGGGCACAAAAACAACAATTTAGGTTTTTTGAAAAATGAAAACTTCGAAAACAAAAAACCCGATGTTTGTAAAATTTTTGTCCAATCGTGTGTGAGTGTTAAAAATCTCTAAATGATATAACCATAATCTTTAGAGTACTTATAAGGATTGCTATGTCGGTTTAGCAAATCATTGAATTCTTGAATCCTTGTCGTCTCTAGCTCTTGAACCTTGGAGTTTCGCTTGGCTTGAAATTTGCGTTGGTCGATTGATCTTCAATTTTCTTCAACACTTGAAACTTCAAACACAAACGCGTACTCACGAACGTCTTCAAGTCAATATACGCATGCACAAATCTTGAACTTCGACTTTTTAACGCTTTAGTTTCTGACTTCGGCTTCTTAGCTATCTATAGCTTGAATGTGCAATTTGAGAAACTCTCATCCGAATCCTATAACCTTCAACCTCCATTTAGATATGACGTTTAAACTCAATATCCTCCATCCTCCTTTATACACTTGTGTCGTGAGATATCCGATATCCTGAAATGCAATCTCAAACGACCAAATATATCATATACAGTGTTATGAAATAAACAAGATATAAACACGAGTATAGGAACATTCACTGTTTCAATATCATAAATATGGATAGTATATCAATATCAAGATATAAAACAAACTCAAATCATGAGATATTTGTTTCCCCCAATCAGAGCAAGGCTCTGTTTGAATTTCAAAATTGAAAATTCGAAGCAACGCTTCAGATTCAATGCGCTGTGCGCAACGCGCCACGTGTCAAAATCTGATACGGCAGCGCAGCGCCCAAGGCAGTGCGCCCAATCAGAGCAAAGCTCTATTTTAAGTAAAATTAAAGGAAGCAACGCTTCAGTTGCGCTGCGCTGTGCGCTGCGCGACACGTGTCAGCGCAGATGCGCTAGCGCGGTTGCACTGCGCTGCGCGCTGCGCGACACGTGTCACGCGCTGGGGCATCTGCGCCAAACAGAATTAAAATTCTAAAGAAATCTTTTCTGTTCTTGTTAAAACAAGAAGATTTTCTTCTATAAAACAGAAGCCCTTGGATAAAAGATCCAACGGTAGGGAAAATTCCCCAAATCACTCAGAGAAAGATCTCTTTAACAAATTTAACTAATTTATGGGCACTATAAAAGAGACCCCAGACCTCAATTCAAAGCATCAACATGTTCTGAAAAAAAAGAGAACTCTGAAGAACTCCTCAAGAACAAAAAAGGTAAAAAAAACCTTTAGGGAAAGAGAAAGTTCTCTTATGAACAGATCATAGATCTAAAATGAAGATCAATGATCTTTAATAAAAAACAAAAAAAAATTATTATTAAAGAGTGCTTTGCACTTTCCATGAACCATTAGTTCTTTAAGATCAAGAAAAATAAGAAACACTTGTTTTCTTTGATCTAAATTAGATCAAGAAACCAAGTAGTGCTTTGCACTTATGAACCATTGGTTCTGGAATCTAAAAGATTCTTAAGTTAATAGTGCCTTGCACTTTTAAATCTGCACTGTTGCGCTCTTGGGCCGGCGCAAGCCACCAAAGAGCGCCACGTGTCAGCGTCTGAAACATTTGCGCTATGCGCTTTTGAAACAGAGCCTTGCTCTCTGAAACTGGCGCAATTCACCACAGCGCACCACGTGTCAGCAGCGCAAGCGCAGCGCACTAGAACAGCGCTGTTGTGCTTGCGCTCGCCAGAGCATGACACGTGTCATCACCATATGAGCTTGCGCTCATTACTTGGCGTAAAGCGCCAGACAAATGCTCTGCATTGCTTACAAAAGGGCCAAGCCCAATTAAAGAAGGCCTAACAGGCCTAATAAAATGCAATGCATTATTTTAAAAAGGGCAGATCCCAAACCAAAACAGATGCTCAGCATCATAAATAAAGGGACATAGCCCAAATCAAAAAGGCCTAGCAGGCCAGAATAAAATGCAGTGCATTATTAAATATGGGCAAAGCCCTACCACAGGCCTAATAGGCCAAAGATCAAGAAAAATATTGAATATTCTCAACGGGACTTAGCCCAATCATGGCCGTAAGTCCCCAAATTAAATTGACTGAGCAAGATTGCTCTCTTAAATCAATTTACGACCGGTTCGAGGGTACATCTCCGAACTCCTCTGACACCTATCGTTGTAATCCTTCAACGACATCAGAGAGGTGACGGGTCCCGACGACCACACATCAATATGGACTGCGGGGTCCTTAAGCTCGTGGACCGAAACGTCCTTAAACTAATATCGGACCGAAACGTCCTTAAACTAATATCGGACCGAAACGTCCTTAAACTAATATCGGACCACCACGTCCCTAAACTGGAATATGGACCACCACGTCCCTAAACTACCTATGGACCACTACGTCCCTAAACTGGAACAATAGAGCCTCCAAATGCTCTTTTGCCGGATTTAAACGATCCCGTTTAAGTTGATCTTAGCCCCCAAACATGACTAACGTATCCTTAAACATTCAAACGGACTATAAAACTCCAAATCAACCTTGGTTCAAGGGTACTTCTCTGAACTCCTCTGACATCTGCCGTTGTAATCCTTCAACGACGTTAGAGAGGTGACGAGTCCCGACGGCCATATATTAAATAGATCTAGACGATCCCGTTAAGTAGATCTTAGTCTCAAACAGGACTAACATATCCTTAACGAACGTTTAAGTTGATCTTAGCCTCAACACGGCTAATGTATCCTTAAACTAAAAACACTAAACCCAAATCTAAGTAAATATGGATTTAGACTAATCCACGTCCTACGGGCGACGACATTACTCAGTCTCCGTATACAATCCACGGGCAACCACAAACAAAACAAACATACACGACACGAAGTGAAATTCTGGAGAAGAAGAAAGTTGTTACCGCGACGCGGTAGCGTAATTAACTGCAGGGGCTTGCGCCTGCAGGGAAGAGCGTCCCCACAATCAAAAACCCCTCACCTCGAGGGGGAATCTGACGAAGTCTGCTACATCGGCCGCATCCGTCTAAACCTCCGATACACGGTGCCATAAATCAACTTGGCATCTTTGGGGAGGTAGACGGATAAAACCATATAGCATCTTCCCCGAATCTCAGGCAAGACGTCTTCACGTCGTCGCTGTCTTTCGGAGGGGAACATATTCTGGCACGGCCGGTGGGACCTTTTCCTCTTTCCACTCCACACTTCGTGTGTCGTCTTCGCGAACCAATCGCGGTTTGTTAATGGTTGCCTTCGGATTTCAAGTTACTAAGATTTGGTTTTTTGCATGGCGCAGAACTCAAGATTCAACAGCCTCTAATTGCACCAACTGCTCGAAGTGCCACTGCAGCGAACGCTCCACCTCCCCCGGAGGTGTAGCATATGGGCCCCAAGCGGCCTCCTTCCTCGCTCTGCCGGTAGACCAGGTGACCCAAGCCACCACCGGCCTATTCTTCGGGACCATGATCCCACCTACAAGCTTCTCTGCGCCAATACCTGCACCGGAAGCGAACAAAAAGTCGGTCTTCGACCGGCTCACTGCTACGACGACCCCTGTCAACGGGTCGCCCACTACCAAACCGACAGCCTCTATTTTCACCAGGCTAAATCAGAACTCTAAACCGGCTGTCCCAAGGAAAGCAATAACTGCTGCTCCAGAAGTCGTTAAGGCGGCTTCCCCTGTCAAAGAATCAGTCTTTTCAAGACTGACGATTCCTGCTCCTGCCCCTGCTCGAGGATCTGTCTTCGACAGGTTGAATATCATCCCTCAAAAGACAACCGCAGTCTTTAAGAGGTTAACACCAACGGCGCCTCATTCAGACATGGGGCAAAAAGAAGCTGTCTCAATCTCCGAGCTAGTCCCGACGGCTCGTCATGCTCGACGTCGCCATTGGCAACGAGTGAGGAAGGCAGGGGGCAACTCCCCCTCAGGGCTAACTCCACTGGCTCCAGTGGTGGAAGTCAACGCTGCTGTTCCAACCGGGAACGGCTTTGAACTACTGAGGAGGGTACGTAAGAACTCTCCAACCGCTACATTGAAAAGATCTCCTCCACCTGCGGAGAGAGTTTCAGAAACAAAGCAAGAACAGCCCCCTCAACGGCTGTCCTCGAGAATTTATAAAGTTTGGCGGGGGGTTCAAGACTCCGTGATCGACCCAGATCACTCTCGTCAACGAAAGAAGACGAAGGTGCAAAAAGAAAAGGACCAGCAGATGACAACCATCGCTAGGGTACCCACTGCAACGGCCCCCTCCACTTCAACGGCCCACAAAAGAAGAAGGCCGGAGAAAACGCCCGCGCCGGCGACAAATGTCCGAGGTGGTGAACCCAAACGCTCTAAGTCAGGGGGCATTAGAGTTCATACCGTCTATGCGGCGTCTGGTAAAGAGGACAGTCTCATATCTACGGGTCATCGACCGCTTACGCGATCAGTGACCAAGGCGCAGGAGCAGCAGCAGAAGCTCCAAGAAATGATGAACGCTATGGCCGCACTTACAGGGCCAAAAGAAAATCCTGAAATGTCCTCAGATGAGCGCCAGGAGGAAGAAACCGACGCCGAATTCCTTCGTCGGATATTGGAGAAGAAGGACAAAGAGGCTGCTGAACAAGCAGCCAACATACAGCGTATGGGCCTCCTCTTCCAAGACATGATAGGGATGATGATACAACAAGATCCCCCGGCCGAAGAGCCCCCGATCGTCCTTGGAGACGATAGGGGAGAGACATCAAATCCTCCACCAGCTCTGTCGACGGCTAAAGAGGATACAATCTCCAAAGCTGATTTGGATGAGTACATCGCCCAACAAATACGGGTTCATCATGCGACCGAAGCAGCCGGCCAGGTCGTAAAAACGGGGCGGCCATATCCAAGTTGGTACGATCAAATCAAGTACCCACCCGGTTACACAATTCCCAAGTTCCATATCTACAAGGTTACGGGCAATCCTCACCAGCATGTTGCCCAATTCAGGGCACTCTGAGGTAACACCGGCGGTGATGACAAGCTGTTGCTTCGTCAGTTTGTTGGAAGTTTATCAGATACGGCGTTCGAGTGGTACTCTGAGCTCCCGAACGACTCTATCAAAACCTTCACGGAGATGGAGCTACTGTTTACTCAGCGTTTTGCAAGCGCCAGTGAACGTACCCCGATGACGGCACTGATTAACGCCAGGGTAAAGCCAGGCAAGACATGGGTTCAGTACGCTATACGATGGCGGAACTTATGGTCGAAGTGCGAGCAGCGCATTGAAGAAGCTCCTGCGGTGGGTATGTTTGTGGGAACCCTTGATCCGCAAGCAACCATCTCACAATTTATGATGTTTTTCAAGCCAACTACCTTCCAGGATAGGATCAGATAGGCCATAAACCTCCTCTTCCAAAGCCGGACCCCCGAAATGACAAAGGGAAGGGAAAAGCGATCGTCGTCACTAATGCTCAACAACAACCGAGCGACTCAAAGCCGGTTGCTCGTCAAAATAATATGCGCCCGTACGTACCCCTTGAGGATAGGATGGGACGTCCTTATTCCTTTCCCCGCGATAAAACGAGGAGGTTATTCGAGCTGGTGTTGCGCAACAGACTCATAAATCTGCCGGATCCAAAATGTCCGTTGCAACCAAGTGACGTCAACGAGCCCAACTACTGTTCTTATCATCGAGTACTAGGCTATCCGATCGAAGATTGATACGTTTTCAAGAATTGGCTTGAAAACCAGTACCGACAGGGCAAGTTCGCGTTATCTGACAAATGGAAAGTGAATCCCCCGCAGCCCCACACATTTAAGGGGACGAATGCGCCGGGGGCAACATGCTCCGTCGTTGAGGAAGCTCCTTGGGAGGTTGTATTATCAGCCAAGACAAAGAGGATGCTAAACGACCTTCAGACATGTCCAGAGATCAAGTGGAAGAACCCGTTGGAACCGCAGGTCATTGAAGGGATGTTGAAACCACGTCCAACTCCAAAGACCGATGGTAATGGCTCAAGCACTCGCAGCCAGTCGTCAAAATCTTCGAAGAAGAAGAAAAAGAAGTCAAAGAATCCCGTTAAGCCTGGCGACAAGCACACGGACTTGCAAAAACAAATTGACGCGCTGGAGGAATACAACCAGAAGGCCCGAACTCCCATTACACTCCAAGAGTTCCTCAATCACGTCTTCCAAGAAGAAGGAGAGAGAGAAAGTTCGTCAGATGAATCTGAGGAATGCGTGGCGAGCTGTCATGTGATTTCCCATTCGTTCATGGATGATGAGGAAACTCCTCATACTGAAATGCTAGGGGCAGATTTTGAACCAAAATTTCCGGAGCTATCAGATGAAATGATTGACGCGTTCCTTAACGAAGCTCGATTGAAAAGTAAAGCTAATCGAGAACGCGAGACGACTATATTTGAAAGGGCCAAGCGCCAGCGACTCGATGAAAGAGCTGAGACGACCCCGCTGGAGCAAAACACCTCCGCTACCGACAAAAGCCAATTCAAGATAAGGAAAAGGTTTTCTAAGGCCATATCAATGGGCATGAAGCTACCATCCTCTGAAGGAAACATCACCGGTGAAGTGGAAACGCACCCCTCCTATTGCTTATATCATCAAAAGATTTCGCACCCCACTCAAGAGTGCAAGCTTTCGATAGATGGTGGCAAGGATATGTTGCTTATCGACAACGCTTTAAGCGGGAAAAGCGTAAAACTCGTCGAGAGCAAAGAAATACGACCGAAGGGATTAAAAGAACTACCGGCGATTGTCACGTAGTTAACACCGGCGGGTCACAAGTGCCTACATTCGGGAGCGATTCTGATGAGGAGCTGGAACTTGCCTCTCTCTTTAAAGAATCCACTGTGGGAAAAGAAGAAGAGCTGAAGGTCTGCGAAAATATCCGGCTGCGGAATCGGACGCTGCCTGAAAAGAACCTCGAACCCTTAAACAGAAAAGATAAAGGGAAAGAAAAGGTCTCTGAAGATATCGTCTTAGATGACCAAGTGGTGGAAGAGCTAAACGCCAACAACCCGCCGAAGAAGAATAAGGTGGATTACAACGTCTTAGCACATCTGAGGAAGCTGCCCTCACAGCTCAGCATTCTTGACCCCCTTTTGCTATCGAAAGAGGCGAGAGATTCGTTGATTAAGGCACTACAAGATTTGGAACAATTCCAAGCTTGCTTGGCCGAGGAAAAGATGAAGGATGAATTGGAGGAAGTGCACGCGGCCGATGTCACTTTCGGCGACGAGGACCTTCTCCTTGGGACGTGTGAACACAACCGCCCCCTTTATGTCTCAGGATACTGCCACGATATTAAGATAGGCAAAATCCTGATCGACAATGGATCCTCCGTTAATCTCCTCAACGTGCGGGTGTTAAAAGAAATCTGCATGAGCGTCCAGCACCTCTCTCGTGACAAGATCACCATCTCCGGGTTCGATTCCCAGTCATCAAGAACTCTTGGGTCTGTGATACTGACGCTACGCTTTGGGCTACTCGTCATGGACATTATGTTCCACGTCATAGACGCCAAGACATGCTACAACGCTTTGCTCGGCCGACCATGGTTACACGAGTACAACATCATCCCTTCTACACAACATCAGTGTATGAAGTATTTTAAGTATGGTTTCGAGTATACCGTGACGGGAGAACTGAACCCGTTCTCTGTCAATGAAGTCCGCAAATACGAAGATGCCAAATACTTCTTACCGGATTTCGAAGACACAGAAAGGTGTCACAAGCCGGAGAATAAAGCTAACGCCACCATCCCTGTCTTCGGCAGTGATACCGAGGAGGAAGAGGAGATAGTGTATTCGGGTCAGCCCCAACACAACAAGCCAGGACCGTCCACTCCTACGTTGATCTTGGTAGCGACTCGGAAGATGAGATCCGTGTTGTATTCTCTGCTCGACCTTCAATACGAACGTCCGCTGACGAAGAGCAAAGTCTACAAGTCGCCATAGTGCCGCTTAAACACCATAAAGAACTGGATGCACTTAATATTTACAATGTAGAAGAGCTGCAAACATTATATATCCCTCCCAAACAAGAAAGAGAAAAAGCAATTCTATTCTACCGCTCTGAAGAAACCAAAGTGGAGAAAGAAATATGGCATGGCGCGGATCCTACGCTCGACAGGCTCCAGCCTATCCGTCTTCCCAGATATTATACAGAGGGTTTGAAAAAGCTGCTGAAACGCTAGGGGATATCCTTCAAGCAGACCGTTCGAAAAGCCAAGTTCTATGACAAAATCTGGAACGTTCCCGGGACTCAACGCAAACTGCCTAATGGGAGAATGGAAACAATTGGACTTGGATACATCCGGTCAAAGAAACGAGAGCTACTAAACAGCTGCTATGTCATGTATCACTTCAATGAAGAGGCGGATGCTCAATGGGAGGACGCTAATCCTGAGACAATGAAAATTCCAGATGAAAAAGTGCCCAGTCCATCGTTCGAAGAGCAAATGGACAAGCTTATAAGGGAAGCGGGTCAAAAAGTCCGAGACGACCATAACCGCGAAATGGTCATCTATGAGAAAGCCAGGACGCAACGCCTTCTCCAACAGGCCGTGAAGGATGAAAATGCCGCTCCTTGTCAACCTATTTTAAAGAAGGCTCGACGCAAAAGCAGAAATAAGTCGGAAAACCAAAAAGGCACTCAACAACAACAAAGCAGGGCTAAGAAGCCACGCAAACGGGAGTCGAGCGTCATCGATCTATCCCTCATGAAGAAAATGGGTCGAGCATACTCTTTTCCTCGGGATAAGACGAAGAAGATACTTGATCTTGCTCTAAAACATCTGATGCTTACACTGCCGGAGTCTAAACACCCCGAACAAGCAGGCGAAGTCTCACGCTGAAACTATTGCTCTTATCACCGAGTGGTAGGGCACCCTCTCGAGGACTGCTTCACCTTCAATAATTGGGTCGAAGATCAGTATCAGCTTGGCAAATTTACTCTGTCGGACAACTGGAGGGTAACGCCGCCACAGAAGCACGAACCCAGGGCCACGAAAGAAGAACCAGTTCCGCATTGGGATTGGAAGCGAATCCGTACTTGTCACGTGATAACGATGTCAAAAGAAGAGCCCGAGAACATGGATGACCTCCCCTGGTGCTTCGAAAACAGCAGCGACGAGATAATCTCAGAATTCCCACCAGCGCCAAAAGAGATGGAAGATGGAATCCATACCACTGCAGATAACCTCAAGAAAATTGAGTTGGGGACGGCAAACGATCCACAACCGACATTCATCAGCGAGTTACTATCTGAAGAAAGGGTAGCTGCGTTAAAGGACGTGCTTCTATAGCATAGAGATTGCTTCGCGTGGAACTATTCCGAAATGCCGGGACTAGATCCAGAAATTGCTGTACACAGATTGGCGATATCCCCGGACATCAAGCCAGTCAAACAGGCGCCGAGAAGAATGCGGCTCGAGCTTGAAATGAGTATCAATGCTGAAGTCAAGAAATTGATCGACTCTGGCTTCATCCAGGAAGTTCAATACCCTGAATGGATCGCCAACATCGTCCCGGTGATGAAGAAAAACGGGACAGTGCGCATATGCGTGGATTTCCGGGATCTCAATAAAGCCTGCCCGAAGGACGATTTCCCAGTGCCAGTCACCGAACTAATGATAGACAATACGTCCACTCATGAGGTTTTCTCCTTCATGGATGGCTCATCAGGGTATAACCAGATAAAGATGCATCCAGAAGACCAGAAGCATACCGCCTTCAGGACTCCTCTGGGTATATTCTGTTACAAGGTGATGCCCTTTGGTCTAAAGAACGCCGGTGCCACCTACCAAAGGGCCATGACGAAGATCTTCGATGACCTTATACACGAAATCGTCGAATGCTATATTGACGATCTTGTGGTTAAAAGCAAATCATACGAAGAACATCTCGAGCATTTGAAGACTGTATTTCAACGTCTTCGACAATATAACTTGAAAATGAACCCGCTCAAGTGTGCATTCGGAGTTTCCTCAGGCAAATTCCTGGGATTCATTGTTCGACATCGAGGTATTGAAATAGATCCGTCAAAGATCAAGGCGATCATGGAAATGCATTAGCCGAGAACTCTCAAACAGTTGCGATCTCTCCAAGGGAAGCTCGCATACATACGGCGATTTATAGCCAACCTTTCAGGAAAGTGCCGTCCTTACAGCCACCTGATGAAGAAGGGAACCCCGTTCGTCTGGGACCAAAAATGCCAAAGCGCACTAGACGAGATCAAGCAATACCTGCAGAACCCGCCGGTGTTGGCTGCTCCGGTCAAGGGAAAACCCCACATTCTTTATACAACCGCCCTCGAAGGTTCCTTAGGCGTATTATGGGCATAAGAGAACGATCAAGGGAAAGAAAGAGCACTCTACTACTTAAGTCGAGTTCTGCTGGGGGCAGAAAGCAACTACTCCCCCATTGAAAAACACTGCCTGGCGTTGATCTTTGCGATAACAAAGCTCAGGCACTATGCGTTGGCGCATGAAGTCCGTCTCATTTCAAAGCTGGACCCCCTTAAATACTTGATGTCAAAGGCCATATTGACTGGACGACTCGCTAAATGGGCCCTGCTCTTAATGGAGTTCTCGATAACCTATCAACCTCTCAAGGCAGTGAAAGGCCAGGCCATCGCTGACTTCCTCGCTGAGCATCCGATACCCGCCGATTCTCCTCTGAATTGCGATCTTCCAGACGAACATGCGTTTGATGCGATCGACGGTGATAATACCCGATGGGAGCTTTATTTCAACAGAGCATCTTCCGTGAAGAAGCGCAAACAAAGTACCCCTATAATTAAATCGGGGATAGGACTTATCTTTATAACTCCACAAGGAGGGATAATGCGCTTTCCTTTCTCCCTGACAGAGCCGAGGCCAAACAATGAAGCCGAATATGAAGTTTTGATAGCAGGCCTCGAGATCGCCATCGACATGGGAATTGAAAACCTCCTCATATACGGAGACTCCCAGCTGGTTGTTAGTCAAGTAAACGGCGACTACCAAACGTGCAAACCGGAGTTGGTGAAGTACGGTGGAAAGGTGCAACAATTGTTGACCCAAATTCCCTCTTATACTTTGGAAAGCATACCGCGCGCGGAAAACAGCAAAGCAGACGCGTTGGCCAAACTTGATAAAGAACTGGCTGACGAGAACCTCGATGATGTTAGAATTGTGGTACAAAGCCGTCGAGTGCTTGCCCCAGCAGAAATATCTCCGGAATCATCCGAAGAAAAGGGAGCGAGCGAGAAGACAACCCTGCAAGTAAAAGATTGGGAAAATATCGAGGATTGGAGAGAAGTCTTCATAGATTACTTCAAGTCCCACCGAATGCCTGAAGAAGCGTCCACAAGACATCAGCTCATGAAACGAGCTCTGTCTTTCGCCTTCGTCAATGATACTCTGTATAAGAGGTCATTTGATTCTCTGTGGCTGAGATGCTTAGGACCCGACGAAGTGAAAAGGGTCGTCCAGGAAGTTCATGATGGACTCTGTGGTTCTCATCAAGCGGGCCCAAAGATGATGTTGAAGATTAAACGGATGGGCTACTACTGGCCCACGATGATTCAGGACTGCCTCGAATATGCGAAGCAGTGTCACTCATGTCAAATTCATAGGGATTTCATCCATCAGCATCCAAATCCATTACATCCAACGGTGGCTAGCTGGCCGTTCGAGATGTGGGGAACTGACATAGTCGGCCCTATCGAACCAGCATCGTCTAGGGGACATCGTTTCATCCTGGCGACGACTGACTACTTCTCTAAAATGGGCAGAAGCAATACCGTTAAAAGAAGTTAAGACGGAGAATATCCTCCATTTCTTCAAGACGCATGTCATATATCAGTTTGGAACTCCGCGACGGATCATCTCCGATAACGGGCCAGCCTACAGAAGCCACAAAATCAGTCGCTTCGCGCAACAACATAATATAGACTGGAGGTATTCCTCAGTTTATAATCCGCGAGGTAATGGTCTAGCCGAAGCCTTCAACAAGACCTTGACAAAGATCATAAAGAAAACGGTGTCCCGAAATAAGAAGGACTGGCATGAAAGACTGCAAGAAGCTCTTTGGGCATATCGAACTACATTTAAAATGGCCATAAACACAACGCCGTACACATTGGTATTTGGGACGGAAGCAGTACTCCCCCTCGAGATAGAGTTACCCTCTCTACGAGTGGCAATCCACTACGAGTGGCAATCCACTACGAGCTGACGGACGAAGAAAATGCTCACCTTCGGGTTGAGGAGCTTGACGCCCTTGATGAAACCCGGCCGTAGCACAACAAAATCTGGAAGCTTATAAAGCAAAGATGACGCGCTCATATGAAAGATTCACCCGACCGAGGACATTCCGCCAAGGCGAACTTGTGCTAGTGGTCAAAAGGTCTATGATCCCCAATCGCGCCAAGCGGGGAAAATTCGAGCCAAACTATGAAGGCCCGTACATCATAGATAAGGTCTACCAGGGTGGGGCCTATCTGCTCATGGACATGCACGGTGAAAGGCCTTTCAGGCCAATAAACGGTCGCTTCCTAAAGAGATACTACGCTTAATGAGCCACGGCCTAGGTCAATGATAGAAGACGACGACTATGTCCGCTCGCTATCTTCCTAAGCTCAAGCTTTATAAGAAGTAGCCAGCCTTCTCCATGTCGGACCGAAATGTCCTTAAACTAATAGCAGACCGAAACGTCTTTAAACTACTACCGCAGCATCCTTAGGCTGACGAGATAAAAAAAAGTATATATAAAAAAAATATAAAAGAAAAAATATAATAAACGGTATGTCCATAAGCAAAATGGGCATGGATGAAAACCAGAAAGGGCTCCGTGAGTAAAAACAGCAAGGCTACCGGCGGGTGTTCGTGAAAACCCGAAAGGGCGCGACCTCATAAAAAAAATATATATAAAAAGAATAAAAAAAACAGTATGTCCATAAGCAAAATGGGCACGGATGAAAACCCGAAAGGGCTCCGTGAGTAAAGACAGCAGGGCTACCGGCGAGTGTTTGTGAAAACCTGAAAGGGCGCAACCTCGTTAAAGGACACTTATAGGGTCCTCTCGACCTTGTAAGGAGAAACCACCCGCGTGAGATCCTTACGACTCATAAGGGAGCAACACACTTAGGGATCCCCACGATTCCTAA
Organism: Agapanthus africanus; assembly: GCA_030015575.1. Taxonomy (NCBI): domain Eukaryota; kingdom Viridiplantae; phylum Streptophyta; class Magnoliopsida; order Asparagales; family Amaryllidaceae; genus Agapanthus; species Agapanthus africanus. The sequence continues at coordinate 173,977,455 of JASDDO010000004.1, read as the reverse complement.
GGAGAAAATACACTTGCGAGATCCTCACGACTCGTAAGGAGAACTCTCTTATGGGACCCTCACGGCTCATAAGAGTTGAAAGTCTTAAGTTACAGAGACCTAAACCTGTGCTTAAGCAACCCCCACAACTTCCGATATTGCCCTACAAGTGGTTCAATACTGACCCTTGTATACAATCCACGGGCGCGAATAAATATTTCCCTAACCAAGTCTCATCCGTGACTGGGGATATGTTCGCATGGTGAACAACCCTTGTAAATCCTCTCGATTTATGAGGAGAAAACCCTCCTGTAAGATCCTTACGACTTACAGAGGAAACGAACACTTAGGAATCCTCACGATTCCTAAGGAGAAAATACACCTACAAGATCCTCACGACTTGTAGGGAGAAATAACTTCGTGAAACCCTTACGGCTCATGAAGTCAAAAGCCTTAGCTGACAAGACCTTAACCCTGGTCGCTAAGCCACCTTTGTTCGACATCGACAGAGGTAGATGATGATTCACTCCTGGTAATATCCCAGTTGTAGCGGTGCTGATGCCGAAATTGGTCTACAGCAAAAGCCAATACGCCGCACATGCATACGAAATAGCCGAAATGATAGGGCAACTTGCAATAAAAAGCAGCAAGTAAAAATGTATGCATGCAAAATAGCCGAAATGATTGGGCAACTCGCAATAAAAAGCAGCGAGTGAAAACAAAATAAACAGCCGAAATGATTGGGCACCGCGAGAAATAGCCGAAATGATTGGGCAATCGCGACCTTCGCGATGTAAAAGCTGAAATGATAGAGCATCGCGGAAAAAGAAAAAAAAAGAAGAAATGATAAAACTTTGGCCCCACAGTTAAGATCACATCGATCCCTGTATACAATCCAAGGGCGTAAACAAAGAGGGAACCATACTTTCCCAACAGGCTCCGCCAGAAGACGAAACCAAATCTCGACGGTTCAGTCCAACTCCGAAGAAACTAGTGTCTTCAGCAAATTCCTCGACTCACGGATACAAACACTCCTTGACGAGAGCCTCCTGATACGCGTCGACTCGCAGAACCACCAGTGCCTCCGTGGGAAATTCTCGACTCGTTTCAAACCCCAAGGAAACAAATAATCCTTGGCGCTTGCGAAACAAATAATCCCTAGCAAATTCCTCGACTCACGGATACAAACACTCCTTGACGAGAGCCTCCTGATCCGCGTCGACTCGCAGAGCCACCAGTGCCTCCGTGGGAAATTCTCGACTCTTTTCAAACCCCAAGGAAACAAATAATCCTTGGCGCTAGGGAAACAAATAATCCTTAGCAAATTCCTCGACTCACGGATACAAACACTCCTTGACGAGAGCCTCCTGATCTACGTCGACTCGCAGAGCCACCAGTGCCTCCGTGGGAAATTCTCGATTCGTTTCAAACCCCAAGGAAACAAATAATCCTTGGCGCTTGGGAAACAAATAATCCCTAGCAAATTCCTCGACTCACGGATACAAACACTCCTTGACGAGAGCCTCCTGATCCGCGTCGACTCGCAGAGCCACCAGTGCCTCCGCGGGAAATTCTCGACTCGTTTCAAACCCTAAGGAAACAAATAATCCTTGGCGCTAGGGAAACAAATAATCCTTAGCAAATTCCTCGACTCACGGAAACAAACACTCCTTGACGAGAGCCTCCTGATCCGCGTCGACTCGCAGAGCCACCAGTGCCTCCGTGGGAAATTCTCGACTCATTTCAAACCCCGAGGAAACAAATAATCCTTGGCGCTAGGGAAACAAATAATCCTTAGCAAATTCCTCGACTCACGGATACAAACACTCCTTGACGAGAGCCTCATGATCCGCGTCGACTCGCAGAGCCACCAGTGCCTCCGTGGGAAATTCTCGACTCGTTTCAAACCCTAAGGAAACAAATAATCCTTGGCGCTAGGGAAACAAATAATCCTTAGCAAACTCCTCGACTCAGGGAAACAAACAATCCTTGACGGGAGCCTCTTGATTCGCGTCGGCTCGCAGAGAAACCAGTGTCTCCGCAGGAAGATTCCCGATCCGTCTCAACTTGCAAGATGAAGCCTCAGGCAGCCGGGATTGAAAAACTTGCTTCCTGAACAATGGGACCCTGCAAGTTGATCTAAAATGGTCTCTTGCATACTATTCACGGGTCTCACTCTCCAAAGTCGAGTTTCGACAAGGAGGGAAACAACCGCTTACGAGTCCTCTCGATTCGTAAGAGGGAAAATTCTCTTATAGGATCCTTACGACTTATAAGAGAAAACCACACTTAGGAATCCTCAAGATTCCTAAGGAGAAAAAACCACCTATGAGATCCTCTCGATCCGTAGGGAGAAAAGTCTCTATGAGATCCTCACGGCTCATGGAGTTGAAAAGTCTTAGGCAGCAGATCTGAACCTGCGGCCTAAGCCATCGCTGATTCTTAAGAAAGTCAAGATGCGTGCTCTATTATCTGTTGACCATGTTTACTAAGGTGGTGTCCTGATAATAAAAGAAAGAAAAGGCGGAGAAATGACACAAGACATTACAGAAAATGTGTATCTTTTATTCATAAACTTGATTGGGTACAGAATACATTGTGTTAAAGAATAAAACAAATATATATACACATTCTTTCATCTACAAGCACAAACGATACAAAGAGGGATAGCTACTGAGGAGGAAGTGTCTTTAGTAAATCCACAAGTTGCTCTCGCACTTCCTTCAGCGCCTCCTCCTGAGCGGCTACCGCGGCCACCTCCGCTTCCACCTGGGTCCGCTGCTGTAAAAAGAATGAAAGTTGCTCCTCGGCCGCCTTCTGGGCTACTTCTTGGCTGGGTGCATCCCGCTCAACAACGTCAAGCTATTGCCTCAAGCATAATCTTTTAGAAAGACATTGCTGAAGACCCTCAAAGGCAGCCTTCAGCCGTACAGCATTCTCCTCTACCCGAACACGCAGCTAGGAAGACTTGCTCGAGGTCTCACCGCGCTCCTTACGCCTCGAAATAACTTCTTGTTCAAGATGGCGGAAGTAAGTAGCGCTCCTCTCAATCCACGCTGCTCTTTGAATGCTGGCAGCCAAGGTCTCAGGAGCGGGACGCAACGACTCCAGTTGATGAAGGCGAGCCTCAATCTCCCGAAAGTGATTAACCCAGGAGGCGACGATGCCCTCGTCATGGAAGTTGGCAAATATTACCAAAATCTGGTTAACCGTCGTAGCAAAGTCTGCAGCAGACGTAAGATTCTCGACGTCGAGTTCCTCAATGTAGTCGCTCAACATGCGCAGAGTATTTGCCGCACCTTTTGAGGACGGACGTCTCTGAGAAGGGCCGGCTGGCATTGTAATATGGGACTCAAAAGGCGCCAAGACCAGAACGACAGCTGAAGAAAAGCAAGATGTGATCAGATAACAGTTCAGGAACTAAAAGAGGGGGAAGTCATTTATGCGATAGTCGCCATACCAGCCGAGGCAGGTGGCAAGGCCGGAAGGACCGGTGGCACAGCCAATCTTGTATCCCCTCCTTCAATCTGTGGTGCTGCAGTCGGGATGAGAAAAAGGGTTAGAAGCAATTCCATCAATAAAAAAAAAGATATCAATGGAAATCATACTCACCAGCGCCACCAGAGGAAGAAGCGAGTTCGGATGGGAAGGAGAAGTGTGGGAGCAACATCTGATGTACATGATCGAAGAGTACTCCTGAAAAGACGCAACAACATGACTTTAGTACACAAATTGTACGTCTGAAGTACAGGATTAATGAATTGCAAACCCATACCTTCTAACATCTTAGATGGTATGAGGGAGGGTTGAGAGGTGGCCACCGCCAAGGCAGTCGTGGAAGGAGCTCCCTCAAGCAGTGGGGCATCAGCGTTGGCCGCACCTGCGTTACAAGAAAGGTAAATTTGTCAGAAAGGATTGTAAAATAAAGAAAAACAGTGACCTAGGGTTTACCTGAGGAGCTCCCGGCCGAAACGGAGGCGACTCCCTCCTCTATCGACATGAGGCCACCGCCCGTAGCCTCATCACCTGACTCGATAGGGACCGTTGTCGTGCTCGCAAGACCTGGAAATGGCGGAAGATCGTACACAGGGAGGGCAATGACTGGAGTGTTGCCGGACTCTAGGGAGGGAGCGGCTGACTCTTCCCCAGGAATCGTACCCATCTCGCCCGTTACTCCTGCGGGTTCTTCGATCTCCATCGGCTCATCTGCCATCATTGCGAGATCGTCGGTCTCAAGTGCCTCGTCCGCCACCACCCCGGGCTCAGTTGTAATGATCATTTCATCTGCCGCCACTTCAGGCTCGGCATCAATGACCTTCTCGGCTATAGGCCCCTCAACCTCCGCATCAGGCTCCAAGGCCTCAATGATGTTGCCCACTGTCGGCTCGGGTTCGGCAGGCACCGCCTCCTCTGTTCCCCTGGGTTCAACGGTCTCCGCCTCACCCTCGGTCGGACTTGGCCCTGCAAAATAATATATATAAGAACCGTCGACATTATAACTCTCACAATAAAAATTCTGAAAGAAATGTTACCTGAAGTGGACTTATCATTTGCGCTTCGAGCGGCGCGCGCCACTTGTCTGCGAGTAGTAGATAGGGCGACAGGAGCCTCTTCGGAAGGAGTATCTACCCGAGGGACGGTGCTTGGGCCCGCTCCCGTAGCCAAAGCAGTCCGGCGCGCCTTCGCCTCGCGCCTCAGCCGCTTTCTTTCCTCCTGGGCCGTTGAGACGGACCTCACCAGAGCCTCTCTCATTGAGGCATCCTCGTCTGTATACAAGGATGCCTCCAAATTCTTCAAGGCATCCCTCGTCGACTTGTCAAGTCGAGGCTCTTGCAGCAGCCCTGACGAGACCGGAACTCCAATAACAGGTTCAGAGAGGATCCCCTCATCGACTGGTATAACCATTATAAAGAAACAAAGGAAGAAAGTTAGGTTAACCATCGAAAAAGATAACAAAATTTGTTTTTAAAAAAAAAAGGGTGGGACATACCGGCGCCCGCTAAAGCGCGTTTCTCCTCCTCCTTTTGGAAGGTTTTCAAAGAGGCAGCAATAGCTTCTTCAGTAGAGACACCTGTTGAAAATGGGGAAAAGTATTAGTCAAAAATAATGATAAAAAAATGCGATGAAATGATGAAGAAAGCAGCTAATAATTACCTGACTTAGCGAGTTTACTCAACCACGCTTCAAGCCTCGCTGATCGCTCAGAAGCCGCAATGGCGGCCGCCAGGTCGGTGTCTGCAGGGTCTACCGTGAAGCCCTTATTGCTGCCATATTCACTTATTTCCTCGGTAAGAGGGGCCTCAGGCTCTAAGCCAAGAATTGCGTCAAGGGAAAGGAGCGACTTCTTCTTCTTTTGCCCGCCAGCTCTGGATGCACCCGGGACTGATTTACGCTTGGCGGACACCTTGGGGCGGCGGGTCCCGACATCCGCGCCTACACCGGACTCCGTCGATACCACAGTTACCGTTTCCACTGGAGCACGGGGGGCTGGTGGCGCATCCACAGCATCGCGAAGCGGCAATCCGCGCGGAGGACACAACACGCGCGGAGGTCCGCCTCGAGCACCTTTCAATGGAGGAATGACCGGAGTCCTCGGCCTCAAGGGAGCCTTGCGATCGCCGCCGGGAGGTGCACCCTTGCGGTCAACCAGCATACGTTTCTCCATCAAAATAACGGGCCCCATTTCATGCGCATACCAGGCCACGTACGCGTTGAGGACTTTGGGGACGCAGCTCGGCTCACTGATAAAGAAATAAGAACCCGTGTTAAGCCGCATAAAGTGGTGCATTGAATTCTTCATCCCCTCCCGGCTAACCACGGGCTTTTCCAAGAAGGCTTCCATCGGGATCCCTTGATTGTAGCTCGATTGCTGAGCAAACCGGTGAGGGTTATACCTCATGAAGAGGGCTGTCTCATTCTGCCTGAACACCAGGTAGCCCGGCCGAATGGAGTAGAGATGGAGGATCTCCCAAGCCTTTAATATGGAAGCCCCGTCCTTAAATTCATCGCGTAGCGACATTACTGACTTGGTGGTCTCTGAGCCTATTGTTATGACCTTGTCCAAGAAAGAAGTCTTCGCCCCGACCAGGTGTGGTCGAAGGAGCAGCCCCCTAGCCTCCCGCAAAAGTGCAACTACGATCGAAGCCCCGACCAGGCGTATGACCCTCGGGAGCCTGCATTTCTCAAAAATGAGAGGAATCTTATGGGCACCGAACACCCTGTGCACGTGCATTTCCATCCAAGAAATAAAGTAGTGAATCGGGAAGTTGGCGGGTTGCACCCCTGGCTCACTAGCGTCCGCCGCTACACTAAGTCCATTGTAAAGATGAGCCAGCCCGGCGATTCCTACTGACAACTGCAAACCAGCCACCATCCGATGCGCTGGGTAGAAAACAGTCGGCCGCATATGGCGTGGATGCATAGGAAGAGCAAAACTGCACAACCACAAGTCCAAGTACCCTACAAAGAAGGTCTCTTCATCCATGTCGGGGACGGCAATTTCTGAAAAAGGGACGACGGCGGCACCGGGAAGATAAAAGTCTTTGTGGTCATCCTCCGATGTGGGTCGGCGATCAAAACCGAACCCAAAAGGGTCGTCGAGCTGGGCGAACTTCTCGCTCCGCTCTGATAAGAACTCTGGTTGAATGAAGCGAGTAATGAAATCTGCAAAACTGACTCCCCGGTCACCCGATTCTAGATAGAGTCCTTCATAAATCTCCAATACCTTCACCAAGCCCGGGTACTGGTGCTGAATAGCGTTCTCCGGCGTCAGGTCAAACACCAGCGGCTTGGCGGCAAAGACGTATTCATCGGGAGGAAGCAGCTCCCCGTAAGGCTCTCCCCTCATCGGCAGACCCGAGATTTCAGCAAACTCCTCCAAGGAGATAGAGACTTCCCGGTCCGTCATCAGGAAGGTGTGTGTGGGAATATTCCATTGCTCGATAAAAGCCTTAACCCACCACGTTGGGGGAGAAGGATACTCAAAGAGCGAGACGTAGATGGCCGAGTACAAACCAATCCTCATCAGATGAGTCCTCCTCGCTGATAGGATGTACCGAGCCCATTGCAAATATTCGGCAGGGGGTCGTGGGATCAGTCCAATGTTATAAGCCTGTCCCCAAGGGCGCGCTTCACCTTGACAAATTCTCCTCCCCAAAATATCTATTGCTGGCGGCGGATGCACGGGGATAGCACCAATCGCAGGCTGGAGGAGGTTATCCGAATTCCAATTTTTGACCTCCACGGCATACTTCACCGGGGGTTCATCTGCGTAGGGGAGTGAAGATGTTGGCTCAGACGGCGTGGCGGAACTGAAACTGCGACGACCCTGGATGATTTCATTGTACCACCTACCCCACAAGTGAAGGTTTTTGTGCTCGGGGTCATGATCCTTGATGAGAGCGAGCACCACGCGGTCCACCGGTGCCTGAGGAAACCCTCCCTCCGAGCGAACAAACGGAAAAGACAAATTGGCAGACATGTTTCCTGCAAAAAGACAAACATTAGCCGTCAGTATTATAATTCCAACGCTCAACATTTTAAATTTTTTATACCATACCGCAATGCAGTGGATAAGGGGACCAAAAGGGGGCCCATAAAATCTGGACGACAGTACATCATTTAATAAGACAGTCCCATCGTTGGATGAGACTGCCAGTTAATAAAAAAGATCCCCAAGAGAATATCCTCATTGATGGGAAATCCCCAGAGACAAGGAGAAAATCTCCTCTTTTAGAGCAAAGCTCTATCACAGAGTGACATTTGTCAAACTCTGGTCTCAAGGGAATAAAAATTTCCTTGGAAAGAGCCCAGCTCTATGATAATGATGGAAAAGCCATCAAAAAGGAAAACTCTAACTCCTAAAGATTAAAAATTTAAGATCTTAAAGATCCATAACAACTTTTAAGAGTTTTCCACTTTCAGATCAAAAAGGTCTACATTTGATCCATGAGCAAAGCTCTGTTCATGGGTTAAAATCCATGAACAAGATCTCTGTAGATCTATAGATTTCTGAGAGCAGGGCTCTGTTAATAAAACCCCAAAGGGGTTTTCTTTAGATCAAAGATCTAAAAGAGCTAGGCTCTGTTAATCAAATTTAATTTAATTTAATTTAATTTAAAATTTACCTAAGTTGTTCTAAAAATCTGAACTCTGGAAAGAAATGAGAGCAAGGCTCTAAAAATCTTAAACAAGAGCAAGGCTCTGAAATTCAAGTTCTTGAAAATGGTAAAAAATTTATCAAGGACCAAGGGTCCTATTTATAGGCGCCTGCACCCTTTCGCCTGACCCCTTGGATCCAACGGTCAAGGTTTTGCCACCGCTGCACTCACGTGTGCGCCACGTGAGCGCAACGGTGGGGGGGGCCATTTGTTTCCCCCAATCAGAGCAAGGCTCTGTTTGAATTTCAAAATTCAAAATTCGAAGCAACGCTTCAGATTCAATGCGCTGTGCGCAACGCGCCACGTGTCAAAATCTGATACGGCAGCGCAGCGCCCAAGGCAGTGCGCCCAATTAGAGCAAAGCTCTATTTTAAGTAAAATTAAAGGAAGCAACGCTTCAGTTGCGCTGCGCTGCGCGCTGCGCGACACGTGACAGCGCAGTTGCGCTGCGCTGCGCGCTGCGCGACACGTGTCAGCGCAGTTGCGCTAGCGCCACTGCGCTGCGCTGCGCGACACGTGTCACGCGCTGGGGCATCTGCGCCAAACAGAATTAAAATTCTAAAGAAATCTTTTCTGTTCTTGTTAAAACAAGAAGATTTTTTTCTATAAAACAGAAGTCCTTGGATCAAAGATCCAATGGTGGGGAAAATTCCCTAAATCACTCAGAGAAAGATCTCTTTAACAAATTTAACTAATTTATGGGCACTATAAAAGAGACCCCAGACCTCAATTCAAAGCATCAACATGTTCCGAAAAAAAAAGAGAACTCTGAAGAACTCCTCAAGAACAAAAAAGGTAAAATAACCTTTAGGGAAAGAGAAAGTTCTCTTATGAACAGATCATAGATCTAAAAAGAAGATCAATGATCTTCAATAAAAAACAAAAAAAAATTATTATTAAAGAGTGCTTTGCACTTTCCATGAACCATTAGTTCTTTAAGATCAAGAAAAATAAGAAACACTTGTTTTCTTTGATCTAAATTAGATCAAGAAACCAAGTAGTGCTTTGCACTTATGAACCATTGGTTCTGGAATCTAAAAGATTCTCAAGTTAATAGTGCCTTGCACTTGTAAATTTGCACTGTTGCGCTCTTGGGCTGGCGCAAGCCACCATAGAGCGCCACGTGTCAGCGTCTGAACCATTTGCGCTATGCGCTTTTGAAACAGAGCCTTGCTCTCTGAAACTGGCGCAATTCACCACAGCGCACCACGTGTCAGCAGCGCAAGCGCACTAGAACAGCGCTGTTGTGCTTGCGCTCGCCAGAGCATGACACGTGTCATCACCATATGAGCTTGCGCTCATTACTTGGCGCAAAGCGCCAGACAAATGCTCTGCATTGCTTACAAAAGGGCCAAGCCCAATTAAAGAAGGCCTAACAGGCCTAACAAAATGCAATGCATTATTTTAAAAAGGGCAGAGCCCAAATCAAAAAGGCCTAGCAGGCCAGAATAAAATGCAGTGCATTATTAAATATGGGCAAAGCCCTAGCACAGACCTAATAGGCCAAAGATCAAGAAAAATATTGAATATTCTCAACGGGACTTAGCCCAATCATGGTCGTAAGTCCCCAAATTAAATTGACTGATCAAGATTGCTCTATTAAATCAATTTACGAACGGTTCGAGGGTACATCTCCGAACTCCTCTGACACCTATCGTTGTAATCCTTCAACGACGTCAGAGAGGTGACGGGTCCCGACGACCACACATCAATATGGACTGCGGGGTCCTTAAGCTCGTGGACCGAAACGTCCTTAAACTAATATCGGACCGAAACGTCCTTAAAATAATATCGGACCGAAACGTCCTTAAACTAACTAATATCGGACCACCACATCCCTAAACTGGAATATGGACCACCACGTACCTAAACTGGAACATGGACCACTACGTCCCTAAACTGGAGCATGGACCGCAACGTCCCTAAACTACCTATGGACCACTACGTCCCTAAACTGGAACAATAGAGCCTCCAAATGCTCTTTTGCCGGATTTAAACGATCCCGTTTAAGTTGATCTTAGCCCCCAAACACGGCTAACGTATCCTTAAACATTCAAACGGACTATAAAACTCCAAATCAACCTTGGTTCAAGGGTACATCTCTGAACTCCTCTGACATCTGCCGTTGTAATCCTTCAACGACGTTAGAGAGGTGACGAGTCCCGACGGCCATATATTAAATGGATCTAGACGATCCCGTTAAGTAGATCTTAGTCTCAAACAGGACTAACGTATCCTTAACGAACGTTTAAGTTGATCTTAGCCTCAACACGGCTAATGTATCCTTAAACTAAAAACACCAAACCCAAATCTAAGTAAATACGGATTTGGACTAATCCACGTCCTACGGGCGACGACATTAAACTGGAACATGGACCACCATGTCCCTAAACTGGAATATGGACCACCACGTCCCTAAACTGGAGCATGGACTGCAACGTCCCTAAACTACCTATGGACCACTACGTCCCTAAACTGGAACAATAGAGCCTCCAAATGCTCTTTTGCCAGATTTAAACGATCCCGTTTAAGTTGATCTTAGACCCCAAACACGGCTAACGTATCCTTAAACATTCAAACAGACTATAAAACTCCAAATCAACCTTGGTTCAAGGGTACATCTCTGAACTCCTCTGACATTTGCCGTTGTAATCCTTCAACGACGTTAGAGAGGTGACGAGTCCCGACGGCCATATATTAAATGGATCTAGACGATCCCGTTAAGTAGATCTTAGTCTCAAACAGGACTAACGTATCCTTAACGAACGTTTAAGTTGATCTTAGCCTCAACACGGCTAATGTATCCTTAAACTAAAAACACCAAACCCAAATCTAAGTAAATACGGATTTGGACTAATCCACGTCCTACGGGCGAAGGCATTACTCAGTCTCCGTATACAATCCACGGGCAACCACAAACAAAACAAATATACATGACACGAAGTGAAATTCTGGAGAAGGAGAAAGTTGTTACCGCGACGCGGTAGCGTAATTAACTACAGGGGCTTGCGCTTGCAGGGAAGAGCGTCCCCACAATCAAAAACCCCTCACCTCGAGGGGGAATCTGACGAAGTCTGCTACATCGGCCGCATCCGTCTAAACCTCCGATACACGGTGCCATAAATCAACTTGGCATCTTCGGGGAGGTAGACGGATAAAACCATATAGCATCTGTCCCGAATCTCAGGCAAGACGTCTTCACGTCGTCGCCGTCTTTCGGAGGGGAACAATATTGATATACTATATACACACACACATGATATGAAAACCAAGATAGATGAGCACACGTGTGTGTGGGATATGTATGCCCTAGAGGCTTTTATTGTATAGGATGCTAGGGATATGTATGTACAAGAAAATCTTGTTCGATATGATAGCATGCAATTTGGTTTGACTTTATCTTAACATGTGTATATATTTTACTTGTTATTTCATATCGCTTATACATGTTGATAAGGCCCGTAGGATCCTTGCTTTCCTATCAACGTTGTGATGGCAATCATACTTGTGGGAGATGGGTAGTCAATAAGCACATCCTTAAATGTCCCCAGTCATTGGAGTATCGAGACCGGACATCGATACTCTAGAGTAGACTAGTATATACATTTCTAGACCCTGACGAGGGGCGATGGTTGGTCCCACAGCCATTGGTGTGTTTCACCTAAGATTATATACAGGTGCTCACCGGGTGTGAGTACACCGGACGGACTCGCCGAGAACTAGCTAGATGTTATTATACATATCGTTAGATAGCAGTTCTCTGGTGACATGAGTGCAGATAGTCTGCCGACCTGAGATCGTCATTTGTCTTATATGAGTTCCCACCGTGCTTTGATTACTACCCTACCACGGCTTTACTGAGTCGTGCAAACGGGTTTTAATTGGGTACAGTCCTGAGCCACATGGAGGCAATGAGCGATTGTTGGGGATTCATCTCTTCCGGTATAGGGAGTCGATATCGTGATGTGTTCGGTTGTCCAACACTATAAGTCCCTGGTCAGGGCTGTTGAGAATTACTGATAGTTAGATTAGTAGATTTTCGGATGGCCTTGAGCCACATCGGCTCGGCTTTTCAGGTTATTAGGGGTCTGACGTTTCCACCCCCTAAACCTGGCATGCGATGCTCTTAGAAGAACAGACCGGACTGTACGGAGATTGTCATGGATAGACTCAGTAGGAGTTCAGATGAATATGCTCGTCGGTCTTCTTTTCGACAGGTATCTGGGTAACCGTTACGTACAGCTAGTACCACTGACGTACTTATGGTTAAACCCACTGCCAACGTGTTGTCGAGTCTTTAGAGTCCCACACAGAGGGTTTCCCTGGTTCGAGCGAAACGATATAAAGGTCGTATGGTTATATGTGCAGGGTTCCGATCATATACGTATATTAGCTATACGGATTTATGTTCGGACGGTTAATACTAGTGGGTTTAGGATTAAGCCGCATTATTGAATCAAGTATTGATTTAATAATGATATAGTATTATATTATTGGATTATTTTATCGCTTGGTATTCATATTTTTTGTAGTATGAATACGGGTATGTATATATAGTTTATGTATTCTTGTATTTATACTAGAATGCTTCTAGAAGAGGATACCTCATTATGTCTTTTTCTATTTATTGTAAATAGAAAATGAGGTGGAGGGGTGAGGTGAATTTGTGTATGACAAGAGGCATGGCTATTGATTTTATTTATTCATTTGTGATAACTATTCAATCATGACTAATATTTTTATTGAAAAAGAAATGCTTGATAGTTTCGGAGTTGGCCATTCTTCACATCATTCCAACCTTAGCATTCTCTTTCCTTTTTGAGCTATTCTTCTTCCTCAAACCCTAACCCTCTCATGAATTGAGAAACATAGGGTTTTTGAGATAAATTAATCCAATAAACACACTCTACATCCACTAAAACACCTAGATTAGCAAACTAGGTATTTTAGTCACCTCATTTTTTAGGTTGAAAATTGAATTAAAAACTCTCGGGTAGATCATCTTCGACGCGAGAAGGCCAACGACCAAGCTCGATCCTGACAGACAAGGAGCTTAAGAAGAGGATTAAGAAGACCCTAAGGACTTGATCACATAGGTATAATCTCTTTCATAGTAGATTAGAACCTATGTAGTTTTTGTTATCTAAGGCTTATGGTAGTTCTTGGGGTTATAGTCGGTGTTACATGCTTCAAAATTGTTTTTTGAAAATTCCGCTTCTCTACAAACCCAGTAGAGTGTGCGACATCGACTTACAGTGTGTGTGTATTGTGAATCATCAAAACAACGAATGTGAATAATTTATCGATATCAAAGGATATAACACTAGTAAAGCATGTCGATATCGATATATTACTCGATATATACAAAATATAGGATATGTAAGCTAAATGAACTATTCATGATTAAGCTATTATCAAAACAAAATAAATGGATTATCTAAATCCATAAGCTATCAATAAGGGCTTGCTACAAGAGACAAAGGTTGCTAATAAAAGAGACACGATATTGGAACACAAACACAAACCATCTCATTGAAGGTCGGATCCTGGAAGCATTTTTGCAGGATCCACTAGTAGGAATTATTCGGTGTGCCAGTTGTAACATACCTGGACAGGGTATGAGAGAGAGAGGGGACTGGAGAGTTTTGGACAGCCTTGGGCAACATGTGGGACCCATACTTCTATTTTTTCTCTATCTTGCTCTTTATTTTTGTAGTAGTAGTTAACCGCAATCAATAACGGTGTCGCGCGTAGCTAGACTGAGATGGGTACGGGTCGTCCTCTGGGAAACGTGGAATATTTTATTCTTACTTTAGGCGTGTTGAGAAAGAAAGGAGGAAGAATAAAGAATGGTGAAGAATGGTTGTAGGATCTAGATCTACGTTAAACACGGATGCAAAATATAGATCTAGATTAACTACGGATGTAGGTTTTATAGTAGAAGGGGGCTTGTAGGGTTCATTGGGATTTAGTAGCTATGGATGATTAATTAAAAATTACTCTTTTTATCCTTTAATAGATTTAAACAAGAACGACGGTGATGTATGTCGATTAGTGTTTTTGGAGGGAAAAGGGTTCCCACTCTTAACCCCTATCTCGACATGGAACTCCGTTCATATCTAGCCTTTACCAAAACAATAGTTAATATAATCTCTAATCGCGGTCGAGACTTGCAATGAATTGGTAGAGTACCCGATTAGGATATTAACTATTCTTTTGATAAAGTTTATAAACTTTATAGGACTTAAAAAGAGTTTAAGGATCTTCATCATCCATTAACCTACCCTAATCCTATGAACCCTAACAAGCGGAGAATTACTCGCGCATGTTGGGAGAAGAAGAGATGGAGAGAGAAATCAAATTAAAACAACAAAGAACTAGAATAAGAAAAAGAACTACCTTTATTAATCAACAAAATTCATTTACACTTTGTTTCCTTAGAAAATGATTACAAATGCTAGTTTGCTTCTCGATCTCTTCTAAGGAGGTAGACAAACAGTTGATGATCAACCTGGATGCGTGAGCCTATCTTGGACTTCGTGATCGCGTCGACTTGATAATTTTACCAAGAGGCTCTCGGTCCTTATTTATAGTCCCAAAGCCAAAACCCTAGATGCCTAAATTAGAAACTAGAAGTTAAGATCCAAACTGAAAATCCCAACTCCTAACTCGTCAAAACCGCGGCGGATCCGCGGCCAAAAGGTGGGTTTGGCCACGGATCCGCGACCAAATAGGGGAATCTTGTGCTCAATCTTCTTGTGGGCTCTTCTGGTGATATATGGTGATCTTTTGAATATCTGGAAACTGAAAATCTTTTCTACGTCACTGCCAGAATTGATTTCTTTAGTTTACTTTCTTAATTAGGCAGGTTTGTTCTAAAAACTTTGATTTTCTTGATTTCAGCCCTGAAAATTCTGCACAACAACTCAACAAATAATATTAGTAGAGATATTAACTTAACCTTTAAGAATTGGTCAAAGGTTTTAATAAGGTAAGCATATTAAGTGGGCCAAATGTCATATGGATATTATTTGCTTACTTTTTCCTACCAAATGTTAATTATAATATATAAACACATGAAAATAGTATTTTTAAAGATAAACTCTCATATGTATCATATATTATAATAAACACCTTTTATTATATAGAAATAGTAGGAAAAATGTTATATTAAATGTGCAGTTTTATCAACTGAACAAATACCCCCAAACTTATCTTTGATCGTCCCGAGCAAACTAGTTTATTCAAGAGAAGGAGAAAGAGAAAGGAGAAAGCTAAGCACACTTTCGTAGGCAACACAATTGCACTGTGCGCGTGCAACAAGCCGTTAAACCTCTAGGTGTCCCTAGTCGGAGGAGTGTTGTCTCCTGAAGGTTTTCAGCGGATTACACCCACAAAATCCTATAATAAAAGGAAGACTGTGAAAGTTACATATAAAGATAAGAATTATAAAAGAAAGACTTTGAAAATTAGAGTTTCCAACTACACTAGCTTTTCAGTTGTCATGAGCCCTATCTTAATAGTGATGAAAAAATGTTAGAAATCACATCATCCCTCAATAAAACATCGTCTTTATTCTTCATTCCTACCTTTCATCCAAACATTGATCATATACCCCTACGTGTGTGTGTAGAATATCCCAACACTCGGAGAATTCAATTCAAGCAATCATACTCTTGTCCATCTACCTTAGTAATTTTTAATAGATATTTAGATGGAATTTGCTCACATATTTTTCATGCGACCGTTAATACTTCTTGAGGTACTAACCGGCCGATTACTCATGTGCTTGCTTATTTACGTGTATTTCCTCGTCTTGCAACACCTAAAGGCTTAGCATTGACTCCCAAACCAGTTGGTCTAAGGCACTAGGTGATGAAGCACCCTCGCTATATTTTTTTTTGCTGCCTTGGTGATAACAAAACCAGTGTTCATTTTTCTTTTCATCATTTTATCTTTTCTTTTCCATTTATTATTTCCTTCATACTTTGGCTTTTAGATAAGAGCATTTCAAGGTATCCTCTACTATCCCGAGTTTTAAGACGTGTGTAAGTGTGTATAGTAGGGTATCAATATTCAAATATTTGGCTTTCAGAATAGAAACTATTTTTCAGACTTATTTTTATCCTCAGATTAGTGGCTTCTTTCATCTTACTAACCCTTGGGACAACGGCTCATAACTACTTATTACTAGTTCGTTTAAGAAAACTTCTAATTTTCTTGGTTTTCTTAAATTTTTCCAATCTTTTGGATGTAATTTTTCACTATCTAATCTTTTATTATCAAAAAATCTTTTTGCGTGCTTATAAATAATATAATGCAAAGTAATGCGTAAATAAGCACAAACCTCCCCCAAACCTGTTTGCAGCAGTGTCCTCACTGTTGTTATCCGTTAAGCTCAAAAACCTGTAGACTTGGGAGGAGAAAGGGGACAAGAAATAATGAAAGTGAAATCCTCCCCCAAACTTCATTTTGGCTCACAATTTTGTAAAAATCATTTTCTTTCAAGAGCCAAAATATACTCCCCCCAAACTTGAGTTAAACAATGTTAATCTTTTAAAATCACACGAGGGGGTTAAGGTTATTGGTCAATGCCAAGCTTTGCAAAGACCGAAAGTCAACACCAACCATTCAAAAATTTTATCGATGAAGCACCAAGGTTGGTGGAAGAACATGTCACCTTTCGACGTGAAGAGGTGGGGAGGTGATAAGAGGTGTAATGAAAAAGGATTGCGTCTCAATTTGGAGAGACGACACAGTGATAGTGATGATGGATTACACGCATTATCTTGATTGTCCAGAAGAAGGGGTGGAGGTTCAATTTCTTTATCTTGGAGTTGATTCATCTCAACACCTGTGTCTTTTAAAAATGCGAGTTCATCAGCGAAAATTTCCTCAAAGCTTTCATCGATACCCCGAAGAATAACATCATTAGAAAAAATGGGGTGATCGTCAGACTCTATAAAAAGTTCCTCATCAGCGTTAGATGTTGACCCGGAAAACTCGGTGGAAGAGTCCGTGTATGTATAATACATGGTTGGGTCAAGCAACAACATATGAAAAGAGTCAGTATCATGAGGATGATCAAATTCGCTGCTGTCGACATCCATTAATTCTACAGAACACACATGAGCATAGGGTTTCACTTCCTAACTTGTAAATGTTAAGCTCAATTGACTTCTTTCTAAAGGATAGGGTCATAGAGCTGTTTCTACAATTGATTACTGCGTTGGAAGTTGCTAGGAAGGGTCGACCAAGTATCACCGGGATTTGATTTCGTAGGTTCGCTACAGGTTGTGTATCTATAACGATAAAGTCCACAGGGAATATAAATTTCCCGACTTTGATTAACACATCCTCTAGCTCACCCCTAGGTTGGGTGATAGATCGATCAGCCATCTGAAGAGTGCAATGCGCCGGTTTTAACTCTCCGATCCCTAATTGCTCATAAACAGAATATGGAAGAAAGTTAACACTAGCACCTAAATCGAGTAGAGCACGATTGATATTTTTACTCCCAATGGAAATAGAAATTGTAGGACTTCCGGGGTCCTTTCGTTTCTTGGGTAATTGTTGTGTAAAAGCAGTGCTCACATTACTCGCAATGAAAACTTTTTTAGGTACTTGAACTTTTCTCTTCCTAGTGCACAAGTCCTTTAGGATTTTCGTATAAGATGGAACTTGTTGAATATCATCTAGGAGAGGAATGTTTATTTTAACTTGCTTAAAAATTTCCACAATCTTCTCCATTTGTGGACTTGGTCTGTTGTCCCTTAACCTGTTTGGATAAGGTACTTTATCAATAAGGGTTGGGTCCAACATTGGAGAGGATTGTGGGGATGGAATGGATCCCAGAATTGGAGTGGGGATCGTTGTAGATAGATTTGTGGAAGTGGGCTGAGGGTTCGAGCCTTGTAGGAAGCGTAGAATAGGCTCAGAAGAAGGTGGAAGACTAGACAAATTAGGGGAAGAAGTAGAAGACGGGATGTCATTGCTATCACTAACATCATCAACTTGTTCACCCACTTGGTTATCCAGCACTCTTCCCGATCTCAACGTAGTAACAACACTCACGTTATGATTTTGTAAGTGGCCAGGATTCGGTAGGGGTTGAGATGGGAGTTTCCCTTTTTCTCTCACACTCATTGCGGCGTTCAACTGTGCAATTTGGTTTTCTATTGATTTAATACTCTCACCGTGGGAGGCGGAGTCTTTCTTTATGGTATCAATAGAAGACTTCATATCAGCCGACATTTGAATGGAATGTTTCATGAACAAATCCGAAGTTTGTGCGAGCGAAGAGTTATCAGTATCGACCAATTGCGGTGCAGAAATGTTGGCCGGATTTTGAAAATTTTGTGACTGAAAGGGGTGCTGACTTTGTGGTTGTGGTTGCTGTGGAGGAGGTCTTTGATAATTGCTTTGGAACTGATTTTGATTTTGGGGTTGGTTTTGGTTCCAAGCAAAGTTAGGATGATTCATCCATCCTTGATTATACGTGGAAGAATAAGGATCGTTTCTAGGTCGCTGCTGAAAATCAGCATTAGTTTGCTCGTGACCTTGAAACGGCGCATTCATAGGACATTCTTCCGTCAAGTGTGAAGGATCAGAACAGCAACCACACACGGTCTTGGGAAGCGTGACTGATGAGAATTTGTTCTCAATAGCATCGAGTTTCTTCTGCATCGCTGCCATTTCCGCTTTTACTGCGATGGAAACATCGAGCTGATGAATACCTCCCCTAGATGAAGGTGGTTTTACGCTTTCTCACTGCAAAGTGTTTTCAGCGAGGTCTTCCAGATATTTCCAAGCTTCACCGTCATCTTTAGACATGAAATTGCATTGACACATTGTTTCAAGCATCTGCTTTGTTGCTGGATTAATACCCTCATATATAATTCGGCACAAATGCCATCTTTGTATTCCATGATGAGGACATTGGACAAGAAGATCCTTGAAACGTTCAAAGCATTTCCAAAATGTTTCATTGGGAAGCTGGGTGAACTGGTTGATCTCGCTCCTAACACAGGCGGTCTTATGGTTTGGGTAAAACTTCTTAAGAAATGCTATTACGAATTCATCCCAATTAGGGATAGAGTGTGCGGTAGTATTATAAAACCATTTTTCTACCAAGTCGCACAGAGTGAATGGGAGAAGACGCAAGCGCATAGCATCCACAGTCAGTTGTGAAGTACCCATCATTGCGCATACATTTTCGAATTTAGTGATGAAAACATACGCGTCTTCAGATTCAAGCCCATGAAATTTGGGCAACAGATTGATGTAGTGGGGTTTAATTTCAAAATTATCCCCGTTAGCTGGTGGAATAGATAGACAAGTGGGAAGTGGACCACGGATAGGATAGCATCTCTCTTGGAGAGAGATGCACGGTGGATTCTGCGCACCTACGGGCGGTGGCAGCGTGGTGTTATAATATGATGGAGTACCGTCTATCTTGGTTGATGTGGTGTATGGTGGGGGAAAAGAAGATGAAGAAGCACCGACTTCGGAGTCGATAGCAGGAACACGGACAAGACGGGCACTAGAATCCCATGTCCAGCCAAGCATGCACTAAGCGGGTTTAGCGCAAGTGGCAGCATGTGTGTGTTTTAAAATTGGTCTGTTTTGAAAAGTGTGTCGGACTTAGACAAATCACATAAAACTGCACAAACAACCCTGAAACTAAGGTCACCTAGGTCAAGTCTCTAGACCGCTCCTAGACTTCCAAAGGACAAGCCGCATGATCAATCCTCTACCACCTCTTTACTACCCTTGTGGCCAGGTAAGTGCCAGGTAAGTGGGAGGTTCTCCACTACGTAAATAGTGGGCCTAATTAAGTAACCACTTGCCTTAGACACATTTGCTTAAACACTACAAAAGTAATGCAGATAAGCGATAGATTACCCACGACCTTCCTCTGTCCTTATTGAGCGCGACAGTCCTTAGAGTCTTGTCTAGATATTTTTTAAATTAATGTAGGGTTGATGCAGATGCTCGGTTTGTGATTTGTGGGGCTTAGGAAGGGTGACGAAATCCCCACCTAATCTGGATTTGGTCTTTGCCCCTTAAAGTCCGTATTAAAATATGCAAAACAAACCAATCACAAAACTTTGTAAAAAGATTTTTGAGCGGCGATATTTTGCAAAGAATCCTGCAGAAAAGATATTTTATTGGATTTCAGAGGAGAGAGAAGGAGGTTAGAATCTTACCAGAGAAGTTTAAAACCCTAGATCCTCTAACCCGCCGCGCTTCCGCCGCGAATATGGTGTATCTGCCGCGGATCCGTCGCAAGAATGAAGGATCAATTGATGAAATTTGCTACACGGCCTCCTATACTTCTCTGGATCTCGATGAATGTCTCTGTCTTCCTGTTTCCTCAAGTCTATGACTCCATATCTCCTTGCAAAAATTCACACATTTCGTTAAATATACGATTTGTAGTTTTGTTTTAATTATGATATAGATCGTATAAGAATTCAACACAAATAGTAAGAAAAAAAAAATTACGCACGTATCCCCGGTAACGGTGCCATTTGATTGATCTTTATTTTTGTAGTAGTAGTTAACCGCAATCAATAACGGTGCCGCGCGTAGCTAGACCGAGATGAGTACGGGTCGTCCTCTGGGAAACATGAAATATTTTATTCTTATTTTAGGCGTGTTGAGAAAGAAAGGAGGAAGAATAAAGAATGGTGAAGAATGGCTGTAGGATCTAGATCTACGTTAAACACGGATGCAAAATATAGATCTAGATTAACTACGGATGTAGGTTTTATAGTAGAAGGGGGCTTGTAGGGTTCATTGGGATTTAGTAGCTATGGATGATTAATTAAAAATTACTCTTTTTATCCTTTAATAGATTTAAAACTAGAACGACGGTGATGCATGTAGATTAGGGTTTTTGGAGGGAAAAGGGTTCTCACTCTTAACCTCTATCTCGACATGGAACTCCGTTCATATCTAACATTTACCAAATCAATAGTTAATCTAATCTCTAATCGCGGTCGAGACTAGCAATGAATTGGTAGCGCGCCCGATTAGGATGTTAACTATTCTTTTGATAAAATTTATAAACTTTATAGGACTTAGAGTTTAAGGATCTTCATCATCCATTAACCTACCATAATCCTATGAACCCTAACAAGCGGAGAATTACTCGTGTATGTTGGGAGAAGAAGAGATGGAGAGAGAAATCATATTAAAACTACAAAGAACTAGAATAAGAAAAAGTACTACCTTTATTAATCAACAAAATTCATTTACACTTTGTTTCCTTAGAAAATGATTACAAATGCTAGTTTGCTTCTTGATCTCTTCTAAGGAGGTAGACGAACAGTTGATGATCAGCCTGGATGCGTGAGCCTGTCTTGGACTTCGTGATCGCGTTGACTTGATAATTTTTCCAAGAGGCTCTCGGTCCTTATTCATAGTCCCAAAGCCAGAACCCTAGATGCCTAAATTGGAAACTAGAAGTTAAGATCCAAACTGAAAAATCCTAACTCCTAACTCGTCAAAATCGCGGCGGATCCGCGGCCAAAAGGTGGGTTTGGCCGCGGATCCGATGCCAAATAGGGGAATCTTGGGCTCAATCTTCTTGTGGGCTCTTCTGGTGATATATGGCGATCTTTTGAATATCTGGAAACTGAAAATCTTTTCTACGTCACTGCCAGAATTGATTTCTTTAGTTTACTTTCTTAATTAGGCATGTTTGTTCCAACAACTTTGATTTCCTTGATTTCAGCCCTGAAAATTCTGCACAATAACTCAACAAATAATATTAGTAGAGATATTAACTTAACCTTTAAGAATTGGTCAAAGGTTTTAATAAGGTAAGCATATTAAGTGGGCCAAATGTCATATGGATATTATATGCTTACTTTTTCCTACCAAATGTAATTATAATATATAAACACATGAAAATAGTATTTTTACAGATAAACCCCCATATGTATCATACATTATAATAAACATCTTTTATTATATAGAAATAGTAGGAAAAATGTCATATTAAATGTGCAGTTTTATCAACTGAACACTTGCCCTAGTGTATATAGCCGACACATGGAAAAAATTTCCACTAGCAGGTTCAAATGACTAAATTAATGGCTAAACTGCAGTAAACCCCTCAATTTTGTCTACATTTGAAAATTTTTTTACAGTGGGCTCTGTAACACGTTTATGTCGCAGAAAACATGCTTAAGTTTTGGCCCAATAGCATGAAATGCTCCTGATTTTCTGCAATGGCCAAAAGAGGCATTCATGGACCCTGCAGGCTCGAGCATGCAGTGGCCTGACCCAGGCCACTGCGGGCCCCACAGATGCCACTGCGGGCCCCATGATTTTTTGCAACTAAAATCTTAGGGCCCGCAATGGCCTGGGTCAGGCCACTGCCGGCCCCTCAAACCTTCTAAAACATGCACTTTTCCTCTGTAAACTTTAATCTAATCTTGAAATGTTCTTCATTTAAACATTTAATTAAAAGAGTTACCTCTTTTGCTCTCTTTCTATTTCATTTAGTATTTAAATAAAGGGTATTTTTGGAAGCAATTAAAGATGAGGGGGCAAAGTGCATGTTTTAGAAAGTTAAGAGCATTTTCCTGCTATTGGGGAAATTAATAGTGTTTCCTGATATTTAGCCTTTCCTTTTACTGTTTTTTTCCTTCTCAGTATACCCTTTACGTGATCCCTTTATAATTCCGATCATATTATTTTCATAAATATTTTTTCCGCATCCTTGTTAATCAAGATCTTTTTTATTTCATTATTAATGGTCAAAGGAAATGACAGAAGGGTATTTTGAAAAGAAATATAGTAGTTGACTGTAGCGTTCGATGCAAAATGTGCCTGATATGACAAAAACTAGAGGAAAAATCATAAAATTTGGCGTCAAAAAGCTTATGGATATCAGATAAGGGTGAAAAAGGGTATTGGAATTCATTATACCAGTATCTTGCACCTGCGATGCACGTGTTCAAATAAAAATCATGTTTATTTTTTTAATTTGAATTCAAAAAAATTAGAGAATATTAAAACTTACAATGTGGGAGTGAGTGGTTAATTTGTTTTCAAAATAATTCATAATGATTTCAGTAGTTTTTTAAGATCAGTATATAGATGATTATATAGTTATAACCGATTCACTTGATGAATGTATTTATTAATTTTTTTTATTGTTATGGCGCTATTTGAGGCTATTGTGAAGGTGTATTGTATATCAAGTTTTTACTAAACGTGTTTTCGATAAAATTGGCAGTTTTTTGATTAAGGGGATCTTATTATAAATAAGATTTTTGGATTTTACCAAAAAAATGTTTTGGTAAAATTGGCAGTTTCTTAATTAAGAGATTTTACCAAAAAGTGTTTTGGTAAATTACAGTTTCTAATTTATATTCCTATTATTTTTAAGATTGTAATTGGGTATAAATAGGATGCTAGGGTTAAAATTTATAAATGGCCAAAAGTACTTGATCATAAGGTATTATGGAAGCATAAAGACAACTCCATAGATCAAGAAGGCCATAAGGAGAGCTTTAGAGAGAAGAAGGAAGAGCTTGTTAGAGATCATAAGGAGCGGTTTTGTAATCTTCTGTAAGGTTTTCTCGAAAGTTCTAATAAAGTTTTCTCTTCTTTCTCCGTAGTTTTTCCCGTTTGGGTTTTTCATATTAAACTCTCTTGTATTGCTATTTGATTTTGATTGTGTTCTATTTATTATTCATTCTAAATGGATCTCTAAATCCATAAGGTTTCTGCATGTGTAACAACAATTGGTATCAGAGCCTTGCTTTTTGGTTTTGCGATTTAAATTTACGGTGGGCGACGACGCTTGTGTATGCTATCCATCTTCTTAAATTATGATTCTGAAGATCTGGTTCATAAGGATCTGAGGGAAAGGTTTTTGCTTCGAAATTAAAGGTGACAAATAACAAGGTCAATACATCAAGTTTGAGGAGGAGCAACAACGGGAAGGGGAACTTCTCGATGTGGCAGAGAAGGTGAAGGCACTTCTTATAAAAGAAGGTCTTTTTAAGGTACTTGGCGGTAATAAACCGACTGACATGACAGATGATGCATGGAAAGACATGGATCAGAAGGCACAATGCATGATAGAACTTTGTCTGGAGGAAAACATGATGTACAACGTCATGTCGGAGACTTCCTCGGCAAGTTTATGGTTGAAGCTAAAGAGTTTGTATATGACAAAATCTTTGTCTAACAAGTTTTACCTAAAGAAACAACTCTACGGTTTACGCATGAAGGAAGGTACTCTAATTCACGACCACCTAAATAGCTTTAACAAGATGATAAGTGTTCTTCTATGCCTTGAAGTAAAGTTAGAGGAGGAAGATCAAGCGCTTTTGCTCCTATCTTCGCTTCTTAATTCGTATGAATACTTGGTGACAACAATTCTTTATAGGAAGGAGGCTCTCGAGATGGAGGAGGTTACGATAACGCTTATCAACAATGAGATCATGAAGAAATCAAATCTATCGGAGAAGTCATCAAGAATGTTTGTCGGTGAAAGGGGAAGGACGAAGACTAGAGACGGAAGAAAATCAAAAAGGGGAAATCCAAATCTTCCGGGTAAAAGGGCGGACCACGCTTCTTTTGCAAACAGCCAGGTTATCTGAAGGAGCAATGCCAAAAGTATAAACGGTGGTTGGAGAAGAAGGGTAAAGGTGCCAGTATAAGTAATTCAGATCAAGCTAGTGTTGCGACAGAAGCACCAGAAGATTCGTGTGATGTACTCGCAGTACATACGGAGAAAGAAAATTATGATGCTTGGATTCTTGACTTCGGATGTTCTTATCATATATGTCTGAAAAAGGAGTTGTTCGACACCTATAAAGAGTTCAATGGCAGCAGTGTTCTCATAGGGAACAATTCGGTGTGCAATGGCATTGGGATATGAAACATCAAAGTCTACATGTTTGATGGTGTGGTGCGAACACTTGTGAACGTGCGACACGTTCCAGAACTAATGAAAAATCTGATTTCTCTAGGAGCATTGGATGCGGTAGGATGCAAGATCGTGGGTCAAGATGGAGTGCTAAAGGTAGTTAAGCGTGCCCTAGTGGTCATGAAGGGACAATGATTAAAGAATTTGTATCGTTTGGATGACAGAACAATGACTGATGGTGAAACCATAGCTACTGAGAAACAGGTGGAGGATACCGTAAAGCTATGGTGTTAGTTATATATATGCCCCAGAGGCCATTGTTGTACATATGATGTATATTATAGTGGATGCTTGGATGTATATAGAGAGGACTTTCTTGCTCGACATGATAGTATGCTATTTGGTTTCACTTTGTCTTAACATGTTGACTTGTATTAGTTTACTGTCTTGCTCTCACATATTGATAAAGCCCTTAGGATATGTACTCGACTACTGGGACTGTTCCCTAATTAAAAATCAGCAGAAGCTTCAGAGGAAGCATCGCGTGTTAGCATGTGACCAGCGGTCACGTGTTGGCACGTGACGTTTAAAGCAGCGGCAAAAAGCATATTTGTTCCCTGATTAAAAATCAAGAAAAAGATTCAGAAGAGGCATCACGTGCTCACACGTGACCAGTGGTCACGTGTTGGCATGTGATGGTTAAGCAGCGGCCAGAGAACAGAGCGCAGAAGAAGAGAAGCCCATTCCAGGGGTCACGTGCCTACACGTGACCAGGGGTCACGTGCCTACACGTGACAAGGGGTCACGTGGCCACACGTGACTGGCTTTAAAATCCTTATTCTTTAACAGAATTAAATTATGAAGAAAGATCTTTCAAATCTTTCCAAAATGGAAAAGAATTGTCTGAAACCGTTGGATTAAAAATCTAAAGGTGATTAAATATCACCAATTTATGGAAAAATCTTGGACTTGGAAAGATTTCCCTTTAAATCTAACCGAAATGACAAAGAGATATCTTTGGATTTAAAATCCAATGGTGAATAAAATTCACCTAATAATCTAAAGGCCCAGATTAATGATAAACATAAATCAAATCTCTCAATGAATAAATTAAATCTTTCAATGAGAGATTTACCAAACAGATTGATTCCTTTCCTTCTCCTATAAATAGGAGCCAAGAAGAGGAGAGGGGGACCTTTGGATCTTTTTCTTTTGATACAGAGAGAGAGAGAGAGAGAGAGACTTTGATTCTCTGCAAAAGAAAAACCTTAGGTAAGAAAAGAAAAAGGAGGCTTCAAAGGAGAATTAAATTCTCAAAAGAGTTTAACTCTTATATAAAGAAAAGAACTTAGTTCTTTCTCTGGTTGAGGATCTGCAAAGTGCACATCTTCCCATGAATTGAGAATTTAATTCTCATTGGGTTAAGATCCTGCCATGCAGATCTAAAACACAGAGGAGGAACTGAGTTTAGAGAATTTAATTCTCACAAAATGATAGGAATTCAATTCCTTTGAGATAAAGTTAGGGTTTAACCCTATGTTATAGGAATTCAATTCCTTCAGAAGGAACAGAACTAGGGTGTAACCCTAATCGAGAACATAATTCTCTCAAACTCACATGAATTTAATTCCTCTAAAGTTTAGGGTTTAACCCTATGAAGAAATTAATTCTTAAAAAGATGAACAGATCTTTAAAACATGCAGAGTCACGTGCTACCACGTGACCCCTGCAAAGATCCACAGAAAAGAACTCTGAAGTAAACACCTCACGAAGATCTATAAAAGAGAACTTTGAGGCAATGCCTCACGTGCCCCACGTGATCTCTAAAGCACACAAAAGAAAAAGAAACAGAAAAGAGCTCTAGGGCGCCCTCACGTGTTGACACGTGACCCCTAATGAACATTCTAACAAATCAAAGCGCAAGCCCCCATCACGTGCCCACACGTGATGGCTTTCAGAACTAAAAGTGTTAAACACTTATCTGTAGAACAAAATAAAGAGAAGAAGGGCGCTCTCACGTGACCCCTTTTGCCTTAGTGTTTAACACTAAATTGAAACTTCTGTTTCCAGTGTTTAATGCTGATTTGCCTTAGTGTTAAACACTAATTTGGAATCTCTATTTCCAGTGTTTAACACTGATTTGCTTAGTGTTTAACACTAATTTGAAAACTCTGTTCCCAGTGTTCAACACTGATTATCTTTTAGTGTTTAACACTAACTTGTCAATCTTATTCCCACTGTTCAACACTGTTGGTCTCTAGTGTTTAACACTAGCTTTAGCCCAATTGGCTAAGTTTCCAGAGGCAAAGCCTCTCTTTCAATGGACCAACAGAGGGTCAATATTTCAAACATGATTTGATTTAGCCCAAGAAGGCCATAAGTCCTCAATTCAAACTTAACTGGGCCAATGGGCTCATAATATAATTAATTGGTCTGGGTTCCAAATTGGGTTACAGATCACTTAATCTATCTTGGTTCAAGGGTACATCTCTTCACTCCTTTGATACTTGTCGTTGTAATTCCTCAACGTCTTCAAAGAGGTGACGGGTCCCGATAACCACATACATTTCACGGACTGTGGGGTCCTTAAACTCATGGACTATGAGGTCCTTAACCTTGACCGTAATGTCTTAAAACTAAACGCCGGACTGTGGAGTCTTTAAATCCATGGACTATGATGTCCTTAACCTTGACCAGAATGTCTTAAAACTAACAACGGACTATGACATCCTTAACCTTGACCGTGATGTCTTAAAACTAACATCGGACTATGGAGTCCTTAAATCCACGGACTACGACGTCCTTAACCTTGACCGCAACGTCTTAAAACTAACACTGGACCGCAATGTCCTTAAACTACCTGTTGACCGCAACGTCACTAAACTAAACAACAGGGCTTCCCTAATCGCTCTCTTGTCGGATCTAAACGATCTTGCTAAGTTGATCTTAGTCTCAAACTAGACTAATGTATCCTTAACAAACGTTTAAGTTGATCTTAGTCTCAAACGAGGCTAACGTATCCTTAAACACAACCCCCAAACCCAAATCTAAGAAAGATACGGATTTGGACTAGTACACGCCCTACGGGCGACGACATAACTCAGTCTCCGTATACAATCCACGGGCAACCAAACACAAAACAAACACACACGACACGAAGTGATCATCTGGAGAAAGAGAAAGTTGTTACCGCAATGCGGTAGCGTAATTAACTGCAGGGGCTTGCGCCTGCAGGGAAGAGCGTCCCCACAATTAAAAACCCCTCAAGCGAGGGGAATCTGACGAAGTCTGCTACATCGGACGCATCCGTTTAAACCTTAGATACATGGTGTCATAAATCAACTTGGCATCCTCGGAGAGGTAGACGGATAGCACCAAATAGCATCTGCCCCGAATTTCAGGCAAGACGTCCCTGCGTCGCGCCGTCTTTTAGAAGGGAACAGGGACTATGATGAGATCATACTAGTGGGGCCACGTTAGTCTATGTGTACATCCTATGATTGTTCCTACTCGAGGGTGTATCGAGACAGGGCATCGATACACCAGAGTAGACTAGGGTATACGCATCTTGACCCATATGATGGGCGATGGATGATCCCATATCCATCGGTGTTTGACATCAAAGATGGTGTACGGGTGCTCAGTGGAGACTGGGTACACTGAACGGACTCGCCGAGAACTCCTAGATGGTAATATACCTATTGTCAGATAACAGTTCTCCAGTGACACTGGTACAGGTTAGTCTGTAGACCCGAGATCGTCATAGAGTCTTGTATGATTCCCACTGTGCTTTGATTTCCACCTTACCACGTCCAAGAGGGCGTGCAAAATAGTGGCTTTTGGGTACAGTCCCGAATCACATGGAGGAAATGAGCGATAGGAGGGGTTTCTTCTCTCCCGGTATAGGGAGTTGATGTTGTGCTGTGTTCGATTAGCTATAACAGGAAGTCCCTGGCCATAGCTGATATAGAGTGCTACTGGTAAGTGTTATCAGTAGTTTATCGACCTGTTATGAGCCATACATAGACACGACTTATCGGTTACTGGGGTCTGACGTATACCACCCCTAGACTAGATATGCGACATATCAGACGAAGAGACCGGACTGTACGGTGGTGTTACTGATTGGATTCACAGGAGAATGTACAGGCTTTCTTGTTGATCTTATGATCGCTCAATACCTGGGTTGCTGTTACGTTTAGCTGACTGCTTGCAACTTGTGGGTGTTTGATATGATCATCACCTACTACCGGCGTATTGACGATTCTTTAGAGTCCTACACAGAGGTTTCTTGACTCAGGCAAAACGGAGTAGGAGCACATATGAGATACCGTATTCTATTCTCGCGATATTAGATATCGGCCGGGTAAATGTGATATAGCCGGGTCATCGGATCAAGTGTTGATTCGATGAACTGATACATATTATATTAGTCGGTTATTTGAGAAATAGCCGGATTGTCGGATCAAATGTTGATTCGATAATTTAATATATAATTATATATGTGATATATTACATTACATTAACTAATATAAGCTCGCTTTATTGATTCATTTTCTCACCGGATAATACATTGATATATATGAGATATATGTTAATTGTATTATTTTCTTTTGTTACAAAAATATATTATATATATATGATATATAATATTGTAACAAGTTATGATTACAAATGCAACATGATTTATGGAGATTAAACATAGTTAGGGTTTGATTCGGGTTAGCATTTTCATGAAGTTTCTAGAAGCTTTACTTTTGTTTTATGCTTAGATATTTTGGATTGATATTTTGAGTTGATATTTCTTAACCCAACCCAAACCCTTTACCCTAGTCAATTCTCTACAAGGGTTAAGACATCATACTTAACCCAAGGATGGATTTGTAACCATGAGCAATAATTCATTATTCATCACAAATACTTTTCTTCTTCTTCCTCCTTGAAAAGCTTGCTAGCTTTTTGCAAGTGATAAATAAAAGTGAGAAATTGAAATAAAAAGAGAGCTAAATTCCTACTTCATCATCCTCATCTATTCTAGTCACTTAGATTAGGGTGTTCACTTCACTAATACATGATTAGAGAAGTGAGAGCTTGAGTTAATGATTCTTCAAGGTAGATCATCTTCGAAAAGGAAGACTTCAAGCAAGCATGGATCATTCGGTTTGTGGAGCCTCTCTAGAGTCCATAAGTTCATGGATCGCGGTGAAGGAACTACTACTCGGAGCTTATGAAGCGAAGGAGCGGACTACAAAGGTTGTAATCCATTTCCTTTAGATTTAAAGTTGTTTACATGCTTTGTTAACCTTAATTATCTATCAATGATCCTCGCTTTAGGTTGTTCGGAACTTGAAAAAAATTTAGATTTGACATGGTTGATGCTTTATGAGCCTTGTGATAGTGCCCAGTAACCCTACAGTGGTATCATAGCCTAACTAGAGCATTAGGCGACGTGTAGACGAAGTTAAAAGTCC
The DNA here is from genome assembly GCA_030015575.1 of Agapanthus africanus. NCBI lineage: Eukaryota > Viridiplantae > Streptophyta > Magnoliopsida > Asparagales > Amaryllidaceae > Agapanthus > Agapanthus africanus. Next base: position 173,946,949 of record JASDDO010000004.1, on the reverse strand, counting down.
GATCGAACCCCGAAACATCGTATTTGACCCCCTCTCTGGAATTTTTTTAAAAAGATGGTTTTTTCCGTATTAAAAATACTCAAAGAAATAAGCAGGTGATTCTATGGATAACAGAGAAATACGACCCCTTAATTCCTTAAAGTCTCCACGGAACCACGGCCATAACAGGCTTTTGGCGGCGGTTCCGCGGCCGTACTTGGGTGTCAGGGATATTTATTTCTAGGGTTCATCCATATGTATTACTACATGCTTCTGGAAATTTTTAATATTGCTCAAGTGTTGAGATTTCTGGAGATCTATAGAATTCGTTGATTCGATCGGAAAGTTTAACATCGTTTAGTTTTTCGGGTAATTTAGATCGTGTTAAAAGGTTCGAACGGATATCAATAACTCATTTTTTTCATGACAGAAAACTTTCAAGTGTTGGATTTTTCCTCTGTTTAAAACTTTCAGGAAATCATGCTAGCGTATCTGTGGACCCTCTAGAAGAACGTAACCTTAACTCAATTATGTGACCGTCAAAACTGCCATTTAACCCTAGGGTTTGTGGTAGTTTAGCGTTGCCAGATGTGAGGCGTTGGTTTGACCCTTCTACGGCTGGTTCCTTGGCGCAGTGACATGTTCTGGGATTTTTGAACTCCGCTCAAGTGTTGAGCTATTTGGGAAATCTTGGGTATTTGATTATTCGATCGGAAATTTTAACATTGTCTATTTATCTGGAATGTGATACAATATGTGGAATTCATTAAGTTAGGCATGAAATGCGAAGTATGTGATATTTCATATTTAAGATGTCTAAAGTATTTGTGGATTCCAAATGTTGTAGTTTTACACTTTCTTTTCTGTGACCGTAAGCGTAGTATGTGGTGTATCGCCGGCTTCGTTGCTATACATCATCGACAATCGGGATATGCATACTTGCTTACGTTGATGATATGAGATATTATGTGTTGTTGTGATATGTTATATTGGATCGTCGTGTTCTGAATAGCTGGGGGTTTTATGGGAGATGATGGTTTTAATTTTCATTCATGTAAAATTCATTTGTATGTAATATTCTTTTATTGGGGCACTTCCAGGTTGAGGATGATGTCACCATTGTATATTATTTATTTTTCCGCATTAGGTAGACCCGGGAGGAGAGCACAAGTAACCGGGTTCTAGGGTCCAGAGGGAGGACATCTCGAGGAGTCGAGACCGGGTCTCTTAACCCTAGAATTGGCAGTGTTACTTGCCGCTCACGTAGGGGTCTTGGGATGTGGGTTTGGCTATTCATCGCGACCGTGGAATCCGTATTTTATACAGGCTTAAAATAATACATGGACGTCTTAGTATATCCAATATTTCATATGTTATCCTCTGCTGCAATGTTCTTGTAGGGTTCCTAGGCACTCTCAAGGGGTCTCACAAGGCATCAACCATGCCCGTTTCAAAAATTACGGTGCCGAGAAACCCTAGACTACGGATCGTTAGCTATATGTCTAGGCGAAAGAAGTAACTAGTAAACTACTTTACTAAGAGTACGGAAATACAACCTTTGTAGATCCGGTGCTCCACCTCCATAGCTCCGCAATGAAGTCTCCTCGCTGTCCAAGTCGAACCCCGGGCTCTAGCGTCTACTTCATTGGAGAATGGACGGGCTAGGTCGTCGACGTCGATGCCGAAGATGATCTACGTCGAGGCATCACTAGATCAAGCTCCAACTTCACCAAGTCAAGAAACTTGTGAAGAAAACACACTCTACTACTTGGCAAGAGGTAGAGGATGGAGAAATTGGAAGTGGGTAGACTTTAGAATTGGATTTCTCACTTGTTTCATCAATCCACCATTGATGAAGTCAAGCTTCTTCATTGAAGAAGATGAAGAAGATGATAAGTCTTGTTGGAATAATTGAAAAAGAAAATCATTCTTATCATATTCTTAACCTTAGTTAAGTGTAGAGAATAGACCATGGTTAGTAATGATAGTTAGGGTTAAGCAAGAGATAAGAATGGTGGACTAGGTCAAATCTTCATGAAGCTTCACAAAACAACAAATAAAGCCACCATTCTTTTCTCTTTATGCCATTTATTTTCCAAAATGTATAAACAAATAAATAAATGAATAAATAAGTAATGGAAAAATAAAACCCTAATTATATGTTTAACCATGGTTTAATTCTTTACACTTAACCAAGTTAACATGTATCATCAAACATGATACAATCATTTGCACAAAAAGTATATCACATATACAACTTGTGCATCCAAGTGAGAAAATCCATTTAAAGTGAACCAATACTAGTAAATGCAAAGTAATATATCAGATATATAATTATGCATTAAATCATTAAATCAACACTTGATTTAACGATCCGGTCATATCACATACAACCGACTAATATCCAATGTATCGGTTTATCGAATCAATCCTTGATTCGATAACTAGGTTATATCGCATACAACCATTCGACACATTCATCGCGAGAATGGAATACGGTATCACATACACGCATTATTCTCGGTCCCGCACATATCTCATATGCGCTCCTATTTCGTTTCGCTTGAGCCAGGAAACCTCTGTGTAGGACTCTAAAGACTCGTCAATACGCCGGCAACAGGTGATGATCATATCAAACACCCATAAGACGCAAGCGGTCTGCTAAACGCAACGGCCACCCGGGTATTGAGCGATCAGAAGATCGACGATCCAGCCCGCTCACACTCCAGTGAATCCAACCAGTAACACTACCGTACAGTCCGGTCTGTTCGTCTGATATGTCGCATATCTTGCCTAGGGGTGGTAAACGTCAGACCCCAATAGCTCGATAAGTCGTGTCGATATGAGGCTCATAACGGGTCGAGAAACTACTGGTAACACTTACCAGCAATTCTCTGATCAACCCTGGCCAGGGACTTCCTGTTATAGCCAATCGAACACAGTGCAACATCAACTCCCTATACCGGGAGAGACGAATCCCCTCCTATCGCTCATTGCCTCCATGTGACTCGGGACTGTACCCAAAAACCACCGTTTTGCACGCCCTCTTGGACGTGGTAAGATGGAAATCAAAGCACAGTGGGAACCACACAAGACTCTATGACGATCTCGGGTCAACAGACTACTCTGTACCAGTGTCACCAGAGAACTGCCATCTGACGTAAGGTATAATACCATCTGGGAGTTCTCGGCGAGTCCGTCCAGTGTACCCAGTCTCTACTGAGCACCCGTATATCATCTCTGATGTCAAACACCAATGGATATGGGATCATCCATCGCCCATCTGTATGGGTCGAGAAGGTACACGCTAGTCTACTCTGGTATATCGATGCCCCATCTCGATACACCCTCGACTAGGGACTTTCAAGGATGTACTTATGGACTACCATGTCCCCACTAGTATGATCCGCATCATAGTCCAGATAGTCAAGTACACATCCTAAGGGCTTTACCAACATATAACAGAGAGACAATCAGTATACACGTTAAGGTAAAGAGCAACCAGATAGCATACTATCATGTCGAGCAAGAAAGTCCTCCCTATATATGTCCCAGCATCCACTACAATATACATCCAATGTACAGTAATGGCCTCTACATACATATAACTAACAATCTCCCACTTGCACTAGGGCCATCTGTAGCAGTGGTTGTAGTATCTCATACTCAACCATCCCATAAAAGTCTCTCTCTAGGAATAGGCCTTCGTCAGTGGATCCGCCGTGTTGTCCTCTGAGTCTACTCTCCTAACCTCGATCCCTTAGAGATCAACCATCTCCATGATCAAGTGATACTGCCTTAGAATATGTCTGGATCACTGATGGGACGGGGGTTCCTGGCATAAGCCACAACTCCATTGTCACACAATAGTAGGAACTAAGTTCATCTCATGAACTTATATACATCCAAACAGCCTCTTTGGTAGCATCTTAAGTAGCGATGTATCTAGCCTTTATCGTCTAGTATGCCACGATATCTAGCTTGGAACTCTTCCAACATACCGTCCCTTTACTGAGGGTAAAGACAATGCCTGCGACTGACATTCAGTCGTCTTTATCACCCTGGAACCCTTCCAGTGATTCTCCCCAGGATCGATTGATACCATCTCACTACAACTAGTGAGTATACTAACACCCAAATAACATCTATCTCATAGATGAAAACTCAGGATGGAGGAGGTATCACATTGATCCTATCTGGAGAATCCTTGTGATAAGCGGAGGTTGATCGAGCGTAGCATAGGAAACTCCTTCCCTATCATGAGTATGTCATCCACGTACTCTACGAGGATCACCACCATACTCCCTACTACCTTTTTGTATATACAAGGTTCATCTACCATTTTGATGATGTCAACTTCCTTGACTATTCCATCAAAACAGATGTTCCATCTCCGCGATGCCTGCTTTATCCTATAAAGCATCTTGCACACGTTTCCGCTGCTCCCACTGTCTACGAGGCCCTCTGGCTGTGTACTTATAGACGCACTCTTCTAAATCAGTATTTAGAAAAGCAGTCATGACACCCAACCGCCAGATATCGTAGTCATGGTATGTAGCCATGGCAAGTAGTATCTGGATGGACTTAAGCATAGGTACTGGAAAAGGTTTCATCATTATCCACGCCTGGTCAATGACGAAAACCTTTAACAAGTCTAGCTTTGAAAGTCTCAACTTTTCCATCTACACCAAGTAATCTTCTTAAGATATACTTGCTCCTGATGGGGATTTAACCCTTCAGATATAGAAGCCAAAATCCATACTTTGCTGGTGTACATGGATTCCATCTCAGATTGCTAAGCATCCAGCCATTTTTACAGAGTCTTACTCCTGATGGCCAGCTCGAAATTAGTTGGGTCATCATCTCATGATGCAATCCTCGCTCCCACTGTCATAGAGAAACTGAAGTATCTCTCAGGTGGGTGAGGAACCCTACTAGATCGGCGGAGAGGCTGAGGTTCGTTGGAATCTACTGAATCCTTTGGTTCTACCAAATCTTCTGCTGTAGTTTGTATAGCTGGAACCTTTCCAGTTCTACATAACAGACCTTGCCTCGAGCTTGTCCGGATTTTGCTTTTAGACATAGGCTGGACAACCCCAAATCTTAACTAATTTAAGATATGGGCTCTTCTCATTCCATATCACATATGAAATGGTAGGCTACTGATTTGATTAGAACCCTATTCAATAGGTATGCAGCTTCTCAAGTGAATAACCCCCTAAAAGGAAATAGGTAACTCAGTATTACTCATCATAGAGCACACCTTATCATATAGGGTGTATCTGCTCCGCCCCGATATACCATCGTTCTATGGTGTATACAGAGGAGTAATTCTGAGAGAGAATCTCATTCTCCTTTAAAATAGTCCAGGATTTCCGTGCTCAAGTATTCTCCTCCTTGATCTCATCATAGGACATAATACTTATACCCGTATTGGTTCTCTACCTCTATCTTATATTCTGTGAATAACTCAAAAGGTTCAGACTTGTGTTTCAACAGGAACATATGTCTGAATCTCGAGAGATTATCAGAGAATGTAATGAAGTACAAAGAACCTTACCAGGTATGTGTAGACAGGGGACCTTTATACATCAACATGTATCATCCCAAGAGTTCACTAACTCTTTCTCTGTTTCCAATAAACAGAGCTATGGTCATTTTATCTTTGTGACATGACTGGCGAGTTTCACAAGATGTAAATTCAAACTGATTTAAATATGCATCTAAATGTAACTCCAGCTAGTCGGGTCGCATTGATATGACCTAGTCTACAATACCTCAAGAAGGATTCGTTCATTTCTGAACTCTTCCTCTTGTGTGTGTTTCGTATACTAAGAACTGTAGTTTGATTTAGAACGTCAATGCTTTTAGATAACATGCCTGAACCGATCAACTTTTGATATAGGAAATGTTCAAAACATTATCCAACAATACAAAATTTTATCATTTCTTTACTAATAAAGAGACTGATATGATTTTGTATATCAGGTTCGGTATCTAATAACATTCATTCAGAATCAATGTATTGGAATATAGGGTGACAGTGACCGACAGACTTGGCTGCAACATTTGCCCCGTTTTCTGCCTCATGAAACTTATCACCCGTTCTCAGTTTTTCTACCCTTTTGTAGCCCTATGTAACATCTTACATATCTGGGATCCTGATCCGGTATCAAATACCCAGGATACGGAGGATACTGAGAAACAGTTCTTTGTAATGAACACACCCGAAGATGATGCATCTGCATGCACTCTCTTCGTTTGGGCGGCATGGGAATTCTGGTAATCCCCAATTTCCTGCTCTGTCTTATAACAATTATAAGTTGGAGCGGGACCAACATTCCCCAGCTCAGTGTAACAAGCGGGTTCGGTCAATAATCCGTATTATTATCTTGATTAAGGCGTGATATTGTCGCTACCAGGAGAGAGAGAGAAGAAAACATTCAGCGTGCGCTCTTACAAGAATAGATTGGTTATTATTTTATCTAATCAGGATGGCTCCCACTGCTTTTTATCAAATCTTCCTTCAAACCCTAAAAGAAAAGACTAGCCGGGATTAATTACACACTACAAGTTCGCCAATCTTTCAGCCAGGCCAGTGTCGGTACTTTGAGGGAGGTCCCCCGTGCTTTCGCACGAACCTAATTAATGTAAACCTCGTTTTCCCAGAGGCGTAACCTCGTTAACACCTTTCTAGACACCTACTTGATCGGCTAATTGTAATGTATAAAACTCTCCCAGGAGTAACTCTTACTCGCAGCGGGTATCGGGATCTAACTATCTCATAGAAGGTATGCAATCTCATTGCAAATTTCAACACTTGAAATTCCCGATAATTTTGCCCCTAGCGTCCTATGACCTTGACGGAGGTCAACAAACCATAAGCTACTAGTCAAGTTCAACCCGTCATTTCTTGATCGAATTAAACCCACCCGCACGACCCTTGACGGAGGTCAACAAGGCCGCACGACTACCCTAATCCAATCTGCATCATATGCATAAGCAGATAAATACTAGTTAGCTACCGCACACTACGCCTTGACGGAGGTCAACAAACGTAGCACGAATACTAAATAGGACTTATCTGAAATGACGGAGGGCTACGACAGGTTTTTCTAAAAACCTATTGCGTAATGAACTTGATATCGCTGTAGGATCGAATGAATTTTGAAATGGAGTGTTTTTGAGGCTTTTCTAGTTTTGCTAAAGGAGTCACTCCCGGTGAAGGGATCGCCGGTCCTTTCCTCGTCGAATGAGGTGCGGGATATATCATATATATCACTGTGCAAAGCAAAACACTTAAAAGCTATCAAAAGACAAACCGAGTGTGTAGCATCTGCCAGTTATTGCTAAAGGAGTCACTCCCGGTGAAGGGATCTCGGTCCTTTCCTTATCGAATAAGGTGCAGGATATATCACATATACCGCTGTGCAAAGCAAGAACTGTAGCTACCTGTTTTATTTTGAAATTCGATTCTACAACATCTTAGGTTTCTTTTATTTCATTAATCACATTAATGAAGTCCCATCATTTAAGTACCTAAACATCACAGATAAATACGATGTACACTTATGCCATCCGTATTCGCCTCGATGTCCCCTCGTGCACCGTTAGGTTAGGTAACTAACGGCAGAGCGGGGCAGGGCTAGCGCGGGTGTAAAACATAAGTAACGTCTATATAATATATCATATATACTATATACTGTATCTATCACAGAACATCACATGATCACATCACAGATATCGCAGCAGAAGAAACATATGAAATATTGGATATACTAGGACGTCCGTGTTTTCAATACGAGCCAGTATAAAACACGGATTCCACGGTCGTGATGAATAGCCAAACCCACACCCCTAGACCCCTACAAGAGCGGCAAGCAACCCTACCAATTCTAGAGTTAGGAGACCCAGACTCGACTCCTCGAGTTGGTCTCCGACTAGACTCCAGAACCCGGTTACTTGTGCCCTCCTCCTTGGGTCTATCCTAGTGCGGAAAAGTAAATAATATACAAAGGGTGACTACTTCCGCAACCTGGAAGTGCCCCAATAAAAGAATATTACATACAAGTTATTACATGAATGAAAATGAAAAACACTCATCTCACATGAAAACCCCCGGCTATTCAAACACGACGATCCAATATAACATATCCAGCAACACATAACATCACATGTCATCAACGTAAGTAAATATGTCCATCCCAATTGTCATTGACATATAGCAACGAAACTGGCGATATCACATATTACACTTACGGTCACAGAAAAGAAAGTGTAAAACTACAACAGTTGGAATCCGCAACCACCTCAGACATCGCATGCCTGACCAAATGAATTACTTAGACATCGCATGCCTAACAATTATAAACCCCGCATTTTAGTCTCAAAATCGAAAACACTTTTAAATATCAAGTCAGGCAATTCAACAAGATTCCCGACATTTTGATCGAATGCTCGTCGCAAACTTTAGTAGACGGTCGCACCCCCGATACCGACGACGAAGTGCACCAAGGCGGAACACCGCTACTGCGAGCACCCGAACGGATGCTTTCGGCGACGGGGTTCTCCTACAGTCACTTGGTCGGGGCTATGGGGTGAGGCTGTCTATTAAGTTTATCCGGCGAGTATCCGCGTACGCTACGTGATTGCGACGGACTTTTGATCACATCAAAATTCCGTGGCAACCGATCAAGTGAGACCAAACTGCTATGTTTATAACATTCATTCAGTTATCTCATAACTTATTGTGAATTCCAATTATTGTATCCCATTCCGGATAAATAGAAAATGTCAAACTTTCCGATCGAACAATCGAACACCCAAGTTTTCCCGATACAGATCAACACATGAAACAAGTCTAAAAACATTCAGTTCGTGCCTCAGTACCAACGTTCCAGCCGTAGAAGGGTCAAGCCAACGCCTCACATGTGGCACGCCGTACTGCCCCTAACCCGAAGGTTCAAAGGGCAGTTCAAGACGGTCACATAATCGAGTTAAGGTTTGTTGTCTTCTAGAGGGTCCATTGCGTTACTTGCACTACTTAGAACGTCTTTAAACCACGGAAAAATCCAACACTTGGAAATTTCCCGACAGGGGAAAAATTGGGTATTTATATCCGGTCGAACTTCTTAACATATTCTAAAATTTATCCGGAAAGCCACATAGACAAAATTTGATAATCCGATCGAAACACCGAATCCCCAAAACAACCCCAGAAAATTCAACTGTTCAATAAAATTTAAAAATTCCCATAAAATCCAGCATCAGTAAATAGGAGTTACTGTGCAAATATTACAGTGAGACAGGCCCGTACGGCCGCGGAACCGCCGCATGAGCCATGCTCATGCCGCGGAACCGCGGCGGTATAGATGAATTAGAATGTCGTGTTTCACCATAACTCTTAGATCTTCCTGCTGAATTTTTTAGCAATTTTTAATTTGGAAAAATCCACGTTTTCAGAAAAAGTCCAGAGAGCTATTTTGGGGTTAGGTTTTCGGTTCGTCCGGCTTTCAAACTCCGTCTAGACTTCGCCTAAGGCTCTAGCTAGGCTCTGATACCACTGTAGGGTTCCTAGGCACTCTCAAGGGGTCTCACAAGGCATCAACCATGCCCGTTTCAAAAATTACGGTGCCGAGAAACCCTAGACTACGGATCGTTAGCTAGATGTCTAGGCGAAAGAAGCAACTAGTAAACTACTTTACTAAGAGTACGGAAATACAACCTTTGTAGATCCGGTGCTCCACCTCCATAGCTCCGCAATGAAGTCTCCTCGCTGTCCAAGTCGAACCCCGGGCTCTAGCGTCGACTTCATCGGAGAATGGACGGGCTAGGTCGTCGACGTCGATGCCGAAGATGATCTACGTCGAGGCATCACTAGATCAAGCTCCAACTTCACCAAGTCAAGAAACTTGTGAAGAAAACACACTCTACTACTTGGCAAGAGGTAGAAGATGAAGAAATAGGAAGTGGGTAGACTTTAGAATTGGATTTCTCACTTGTTTCATCAATCCACCATTGATGAAGTCAAGCTTCTTCATTGAAGAAGATGAAGAAGATGAAGAAGATGATAAGTCTTGTTGGAATAATTGAAAAAGAAAATCATTCTTATCATATTCTTAACCTTAGTTAAGTGTAGAGAATAGACCATGGTTAGTAATGATAGTTAGGGTTAAGCAAGAGATAAGAATGGTGGACTAGGTCAAAGCTTCATGAAGCTTCACAAAACAACAAATAAAGCCACCATTCTTTTCTCTTTATGCCATTTATTTTCCAAAATGTATAAACAAATAAATAAATGAATAAATAAGTAATGGAAAAATAAAACCCTAATTATATGTTTAACCATGGTTTAATTCTTTACACTTAACCAAGTTAACATGTATCATCAAACATGATACAATCATTTGCACAAAAAGTATATCACATATACAACTTGTACATCCAAGTGAGAAAATCCATTTAAAGTGAACCAATACTAGTTAATGCAAAGTAATATATCAGATATATAATTATGCATTAAATCATTAAATCAACACTTGATTTAACGATCCGGTCATATCACATACAACCGACTAATATCCAATGTATCGGTTTATCGAATCAATCCTTGATTCGATAACTAGGTTATATCGCATACAACCATTCGACACATTCATCGCGAGAATGGAATACGGTATCACATACACGCATTATTCTCGGTCCCGCACATATCTCATATGCGCTCCTATTTTGTTTCGCTTGAGCCAGGAAACCTCTGTGTAGGACTCTAAAGACTCGTCAATACGCCGGCAGCAGGTGATGATCATATCAAACACCCACAAGCCGCAAGCAGTCTGCTAAACGTAACGGCCACCCGGGTAATGAGCGATCAGAAGATCGACGAGCAAGCCCGCTTACACTCCAGTGAATCCAACCAGTAACACTACCGTACAGTCCGGTCTGTTCGTCTGATATGTCGCATATCTTGCCTAGGGGTGGTAAACGTCAGACCCCAATAGCTCGATAAGTCGTGTCGATATGAGGCTCATAACGGGTCGAGAAACTACTGGTAACACTTACCAGCAATTCTCTGATCAGCCCTGGCCAGGGACTTCCTGTTATAGCCAATCGAACACAGTGCAACATCAACTCCCTATACCGGGAGAGACGAATCCCCTCCTATCGCTCATTGCCTCCATGTGACTCGGGACTGTACCCAAAAACCACCGTTTTGCACGCCCTCTTGGACGTGGTAAGATGGAAATCAAAGCACAGTGGGAACCACACAAGACTCTATGACGATCTCGGGTCAACAGATTACTCTGTACCAGTGTCACCAGAGAATTGCCATCTGACGTAAGGTATAATACCATCTGGGAGTTCTCGGCGAGTCCGTCCAGTGTACCCAGTCTCTACTGAGCACCCGTATATCATCTCTGATGTCAAACACCAATGGATATGGGATCATCCATCGCCCATCTGTATGGGTCGAGAAGGTACACGCTATTCTACTATGGTATATCGATGCCCCATCTCGATACACCCACGACTAGGGACTTTCAAGGATGTACTTATGGACTACCATGTCCCCACTAGTATGATCCGCATCATAGTCCAGATAGTCAAGTACACATCCTAAGGGCTTTACCAACATGTAACAGAGAGACAATCAGTATACATGTTAAGGTAAAGAGCAACCAGATAGCATACTATCATGTCGAGCAAGAAAGTCCTCCCTATATATGTCCCAGCATCCACTACAATATACATCCAATGTACAGTAATGGCCTCTAGGGCATACATATAACTAACAGTTCTGTGATGAGATCATATTACTGCCTGAGACGAATGCTTATACTATATATATGATATATAAATATTACAGCTTTCGTTTCTTCTGTGATGCTTAGGAAGCATAACTGATGGGATTTATTAATGAGATTAATAAAAGAAAAGAAACCTAAAAGATGTTGTAGAATCAAAACTTTATAAAAAGGGTAGCTACAGTTTTGCTTTGCATAGTGGTATATATGATATACCCTACACCTTATTCGATGAGGAAAGAGCCGAGATCCCTTCACCGGGAGTGACCTCTTGAGCAAAACTGGCAGATGCTACAAACTCGCGGTTTAGTTTTTGATTGCTTCTATAGTTCTTGCTTTGCACAGCGGTATTTGTGAAATATCCTGCACCTTATTCGATAAGGAAAGAGCCGAGATCTCTTCACCGGGAGTGACCTCTTTAGCGAAACTAGAAAAGCCTAAAAAACACTCCTTTTCAAAATCACTTGTTTCTACAACGATATCAAGTTCATTACGCTCATAGTTTTCTGAAAAACCTGCGTAACCCTCCGTCATTTTAGGAAAATAGAGTACTTAGTATTTGTGCTGCATTTGTTGACCATAGTTAAGGCGCGGTGTACGGTACCTGAGTGATGTTTTCCTATATAACATATGATGTGATTAATTAGAACAGTCATATGACTTTGTTGACCATAGTTAAGGTTCATGTGGGTGGGTCTAAATTAATCAAGAAATGACGGGTAGAACTTGACTAGTGCTTATGATTTATTGACCATAGTTAAGGTCATAAGTCACTAGGGGTAAAAGCATTATCGGGAATTTCAAATGTTGAAATTTGCAATGGGATTGCATACCTTCTATAAGATTGATGGATCCCGATACCCACTGCGAGTAAGAGTTACTCTTGGGAGAGTTTTACACAGAACAATTAGCCGGTCAAGTAGGTGAGTAGAAAGGTGTTAACAGGGTTATGTCTCTGGGAAAACGAGGTTTATTTTAATTAGGTCCGTGCGAAAGCACGGGGAACCTCCCTCAAAGTACCAACACTGATCTGGCTGAAATATTGGCGAACTTGTAAGGTGTAATTAATCCCGGCTAGTTTTTCCTTTTAGGGTTTGAAGGAAGATTTGATAAAAACAGTGGGAGACATCCTGATTAGATAAGATAATAACTAATCTAATTTTTCAAGAGCATACGCTAAAGTGTTTTCTTCTCTCTCTCTCCAGGTAGCGACCATGTCAGGCCTTAATCAAGATAACAATATGGATGTATTGACTGAACCCGCTTATTATACTGAGCAGGAGAACGTTGGTCCCGTTCTTTCTTATAAGTGTTATAAGACTGAACAGGAAATAGGAGAATATCTGGATTCTCACACCGCCCAAACGAAAAAGAAGCATGCTGATGCATCTTCTTCGGAAGTGTTAGTTATTGATAACTGTTTCTCAGTTCACTCTACGTCCTGGGTATTAGATATCGGATCGGGATCCCATATATGTAATATGTTACATGGGCTACGAAAAGGTAGAGAACTGGGAATGGGTGATCATTCCGTAAGAGTAGGGAATGGTGCAGATGTTGCAGTCAAGGCTGTTGGCGAATATCACCTTGTGTTACCGAATGGTAATACATTGATTCTGAACGAATGCTATTACATTCCGACCCTGATATGCAATATTATATCAGTTTCTTTATTGAATAATGAAGGATATAATTTTGTAATACAGGATAATGTTATGAACATATTCCTGAATCAAAAGTTGATAGGATCAGGATCGTTAAATGATGGCATGTACGTTCTAAATCAAACTACAATTCTTAATGTACAGAACACAAACAAGAGGAAAAGTTCAGAAATAAACGAATCCTTCTTATGGCATTGTAGACTAGGTCATATCAATGCGATACGGCTAGCTAAATTGCATAAGGATGGATATTTGAATCCGTTCGAATTATCATCTTATGACACTTGCCAGTCATGTCTCAAAGGCAAAATGACCAAAACTCCGTTTAGTGGACACGGAGTAAGAGTTACAGAACTCTTAGGGCTGATACATAGTGATGTATATGGACCCATGTCTACACATGCCAGGAACGGTTCTTCCTACTTCATTACATTCACTGACGATCTCTCAAGATACGGACATGTGTTCCTGATGAAACACAAGTCTTAAGCTTTTGAGAAATTCAGAGAATATAAGAACGAAGTAGAGAACCAAACGGTTAAAAGTATTAAAATCCTTCGATCTGATCGAGGAGGAGAATACTTGAGCAATGAGTTCCGGGATTATTTAAAAGAGAATGGGATTCTCTCTCAGATTACTCCTCCCTATACACCACAGCACAACGGCGTATCGGAGCGGAGGAATCGCACCCTATTGAATATGGTGCTCTCTATGATGAGCACCGCTGAGTTACCTATTTCCTTTTGGGGTTATGCGCTGGAGACAGTCGCATACCTATTGAATAGAGTTCCAACTAAATCAGTGCCTACCACTCCATATGAGATTTGGAATGGGAAGAGACCATCTCTTAAACGAGTTAAGATATGGGGTTGTCCGGCCCATGTTAAAAGGCAAAATTCGGACAAGCTCGAGGCAAGATCAAGTTTGTGTAAGTTTGTAGGATATCCAAAAGATTCCTATGGATATATCTTCTACCACGGTGAGGAACAAAAGGTGTTTGTTTCTCAATATGCCACCGTTTTAGAAAAGGAATTTCTTGCAAAAGAAATTAGTGGCGAAGAGGTAGAGCTGGAAGAGGTTCCAGCGACACAAACTGCAACTGAAGATTTAGTGGAACCAGAGGATTCAGTAGTACCCAACGAACCCCAGCCTCTCCGCCGATCTAGTAGGGTTTCTTATCCACCTGAGAGATACTACGGTTTTCTCGTTGATCGTGGGAGCGAGGGTTGCATCATGGAAGATGATGACCCAACTAGTTTCGAGCAAGCCATCACGAGTGGTGACTCTGTGAAGTGGCTGGATGCAATGCGATCTGAGATGGAATCCATGTACACCAACAAAGTATGGACTTTGGAAGTTGCTCCTGAAGGGGTAAAACCCATTGGGAGCAAATGGATCTTTAAGAAGAAACTTGGTGTAGATGGAAAAGTTGAGACTTACAAAGCTAGACTTGTTGCAAAGGGTTTTCGTCAACGACCAGTTGTGGATAATGACGAAACCTTTTCTCCATTGGCTATGCTTAAGTCCATCCGGATCTTACTTGCCATTGCTACATACCATGACTATGAAA
The DNA here is from genome assembly GCA_030015575.1 of Agapanthus africanus. Taxonomy (NCBI): domain Eukaryota; kingdom Viridiplantae; phylum Streptophyta; class Magnoliopsida; order Asparagales; family Amaryllidaceae; genus Agapanthus; species Agapanthus africanus. The sequence goes on along the minus strand of JASDDO010000004.1, from coordinate 173,931,932 downwards.
TCTGGCAAATGGATGTCAAGACCGTCTTTCTAAATGGTGATTTAGAGGAGTGCGTGTACATGACTCAGCCAGAGGGCTTCGTAGATAGTGGGAGCAGCGGAAAGGTATGCAAGTTTCTTAAATCCATCTACGGGTTAAATCAGGCATCGCGGAGTTGGAACATCTGCTTTGATGTTGTAGTCAAAGAGTTTGACTTCATCTAAAACGTAGATGAACCTTGTACATATAAAAAGGTTACAGAGAGTAAGGTTGTCTTCCTCGTATTGTACGTCGATGACATACTCTTGATAGGAAATAATGTTCCTATGCTTCAATCGGTCAAGCTCTTCTTATCACAAAGATTCTCAATGAAAGATCTTGGTGATGCCTCCTGCACACTGGGAATTATGATCTATAGAGATAGATCTAAATGGATACTGGGATTGTCCCAATACAGGTACATTGACACCATACTAAAAAGGTTTAGTATGGAAGAATCCAAGCGTGGTAACCAACCCACGATCTCTGGACTCACTCTCTCCAAAGAGATGTCTCCCAAGACTGATTTGGAGAGAGCTCGCATACAAGGGATACCCTATGCTTCGGCAGTAGGCTCTATCATGTATGCGATGCTATGCACCAGACCCGATGTAGCGTACTCACTAAGTATAGTGAGTAGGTATCAAGCAGATCCTGGAGAGAGTCACTGGATAGCTGTGAAGAACATTCTCAAGTACTTGAGAAGGACTAAAGAGACGTTCTTGGTGTATGGTAACGGAGAACTCCAGGTGGAGTCCTTTACCGATTCGAGCTTCCAAAGTGATAAGGACGACTCTAAGTCGCACTCGGAATTTGTCTTTACCCTCAATGGAGGGGCGGTGTATTGGAAGAGTTCCAAACAGGAAACCGTTGCAGACTCGATGATGGAGGCTGAGTACATCGCTGCCAACGATGCCGCAAAAGAGGCTGTCTGGATGAAGAAGTTTATTACTGAACTTGGTGTGGTTCCATCCATTGAGCATCCAATACCTTTGTATTATGATAACAATGGAGCTGTGGCATTGGCCAAGGAACCAAGGTCCCATCAGAAGTCCAAACATATTCTGAGACGGTATCACCTGATCCAGAAGATAGTTGATCGCCGAGAGATCGAAGTCAGGAGAGTTGATACGAAGGACAACACTGCGGATCCACTCACGAAGGCCATTCCCCAAACACAGTTTGAGAGACTCTTCGGGATGTTGGGTATGAGATACTACAACAGCTGGCCTTAGTGCAAGTGGGAGATTGTTAGTTATATATATGTCGTAGAGGCCATTGTTGTACATATAATGTATATTATAGTGGATGCTTGGATGTATATAGAGAGGACTTTCTTGCTCGACATGATAGTATGCTATTTGGTTTCACTTTGTCTTAACATGTTGACTTGTATTAGTTTACTGTCTTTCTCTCACATGTTGATAAAGCCCTTAGGATATGTACTCGACTACTGGGACTATGATGAGATCATACTAGTGGGGCCACGGTAGTCTATGAGTACATCCTATGATTGTTCCTAGTCGAGGGTGTATCAAGACAGGGCATCGATACACCAGAGTAGACTAGCGTATACGCATCTTGACCTATATGATGGGCGATGGATGATCCCATATCCATCGGTGTTTGACATCAAAGATGGTGTACGGGTGCTCAGTGGAGACTGGGTACACTGAACGGACTCGCCGAGAACTCCTAGATGGTAATATACCTATCGTCATATAGCAGTTCTCCGGTGCACTGGTACATGTTAGTCTGTAGACCCGAGATCGTCATAGAGTCTTGTGTGATTCCCACTGTGCTTTGATTTCCACCTTACCACGTCCAAGAGGGCATGCAAAACGGTGGCTTTTAGGTACAGTCCCGAATCACATGGAGGCAATGAGAGATAGGAGGGTTTCGTCTCTCCCGGTATAGGGAGTTGATGTTGTGCTGTGTTCGATTGGTTATAACTGGAAGTCCTTGGCCAGGGATGATATAGAGTGCTACTGGTAAGTGTTATCAGTAGTTTCTCGACCTGTTATGAGCCTCACATCGACACGACTTATCCGTTACTGTGGTCTGACGTATACCACCCCTAGACTAGATATGCGACATATCAGACGAAGAGACCGGACTGTACGGTATTGTTACTGATTGGATTCACAGGAGAATGTACAGGCTTGCTTGTTGATCTTCTGATCGCTCAATACCTGGGTGGCTATTACGTTTAGCTGACCTCTTGCAGCTTATAGGTGTTTGATATGATCATCACCTACTACCGGCGTATTGACGATTCTTTAGAGTCCTACACAGAGGTTTCTTGACTCAGGAAAAACGGAGTACGAGCACATATGTGATATGTGCGGGATCAAGAATATTACGATATGAGATACCGTATTCTATTTTCGCGATATTAGATATCGGCCGGGTATATGTAATATAGCCGGGTCATCGGATCAAGTGTTGATTCGATGAACTGATACAGATTATATTAGTTGGTTATTTGAGAAATAGCCGGATTGTCGGATCAAATGTTGATTCGATAATTTAATGTATAATTATATATGTGATATATTACATTACATTAAATGATATAAGCTCGCTTTATTGATTCATTTTCTCACCGGATAATACATTGATATATATGCGATATATGTTAATTGTATTATTTTCTTTTGTTACAAAAATATATTATATATATGTGATAAATAATATTGTAACAAGTTATGATTACAAATGCAATATGATTTGTGGAGATTAAACATAGTTAGGGTTTGATTTGGGTTAACATTTTCATGAAGCTTCTAGAAACTTTACTTTCGTTTTATGCTTAGATATTTTGGATTGATATTTTGAGTTGATATTTCTTAACCCAACTCAAACCCTTTACCCTAGTCAATTCTCTACAAGGGTTAAGCCATCATACTTAACCCAAGGTTGGATTTGTAACCATGAGCAATAATTCATTATTCATCACAAATACTTTTCTCCTTCTTCTTCCTCCTTGAAAAGCTTGCTAGCTTTTTGCAAGTGATGTATAAAAGTGAGAAATTGAAATAAAAAGAGAGCTAAATTCCTACTTCATCATCCTCATCTATTCTAGCCACTTAGATTAGGGTGTTTACTTCACTAATACATGATTAGAGAAGTGAGAGCTTGAATTAAAGATTCTTCAAGGTAAATCATCTTCGAAAAGGAAGACTTCAAGCAAGCATAGATTATTCGGCTTGTGGAGCCTCTCTAGAGTCCGGAAGTTCATGGATTGCGGCGAAGGGACTACTACTCGGAGCTTATGAAGCGAAGGAGCGGACTACAAAGGTTGTAATCCCTTTCCTTTAGATGTAAAGTTGTTTACATGCTTTGTTAACCCTAATTATCTAGCAAAGATCCTCGCTTTAGGTTGTTCGGCACTTGAAAAAAAAATTAGATTTGGCATGGTTGATGCCTTATGAGCCTTGTGATAGTGCCTAGTAACCCTAGATGTGGCATATGCATCTTGGCCACATGATTGAGAGGGGTCTTCGCGAACTGCATAGAAGGGAGTTGCTTAAAGGTATTATCATGTGCAAGTTAAATTTATGCAAATATTATACGTTGAGGAAGCAACATAAAGTCAGTTTTAAGCAAGCCGTGCACAAGACCGAAGGACTTCTCGACTACATTCACTCAGACGTATGAAAGCCATCGCCAGTAGCATCAAAGGGAGGTGCTATGTACTATATCACTTTCATTGACGACTTCTCATGGAAGGTGTTCACCGCCGGATACGGGGACGAACCGTGATGGATCATCTTGCCTGACTCTGGGGGCAGATGCTATTTGGATTTATCCATTCACCTCTCCGAAAATACCAAATTGATTTATGACACCTTATATCGGAGGTTTGGACAGACACAACCGTTGTAGCAGACTTTAACAGACCCCCCTCATTTTATGAGGGGTTTTTGATTGTGGTGACGCTCTTCCCTGCAGGTGCAAGCCCCTGCAGTTAATTATGTTACCGCATTGCAATAACCACTTTCTCATTCTCCAGCAGTTCATTTCGTGTCGTGTGTTTTTTTATTTGTTTTGGTTGCCCGTGGATTGTATATGGAGACTAGTTTATGTCGCCGCCCGTAGAGCGCGGATAAGTCCAAATCTGTATATTTAGATTTAGGCTTAGGTTTATTTAAGGACCATTAATCTGGTTTGAGATTAAGATCAACTTAAATATATGAGCATTTGGGCTCAATTTATTTTAACTAAGGATACGTTAGTCTAATTTGAGACTAAGATCAACTTAGCAAAATTTCAAGAATCATTTTTATTTTAGATCCAACAACCGAGCATTTGGGCTCAGTTGTAAGAAAACCTCAGAGACCTAGCCAATTTGGGCTTAGTCTGCTTAGTCTTTTCTTTTTGTACATACAAAAATGCTAAGCACTTATTTGGGCTCTGTTTGTTCAACCCTTTTATGTAAAAGTGCTAAGTACTTATTTGATATTCTGACACTCACATGGATATCATGTGAAGCATTCAATTATAGGCGCTGCCCAATCAGTGCTGAGCACTCAACTGTTTTGGCTGTATATGAAGTGCTAAGCACTTTTTGGCGTCCGCGTGACGAGCATGTGCGGCGCTGGGCGCTGCCCAATTAGTGCTAAGCACTCAGTCGTTTTGGCTGTGTATGATGTGCTAAGCACTTTTTGTATGGCGCCCACGTGGGAAGCACGTGAGGCGCTAGGCGCTGGCCAATCGGTGCTAAGCACATAGCCGTTTTGGCTATATTTGGAGTGCTGAGCACTTTATTCATCACCCACGTGTATTTCACGTGGGGCGCTAGCCTTCTATTTTAGGCACTCGTGTGTTTTTCACGTGAGACGCTAGGTGCTGTTAAAAGGGCGCCCACTTGGGAAGCACGTGAGGCGCTAGTCTTTTTTATATGGAGATTTAATCTCTGTTGATGTCTCTGGAGAGGTTAAACCCCTGTCAATAGTATTTTGACCATTAACGCTCACCAAAATCACTATTTTTGAGAATTTTAGGTTGAGTTATTAAAGAACTAAGTTCTGAGTTCCTGGAGTATCTTGGACTCCGTTTTCTTCTCTCTTTTTTTTTTAAAAAATGTTCTTCTCTGAATCTTTGATTCTCAAGAACAAGAGCTTCCCGATGAGAATTGAATTCTCAACTTATGGGAGATTTGCCCTGTGGATCTCAGATCCACAGAAAGAACTAAGTTCTTTTAAATTGGTTAAACCCTTAGATGTGATAAAGATAATTTGATCCCTTTTCCTTACCTAGGGTTTCATGAAGGAAGGTTTTATTCTATGAGAATTGAATTCTCTGATCTCTCAAGAGTTCACTATATTTTTGCAGAAGCTTATATGGGGTTTTCTCCCTTTCTCTGTGTTTCTTTCCCTCTGTCTCTATGTGTGAGACTTGAAGTCTCGGGTCCTTTATATAGTGGAGGCAAAATATTAATTGGTTTTGAGAAAATCTCTCATTGAGAGATTCCAATTGATTAATTAGACTCAAAATTGATTTAGGGAATTTTACCCACCGTTGGATTTTTGATCCAAGGACTTTTGTTTTACAGAATATGTTGTTTTTGTTTTTTAACAATATTGGAGAAATATTTTCCCATATACAAAATTTATTCTGTCAAACGGTGATTCTTAATCACCATTGGATTTTTAATCCAAGGGCTCTCTGTTTTACAGAGAGCAATCTTTTTTGTTTGTAAAGATTGAGAGAATATATTCCCAAAATAGAATTTTATTCTATTATTTGGTGATCTATCATCACCATTAGTTCTTTGATCCAACGGCTCTGTTTAACAGAGAGTATTCCAATTTTTATGGAAATATCCCCATGTAGAATTTAATTCTATTGATCTTTATTTGGGCACCGGCGCTCACGTGTTTTGCACGTGGCGCCACCTGAGAATTTAATTCTTATGATGGGTATTCTTGTACTTTGCACATTGGCGCCCGCGTGATGAGCACGTGCGACATCATATAAGAGTCTAACTCTTATGTAATAAATTCTCTTGTGCTTTGCACACTGGCGCCCGTATGAGGAGCACGCGCCGCGCCGTATAAGAATTTAATTCTTACCCAGATGTTTTTCTGTGCTTTGCACATTGGCGCTGGCGTGAAGAGCACGTGAGATTCCACCATAGGATTTAATCCTATAAGATTGGCTCTGGGGCTGGCGCCCTCGTGGAGTGCACGTGAGGCGTTGCCTCATTAAATCCAACAGAGCTTTGCTCTTTCTATATTCTTTAAATTTTGGCGGGAACAGAAGGTATGGGTTTAATTCCTCAAACACAAGTCAAATGTGTTTGCCAGTTTTAAGGAGTGGAAAGCAGTCGTAGAGAAGCAAAAGGGTGTTCGGTGAAGTATTTGCGCACATATAATGGAGGTGAATACACCTCGAAGGAGTTTACAAATTACTGTAATGATCAGGGCATGCAGAGGCAATGGACAGTTCCAGGACGTCCAGAGTAGAATGGGATAGGGAAGCGCATGAACAGGACACTACCGGAGAGAGCCAAAAGTATGCGGTTGCAATCCAGACTTTTGGAAGACTTCTGGGCAGAGGTGGTGAGTTATGCGTGCTATTTGGTTAATAGGTCTCCATCAACGGTCATAAATTTTCAGGTCCCAGAAGAAGTATAGAGAGAATAGCCAATCAGTTATGATTCTTTGCGAGTGTTTAGGTGCCCTGCTTACTCGTTCGTGAATCAGAAGGATAGAACAAAGCTGGAATCAAAGTCAAAAAGGTGCGTTTTCTTGGGATTCAAACTTGGAGTTAAAAGTTATAAGTTATGGGTTCTAGAAAACAGAAGAGCGTTCACTAGCCGAGATGTGATCTTCGATGAAGAATCCATGTTAAAAGACGTGGTTGGAGATAATAAGGAGGCAAGTAGAGCATTAGGCGACAATGATCTAGTGGAGGTGGAGTTTTTTGGCGCTCATAAGGATACGGACGTTGAAGCACAATTTCAGACTATTGATGCGGAGGTGGACGGGCAAAATATGGAGACAGACGGTGAGAACCAACTCCAGCAGGACCCATTAACAATGGCATTAAGGAGATCAGCACATACACATTAAGCACCACGTACGGTTTCGAAGATATGGTTGCATTTGCCTTAGTCACCGAAAGTGGAGATCCCAGTTCTTATCAGGAGGCCATTGGGTAAGAAGATATGGATCGATCGGTTGTTACGATGACAGAGGAGATGGAGTCACTTCGACAAAATAACACATGGAAGTTGATCGATCTACCGATAGGAAAATGGGCTATTGGCTGTAAATGGTATTCATGAAAAAGGAGAATGAGCAATACAAAGCAATGTTAGTTGCGAAGGGTTTTGCTCAAAAGGAGAGGGTTGAATACAATGAGATTTTCTCGCATGTAGTCAAAAATACATATAATCGAGTTTTGTTGGCATTGGTAGCGGCTTAGGATTTAGAGTTGGAGCAAATAGACATGGAAATGACTTTTCTGTATGGTGAGTTGGAAGAGAATATCTTCATGAAGCAACCAGAAGGATTTGTGGAGCCCGGCAAGAAAGATCATGTATGCGAACTCAAGAGATCTCTATATGGGTTGAAGCAGTCTCCCAAGCAGTAGTACAAGCGCTTCGATTCTTTTATGCTGAACACCAATTATTCTCGATGTGAGTATGAAAGCTGCGTATACTCGAAGCGGTTTGAAGATGGTTCGTCGATATATCTACTCCTATATGTCGATGATATGTTAATTGCTGCTAAGAGCATGGCGGATATAAAGGCACTCAAAGCTTCATTAAGTGCGGATTTTGACATGAAGGATTTAGGTGAAGCAAATAAGTGATGATTGTAAGGTGTTTTTCGTCACCCCATTGAGATGGTAATGCGCGCCCTTGTCAGTCATGTACAGATTCCCCCTACCTAGGGCAGGCGAGGGTTTATTGATTGTAGGGATTCGAATCTCCGGCAGCCGCGGACTAAGCTACCGTTAATTACCCCTCACCTTTGGAGCGAGGGAACCTTCGATTGACGGGTCAAACTGGTCATGCAGACTCAATGTGCAGCGTGTGTTTTGAAAGGGTTTTGGATATATCGGGGGCCCCGCAGAGTTTTTACCGGGGTCCCGCTACCCGGATAGCAGGCTGGGGGTCAAAAGGGCGAGCAGTCCCCTTCGGGGTGCGGGGCAGCGCCCCGTTAGAAAAATTTTCCTAGCAGGGGACGTGTTTTGAGTGCAGAGTGTATGAAAAATGAGGGGTGAGGAGCGTCTTAAAGACGCGTGCATGGCATATGGGCACTAATCGCCCACGGGTTACGTGCATGGCGCATGGGTGCTTGGCGCCCGTGGGTCATGTGCCAGGCGTGTGGGCGCCGGGCGCCCACGGGTCACGTGCGCGGCACGCATGGGCGCTGGGTGCCCGCGGGTCATGTGCGCGGCATGCGACCTCTGGGCGCCAGCAGGTCACGTGCGCGGCATGCGACCATTGGGCGGTGAGCGCCCGTGGGTCACGTGCACGGCACGCGTCCACGGGGCGCCCGCGGGTCACTTGCGCGGCACGCGACCGCTGGAAACACCAGCGAAAAAGGGGCTTCTCCCCTGGGCTAGGAGTTGAACTCCCAAGGGATTTTGAGTGGAGTTAAACTCCAAAAGATTTAGATTTGGAGTTAAACTCCTAAATGATCTGGAATCGGAGTTAAACTCCTAAATGATCTGGAATAGGAGTTAAACTCCTTTGAGGATTTGGGTCTTGGAGTTGAACTCCCCAAAGATCTTCAGAGGTGATCAAAAGGGACCCCTCTCTTCTCTCTTTAGCCCTGGAGCTTCTTTTGAGCCTTAGATCTGTCTAAAGTTGGATTTTTGGAGATGGGTCTCCTTCTTCCTCCTCGTGATCGGCTGGATCTTGGAGAAAAGTGGGTGAGACTTAAATGCCTCCCCTTTTCGAGATCTAATTGAAGACCCGAGCTCCCCTTCAAGGGTTTTGTGGTGAAAAACTATTTCTTTTTGAAAAAGAGATGAGTTAAACTCTTGATTTAATTTAAAAAGGGGGAAGGTTTTAGAACCTTGAGCAAGGAGGAGGCACAAACCCTAGAATTTTTGAGAATGGAAAAAGTTGTCATAGATATTTTCATCATGTTTTCCTTTATAGGCTACACGTTTTACATATAGCCCCTTGGGCTTTGCCAAATGGCGCTTGTGCCACCCCATGCCTTATATGCTTGTTTCTTTTTGCACATAAGCCATAGGTTTTACAAAAATTTCGAATTTTTGCACATTTACATACATTTATTTCTAAAAAAAGAATTGCATCAAAACTAATTTATGACATCATTCCTTTTGTCATGGGGCCGGTCCCTTCCATGCTCGGTTTTGACCTAGGCTTGGGCCCACTTGGCTTAGGGTTGACTTTGATTTTGACTTGGTCAACCGGGGTGTAAATTTTGATCCCAACAAAGTTCCCCCCATCAATAAATTCACACCACATATGTGGGTTGTGTGCATGAAATTGATGGATCTTCTTTCGCGTGGAGGTTGATTTAATCCGGTTCCTGTTTTGATGACATGGAAGTCAATGCTGCCCTTTTTGCGACGTGGACGGTCGGTGCTGCCATTTTTGTGACGTGGACTGTCGGTTCTGCCATTTTTGCGACTTGGATGGTCGGTGCTGCCATTTTTACGACGTGGACGGTCGGTTCTGCCATTTTAGCGACGTGGATGGTCGGTTCTGCCCTTTTTACGACTTGGACGGCCGGTGCTGCCCTTTTTGCGACTTGGACGGTCAGTGCTGCCCTTTTTACGACTTGGACGGTCGATGCTGCCCTTTTTGCGACTTAGACGGTCGGTGCTGCCCTTTTAGCGACTTGGACGGTCGATGACTTGATTTGACTTGCTCCACTTCTTGCGGTGTCGGGTTTGGATTTGACTTGCTCCGCTTTTTGTGGTGCCGAGGTTGAAGTTGACTTGCTCTGCTTTCTGCGATGTCGGGATTCGACTTGTTTCCGAGGTGGAGTTTGATTCCGCTAGGGGGTCGTTGGTTGCCTTGCTGACTTGATGTGATTTGGGTTGACATCAGCACCGCTACACTGGAATATGGTACCAGGAGCGAATCGTCATTTGCCATGAGGGAATTTCCCCCATTCCCAGTTTAACGACTTAGGGGTCGTTTGTTCCCAGTTTAACGACTTAGGGGTCGTTTGTTCCCAGTTTAACGACGTAGGGGTATATTGGGTCGAAAGTTTGGAATTTTGGGATTGGGGTTAGCATTAGCGTTTCTAACACTTAAGCACAGGTGCCAGGAGCAATTCATCATTTTTCTTTACCTGCTGGGGGAACGATGGCTTAGGAGACAGGTTTAGGTCCCTATCACCAAAGAATTTTTCAATTTTATGAGCCGTAAAGGTGCCATAAAAGTATTTTCTCCCTACGAGTCGAAAGGATCCCGTAGGTGTATTTTCTCCTCAGGAGTCGTGTGGACCCCCAAGTGTGTGTATCCTTTGTGAGTCGTAAGGATCCCACGAAGGTGTTTTCTTACGAGTCGAGAGGATCTCGTAAGTTTTGTTCTCCCTATGTATCGTGAGGACATATGAGTGGGTCTTCCCAAATGGAGCATAATTCCGATGGCGGAGACCGACCGCGGGGCTTGTGATTGCCGTAGGGCCTGGGTGTGATGAGAATTATTTGAGCCCGTGGATTGATACGGTAGTCAATTTGGGGACTGCCGTAGGGCTGGGAGAATTTTGGAGATTTGGATTTTGGTTGGCGTCTGCATCGCTGCACTGGAATATAGTACCAGGAGCGACTCATCATTCGCCGTTTGGGAAGACTTAGGATTTGGGTTTTGGGTCGGCATCAGCACTGCTAACACTGGAGCGTAACGCCAGGAGCGACTCATCATTTGCTATTTCCCGTTGGAGAGCGATGGCTCAGGAGACAGGTTCAGATCCCTATCACCTAAGGCTTTTCAATTCTATGAGCCATAAGGGTCTCATAAAAGCATTTTCTCCCTACGAGTCAAGAGGATCTCGTAGGTGTATGTTCTCCTTAGGAATCGTGAGGATTCCTAAGTGTGTTGCTCCTTTGTGAGTCGTAAAGATCTCACGCAGGGATTTTTCTCCTCACAAGGTCGAGAGGACTTTGCAAGTGTATTTTATCTCTTTTCACGAGTTTGTGCCCTTTCGGGTTTTCACAAACTCGCCGGCAGTCCTGCTGTTTTTACTCACGGAGCCTTTTCGGGTTTTCATCCGTGCCTGTTTTGCTTATGGACATATGGTTTTTTTTGCTTCATCGCCAGTGAGACTTTAAGAGTAGTCTCGCCAGTAAACCTTGGAGAGATAGGGGCCGTTTACACCCGTGAGTTGTATACGGTTTTACAGGATGTATGATCCAAGCCATAGGGCCGGTGTGCTCAATTCGTCTGCGACTTAGAGCATTTACGCACAGTATTTCTTGAGATATCGGTCATTGATGGGTGACATGGGCCTTTCTCCCTCAGCATTTATCAGCTGGTAGGACCCTCCATCAAATACTTTCTCGATGAGTATGGTCCTTCTCAGTTTGGCTCGAATTTTCCCTTGGCATGTCGATTGGGGATGATCGGTCTTTTGAGGACTAACACTAATTCGGCTTTCTTAAAAGCACGGAGACGGGTCATCTTGTCATAGGCCCATGACATTTGGGCTCGGTACAGCTCCAGATTTTGCTGTACTACAAGCCTCTTTTCTTCGAGGACATCGAGCTCTTTGAGCCGGAGGAGCACATTTTGCTCCGTTGTCAACTTGTGCCGAACGACTATTCTTAAGCTTGGAATTTCGACTTCGAAGGGGAGTATCGCCTCCACTCCGAAGAGTAATGAGTATGGAGTGAACTGAGTTGGAGTACAGTACGTGGTACGATATGCCCACAATACCTCGTGAAGTTTGAGATTCCAGTCTCTCTTGTTGGCTGAAGCATTTTTCCTCAGGAGCTTACGCAGAGTTTTATTGAAGGCTTCGGCTAGCCCATTGGCCCTTGGATTATAGATGGAGGAATATCTCCAGTCTATCTTGTGTTAGGTAGCGAACCTTGAGACTTTGAAGCTCTTGAATGAAAGCCCGTTGTCAGAAATGATTCTTCTTGGTGTACCGAGGCGGTATAGAATATTATGCCGGAAGAATGTCAGAATATCTTATGTCTTGACTTCTTTTAGCGGGACAGCTTCAGCCCATCTGGAGAAATAGTCAGTTGCGGCCAATATAAACCGGTGTCCTTTGGATGACGGAGGATCAATTGGGCCAACAATGTCAGTTCCCCAAACTTCGAAAGGCCACGACGCCTCCATAGGATGCAACGGATTGGGATGCTTGTGAATGAAATCACCGTGAATTTGGCAGAGATGGTATTTCTTTGTATGCTCTTCGCAATCCCTTATCATGGTGGGCCAATAATATCCAAACCGTTTGATCTGAAACCGCATTTTAGGGCTGGATTGGTGAGCTCTGCAGACGCCTGAGTGAACTTCTTTCATGACTTTCTGGTTTTCGGCCGATGACAGACATCTGAGCCAGAGTTGGTCATATGATATGCGGTATAGCGTATTATTTACAAACACGTATTGAAGAGCTCTCTTCTTCAGTTGAATCGTCACAGATTTTCCTTCGGGCAGCTTGTCGTATCGGAGGTATCCAATGAAGGGCTCTTTCCAATCGGGCTCGTCTTGAACGATCGAATCTTCTTCGGCAGGACAGCTCTTCTGTTCCGCGCTTTCCTCTCCTCTTAGAGAGACTGGGGGTAGAATTTGCCGGCTTCTACTATGATCAAAATTTCGTCCATGTCAGGATCAGCCAGCTCCTTGGCTAAGCGACCGAGTACATCAGCTTTTCCATTCAACACCCTAGGAACTCTCATCAGCTCAATATGGGTGAACTGTTTCATAAGCTCTACCACCCGGCTTCTGTACCGAGCTAGCTCGGGTTTGTATATCTTATAGTCACCACTTACTTGGTTGAAAACAAGCTGGGAATCACTGTAGACTCGTAGCCGAAAGATTTCCATTTCTATAGCGAGCTCCAGACCAACTATCAGAGCCTCGTACTCAGCCTCGTTGTTTGTGCGAGGCTCGGTGAGAGAAAAAGAATGCCGTAGGGTTCCCATCGATAGCGTGATGAACATCAATCCTAACCCTGCTTTTATCTCCGGGACGCTTGATTTACTGGAGGTCCTTATTGATGAGCCTCCATCGAAGTAGAGCTCCCAACATGGCTCATCATCCTTGAGGTGAAGTACTTGTTCGTCGGGTAACTCGCAATTGAGCGGTGACCCTTCTAGTATGAGATGAGCAGCAAGGAAGTAGGCGAGAGCTTGCCCTTTTACTGCTTTCTGGGGAGTATAGATTTTGTCAAATTCAAGCAGCATGACAGCTAGGGGTGTAACCGAGCCGAGCTTGAATGAGCTGACCTTTGTCCAAGCTCGGCTCGGCTTAGTTTATGCTAGCTCAAGCTCGGCTCGAGTTCTTCTCGAGCTGAGCAGGTCTGGCTCATGTTCGGCTCGTTATCTTAACGAGCCTTAAACGAGCCAGAGTCGCTCGGATTCTATTAGACGATTTCTGAAAGGAAAACGACAAAGAGGCGTTTGGTGGAGGCCGAAGATAGATCAATGGCCATTATAGGGGTTTCAGAAGAAAATATGAAAGTATTTTGTAAGAGGTTAGGCCGGAGAAAACAATCATAGAACCTAAAGACCCAGTGCTTTAAGATATGGAAAGATTAAAAAAAATTAACATCAAATGCATGGATTATATTCACCTCAGTTGCGCTTTATATAATGCCCCTTAATTGAATTAAGTGTCCTGAGGGTTGAATAAGATCTATTTTTTTTCAAACTATTTAACCGAGCCGAACTCGATTCAATACCGAACAAGCCTGACCGAGCTCGAGTTCGGCTCGTTTAATAAACGAGCCAGAGTTTGTGGCTCATTAATAAATGAACCGAGCTCGAACGAGCTAATACCGAGATGAACCCTAATCGAACCTGAGCTGGCTCATTCAATTACCACCCCTAATGATAGCCCATCTCTCCATTCTACAGGCTAGGCTTACTTTGGTCATCAAGTGTTTGAGCGGGTCGACATTGGAGATCAGCATAACACGATGAGCAAGAAGATAGTGCATCAGCTTCTTCACAGCGAATATCAGAGCTAAGCATTGCTTTTCGATCGGGGAATAGTTGTGTTCCGCCCCGACTAGAGTTCGACTGAGGTAGTAGAGGGCATTTTCTTTCCCTCCTCGTTGTTCTGGGCAAGGAGCGCACCGAGTGACTCATCTAGCGCGGCAATATAGAGAATCAACGGTTTATTTAGAATAGGAGCAGCAAGCACTGGAGGGTGCAACAGATACCGTTTGATACTTTCGAACGCTTCTTGACATTCGGCATCCCAGACAAAAGGAGCTCCTTTCTTCATGAGTTTTGAGAAGGGCCTACATCTCCCCGATAGGTTCGAGATGAACCTTCGTATGTAAGCGAGCTTGCATTGAAAGGATCTTAACTGCGTCAGACTCTTTGGAGGGGACATCTCCACGATGGCCTTTATCTTGGATGGGTCAACTTCGATCCCTCGATGTCGGACTATGAAGCCCAGGAATTTTCCTGATGACACGCCAAAAGCGCACTTCAGAGGATTCATCTTTAGATCGTTTTCTCTCAGTCTAGTGAGAACGGTCCTAAGATCTTGGATGTGATCGGCCTTGGCTTTAGTCCTGACGACCAGATCATCAACATAACATTCGACGACTTTATGGATTAGTGTTAGTTGTATGTATGCCCTAGAGGCCGGTATTGTACAGATGATGTATATTATATTGGATGCTTGGACATATATAGAGAGGACTTTCTTGCTCGATATGATAGTATGCTATCTGGTTGCTATTTATCTTAACATGTATACTTGTCTCTTTATACTGTCTTATAGTTACATGTTGGTAAAGCCCTTAGGATGTGTACTTGACTACCGGGACTATGAAGTGGATCATACTAGTGGGGACATGGTAGTCCATAAGTATATCCTTCAAGGTCTCTAGTCGTGGGTGTATCGAGACGGGGCATCGATATACAAGTGTAGACTAGCGTATACGCTTCTCGACCCATGAGATGGGCGACGGATGATCCCATATCCATTGGTGTTTGACATCTGAGATGGTATACGGGTGCTCAGTGGAGACTGGGTACACTGGACGGACTCGCCGAGAACTCCCAGATGGTATTATACCTTACGTCAGATGGCAGTTCTCTGGTGACACTTGTGCAGGTTAGTCTGTAGACCTGAGATCGTCATAGAGTCTTGTGTGATTCCCACTGTGCTTTGATTTCCACCTTACCACGTCCATGAGGGCGTGCAAAACGGTGGTTTTTGGGTACAGTCCCGAGTCACATGGAGGCAATGAGCGATAGGAGGGGTTTCGTCTCTCCCGGTATTGGGGGTTGATGTTGCGCTGTGCTCGATTGGCCGTAACAGGGAAGTCCCTGGCCAGGGCTGATTTAGAGATTTACTGGTAAGTGTTACCAGTAGTTTCTCGACCCGTTATGAGCCTCACATCGGCACGACTTATCGGTGATTGGGGTCTGACGTTTACCACCCCTAGACTTGATATGCGACAGATTAGACGAGGAGACCGGACTGTACGGGAAGTGTCACCGGCAGGCTTTTACAGGAGTTGGAGCGGGCTTGCTTGCTGATCTTCTGATCGCTCAATACCCGAGTAGCCGTTACGTCCAGCTAGTACCGCTGACGGCTTGTGGGTGCTTGATGTGATCATCACCTACTGCCGGCGTATTGATGAGTCTTTAGAGTCCTACACAGAGGTTTTACTGGCTCAGGCAAAACGAAATAGGAGAGCATATGTGATATGTGCGAGACCGAGAATAATGCGTGTATGTGATACCGTATTCTATTCTCACGACTTTTTGTATCGGTCGGTTATATATGATATAGCCGGGTTATCGAATCAAGTGTTGATTAGATAAGTCGATACGTTGGATGTTAGTCGGTTATATGTGATATGACCGGATTATTAAGTCAAGTGTTGATTTAATAATTTATTGTATAATTGTATATTTGATATACTAGTTTACATTAACTAACACTTGTTCACTTTAGGGTTTTTCTCACATGAGCACAACTTTAATGTATATATGATATATATTAAAAATGTGTTTTCTTATTGTATCATGGTTGATGATACACATGACTTGGGTGTATGAGACTTACACCATGCTATATATTTATGTTGGATTTTAATATTCAAAGTAATTACAAAATTAGTGGAGGATTAGCTAAATGCATGAAGCTTGTGGAAGCTTGTGGATGCATTGACTAATTCCACTAAATTTGTTTTTACTATGGATATTTCTTAACCCAACCATAACTTTTCGCCATGGTTATGTCTCTATATGAGTTAGTATATGATACTCACTCACCATGGTTAGCTTTCTCACTTGATCATTATCCTCATCTCTTTCTTTTGGTTCATCTTCTTCTTCATTTTGTGAAAAAGGAAAAGCTTGCTAGGGTTTGATCCAAAGTGAGAAAGATTGTGAGAAATAAAATTCTAAAGAGAACTCACTTCCTATTTCTCCATCCTCTACTAGACTAGCACTTTAGTTTAGGGTGCTTGCTTCACTAATTCTCAAGTTAGTGAAGTAGAAGCTTGAGTTGGCATCCCCTCGATGTAGATCATCTTCGGCCTCAAAGACTTCAAGCAAGGACGCGTCTTTCCCCTTGTGAAGCCATGCAAGGGTCCGGGAGAACCACGATCGCAGCGAAGGGACTTCAACAAGGAGCTATAGAAGTGAAGGACCGATCTACAAAGGTTGTATTTCGTATTCACTTAGTTGTAAACGTAGTTTACTTGCATATGAAACCCTAATTTTCTAGCAACGATCTTGTTTAGGGTTATTCGGCACGGCTAAAATTTTAAACGGGCATGTTTGATGCTTCCTTAACCCTTGTTAGAGTGCCTAGTAACCCTACAGTGGTATCAATGCCTAGCTAGAGCATTAGGCGATGTGTTTACGAAGTTAAAACTCCGAACGAACCCGAATATGTCAAAATGAACCCCTCTCTGTACATTTTTTAAAATCTCTGTTCTTTCAGAATTAAAAATGCTCAAAAAAATCAGCAGGGAATTCTAAGGGTTACCATGAAAAACGAGCCCCCAAATCCCCCACGTGGCCGCGGAACCGCGGCACTAAGCCACATGTTGCGGCGGTTCCGCGGCAGGAAAATGGTTTTGGGGACGGTTCTTTATGTAGTAACATCCGTAGCTATTCCTTATTTTTTCTGGGTATTTTGTTTTCTGACTCAAGTGTTGAGTAATCTGGGGTTTATTTTGTATTCGTCGATTCGATCGGAATATTTAATTTCGTTATGTTTTCCGGATATTTAGAAAGTATTAAAATGTTCGAACGGATATCATTAACTCAATTTTTCCCGGCACGAAAAAATTTTCAAGCGTTGAATTTTTATCGAGTTTAAATCTTTCGGAAAAATGTGCATGTGACGCGATGGACCCTCTAGAAGAAAACACACCTTAACTCGATTATGTGACCGTCTTGAACTGCCTTTTGAACCTTAGGGTTTGGGGCAGTACGGCGTGCCACATGTGAGGCGTTGGCTTGACCCTTCTACGGCTGGACCGTTGCAACTGTGACGTATTCTGGAATTTTTGAACTCCGCTCAAGTGCTGAGCTATTAAGGAAATCTTGGGTATTTGATTATTCGATCGGAAAGTTTAATGCTGTCTATTTATCTGGAATGTGATACAATATTTGGAATTTATACAGTTAGGCATGAAATGCGAAGTATGTGATATTTCGGATTTACGATATCTAAAGAGATTGTGGATTCCAAATGTTGTAGTTTTACACTTTCTTTTCTGCGACCGTAAGTGTAATATGTGATATAGCCGGTTTCGTTGCTATATGTCAACGGCAATTGGGATGCGCATATTTACTTACGTTGATGACATGTGATGTTATGTGTTGCTGGATATGTTATATTGCATCGTCGCGTTCTGAATAGCCGGGTTTTTTTTATGTGAGATGAGGGTTTTTATTTTCATTCATGTAAAATTAAATGTATGTAATATTCTTTTATTGGGGCACTTCCGGGATGAGGTCGATGTCACCATTTGTATATTATTTACTTTTCCGCACTAGGATAGACCCAAGGAGGAGAGCACAAGTAACCGGGTTCTGGAGTCCAGTGGGAGACCAACTCGAGGAGTCAAGTCCGGGTCTCCTAACTCTAGAATTGGTAGGGTTGCTTGCCGCTCTCGTAGGGGTCTAGGGGTGTGGGTTTGGCTATTCATCGCGACCGTGGAATCCGTGTTTTATAGAGACTCAAAATAAAACACGGACGTCCTAGTATATCCAATGTTTCATATGTTTTTTCTGCTGCGATATCTGTGATGTGATGTGATAAATACTGAATATAGTATATATGATATATTATATAGGCGTTACTTATGTTTTACACCCGCGCTAGCCCTGCCCCGCTCTGCCCTTAGTTACCTAACCTAACGGTGCACGAGGGGACATCGAGGCGAATGCGGATGGCATAAGTGTACGTCGTATTTATCTGTGATGTTTAGGTGAATTAAATGATGGGACTTCATTAATGTGATTAATGAAAGAAAAGAAACCTAAAAGATGTTGAAGAATCAAATTTTTCAAAAAGGGTAGCTACAGTTTTGCTTTGCATAGCGATATATATGATATATCCCGCACCTTATTCGATGGGGAAAGTGCCGAGAGCCCTTCACTGGGAGTGACCTCTTTAGCAAAACTGGCAGATGCTACAACACTCAGTTTGTTTTTTTTATTGCTTTTGGAGTTTTTCTTTGCATAGTGATATATATGATATGTCCTGCACCTTATTCGATGAGGAAAGAGCTGAGATCCCTTCACCGGGAGTGACCTCTTTAGCAAAACTAATGAAAGCCTCAAAAACACTCCATTTCAAAATTCACTCGATTCTACGACGATATCAAGTTCATTACGCAATAGGTTTTTAGAAAAAAAACATGTCGTAGCCCTCCGTCATTTCAGATAAGAACTATTTAGTATTCGTGCTGCGTTTGTTGGCCTTTGTCAAGGCGTAGTGTGCGGTAGTTGAATGGTGCTTATCTGCTTATGCATATGATGCAGATTGTTTTGGGGTAGTCGTACGACCTTGTTGGCCTTTGTCAAGGGTCGTGCGAGTGGGTTTGATTCAATCAAGAAATGAAGGGTTGAACTTGAATAGCATCCTATGATTTGTTGTCAAGGTCATAGGGGTTAGGGGCAAAATATTATCGGGAATTTCAAGTGTTGAAATTTGCAATGAGATTGCATACCTTCTATGAGATAGTTGGATCCCGATACCTACTGCGAGTAATTGTTACTCCCGGGAGAGTTTTATACATAACAAATAGCCGATCAAGTAGGTGTCTAGAAAGGTGTCAACGGGGTTACGCCTCTGGGAAAACGAGGTTTACTTTAATTAGGTCCGTGCGAAAGCACGGGGAACCTCCCTCAAAGTACCGACACTGGCCTGGCTGAAAAATTGGCGAAATTGTAGGGTGTAATTAATCCCGGCTAGTCTTTCCTTTTAGGGTTTGAAGGAAGATTTGATAAAAACAGTGGGAGCCATCCTGATTAGATAAAATAATAACCAATCTGATCTTGCAAGAGCATACGCTAAAGTGTTTTCTTCTCTCTCTCTCCAGGTAGCGACCATATCATGCCTTAATCAAGATAATAATATGGGTGTATTGACCGAACCCGCATGTTATACTGTGCTGGGGAACGTTGGTTCCGTTCTTTCTTATAAAAGTTATAAGACTGAACAGGATATAGGGGAATACCAGGATTCCCATGCCACCCGAATGAAGAAGGTACATGTTGATGCATTTTCTTCGGGTGTGTTCGTTACAGAGAACTGTTTCTCCATTTGCTTTACGTCCTGGGTATTAGATACCGGGTCAGGATCCCATATATGTAATCAGTTACATGGGCTTAGGAAAGGTAGAGAACATGGAGAAGGTGATAAAGACATAAAGGTTGGAAATGGTGCAATTGTTGCAGCTAAAACCGTCGGGGAATATCACCTTGTATTGCCAACTGGTAATACATTGATTCTGAACGAATGCTATTACATGCCGAACCTGATATGCAACATTATATCAGTTTCTTTGTTGAGTAAAGAGGGATATAATTTTGTATTACAGGATAATGTTATGAACATTTTACTAAACCAAAAGTTGGTTGGATCAGGCACGATGTGCAATGGCATTTATGTTCTAAATCAGTCAACAGTTCTGAGCATAACAAACACACACAAGAGGAAGAGTTCAGAAATGAACGAATTCTTCTTGTGTCATTGTAGACTTGGTCACATCAATGCGACACGACTAGCTATGTTGCATAAGGATGGATATTTGAATCCGTTTGAATTTTCATCTTATGACACTTGCCAGTCATGTCTCAAAGGCAAGATGACCAAAACTCCGTTTACGGGACACAGAGAAAGGGTTACAGAACTCTTGGAACTGGTACATAGTGATGTATGCGGCCCCAAGTCTACACATGCCAGGAATGGTTCTTCGTACTTCATTACATTCACTGACGATCTCTCTAGGTTCGGATATGTGTTCCTGATGAAACACAAATCAGAAGCTTTTGAGAAATTTAGAGAATATAAACAAGAAGTCGAGAACCAAACCGGGAAAAGTATTAAAATCCTTCGATCTGATCGAGGAGGTGAATACTTGAGCAATGAATTCCTGGACTTCCTAAAAGAGAATGGGATTCTCTCTCAGCTGACTCCTCCATATACACCATAGCACAACGGTGTATCTGAATGGAGGAACCGCACCCTATTAGATATGGTGCGCTCTATGATGAGCACAGATGAGTTACCTATTTCCTTCTAGGGGTATGCGCTGGAGACATCAGCATACCTATTGAATCAAGTTCCATCTAAATTTGTACCTACCACACCATATGAGATATGGAGTGGGAAGAGACCATGTATTAAACGAGTTAAGATATGGGGTTGTCCGGCCTATGTCAAAAGGCAAAATCCGGACAAACTCGAGGCACGATCAGTTTTATGCAAGTTTGTGTGATATCCCAAACATTCATATGGATATCTTTTCTACCATACTGAGGAACAAAAAGTGTTTGTTTCTCGACATGCCACCTTTTTAGAAAAGGAATTTCTTGCAAAAGAAATTAGTGGCGACGGGGTAGAACTGGAAGAAATTCCGGCTACACAAACTCAAACTGAAGATTTAGTGGAACCGGAGGATTCGGTAGTTCCCAACGAACCTCAGCCTCTCCGCCGATCTAGTAGGGTTCCTCACCCACCTGAGAGATACTACGGTTTTCTCATGGATGGTGGGAGCGAGGATTGCATCATGGTTGATGATGACCCGACTAGCTTCGAGCAGGCCATCATGAGTGCGGACTCAGTAAAATAGCTGGATGCAATGCGGTCCGAGATGGAATCCATGTACACCAACAAATCCGAGATCGGACTCAGTAAATTTAGAAGAGTGCGTGTACATGACTCAGCCAGAGGGCTTCGTAGATAGTGGGAGCAGCGGGAAGGTGTGCAAGCTGCTTAAATCCATTTATGGATTAAAGCAAGCATCGCGGAGTTGGAACATCTGCTTTGATGTCGTTATAAAAGAGTTTGATTTCGTCAAAAACGTAGATGAACCTTGTGTTGGAGATAGTGCCCTCATAGTCAATTATTGGATCGCAGGTACGTGATTGCAATGATTGCGGAGGACCTATACCGGTAGAGCAGTCTTACTCGAGATGATAGTATGCTATCTGGTTTGCCTTTATCAGTCGTGTTCATGTTCAGGTGACTGATTGCATGTTACACTTTGATAGAGCCCTTAGGATCTTGCTTTACTACCAACAGTACGATGGCGATCATATACGTGAGAGTTGGGTAGTTTATATGCATATCCTTAATTGTGGTCCCTAGTCGTGGGAGTTTCGAGACAGGGCATCGATACTCCGGAGTAGACTAGTGTGTACAGTCGAGACCCCGAAGAGGGGCGGTGGCCGGTCTCACAAGCCACTGGTGTCAGTTGGATCACCTAAGATGTATACAGGTGCTCATTGGGTTATGAGTACACCGGACAGGACTCGCCGGGAATCTGCTAGTTAGTATTATATCTATCGTCAGATAGCAGTTTCCTGGTGACATGTGTACAGGTTAGTTCATCGACCTGAGGTCGTCATTTGTCTCGTGTGAGTTCCCACTGTGCTTTGATTTCTACCCTACCACGGCTTAAAGGAGTCGTGCAAACAGGTAGCTTTTAGGTACAGTCCCGAGCCATATGGAGGCACGTGAGCGGATCGGCAGGGGATTCGTCTCTCCCGGTATTGGGGGCGAGATCGTGCTGTGTCTAGGAGAGCCATTACGCAAAGCCCTCAGCCGAGGCAGGAGATTTACTAGGTATTCCAGTAGTATCTCAGGGCGTTCTGGGCTACACTCCGACACGACTTATACTGCTAATGGGGGTCTGACGTTACTAGCCCCCTAGGCGGATATGCGATACTCATTGACGAACGGACCGGACTGTATATACATTGTCACTGTTAGGCTCAGTAGGGTTTTCGGAGGAGTTCGCTCATCGGTCTCCCTTGAGTTCGCTCCTCGGCCACCCTTGAGGTCAGTCCATGGGCAGCCGTTATGCATAGCTAGTGCCGCTGACGGTTTGTGGTTAAACCCACTGCCAGGGTACTGACGAGTCATTAGAGTCCCCCACAGACAGTTTCCCAAGTTCGGGCGAAACGTTGTAGAGGCCGTATGGTTTTATGGCAGGGTTCGGAAAATGCACGTGCGTTTACGCACGTGTCGATTTTTGGACAGTTGATACTGGTCGGCTTTGGTTTAAGCCGGATCCGAGTATTATATTGAGTAGGTATAATATCTTTGTCTCAGTTGCATTTGTATTCGGTCGTAATACAAATGCGGGTATATTTATACAGTTTCGGGGTTGTCCTGAAATTCGTTTCAGGATCACTTTTGGAAGTTGCCAGTTTCCAGTTTTCTATCAGCCGTCTTTTAACATTCTGTTAAAGACGGATTTATCTTTTCTTCAGATATGATGAGTCATGCTTCTAGAAGCTTCTAGAAGGTTCTAGATGAGGTGACTAGGATTAATTGGTGTTAAGTTTTCATTGGTTGCATTAATGGTGTCATTAATGCAAAGATGACTAGGTTTGTTCTTATTGGTTCAATTTAATGATTCATTCTTTCTTAATGGTTATGATAACTATCAAGGTTTATGGTCACCACTTGAACCCTCCTACACTCACCTCCCTCCTTTGATATATATATAGCCTCCTCTCTCTCTCTCATTCACTACTTGATTTCAAGAGAGAAAAGATTATGAAAGTATTCGGGGTATATGGAATTTTACAGTTCATTTCATTCCATCACCCGATTTCCACGGCAACTTCATTAACCGATCGTCCACGGATTTGGACGAAGTGAGACAAAGTCATCTACTCATTCTCTACATCAATCTTGGTCGTCTCTTTTAGCAAACTTGACGATCGAGTTGCCTCGAGTCAGAGGCGGGAGCCCGTTTAAAGAACCGATCATGTGGTGCCACTTCGACGAGGAGATCGGAGATCGACGAGATCGGAGCAGCCGCAACGGAGCGTGGGATGATGGTTGAAGAACGAAGGACTCGGATCGTTCGGTATAACATTCCTACACTCTTTACAGTTAGTTAGTTTAGCAATAATGGCAGATCCGGGTTAAAGTATACGATAGCGCCAGTTTAAAAGTTTTTGTTCCGCATTTGGCGTCTGTAGACTGCCGGGGCGCTAACGTAGACTTACAGTGGTATCAGAGCCTCACCATTTTGCTATACTAACTTGTGCTAACGCGTTTAAAACATCGATCCGACCGGAAATCAAAAATTCGCAAAAATCGCAATTTCTTATCCCGACAGTTTCTGTTAATTTTAAACGGTCTCAAAATTTATTTCTGGATGTCTTAAAAATCTGTGCAGGGAATTTTAAGAGCTACGACAAAAGTTGGGATCGTGATCCCTCCAAGTTGCCGCGGATGTGCGGCCAAACCCAGGGTTTGGCCGCGCATCCGCGGCCACGTGGGGAGCACGTGCTCCCAAATTTTCTCAGTAGGCTCTGTGATGGATTTTGGGGTTTTTGGCATATAAAGTTTTGGCCCAGTTTTTGTTACTGTTCACCAGTAAGCAGTGGGGCCCACTTTTTGATATTTGGTCTTTGGTCGATCGTAATTTAAACACGTTAGTTTACAGTGCTTACATTATATCTCCGACCGGGAATGTCATTTGATCGGTAAACCGCGTTTGATTGCTATAGTTCTTTTAGACGGGTTTGCGAACGTGACATTCGCGTTGATGTTCTGTGTTGTGCTGTAATGTTGCGGATTTGTCGTGGTGGATAGCAGTGTGCAATGGTAGTACAGTTTGAGTTTATTTGTACATTTGATATTGCGGGGCGAGCATCCAACTTGTGGACTGCCGTCACTGCCTGTTGTATAATATTCTTTTGGGGCACGACCAGGTTGCGGTCGATGTACCTGTTGTACTATTTTTCATTACTGTACTAGGTTTTGCTCCGAGACGAAGTGCACGGATAGCCGGGTTCGGGAAAGCAACGGGTCCGCATCTCATGGCTTTGAGAGGCAGAGGGGCCCCACTTCAGAATTGGCAGACTATTCGCCGCACTCGTAGGGGGTACAGGTTGACCCAAGGAGGGGTGCTCAAATTACCGGATTCCGTGAAGTGCCGGGTGTTCCATTCACTATGCTGTGGGGACTGCCTCGCTTCAGGTTTTGGCGGGTAACTTGCCGCACCCGTAGGGGTCTAGGTTTCATTGCACAGGCTATCCACACGACAGGGGAACGTCGAGTTTCAGCAGCGGCTCTGTGAAACTCGGGGATCCCAGATATCTGTATTGTTCTGTGATGCTTATTACTTTTCTGTAATGTTGCATATTATCACGCCTGGAGCGATTATGTATATTGGTTTATATACTATTAGATGTTGTATATGTTTTACACCCGCGCTAGTCCAGTCCCCGCTCTGTCGTTAGTTAAGTAACCTAACGGGTGATGACGGGACCCAGAGACGAATGCGGATGGCATATACGTACATTTTATTTTCGTTCTTTTCTGGTGTGATTGATTGATGGGACTGCGTTGATTCTGATCAATGCAAAGTAAAACAAACCTGTTTGAGTTGTTGGAACAATTTTAAAAGGTGTTATTGCAAAGGCGTTTTCTTTTGTTATGCATAGCGGTATTCAGTGGAATATCCTGCACCTCATTCGACGGGGCAAGGGCCGATATCCCTTCACCGGGACTGACCCCTTGGACAGAAGTTTGCGTCAGAGTAATAACTTCACTGTAGTCGATTACAAGTTGCTTTGCATAGCGGTATTCAGTGGAATATCCTGCACCTCATTCCACGAGGAAAGAGCCGAGATCCCTTTACCGGGAGTGACCTCTTTAGCAAAAGGTTTTCGCCACTATATTTAAAAAAAAAAGCTATCAGGTTCCTTCAGCGATATCAAGTTCACTACGTTAAAGGTTTTTCGCCAAAAACCAGCCGTAGCCCTCCGTCGTTTCTTATGGATGGTCAGTAGTATTCAAGCCATGTTTGTTGGCATACGTCAAGGCATTGTGTTTGGTAGCTGCTGGGTATTCATTTGTTGCATAGATAGATGAGTTGGTTTGGGACAGTCGTATTACCTTGTTGGCATACGTCAAGGGTATGTACGGGTGGGTTCAAATTGACAAGATAGTGACGGGCAGAACTTGACATGTGACTTATGATTTGTTGGCATACGTCAAGGTCATAAGAGCATGGGGCAAGAAAATGATATCGGGAGTTTCTAAAGAAACTGAAACTTGCCAAGTATGCGCATACCTTCTGGAGTATGAATAACGTGGATGCATTCCATCACGTTAACATGCGATGAGAGTTGGATCCTGATTCCCACTGATGAGTTGGTTTACTCTTCGGGTGATCCCGATTGATTCTTCTTTAGGTTTGGAGGAGAATTTGACAGGACAGTGGGAGGTTTCCGGATTAGATAAAGTGATGACCATTCTGATCTAGGATAGAGTGCACGCAGAGTGTTTCTTTTCTCTCTCTCTCTTTGGCAACGACCTTTGACCGACCCTAGACTATGATTCAGTGACCAGGTTGACCGAACCTTCTTGAAATACTGGCTTTTGGATTGTCTGAGTTGCATAAGTCCTTGCCACTCCTTCTTTTACCCTTTGAATTTCTCAGAACACCCGTATTACTACGGATATCCACTTCCATTGGATAGATCCATCGTATGGTTATATACGAACTCGAAGGGACTTCTTCGGGGATGGATCAAGGTTCAGGAGAAATAGAATTGGTTTATTCAGTTGTCTTTTATTATCACCTTCTCTCAGGTTGCGAGAGCTCCTTGGTTTAGGAGAGTACACCTATTACGCCTATTGGATAGTCTTATTCCAAACCATAGGCTGGTGCCGAAAGGTAGGGAATGAAGAAAACCAATTAGCCTAAGTAGGGTGTGCAGAAGGTAATATGTAAAGACAAAATAAAGGGATTAGAAAGAGGGCAAAGTAAAATGCGACTGATATCATTCACGACCAAAACCGCGTACTTCATCGCCGCTCCTATTTCACCTTTAAAAAGAATAAGGTATTATTCAGTTGTCTTTTATCGTCACCTTCTCTCAGTTGCGAGTACTCCTTGGTTTAGGAGGGTACACCTATTATGCTTACTGGATAGTCTTCTTCCAAACCATAGGCTGGTGCCGAACGGTAGGGAAGGAAGAAAACCAGTTAGCCTAACGATGGTGTACAGAAGGTAACGACTAAAGACAAATAAAGGGATTTGGAGAGATGGCAATAAAATATACGGTTGAAGTCATGAATTGGATTATGGAAGAGGCATTGCTATGAATACCAGGATACCCCTACGAAACATTTTCATGTTTCAGTGCATTGTTAAAGGAAAAACTGTTTTCCCGATTAGACACTTACTCCAAGGGTATGTATTTACCAGGTTTCATTCTCATATCTGTATGGTTTTACAGATGATGAGTGGGAGTAAGATATTGGGAATTAGGTGATCATCCTCATTATATCGGAATTCGTTGTAATTGGTGATATTTGAGGAAATCGCCAGGGTACAGTTTTCTACCTACGACGCACAGGTTTTGAGTTGTTTAACTCAGCGGACTTATACAGAGTATTGTATGTTGTCCAAGTGTCCATCAGGACAAAGGGGTAGGTCCTCGTACTATGTTCTGTTTACTTATAACTTCTCTAGTATTTAGACGAATGTTTCGTAGAAATACAAGGTCTAAGTTTTGAGAAGTTGTGGGTATAAGAATAAAGTAGAGAACCAGGTATCACAAGTATCGGGATTCTTCAAAGAGATAGAAGATGTAGATTCTTGTGAATGGTATTCAGATGATAGTGATGGTTTTGAGAAACGTATTTCTCTTTCAGGTTACTCATAATTGGATGGATTCCTAAGTTGAGTAATGCTGATTAGCCTCTTTTCCATTAAGTTGATATGCACTGGAGACAGATGCATGGATTTGAATATGGTTCCAAATTAAATTAGTGCCAAAGTTTCTATATTGGATATAGAATAGTTCGTACCTTAAAAGAAATTAAGGTACGGGGAGTTGTCCAGCTTATGATTAAAACCAGACACTGGATAACTCAGGGCACGTTTCTGTAATGGCTGTTTGTGGGTTGACCCTGGCTATGACGAGGGTTGATATTCTACCATTTGGAAGATCAATAGTGATATTGTTCTTGACTCGCCACAGTTTTAGTAAAAATGGATCCTTTTCAGAAAACAGTAGTGGGAGTATGGTAGAACTGGAAGTGATTCCAGAATCGCGAACGATTACGGAAAATTTAATAGGACCTATACATTCAATCAGGTTTGACATTCCAATAGCCACTCCGCAGGTATGGTAGGTAACCTCAGACACCCGAGAGGTACTTCGGTAGGCTCAAGGACGGTGACAGGGAGGTTCTTATCTACCAAGCCTTGACACTACTGTTGTTCCAGGATATGAGACCCGGTAGGAGGGTTGTCGTAGTCAGTGGGAGCAGCGGAAGCATAGTGAGCAAGATGCTTATATCTAGACTTGAGCAGTTATAGCGGAGATAGATCATCTAATTTTGATGTGACAGTCATGGGTTTGACTTCAATCAGAATAGTGGATGGATCAGTTAAGAAGGTAGTAGGGTGTGATGTCATTGTATCTGGATGACATACACAGAGTAGGAAGTACAATTCCTATACTACGATCGGTTGGACTGTGGTCGTCACACAGTTGTTTCTCCAGACAGGATATGGATATAATATTTGACATTTTGGTTTCTAGATCTATGGTTTTAGATCTGGATTTGGGTAGTTTCCCAATGTGGGTACTTTGACAGATATTCTAATGGTTTTTTGGAATAGATGACTCCTAGCATGGTGGTGTACCTGCAGGTGATGGAGTCACCCTCTCTAAAGGTGTCGTATAGACTAAAGAGGAGAGGGATGTGCATGATTGGCAGATCACTTGCTTAGGCAATTGAGTCAATCATGAGATGTCAAGTACCACACCAAATGTTAGTTTTGCACTAGATGCAATAAGTTTGTATTAATCCAATCCTGGAGAAACATAAGGAAGCAGTTTTAGAACATTGGTACATGTTCTATGGATTTGATAACGGCAGCCTCTTTCGGGAGACGGTTATCATTCCAGGCTTCAAAGGTGACATGGATGACAGAGTGATTGTCAGAGTTATAGTTTTTCCCTCTGACGAGGGACAGTATTATGGACAGGTGGTTCCAGAGGATACTGTGGGTGGCATGGTGCCCGATACTGATTAGGTTCAGTGATCGATTCAGTCTAAGAAGTTTGGATATGGAGTTCATTTATGAACTAAGGTCCCATCAGATATCCAGACATATTCTAAGACAGGTACTACTCAATTCAGGAGATGGCTTTCTCCGCGAACTTGAGATTAAGAGAGATACAGAAAGAAACTTCTAGGCGGATCCACTCACCGAGGCTATTTCTCGAACACAATAGTTTTTCAAACGGGCTTTGTG
This sequence comes from Agapanthus africanus, assembly GCA_030015575.1. Taxonomy (NCBI): domain Eukaryota; kingdom Viridiplantae; phylum Streptophyta; class Magnoliopsida; order Asparagales; family Amaryllidaceae; genus Agapanthus; species Agapanthus africanus. The sequence continues at coordinate 173,902,773 of JASDDO010000004.1, read as the reverse complement.
AAACTGATTAGTAGAGGAGTTGGATGTTCGGTTTCACACGGGCTGTGAGTAGTTGACATCGCAATATTAGCCTTGAGTGCAAGTGGGAGATTGTTGGAGATAGTGCCCTCATAGTCAATTATTGGATCGCAGGTACGTGATTGCAATGATTGCGGAGGACCTATACCGGTAGAGCAGTCTTACTCGAGATGATAGTATGCTATCTGGTTTGCCTTTATCAGTCGTGTTCATGTTCAGGTGACTGATTGCATGTTACACTTTGATAGAGCCCTTAGGATCTTGCTTTACTACCAACAGTACGATGGCGATCATATACGTGAGAGTTGGGTAGTTTATATGCATATCCTTAATTGTGGTCCCTAGTCGTGGGAGTTTCGAGACAGGGCATCGATACTCCGGAGTAGACTAGTGTGTACAGTCGAGACCCCGACGAGGGGCGGTGGCCGGTCTCATAAGCCACTGGTTTCAGTTGGATCACCTAAGATGTATACAGGTGCTCATTGGATTATGAGTACACCGGACAGGACTCGCCGGGAATCTGCTAGTTAGTATTATATCTATCGTCAGATAGCAGTTCCCTGGTGACATGTGTACAGGTTAGTTCATCGACCTGAGGTCGTCATTTGTCTCGTGTGAGTTCCCACTGTGCTTTGATTTCTACCCTACCACGGCTTAAAGGAGTCGTGCAAACAGGTAGCTTTTGGGTACAGTCCCGAGCCATATGGAGGCACGTGAGCGGATCGGCAGGGGATTCGTCTCTCCCGGTATTGGGGGCGAGATCGTGCTGTGTCTAGGAGAGCCATTACGGAAAGCCCTCGGCCGAGGCAGGAGATTTACTGGTAGGTATTCCAGTAGTATCTCAGGGCGTTCTGGGCTACACTCCGACACGACTTATACTGCTAATGGGGGTCTGACGTTACTAGCCCCCTAGGCGGATATGCGATACTCATTGACGAACGGACCGGACTGTATATACATTGTCACTGTTAGGCTCAGTAGGGTTTTCGGAGGAGTTCGCTCATCGGTCTCCCTTGAGTTCGCTCCTCGGCCACCCTTGAGGTCAGTCCATGGGCAGCCGTTATGCATAGCTAGTGCCGCTGACGGTTTGTGGTTAAACCCACTGCCAGGGTACTTACGAGTCATTAGAGTCCCCCACAGACAGTTTCCCAAGTTCGGGCGAAACGTTGTAGAGGCCGTATGGTTTTATGGCAGGGTTCGGAAAATGCACGTGCGTTTACGCACGTGTCGATTTTTGGACAGTTGATACTGGTCGGCTTTGGTTTAAGCCGGATCCGAGTATTATATTGAGTAGGTATAATATCTTTGTCTCAGTTGCATTTGTATTCGGTCGTAATACAAATGCGGGTATATTTATACAGTTTCGGGGTTGTCCTGAAATTCGTTTCAGGATCACTTTTGGAAGTTGGCAGTTTCCAGTTTTCTATCAGCCGTCTTTTAACATTCTGTTAAAGACGGATTTATCTTTTCTTCAGATATGATGAGTCATGCTTCTAGAAGCTTCTAGAAGGTTCTAGATGAGGTGACTAGGATTAATTGGTGTTAAGTTTTCATTGGTTGCATTAATGGTGTCATTAATGCAAAGATGACTAGGTTTGTTCTTATTGGTTCAATTTAATGATTCATTCTTTCTTAATGGTTATGATAACTATCAAGGTTTATGGTCACCACTTGAACCCTCCTACACTCACCTCCCTCCTTTGATATATATATAGCCTCCTCTCTCTCTCTCATTCACTACTTGATTTCAAGAGAGTAAAGATTATGAAAGTATTCGGGGTGTATGGAATTTTACAGTTCATTTCATTCCATCACCCGATTTCCACGGCAACTTCATTAACCGATCGTCCACGGATTTGGACGAAGTGAGACAAAGTCATCTACTCATTCTCTACATCAATCTTGGTCGTCTCTTTTAGCAAACTTGACGATCGAGTTGCCTCGAGTCAGAGGCGGGAGCCCGTTTAAAGAACCGATCATGTGCTGCCACTTCGACGAGGAGATCGGAGATCGACGAGATCGGAGCAGCCGCAACGGAGCGTGGGATGATGTTTGAAGAACGAAGGACTCGGATCGTTCGGTATAACATTCCTACACTCTTTACAGTTAGTTAGTTTAGCAATAATGGCAGATCCGGGTTAAAGTATACGATAGCGCCAGTTTAAAAGTTTTTGTTCCGCATTTGGCGTCTGTAGACTGCCGGGGCGCTAACGTAGACTTACACCTTGTATCTACAAGAAGGTGGCAGAGGGTAAGGTTGTCTTCCTCGTATTGTACGTGGACGACATACTCTTGATAGAAAATGATATTCCTATGCTGCAATCGGTCAAGCTCTTCTTATCACAAAGATTCTCAATGAAAGATCTAGGTGAAGCCTCCTGCATACTGGGAATTATGATCTATAGAGATAGATCTAAAAGGATATTGGGATTGTCCCAATCCAGGTACATTGACACCATACTAAAGAGGTATAGTATGGAAGAGTCCAAACGTGGGTTTTTACCCACGATCTCAGGGCTCACTCTCTCCAAAAAGATGTCTCCCAAGACTGATTTGGAGAGAGCTCGCATGCAAGGGATACCCTATGCTTCGGCTGTAGGCTCTATCATGTACGCGATGCTATGTACTAGACCCGATGTAGCATACTCACTAAGTGTAGTGAGTAGGTATCAAGCTGATCCTGGAGAGAGTCACTGGACAGCTGTGAAGAGCATTCTCAAGTACTTGCGAAGGACTAAAGAGATGCTCTTGGTGTATGGTAACGGAGAACTCCAAGTGGAGTCCTTTACCGATTTGAGCTTCCAGAGTGATAAGGACGACTCTAAGTCGCAGTCGGGATTTGTCTTTACCCTTTACGGAAGGGCGGTTAGCTGGAAGAGTTCCAAGCAGGAAACCGTGGCAGACTCGACGATGGAGGCTGAATACATTGCTGCCAACGATGCTGCCAAAGAGGTTGTCTGGATCAAGAAGTTCATTACTGAACTTGGTGTGGTTCCATCCATTGAGCATCCAATACCTTTGTATTGCGATAACAATGGAGCGGTGGCTTTGGCCAAGGAACCCAGGTCCCATCAGCGATCCAGGCATATTCTGAGGCGGTATCACATGATCCGGGAGATAGTAGATCGCCGGAAGATCGAGGTCAGGAGGGTTGACACGAAGAACAACACAGAAGATCCACTCACGAAGGCCATTCTCCAGATACAGTTTGAGAGACTCTTCGGGATGCTTGGTATGCGATACTACAGCAGCTGGACCTAGTGCAAGTGGGAGATTGTTAGTTGTATGTATGCCCTAGAGGCCAGTATTGTACAGATGATGTATATTATATTGGATGCTTGGACATATATCGAGAGAGGACTTTCTTGCTCGATATGATAGTATGCTATCTGGTTGCTATTTATCTTAACATGTATACTTGTCTCTTTATACTGTCTTATAGTTACATGTTGGTAAAGCCCTTAGGATGTGTACTTGACTACCTGGACTATGATGTGGATCATACTAGTGGGGACATGGTAGTCCATAAGTACATCCTTCAAGGTCCCTAGTCGTGGGTGTATCAAGACGGGGCATCGATATACCAGTGTAGACTAGCGTATACGCTTCTCGACCCATGAGATGGGCGATGGATGATCCCATATCCATTGGTGTTTGACATCTGAGATGGTATACGGGTGCTCAGTGGAGACTGGGTACACTGGACGGACTCGCCGAGAACTCCCAGATGGTATTATACCTTACGTCAGATGGCAGTTCTCTGGTGACACTTGTGCAGGTTAGTCTGTAGACCCGAGATCGTCATAGAGTCTTGTGTGATTCCTACTGTGCTTTGATTTCCACCTTACCACGTCCATGAGGGCGTGCAAAACGGTGGTTTTTGGGTACAGTCCTGAGTCACATGGAGGCAATGAGCGATAGGAGGGGTTTCGTCTCTTCCGGTATTGGGGGTTGATGTTGCGCTGTGCTCGATTGGCCGTAACAGGGAAGTCCCTGGCCATGGATGATTTAGAGATTTACTGGTAAGTGTTACCAGTAGTTTCTCGACCCGTTATGAGCCTCACATCGGTACGACTTATCGGTTATTACGGTCTGACGTTTACCACCCCTAGACTTGATATGCGACATATTAGACGAGGAGACCGGACTGTACGGGAAGTGTTACCGGCAGGCTTTTACAGGAGTTGGAGCGGGCTTGCTTGCTGATCTTCTGATCGCTCAATACCCGGGTAGCCGTTACGTCCATCTAGTACCGCTGACGGCTTGTGGGTGCTTGATGTGATCATCACCTACTGCCGGCGTATTGACGAGTCTTTAGAGTCCTACACAGAGGTTTTACTGGCTCAGGAAAAACGAAATAGGAGCGCATATGTGATATGTGCGAGACCGAGAATAATGCGTGTATGTGATACCGTATTCTATTCTCGCGACTTTTTGTATCGGTCGGTTATATATGATATAGCCGGGTTATCGAATCAAGTGTTGATTCGATAAGTCGATACATTGGATGTTAGTGGGTTATATGTGATATAACCGGATTATTAAGTCAAGTGTTGATTTAATAATTTATTGTATAATTGTATATTTGATATACTAGTTTGCATTAACTAACACTTGTTCACTTTAGGGTTTTTCTCACATGAGCACAACTTTAATGTATATATGATATATATTAAAAATGTGTTTTCTTATTGTATCATGGTTGATGATACACATGACTTGGGTGTATGAGACTTACACCATGCTATATATTTATGTTGGATTTTAATATTCAAAGTAATTACAAAATTAGTAGAGGATTAGCTAAATGCATGAAGCTTGTGGAAGCTTGTGGATGCATCGACTAATTCCACTAAATTTGTTTTTACTATGGATATTTCTTAACCCAACCATAACTATTAGCCATGGTTATGTCTCTACATGAGTTAGTATATGATACTCACTCACCATGGTTAGCTTTCTCACTTGATCATTATCCTCATCTCTTTCTTTTGGTTCATCTTCATCTTCATTTTGTGAAAAAGGAAAAGCTTGCTAGGGTTTGATCCAAAGTGAGAAAGATTGTAAGAAATAAAATTCTAAAGAGAACCCACTTCCTATTTCTCCATCCTCTACTAGACTAGCACTTTAGTTTAGGGTGTTTGCTTCACTAATTCTCAAGTTAGTGAAGTAGAAGCTTGAGTTGGCATCCCCTCGACGTAGATCATCTTCGGCCTCGAAGACTTCAAGAAAGGACGCGTCTTTCCCCTTGTGAAGCCATGCAAGGGTCCGGGAGAACCACGATCGCAGTGAAGGGACTTCAACAAGGAGCTATAGAAGTGAAGGACCGATCTACAAAGGTTGTATTTCGTATTCACTTAGTTGTAAACGTAGTTTACTTGCATTTGAAACCCTAATTTTCTAGCAACGATCTTGTTTAGGGTTATTCGGCACGGCTAAAATTTTAAACGGGCATGTTTGATGCTTCCTTAACCCTTGTTAGAGTGCCTAGTAACCCTACAATTAGGTCATCAAAGATATTGGTCATTGCCCTTTGGTATGTAGCACCTGCGTTCTTCAGTCCGAACGGCATCACCTTGTAGCAGTATATTCCGATCGGGGTTCGAAATGCTGTATGCTTCTCGTCCTCAGGCAACATTTTTATCTGATTGTACCCAGACGAGCCATCCATAAAGGTGAACAACTCGTAATTTGAGGTGTCATCGACCATCATTTCCATAACCGGTAGCGGGAAGTCGTCTTTAGGACATGCCTTGTTAAGGTCCCTAAAATCGACACAAACTCGGATCTGCCCATGTTTCTTCTTCGCTGGGACTATGCATGCGATCCAGTCCGCATATTTCTCTTCCCTGATGAAGCCGGCATCGATGAGTTTCTTGGTTTCCTCGATGACCTTTTCTTCCAGTTCCCTTCTCATTCTTCGAGGAGATTGTTTGACTGGCTTAGCACTAGGAGATATAGCCATCTTATGCACGGCCACTTCAGGGGAAAGGCCAGGCATTTCTTTGTACGTCCACGCGAAGCAGTCGGTGAACTCATACAGCAGGGCAATTATCTACTCCTTCGTTTCTTCTGATAGGAGCGAGCTGATGTAGGTCGGCCTTGGAGTATCAGGCGTTCCCAAATCGATCTCGGTTAGCTCATCGAAGGTTGCTTGTTCGCCATCTTCGAGCTCTTGAGAGGTTTCTTCTGGCTCGGTTAGCTCATCTTCATCATTTAACTCTTCACCGGCTTCACCAATATGGATCATGTAGCATACTTTGGAATCAGGTTGAGTGAAACCCATTCCCCGTCTATCTGGAATTCGTCCATTGACAATTACTCGGACCTGAGGCGGATGCCATAGCCTTTCATAAAACTTTGCTTCGGAGTCCGTTTGATATAACCGACATCCGCACTTTTTAAAATATTCCCTCATCTCTGGCGCATAATATCTGGAATTGAGGACGGCCCTTTTGCCTCTCTCGTATGGAAGGCACGCGACAGATAAATCATCCGGGTGCACAACAGGATTTGACCCATAAAACATGATGCCCTTTTGTCCACTTTTCCTTCCGGGAACGTAGAAAGTTTTCAGCTGGTTCACGGTGGAGACTGACAATGCATCGAGCTCTTTGCACATCTGCTCTGGCACCCTTGTGACGGCTAGGGACCCTTCTGCAACTTCGAAGGTCTCTCGTAGTTTTGCTCGTTGCATGGGGGCCCAGTCTGCACAGCTGTTGCAAGGCGGGTCCTCTTCCTCCGACTCTTCAGTGTCGCTGCCTAAACGAGGGCGGATTTTTCTGTCGGATGAGCCTTCTATATCAGATTCGTCCGTATCGCTACCGAAATGAGGGCGAGTTTTACGGAAGGACGGACTTCCAGCGTCGGACCCATCAGTGTCACTGCCGAAACGCGGATGCACTTGGGGTTTTTTTCTTTTGAAAGTGACTGCCGGCTCAGATTTTCCTTTGAGTTTTCGGGCCGCTCTCTCCTCGGTCAGTTGTGGCTTAACATTTTGGGGGTTCACAAAGTACCGAGAATCTTCATATCGGACTTCATGCACACCGAATGGCTGGATGTCTCCGTCAATGCGTCTTTCTTCGCCATTTTTAGTATACTTCATGCATTGATGGAGAGTTGACAGAACAATACCATAATCGTGGAGCCACGGCCGCCCCAAGAGAATTTTATAAGACGTGTCAGTATCGATCACGTATATCTTAGCTTCGGTTTGCAAATCCCCAAATTTGATTGGCAGAGCTATAGACCCCAGAACTTGCTGGTAGTTTTGATTGAAGCCTTGAATGACAATCCTTTCTCTTGACAGGTGTAGGACGTCCATTGACAAACTCTTCAGAGTCCGCAAGTTCATGATGTTCACTGAGGATCCAGGATCAATCAATATGCGATTAATCCGATCTCCGTCGCTATACTGGGTCACGTAAAGCGGCCGATTATGTTAAGCTATTCCCAGTAGCAGGTATTCATCCTTAAACGTGACCGCGGCGGTATGCAAGGTGTACTGGGCTTCTTTCATACTAATTTTCGCAAGGCAAGCTTGGTATCGCTTGGGGTTTTGTAAAGCGTGAATGAGAACACTTTAAGCTCTTTAGATAGAACAAGGGCATCGTAGATGCTCAGGAGAGACGGAAGCTTTCGGAGATGAGTCAAGACATTATAGTCCACCGAGGAAGGACTAGAATTTTCATGAGCCGGCACTTCGCCATCTTCTTCATTAGCGACTTGTTTTTCCTTCCCTTTTGGGGCGTTTCCTTGATTCGGCGGTAGAGCCCTGCCGCTTCTGAGCTAGATTTGGTTGGCCTTTGTGGCGAGCTCCTCGTCCTCTTCGGGAAAACAAAGCTCCTCCTCAGAGTCGCTGCCCAGATGGATGTCGTAGCAGGTCACTATAGGGATCTCTTCATTGGAGTCTTCTTCTACCTCCTCTAGAATCTCAGCCGCTTCTACAGGGAAGAACTCCTTCAATTGAATTAGAGTCATTTCCTTTTGTTCATATTCTTCGAGAGAATCGATATATTTTTGAATGGTCGATCTCCCTGCAGACTCCTTTTCGCGTCGAGCTGCACCTTTCTTCTTCTTAAGCTTTTTGGATTTTGAGCCTGATTGAGCCGAATTGGCAGCTGGAATGGTGGGCTTCTTCTGCCCTTCCCATTCTGTTGTGGGCTCTTTCCGAAGTAACTTTAGCGTCTTATTCGTCTTATTAGATATGTGCGTACTCCACGGAGGCTGCGGTGAGTAAGTTTCATTTCTCAGGGCAGCGGGTTCGGCTGTCTGCTCCCAGAAGGCTTCAGCTTCTATCTGTATAATGTTGGTGGTTGCAATTTGATTGTTCACCAATGTTTACCGCCGAAATACGCAACCGGGACTTTAGGAAGACTGGCCTGAATTTTGGGGGCAGATGCTATTTGGGTTTTTATCTGTCCACCTCTACGAAGATGCCAAGCTGATTTATAACACCGTGTATCGGAGGTCTGGACGGATGCGGCCGTTGTAGCAGACTTCGTCAGATTCCTCCTCGTTGTGAGGGGTTTTTGATTGTGGGGACGCTTTTCCCTGCAGGCGCAAGCCCGTGCAGTTAATTACGTTACCGCGTAGCGATAACCACTTTCTCCTGCTCCAGAAGGTCACTTCGTGTCGTGTTTGTTTGTTTTATTTTTTGGTTGCCCGTGGATTGTATACGGAGACTAATTTGTGTTGTCTCCCGTAGGGCGTGGATTAGTCCAAATCCGTATTTTCTTAGATTTGGGTTTGGTTTGATTTAAGGATCGTTAACCTTGTTTGAGATTAAGATCGACTTAAATATTTGTTAAGGATACGTTATTCCGATGTTGTACTAAGATCTACTTAACGAGGGTTCAGGATCATTTTTGACCCAACGAAAGAGCATTTAGGCTCTATCGTTTTAGTTTAAGGACGTTACGGTCCACAGCTAGTTTAAGGACGTTACGGTCCACAGCTAGTTTAAGGACATTACGGTCCAGAGTTAGTTTAAGGAGATTGCGGTCCATAGAATTGTTGGTCGTCGGGACCCGCCACCTCTCTGAAGACGTTGAAGAATTACAACGACATATATCAGAGGTGTGGGGAGATGTACCCTTAAACCAATGAATGTTCGTTGGGAGATCAATAATCGTGTTTGGGATTAAGACCACTTTTAGATGATTGCAAATAGTAGGGAAATTGATGTGTTAAAAATGCAATATTTTCAACTGATCAAATTCCCCCAAACTTAATTTTGGTCGTCTCGAGCAAACTTTTTTTATTAAAAAGATAAGGAGAAAATAAAAAAAAAGAAAAACTAACTAGCACACTTTCGTAGGCAACACGATTACACTGAGCACGTGCAACAAGCCTTTAAACCTCTAGGTGTCCCTAGTAGGAGGAGTGTTGTCTCCTGAGGGTTTTCAGCGGATTGCACCCACAAAATCCTATAATAAAAGGAAGACCGTGAACGTTACATGTAAAGATAAGAATTGTAAAAGAAAGACTTTGAAAATTAGAGTTTCCAACTAATACTAGCTTTTCAGTTGTCATGAGCCCTATCTTAATAGTCATGAAAAGATGTTAGAAATCACATCATCCCTCAATAAAATATCGTCTTTATTCTTCATTCCTATCTTTCTTCCAAACATCGATCATATAACCCTACGTGTGTGTAAAAGACATCCCTACACTCGGAGAATTTAATTCAAGCTATCATACTCTTGTCCATTGACCTCAGTACTTTTTAATCGATGAATATTTAGATGAGATTGCTCACACATTTTTCATGCGACCGTTAATACTTCTTGAGGTACTAACCGACCGATTACTCATGTGCTTGCTTATACGGTGTATAAGTATTTTCCTCGTCTTGCACCACCTAAGGCTTAGCAGTGACTCCCAGACCAGTTGGTCTAAGGCACTAGGTGATGAAGCACCCTCGCTATATTTTTTTATTGCTGCCTTGGTGATAACAAAACCAGTGTTCATTTTTCTTCTTCATTTTATATTTTCTTCATTTATTATTTCCTTCATACTTTGGCTTTTAGACAAGAGCATTTCAAGGTATCCTCTACTATCCCGAGTTTCAAGACGTGCGTAAGTGCGTATGGTAGGGTATCAATGTTCAAATGTTTGGCTTTCAGAATAGGAACTATTTTTCAGACTTATTTTTATCCTCAGATTAGTGACTTCTTTCATCTTACTAACCCTTGGGACAACGGCTTATAACTACTTATTACTAGTTTCGTTTAAGAAAACTTCTAATTTTCTTGGTTTTCTTAAACTTTTCCAATCTTTTGGATGTAATTTTTCACTATCTAATCTTTTATTATCTTATTTATGTACAAAAAAAAATTTATTGAATTTTTTTAAATTTTTATAGGTTTTATTTTGTTTTGTGCTTATGCAAGATATGATGCAAAGAATGCGCAAATAAGCACAAATCTCCCCAAAACTTGTTTTCAACAGTGTCCTCACTGTTGTCATCCGCTAAATCTCAAAAAACCTATAAGCCTGGGAGGAAATTTATTAATGGGGGCAATAAGTATGATTGTGAAAATCCTCCCCCAAATTTATTTTTGGCTCCAAATTTTGTGTAAATATTTTCTTTTCAAGAGCCAGATTATACTCCCCCCAAACTTGAGTTAAACAATGTTAAGCTTTGAAAATAATAAGAGGGGCTCAAAATTACTGGTTAATGCCAAGCTTTGCAAAGATCGAAAGTCAACACCAACCATTCGAAAATTTTATCCGTGTAGTGCACCGGTTGGTGGAAGAACAAGTTGAGAAGAGCCAGGAAGAACAAGGGAAAAGATAAGTGGTGTAAAAGAATGTGTTTGCGTCTCGTTTTGGAGAGACGACACAGTGATTGTGATGGATTACTCGCATCCTCTTTATAGCCAAAAAGAAGGGGTGGAGGTTCAATTTCTTTGCTTGGGAGATGATTCATCTCAACACCCGTATTTGCTAAAATTGAGAGTTCATCAGCGAAAATTTCCTCAAAAGTCTCATCAATACCCCGAAGAATAATGTCATCACAAAGCGCGGGGTGATCTTCAAACTCCAAAAACGGTTCATAATCAGTGTTAGCTGTTGACCCGGACAACTCGGTGGAAGAGTCCAATTGTGTATGATGTTAGTTATATGTATGCCCTATAGGCCATTACTGTACATTGGATGTATATTGTAGTGGATGCTGGGACATATATAGGGAGGACTTTCTTGCTCGACATGATAGTATGCTATCTGGTTACCCTTTACCTTAACGTGTACACTGATTGTCTCTCTGTTACATGTTGGTAAAGCCCTTAGGATGTGTACTTGACTACCTGGACTATGATGCGGATCATACTAGTGGGGACATGGTAGTCCATAAGTACATCCTTGAAAGTCCCTAGTCGTGGGTATATCGAGACGGGGCATTGATATACAAGAGTGGACTAGCGTGTACCTTCTCGACCCATACAGATGGGCGATGGATGATCCCATATCCATTGGTGTTTGACATCAGAGGAGATATACGGGTGCTCAGTAGAGACTGGGTACACTGGACGGACTCGCCGAGAACTCCCAGATGGTATTATACCTTACGTCAGATGGCAGTTCTCTGGTGACACTGGTACAGAGTAGTCTGTTGACCCGAGATCGTCATAGAGTCTTGTGTGGTTCCCACTGTGCTTTGATTTCCATCTTACCACGTCCAAGAGGGCGTGCAAAACGGTGGTTTTTGGGTACAGTTCCGAGTCACATGGAGGCAATGAGCGATAGGAGGGGATTCGTCTCTCCCGGTATAGGGAGTTGATGTTGCACTGTGTTCGATTGGCTATAACAGGAAGTCCCTGGCCAGGGCTGATCAGAGAATTGCTGGTAAGTGTTACCAGTAGTTTCTCGACCCGTTATGAGCCTCATATCGACACGACTTATCGAGATATTGGGGTCTAACGTTTACCACCCCTAGGCAAGATATGTGACATATCAGACGATCAGACCGGACTGTACGGTAGTGTTACTGGTTGGATTCACTGGAGTGTGAGTGGGCTTGCTCGTCGATCTTCTGATCGCTCAATACCCGGGTGGCCTTTACGTTTAGCAGACCGCTTGCGGCTTGTGGGTGTTTGATATGATCATCACCTGCTGCCGGCGTATTGACGAGTCTTTAGAGTCCTACACAGAGGTTTCCTGGCTCAAGCGAAACGAAATAGGAGCGCATATGAGATATGTGCGGGACCGAGAATAATGCATGTATGTGATACCGTATTTCATTCTCGCGATCAATGTGTCGAATGGTTGTATGCGATATAACCTAGTTATCGATTCAAGCGTTGATTCGATAAGCCGATACATTGTATACTAGTCGGTTGTGTGCGACATGACCGGATCATTGAATCAAGTGTTGATTTAATGATTTAATGCATAATTATATATTTGATATATTACTTTGCATTAACTAGTATTGGTTTACTTTAAATGGATTTTCTCACTTGGATGCACAAGTTGTATATGTGATATACTTTTTGTGCAAATGTTTGTATCATGTTTGATGATACATGTTAACTTGGTTAAATGTAAAGAATTAGACCATGGTTAAGATTATGATTAGGGTTTTCTTTTCTTTATTTATGTATTTATTCATTTTGGAAATTAAATGGAAAGGAGAAAAGAATGGTGGCTTCTTTTGTTGTTTAGTTAAAGCTTCATGAAGCTTTGACTTAGTCCACCATTCTTATCTCATCCTTAACCCTAACCATACCTTTCAACCATGATTAATTCTCTACACTAAACCATGGTTCTATGATGATAAGAATGGATTATTCTTTTCATTTTAGAATTAACATAATATAACATTTCTTCTTCTTCTTCCTTGAACTCAAGAAGAAAAAGCTTTCTTCATCAATGGTGAATTGAGCAAATGAGTGAGAAATCCAAAACTAAAGTCTACCCACTTCCTATTTCTTCATCCTCTACCTCTTGCCAAGTAGTAGAGTGTGTTTACTTCACAAGTTTCTTGACTTGGTGAAGTCGGAGCTTGATTTAGCGATGCCTCGACGTAGATCATCTTCGGCGTGGACATCGACGACCTAGCTCGCTTTTTCTCCGACGAAGCCGACTCTAGAGCCCGGATTTCTTTTGGACAGCGGAGACGACTTCTTTGCGGAGCTATGGAGGTGGAGCACCGGATCTACAAAGGTTGTATTTCCGATATCCCATTAGTTAAGTGTTAACTAGTTATCTTTTCGCCTAGAAATCTAGCAAACGATCCGTACATTAGGGTTTCTCGGCACCGATTTTTTTTTGAAATTGGCATGTTCGATACCTTGTGAGACCTCACTAGAGTGCCTAAGATCCCTACAGTGGTATCAGAGCCTAGCTAGAGCCTTAGGCGAAGTCCAGACAGAATATGAAACCCGAACGAACCCGAAACCCGTCTCAAAACATGCTCTCTGTCCTTTTTTCAAAAATTAGAATTTTTCCATATTAAAAATATTCAGTAAAATCAGCAGGAAATTCTAAGGGATTCTGCAAAATTCGTGTGCCTGATTCCATCAATGAGCCGCGTTTCCGCGGCACGAGTATGGCTCGTGCGGCGGAACCGCGGCCGTTTTGTCGTTTGTGGCATCCAAATTTGTACAGTAATCAATAATATGCAGTGCTGGTTTTCCTGGGTATTTTTGATATTTTTTCAAGAGTTGAATTTTCTGGAGTTGTTTTGGGGATTCGGTGTTTCGATCGGGGTATCAAATTTTGTCTATTTGGCTTTCCGGATAAATTTTAGAATATGTTAAAAAGTTCGACCGGACATAAATACCCAATTTTTCCCCTGTCGGGAAATTTCCAAGTGTTGGATTTTTCCGAAGTTTAACGACGTTCTAAGTAGTGCAAGTAATGCGATGGACCCTCTAGAAGACAACAAACCTTAACTCGATTATGTGACCGTCTTGAACTGCCCTTTGAACCTTCGGGTTTGGGGCAGTACGGCGTGCCACATGTGAGGCGTTGGCTTGACCCTTCTACGGCTGGACCGTTGGTACTGAGGCACGAACTGAATGTTGTTAGACTTATTTCATGTGTTGAGCTGTATCGGGAAAACTTGGGTGTTCGATTGTTCGATCGAAAAGTTTAGCATTTTCTGTTTATCCGGAATGTGATACAATAATTGGAATTCACAAATAGTTATGTGATAACTGAATGAATGTTATAAATCTAGCGGTTTAGTCTCACTTGATCGGTTGCCACGGAATTTTGATGTGATCAAAAGTCCGTCGCAATCACGTAGCATACACGGATACTCGCCGGGTAAACTTAATAGACAGCCTCACCACATAGCCCCGACCAAGTGACTGTAGGAGAACCCCGTCGCCGAAAGCATCCGTTTGGGTGCTCGCGGTAACGGTGTTCCGCCTTGGTGCACTTCGTCGACGGCGTCGGGGGTGCGGCCGCCTACTGAAGTTTGCGACGAGTATTCGATCAGGATGTCGGGAATCTTGTTGAATTGCCCGACTTAATATTGAAAAGAGTTTTCGATTTTGAGACTAAAATGCGGGGTTTATAATTGTTAGGCATGTGATGTCTAAGGAATTCATTTGATTAGGCATGCGATGTCTATGCAGATTGCGGATTCCAACTGTTGTAGTTTTACACTTTCTTTTCTGTGACCGTAAGTGTAATATGGTATATCACCGGTTTCGTTGCTATATGTCAACGACAATTGGGATGGACATATTTACTTACGTTGATGACATGTGATGTTATGTGTTGCTGGATATGTTATATTGGATCGTCGTGTTTGAATAGCCGGGGGTTTTTTATGTGAGATGAGTGTTTTTCATTTTCATTCATGTAAAAACTTGTATGTAATATTCTTTTATTGGGGCGCTTCCAGGTTGCGGAAGTAGTCACCTTTTGTATATTATTTACTTTTCCGCACTAGGATAGACCCAAGGAGGAGGGCACAAGTAACCGGGTTCTGGGGTCCAGTGGGAGACCAACTCGAGGTGTCGAGTCCGGGTCTCCTAACTCCAGAATTGGTAGGGTTGCTTGCCGCTCTCGTAGGGGTCTAGGGGTGTGGGTTTGGCTATTCATCGCGACCGTGGAATCCGTGTTTTGTACTGGCTCGTATTGAAAACACGGACGTCCTAGTATATCCAATATTTCATATGATTCTTCTGCTGCGATATCTGTGATGTGATCATGTGATGTTCTGTGATAGATACAGTATATAGTATATATGATATATTATATAGACGTTACTTATATTTTACACCCATGCTAGCCCTGCCCTGCTCTGCCGTTAGTTACCTAACCTAATGGTGCACGAGGGGACATCGAGGCGAATGCTAATGGCATAAGTGTACGTCGTATTTATCTGTGATGTTTAGGTAATTAAATGATGGGACTTCATTAGTGAGATTAATGAAATAAAAGAAACCTAAGATGTTGTAGAATCGAATTTCAAAATAAAACAGGTAGCTATAGTTCTTGCTTTGCACAGCGGTATATGTGATATATCCTGCACCTTATTCGATAGGGAAAGGACCGAGATCCCTTCACCGGGAGTGACTCCTTTAGCAATAACTGGCAGATGCTACACATTCGGTTTGTTTTTTGATTGCTTTTAAAGAGTTTTTGCTTTGCACAGTGATATATATGATATATCCCGCACCTCATTCGACGAGGAAAGGACCGACGATCCCTTCACCGGGAGTGACTCCTTTAGCAAAACTAGAAAAACCTCAAAAACACTCCATTTTAAAATCATTTGATTCTACAACGATATCAAGTTCATTACGCAATAGGTTTTCAGAAAAACCTGTCGTAGCCCTCCGTCATTTCAGATAAGTAGTAGTTAGTATTCGTGCTGCGTTTGTTGGCCTTTGTCAAGGCGCAGTGTGCGGTAGCTAATTGGTGCTTATCTGCTTATGCATATGATGCAGATTGGGTTAGGGTAGTCGTGCGACCTTGTTGGCCTTTGTCAAGGGCCGTGCGGGTGGGTTTAATTCAATCAGGAAATGACGGGTTGAACTTGACTAGCATCCTATGGTTTGTTGGCCTTTGTCAAGGTCATAGGAGGTTAGGGGCAAAATATTATCGGGAATTTCAAGTGTTGAAATTTGCAATGAGATTGCATACCTTCTATGAGATAGTTGGATCCCGATACCCGCTGCGAGTAAGTGTTACTCCTGGGAGAGTTTTATACATTACAATTAGCCGATCAAGTAGGTGTCAACGGGGTTACGCCTCTGGGAAAATGAGGTTTACATTAATTAGGTTCGTGCGAAAGCACGGGGGACCTCCCTCAAAGTACCGACACTGGCCTGGCTGAAAGATTGGAGAACTTGTAGTGTGTAATTAATCCCGGCCAGTCTTTCCTTTTAGGGTTTGAAGGAAGATTTGATAAAAAGCAGTGGGAGCCATCCTGATTAGATAAAATAAAACCAATCTATTCTTGCAAGAGCGCACGCTGAGTGTTTTCTTCTCTCTCTCTCCTGGTAGCGACCATATCACGCCTTAATCGAGATAATAAAACGGATTATTGACCGAACCCGCTTGTTATACTGAGCTGGGGAACGTTGGTCCCGCTCCAACTTATAATTGTTATAAGACAGAGCAGGAAATTGGGGAATACCAGATTTCCCGTGCCGCCCAAACGAAGAGAGTGCATGCTGATGCATCATCTTCGGGTGTGTTCATTATACAGAACTGTTTCTCAGTATCCTCCGCATCCTTGGTATTTGATACCGGATAAGGATCCCAGATATGTAAGATGTTACATAGGGCTACAAAAGGGTAGAAAAACTGAGAACGGGTGATAAGTTTCATGAGGCAGAAAACGGGGCAAGTGTTGCAGCCAAGTCTGTTGGTCACTGTCACCCGGTATTGTAATACATTTCTGAACGAATGTTATTAGATACCGAACCTGATATACAAAATCATATCTGTCTCTTTATTAGTAAAGAAACGATAAAATTTCGTATTGTTGGATAATGTTTTGAACATTTCCTATATCAAAAGTTGATCGGTTCAGGCACGTTATCTAAAAGCATTATTGTTCTAAATCAAACTACAGTTCTTGGTATACGGAACACACACAAGAGGAAAAGTTCAGAAATGAACGAATTCTTCTTGAGGTATTGTAGACTAGGTCAGATCAATGTGACACGACTAGCTAAAGTTACATAAAGATGCATATTTAAATTAGTTTGAATTTACATCTTGTGAAACTCGCCAGTCATGTCACAAAGATAAGATGACCATAGCTCCATTTACTGGAAACAGAGAAAGAGTTAATAAACTCTTGGGATGATACATGTTGATGTATGTAGGTCCCCAGTCTACACATACCAGGACTGGTTCTTTATACTTCATTACGTTCTCTGATAATCTCTTTAGATTCAGACATATGTTCCTGTTGAAACATGAGTCCAAACCTTTTGAGATATTCACAGAATATAAGTTACAAGTAGAGAACCAATACGGGTATAAGTATTATGTCCTTTGATGAGATCAAGGAGGAGAATACTTGAGCACGGAATTCTTGGACTTTTCTAAAGGAGAATAAGATTCTCTCTCAGCATTACTCCTCTGTATACACCATAGCACGATGGTATATCGGGGCGGAGCAGATACACCCTATTTGATATGGTGTGCTCTATGATGAGTACTACTGAGTTACCTATTTCCTTTAGGGAGTTATGCACTTGAGAAGCTGCATACCTATTGAATTAGGGCTCGAATCAAATCAGTGCCTACCGCTTCATATGTGATATGGAATGGGAAGAGCCCATATCTTAAGCTAGTTAAGATTTGGGGTTGTCCGGCCTATGTCTAAAAGCAAAATCCGGACAAGCTCGAGGCAAGGTCTGTTAAGTAGAACTTGAAAGGTTCCAGCTATACAAAATACAGCAGATAATTTGGTAGAACCAAAGGATTCAGTAGATTCCAACGAACCTCGGCCTCTCCGCCGATCTAGTAGGGTTCCTCACCCACCTGAGAGATACTTCGGTTTCTCTATGACAGTGGGAGCGAGGATTGCATCATGAGATGATGACCCAACTGGTTTCGAGCTGGCCATCAGGAGTAAGACTCTGTAAGAATGGCTGGATGCTTAGCGATCAGAGATGGAATCCTTATACACCAACAAAGTATGGACTTTGGTTGCTATATCTGAAGGGTTAAATCCCCATCAGGAGCAAGTATATCTTGAGAAGATTACTTGGTGTAGATGGAAAAGTTGAGACTTTCAAACCTAGACTTGTTAAAGGTTTTCGTCATTGACCAGGCGTGGATAATGATGAAACCTTTTTCCAGTACCTATGCTTAAGTCCATCCAGATACTACTTGCCACGGCTACATACCATGACTACGATATCTGGTGGTTGGGTGTCTTGACTGCTTTTCTAAATGATGTTTTAGAAGAGTGCGTCTATAAGTACACAGCCAGAGGTCCTCATAGACAGTGGGAGCAGCGGAAACGTGTGCTAGATGTTTTATGTAATAAAGCAGGCATCGCGGAGTTGGAACATCTGTTTTGATGAGTTAGTCAAAGAGTTTGACATCATCAAAATGGTAGATGAACCTTGTATAAACAAAAAGGTAGTAGGGAGTATGGTGGTGATCCTCGTGGAGTACGTGGATGACATAATCTTGATAAGAAAGGAGTTTCTTATGCTACGCTCAATCAATCTCCGCTTATCACAATGATTCTCCACATAGGATCAAAGTGATACCTACTAAATCCTGGATTTTGGATCTATGAGATAGATCTAAATGGATGTTAGGATACTCACTAGTTGTAGTGAGATGGTATCAATCGATCCTGGAGAGAATCACTGGAAAGGTTCCAGGGTGATAAAGACGACTGAATGTCAGTCGCAGGCATTGTCTTTACCCTCAGTAAAGGGACGGTATGTTGGAAGAGTTCCAAGCTAGATACCGTGACATACTAGACGATAAAGGCAGGATACATCGCTACTTAAGATGCTACCAAAGAGGATGTTTGGGTGTATATTAGTTCATGAGATGAACTACGTTCCTACCATTGTGAGACAATGGAGTTGTGGCTTATGCCAAGGAACGCCGGTCCCATCAGTGATCCATACTTATTCTAAGGCAGTATCACCTGATCATGGAGATGGTTGATCTCCAGGGTGATCGAGGCAAGGAGAGCAGACTTAGAGGATAACGCAGCGGATCCACTCACGAAGGCCTATTCCCAGAGAGAGACTTTTATGGGATGGTTGAGTATGAGATACTTCGACCACTGCTACAGATGGCCCTAGTGCAAGTGGAAGATTGTTAGTTATATATATGCCCTAGAGGCCATTACTGTACATTGGATGTATATTGTAGTGGATGCTGGGACATATATAGGGAGGACTTTCTTGCTCGACATGATAGTATGCTATCTGGTTACCCTTTACCTTAACGTGTACACTGATTGTCTCTCTGTTACATGTTGGTAAAGCCCTTAGGATGTGTACTTGACTACCTGGACTATGATGCGGATCATACTAGTGGGGACATGGTAGTCCATAAGTACATCCTTGAAAGTCCCTAGTCGTGGGTATATCAAGACGGGGCATCGATATACCAGAGTAGACTAGCGTGTACCTTCTCGACCCATACAGATGGGCGATGGATGATCCCATATCCATTGGTGTTTGACATCAGAGGAGATATACGGGTGCTCAGTAGAGACTGGGTACACTGGACGGACTCGCCGAGAACTCCCAGATAGTATTATACCTTACGTCAGATGGCAGTTCTCTGGTGACACTGGTACAGAGTAGTCTGTTGACCCGAGATCGTCATAGAGACTTGTGTGGTTCCCACTGTGCTTTGATTTCCATCTTACCACGTCCAAGAGGGCATGCAAAACGGTGGTTTTTGGGTACAGTCCCGAGTCACATGGAGGCAATGAGCGATAGGAGGGGTTTCGTCTCTCCCGGTATAGGGAGTTGATGTTGCACTGTGTTCGATTGGCTATAACAGGAAGTCCCTGGCCAGGGCTGATCAGAGAATTGCTGGTAAGTGTTACCAGTAGTTTCTCGACCCGTTATGAGCCTCATATCGACACGACTTATCGAGCTATTGGGGTCTGACGTTTACCACCCCTAGGCAAGATATGTGACATATCAGACGATCAGACCGGACTGTACGGTAGTGTTACTGGTTGGATTCACTGGAGTGTGAGCGGGCTTGCTCGTCGATCTTCTGATCGCTCAATACCCGGGTGGCCGTTACGTTTAGCAGACCGCTTGCGGCTTGTGGGTGTTTGATATGATCATCACCTGCTGCCGGCGTATTGACGAGTCTTTAGAGTCCTACACAGAGGTTTCCTGGCTCAAGCGAAACGAAATAGGAGCGCATATGAGATATGTACGGGACCGAGAATAATGCGTGTATGTGATACTGTATTTCATTCTCGCGATCAATGTGTCGAATGGTTGTATGCGATATAACCTAGTTATCGATTCAAGCGTTGATTCGATAAGCCGATACATTGTATACTAGTCGGTTGTGTGCGACATGACCGGATCATTGAATCAAGTGTTGATTTAATGATTTAATGCATAATTATATATTTGATATATTACTTTGCATTAACTAGTATTGGTTTACCTTAAATGGATTTTCTCACTTGGATGCACAAGTTGTATATGTGATATACTTTTTATGCAAATGTTTGTATCATGTTTGATGATACATGTTAACTTGGTTAAATGTAAAGAATTAGACCATGGTTAAGATTATGATTAGGGTTTTCTTTTCTTTATTTATGTATTTATTCATTTTGGAAATTAAATGGAAAGGAGAAAAGAATGGTGGCTTCTTTTGTTGTTTAGTTAAAGCTTCATGAAGCTTTGACTTAGTCCACCATTCTTATCTCATCCTTAACCCTAACCATACCTTTCAACCATGATTAATTCTCTACACTAAACCATGGTTCTATGATGATAAGAATGGATTATTCTTTTCATTTTAGAATTAACATAATATAACATTTCTTCTTCTTCTTCCTTGAACTCAAGAAGAAAAAGCTTTCTTCATCAATGGTGAATTGAGCAAATGAGTGAGAAATCCAAAACTAAAGTCTACCCACTTCCTATTTCTTCATCCTCTACCTCTTGCCAAGTAGTAGAGTGTGTTTACTTCACAAGTTTCTTGACTTGGTGAAGTCGGAGCTTGATTTAGCGATGCCTCGACGTAGATCATCTTCGGCGTGGACATCGACGACCTAGCTCGCTTTTTCTCCGACGAAGCCGACTCTAGAGCCCGGATTTCTTTTGGACAGTGGAGACGACTTCTTTGCGGAGCTATGGAGGTGGAGCACCGGATCTACAAAGGTTGTATTTCCGATATCTCATTAGTTAAGTGTTAACTAGTTATCTTTTCGCCTAGAAATCTAGCAAACGATCCGTACATTAGGGTTTCTCGGCACCGATTTTTTTTGAAATTGGCATGTTCGATGCCTTGTGAGACCTCACTAGAGTGCCTAGGATCCTTACATATTATACATAGTTGGGTCAAACATCAACATATGAAAAGAGTCGAGATCAGTATCATGAGGCTCGTCAAATTCGTTGCTGTCGACATCCATTAATTCGACAGAACAGATCTGAGCAGTAAGTTCGGAGGGTACACTTCCCAACTTGTAAATGTTCAGCTCAATTGACCTATTCCCGAAAGATAGGGTCATAGAGTCGTTACGACATTTGATTATAGCATTGGAAGTGGCCAAAAAGGAGCGACCAAGAATCACCGGAATTTGATTCCATGGGTTTTCTACAGGCTGTGTATCAAGTACAATAAAATCCACAGGGAATACAAATTCCTCGATTTTTATCAACACATCCTCCAGTTCACCCCTAGGTTTGGTGATTGATCGGTCGGCCATCTGGAGAGTGCAGGGAGCTGGTTTCAACTCTCCAATCCCTAACTGCTCGTAAACCGAGAAAGGAAGCAGGTTAACACTTGCGCCAAGGTCAAGTAGAGCACGGTTAATGTGTTTATCCCCAATAGAAATAGAAATAGTAGGATAGCCAGGATCCTTACGTTTCCTTGGTAATTGTTGGGGAAAAGATGTGTCTACAGTCTTTGACATGAATACCTTCTTTGGCACTTGAGTCTTCCTCTTCCTAGTGCACAAGTCTTTAAGAATTTTCTCATAAGCGGGAACTTGTTGTATAACATCTAGGAGAGGGATGTTGATGTTAACCTTTTTGAACAATTCCATAATCTTCTCCATTTGCGGACTTGGTCTGTTTCCCCTTAACCGATTCGGGTAAGGAGCTTGAGCAATAAGGTCGGGGTCAAACATTGGAGAAGATCGTGTGGGTAGAAAAGATCCCAAAATAGGAGTGGGGATCGTCTTTGGTAGACTAGAAGAGGTTTGCTGAGGTGTCGAGCCTTGGGGAAAATGGAGAATAGGCTCGGGAGAAAATGGTGGGGTAGACGAACTGGGGTCAGAAACAGAAGTAGAAGTGGAAGGAAAAGTCGCAGCCGGGGTATCATCGATTAATTCTTCATTTTTATCAATTTCCTCACCAACATGATTGTCAAGCACTCTTCCAGATCTCAACGTGGTGATAGCGTTCACATGATGTGAATAGCCAGGATTGGGTAAAGGTTGAGCTGGAAGTTTCCCTTTTTCTCTAACACTCAATTCGGCTTTTAATCTTGCAATATCTGCTTCCATCGATTTTATACTCTCCGCTTGGGAGGTGGAGTTTTTCTTTATATCATCGACGGAAGTCTTTATTTCAGCCGAAACTTGCATGCGATTTGTCAGAAGCAAATTCATGAGTGAAGAGGATTCATCAGTACCGGTCAACTGCAAAGGATTATTTGGAGCAGGTGTGTTGACCGGATTTTGAAATTTTTATGATTGGTAGGGGTGCTGACTCAATTGAAGTGGTTGCTGTTGTGGTGGAAGAGCCCTTTGGAAATTGTTTTGATTTAGAACGTGTTTTGAGTTTGTGATTGGTTCCAAGCAAAGTTAGAGTGATTCCTCCAACCCTGATTATAAGTGGAAGAAAACGGATCGTTTCTAGGTCTTTGTTGGAAAGCAGCATTGATATGCTCATGACCTTGAAATGGAGAATTCAATGGACATTCTTTCGTGAGATGTGATGGATCAGAACAGCATCTACAGACAGTTTTGGGGAGTGACATCTGATTTAGGGCGGCTGCTAAAAATTTATTTTCCATAGTTTCGAGTTTCTTTTGCATTGCTGACATTTCAGCTCTAACTCCTATGGAAACATCAGATTGGTGATTACCACCCCTAGACGATGATTGGTTTACACCCTCCTACTGTAAGGACTTTTCAGCGAAATCTTCTAAGAATCTCCAGGCTTCACCATCATCTTTAGTCATGAAGGTGCCTTGACACATATATTCAAGGGTCTGTTTTGTGGTAGGATTAATGCCCTCATATATGATTCTGCACAGATCTCATCTAGGGATTCCGTGATGTGGACATTGAACTAACCGATCCTTGAAGCGTTCAAGACACTTTGAAAATGGTTCATTTGGAAGCTGGGTGAATTGATTTATTTCGCTACGGACTCGAGCTGTTTTATGATTGGGGTAGAATTTCTTTAGGAATGCTTTTACAAATTCTTCCCAGTTTGAAATAGAATGTACGGCTGTGTTATAGAGCCACTTCTCGGCTATATCGCACAAAGTAAATGGGAGAAGACGTAGACGCATAGCATCCACAGAAAGTTGTGAGGTACCCATCATAGCTCATACATTTTCAAATTTGGTAATAAAGACGTATGCGTCTTCAGACTCGAGACCGTGATATTTTGGTAGAAGAATGATGTATTGGGGTTTTATTTCAAAATTATCCCCATTGGCTGGTGGAATGGTGAGACAGGTTGAAAGAGGACCTCACATAGGGTAACATCTCTCATGGAGAGAGATGCGGGGTGGATTCTGCGCACCTGCGGATGGTGGCAGAGTAGTGGTAAAGAAGTTCGGTGGAGAACCGTCCATCGAAGTGGGTGTGGTGGTGGGTAAAGAAGAAGTTGACGTAGAATTACCGACTTCGGAGTTGATAGGGGGAACGCGGACAAGACGGGCACTAGAATCCCGTGTCCAGCCGAGCATGCACTAAATGGTTTAGCACAAGTGGCAGCGTTGAGATAATTAAGGAAAATGATGGATTGGTGTTTGTTTTGAAAAAGATACGGATTTTTGAAAAAATGCAAATCACAAAAAATGCATAAGCAACCCTAATCTAATGGTCACCTAGGTCAAGTCTCTAGACCGCTCCTAGACTTCCAGAAGAAAAATCCCAGGATCAATCCTCTACAACCTCTTTGTCCCTCCTGTGGCCAGGTAAGTGCCAGGTAAGTGGGAGGTTCTCCACTACATAAGTAGTGGGCCTAATTAAGTAACCACTTGCCTTAGACACACCTACCTTAGACACCACAAAAGAAACGCGGATAAGCGATAGATTACCCACGACCTTCTCCTGTCCTAAGTGAGCGCGACGGTCCTTAGAGTCTTGTCTAGATATTTTTTAATTAATGAGGGTAATGCGGATGCAGCTTTGTGATTTTGGGGGCTTAGGAAGGGTAATGAACTCCCCACCTAATCTGAGTTTGGTCTTTGCCCCTTAATTTCCATATTAAAAATGCAAACAACCAAGATCAAACACGCACAATTTTTATTTTTGCGGCGCTGCAAATTTTTGCAAAGAAGCCTGCAGAAATTGGTTAATGGAGCAGATCAAGGAGGAGATAAGAAAGTCAGAAAGTCACCGAGCAATTTTCGTGCAGTGAAACCCTAATTACGCCGCGTTAAGCCGCTATGGCCGCGGATCCGCGGTCAGGTAGCAAGATCTCTGCACAAAAATTTTAGTCACTGCTTCTGTTGCCTCACTGAACTCCCAGAGATGCTCAAAAAAAATTTCCTCTCGCTCCACAGATTCTAGATTTCCTCGCAACAATTCACAACAAATCGTTTAGTGTTTGTGCGAATTTTGATCTAAAAATTCTGATGGAATAAATTTTTCAACTCAAATTTCAAAAACGAACAAATTAGCACACGATCCCCGGCAACGGCGCCATTTGATTGAATCGTTCTTTGTGTGCCGTGTTTTGAAAACGTGTAAAGATCATAATCAAAAAAATTTGTAAACCGCAATCAATAACAATGTCAATTGTAGGTTCGTTAGCGAGTGCGGATCGTCCACAGGGAAAGTGTGATTTGATCGTAATTGATTTAGATGAATTAAAAATTAAAGAGAAAAGAAAAGAGAATTCGATTCAAGATTTATAAAAGTGAATTTCAAGAATTATCAAAATCTAGATCTAATATCAAGAAATACTAAAAATCAAGAATCAAGAATTGATGATATCTAAATCGAATGAGTAATCAAGATTTGTAATGAGGCTCGTAGGAATTGATCGAATCGATAGTGAGGATAAAGACTTGTGATTACGTATTCTTATCCATTGATGAGTTGTTGCTAGATCGATGATGATCAACGAGGATTAGGGATCTATTGAAGAAACTACGGTTTCTCCTTCTATCCTTTGTCCTTTCGTTGATTAGCATTCAAATTCTAGCCTCTAGAAAATTCAATCATCGATCTCTAATTAAGAGCGAAAACATTCAAGAAAGCATCTCGCTCGAAACTAGATTGTCGATGATTTAATTTCCTAAAGTTTACAAGACTCATAGGACTTAAGAATCATTTCAAGATTGTAATCAACATCATCTATTTATTCTCTCGATTCCTCCACGAGCGGGGTTTTTACTCAAACACCATGACAAAGAAATCAATCAAGAATCGAAAACTCATCATAATGCTCAAATATAAAGATAACCAAGATAAAGAAATTTCACCTTTTATTATTCAACAATTCCGTTACAATTCGCTCAAAAACTACAAGAATTTGAGGAAAGAACTCGATCGTCGAATTAGCTTCGCATCGTCTCCGTGAGTCGCGGATCGTCCTGGATCACTTGCTCGGTTGAAGATCGGCGTCGCTTCTAAAAGGTTGATGGCTTCTTGCGTGATTTGTACTCAGAGATCTTGAATTTGGATTTTGGAAATGGATTAGGGTTTGGATGCACAAGTTGTGTCACTCAACTTGTGGGTGAATTGATATGGAATGATCAACAACGAACAACCTTTGAGAAGAAGCTTTGGGTCCCCTTTTATAGCCCTCTCCTTTAGCTTCCCCTAGAAGCTTGATTAGGATTAGCTTCCTTTAGAAGCTAGGCTTAGTTTCGCTTCTCTTGCAAGCTTGGTATTTGAGTAGAAGCTTCTAGAGTTAGTTAGTTAGCTAGCTAGCTTCCTTGATAAGCTTGGTTGTTAGGAAGAACCTTCTAGGTTTAGCTAGCTTATTTGAGAAGCTTGGAGGTGTTTAGCTTGTACAAGAAGCTTGGTTGTTCGGACAGAAGCTTCTGGAGATCTCTGGAATTTAATGTGGCTTGAAGAAGTTTGGACCTTGAAATGAGAAGTCTGAGAAGTCAAACTGCCAATGAGATGCTGACGTGGCCGCGGATCCGCGGCCAATAAGCGCATACGGTCGCGGATCCGCGGCCGTTTGGAGGTTTTAGTGCATGAAACTTCATAGCAATTCTTGTGCTGTCTTTAATACTGCTTTTTGATGTCTGGAATCTTCTAAATATTTCTTGTTCACTGCCAGATCACAAGTCTTAGACTTGGCATATTTTTATCAGTACTTTTAGCAGTTTTGGCTCTTTTTTCTGGAATTTCCAGCACGCATTCTCGAGACAGGTGTTGCGATATACAAAGATCATGCGTGCAATGATAAACACTCAATTTCCCTCAAAATGCCAGTTATAATATATAACACATGTTATTTGGTATTTTACAGACAATTTGCTAATATGTGCTATATTCATACCGAACACCTTTAGATGATTGCAAATAGTAGGGAAATTGATGTGTTAAAATGCAATATTTTCGACTGATCACCGTCCCCAAGTCGATTTTTCTCAGGTTGTCTGCTGTGGTGTGTATTCCATCTTCTAGCTCTTTTGGCACCGGTGGAAATTCTGAAATCGGCTCGTTCTCATCTTCATTTGCGAAGCATTGGGAGAGGTCGTCCATATTCTCGTGTTCTCCCTCCTTTGAGAATGTTATCATATGGAAGGTACGAGCTCGTTTCCAAGATCGATGTTGATCTAGACTTTCCCTCGCAGTGTAGGTTGTTCTCGGCTCATGCTTTCGTGGCAGGGCTACCCTCTAACTGTCGAATAGAGCAAACCTGCCTTGCTGATACTGATCTTCAACCCAGTTTTTGAAGGTGAAGCATGTAAGTCCATGCTACCCTTCCCCGGTACTTACGGGGTTGCAGAAGTGGTGAAAAACGATTTTCAAGAGGGTGGTAACATGGACTCATAATACGGATCTTTGTTAAACAACTAACTAACAACCTAACTTGAGTTTAACCTACTCGGTTAGGGGGCTATACCTTTCTTGAACTCCTTCGTCTTCAACTCCTCCCGGTGTACTGATCGGCCTCACCTCGTCGTCTCCTTGCGCCGAAGATGGATCCACCCGAAAGCTTCTACCTTTGGCTTCTTCTTCGAACTTTGAAGAAACTAGAACACTTGGCTTGCTAGGCCTTGTGAACTAGAATGAGTAGAGGATTGTTCTGGTGTCTTTTTATCTCTAAGGAAATGAGTCTCAACACATGAGAATGGTTTGCCTTGAGCTAGAGAAAGCAAGAGGAAGAGGGAGAGCTTGAGCAAGTGATGGCAAGAGAGAGAAATGAAATGAGAGAATGAGTAAATCTTTTGCCATCCTTGCTCTCATAATCCAAAGCCATCATAACAAAAATAGTAATCAAGTATTGTGTGATGGTTTAAGTCAAAATGGCTATATCATTTCATGCACTCATTTTGCATAAATAAACAAGAAAGCAAAAGTCTTTGCCATGGAATGATAGCCATTGTCATGATGATGGTCAACTAGTCCAACCTAGTCAACCGGTCAACAAAGTCAACAAGTCAACAAAGTCAACCCCTCAACAACCATGTCACTATAATACTTAATTAATATTAATGTTAATTATATATATATATATCTTGTTCTCATTAGGGTTTAGTCAAAAGTCAATAGTCAACAGTCAACAACACCAATGAGAATCCTCTGCCTCTGTCTCTCAGTCAACTGTGCATACACACCCGCATCCGCGTTCCGAGGAACACGAATACAAACGAGATAAAACCAATCCCAAAACGTACACTAGGATCTGTCTTAAACCAAAGCCCGCTAGTGTTAACTGTCCGGACACCAAACGTGCACAAGTGCACGGATGTGACCGAACCCTGTCGCAAAACCATGCGACCACTACTCTTTTGCCTAAAGGCGAATAGCTTTCTGTGTGGGACTCTAAAGACTCGACACTACGCTGGCAGTGGGTTTAACCACAGACCGTAAGCGGCACTAGCTGTGCGTAACGGTCCTCAGGTAGATGCCGACAAGAAGACTAACGAGGTGAAACCCATCTGAACTCCTACTGAGCCTGAATGTGACAATCTCTACACAGTCCGGTCTGTTCGTCTGATACATCGCATGGCGGGCCTAGGGGGCGGTAAACGTCAGTCCTCTAATAGCGGTACAAGTCGTGTCGGAGTGAAGCCCAGAACACCCTGAGATAACACTGGAAACCTACCAGTATATCTCGCTTGCCCTAGCCAGGGACTACTCGTGTAATGGCTCTCCTAGACACAGCGCGATGTTAACCCCCAATACCGGGAGAGACGAATCATGTCTAACCGTCACTGCCTCCAAGTGATTCGGGACTGCACCCAAAAACTACCTGTTTGCACGACTCCTTTGAGCCGTGGTAGGGTAGTAATCAAAGTACAGTGGGAACACACTCGAGGCGAAGTGACAGTGTCAAGTCAGCGGACTAAGCTGTACTCATGTCACCTGGGAACTGATAACTGACGATAGGTATAGTACCAACCAGCTGTTCCCGACGAGTCCTGTCCAGTGTACTCGTAACCCAACGAGCACCCGCATACTATCTCAAGTACGACGTACAGACGGCTGTGGGACAGACCGTCTCCCACACTAGGATGAGAAGCGCATACGCTAGTCTACTCCGGAGTATCGATGCCCTGTCTCGATAGTCCTGAGACTAGGGACCTGCATAAGGATGTGCTTATAGATTACCCAGCCCCCACTAGTGTGACTGCCATCACAACGCTGGTAATCAAGCAAAGATCTTAAGGGCTCCACTAATGTGTATAGGTGATATACTAAAATAAACACATGTACACATTGAAGTAGAAACAAACCAAGTAGCATACTACTATATTGAGCAAGATTGTCTATACAAGGTGAATATCCCAAGCTTCCATTAAGTAATATACTAACTAGTATGATACAGTAATGGGCTCTAGAGCATATACACTAACAATCTCCCACTTGCACTAAGGCCATGTACTGGCGTATCGAAGACCTATCATCTCGATCAGCCGCTCGAACTGAGTCTGGGGTAAGGCCTTTGTGAGTGGATCAGCAGTGTTATCTTCCGTAGAAACTCTCCGAACCTCAATCTCCTGGCGACCCACGATCTCCCTGATCAGGAGATACCGCCTCAAGATGTGTCTGGATTTCTGATGGGACCTGGGTTCCTTCGCTAAAGCTATAACCCCGTTGTTGTCGCAATACAGCGGTATTGGATCAACAATGGACGGAACCACCTGAAGTTCAGTTAAGAACTTCCTTATCCAGACGGCTTCTTTTGCGGCATCTGCAGCAGCGATATATTCCGCTTCCATCATCGAGTCAGCAACGGTTTCCTGTTTGAAACTCTTCCAACACACCGTCCCTCCATTGAGGGTAAAGACATAACCCGACATGGACTTAGGATCATCCTTGTCACTCTGGAAGCTGGAGTCAGCAAAGGCCTCGATCTGGAGGTCTTTTCCGCCATACACCAAGAACATCTCCTTTGTCATTCTCAGGTACTTGAGAATGTTCTTTACTGCTATCCAGTGTTTCTCCCCAGGGTTTGACTGATACCGGCTTACTACACTCAGTGCATAAGCTACATCTGGTCTGGTACACAACATCGCATACATTATAGAGCCTACCGCAGAAGCGTAGGGTATAATAGACATGCGATCCCTTTCCAAATCAGTCTTGGGAGACATCTCTTTGGAGAGGGTGATCCCGTGACAAGCTGGAAGATTACCGCGCTTGGAATCTTCCATACTGAATCTTTTCAGTATGGTGTCGATGTACCTGGACTGTGAGAGTCCCAGTATCCTCTTGGATCTGTCACGATAGATCCGGATCCCCAGAATGTATGAGGCATCACCCAGGTCTTTCATGGAGAACCTGTGTGACAAGAACCCCTTGACAGATTATTGCATAGGAATGTCATTTCCTATTAAGAGAATGTCATCCACGTATAAAACGAGGAATACTACAGCTCTCGCTACAAATCTACTATAGATGCATGGTTCATCTGGATTTTTGATAAAGCCAAATTCTTTGACCGTCTCATCAAAACAGATGTTCCAACTCCGCGATGCCTGCTTTAGTCCGTAGATGGACTTAAGCAACTTGCACACCTTTCCGCTGCTCCCACTCTGAATGAAACCCTCTGGCTGGTCCATATAAACACACTCCTCTAAATTTCCATTTAGAAAAGCGGTCTTTACGTCCATCTGCCAAATCTCATAATCGTGGAAGGCAGCAATGGCAAGAAGGATCCGAATGGATTTTAGCATAGCTACTGGAGAAAAGGTCTCGTCATAGTCCAAACCAGGTCTTTGACGAAAACCTTTTGCAACCAGTCTAGCTTTATAGGTCTCAACCTGTCCATCTACACCAATCTTCCTTTTGAAGATCCACTTGCATCCTACGGGTTTTACCCCATCTGGAGCAACGTCCAACGTCCATACTTTGTTGGTGTGCATGGACTCTATTTCGGTCCGCATTGCATCCAGCCATTTTACCGAGTCAACGCTCTGAATGGCCTGCTGGAAGCTACTTAGCTCATCATAATCTATGATGCAATCCTCTCTATCCCCGTCTATGAGAAAACCGTAGTATCTCTTGGGTGGATGAGACTGCCTACTACTCCTGCGGAGCGGCGCAGGAATGTCATGATCTTTCGAACCCTCTGGTTCTAATAAGCTTTCAGTAATAGCTCGTGGCTCTGGAATTTCTTCCAGTTCTATTGCGCTCCCACTTATCTGATTCTCTAAAAACTGAGTTTCCAAGAAGTGGGCATGCCGAGAAACAAAAACCCTTTGTTCCTCCTCGCAATAGAAGAAATATCCCTTGGAGTTCTTTGGATATCCCACAAACTTGCACTGTACTGAGCGTGCCTCGAGCTTGTCCGCATGCTGCTTTTTGACAAAAGCTCAACTTCCCCATATCTTAATGTGATTAAGATAGGGTCTCTTCCCACACCACATCTCATATGGTGTGGTAGGCACAATCTTAGTTGGAACTCGGTTCAAAAGGTATGCAGCTGATTCTAGTGCATATCCCCAGAATGATCGCGGTAACTCAGCGTTACTCATCATGGACCGTACTATATCCAATAGGGTTCGGTTCCGTCTCTCCGATACACCGTTATGTTGCGGAGTGTATGGAGGAGTAAGCTGAGAGAGAATTCCATTCTCTTTTAAATAGTCCAGGAACTCGGCACTCAAGTATTCACCACCTCGATCCGATCTTATTGTCTTGATACTTTTGCCGGTTTGTTTTTCTACTTCATTCTTATATTCCTGGAATTTTCCAAAGGCTTTGGACTTATGTTTCATTAAGAAAACATAACCGTACCTTGAAAAGTCATCCGTAAAAGTAATGAAGTAAGAATAATCGCTTCGCGCATGTGTAGACATTGGACCGCACACGTCGCTGTGTACGAGTCCCAAGAGCTCGCTCGCTCTTACTCCGTGTCCAGTGAACGGAGTCTTTGTCATCTTTCCTTTGAGACAGGATTGACAAGTGGCATACGATTGATATTCGAACGGATTCAAATATCCTTCTGTATGTAACTTCGTCAACCTTCTCTCATTGATGTGACCCAGTCTACAATGCCATAAGAAACTCTGATTTATTTCCGGAGACTTTCTATTGTGTGTATTCTGGACATTGAAAATCTGTGGTTGGTTTAATACGTATATACCATTGCTTAATGTACCTGACCCAATCAGAACTTGATTAAGGTGAATGTTTACAACATTACTTACAAACGCAAATTCATAACCTTCTTTAGAAATCAAAGATACAGAAATGATATTACAAGTTGCGTTGGGTACAAAAATGCAATTACGTAAAACCAAAACATGTCCATCTGACATTCCCAGGTGATAGTCCCCCACGGCCTTAGCATCCATGCTAGCTCCGTTTGCAACTTTGAGGGTCATGTCACCTGCCTTCAAAACCCTACGGTTTCTCAACGCCTGCAAAGAATTACAGATATGAGATCCTGATCCGGTATCCAATACCCAGGAAGTAGAGTTTATTGATAGACAGTTTTCAATAACATACACACCTGAAGCTGAAGCCGCAACTTGCTTCAGATCCTGTGTTCTGGCTTTCCAAGCCCTGCAATCTTTCTTCCAGTGACCACTCTTGTGACAGTAAAAGCATTCTTCCTTATCCACAAGCTTTCTCGCTACCTTTGTTGCTTTTGTCTTTCCCTTCGTATCCACTTTACTAACACAGCCCCTTGGTTTGGCGGGGGTTTTCTTCTTCTTTCCCTTGGCTTTCGCCTTGGACCTAGAAGAGGAAGATCCTCCTATAAACAAAGTGGATGTTTCCCTACCTTTCTGTAGGGTGCCCTCTGCACTTCTCATCATGTTGAGGAGTTCTGAAAGTTCAACTTCTTTTTCTTGTAAGTTGAAGTTCAGGATAAACTGGGCGTAAGTGGAAGGAAGGGACTGGAGAATCAAGTCCGATAGAGCTCGTTCTCTAACGTGGTCCCAAGGTCCGCGAGCTCCTTAATGAAGCCAATCATCTTAAGCACGTGTTCCGCTACCGATGATCTGATGGCCAACCTTGCCGAAAATAACTTCTTCGACACTTCGTATCTTGCGATACGAGATTGCTCTCCATACAGTTCTTTTGTATGGAGAAATATGGATTCAAGGTCCATATTCTCGTGCCTCCTCTGATGTTCGTTGTCCATAGAGGCAAGCACGAGGCACCTGGCCTTCGCACAATCGATCTCCCAAGTCTTACGGATTTCCTTATCCACGACGCTGGAGGTGGGACCTGGGACAGGGGGAGCTTTGGTGGTAAGGAGATACCCCAACTTGTCATAAGTGATTGCCATTTTGACATTCCTGAGCGAATCTTTGTAGTTTGGCCCTGTCGGTATGTTTTTATCTAGTAATAACTTAAGTCCGGTCATGATGATTGGTCGCTGCAATTAGGAGAGAGAGAAGAAACACTTTAGCATGATGCTCTTGCAAGTTTAGAGTGGTTTTTAATTTGTCTAAACAGGATGGCTCCCACTGTCTCTCGAATCCCTCCTCAAACCAAAAAGGAAGAATTAGTCAGGATCAATCTCACCGTACAATACTTGCTTAACCGTTCGGCTAGGCTGGTGTCGGTACTTCGAGGGAGGTTTTCCAACGCTTTCGCGAAGTTCCTTAATTTAAGAACCTCTTTTCCCTGGGGGCGTAGCCCCGCTAACAACTTTCTAGACACCTACTTGGTTTATAGCATTGATCGTTAAGTGAGAAATTTCCCGAGGAGTAGCATATACTCACAGTAGGATCGGGATCCAAATATCATTGTGTGACAAAACTGAAGGAATCCTACCAGAATCATCACACTCCAAATGGTATGCAGCGCTAGCAAGTTTCAGTTCTTTTGAAACTCCCGATGTGGATTTTTGCCCCATGCTCTTATGACCTTGACTTTGGCCAAAATATCATAAGTCACATGTCAAGTTCAACCCGTCATTCTCCAGGTTAATTTGAGCCCATCCACACATACCCTTGACTTTGGCCAAAATGGTAGAACGACTGCCCCAAACCAACACATCTATCTATGCTGCACATGAATACCCAATAGCTACCAATCACTATGCCTTGACTTTGGCCAACATACATAGCTTGAATACTATTGACCATCCATGTGAAACGACGGAGGGCTACGAATGGTTTTGGCGAAACCGTGAACGTAGTGAACTTGATATAATCGATGGAACGAGATAGCTTTTAAAAGGAGTGGCTTAAGCTCCGCGTTTAAAAGTTATTTTAAAAAGAAACCGAGTGGTTTTGAAAGTGTTCCAACGACTTTTACTTGGTTTATTTTCTTGCATTAGTTCTTTTAATGCGTCCCATCATTTAATCCTACCATTGCAGAAAACAACCAAAATATGACGTACGCTTATGCCATTCGCATTCGCCACGGGGCCCCGTCATTACCCGTTAGGTTACTTAACTAACGACAGAGCGGGGGATGGGCTAGCGCGGCTGCAAAACATAAGCAACGCCTAAATAATATCATATATAGATATATTGCAATGATAGCCATTTTAAATCACAGATGAACACATTGGATATACTAGGAATCCGCAATTCGTACGAGCCTGTAACGAAAGGCGGATTACACGGTCGCGATGAATAGCCAATACCCCACCCTAGACCCCTACGGGTGCGGCAAACTACCCGCCAAATATTCGAAGTGGAGCAACCTCCCTCAACGACGTGAGTAGGCCACTCGGCACTTCGAGATACCCGGTAGTTTGTGCACCCCACCTTAGGTCTATCCTAGGAGCAAAAACAGTAAAAAGAAATTATACAATGACGGCTACAACCTCGACCCGGTTGTGCGGCCAAAAATAATATTACATCAATTTACATATTACATGAATTGAAAGATAAAAGGAAAAACTCTCATCTCACAACCCCCGGCTATTCATCCGTGACAATCCAAAGAATTCATATACACATACCATCAATCATTACAGATCACAGATATGTATAACCCCCACTAATCGACGTATAGCGATTAGCGGACGTTCAATACATATAACACATCACAGATATATACCCGTCAGCTTAAGTCTTTAGAAGTTCGATCAAAATACGGATTTTCAAGCCCCAAAAAACTAATTTTTCTTTCTGGAAAATCTGGGCAGAAAAGACATATTGTAAAAATCCCAAAATACCCCCAGAAACACACTGCAAGAAATTTGAGGCACGACCGATTCAACTCGGTCGCGGATCTGCGGCAGGAGCGTGCTCCCGCCGCGGTTCCGTGGCGCTTTGAACGGTTCTCTGGACCAAATTTCTTGAGTGTCTTATAAAAAGCCTGAGTCGATTTTTGGAGTATGATTTATCATTTTTTGAACAGAATACAGAATCGACAGAAACTTGATTTTCCGGGTGTTTTTCGTGACTTTTTCTCCGATCGAATTTCTAGTTACTTTGCTAACATGTTAGATAGTGTTTAACCTGGCTCTGATACCACTGTAAGTCCATGCTACCCTTCTCCGGTACTTACGGGGTTGCCGAAGTGGTGAAAAATGATTTTCAAGAGGGTGGTAACATGGACTCATAATACGGATCTTTGTTAAACAACTAACTAACAACCTAACTTGAGTTTTACCTACTCGGTTAGGGGGCTATACCTTTCTTGAACTCCTTCGTCTTCAACTCCACCCGGTGTACGGATCGGCCTCATCTCGTCGTCTCCTTGCGCCGAAGATGGATCCACCCGAAATCGAACTTTGAAGAAACTAGAACACTTGGCTTGCTAGGCCTTGTGAACTAGAATGAGTAGAGGATTGTTTTGGTGTCTTTTTATCTCTAAGGCAATGAGTCTCAACACATGAGAATGGTTTGCCTTGAGCTAGAGAGAGGAAGAGGGAGAGCTTGAGCAAGTGATGGCAAGAGAGAGAAATGAAATGAGAGAATGAGTAACTCTTTTGCCATCCTTGCTCTCATAATCCAAAGCCATCATAACAAAAATAGTAATCAAGTATTGTGTGATGGTTTAAGTCAAAATGGCTATATCATTTCATGCACTCATTTTGCATAAATAAATAAGCAAGCAAAAGTCTTTGCCAGGGAATGATAGCCATTGTCATGATGATGGTCAACTAGTCCAACATAGTCAACCGGTCAACAAAGTCAACAAGTCAACAAAGTCAACCCTCAACAACCATGTCACTATAATACTTAATTAATATTAATGTTAATTATATATATATATCTTGTTCACATTAGGGTTTAGTCAAAAGTCAACAGTCAACAGTCAACAACCCCAATGAGAATCCTCCGCCTCTGTCTCTCAGTCAACTGTGCATACACTGTTAGTGTATATGCCCTAGAGGCCATTACTGTATCATACTAGTTTGTATATTACTTAATGGATGCTTGGGATATTCACCTTGTATATACAATCTTGCTCAAAATAGTAGTATGCTACTTGGTTTGTTTCTACTTCAATGTGTACATGTGTTTATTTCAGTATATCACTTATACGCATTAGTGGAGCCCTTAGGGTCTTTTGCTTGATTACCAGCGTTGTGATGGCAGTCACACTAGTGGGGGCTGGGTAATCTATAAGCACATCCTTATACAGGTCCCTAGTCGCAGGACTATCGAGACAGGGCATCGATACTCCGGAGTAGACTAGCGTATGCGCTTCTCATCCCAGTGTGGGAGATGGTCTGTCCCACAGCCATCAGTACGTCGTACTGGAGATAGTATACGGGTGCTCGTTGGGTTACGAGTACACTGGACAGGACTCGTCGGGAACTGACAGGTTGGTATTATACCTATCGTTAGTCATCAGTTCCCAGGTGACATGAGTACAGCTTAGTCCGCTGACTTGACACTGGCACTTCGCCTCGAGTGTGTTCCCACTGCACTTTGATCACTACCCTACCACGGCTCAAAGGAGTCGTGCAAACAGGTGGTGGTTGGGTGCAGTCCCAAAGCACTTGGAGGCAGTGACGGTTAGACAGGATTCGTCTCTCCCGGTATTGGGGGTTGACATCGCGCTGTGTCTAGGAGAGCCATTACACGAGTAGTCCCTGGCCAGGGCAAACGAGATATACTGGTAGGTTTCCAGTGTTATCTCAGGGTGTTTTGGGCTTCGCTCCGGCACGACTTGTACCGCTATTGGGGGACTGACGTTTACCGCCCCCTAGGCCCGCCATGCGATGTATCAGACGAACAGACCGGACTGTACGGAGACTGTCACATACAGACTCAGTAGGAGTACCGATGGGGTTTCACCTCGTCAGCCTTCTTGTCGACATCTACCTGGGGACCGTTACGCACAGCTAGTGCCGCTTGCGGTCTGTGGTTAAACCCACTGCCAGCGTAGTGTCGAGTCTTTAGAGTCCCATACAGAGGGTATTCGCCTCTGGGCAAAACAGAGTAGAGGTCGCATGGTTTTGCGACAGGGTTCGTTCTCATCCGCGCACTTGTGCACGTTTGGAGTCCGGACAGATATTACCAGCGGGCTCTGGTTTGAGCCGGATACTGGTATAGTTTTTGGGGTTGCTTTTATCTCTCAGTATTCATGTTCCTCGGAACAAGGATGCAGGTGTGTATGCACAGTTATTTGAGGAAGAGGAAGAGGACTTTCATTAGGGTTTCGGAACGGGTGCGTATGCACAGTTGACAGTCGTCTTTTTCCAAACCCTAATGGATTTGTATTATATCATTTAATAATATATAATAAAATGAAATTGTGTCATGGTTAGTTTTTGTTGACTTGTTGACCATGGTTGACTTGTTGACCATGGTTGAACATTTGACCACCATCATTACAAATGCAAGATGCTTTTTCATTCTTGCTTTTTCATTTAATGTTTGTAATGATATTAGTCATTCCTAAACTTTCCATCAAACCTTTTTCATTTTGATTATTATTATTATTTGATAATTCATTTTCTTTTTGCATTATGGTTGCAAGAAAGGAAATGAGAGCTCATTCTATGATATTCACTCTCTCTCTTCACTTCATCTTCTTCTTCCTCTAGCCAAGAGAAACCTTCTCATGAGTTGAGAATCCTTCTCTTGAAAAACAAAAGCAACCCTTAATCACTCTCTACTCACTCTAGCATCAAGGGTTTAGCAAGCCGGCGATTCTAGTTCACTCCAAGTACGAGAAAGAGCCCAAAGGTCGAGCCTTCGAGGTGGATCCATCTTCGACGGAAGAAGGCGACAAAGGAGAACCATCAACCTCTACAAAGTTTGAAGACGAAGGAGTTCAAGTCTAGGTATAACCATCCTCATCCGAGTAGCTAAATCCTTTTAGCACTATTGCTAGTTTTAGTTTAGACAACGATCCCGACCTTGCTTAGTCCATGTTGCCTCTTGCGATAAAAATTCGTTTTTATACCGTTTCCGCCTCCCCGTAAGAACCGGGGGTCGCAATATGGACTTACAGTGGTATCAGAGCCTAACTAAACTTAAACTAGCTTGGTAGTGAAGTGTAACGAAGTTCGGAACCGAAAAAACCCAAAAACCATACTTTTACAAAACCTGAGTTTCTGTTGAATTTGTTTTGGCTCAAAATGAAAAACTTTATACTTGTAAAATCGTCTCAGGGTTTTCTAAGAACACCCATGAAAAACGATCCAGTGTTGAGCTCAAAGCGCCGCCCTTCCGCGGCACGAGGTAGGCTCGTGCCGCGCAACCGCCGCGCTTTGTCGTTTTCTGTGCGTCGTTTTTCGTGCAGTGTGTGTAGGTGTTGGTTTTGGGATTTTTAAAATATATTATATGTGCCCAGATTTTCCAGAAAAGAAATTTCCTTTTGGGGTCCTATAATTCCGTATTTTTTTTCCGAACTTCACTGCACTTTTGACTATGATGGTTATATCTGTGATGCTTGCATGTATTGAACGTCGGCTAATCGCTATAAGACGATTAGTCGGGGTTATACATGATCTGTAATGTGCTGGAATGTGTATATGAATGTGTTGGACTGTCGCGGGTGAATAGCCGGGGTGGATGTGAGATGAGCTTTTGTTTTTCTTTCATTCATTATAAATGTAAATTGATGTAATAATTATTATTTGTTTGGCCGCACAACCGGGTCGGGGTTGTAGCCGTCATTGTATAATTCTTTTTACTGTTTTTGCTCCTAGGATAGACCCATGGAGGGGTGCACAAACTACCGGGTATGCCGAAGTGTCGAGTGGCCTACTCATGGAGATGAGGGAGGTTGCTACGCTTCGGGTACTTGGCGGGTAGTTTGCCGCACCCGTAGGGGTCTTGGGTGGGGTATTGCTATTCACCGCGACCGTGTTATCCGCTTTTCGTTTCAGGCTCGAAAGGATTGCGGATTGCTAGTATATCCAATGCATTCATCTGTGATCTGTAATGTCTACTATTGCTATATCTATAACTATTTAGGCGTTGCTTATGTTTTACAGACGCGCTAGCCCAGCCCCCGCTCTGTCGTTAGTTAAGTAACCTAACGGGTAATGACGGGGCCCAGTGGCGAATGCGAATGGCATAAGCGTACGTCATATTTTGGTTGTTTTCTGCAATGGTAGGAATTAAATGATGGGACGCATTAAAAGAACTAATGCAAGAATATCACGCATTAAAAGAACTAATGCAAGATAATAAACCAAGTTAAAGTCGTTGGAACAATTTCGAAAAACCACTCGGTTCTTTTCAAAACCAACTTTTTAAATGCGGAGTTTGAGCCACTCCTTTTAAAAGCTATCTCGTTCCATCGACCAAATCAAGTTCACTACGTTCACGGTTTTGCCAAAACCATTCGTAGCCCTCCGTCGTTTCGTATGAATATTCAATAGTATTCAAGCTGTGTTTGTTGACCTTCGTCAAGGCATAGTGATTGGTAGCTGTTGAGTATTCATATGTAGCATAGATAGATGCGTTGGTTTGGGACATTCACATTACCTTGTTGACCTTCGTCAAGGGTATATGCGGGTGGATTCAAATTAACCTGGATAATGACGGGCAGAACTTGACATGTGACTTATGATTTGTTGACCTTCGTCAAGGTCATAAGAGCATGGGGCAAAAATCCACATCGGGAGTTTCATAAGTACTGAAACTTGCTAGATTTGCATACCATTTGGAGTGTGGTGATTCTGGTAGGATTCCTTCAGTTTCGTCACGCGATGATATTTGGATCCCAATCCTACTGTGAGTATATGCTACTCCTCGGGAAATTTTTCACTTAACGATCAATGCTATAAACCTAGTAGGTGCCTAGAAAGGTGTTAGCGGGGCTACGCCCCCAGGGAAAAGAGGTTCTCTAATTAAGGAACTTCGCGAAAGCGTTGGAAAACCTCCCTCGAAGTACCGACACCGGCCTGGCTGAACGGTTAAGCAAGTATTGTACGGTGGGATTGATCCTGACTAATTCTTCCTTTATGGTTTGAGGAGGGATTCGAGAAACAGTGGGAGCCATCCTGTTTAGACAAACTAAAAACCACTCTAAACTTGCAAGAGCATCATGCTGAGTGTTTCTTCTTCTCTCTCCTAATTGCAGCGACCAATCAACATGACTGGACTTAAGTTACTCCTAGATAAAAACAAGCTGACAGGGCCAAACTACAAAGATTGGCTCAGGAATGTCAAGATAGCAATCAATTATGACAAGCTGGGGTATCTTCTTACCACCAAAGCTCCCCCTGTCCCTGGTCCAACTTCCAGTATCGCGGATAAGGAAATCCGCAAGACTTGGGAACTTGATAGCGCGAAGGCCAAGTGCCTCCTGCTTGCCTCGATGGACAACGAACATCAGAGGAGGCATGAGAATATGGACATGGAATCCATATTGCTCCATACAAAAGAACTGTATGGAGAGCAATCTCGTATCGCAAGATACGAAGCGTCGAAAAAGTTGTTCTCGACAAGAATGGCCGTCGGATCATCAGTAGCCGAGCATGTGCTAAAGATGATCGGCTACATTGAGGAGCTCGCTGACCTAGGGATCACATTGGAGAGTGAGCTATATACAGATATAGTTCTCCAGTCCCTTCCTTCCACTTACGCCCAGTTTATAATGAACTTCAACCTATAAGAAAAGGAGGTTGAACTTTTCTGAGCTCCTCAACCTGCTGAGGAGCGCAGAGGGCACCCTACAGAAAGGTAGGGAAACATCCACTTTGTTTGTAGGAGGATCATCTTCTTCTAGGTCCAAGGCGAAAGCCAAGGGAAAGAAGAAGAAGGCCCCTGCCAAACCAAGGGGCGGTGTTAGTAAAGTGGATACGAAGGGAAAAGGAAAAGCAGCTAAGATAGCGGGGAAGCTTGTGGATAAGGAAGAGTGCTTCTATTGTCATAAGAAAGGACACTGGAAGAATGATTGCAGGGCCTGGAAGGCCAGAACACAGGAATTGAAGCAGGTTGCAGCTTCAGCTTCAGGTGTGTATGTTATTGAAAACTGTCTTTCAATAAACTCTACTTCCTGGGTATTGGATACCGGATCAGGATCTCATATCTGTAATTCTTTGCAGGCGTTGAGAAACCGTAGGGTTTTGAAGGCAGGTGACATGACCCTCAGAGTTGCGAACGGAGCTAGCATGGATGCTAAAGCCGTGGGGGACTATCACCTGGGAATGTCAGATGGACATGTTTTGGTTTTGCGTAATTGCTTTTTTGTACCCAACGCAACTTGTAATATCATTTCTGTATCTTTAGTTTCTAAAGAAGGTTATGAATTTGCGTTTGTAAGTAATGTTGTAAACATTCACCTTAATCAAGTTCTGATTGGGTCAGGTACATTGAGTAATGGTATATACGTATTGAACCAACCACAGATTCTCAATGTCCAGAATACACACAAAAGAAAGTCTCCAGAAATAAACCAGACTTTCTTATGGCATTGTAGATTGGGTCACATCAATGAGAGAAGGTTGACGAAGTTACACACAGAAGGGTATTTGAATGCGTTCGAATATCAGTCGTATGCCACTTGTCAATCCTGTCTCAAAGGAAAGATGACAAAGACTCCGTTTACTGGACATGGAGAAAGAGCGAGCGAGCTCTTGGGACTCGTACACAGTGACGTGTGCGGTCCAATGTCTACACATGCCTGAAGCGGACATTCTTACTTCATTACTTTTACGGATGACTTCTCAAGGTACGGTTATGTCTTCTTAATGAAACATAAGTCCGAGGCCTTTGGAAAATTCCAGGAGTATAAGAATGAAGTAGAGAAACAGACCGGCAAAAGTATTAAGATTCTAAGATCGGATCGAGGTGGAGAATACTTAAGTGCCGAGTTCCTGGACTATTTAAAAGAGAACGGAATTCTCTCTCAACTTACTCCTCCTTACACCCCGCAACATAACGGTGTATCGGAGAGACGGAACCGAACCCTGTTGGATATGGTTCGGTCCATGATGAGTAACGCTGAGTTACCGCGATCATTCTGGGGATATGCAATAAAAGCAGCTGCGTATCTCTTGAACAAGGCTCCCACCAAGACTGTGCCTACCACCCCATATGAGATGTGGACTGGGAAGAAACCCTGTCTTAAGTATCTTAAGGTATGGGGATGTCCAGCTTTTGTAAAAAGGCAGCATGCGGACAAGCTTGAGGCACGTTCAGTACAGTGTAAGTTTGTGGGATACCCAAGGAACTCCAGGGGGTATCTTTTCTATTCCGCTGAGGAACAAAAGGTTTTTGTTTCTCAGCATGCCCGCTTCTTGGAAACTGAGTTTTTGGAAACCCAGATAAGTGGGAGCACAATAGAACTGGAAGAAGTTCCAGAACCACAGACTGTTACTGAAAGCTTAGTGGAACCAGAAGGTTCAACAGAACAGGACATTCCTACGCCGCTCCGCAGGAGTAGTAGGCAGTCTCATCCGCCCGAGAGATACTGCGGTTTTCTCATAGACGGGGATAGAGAGGATTGCATCATAGATTATGATGAGCCTACTAGCTTCCAGCAGGCCGTTCAGAGCGTTGACTCAGTGAAATGGCTGGATGCAATGCGGACCGAAATGGAGTCCATGTACACCAACAAGGTATGGACGTTGGACATTGCTCCAGACGGGGTAAAACCCGTAGGATGCAAGTGGATCTTCAAAAGGAAGATTGGTGTAGATGGACAGGTTGAGACCTATAAAGCTAGGCTGGTAGCAAAGGGTTTTCGTCAAAGACCTGGCTTGGACTATGACGAAACCTTCTCTCCAGTAGCCATGCTGAAATCCATTCGGATCCTTCTTGCCATTGCTGCCTTCCACGATTATGAGATTTGGCAAATGGACGTAAAGACAGCTTTTCTAAATGGAAATTTAGAGGAGTGTGTCTATATGGACCAGCCAGAGGGTTTCATTCAGAGTGGGAGCAGCGGAAAGGTGTGCAAGTTGCTTAAGTCCATCTATGGACTGAAGCAGGCATCGCGGAGTTGGAACATCTGCTTTGATGAGACGGTCAAAGAATTTGGCTTTATCAAAAATCCAGATGAACCATGCATCTATAGTAGATTTGTAGCGAGAACTGTAGTATTCCTCGTTTTATACGTGGATGACATTCTCTTAATAGGAAATGACATTCCTATGCTACAATCTGTCAAAGGGTTCTTGTCACACAGGTTCTCCATGAAAGACCTGGGTGATGCCTCATACATCCTGGGGATCCGGATCCATCGTGATAGATCCAAGAGGATATTGGGACTTTCTCAGTCCAGGTACATCGACACCATAGTGAAGAGATTCAGTATGGAAGATTCCAAGCGCGGTAACCTACCGGCTTGTCACGGGATCACCCTCTCTAAAGAGATGTCTCCCAAGACTGATTTGGAGAGGGATCGCATGTCTATTATACCCTACGCTTCTGCGGTAGGCTCTATAATGTATGCGATGTTGTGTACCAGACCGGATGTAGCTTATGCACTGAGTGTGGTAAGCCGGTATCAGTCTAACCCTGGGGAGAAACACTGGATAGCGGTAAAGAACATTCTCAAGTACCTGAGAAGGACTAAGGAGATGTTCTTGGTGTATGGCGGAAAAGACCTCCAGATCGAGGCCTTTGCTGACTCCAGCTTCCAGAGTGACAAGGATGATTCCAAGTCCATGTCGGGTTTTGTCTTTACCCTCAATGGAGGGGCGGTGTGTTGGAAGAGTTCCAAACAGGAAACCGTTGCAGACTCGACGATGGAAGCGGAATACATCGCTGC
Organism: Agapanthus africanus; assembly: GCA_030015575.1. Classification (NCBI taxonomy): domain Eukaryota; kingdom Viridiplantae; phylum Streptophyta; class Magnoliopsida; order Asparagales; family Amaryllidaceae; genus Agapanthus; species Agapanthus africanus. The sequence continues at coordinate 173,858,663 of JASDDO010000004.1, read as the reverse complement.
ATCTGATGCCGCAAAAGAAGCTGTCTGGATGAGGAAGTTCTTGAAAGAACTTTAGGTGGTTCCGTCCATTGTTGACCCAATACCTCTGTATTGCGACAACAACGGGGCTATAGCTTTAGCGAAGGAACCCAGGTCCCATCAGAGATCCAGGCACATCTTGAGGCGGTATCACCTGATCAGGGAGATCGTGGATCGTAAGGAGATCGAGGTTCGGAGAGTTGCTTCAGAAGACAACACTGCAGATCCATTCACCAAGGCCCAGCCCCAGACTCAGTTCGAGCGGCTGATCGAGATGATAGGTCTTCGATACGCCAGTACATGGCCTTAGTGCAAGTGGGAGATTGTTAGTGTATATGCCCTAGAGGCCATTACTGTATCATACTAGTTTGTATATTACTTAATGGATGCTTGGGATATTCACCTTGTATATACAATCTTGCTCAAAATAGTAGTATGCTACTTGGTTTGTTTCTACTTCAATGTGTACATGTGTTTATTTCAGTATATCACTTATACGCATTAGTGGAGCCCTTAGGGTCTTTTGCTTGATTACCAGCGTTGTGATGGCAGTCACACTAGTGGGGGCTGGGTAATCTATAAGCACATCCTTATACAGGTCCCTAGTCGCAGGACTATCGAGACAGGGCAACGATACTCCGGAGTAGACTAGCGTATGCGCTTCTCATCCCAGTGTGGGAGATGGTCTGTCCTACAGCCATCAGTACGTCGTACTGGAGATAGTATACGGGTGCTCGTTGGGTTACGAGTACACTGGACAGGACTCGTCGGGAACTGACTGGTTGGTATTATACCTATCGTCAGTCATCAGTTCCCAGGTGACATGAGTACAGCTTAGTCCGCTGACTTGACACTGGCACTTCGCCTCGAGTGTGTTCCCACTGCACTTTGATCACTACCCTACCACGGCTCAAAGGAGTCGTGCAAACAGGTGGTGGTTGGGTGCAGTCCCAAAGCACTTGGAGGCAGTGACGGTTAGACAGGATTCGTCTCTCCCGGTATTGGGGGTTGACATCGCGCTGTGTCTAGGAGAGCCATTACACGAGTAGTCCCTGGCCAGGGCAAACGAGATATACTGGTAGGTTTCCAGTGTTATCTCAGGGTGTTTTGGGCTTCGCTCCGGCACGACTTGTACCGCTATTGGGGGACTGACGTTTACCGCCCCCTAGGCCCGCCATGCGATGTATCAGACGAACAGACCGGACTGTACGGAGACTGTCACATACAGACTCAGTAGGAGTACCGATGGGGTTTCACCTCGTCAGCCTTCTTGTCGACATCTACCTGGGGACCGTTACGCACAGCTAGTGCCGCTTGCGGTCTGTGGTTAAACCCACTGCCAGCGTAGTGTCGAGTCTTTAGAGTCCCACACAGAGGGTATTCGCCTCTGGGCAAAACAGAGTAGAGGTCGCATGGTTTTGCGACAGGGTTCGTTCTCATCCGCGCACTTGTGCACGTTTGGAGTCCGGACAGATATTACCAGCGGGCTCTGGTTTGAGCCGGATACTGGTATAGTTTTTGGGGTTGCTTTTATCTCTCAGTATTCATGTTCCTCGGAACAAGGATGCAGGTGTGTATGCACAGTTATTTGAGGAAGAGGAAGAGGACTTTCATTAGGGTTTCGGAACGGGTGCGTATGCACAGTTGACAGTCGTCTTTTTCCAAACCCTAATGGATTTGTATTATATCATTTAATAATATATAATAAAATGAAATTGTGTCATGGTTAGTTTTTGTTGACTTGTTGACCATGGTTGACTTGTTGACCATGGTTGAACATTTGACCACCATCATTACAAATGCAAGATGCTTTTTCATTCTTGCTTTTTCATTTAATGTTTGTAATGATATTAGTCATTCCTAAACTTTCCATCAAACCTTTTTCATTTTGATTATTATTATTATTTGATAATTCATTTTCTTTTTGCATTATGGTTGCAAGAAAGGAAATGAGAGCTCATTCTATGATATTCACTCTCTCTCTTCACTTCATCTTCTTCTTCCTCTAGCCAAGAGAAACCTTCTCATGAGTTGAGAATCCTTCTCTTGAAAAACAAAAGCAACCCTTAATCACTCTCTACTCACTCTAGCATCAAGGGTTTAGCAAGCCGGCGATTCTAGTTCACTCCAAGTACGAGAAAGAGCCCAAAGGTCGAGCCTTCGAGGTGGATCCATCTTCGACGGAAGAAGGCGACAAAGGAGAACCATCAACCTCTACAAAGTTTGAAGACGAAGGAGTTCAAGTCTAGGTATAACCATCCTCATCCGAGTAGCTAAATCCTTTTAGCACTATTGCTAGTTTTAGTTTAGACAACGATCCCGACCTTGCTTAGTCCATGTTGCCTCTTGCGATAAAAATTCGTTTTTATACCGTTTCCGCCTCCCCGTAAGAACCGGGGGTCGCAATATGGACTTACATACACACCCGCATCCGCGTTCCGAGGAACACGAATACAAACGAGATAAAACCAATCCCAAAACATACACTAGGATCTGGCTTAAACCAAAGCCCGCTAGTGTTAACTGTCCGGACACCAAACGTGCACAAGTGCACGGATGTGACCGAACCCTGTCGCAAAACCATGCGACCTGTCGCAAAACCATGCGACCACTACTCTTTTGCCTAAAGGCGAATAGCTTTCTGTGTGGGACTCTAAAGACTCGACACTACGCTGGCAGTGGGTTTAACCACAGACCGCAAGCGACACTAGCTGTGCGTAACGCTCCCCAGGTAGATGCCGACAAGAAGACCGACGAGGTGAAACCCATCTGAACTCCTACTGAGCCTGAATGTGACAATCTCTGCACAGTCCGGTCTGTTCGTCTGATACATCGCATGGCGGGCCTAGGGGGCGGTAAACGTCAGTCCCCTAATAGCGGTACAAGTCGTGTCGGAGTGAAGCCCAGTACACCCTGAGATAACACTGGAAACCTACCAGTATATCTCGCTTGCCCTGGCCAGGGACTACTCGTGTAATGGCTCTCCTAGACACAACGTGATGTCAACCCCCAATACTGGGAGAGACGAATCCTGTCTAACCGTCACTGCCTCTAAGTTCTTCGGGACTGCACCCAAAAACTACCTGTTTGCACGACTCCTTTGAGCCGTGGTAGTGTAGTAATCAAAGTACAGTGGGAACACACTCGAGGCGAAGTGACAGTGTCAAGTCAGCGGACTAAGCTGTACTCATGTCACCTTGGAACTGATAACTGACGATTGGTATATTACCAACCAGCAGTTCCCGACGAGTCCTGTCCAGTGTACTCGTAACCCAACGAGCACCCGCATACTATCTCAAGTACGACGTACTGACGGCTGTGGGATAGACCGTCTCCCACACTGGGATGAAAAGCGCATACGCTAGTCTACTCCGGAGTATCGATGCCCTGTCTCGATAGTCCTGCGACTAGGGACCTGCATAAGGATGTGCTTATAGATTACCCAGCCCCCACTAGTGTGACTGCCATCACAACGCTGGTAATCAAGCAAAGATCCTAAGGGCTCCACTAATGTGTATAGGTAATATACTAAAATAAACACATGTACACATTGAAGTAGAAACAAACCAAGTAGCATACTACTATATTGAGCAAGATTGTCTATACAAGGTGAATATCCCAAGCTTCCATTAAGTAATATACAAACTAGTATGATACAGTAATGGCCTCTAGGGCATATACACTAACAAAGCAGTCTTCAAGAGGATGTCCCACTACTCGGTGGTAGGAGCAATAATCCGGATGATGGACCTCGTTTATCTGTTCGGGGTATCGAGACTCCGGGAGCGTCATCATTTGATATTTCATGACAAGGTTGAATATTTTCCTTATCTTGTCTTGAGGGAAAGAGTACTCCCGACCTATCTTCTTCATAAAAGACGGGTTCCAGCTGACTTTTCCTCGCTCGCGTGGCTTCTTGGATCCGCTTCGCTGTCTTTGAACGCTGTCCTCGTTCTTGATCTTATCATTGCTTCTGTGTCGGACTTTTCCCTTGTTGCAAGAGTGCGCAGCAGGCCGAGGGTGAAGGGCATCGTCGTCTTCTCCTTCCTTAGCCTGCTGAATGATACGCTGCGTCCTGGCTTTCTCATAAATGGACATTTCGCGGCTATGGTCATTCCGAACCTTTTGACCTGCTTTTCTTATCAGCTTGTCAATCTGTTCTTCGAATGACGGGCTTGGTATTCTCACGGCGGGATCTCGCTCTGGTTCGACATCAACGCTATCTAGAAATGTATTTGCTTCTCCACCGGAGTTATTTATGACACGGAAGCTATAGAATTGCTTCCGTTTCTTCGACCGAACGTATCCAAGGCCAGTCGGCTCCATTCTCCCGTTGGACCTCTTTCGCTGAGTCCCGGGAACGTCCCAAATCTTGTTATAGAACTGGGCTTGTCGAGCAGTCTGTTTGAAGGGTACGCCTTGGCATCTTAATAGCCTTTTCAGTCCCTCTGCGTAGTATCTGGGAAGACGGATTGGTTGAAGTCTGTCGAGCGCAGGTTCAACACCGTGCCATACTTCTTTCTCCACTTTAGTGTCCGAGGATTGGTAGAAAAGGATCGCCTTCTCACCTCTTTGACGAGGAGGGACGTAGAAGGTCTGGAGCTCTTGCACGCTGTACGTATCAAGTGCATCAAGTTCTTTGTAATGCCGACGTGGAACCAGGGTAATCTGTAAACTCTGGTCAGCTGCAGCAAAGGTCTGCATTGACGGGCGGACGGAGAACACTACGTTGGCCTCGTCTTCAGAGTCACCGCCAAAGACCAAAATAGGAGTGGATGGTTCTAGCCTGTTGCCTTGTGGTTGTCCCAAGTAGACCATATCTTCATCCTCTTCGATATCGCTCCTAAATATCGGGATAATGGCGATGGCTTTTTTCTTATTCTCCGCTTTGCAACATCTTTCCATGTCTTCAAAGTCTGGTAAGAAGTACTTGGCATCTTCATATTTGCGGACTTCATTTACGGAGAATGGGTTCAGCTCCCCGGTAACTGTGTATGTTCATATCATAATTTTGCATTATTATATTCCCCATTCTTATTCTTTTTAAAAATAAACAGGTGCTTTTGATCCATGTCTGCTACATAGTTGCAGGTTCCAGGTTCTTGGAACAAAACAGTGAAAATGATGAAAAGACGTTATAAAAGTGAGACTACAACCAACAAACGGAAGAATCTTGATCATGCCTACAGTTTGAGGGACAAACAAAGATCAATGAACAATTTCACAAAGTACAAAGTCAGCACAAGGTTCAAGACTTCGACACGAAGCAAACGGTAAAAGTCCACAACATCATGCACTGTGGAATTCTTGAAGAAACTAGAAGACAATCTGAGAAACCAAATAAAGAAACCAGAAGCCAAAAGAAACCAGAAGCAGCCCAGAAAAACTGAGACAGGGAACCCACCATACGACCACGGATCCGAGGCCAAACAGGTCTTTTGGCCGCGGTTCCGCGGCCATAAAGAACGCGTGTCGGTGCTAAAAAAAGTCGGCGTGGCGGTGCGTTGACTAGGTTTCTTAGGGGTAATTTTGTAAATGCAGATATGTATCGAATGTACCCTAGGGTTTCTATGATCTATAAATAGAAGCCCTAAACCTCTTTTTGAGGTATGCCTCTTCTTGTGCCTCATTTTTATTTATCAAATTCAGATTTCAATTTCTGTAATGTATGAAGAGTGCATCAAATAAAAAGTAGGAAGTAAGTTTTCTTTACCTTGCCCTAGTTAATTTTCCTTTCCGCCCTAGTATAACTTTATTTATTTGCCCTAGTTTAGATTTTATTTATCTGCCGTAGATTAGATAATTAGGTTATTAAAAACAATCATAAAAAATGAAATCTTTTAATTCCCTAATGAGTGAGTAGTTCCTCACTTGTTAGGGTTAGGTTTGGGAAAGGTTTAAGAGATGAAACCCTTTCTTGCCCATCACATATTTTTATAGGATTCCATGCATACATACACACACCGCTCACTACGGCACCCTATCCCATGAGGTAGCGGTGATACCGTAGTTTAAAAGACCGTTTGTATATGTTTTCCATGGAGGTTAGGGTAAGAATTAAGAAAGGAAGGACAAGAACATAGAGGAAGAACCCTAGTTTCTTCCCGATGGTACTAATCCACTTTATTAATTATTACCATAACACCTAATAGATCTAAATTAGGGCATTAAAAGCGGTGAGGAATATTGACTTTCCAAACTTAACCTAAACCTAAGCCTAGCAAGATTTTAATCCTAGTCTAGATCAACCTTAGTTTTTAGTGATAATCAATCCAACACCGTTTGGAATTAACTCGTTAGAACAAATTGAGATTACACAAAATCGCTGTGGACCGACCCATACTCACCGGCTAGCTACCAAGCGATGCCATTCTTGATTGCGGTTAATAATTCTATGATCACAAAATCTCACATACAAATCAGTGTACTCGAAGCCGTCCTTGAAGTACTTTATACACTGATGTTGTATAGAAGGGATGATGTTGTACTCATGTAACCAAGGCCTGCTGAGCAAAGCGTTATAGCAAGTTTTGGCGTCAATAACATGGAACTTGATGTCAGTGACGAGCAGCCCGAAGCATAATGTCAATATTACAGACCCGAGCAGTTGTGATAATTAGGATTCAAAACTAGAGATGGTAATTTTATCCCAAGCCAAGTGTTGAACGTTCATGCAAATCTCCTTCAGTACTCTTACATTGAGAAGGTTGACGGAGGACCCGTTGTCAACTAGGATCTTCCCTATCTTGATATCATGGCAATACTCGGTTATATACAGCGGACAGTTGTGCTCGCACGTTCCGAGAAGGAGGTCTTCATCGCTGAAGGTGATATCAGCCGTGTGAACTTCTTCCAGCTCGTCCTTCATCTTTTCTTCCGCCAGGAAGGCTTGAAACCGGTCAGGCTCTTGTAACACCTTGATCAGGGAATTTTGTGCCTCTTTAGACAGGAGAAGGGCATCCAAGATACTCAATTGTGAGGGTATCTTTCTCAGATGCGCCAGGACATTGTAATCCACCTTGTTCTTTTTGAGCAGGTCCTTAGCTGTGAGCTCTTCGACAACTCTATCATCGAGAGCAATCTCCTCAGGGAATTTTTCCTTTCCTTTGTCTCTTTTGCCCGAACCTTTGTTTGAAGGTCTGAGATTCTTTTCAGGCAACGTACGTTACGCAGCTGAATGTTCTCACAGTTCTTCATCTCTTCTTCTTTTTTAAAGGTGGATTCCTTGAAGAGAGGGGGAGGGCTATTTCTTTGTCAGAATCTCTCTCGAAGGTAAGAACTTGAGATTTTGCTCTTGTCGAACTGGTATCAAGCATATGACAATTGCCAGTCGTTCCTTCACACTCGTCTGGCGCGCTTCTCTATTCCCGACGGGCTTTGCGCTTCATTCTCTTGAAACATTGTCGATGGGCAACGTATCCCTGCCACCATTTCTTGAAGGCATTGCACTCTTCGGTAGGGTGTGTGACCCTCCGATGGTACAAGCAGTAGTTCAGATGTACATTCGCTTCCTCAAAGCACGTACTCCCAGGAGTATTTCCTTCGAAAGGTGGCAGCTTCATTCCCATTGACAGGGCTTTGGCGAACCGTTTTCCTGTATTAAATTTTCTTTTGTCTACTGCCGGTACGCTTGGATCCGGTTGCAGTGCCTTATGTCTTATCCCTACCGCGGCTTCTTGACGCTGACGCTTGGCCTTTTCGTATATGGTCATTTCACGTTCTCGGTCAGCTTTGCTCTTTTGGAGGGCTTCGTTCAGCAGCTTGTCGATCAAGTCATATGACGGTTCCATAGATTTTGGTTCTGGATCTGCCCCCAGTTTCTCTATGTCAGGAGCTCCTTCGCTATTTATCGACGAGTGAGAGATCATGTGGCAGCTCGCCACATAATCCTCGGGTTCTTCTGAAGAATCGTCTCCTTCATCAATGTTACGGTTTCCGTTCTCAAGAACATGCCTGAAGAATTCTTCCAATGTGACTGGGGTCCGCGCTTTTTGGTTGTATTCCTCCAGTGCGTTAATGTATTTTTGCAAACCCGTACGATTGCCGTCGAGCTGCACGGGCTTCTTAGCCTTCTTCTTTTTCTTTGAACACGTCGGAGGCTTGGCCTGGAGGTTTTGCCCATCGTTACCAACTTTCGGCGTTGGGCGCGGTTTCAGAATTCCGTCAATAATCTCAAGCTCCAGCGGGCTTTTCCACCTAATCGCCGGACATGCTTGAAGATCTTTCAGCATTCTTTTAGTTTTAACCGAAAGGACAAGTTCCCACGGAGCTTCCTCTACAAATGTGCATGATGCCCCCGGCGTATCCACCTTTCTAGGAGAGTTCTGTTGTAGCGGGTTTACCTTCCAGTTTTCGGACAGCGCGAACTTGCCCCATTGGTACTGGTCTTCAACCCAGTTTTTGAAGAAGTAGCAATCTTCAATTGGGTGACCCACTATTCGGTGGTAGGGGCAGTAATTGGGATTGTTGACATCGCCCGGTTGCAGTGGGCGTCTCGGATCCGACAGAGTGATGAGCCTGTTGTGCACCGCTAGTTCGAATAGTATCCTCGTTTTATCCCGGGGAACGAGTAAGGACGTCTCAACTTTTCTTTGAGGGATCTTGGTTTGTTGTTTTGGCGAGCTACCAGTTTCGGGTCATTCGGTTGTTGTTGAGCGTTAGCGACCAAGGTCGCTTTTCCTTTGCCCTTTTCATTCTGAAGTTCCGTGTTTGAAGAGGACGGGCTATGACCAATCTGGTCCATTTGGGACAGTTTGTCAATCAAGGTCTGGAAGGTATTCGTCTTGAAGAACATCATAAATTGGGATATAGTTTCCTGGGGATCAAGGGTCCCCACGAACATGCCTACAGCAGGAGCTTCTTCTATGTGCTGTTCACACTTTGACCATAGGTTACGCCACCGAATCGCGTATTGAACCCAGGCCTCTCCCGGCTTCACTCTGGCATTGATTAATGTCGTGATTGGGGTGCGCTCGCTTCCGCTTGCGAACCGCTGTGTGAATAATAATTCCATCTCCGTGAATGTTTTGATAGAATCATTCGGGATCTCGGAATACCATTCAAATGCTGTCTCCGGCAAGCTGCCAACAAATTGGCAAAGCAATAGTTTGTCATCTCCTCCAGTATTGCCGTATAGAGCTCTGAATTGAGCAACGTGCTGGTGTGGATTGCCCGTCCCTTTATACACGTAGAACTTAGGGATCGTATATCTCGGCGGGTACTTAATTTGATCGTACCAGCCTGGATAAGGTCGTCCAGTTCTGACGACTTGACCGGCCGCTTCACTTGCCTGATTAGCTCGTATTTGTTGAGCTATGTAGTCATCAAGGGTATCTTTGGAGATCATCTCCTCCCTGGCTGCTGATAAAACCGGAGGAGGGTTCGATGTCTCTCCTCTGTCGTCTTCAATGATTATTGGCGGATCTTCGGCTGGAGATTCTGGCTGAATCATCATCCCCACCATGTCTTGGAACAGGAGCGCCATTTATTTATATTAACCGCTTGTTCCGCGGCCTCTTTGTCTTTCTTTTCAAGCACCCTCCGTAGGAATTCGGTGTCGGTCTCCTGCTCCTGGCATTGTTCCGATAATACTTCCGGGATTTCTTTCTGCCCAGTGAGTGTGGCCATCTTTGTCAGTATCTCTTGGAGCTTTTGTTGTTGCTCCTGAGCTTTTGTCACAGACCGTGTAAGTGGTCGATGACCCGTGGAAGTGCGGCTTTCCTCTTTTTGCTGGAAGCCATGTACACCGTGTGTACTACCATGCCCCCAGACTTGGGGCGTTTGAGTCGGTCGCCTTTGGAGTTTGCCGCCATTGGTGGGAGTTTCTGTGGCCTTCTCTTTTTATGGGAGGCCGAAGTTGAGGGAGCCATCGTAGCGAGCATCCGCGCAGACGACACTTTCCGTGGCATGACGGTACTTTCCGTGGCATGATGGCAGGATGGTCCTCCCCTTGCCGAGCTTTTTTTTCTTCAGTCGGCGAGAGTATTCTTTGTCAATTACAGAGTCTTGGACCTTTCGCCAAACTCTGTGGATCCTGGAGGACAACCACTGAGGAGGCTGTCCCGGCTTTAACTATGTTGTGTTTTCAACAGGCGGAGGAGACTTCTTCAGTATGGCGGTTGGAAAGTTCTTGCGCACCCTCCTGAGTAGCTCGAAGCTGTTACTGGTTGGAACAACAACATCAATTTTCACCATTGGAGCTGGCGAGGTAAGTCCAGAGGGGGAACTACCCCCAGCCTTTCTTACTCGGCGCCAATGGCGACGTCGAGCATGTCATGCATATGGGAATGGTTCAGTTATGGGAGTAGCTTCGCTATGCCCCTTGCTTTGATGAGAGGCTGCTTTTGGTGCCAACCTGTCGAAGACTGACGTCCGTTGAGAGGGAACGTCTAGCTTGTCGAAGACTGAATTTCGAGTAGGGGAAGCACTTGTGATGATCTCACCTGTAGCAGGAGTTGGAACGGCCAGTCTTGTGAAGACCGATCCCTTTGAAGGAGAAGCACCTTTGACGACTTCTTCTGCCAGAGCTGGAATGGTTATCCGCTTCGGGATAACCCCTTCAGGTATCGCGGGCCTCTTCACGGGTCCACTTGAGCTTTGGCTCAGCCTGTCGAAGACTGAGGCGGCGGACTCGGACGACCCGTTGAGAGGGGCCGTGGTAGTTTCAAGCCGATCAAAGACTGACTTCTTTGGGGCTTCTTGTAATGGCATTGAAGCATTAAGCTCATTGGTGGGATCATGGTTCCGAAGAACAGTCCAGTGATGGCCTAAGTCACTTGTTCCACTGGCATTGCGAAGATGGAGGTTGCTTGGGGCCCATAAGTCACTCCTCCAGCAGGGACGGAGTGGGAGTTGTTGTTGCAATTGGTGCAGTTGGAAGCCATCGATGTCATTTTCTCTTCTGCACGGAGCAAGACATCAAATCTTAGTACCTTGAATCCAGGGGTAACCATATTAAACCGCGATTCGTTCGCGAACACGACACACGAAGTGTGGAGTGGAAAGAGGAAAAGGTCCCACTGGGCGTGCCAGAATCTGTTTACCGCCGAAATACGCGACCGGGACGTTAGGGCATATGGCCTGAATTTTGGGGGCAGATGCTATTTGGTTTTTTAGCCATCTACCTCTCCGAAGATGCCAAGCTGATTTATGGCACCATGTATCGGAGGTCTGGACGAATGCGGCCGTTGTAGCAGACTTCGTCAGATTCCTCCTCGTTGTGAGGGGTTTTTGATTGTGGGGACGTTCTTCCCTGCAGGCGCAAGCCCCTGCAGTTAATTACGTTACCGCGTAGCGATAACCACTTTCTCCTGCTCCAGAAGGTCACTTCGTGTCGTGTGTGTTTATTTTATTTTTTGATTGCCCGTGGATTGTATACGGAGCCTAATTTGTGTTGTCGCCCATAGGGCGTGGATTAGTCCAAATCCTTATTTTCTTAGATTTGGGTTTGGTTTGATTTAAGGATCGTTAACCTTGTTTGAGATTAAGATCGACTTAAATATTTGTTAAAGATACGTAATCCGATGTTGGACTAAGATCTACTTAACGGGGGTTCAGGATCAATTTTGACCCAACGAAAGAGCATTTGGGCTTTATCGTTTTAGTTTAAGGACGTTACGGTCCACAGCTAGTTTAAGGACATTAAGGTCCAGAGTTAGTTTAAGGACATTGCGGTCCATAGAATTATTGGTCATCGGGACCCGCCGCCTCTCTAAAGACGTTGAAGAATTACAACGACATATATCAGAGGTGTGGGGAGATGTACCCTTGAACCAATGAATGTTCGTTGGAAGATCAATAGTCGTGTTTGGGACTAAGACCAATTTGGAAAAATTGTGAGCACATGGGCTCGGTTGATCTGAATTAGAGGCTTTTGGTCAACTTGGACTCAGCCCACTCAGTCTTTGAATAAAGTGTTAAACACTTGTTTGGGCTCGTCCCTTTTCTGTGCAACAATGTTGAGCATTGATATGGGCTCTGATGCTCACCCTCTTTTTTTTTATGGAGTGTTAAACACTCTTTATGGCGCCCACGTGAAGGACACATGAGGCACTTGGCGCAGAGCTCCAACCACTGAGTGCTAGGAACTATACTTGTTGAGCAGCACCCACGTGAGGGGCACATAAGGCACTTGGCGCCAACCACTGAGTGCTAAGCACTCTTGATTAAGCAACACCCACGTGAGGGGCACGTGGGGTGCTTGGCGCTGGGCGCCAACTACTGAGTGCTAAGCACTCTTTATTAAGCAGCGCCCACGTGAGGGGCACGTGGGGCGCTTGGCGCTGGGCGCTAACCACTGAGTGTTAAACACTTTTTATTAAGCAAATCCCACGTGAGGGGCACGTGGGGCGCTTGGCGCCAACCACTGAGTGCTAAGCACTCTTTTTTAAGCAGCGCCCATGGGAGGGGCACGTAAGGCGCTCGGCGCTGTTTCTTCCTTTGCGCATTTTTCTTAACAGATCAATTCTTTGTTCTTCCCTGGATTTTCAATCCCAAGAACAAATTCATCCCCACGAGAATTAAATTTTCATTTTGTGGGAGACTTGTTTCATGGATCTCAGATCCAGGGAAAGAACTATGTTCTTTTATAAGGGTTAAACCCTTGGGTATGCAGATGAGATACTATGATCTCTATTTACCTTGAAGAATTTTCTTCTTCTTTCTCCTCTCTTAAAGCTCTTTTTGCTTGCTCTTCTTTTTGAACTTGAAGTTTATGGGGGGGTTCCTCTCTTTTAGACTTGAAGTCTTGGGGCCTTTATATAATAGAGGCAGATTTGTTGATTCAGTTAAGGAAATCTCTCATTGAGAGATTTCTTAATTGATTTGGGAATTTTATCCAGCGTTGGATCTTTGATCCAAGGATTTCTGTTTTACAGAAGATATTTTTCTTGTTTTTAACAAGATTGGGAAAATATTTTCCATACAGAGCTTATTCTGTAATTTGGTGATTTTTAATCACCATTAGATCTTTAATCCAGCGATGCTCTGTTTTACAGAGCGTAATCTTCCTTGTTTAGAAAGATTGGGGGAAAATATTTTCCCCTACAGAGCTTATTCTGTAACTTGGCGATTTTTAATCACCATTGAATCTTTGATCCAATGGTGCTCTGTTTTACAGAGCATAATCTTTCTTGTTTAGAAAAATTGGGGAAAATGTTTTCCCCTACAGAGCTTATTCTGTAGCTTGGTGATTTATAATCATCATTGGATCTTTGATCCAATGGTGCTCTGTTTTACAGAGCATAATCTTTCTTGTTTAGAAAGATTTGAGGAGTATTTCCTCAATCAGAATTTAATTCTGTGTTTTGATGATTTATCATCTCCGTTGGAAGAACTTTTAGTTCTGGCGCCAACACCCTCGTGCAGGGCACGTGAGGCGCTGCCTCAGAGTTTTTAACTCTTGGCGCAGGCGCCCTCGTACAAGGCACGTGAGGCGCTGCCTCAGAGTTTTTAACTCTTGGCACCGGCGCCCTCGTGCAAGGCACGTGAGGCGCTGCCTCTTTTCAAATTTTGAACAGAGCTTTGCTATTTTATTGGGGGGAAACAACTAACACACTCTTTGACAGCTCGATCTCTCCAGCCTTGTACTGCTTCTCGACCTAGTCTTTGAAGATATAGCAATCCTTGATCATATGGCTCACTACTCGGTGTTACGGGAAATATAGAGGATTTTCGGTCATTTTTGCTTCGTGGGGTCTTTTCGACTCCGGTAAATGTAAACCGTTGTTCAGGGCATCTTTGAATATCTTTCGGTCCTTGTCCCTTCTGAAAGAGTAAACCTTGTTCTTTTTCTCCTTTAGGGAAGACCCTTCTCCTTCCAGCACTGGCTTTTGAGACCGATTGGTTTTGGATTCGCCTGCCCTTCACTTTTCTTCATTGTCAGACGCATTGAAGACATTGGTATTGCTGGAATTCCCGCTTCTACGGTTGTCGTCCCTGTTACTTTTCCAAGTCTTGTCTCTCTGAGAGTCCGGGGTGGACTCTTTCTTCGAGCATTCCAGCATTTGGACTTTCTTAATTAGCTCCTGAAACATCTTGAGGCCAGTTGTACACAAGAATGGGACCATCCAATTGCTGAGGTTCCCAATGAGAAGGCTAATGGACTGGTCCTGCTCCAGCGGCGGTTCGCACTTGACCGTGAGATTACTCCATCGGGCGATAAAGTCGATGTTGGTTTCATTTTTCCCCGGCTTGGTCCTCACGAGGTCAGCGATGGAGATTTTGTCACTGACACTAATGAATCTTTGCCAAAATAGAGACTCCATTTGGGCAAAAGTACGATCTGATCGAGTTCCCCAACGGTTACGTCATTCCTAAATTCGGAAGATTTGACGGGACGAGAAATGCAAATCAGCACGTCGCCTGGCTGCCCAGTACTGCCAATTTCTTTCTGAGCTTCGGCTTCGGCTACCAATGATCTAACCTTGCTAGTGACCAAATCCATTATCCGATGTTGTGTTAGCGGGATAGTGCTATCTAGGGCCAAGGCGTCCCCAGAAGCGGAATGCGGCTGGCTTTCATGCGGCTCACCTAATCTTGGACCCAAGGGGACATGCATCGGTTGCTTCGGGTTGCCATCACCCGGCTCATGAGTAGAGACATGTGCCTGATTGGAAGGCGTTCGAGCAATTTGAGCCGTGAGCTGCATCACAACATTCGTCAGGTCGTCGATTTTGGAGTAAAACTTGGCCATTTCTTTATCTTTGTTCTTGAGCTGTTTTCGAAGCTCTTGCTCTGCGGTCCTGAGGCGGAAAGTCGGCTCTTCTTTGCTGTCCGAGCTTGACTCTACATGGACTGAGGGGTCTTTCTGCCTATCATCCTCATCGAGAGGATTTTCATCATCCAGCGGAGGCGGCCGTTCTTAGCAAGCGGCAACCATATTCAAGCCAGATTGGCCTTAGGATGTGGTGTCCCCATCCTTGCTTTTCCTGCGAAGGTTGTCGCTGGGGCGCCCGTCCTCCATATAGACCGTATGGATAACTTATCCAGCTAGCTTTTTATTATTGGCGGCTGATTTCACTGATCGCTGTCTTGACCCTTCTGTTTTGGTAGCGGACAATCGATTGGAGATGGCTGGCCTGACCGGATTCATGAGTGGTGCAGGCGCTTCCTTTCTGGATTTGCCCCGCTGTTTTCGCGCGGCCCAGAGCGCCTGATAGCCTCTTGAAGAGATGGTGTCATGCTTTCTCTTTTGGGGATGGGACACGTCCCTTTGTGGCATTGTTCGGACTGCTGTCTTCTTGATTCTGGCGGTCATGGCATTTTTCTGAACCCACTTAAGGGGTTCGAAGGAATTGCTGACTTTTACGGCCGACTCAGCCGTCGTCACAGAGTAACCCTGCTCTTGGAACCTCACAAGATTCCACATGGTCGAAGTCCTGGCCCTCTTGTTGGCTCGATACCTAAGCCGCTTCTGCCTTAACTTTTCTGTTTTAAGCACTTGGCAAACTTTGGCTCTTCAGGAAGACGCCGTAGACCGATTGACAGAGAGGCCAGAGAAGATGCCCGTTCGCGCGATTGTAAAGGGCACCATCTGAGCTTGCTGGAGCTGCTTTGTGGCCCCATTGGCGTTGACGGCCTTTCCCCCAGTTGGAACAGTAGAGAGCCGTTCGAATACAGATTTTCATGTGGGGTGGGATGATTTGGCGACTACAACGTTCGGCCTCCTGCCCCTTGAGGTCAGTTTGGCCGCTTGGTTTGCCATGACCTCTGCCAGATGAGCGCTTCCAGCAGGGTAGATGATGACGGAATCAAATTGACGAGGTGGATCCTCCCATTGCCGGCTGAGACTGGCAGGGAGAACCACGCGGGCATTGATCTTGACCACGTACGAGATCGGGGTCGTGTTGGAAGCTAAATTCATCTTAGAAGAAATCATCGTTGAAAGTTGATTGCTGCACGGAAAAAACATTATTTCAGTACAAACATCGACATATATGTTAAATGAGTTCGCATGAACACTTGACCCGAGATATGGGAGGAGAAAAAGGGCCCACCGGGCGTGCCAGAATCTGTAGGGTGTTTTTCTTCACCGCATTGAGATGGGAATGCGCGCGCTTGTCAGGCATGTAAAAATTCCCCCTGCCTAGGGAAGACGGGGGTTTATTGATTGTGGGGATCCGAATCTCCGGCAGCCGAGGACTAAGCTGCCATTAATTACCCCCCGCCTTTGGAGCGAGGGAACCTCCGATTGACGGGTCAAACTGGTTATGCGGACTCAATGTGCAGCATGCATTTTGAAGGGGTTTTGGATATATCGGGGGCCCCGCAGAGTTTTTATGGGGGTCCGGGCTGGGGTTCAAGGGGGCGAGCAGTCCCCTTGCGGGGTGCGGGGCAACGCCCCGTTAGAAAAATTTTCCTAACAGGGGGCGTGTTTTGAGTGCAGAGTGTATGAAAAATGAGGGGTGAGGAGCGTCTTAAATGTAGGGTTCCTAGGCACACTAATGAAGTCTCACAAGTGATCAAACATGGCCAATTAAAATTTTACAAGTGCCGAGAAACCCTAATACGGATCGTTGACTAGATGTATAGGCGATGCGATGCAAATAAACGAATTTATAGCTAAAGGAAAGGGGCTACAACCTTTGTAGATTCGGTCCTCCACCTCCAAGGCTCCATGATGACGTCCCCTCGCTGTCCATATCGGATCCCGGACTCTAGCATCGGCTTCATCGGATAAATGGCGGGCTAGGTCATCGACTTCGATGCCGAAGATGATCTACGTCGAGGCAACACAAGATCAAGCTCCAACTTCACCAAGTCAAGAAACTTGTGAAGAAAACACCCTATACTACTTGGCAAGTGGTAGAGGATGAAGAAATAGGAAGTGGGTTCACTTTAGAATTGGATTTCTCACACTTTTTCACTAGTTGCCATTGATGGAGGCAAGCTTTCTTCATGTTGAAGAAAGAGAAGAAGAAGAAGATAATATGATAAGTTATTTTCCAAAATAGAAAAAATATCAATACTTATCATATGGCAACCATGATTAGGTGTAGAGAATAGACTATGGTTAGGGGGAATGGTTAGGGTTAAGCATGAGACAAATATGGTGGACTTGTTCAAAGCTTCATGAAGCTTCAACAAGCAAACAAAGAAAGCCACCATATCATTTTCTTTTCCAAAATAAATAAATAAATAAATAAGTAAGTAAATAATCAAAACCCTAACCATTACATAACCATGGTTTAATCTTAACATACACCCAAACTATCATGTATCATCAAACATGATACAATCAAATGTACAAAAGTATATCACATATATAATGTGCACATCAAGTGAGAAAATCCATTTAAAATGAACCAATACTAGTTAATGCAAAGTAATATATCAAATATATATAATTATACATTAAATCATTAAATTCAACACTTGATTCAATGATCCGGTCATGTCGCATATAACCGACTAGTATCCAATGTATCGGCTTATCGAATCAATCTTTGATTCGATAACTAGGTTATATCGCATACAACAAATCGATACATTCATCGCGAGAATTGGAATACGGTATCACATACACGCATTATTCTCGGTCCCGCACATATCTCATATGCGCTCCTATTTCGTTTCGCTTGAGCCAGGAAACCTCTGTGTAGGACTCTAAAGACTCGTCAATACGCCGGCAGCAGATGATGATCATATCAAACACCCACAAGCCGCAAGAGTTCTGCTAAACGTAACGGCCACCCGGGTATTGAGCGATCAGAAGATCGACGAGCAAGCCCGCTCACACTCCTGTGAATCCAACCAGTAACATTTACCGTACAGTCCGGTCTTGTCGTCTGATATGTCGCATATCTCGCCTAGGAGTGGTAAACGTCAGACCCCAGTAGCTCGATAAGTCGTGTCGATATGAGGTCTATAACAGTTCGAGATACTACTGATAACACTTACCAGTAAATCTCAGCAACCCTGGCCAGGGATTTCCGGTTATAGCCAATCGAACACAGTGCAACATCAACTCCCTATACCGGGAGAGACGAATCCCCTCCTATCGCTCATTGCCTCCATGTGATTCGGGACTGTACCCAAAAGCCACTGTTTTGCACGCCCTCTTGGACGTGGTAAGGTGGAAATCAAAGCACAGTGGGAATCACACAAGACTCTATGACGATCTCGGGTCTACAGACTAACCTGTACCAGTGTCACCAGAGAACTGCCATCTGACGTAAGGTATAATACCATCTGGGAGTTCTCGGCGAGTCCGTCCAGTGTACCCAGTCTCTACTGAGCACCCGTATATCATCTCTGATGTCAAACACCAATGGATATGGGATCATCCATCGCCTATCTGTATGGGTCGAGAAGGTATACGCTAGTCTACACTGGTATATCGATGCCCCGTCTCGATACACCCACGATTAGGGACCTTGAAGGATGTACTTATAGACTACCATGTCCCCACTGGTATGATCCGCATCATAGTCCAGGTAGTCAAGTACACATCCTAAGGGCTTTACCAACATGTAACAGAGAGGCAATCAGTATACACGTTAAGGTAAAGAGTAACCAGATAGCATACTATCATGTCGAGCAAGAAAGTCCTCCCTATATATGTCCCAGCATCTACTACAATATACATCCTATGTACAGTAATGGCCTCTAGGGCATACATATAACTAACAATCTCTCACTTGCACTAGGGCCATCTGTAGCAGTGGTTGCAGTATCTCATACTCAACCATCCCATAAATGTCTCTCTCTGGGAATAAGCCTTCGTGAGTGGATTCGCCGTGCTATCCTCTGAGTCTGCTCTCCTAACCTCGATCACCCTGGAGATCAACTATCTCCATGATCAGGTGATGCTTCCTCAGAATACGTCTGGGTCACTGATGGGACCGGGGTTCCTGGGCTAAAACCACACTTCCATTGTCACACAATGGTAGGAACCTAGTTCATCTCATGAACCTATGTACACCCAAACTGCCTCTTTGGTAGCATCTTTAGTAGCGATGTATCCAGCCTTTATCGTCTAGTATGCCACGGTATCTAGCTTGGAACTCTTCCAACATATTGTCCCTTTACTGAGGGTAAATACAATGCATGTGACTGACATTCAGTCGTCTTTATCACCCTGGAACCCTTCCAGTGATTCTCCCCAGGATCAATTGATACCATCTCACTACAGCTAGTGAGTATACTAACACCCAAATAACATCTATCTCATAGATGAAAACTCAGGATGAAGGAGGTATCACTTTGATCCTATATGGAGAATCCTTATGATAAGCGGAGATTGACCGAGCGTAGCATAGGAAACTCCTTCCCTATCAAGAGTATGTCATCCACGTACTCTATGAGGATCACTACCATACTCCCTACAACCTTTTTGTATATACAAGGTTCATCTACCATTTTGATGATGTCAAACTGTTTGACTAACTCATCAAAACAGATGTTCCAACTCCGCGATGCCTGCTTTATCACATAAAACATCTTGCACACGTTTCCGCTGCTCCCACTGTCTACGAGGCCCTCTGGCTGTGTACTTATAGACGCACTCTTCTAAAACATCATTTAGAAAAGCAGTCATGGCACCCAACCGCCAGATATCGTAGTCATGGTATGTAGCCGTGGCAAGTAGGATCTGGATGGACTTAAGCATAGCTACTTGAAAAAGGTTTCACCATAATCCACGCCTGGTAAATGATGCAAACTTTTAACAAGTCTAGCTTTGAAAGTCTCAACTTTTCCATCTACACCAAGTAATCTTCTCAAGATATACTTGCTCCTGATGGGGATTTAACCGTTCAGATATAGCAGCCAAAGTCCATACTTTGCTGGTGTATAAGGATTCCATCTCAGATCGATAAACATCCAGCCATTCTTACAGAGTTTCACTCCTGATGGCCAGCTCGAAACTAGTTGGGTCATCATCTCATGATGCATTCCTCGCTCCCACTGTCATAGAGAAACCGAAGTATCTCTCAGGTGGGTGAGGAACCCTACTAGATCGGCGGAGAGGCTGAGGTTCGTTGGAAACTATTGAATCCTTTGGTTTTGTCAAATCATCAGCTGCAGTTTGTATAGCTGGAACATTTCTAGTTCTACATAACATACCTTGCCTCGTGCTTGTCCGGATTTTGCTTTTAGACAAAGGCCGGACAACCCCAAATCTTAACTAACTTAAGATATGGGCTCTTCCTTTTCCATATCACATATGAAGCGGTAGGCAACTGATTTGATTGGAACCCTATTCAATAGGTATGCAACTTCTCAAGTGCATAACACCCAATAGGAAAAAGGTAACTCAGTAGTACTCATCATAGAGCACACCTTATCATATAGGGTGTGATTGCTCCGCCCCGATATACCATCGTGCTATGGTGTATATGGAGGAGTAATGCTGAGAGAGAATCTCATTCTCCTTTAGAATAATCCAGGATTTCCGTGCTCAAGTATTCTCCTCCCTGATCACATCAAAGGACATAATACTTATACCCGTTTTGGTTCTCTACTTCTAACTTATATTCTGTGAATATCTCAAAAGGTTCGGACTTGTGTTTCAACAGGAACATATGTCTGAATCTTGAGAGATTATCAGAGAATGTAATGAAATACAAAGAACCGGTCTTAGCATGTGTAGACTGGGGACCTACATACATCAACATGTATCATCCCAAGAGTTCACTAACTCTTTCTCTGTTTCCAATAAACAGAGCTGTGGTCATCTTATCTTTGTGACATGACCGGCAAGTTTTCACAAGATGTAAATTCAAACAGATTTAAATATGCATCTTTGTGCAACTTAGCTAGTCGGGTCGCATTGATATGACCTAGTCTACAATACCTCAAGAAGGATCCGTTCATTTCTGAACTCTTCCTCTTGTGTGTGTTCCGTATACTAAAGAACTGTAGTTTGATTTAGAACATCAATGCTTTTAGATAACGTGCCTGAACCGATCAACTTTTGATATAGGAAATGTTCAAAACATTATCCAACAATACAAAATTTTATCAGTTCTTTACTGATAAAGAGACTGAGATGATTTTGTATATCAGGTTCGGTATCTAATAACATTCGTTCAGAATCAATGTATTGGTAATACAGGGAGACAGTGACCAACAGACTTGGCTGCAACACTTGCCCCGTTTTCTGTCTCATGAAACTTATCACCCGTTCTCAGTTCTCTACCTATCTATAGCCCTATGTAACATATTACATATGCATGATCCTGATCCGGTATCATATACCCATGACGTAAAGGACACTGAGAAACAGTTCTATATAATGAACACACCCGAAGATGATGCATCAGTATGCACTTTCTTCGTTTGGGCGGCACGGGAATTCTGGTAATCCCCTATTTCCTGCTCTGTCTTATAATAATTATAAGTTGGAGCGGGACCAACGTTCCCCAGCTCAGTATAACAAGCGGGTTCGGTCAATATTCCGTGTTATTATCTTGATTAAGGCGTGACATGGTCTCTACCTGGAGAGAGAGAAAAGAAAACACTCAGCGTATGCTCTTGCAAGATCAGATTAGTTATTATTTTATCTAATCAGGATGGCTCCCACTGCTTTTTATCAAATCTTCCTTCAAACCCTAAAAGGAAAGATTAGTCGGGATTAATTACACGCTACAAGTTCGCCAATCTTTCAGCCAGGCCAGTGTCGGTACTTTGAGGGAGGTGCCCCGTGCTTTCGCATGGACCTAATTAATGTTAACCTCGTTTTCCCAGAGGCGTAACCCCGTTGACACCTTTCTAGACACCTACTTGATTGGCTAATTGTAATGTGTAAAACTCTCCCAGGAGTAACAATTACTCGCAGCGGGTATCGGGATCCAACTATCTCATAGAAGGTATGAAATCTCATTGCAAATTTCAACACTTGAAATTCCCGATAATCTTTTTGCCCCTAGCGTCCTATGACCTTGACGCAGGCCAACAAACCATAGTCCGCTAGTCAAGTTCAACCCGTCATTTCCTGATTGAATTAAACCCACCCGCACGACCCTTGACGCAGGCCAACAAAGTCGCACGACTACCCTAATCCAATCTGAATCATATGCATAAGCAGATAAATACTAGTTAGCTACCGCACACTATGCCTTGACGCAGGCCAACAAACGTAGCACGAATACTAAGTAGGACTTATCTGAAATGACGGAGGGCTACGACAGGTTTTTCTGAAAACCTATTGCGTAATGAACTTGATATCGTTGTAGAATCGAATGATTTTTGAAATGGAGTGTTTTTGAGGCTTTTCTAGTTTTGCTAAAGGAGTCACTCCCGGTGAAGGGATCGTCGGTCCTTTCCTCGTCGAATGAGGTGCGGGATATGTCATATATATCACTGTGCAAAGCAGAACTCTTAAAAGCAATCAAAAGACAAACCGAGTGTGTAGCATCTGCCAGTTATTGCTAAAGGAGTCACTCCCGGTGAAGGGATCTCGGTCCTTTCCTCATCGAATAAGGTGCAGGGTATATCATATATACCGCTATGCAAAGCAAAACTATAGCTACCTGTTTTATTTTGAAATTCGATTCCACAACTTCGTAGGTTTCTTTTATTTCATCAATCTCATTAATGAAGTCCCATCATTTAAGCACCTAAACATCACAAATAAATACGACGTACACTTATGCCATCCGCATTCGCCTCGATGTCCCCTCGTGCACCGTTAGGTTAGGTAACTAACGGCAGAGCAGGGCAGGGCTAGCACGGGTGTAAAACATAAGTAACGTCTATATAATATATCATATATACTATATACAGTATTTATCACAGAACATCACATGATCACATCACAGATATCGCAGCAGAAGAATCATATGAAATATTGGATATACTAGGACGTCCGTGTTTTCAATACGAGCCAGTATAAAACACGGATTCCACGGTCGCGATGAATAGCCAAACCCACACCCCTAGACCCCTACGAGAGCGGCAAGCAACCCTACCAATTCTAGAGTTAGGAGACCCGGACTCGACTCCTCGAGTTGGTCTCCCACTGGACCCCAGAACCCGGTTACTTGTGCTCCCCTCCTTGGGTTTATCCTAGTGCGGAAAAGTAAATAATATACAAAGGGTGACATCTTCCGCAACCTGGAAGTGCCCCAATAAAAGAATATTACATACAAGTTTTTACATGAATGAAAATGAAAAACACTCATCTCATATAAAAACCCCCCGGCTATTCAAAAACGACGATCCAATATAACATATCGAGCAACACATAACATCACATGTCATCAACGTAAGTAAACATGCGTATCCCAATTGTCGTTGACATATAGAAACAAAACCGGCGATATCACATATTACACTTAGGGTCACAGAAAAGAAAGTGTAAAACTACAACAGTTGGAATCCGCAACCTGCATAGACATCGCATGTCTAATCAAATGAATTCTTTAGACATCACATGCCTAACGATTATAAACCCCGCATTTTAGTCTCATTATCGAAAACACTTTTCAATATCAAGTCGGGCAATTCAACAAGATTCCCGAAAAACTGATCGAATGCTCGTCGCAAACTTTAGTAGGCAGCCGCACCCCCGATACCGTCGACGAAGTGCACCAAGGCGGAACACCACTGCCGCGAGCACCCGAACGGATGCTTTCGGTGACGGGGTTCTCCTACAGTCACTTGGTCGGGGCTAAGGGGTGTAGCTGTCTATTAAGTTTATCGGCGAATATCCGCGTACACTACGTGATTGCGACGGACTTTTGATCACATCAAAATTCCGTGGCAACCGATCAACTGAGACTAAAGTGCTGTGTTTATAACATTCATATTAGTTATCTCATAACTACTTGTGAATTCCAATTATTGTATCACATTCCAGATAAACAGAAAATGTTAAACTTTTCGATCGAACATTCAAACAACCAAGTTTTCCCGAAACAGCTCAACACATGAAATAAGTTTAAAAACATTCACTTCATGCCTCAGTACCAACGGTCCAGCCGTAGAAGGGTCAAGCCAACGCCTCACATGTGGCACGCCGTACTGCCCCATACCCGAAGGTTCAAAGGGCAGTTCAAGACGGTCACATAATCGAGTTAAGGTTTGTTGTCTTCTAGAGGGACCATCGCGTTACTTGCACTACTCAGAACGTCTTTAAACCACGGAAAAATCCAACACTTGGAAATTTCCCGACAGGGGAAAAATTGGGTATTTATATCTGGTCGAACTTTTTAACATATTCTAAAATATCCGGAAAGCCACATAGACAAAATCTGATAATCCGATCGAATCATCTACGCTCCAAAACACCCCAGAAAACTCAACTCTTGAGTGCAAATTAAAAATTCCCAGAAAACTCGGCACCTGAAAACATGAATTAATGTGCAAACTTTGGAGGCTAATCTCATTAATTGGCCGCGGAACCGCCATAGAAGCCAGGCTTCTGCCGCGGTTCCGCCGCGCTTTAGACACATCATGGGTTAATTTTTACACCGTAATTCTTAAAATTCCCTGCTGAATTTTTTAAGCATTTTTAATTAGGAAAAAACCCAGTTTTTGAAAAAAGTCCAGAGAGCAATTTGGGTTAGGGTTTCGATGTTCGTTCGGATTTCAAACGTCGTCTACACTTCACCTAAGGC
The DNA here is from genome assembly GCA_030015575.1 of Agapanthus africanus. Classification (NCBI taxonomy): domain Eukaryota; kingdom Viridiplantae; phylum Streptophyta; class Magnoliopsida; order Asparagales; family Amaryllidaceae; genus Agapanthus; species Agapanthus africanus. The sequence continues at coordinate 173,834,085 of JASDDO010000004.1, read as the reverse complement.
TCTAGCTAGGCTCTGATACAACTGTAGGGTTCCTAGGCACACTAATGAAGTCTCACAAGTGATCAAACATGGCCAATTAAAATTTTACAAGTGCCGAGAAACCCTAATACGGATCGTTGACTAGATGTATAGGCGATACGATGCAAATAAACGAATTTATAGCTAAAGGAAAGGGGCTGCAACCTTTGTAGATCCGGTCCTCCACCACCAAGGCTTCATGATGACGTCCCCTCGCTGTCCATATCGGATCCCGGACTCTAGCATCGGCTTCATCGGATAAATGGCGGGCTAGGTCATCGACTTCGATGCCGAAGATGATCTACGTCGAGGCAACACAAAATCAAGCTCCAACTTCACCAAGTCAAGAAACTTGTGAAGAAAACACCCTATATTACTTGGCAAGTGGTAGAGGATGAAGAAATAGGAAGTGGGTTCACTTTAGAATTGGATTTCTCACTCTTTTTCACTAGTTGCCATTGATGGAGGCAAGCTTTCTTCATGTTGAAGAAAGAGAAGAAGAAGAAGATAATATGATAAGTTATTTTCCAAAATAGAAAAAATATCAATACTTATCATATGGCAACCATGATTAGGTGTAGAGAATAGACTATGGTTAGTGGGAATGGTTAGGGTTAAGCATGAGACAAATATGGTGGACTTGTTCAAAGCTTCATGAAGCTTCAACAAGCAAACAAAGAAAGCCACCATATCATTTTCTTTTCCAAAATAAATAAATAAATAAATAAGTAAGTAAATAATCAAAACCCTAACCATTACATAACCATGGTTTAATCTTAACATACACCCAAACTATCATGTATCATCAAACATGATACAATCAAATGTACAAAAGTATATCACATATACAATGTGCACATCAAGTGAGAAAATCCATTTAAAATGAACCAATACTAGTTAATGCAAAGTAATATATCAAATATATATAATTATACATTAAATCATTAAATTCAACACTTGATTCAATGATCCGGTCATGTCGCATATAACCGACTAGTATCCAATGTATCGGCTTATCGAATCAATCTTTGATTCGATAACTAGGTTATATCGCATACAACCAATCGATACATTCATCGCGAGAATTGGAATACGGTATCACATACACGCATTATTCTCGGTCCCGCACATATCTCATATGCGCTCCTATTTCATTTCGCTTGAGCCAGGAAACCTCTGTGTAGGACTCTAAAGACTCGTCAATACGCCGGCAGCAGATGATGATCATATCAAACACCCACAAGCCGCAAGCGGTCTGCTAAACGTAACGGCCACCCGGGTATTGAGCGATCAGAAGATCGACGAGCAAGCCCGCTCACACTCCTGTGAATCCAACCAATAACACTTACCGTACAGTCCGGTCTCGTCGTCTGATATGTCGCATATCTCGCCTAGGGGTGGTAAACGTCAGACCCCAGTAGCTCGATAAGTCGTGTCGATATGAGGTCTATAACAGTTCGAGATACTACTGATAACACTTACCAGTAAATCTCAGCAACCCTGGCCAGGGATTTCCGGTTATAGCCAATCGAACACAGTGCAACATCAACTCCCTATACCGGGAGAGACGAATCCCCTCCTATCGCTCATTGCCTCCATGTGATTCGGGACTGTACCCAAAAGCCACAGTTTTGCACGCCCTCTTGGATGTGGTAAGGTGGAAATCAAAGCACAGTGGGAATCACACAAGACTCTATGACGATCTCGGGTCTACAGACTAACCTGTACCAGTGTCACCAGAGAGCTGCCATCTGACGTAAGGTATAATACCATCTGGGAGTTCTCGGCGAGTCCGTCCAGTGTACCCAGTCTCTACTGAGCACCCGTATATCATCTCTGATGTCAAACACCAATGGATATGGGATCATCCATCGCCCATCTGTATGGGTCGAGAAGGTATACGCTAGTCTACACTGGTATATCGATGCCCCGTCTCGATACACCCACGACTAGGGACCTTGAAGGATGTACTTATAGACTACCATGTCCCCACTGGTATGATCCGCATCATAGTCCAGGTAGTCAAGTACACATCCTAAGGGCTTTACCAACATGTAACAGAGAGGAAATCAGTATACATGTTAAGGTAAAGAGTAACCAGATAGCATACTATCATGTCGAGCAAGAAAGTCCTCCCTATATATATCCCAGCATCCACTACAATATACATCCTATGTACAGTAATGGCCTCTAGGGCATACATATAACTAACATTAAAGACACATGCATGGCATGTAGGCACTGGTCGCCCACGGTTCACGTGCCTGGCGTGTGGGTGCTTGGCGCCCGCGGGTCATATGCCATGCGCGTGGGTGCCCGCGGGTCACGTGCCAGCCGTGTGGGCGCTTGGCTCCCGTGGGTCACATGCCAACCGCGTGGGTGCTTGGCGTCCGCGGGTCATGTGCCAGGCGTGTGGGTGCCCGCGGGTCACGTGCCAGCTGCGTGGGCGCTTGGCTCCCATGGGTCAGGTGCCAGCCGCGTGGACGCTTGGCGCCCGTGGGTCATGTGCCAGGCGCGTCGGCGCCGGGCACCCGCGGGTCACGTGCCAGGCTCGTGGGCCCAAAGCGCCCACGGGTCACGTGCGCGGCATGCGTCGGCACTGAGCGCCCGCGGGTCACATGCACGGCACACGACCGCTGGGCGCCAGTGGGTCACGTGCGCGACACACAACCGCGGGGCGCCTGCAGGTCACGTGCTCGGCATGCGACCACTGGAAACACCAACGAAAAAGAGGCTTAGCCTCTGGGTTAGGAGTTGAACTCCCAAGGGTTTTTGAGTGGAGTTAAACTCCAAAAGATTTAGATTTGGAGTTAAACTCCTAAATGATCTGGAATAGGAGTTAAACTCCTTTGAAGATTTGGGTCTTGGAGTTGAACTCCCCAAAGATCTTCAGAGGTGATCAAAGGGGACCCCACTCTTCTCTCTTTAGCCCTGGAGCTTCTTTTGAGCCTTGGATCTGTCCAAAGTTGGATTTTTGGAGATGGGTCTCCTTCTTCCTCCTCTTGATCGGCTAAATCTTGGAGAAAAGGGGGTGAGACTTAAATATCACCCCTTATCGAGATCTGATTGAAGATCCGAGCTCCCCTTCAAGGGTTTTGTGGTGAAAAAATATTTCTTATTGGAAAAGGGAAGAGTAAACTCTTGATTTAATTTTAAAAAGGGGAAGGGTTTAGAACCTTGAGCAAGGAGAAGGAGGCACAAACCCTAGAATTTTTGAGAATGGAAAAAGTTGTCATAGATAATTTCATCATGTTTTCCTTTATAGGCTACACGTTTTACATATAGCCCCTTGGGCTTTACCAAATGGCGCTTGTGCCACCCCATGCCTTATATGCTTGTTTCTTTTTGCACATAAGCCATGGGTTTTACAAAAAATTCGGCTTTTTGCCCATTTACATACATTTATTTCTAAAAAAGGAATTGCATTAAAACTAATATGGCTTCATTCCTTTTGTCATGGGGCCGGTCCCTTCCATGCTCGGTTCTGACCTGGGCTTAGGCCCACTTGGCTTGGGGTTGATTTTGATTTTGACTTGGTCAGCCAGGGTGTAAATTTTGACCCCAACAATGATGTTGTGGCGGCTAAGGCGCTAAGAACATCATCATGGTATTAAAGCCACCGAAACACTTTAAACTAATAGTAGATGATGCTTAACAATTCATAATTATCAAGGTATCAGAGCCATCCAAACACTTTAAACTAGCAGTAGACGATGCTTAAATTTCAAAACCGAAAACTTCTGATTTTCAAAACCCAAGTTTCTGTCGAAATATTTATGATCTCTGAAAAAAATTTAAACAAGTGCAGAGGGGTGTTCTTGATATGGCAATGACACAGAATGAAAACGAGGTAGAATGGACGAACCAAAATAGCCCAAAATCCCACTTTCCCCTGAACCAGGTAAACCCTCTGTGTGGGACTCTAAAGACTCGACAGTACGCTGGCAGTGGGTTTAACAACAAGCACGTCAGCAGTATTAGCTGTACGTAACAGCTACCCAGGTACCTGTCGAAAAGGAAGGCCGACGAGCAAACTCATCCGAACCTATACTGAGCCTATTCGTGACAATCTTCGTACAGTCCGGTCTCTTCATCTAAGAGTATCGCATACAGGGTCTAGAGGGTTGTAAACATCAGACACTAATAACCCGATAATTCATGCCGATGTAGCTCAGGACCGATCCGAGAAACTACTGATCTAATTATCAGTAAATATCTTCTGCCTTGGCCAAGGTCTTATGGTGCTGGCCAACCGAACACAATGCAACATTGACTCCTTATACCGGGAGAGATGAATCCTTAACAATCGCTCACTGCCTGTCACGACCCGAAATATTAGCTCGTGACCGGCACTTAAATCACGCCACATCTAAAGGCGTCACGTAATTCAAGTAAACCGAAACCCAGAAATCTAAACCTTTTTAAGTAAAAAAAAAACAAGGAGGTGAAGTTTTGAAATAAGGGTATAATGAAATCAAGTTTTCTTAAAAGCAAAAAAAAGAACATGAATAATGCAAGTGAAATTTACTATTTTGAAAACATGTTTCATCTTTTAAAAAAATTTGGGCAGCACCTCCTTTGTATATTTTGATCCAAAACCACAATACATGATAATATAAAGGCATCCCCAAACGGGAGCTAGCTCTTCACCAAACGGCGGATCCACAACCACGCAAAGCATAAATATAAGTATACGACGTCCAACGGCGAATAAAACAAGACATCAAAACCACAAGTAACGGAAAACCCCTCGCTCTAAGTCCCGCAACCACAAGTCTCACTAAGTCTCATTACTTATACAATTACTAGTTTGATTGATGGAGTTGACTAGATACAATATGAATAATAAATACAAGAGGGGTACGATCCAATATGTACCACCTACCAAAGCAATCACCCGAATGCAGCTATGTGCCAGCGATGCCGCTACTGATCCAAACGGTCAACCCGTAAGAACTGTGGCACAACGGGGGTGAGTTGCCAACTCATGAGTAGAAAAACATCAACAAGTAGAAATCGAATAAGCAACGACTTATAGGTCAACTGTATCATAAAGGTAACACTATGATATTTAGGGTGACCGGGTCTGTACATGTACCAACACTAATATCAATATCAATCAGCATGTGGATATCATCCAACAATATAATCAATGTCTGTATGCATGTGGATCTCGTCCAACCATATCATCAATGTATGCATGCAAGTGGATCACGTCCATGTGTCAACCAATGACACAACAACATCATGCATGAAAATACATAAAAGCATATACATGGAAGTATGACGATATAAATCAACGTGTGTCCCTCGCGACACATCAAAATCATGAAATCTGGGTGTCCAGCATCGACACTCGAAAACATCATGAAACCCGTGTCCAGCATCGACACGTAAATCATCATATCACGGGCTCCATCAGTCCGGATCGGCCCATATCATCTCTCGACTCCGGTCGGTATCCACCGGATATCCGCCAAGTCCAACCAATCACCGGTAGGTAGTAGTCCCTCTGCCAGGCTCACCGTCTACTGCACAGCAAATCCGTTCTCGCCCCAGGGTACCATACCGGGTCCACCATGTACCCGCAAACGGCCTCATCCAGCTCCTCGAATCGGTTATCACTGTTACACGTCTCAACACCGAGAAAACGCATGGTGGACATACTGAAATATCATATCAAGAGAAACCGGGTTTTTAAAACAATACATACTTTCTTTTAAAATGACCACGGTTCTCAAATCCAGAAATCTCATGAAAACAACATATCTCAATACGTATGATCGTAAAGCATGGTGTATGCGACATATAACAGAAATGTAAGCATATCCGTATATCATGCAATCATGGAACAGTAATATGCACATAACAGGGGAAAACCGCTCTTTTTAAATAAATCCAGTTTTTAAATATATCATGCGGTTCCCAATTTCGCCCAAGTCAAATGCAACATCGTATGAAGGCGTATATGTAACAATAGCAGGTAAATCATGCAAGGAGTCATATCTTGATGCAACAATTCTACTGTATAGTGACATAGCAATTATCGATGATGAAGTGTGTGAGCCGGCCAATCTGTGTACGTGTAACATACGCATCATCGATAATGGTGCAGGTGTACTAGCACAAGTACATGTAATGCAATGAGAGTGACATGAGCGTAGCATAAAGTAAATCGTATACGAATGCTGACAGGTATACGTATCTATCATAAGCGAGTCGGTGAATCTATCAATCGGCATCCAGCCTCACAACATCACGTACGGTATAATCTATCGTACAGTATCCTCTAGTCAAGGGTATGGATCAAACATCAAGTCAAACTCATTATGTACGGAAAATTATCGTACGACGGCATTAAAACATTAGGGATCCTATCATCCTATATGACAATGAGGGGTACGGACCTAACGGCTTGTACGACATATCAATCAAGATTCACAACATTATATAAATCTATATACCTATATCCCCGGGTCACAACCATAACAATCTCATATCAGGGGACCGGCAAAGCTATCAGTCATCTCAATCGACTCGCATCCGTATACCGACATATCAATCAAGTCATCATATCACCTCGTATATTCTTTTCATTATATTAAGTGATCTTTTATATATACATCTACTTTATTAATCTAGTTTCATGCTACTCTAAAACTCATACTTATTCTAGTGTAACTACATATCTATAAGTTGTGATTCACCTTCACTTTTCATATCCCTAAAGCTTCCATCCCATCTCTCGATATACATATTCAATCATTCGCATCATCTCTAACTATCCTTTTAAACCATATCCTTAGTTTTCTAATCTAGGTTTTCTTAACCATATTCTATATATTTATATCGGTTTCCATCAAAAACATGTGGGGGTGCTATACACCATCCACCCGACTTCCTACGTAGATATAGATCTACTCACATTGCTCCTTGCTTGCCGAAGTCAATGACTCCATGCTCCGTCGCCTCGGAATCCACGCGAAGGTACCTACAATGATACACAATCGATATAGCTATTAACATCAAGTCTGGAAAACCAATACGGCACACGGTGCGCTCATAGGTTAAAACCTATAGCCTCGCATGCAAAACACAACCAAACAACCCCCGTCGCTGACGTATAAACATCAGACGATGGAAAACAATATCAAATACCAAATCCAAAATTAAAACGAAGTCTCAAAACAATGTAGCAACTCAAGAAAATGGTCACATATTTTACCCTAGGTGAAATTAGCCAATTTTGCACACATGGAGGGTCTATTTTAAGGAGATAAAGCCATGGACCAAGAATCAACTCCACCCCACCCTGGCCGCAATTTGCTGCGAGAATGATTAAAATTGCGGCCATGGTGAAAGGGTTGGGTCCTGGGTTTCAGTGGTAGCTTCTAGGATGTCTGCATGTATCACTGTATTTGCTAAATAATTTTCCAGGTCCCCGAGTTGTAGCAGATTCCAATTTACCATCACAAAGTCTACAAAATACGATATCGGGGTTTTCTAAGTTTGCGAATTGGGGTTCTAATCTCAGGTTTAGCCCACTATATCATCACTACAGGGGTATATGGTCTCTACTAAGCTCAATTACACTTCACAATTTAAGAATCCCACAAACTTCTTCTAGGAAATTTCTAAGTTCACTAAACCTCGATATATCGATTCTAAACTAACAATAGAAGCTAATGGAATGCAATAATATATTAATGGTGAAGGGATTACCTCATTTGGCAACTCAAGAATTTTCTTGAGTTGCCCCAAGTCTTCAAAATCCAATTTTTCTTGGTCCAAAGTGCTTGTAATGAGCTTGTGCATCTTTTTTGTGAAAGGGAGATGGAGTTTTTGTGTTGTTTTGGGTGTGTTTGTGAGGGTTGAAGGGGAGGTGAAGGAGAGGGCAGCCATGAGAGAGGAGGGAGTGAGAATGATGAAGAAAGAATGAGAGAAGAATGCCCATGGTCCAAGGTTGACCCCTCACCCTCTCTCTCTCTCTCTCTCTCTCTCTTGCCCATACCCATTTCTTCATCATTTCTCTTTTCTTTTTCTTTTCTATTTACTCTTCTCATTTAAAATAACAACCATGCAAGAAAATGAAGAGAAATCCATGATAAAAATGTAACAAGTGCTAAAATGTGACATGGTGTATGTCATGTGCACAAAACCGGATTAATGCAAGATTAGCGATATTTAATCGCGATTAGCATTAAAATGGAATAAAATAAATCATATGAATTTATAATTTGCTTAAATCAAATAAAACACCTTCATTTTCGTAATTTCTATAATTTTCCATAGATATTCCACTTTATCGGTATTTAATTATACCGCATATTAAAATATTCACAATATTTATTATTTAATTATTTAAATTCCCAAAAATAATATTTTATTTTTCTTAAATGTTACAGTCTTCCCCCTTAAAGAAATTCGGTCCCCGAATTTAAATTTAAACCCCCAAATACTAAAGCATTTCAATAATCAACTTAAATCAACGGGGCTCCAGGAATAACACAGCGCGTCAAGTGCGCATGAAAACGAGTACAACTCAAAATCGAACTCCGTCAAGCGTCATGCAAATCACCGGATTCGCACGCATATCCTCGAAGTTACAATGAAGATATAGATCTCGAAATCCAATATGCACTAGTCAAATACTATAATACATATATAATACGCATCCTTGGAAAAATCCTTTAAACTAAATAAAACACATGCAAAAATCCTTTCTGAATCGCCGTGTGATGCGTAGCTCACGGCATAAGTGACAGACGCTCATTTGTAAAGTAATAACTATATGCTCATATTGGTTTTGCTAAACATACGTTCCGCCTTTTTGAAATCTCCCAAAAGGTTTTCCTTGTAAACATTCATGTTGCTCACGGACAAGTAGGAAATAGCGAGACTATAGCTCCTTTTTGAAAACCTCTGGTTAAACATTTAATGCATGCAAAATACTTAGGTAATGTCCTCAAGTCAGTCATGTTCGGTTACTACATAATATAGTACCCATCATGAAAACAAGGTGCCTCAAAGCAAAATCAGCCTCAAAAGGCGTATCCAATAATCACGTGCGTCTGGTGCGCACGGGAATCAAATCCAAATACAAGTGCCACAATATGCATAAAAGCCAAAACTAAGTGCAACGGGTGTGCACGAAAGCATCTTTCCAGTGCAACGGGTGTGCACGACAACATCATTTAGTGCATCTAGAGTGCACGGAAATCTCTACCCAGTGCAACTAACCATGCACGAAGAAAAATCCCAAATCGAGTGCATCCGGTGTGCACAAAATACCAATCAATAACTCAAATGCGTAAACAACCACACCGAGTGTACCAAGGTGTATGAAATCATAAACGTGTGCAAATGCGTGCATAAAACACATATCAATGCACTGCAAGCACATATAAGCTATACCGAGTGCAGAATCAAATCGAGTGCGTACCACTCGTACAAAATCAAATCAACTCTATGAAGTCCATGAAATCATAAACATGTGCAGCCAAGGCACAAAACCGATATCAAGTGCAATAAATATGCACAAATCATAAACCAACACAACTGTGTATAAAGCATATCTCAAGTGCAATAACTATGCACCAAATATAAATATCCAGTGGGTGCAGGCATGGTGCACGAAAACAATATCATGAAACTCAATCATCAAAACTCAAATCCAAGCGATATAAGCGTGATACTCGGATCACAAACGCAAATCGCAACAAATGACATTGAGGTACACCTCCTACAATGTCGAAAAATGTCGGTGCGCCCCAGAACTGGCAGAGTAAGAACATCTGCCTGCCTCCTGCCCACGGTTTGGTGTCCTCTATTTCTGGGTCTTCATTTTCTCTATAGATTTCCAATCTCACAATCCATCGGCTCGTCGGCCCGATCAGGTGTGCTAACGGGAACGATTCCGCGCTGGCACTTCTCTAGTCATCTCCCGGCCAATTATCACGACCACTCGTAAAGCAGCATGTCACTGGTTTCGGCCTCTGGCCCTCTGAATACTTGTGACACAACTGGTCCTCGGTGCAAATCTCATAGTAGCAGTGTCCTGGAAGGTACCTATTCAGAGTCTCTTCTGATCTCGCCTATGCCTAACTGTACGGAGGCTGGTACTCTTGCATAATCTTTTCTCGTTTTCTGGACATCTGCGTTCTCAGCACAGCATTTCCTCCGGAACTGGTCGCATCCCAACACCTCTGTAAATATATCCGATCTCTAATCTCAACGGGGAGTAACAACAGCTCGTCAGCATCTCGCACGAACCTCTGGTCCTACCCGTCTGTATCATTGTCCACTTCGACGTCACGTCACGCTATCTGCGTACTGCAAATATCTCGGCTACAGTCAATCCGAAGTCTCTCACACGGACTCGAAATCACGAAATCGGTATCTTCATCACTCTGTAGAAGATCTCTAGCCGAACACGTCCTCGGGAACTCGTCCTAACCATCGGAGGAATACTCAATACTCATCCGTTCTCTATCAACTCACTACGCATCTAGGTGAGGTTCTCTATCTGAAGCTGGTCAGCTTGCTGATCTCTTATCACATGATATCCGGACGACGTTAAACGTTTCGATCGATTTATCAAAGTCCCATAATTCCCCGAAAGCTCAACACCTGAGAATAGTCCAATAATATCCAGTACATGCCACAGTACCTATGGACCAACCGTAGAAGGGCAAACCCAAGCCTCACTGATGGCACCGCTGAACTGCTGCAAACCCTAAGGTTCAGAAGCGGTTCCATGGTCATTATGTCGATTTAGGGTTTCATTCTTCTAGAGGGTCTACGGAATTACCTGCATGTTCCTTCAAATACTTTAAACTTGGAAAAATGGGTTTCTAACATTCGTTCGAACTTTTTAATTTCGCCCAGACCAAACATGAATACCCTTCGTCCGCATGCTAAGTAATGCCTCAATCCTCCAGGAAAGACAATACATCAACGGTCATTTCTGGATCGGTCTACTCCAGATCTGAGTAAGACTCTCCACACTGGAAATCTTCAACTCGACCGCGCCTGCGTCGGCGCGTCAATCTGATGAATCACCTTCGTCTCTCAACTCGAGATAGACTAGCTATCGTCTGTCGCATCTCTGCCTGGAAGCTCCAGCGATCTCAGCTCATATGCTCTGGAGGCGACATCCTATCAATCTCAGCAACAGCTAGGTCATCTGTCTGCACGGTAGACGGCATCACAATCTCTGAGGTAGGTTGTACATCAACAGTCCTCTCGCAACTGGCAGCTCTAACAATAGCCCGATCATCCGGTATAAAACCAAACACTCGCCTCAACAAGAGGTCACAACTCAAACACTACATCGAGACGTTCCCATGTCACCGGAAAACACAATGGTTAGTCTTCATCCACGACGAGTTCGCCCTGACCGCAACACTAGCAGCAGCTCAATCTGCGCTCAAACCATGGTGAAAGGAACCTCAATCGTGTATCGATGAAAACAGAGCAAGGGCATGAAAGGAAACGACAGATCCAGAATGGATACATGATCATAAGAGGAAACAACATCAATGAAAGTATGATCATGGAGACGAACAGAATCAAGGATATCTAAATATGTATATCCTAAGGTTTCTTAAGTGGAGTATCGTATCGTAAATATGCCGCAGAACATACGTACGGTACGTCACTCTACTTAAGCTACCTACTCCATCAATCAGGGACAACCTATGAAACGAAAGTTTGGGTCTAATACCCCCTGTTCAATTCTAAGTTCCGTAAAGTCAAGCCTAGGTTCCGAAATACATACCCGCTCTAGACTCCGCATAGTCAAACATAAACTCGAACCAAGGTTAAACCTAGCACTCTGATACCGACTTTTTCACGACCCGAAATATTAGCTTGTGACCGGCACTTAAATCACGCCACGTCTAAAGGCGTCACGTAATTCAAGTAAGCCGAAACCCAGAAATCTAAACCTTTTTAAGAAAAAAAAAAAGCAAGGAGGTGAAGTTTTGAAATAAGGGTATAATGAAATCAATTTTTCTTAAATGCAAAAAAAGGAACATGAATAATGCAAGTGAAATTTACTATTTTGAAAACATGTTTCATCTTTTAAAAAAAATTGGGCAGCACCTCCTTTGTATATTTTTATCCAAAACCACAACACATGATAATATAAAGGCATCCCCAAGCGGGAGCTAGCTATTCGCCAAACGGCGGATCCACAACCACGCAAAGCATAAATATAAGTATACGACGCCCAACGGCGAAGTTCAACACAAAAGATAATGAATAAAGAAAGACATCAAAACCACAAGTAGCGGAAAACCCCTCGCTCTAAGTTTCTCAACCACAAGTATCACTAAGTCTCATTACTTATACAATTACTAGTTTGATTGATGGAGTTGACTAGATACAATATGAATAATAAATACAAGATGGGTACGATCCAATATGTACCACCTACTAAAGAAATCACCCGAATGCAACTGTGTGCCAGCGATGCCACTACTGATCCAAACGATCAACCTGCAAGAACTGTGGCACAATGGGGGTGAGTTACCAACTCGTGAGTAGAAAAACATCAACAAATAAAAATAAAATAAACAATGAATCCTAGGTCAACTGTATCATAAAGGTAATACTATGATATCTAGGGTGACCGGGTCTGTATATGTACCAACACTAATATCAATGTCAATCAGCATGTGGATATCATCCAACAATATAATCAATGTCTGTATGCATGTGGATCTCGTCCAACCATATCATCAATGTATGCATGCAAGTGGATCCCGTCCACGTGTCAACCAATGACACAACAACAACATGCATGAAAATATCATAAAAGCATATGCATGGAAGTATGACGATATAAATCAATGTGTGTCCCTCGCGACACATCAAAATCATAGAACCTGGGTGTCCAACATCGACACTCGAAAACATCATGAAACCCGTGTCCAGCATCGACACGTAAATCCTCATATCTCGGGCTCCGTCAGTCCGGATCTGCCCACGGGCTCCGTCAGTCCGGATCGGCCCACGGGCTCCGTCAGTCCGGATCGGCCCATATCATCTCCCGACTCCGGTCGGTATCCACCGGATATCCACCAGGTCCAACCAATCACCGGTAAGTAGTAGTCCCTCTGCCAGGCTCATCGTCTACTGCACAACAAATCCGTTCTCGCCCCGGGTACCATACCGGGTCCACCATGCACCCGCAAACAGCCTCATCCAGCTCCTCGAATCGGGTATCACTGTCACACGTCTCAGCACCGAGAAAACGCATGGTGGACGCACTGAAATATCATATCAAGAGAAACCGAGTTTTTAAAACAATACATACTTTCTTTTAAAATGACCACGGTTCTCAAATCCAGAAATATCATGAAAACAACATATCTCAATGCGTATAATCGCAAAGCATGGTGTATGCGACATATAACAGAAATGTAAGCATATCCTTATATCATGCAATCATGGAATAGTAATATGCACATATCAGGGGAAAACCGCTCTTTTTAAATAAATCCAGTTTTTAAGTATATCATGCGGTTCCCAATTTCGCCCAAGTCAAATGCAACATCGTATGAATGCGTATATGTAACTATAGCAGGTAAATCATGCAAGGAGTCATATCATGATACAGCAATTCTACTGTGTAGTGACATAGCAATTATCGATGATGAAATGTGTGAGCCGGCCAATCTGTGTACGTGTAACATACGCATCATCGATAATGGTGCATGTGTACTAGCACAAGTACATGTAATGCAATGAGAGTGACATGAGCGTAGCATAAAGTAAATCGTATGCGAATGCTGACAGGTATACGTATCTATCATGACCGAGTCGGTGAATCTATCAATCAGCATCCAGCCTCATAACATCACGTACAGTATAATCCATCATACGGCATCCTCTAGTCAAGGGTATGGATCAAACATCAAGTCAAACTCATCACGTACGGAAAATCATCATACGGCGGTATCAAACCATTAGGGATCCTATCATCCTATATGACAATGAGGGGTACGGACCTAACATCTCGTACGACATATCAATCAAGATTCACAACATTATATAAATCTATATACCTATATCCCTGGGTCATAACCATAACAATCTCATATCAGGGGACCGGCAAAGGTATCAGTCATCTCAATCGGCTCGCATCCGTATACCGACATATCAATCAAGTCATCATATCACCTCGTATATTCTTTTCATCACATTAAGTCATCTTTTATATATACATCTACTTTATTAATCTATTTTCATGCTACTCTAAAACTCATACTTATTCTAGTGTAACTACATATCTATAAGTTGTGATTCACCTTCACTTTTCATATCCCTAAAGCTTTCATCCCATCTCTCAATATACATATTCAATCATTCGCATCATCTCTAACTATCCTTTTAAACCATATCCTTAGTTTTCTAATCTAGGTTTTCTTAACCATATTCTATATATTTATATCGGTTTCCATCAAAAACATGTGGGGGTGCTATACGCCATCCACCCGACTTCCCCCATATATATAGATCTACTCACCTTGCTCCTTGCTTGCCGAAGTCGATGACGCCATGCTCCGTCGCCTCGGAATCCACACGAAGGTACCTACAATGATACACAATCGAAATCGCTATTAACATCAAGTCCGGAAAACCAATACGACACATGGTGCACTCATAGGTTAAAACCTATAACCTCGCATGCAAAACACAACCAAACAACCCCCGTCACTGACGTATGAACATCAGACGATGGAACACAATATCAAATACCAAATCCCAATTTAAAACGAAGTCTCAAAACAATGTAGCAACTCAAGAAAATGGTCACATATTTTACCTTAGGTGAAATTAGCCAATTTTGCACACATGGAGGGTCTATTTTACTGAAGATAAAGCCATGGACCAAGAATCAACTCCACCCCACCCTGGCCGCAATTTGCTGCCAGAATGATTAAAATTGCGGCCATGGTGAAAGGGTTGGGTCCTGGGTTTCAGTGGTAGCTTCTAGGATATCTGCATGTATCACTGTGTTTGCTAAATAATTTTCCAGGTCCCCGAGTTGTAGCAGATTCCAATTTACCATCACAAAGTATACAAAATACGATATCGAGGTTTTCTAAGTTTATGAATTGGGGTTCTTATCTCAGGTTTAACCCACTATATCATCACTACAGGGGTTATATGGTCTCTACTAAGCTCAATTACACTTCACAATTTAAGAATCCCACAAACTTCTTCTAGGAAATTTCTAAGTTCACTAAACCTCGATATATCGATTCTAAACTAACACTAGAAGCTAATGGAATGCAATACTATACTAATAGTGAAGGGATTACCTCATTTGGCAACTCAAGAATTTTCTTGAGTTGCCCCAAGTCTTTAAAATCCAATTTTTCTTGGTCCTAAGTGCTTGTCGTGTGCTTGTGCATCTTTTTTGTGAAAGGGGGATGGAGTTTTTGTGTTGTTTTGGGTGTGTTTGTGAGGTTTGAAGGGAAGGTGAAGAAGAGGGCAGCCATGAGAGAGGAGGGAGTGAGAATGATGAAGAAAGAATGAGAGAAGAATGCCCATGGTCCAAGGTTGACCCCTCACCCTCTCTCTCTCTCTCTCTCTTGCCCATACCCATTTCTTTATCATTTCTCTTTTCTTTTTCTTTTCTATTTACTCTTCTCATTTAAAATAACAACCATGCAAGAAAATGAAGAGAAATCCATGATAAAAATGTAACAAATGCTAAAATGTGACATGGTGCATGTCATGTGCACAAAACCGGATTAATGCAAGATTAGCGATATTTAATCGCGATTAGCATTAAAATGGAATAAAATAAATCATAAGAATTTATAATTTGCTTAAATCAAATAAAACACCTTCATTTTCGTAATTCCTATAATTTTCTAAAGATATTCCACTTTATCGGTATTTAATTATACCGCATATTAAAATATTCACAATATTTATTATTTAATTATTTAAATTCCCAAAAATAATATTTTATTTTTCTGAAATGTTACACTGCCTCTATGTGGTTTGGAACTGTATCCAACTAAAATCTGTTTGCACGACTTAGTAAAGTCGTGGTAGGGTAGTAATCTAAGTACAGTGGTAACTCACACGAGATAAATGACGATCTCAGATCTAAAGCCTAACATGTACTCATATCACCTGAGAACTGCTATCTGACGA
Source organism: Agapanthus africanus (assembly GCA_030015575.1). Classification (NCBI taxonomy): domain Eukaryota; kingdom Viridiplantae; phylum Streptophyta; class Magnoliopsida; order Asparagales; family Amaryllidaceae; genus Agapanthus; species Agapanthus africanus. The sequence goes on along the minus strand of JASDDO010000004.1, from coordinate 173,817,888 downwards.
TAGGTATAATATCATCTAGAAGTTCTCGGCGAGTTCGTTTGTATACACACCCCCAGTGAGCATCTGTATACGATCTTAGGTGCCAAACACCAATGGTTTTGGGACCAACCATCGTCCCTCGTCGGGGTCTAGAAACGCATACACCAGTCTACTCCAGAATATTGATGCCCAGTCTTGATACTCCCATGACTAGGGACATTTAATGATGTGTGTTTACCGTCGAAAGCCGGGAAGACAAACGTCTTGCCTGAATTTGGGGGCAGATACTATTTGGGTTTATCTGTCCACCTCTCCGAAGATACCAAGTTGATTTATGGCACCGTGTATTGGAGGTCTGGACGGATGCGTCCGTTGTAGCAGACTTCGTCAGATTCCCCCTCGTTGTGAGGGGTTTTTGATTGTGGGGACACTCTTCCCTACAGGCGCAAGCCCCTGCAGCTAATTACGTTACCGCGTAGCGATAACCACTTTCTCCTGCTCCAGAAGGTCACTTCATGTAGTGTGTGTTTGTTTTATTTTTGGTTGCCCGTGGATTGTATACGGAGACTAATTTATATTGCCGCCCGTAGGGCGTGGATTAGTCCAAATCCGTATATTCTTAGATTTAGGTTTGGGTTGATTTAAGGATCGTTAATCTCGTTTGAGATTAAGATCAATTTAAATGGTTGTTGAAGATACGTTAGTCTAATTTTAGACTAAGATCTACTCAACAGGATTTTAGGATCATTCAGCTCCAACAAAAGAGCATTTGGGCTCTATTGTTTTAGTTTAAGGACGTTTTCGGTCCATAGCTAGTTTAAGAACGTTGCGGTCCATAGATCACCATTTAGCGGTGATGTCGTAGTTTAAGGACATTGCGGTCCATAGCTAGTTTAAGGACATTGCAGTCCGTAGATCACCATTTGGCGGTGAGGTCATAGTTTAAGGACGTTGCGGTCCACAGCTAGTTTAAGGACGTTGCGGTCCCTAGGGGTGTGCTCTTAGTTTTAGAAGTGCTCCAAAGAGCTGTTGGTTGTCGGGACCCTCCACCTCTCTGAAGACGTTGAAGAATTACACCGACATGTATCAGAGATTTGGAGAGATGTACCCTTGAACCGAATTCTAGATTGAAGGGAGAGATCATGGTGGAATGAACATCATTTTAGATACCATCTGTAAGAGATCATTAGTCATCTTTGGAACTAAAATCGACTTGGGGAGACCGGAGAATAGGAGGACTCGGTTGATTGGTGATCAAAAGGGTTTTGGCCTCGGGAGACTTGGCTAATTTGTGCTAAGGTTGGCCTCTCATAGTGTTAAACACTAACATTTGCTCGGCGCTCACGTGCTCCCACGTGAGGCTCTAAAGCAGTGTTAAACACTAAAATTTAGAGCGCTCACGTGTGGCACGTGAGACGCCTAAGAATTAGGCATTGCTTCTTTGGGTTTATTCCCTTGTTCCTAAATGCTAAGCTCTATTGGGGGTCATGTGGGATCACGTGAGGTGCCCCAAAATGGGAACTATCTTTGATTTATTCCCCCTTTTCTTTTGTAAGTGCTAAGCACTATTAGGGGGTTACGTGGGATCATGTGAGGTGCCCCAAAATGGGAACTGTCTTGGGTTTATTGCCCTTTTCCTTTTGAAAGTGTTAAGCACTATTAGGGGGTCACGTGGGATCACGTGAGGCGCCCCAAAATGGGAACTGTCTTGGGTTTATTCCCCTTTTCCTTTTGAAAGTGCTAAGCACTATTAGGGGGTCACGTGGGATCACGTGAGGCGCCCCAAAATAGGAACTGTCTTTGATTTATTCCCCCTTTTCTTTTGAAAGTGCTAAGCACTATTAGGGGGTCACGTGACTAGATGTCAGTTGTTCCTTTTTTGTTCCTCAGAGATGCTCACGTGGGAACGCGTGATCTTTGTTACATAGCGTTGAGCGTTAATGAATCACCAGGCTGTACTTCTATGGTTCTGAGGAATCAAGTTCTCCTTTTGTTCTTTGCAGAGATTAAATTCTTTTTAAAGGGTTAAACCCTAGTTTCAGAGGAATTAAATCCCCATATATTTTGTAAGAGTTAAACTCTTTTGAACTCAGTTCTTCCCCTAGGTTTTGAATCTGCATGACAGAATCTCCCCGATGAGAATCAAATTCTCAACTTGTGGGGAGATCTGCTTCTACAGATCTTAACCAGAGGAAGAACTAAGTTCTTTGAGAAGAGTTAAACTCTTGGTTTGATAATTAAATTCTCTTTTTGTTATGTGGGAGTGTTCCCTGATTAAAAATCAGGAAAGGACTCAGAAGAGGCATCACGTGCTCACACGTGACCAGTGGTCACGTATTGGCACGTGACGTTCAAAGCAGCAGCACAAAGCTCATTCAAGGAAAAGCTCCAGAAAAGGCATCACGTGCTCACACGTGACCAGTGGTCACGTGTTGACACGTGATGGTTAAGCAGCGGCCAGAGAACAGAGCGCAGGAGAAGAAAGGCCCGTTCCAGGGGTCACATGCCTACACGTGACCAAGGGTCACGTGCCTACACGTGACCAGGGGTCACGTGGCCACGCGTGACCGGCTTTAAAAGCCTTATTATTTAACAGAATTAAATTCTGAGAAGAGATTATTCAAATCTTTCCAAAATAGAGGATGATTATTGGGAACCGTTGGTTTAAAAATCTAAAGGTGATTAAATACCACCTATTTATGGAAAAATCTTGGACTTGGAAAGATTTCCCCCCTAAATCTAACCGAGATAACAAAGGGATATCTCTGGATTTAAAATCCAATGGTGAATAAAATTCACTTAACAATCTAAAGGCCCAGATTAATAATAAATATAAATCAAATCTCGCAACATACAAATCAAATCTCTCAATGAGAGATTTACTAAGCAGATTGATTCTCTTCCTTCTCCTATAAATAGGAGCCAAGAAAAGAAGAGGATGACCTTTTTTTCAAAGACCTTTTTCTAAAACTCTTTTCTGAAACCTTGAGACCTTTGATCTTTTCTTTTGATACACAGAAAGAGAGAGATAGAGCCTTTGATTCTCTGCAAAAAGGAAAACCTTAGGTAAGAAGGGAAAGGAGAGGCTTCAAAGGAGAATTTAATTCTCGAAAGAGTTTAACTCTTATATAAAAAAAGAGAACTTAGTTCTTTCTCTGGTGGAGGATCCGCAAAGTGCACATCTCCCTACGAATTGAGAATTTAATTCTCATTGGGTTGAGATCCTGCCATGCAGATCTAAAACACAGAGGAAGAACTGAGTTTACAGAATTTAATTCTCACAAAATGATAGGAATTCAATTCCTTTGAGATAAAGTTAGGGTTTAACCCTATATTATAGGAATTTAATTCCTTCAAAACTAGGGTTTAACCCTAACTGAGAATATAATTCTCTCGAACTCACAGGAATTTAATTCCTTTAAGAAAAGAAGCTAGGGTTTAACCTTATTGAGAATATAATTCCTCTAAAGTTTAGGGTTTAACCCTATGAACAGAACTTTAAAGCATGCAGAGACCCACAGAAGAAAACTCTGAAGTAGGCACCTCACGTGTTGCCACGTGACCCCTAAAAAAATCTCCCAAAATAAGAAGGAAGTAGCCCTGAGGCAACGCCTCACGTGCTCCCATGTGACCCTCATTATACCAGAACAAAAGCAAAGACAAAATATAACCTGGGTGCTCTCACGTGTTACCACGTGACCCCTAATGAGTATTCTGATAAACCAGAGCATGAGCCCCTATCACATGTCCGCAAGTGATGGCTTTCAGAACTAAAAGTGTTAAACACTTATCTATAGAACAAAATAAAGAGAAGAAGGGTGCTCTCACTTGTTACCACGTGACCCCTTTTGCCTTAGTGTTTAACACTAAATTGAAACCTTTGTATCCAGTGTTTAACACTGATTCTCCTTAGTGTTTAACACTAATTTGGAAAATTCTATTTGCAGTGTTTAACACTGATTTGCTTAGTGTTTAACACTAATTTGAAAACTCTCTTCCCAGTGTTCAACACTGATTATCTTTTAGTGTTTAACACTAACTTGTCAATCTTTTCCCAGTGTTCAACACTGTCGGTCTCTAGTGTTTAACGCTAGCCTTAGCCCAATTGGCTAAAGTTTCCACAGGCAAAGCCTCTCCATCAATGAATCAACAGAGGGCCAATATCCCAGATACAATTGGACTTAGCCCAAGATGGCCATAAGTCATCAATTCAAACTTAATTGGGCCAATGGGCTCATAATACAATAATTGATCTTAGTTTCCAAATTGGACTGCAGATCACTTAATTTACCTCGGTTTAAGGGTACATCTCTTCACTCCTTTGATACTTGGCGTTGTAATTCCTCAACGTCTTCAAAGAGGTGACGGGTCCCGACGACCATACATCGATATGGACTGTGGAGTCCTTAAATCCACGGACTACGACGTCCTTAACCTTGACCGTGATGTCTTAAAACTAACAACGGACTGTGGAGTCCTTAAATCCACGGACTACGACGTCCTTAACCTTGACCGTGATGTTTTAAAACTAACAACGGACTGTGGAGTCCTTAAATCCACGGACTACGACGTCCTTAACCTTGACCGTGATGTCTTAAAACTAATAACGGACTGTGGAGTCCTTAAATCCACAGACTACGACGTCCTTAACCTTGACCGTGATGTCTTAAAACTAACATCGGACTGTGGAGTCCTTATATCCACGGACTACGACGTCCTTAACCTTGACCGCAATGTCTTAAAACTAACATCGGACTGTGGAGTCCTTAAATCCACGGACTACGACGTCCTTAACCTTGACCGCAACGTCTTAAAACTAACACTGGACCGCAATGTCCTTAAACTACCTATTGACCGCAATGTCACTAAACTAAACAACAGGGCCACCCCCCAATCGCTCTCTTGTTGGATCTAAACGATCCCGTTAAGATGATCTTAGTCTAAAACTAGGCTAACGTATCCTTAATAAACATTTAAGTCGATCTTAGTCTCAAACGAGGCTAACGTATCCTTAAACACAACCCCCAAACCCAAATCTAAGATAATACAGATTTGGACTAGTCCACGCCCTACGGGCGACGACATAACTCAGTCTCCGTATACAATCCACGGGAAACCAAACACAAAACAAACACACACGACATGATGTGATCATCTTGAGAAGGAGAAAGTTGCTACCGCAATGCGATAGCGTAATTAACTGCAGGGGCTTGCGCCTGTAGGGAAGAGCGTCCCTACAATCAAAAACCCCTCAAGCAAGGGGGAATCTGACAAAGTCTGCTATATCGGACGCATCCGTTTAAACCTTCAATACATGGTGCCATAAATCAACTTGGCATCTTCGGAGAGGTGGACGGATAGCACCAATTAGCATCTGCCCCGAATCTCAGGCGAGACGTCTTCGCGCCGTCGCCGTCTTTCGGAGGGGAACAGATTCTGGCACGCCCGGTGGGACCTTTTCCTCTTTTCACTCCACACTTCGTGTGTCGTGATTCGCGAACCAATCGCGGTTTGCTAATGGTTGCCCTTAGGTTGAGAGGTACTAAGATTTGGCGTTTTGCTTGCTGCAGAAAACAAAGGATCAATGGCGTTCAACTGCTCGAACTGCAAATGCAACCGACGCTCCGCCTCACCTGGTGGTGTAGAATATGGACCGCAGGCTGCTTCCCTATTCACTATGCCTGTGGAGCAAGTGACTCAAGCTACTACTGGTCTATTCTTTGGGACCATGCTCCCGCCGGTGAACATTGACATCCCAATGCCCATACCGGAAGCTTCGAAGAAGTCGGTCTTTGATCGACTTGCTACTCCCACGGCCCTTCTCAGCGGGTCGTCCAACTCCTCGGTCTTCACCAGACTGAGCCTGAACTCCAAAGGGCCCGCCAAAAAGGACGTGATACCTGAGAAGGCCATCCCAAAGAAGACAGCTGCTCCCGAAGTCGTCAAGACGGCTTCTACTGCCAAAGAGTCGGTCTTTGCAAGACTGGCTGTCCCAGCTCCCGCTCCAGTTCGAAGGTCTGTCTTTGACAGATTGGATACCGCCACTCAAAAGACGTCAGTCTTCAAGAGGCTGACACAGGCAGCAGCCCCTCCCCAGAACAAAGGGCAGGACGCAGCCGTCGCTGAATCAATCCCAACAACCCGTCATGCCCGACGTCGCCACTGGCGCGGGATAAGGAAGACTGGGGGCAACTCCCCCTCCGGACTAACTCCACCAGCTCCAACGGTGGAAATTGAGGCCACTGTTCCAACCGGGAACAGCTTCGAGCTGCTGAACAGGGTACGCAGAAACTCGCCGACTGCGGTTCTCAAAAGATCCCCTCCACCTGCGGGGAAGGTTATAGAGACAAAGCAGGAGCAGCCTCCTCAACGGCTGTCCTCCAAAATTTATAAAGTCTGGCGGAAGGTTCAAGACTCGGTAATTGACCAGGATCACTCTCGTCAACAACGAAGGACGACAACCGCTTGGGTGCCTGCTACAACGGCTCCCTCCACGTCGACTACTCAAAAGAGAAGAAGGCCGGAGAAAGTCCCCACTCCTGCAGCAAATATCAAGGAAAATAAGCCAAAACGCCCTAAGTCTGGGGGCATGATGGTGCATACGGTATACATGGCGCTGGGAAAAGAGGACAGTCGTGCATCCACGGGTCATAGACCGCTTACACGGTCAGTAACCAAAGCCCAGGAGCAACAGAAGAAGCTCCAAGAAATGATGACCGTGATGGCCGCACTTACTGGGCCGAAAGAAAGCCCCGAAGCGTCATTTGATCAACGCCAGGAGCAAGAAACTGACGCTGAGTTCCTTCGTAGGATACTAGAGAAGTAGGATAAAGAGGCCGCTGAACAAGCAGCCAATATACAACGAATGGCCTCTCTGTTCTAGGACATGGTGGGTATGATGATCCAACAAGAGCCTCCTACTGAAGATCCCCCAATCGTTCTTGAAGACGACAGGTGAGAAACGTCAAATCCTCCACCCGCTCTGTCAACAGCCAAGGAGGAGACAATCTCCAAAGCTGACCTAGACGAATATATAGCTCAGCAGATACGGGTTCACCAGGCGACTGAGGCAGCTGGTCAAGTTGTCAGGACGGGACGACCATATCCAAGCTGGTATGACCAGATCAAGTACCCGTCGGGCTACACAATACCGAAATTCCATGTCTATAAGGGGACAGGCAATCCCCATCAGCGTGTGGCCCAGTTCAGGGCACTTTGTGGAAACACTGGTGGCGACGATAAGCTCTTGCTTCGCCAATTCGTCGGCAGCTTGTCAGAAACAGCGTTCGAATGGTATTCTGAGCTCCCAAACGATTCCATCAAGACGTTCGCTGAAATGGAGTTGCTATTCACTCAGCGATTTGCGAGCGCCAGTGAACGTACCCCGATAACAGCATTGATTAATGCCAGGGTGAAACCAGGCGAGACGTGGGTCCAGTACGCTATACGCTGGCGAAACTTGTGGTCGAAATGCGAACAACGTATTGAGGAAGCGCCCGCGGTGGGCATGTTCGTGGGTACCCTTGATCCTCATGCAACTATCTCACAGTTCATAATATTTTTTAAGCCTACCATGTTACAGGCTTTGATCGACAAGTTGGCCCAGATAGACCAGATGGGTCACAGACCGTCTCCCCCGAAGCCAAAACCTTGGAATGATAAGGGTAAAGGGAAAGCAACCTTCGTTGCGAACGCTCAGCAGCAACCCAGTGCCCCAAAGCTGGCGGATCAACCGGAAGAAAGACGGCGGTATTACAATGAGAGAATGAAGCGCCCCTACTCATTCCCACGGGATAAGACGAAGAGGCTATTTGAGCTGGCAATACGCAACAGGCTTATCAACTTGCCAAACCCAAGGCGACCGCCGCAACCCAGTGAGGTGAATAACCTCAACTACTGCCCTTACCATCAAACGGCAAGCCATCCGATTGAGGATTGCTTCGTCTTCAAAGGATGGATTGAAGATCAATACCTACAGGGTAAGTTTGCACTGTCCGAGAAGTGGAAGGTAAACCCGCCACAACCTCACACTGCTAAGAAGATGGACACACCGGGGGCAACTTGTTCTTTCATTGAAGAAGCTCCATGGGAAGTCATGCTTTCGGCAAAAAACCAAAAGAATGCTGAACGAGCTCCAAACATGCCCGGCAGTCAGGTGGAAGAACCCGCTGGAACCCCGGATCGTTGAAGGGATGCTGAAGCCGCGCCCAACCCTAAAGATCAGTGGTGATGCCCTGAGCACTCACGACCAGCCATCGAAATCTTCAAAGAGAAAGAAGAAGAAATCTAAGAAGCCCGTGAAGCCTGGCAACAAGCGTACAGACTTGCAGAAATAGATTGACGAGCTGGAGGAGTACAATCAAAAGGCGCGAACTCCCATCACACTCCAAGAGTTCCTCAACCACATCTTTTAGGAGGAAGATAATGGAGAAAGCTCGTCGGATGAATCCGAGGATTATATGGCGAGTTGTCATGTGACCTCCCACTCGTTTACGGACAATGAAAAAGCTCTTAGCACTAAGAAACTGGGGGCAGGGCTTGAACCGGAGCTTGTATGGCCAACAGACGAAATGATCGACGCCTTTCTAGACGAGATTCGTTTGAAAAGTAAAGCTGACCAAGAGCATGAGATGGCCGCATCAGAAGGAGCCAAACGCAGGCGATTAAACGAAAGAGTTGAGGTATTCCCGCCTGATAGAAAGGCACCCGACACGGATAAAAACGTATTCAAGACGAGGAAAAAGTTTGCCAAAGCCATGTCAATGGGAATGAAACTACCACCCTCGGAAGAAAGCTCACTCGATGGGGCGGAGAGACACCCTAATTACTGCTCATATCATCGGAAGATTTCACACCCCACTGAGGAGTGCGGCACTTTTAAGACATGGTGGCAGGGATATGTTGCTCATCGGCAACATTTTAAGCGAATGAAACGCAGAACTCGTCGGGAGCAGAGAAGTGTGACCGAAGGACACAAAAGAACTATTGGCAGTTGTCGCACGGTCAACACTGGAGGATCACAGGGTCTCACTTTTGGGAGCGACTCTGAGGAGGAAATGGATCTTAGCCCTCTCTTTAAAGAGTCCACCTCGGGAAAATAGGAAGAACCAGAAGCTTGCGAAAACATTCAGCTGCGCAAACGCACGCTTCCAGAAAAGAATCTCGGACCCGCAACTAGAAAAGATAAGGGAAAGGAAAAGGTCGCTGAGGATATCACCCTCGATGACCAAGTTATGAAAGAGCTGACTGCCAAGGACTCACCTAAGAAGAGTATGGTGGACTACAACATCCTAGCACACCTGAGGAAGCTACCCTCGCAGCTCAGCATTCTCGACGCCCTCCTGTTATCAAAGGAAGCGAGAGATTCATTAATCAAGGCGCTACAAGAGCCCGAACAATTCCAAGCCTTCCTCGCTGAAGAAAGGATGAAGGATGAACTGGAAGAAGTGCACGCGGCCGATATCACTTTCGGTGATGAAGACCTGCTCCTAGGGACGTGCGACCACAACCGTCCCCTATACGTCTCTGGATATTGCCACGATATAAAGATAGGCAAAATCTTGGTTGACAATGGGTCTTCCGTCAATCTCCTCAACGTGCGGGTGTTAAAGGAGATTTGCATAAGCGTCCAGCACCTTTCTCGGGACAAGATCACCATCTCCGGGTTCGACTCCCAATCATCGAGAACTCTTGGGTCTGTGATATTGACGCTACACTTTGGGCTACTCGTCACGGACATTAAGTTTCATGTCATAGATGCCAAGACATGTTACAATGCTCTGCTCGGCCGACCTTGGTTACATGAGTACAACATCATCCCTTCTACGCAACATCAGTGTATGAAGTATTTCAAGGACGGTCTCGAGTATACCATAACATGTGAGCTAAATCCATTCTCCGTGAACGAAGTCCGCAAATACGAAGACGCGAAGTACTTTTTTCCAGATTTCGAGGATACAGAGAGATGTCGCAAGCCGGAGAACAAAGCCGCTGCCACCATTCCTGTTTTCGGGAGTGATATCGAAGAAGAAGAAGAGATAGTTTACTCTGGGCCGTCTCGACGCAATGACCCGGGACCGTCCTCCCCCATATTGATCTTCGGAAGTGACTCGGAAGATGAGGTTAATGTTGTGTTCTCCAGTCGGCCGCCAATACAAGAACTCCTTGGTGATGATTGGAGTTTGAAAATCACCATGATCCCGCCGGAGCACTACAAAGAGCTTGACGCACTCGAAGCTTACAATGTGCTGGACCTGCAGACACTTTACGTCCCTCCCAAGCAAAAGGGTGAAAAGGCGATCCTATTCTACCGGTCCACGGAAACAAGAGTCGAGAAAGAAATCTGGCATGGCGCGGATTCCACACTTGACAAGCTTCAACCCATCCGTTTGCCCAGATATTACACAAACGGATTGAAAAGGCTATTGAAGCTCCAAGGGGTACCCTTAAAACAGACTACTCGACAAGCTCGATTCTATAACAGGATTTGGGATGTCCCTGGGACTCAGCGCAAATTGCCCAACGGGAGAATGGAAACGCTCGGGCTTGGATACGTGAGAGCCGGAAAATGGGAACGGGTCTACGGTAGCTACGCCATATATACCTTTGATGAAGAAGAGGACGCCTTGTCAGAAAATGCCAACCCCTCATCGGAACTGGATCCCGCGATCAAAATGCCGAGTCCGTCATTTGAAGAACGAATGGACAAGGTTATCAGGGAAGCGGGTCAAAAAGCTTGGGACGACCATAACCGCGAAATGGCCATCTACGAGAAAGCCAGGACGCAACGTCTTCTTCAACAGGCTGCAAAAGACGAAAATGCTCCTCCCTGTCAACTTGTAGTGCAAAAGGCCCGACGCAAAGGTAGAGACAAGTCAAAGAGCAGAAAAGGGATTCGACAACGACAACGCGGGAATGAAAAGGCACGTAATCGAGAATTGCGCGGTCCGGATTTGCCCCTCATGAAGAAGATGAGTCTAGCGTATTCTTTCCCTCAAGACAAGACACGGAAGATACTTGACCTCGCCGTAAAACATCGAATGATTACACTTCCGAAGTCTAAACACCCTGAGCAAGCTAATGAGGTCTCTCATCCGGACTATTGCTCTTATCACCGAGCCATAGGATACCCTATCGAAGACTGCTTCACCTTCAAGAGCTGGGTCGAAGACCAATACCAGCGAGGCAGATTTGCTCTATCCGACAGCTGGAGGGTAACGCCGCCACAAAAGCACGAACCCAAAGCCACAAGAGCAGAACCAGATCCATATCGGTCTTGGAAGTGAGCTCGTACCTTTCGCATGATAACGATATCAAAAGAAGAGCCCGAGAATATGGATGACTTCCCCTGGTGCTTCGAAAACAATGACGACGAGGTAATCTCAGAATTTCCACCAGCACCGAAAGAGCTAGAAGATGGCATACATAATACTGCAGATAACCTCAAGAAGATTGAGTTGGGGACGGAGAACGACCCACGACCAACATTCGTCAGCGAGTTGCTATCTGAAGAAAGGGTGGTCGCGTTAAAAGACGTACTTATGCATCATAGAGATTGCTTCGCATGGAACTATTCTGAAATGCCAGGGCTAGATCCAGAAATTGTTGTGCATAAATTGGCAATATCCCCAGACGTCAAGCCAGTCAAACAGGCGCCGAGAAGAATGCGGCTCGAGCTTGAGATGAGCATCAACGCCGAAGTCAAGAAGCTAATCGATTCTGGGTTTATCCAAGAAGTTGAATATCCTGACTGGATCGCCAACATCGTCCTGGTAATGAAGAAAAATGGGACAGTGTGAATATGCGTGGACTTCCGGGATCTCAATAAAGCTTGCCCGAAGGACGATTTCCCAGTACCGGTAACCGAGCTGATGATAGATAACACGTCCACTCACGAGGTTTTCTCTTTCATGGACGGCTCATCAGGGTATAATCAGATAAAGATGTATCCTGAAGACCAGAAGCATACCACTTTCCGGACCCCTCTGGGAATATTCTGCTACAAGGTGATGCCCTTCGGTATAAAGAATGCCGGTGCCACCTATCAAAGGGCTATGATGAAGATCTTTGATGACCTCATACATGAAATCGTCGAATGCTATATCGACGACCTCGTCGTGAAAAGCAAATCATACGAGGAACATCTCGAGCATCTGAAGACTGTATTTCAACGCCTTCGGCAATACAACTTGAAGATGAACCCTCTCAAATGCGCGTTCGGGGTGTCCTCAGGCAAATTCCTAGGGTTCATTGTCCGCCACCGAGGTATTGAGATAGATCCGTCGAAGATCAAGGCGATCATGGAAATGCCACCGCCAAGGACTCTCAAACAATTGCGGTCTCTCTAAAGGAAGGTCGCGTATGTCCGGCGATTTATAGCTAATCTTTCAGGAAAGTGCCGCCCTTACAGTCACCTGATGAAGAAGGGAACCCCGTTCTTCTGGGACCAAAAATGCCAAGGCGCACTCGACAAGCTCAAGCAGTACCTGCAGAACCCGCCAGTTTTGGCTGCTCCGGTCAAGGGAAAGCCCATCATTCTTTATACAACCGCCCTCGAAGGTTCCTTAGGCGCATTATGGGCGCAAGATAACGATCAAGGGAAAGAAAGAGCGCTCTACTACTTAAGTCGAGTCCTACTGGGGGCAGAAAGCAACTACTCCCCTATCGAAAAACATTGCCTAGCGTTAATCTTTGCGATAACAAAGCTCAGGCACTATGCGTTGGCGCATGAAGTCCGTCTCATATCGAAGGTGGACCCCCTCAAATATTTAATGTCGAAGTCTATATTGACTGGTCGACTCGCTAAATGGTCCCTGCTCTTGATGGAGTTCTCGATAACCTATCAGCCTCTCAAAGCAGTGAAAGGCCAGGCCATTGCCGACTTTCTCGCTGAACATCTGATACCTGCCGATTCTCCTCTGAATTGCGATCTGCCAGACGAACATGCGTTTGACGCGATCGGTGGTAGTGATACCCGATGGGAGCTTTATTTTGATGGAGCGTCTTCCGTGAAGAAGCGCAAGCAAAGCACCCCTATAATCAAATCAGGGGTAGGTCTCATCTTCGTAACTCCACAATGAGGGATAATACGCTTTGCTTTCTCCTTAACAGAGCCGAGGATGAACAATGAAGCCGAGTACGAAGCTTTGATAGCAGGCCTCGAGATCGCCATCGACATGGGAATTGAAAACCTCCTTATATACGGAGATTCCCAACTGGTCGTTAGTCAAGTAAACGGCGACTACCAGACATGCAAGCCGGAACTGGTAAAGTATGGAGAGAGAGTACGACAGCTGCTGACTCAAATCCCTTCCTACACCTTAGAAAACATACCGCGTGCCGAAAATAGCAAAGCGGATGCATTGGTTAAGCTCGCTAAAGAACTGGCTGATGAGAACCTCGATGACGTTAGGATCGTGGTACAAAGCCGTCGAGTACTTGCCCCTACAAAAATATCTCTGGAGTCACCCGAAGAAAGGGGAGCAACTGAGCAGACGGCCCTGCAAATAAATGACCAAGAAGCGGTCGAGGATTGGAGAGAAGTCTTCATAGACTACTTCAAATCCCGTCGAACGCCTGAAAATGCGTCCTCAAGACATCAGCTTATGAAACGAGTCCTGTCCTTCGCCTTCGTTAATAATACTCTGTATAAGAGGTCATTTGACTCTCTGTGGTTGAGATGCCTGGGACCTGATGAAGCGAAAAGAGTCGTTCAGGAAGTTCACGACGGACTCTGCGGTTCTCACCAAGCAGGCCCGAAGATGAAGTTGAAGATTAAACGGATGGGCTATTATTGGCCAACGATGATCCAGGACTGCCTCGAGTATGCGAAACAATGCCACTTGTGCCAAATCCATGGGGACTTTATCCACCAGCACCCAAACCCACTACATCCAACGGTGGCTAGCTGGTCATTCAAAATGCGGGGGACTGACATAATCGGCCCCATCGAACCAGCATCGTCCAGGGGACATCATTTCATCCTGGCGACGACTGACTACTTCTCCAAATGGGCAGAAGCAATACCGCTGAGGGAGGTGAAGACAGAGAATATTCTCCATTTCTTCAAGACACACGTCATTTATCGGTTTGGAACTCCGCGACGGATCATTTCCGATAACGGGCCAGCCTACAGAAGCCACAAGATTAGTCGCTTCGCGCAACAACACAACATAGACTGGAGATATTCCTCAGTTTATAATCCCCGAGCTAACGGTCTAGCTGAGGCTTTCAACAAGACCTTGACAAAGATCATGAAAAAGACGGTGTCCCGAAATAAGAAGGACTAGCACGAGAGACTGCAAGAAGCTCTCTAGGCATATCAACTACGTTCAAAACGGCCACGAACACAACGCCATACGCGTTGGTATTCGGTACAGAAGCAGTACTCCCCCTCGAGATAGAGTTACCCTCTCTACACGTGGCGGTCCACTGCGAGCTGACGAACGAAGAAAATGCTCACCTTCGGCTTGAGGAGCTTGATGCCCTTGATGAGACCCGACTTATAGCACAACAAAATCTGGAGGCCTACAAAGCAAAGATGACGCGCTCGTACGAAAGATTGACCAGGCCGAGGACATTCCGCCAAGGCAAACTCGAGCTAGTGGTCAAAAGACCTATGATCCCCAATCGCGCCAAGCGGGGAAAATTTGACCCGAACTATAAAGGCCCGTACATCATAGACAAGGTCTACCAGGGTGGAGCGTATCTACTCATGGATATGCACGGTGAAAGACCTTTCAGGACAATAAACGGTCGCTTCCTGAAGAAATACTACGCCTGACGAGTCACGGCCTAGGTCAATAATAGATGACGACGACTATGTCCGCTCGCTATCTTCCTAAGTCCAAAATCTATAAGTGGTAACCGGCCTTCTTCAACAACGGACCGAAATGTCCTTAAACTAACAACGGACCGAAACGTCCTTAAACTAACAATGGACCACTATGTCCTAAAACTAACTGTTGACCGAGATGTCGATAAACTACGGTGGATTGCAGTATCTCAAAGCCGATAAAAAAAATAATAATAAAAAAAGGTATGTCCATAAGAAAAATGGGCATGGATGAAAACCCGAAAGGGCTCCGTGAGTAAAAACAGCAGGGCTACCAGCGAGTGTCTGTGAAAACCCGAAATGGCGCAAGCTCGTTAAAGGGCACTTGCAGGGTCCTCACGACCTTGTAAAGAGAAACCACCCGCGTGAGATCCATACGACTCACAAGGGAGCAACACACTTAGGAGTCCTCACGATTCCTAGGGAGAAATTACACTTGTGGGATCCTCACAACTCGTAAGGAGAACCCTCTTATGGGACCCTCACGGCTCATAAGATTTGAAAGACTTAAGTCACGGAGACCTAAAACCTGTGCTTAAGCAACCCCCACAACCTTCAATTTATGCCCTACAAGTGGCTCAATACTGACCCTTGTATATAATCCACGGGCGCGAATAAACATTTCCCTAACCAAGTCTCATCCGTGACTAGGGATATGTTCGTATGGCAAACAACCCTTATAGGTCCTCTCGACTTATAAGGAGAAAACCCTTTTGTAAGATCCTTACGACTTGCAAGAGGACATGCACTTAGGAATCCTCACGATTCCTAAGGAGAAAACACACCTATGAGATCCTCACAACTTGTAGGGAGAAATCCCTTTGTGAGACCCTTACGGCTCATGAAGTCAAAAGCCTTGGTCGACAGGACCCTTAACCCTGTTTACTAAGCCACCTTTGGTCAACATTGACAGAGGCAAATGATGATTCGCTCCTGGCAACATCCCAGTTGCAGCGGTGCTGATGCCGAAATCGGTGTCTAAAATCCAAACTTGCAGCGAAAAGGCTAGCGAGCCACACATGCATACGAAATAGCTGAAATGATGGGGCAACTTGCAATAAAAAGAATCAAGTAAAAATGTATGCATGAAAAATAGCCGAAATGATTGGGCAACTCGCAATAAAAAGCAGCGAGTAAAAATAAAATAAATAGCCGAAATGATTGGGCACCGCGAAAAATAGCCGAAATGATGGGGCAATCGCGACCTTCACGATATAAAAGCTGAAATGATAGAGCATCGCGGAAAAAGAAATAAAATAAAAATGAAATTTACGCCCTGCAGGTGATGTTACATCTATCCCTGTATACAATCCAGGGGCGCAAACAAAGAAGGAATCGCACTCCTCCTCTCCCAGGTTTCATCAGAAGAAGAGGCCAAATATCGACGGGCCGCAAATGACCTAGAGATCGTCTCAGCACTCGTCTCGTCACAACGGACACGACCTCAAGCGAAGCGGAACAGCGGCAACTCCCAGTTCCATGGCTCGGCGATATACAGATCACCAAGAGTCAAACCCCCACTCCATGAAATGTGGATACAATCAACAGAATTCCTGGTCACGTGGAACGCGAATAACGTCACTCTTTGACCCCGTGGAAAGCGCCCAGAGCGGAGCCTAGTCCTCGCCGAGCACGGCAGTGAACCCGTGTGAAGCATCTAGTGCAAAATTCCTGGTTACGTGGAACGCGGATAACTTCACTCTTTGACCCCGTGGAAAACGTCCAGAGCGGATCCTGGTCCTCGCCAAGCACGGTCGTGAACCTGTGTGAAGCATCCAGAGCGGAGCCTAGTCCTCGCCGAGCACGGCAGTGAACCCGTGTGAAGCATCTAGTGCAAAATTCCTGGTCACGTGGAACGCGGATAACGTCACTCTTTGACCCCGTGGAAAACGTCCAGAGCGGAGCCTAGTCCTCGCCGAGCACGGCAGTGAACCCGTGTGAAGCATCTAGTGCAAAATTCCTGGTTACGTGGAAAGCGGATAACGTCACTCTTTGACCCCGTGGAAAACGTCCAGAGCGGAGCCTGGTCCTCGCAGAACACGGCAGTGAACCCGTGTGAAGCATCCAGAGCAAATATCGGACTGTGGAATCCTTAAAATCCACGGACTATGATGTCCTTAACCTCGACCGAAACATCTTAAAACTAACGACCAACCATGATGATTCTAGACTGATTTTACCTTAGTTAAAGGGTACATCTCTTCACTCCTTTGAGATTTTGCGTTGTAATTCCTCAACGTCTTCAAAGAGGTGACGGGTCCTGATAACTAACATCGGACTGTGGAGTCCTTAAATCCACGGACTATGAGGTCCTAAACCTTGACCGTGATGTCTTAAAACTAACATTGGACTATGGAGTCCTTAAATCCACGAACTATGAGGTCCTTAACCTTGACCGTGATGTCTTAAAACTAACATTGGACTGTGGAGTCCTTAAATCCACGGACTATGAGGTCCTTAACCTTGACCGTGATGTCTTAAAACTAACGTTGGACTGTGGAGTCCTTAAATCCTCGGACTATGAGGTCCTTAACCTTGACCGTGATGTCTTAAAACTAACATCGGACTGTGGAATCCCTAAATCCACGGACTATGAGGTCCTTAACCTTGACCGTAATGTCTTAAAACTAACATTGGACTGTGGAGTCCTTAAATCCACGGACTATGAAGTCCTTAACCTTGACCGCGATGTCTTTAAACTACGATACCCTGGAAACTGTAAGTCTACGTTAGCGCCCCGGCAGTCTACAGACACCAAATGCGGAATAAAAACTTTTTAACTGGCGCTATCGTATACTTTAACCCGGATCTGCCATTATTGCTAAACTAACATACTGTAAAGAGTGTAGAAAGATTGTACCGAACGATCCGAGTCCTTCGTTCTTCAACCATCATCCCACGCTCCGTTGCGGCTGCTCCGATCTCATCGATCTCCGATATCCTCGTCGAGGTGGCACCACATCACCGATTCTTTAAACGGGCTCCCGCCTCTGACTCGAGGCAACTCGATCGTCAAGTTTGCTAAAAGAGACGACCAAGAATGATGTAGAAAATGAGTAGATGACTTTGTCTCACTTCGTCCAAATCCATGGACGATCGGTTAATGAAGTTGCCGAAGGAATCGGGTGATGGAATGAAATGGACTGTGAAATTCCATACACTGATAAAACCTATCATAATCTTTTCTAGTCAAAATGAAACATCAAGTGAGTGAGTGAGAGAGAGAGGGGGCCGGCCTCATATATGGAGAGGGGGTGACCGTAGGAGAGGGGGGGTGACCACAACATGAAGCATATCAAGAAGAAAATATCTTAACCAAAACAAAATGCTTTAATACAAAGCATGTGTCACGACCCGCAGGGTACGGAACGTGACTGGCACTTAAGTTTACGAAACGTCTAAAGACGTCCGTAAAATAAGTAAGCCAAAGCCCAGAAAACAAAACCAATTAAGCAAAAGAGTGAAGAAAACCCAAACATTTGAAAGCAAGTTTATCAAATAAGTCATGTAAAACCCCTTTTAAAAACAATACTAATTTTTCCAAAAATTTCGGCAGAGTCTCCTTTGTAAATACTGGCCCCCAAAAATGGGTACAACAAGAATATAAACATGAATCCAACAAAATAGGGCATCCCCAAGCGGGAGCTAGCTCTTCGCCACAAGGCGGTCACAAATCCCACGCAATATAAATGACAACAAGCATAATAACCATAAGGAAGCATGAAAAAAAAAGTAGCATGTCGGCTCAAGTGAGCTCGACCCCAAAATACAGCATAAAATCCACAAACCTCACAGTCTCATCTCTAGGTCAATATACAATAATCTGGTAGAAACAGTAGATGGAGTACACTAGATACAAGAATATACAAGGTGGTACAAAATAATAACATAACCCACCTATGAGCAAATCTCGAGCCCAAGCAAAAGAGGCAAAAGAACAAGTGCGCCCGCCGCTACTGAACTGACGGAGCGGACCTGCAAAAGACTGTGGCACAACGGGGGTGAGTTGCCAACTCGTGAGTAATAAATAACATCTACAAAGGCTATCGTATGCATGCACACAAGCATCCTAGCATCTATAATACGGGTATGACTGGATGCACTAGCAGGTGTGTATACAACATCAGTGTACGAATATGTATGCAACATGAATATCTGAGGTCTCAATAGGTATATATAAGAAATATTTTATCTCTTTTTGTTTTTGAAACTCTTTTAGAATGCCAGCATAATGTCAATGAATCGACGAAAATCGGTGTCCAGCAACGACACCCAAAAGCTGTCTCAAATCTCATAAATCCATGTCATAGTGTCTCTGGACTCATCCATCCGGCTGACCCATCTCAATATCAATATCTCATCCTCTCGCGGCCCCGGTCGGTATCCTCTGGATATCCGCCGTGCCCAATGAAGTCACCGGTAGGTAATCCGTCCCCTGCCAGGCTCATCGTCAACACCACGAGCTTCTTGCCCCGGGGTACCCTACCGGGCCCACCATGTACCCGAAACGGTTCATCCAACTCCTCGAAACGGGTCTCCAAAAACCACAGAAAACTCATGGTGGACGACACTTACATCACTAGAAAACCGCAATTTACATGCTTTAAAAATATCATAAGTTTGGAAATTTTGCGGCTTTCCCCCGAAATCCAGCAATATCATAAAATCTCAAGAAATCCTCATAAGTGCATATATCAGTGATAATGAATGCATATGGTATCAATAATCAAGTTGCGATGTGTGATTAATGGATTAAGCATGAACAATTAATATGATGAAGTACATGCACATGGATAGCAATTCTACGGTTTCATTTTAAGGAATTAAAGGCAATAGCACCAGTTTAAGTATCAATTAGTAAAAGGTTTAAATTTAAATGTTATCTAGTGTGGTGGCATGGCAATTACCAGGGTGTGTGTGTAAGCATGAATAGTGCTCGTGCTGCATATAAAAACCTGGTAATGGTGCATGTGTCCTACAATTGAGTTTGCGTATATGGGTATAACATATTGACCTAATTGCAGCAATTATCATGCCAGTAATATTATTCTAATGTCACAAGTGGTTATCCAGTTTACTATTTTTCAGTTTACTAAATCTATCGGGCGACTTGCGCCATCCAAACGATCGTCCCCCGTGGATGTTAAATCTACTCACTGGGATCCCTGGCTAGCTGTGTCCAATCACCGCCTTTCCCTTTCGCGCCGCGTCTGACGTTTCCGCGACCGAACCTGGAATTTACATCAATACCAAATATAAGGTTACATATCAAGAACGACTCAAAACCCCAACGAAACTACTAAAGTTCGCTAGCTAGGTACAACGTGCACAAAGTGCGCGGACACACGCGAAAATCGCAAAAACTGCCGAAAAACGCCGATTTGGTCGCCCGGCAAAACTAAAACCCGACTACCCGAAAAAACCGCACTCACGCATCCTAAAAGTCGTAGGACAAGCCATTACAATCATCAAGATATCAAGAATAATTCATCACACAATTTTATAACAAAGCTAGTAAGCATTGCGTCCCAAAATCGGTGCAAAAATCGCCGATTTGCGACAAAACGACTACAATAAAGCATAATTACCCAAGCACACTACAAGCAATCTACAAACACTAATTACAACACAATAGCCATGATTCCAATCCTATTTTCCATAACCACCAATTCTTGAATTTATAACCTAGTAAGCTAGAAATTGCAATTTGATGCAAACATCGACAATTTAGCGACAAAGTCAACACCACCCAACACCAACATCCAAACTAACCAAATAGCTAGCCAATACACTAATTTTAAACCATCAACTATGCTTAAAAAACCTAATTTCCATAAACAAAACCTTCTCTTGATTTTTGTAATTAGCAAACATAAACCAAACTATATATGAAAAACCTTAATTTAACACTAGATTTTAGCCTAATAAGCAAGTTAACCACTTAGATTAAGGTTAGCAAAACACTAGATAGCAAATTAGGTTTAATCAATTAAATAATGTTTTCTAAAACTTAATCAACTCACTAATCATGTTTCACAAACCAATTCCATACAAAAACCCTCTCTTGAAAATCCTAAAAAAGCAATTTCACACTTCTAAATTTAACCAAATTAGCATAATTGAAAACTACATCAACAAGATAACTATATGGATTAGTTAATTAACCACTAGATTAACTATAAAACAATCTAATTAAGTATTATGGCTTCAAAAACCTAGCTAAAATTTTCAAGCAAAACCTAAGAAAACTAGACTAAAACTACACTAAATTAACACTAAACCATACAATTAAAGGAATTTTTGCAAAAGAAAGTAACTTAATGAGAATTATACCTCTTGATCTATGGATCAAGCAAGAAAATTTGGCTCCAATTGATGGCCTCAAGCACCAAGATCCAAGCAAGAATGGCTAATGAAAATGATAGCATAAGGATTTGTTTGGATTTTTGAATAAAGTGTGGATTTTGATGTGTTTTTTTGAAGAAATTGAAGGAAAATGAAAAGAAAAGAGAGGAAGAAGAGGGTGTGCAGGAATTTCGTCCAGAGGAGGAATGGGGGAGGGTGTGGGCAAGTGGGGAAAGTCAAGGGTCAAGTTCCAAAGTCAAATGTATCATAACTTATTCATTATATTTAAAATAATTAAAAAAAACCCTTAAATCAACTCAAGAAAGCAACTAAAGAAAAGAGGCCAGAAATTTCTGGTCTCACACAAGGTGGGGCTGTCCTAGGGCTGATGAAAAAGAGAGAGGGGTTTTACAAAAGAAATTTTATGCAAAAAGGCCCCCTACAACTCAAAAATTGCAAGTTTTAGCTCAAAATTCAATAAATTCGTTTCATAACATAAAAATTTGTTAAAAACAAAATAAATTACTAAAAATTCATGTTATCACTAGATTATAATTATCATAATTTTAGAGATTAAAATTAGCCCGGAAAAATTTGTATTTATCGCTTATTTAATGTATTTTCTTACCGGCTTAAAATAATATTAAAAAATTGAAAAATAGGGAAAAAATTTTAAATGACCAAAATTTCATAATTAACTCATTAGTCACTAAAAACAAGTAATTACCTATCCATTTAAGGTATAATTAGCCCTAAACTGCAAAATATCGAGAAAGACGGTTTTCGGAAAAATACCGAATTTTCACCGAATTTCAGGAAAACACCAAAACGACTTTTCAAGACTCTACAATCTTCCCCCCTTAAAGAAATTCGGTCCCCGAATTTAAAATAATAGCTACGCGTACCTTCGAAGAGATGGGGATATTTCTTCCTCATCTCACCCTCGGTCTCCCAGGTAACCTCCTCGCTGCTCGGGCTACGCCAAAGGACCTTGACGGTTGGTATAATCTTCGACCTCAACTTCTTCACCTGCCGATCCAGGATGGCCACCGGCTGCTCTGCAAAAGAAAGGTCGCGCTCTAGCTGGACTGTCGGGTGCTGAATCGCATGCGAAGGGTCGTGAAGGTACTTGCGGAGCATCGAAACATGGAAGACGGGGTGAACATCGGGAAAGCTGGGAGGAAGAGCCAAACAATAAGCAACAGCGCCAACACGCTCGAGGATCTCGAAGGGACCTACGAATCTAGGGCTAAGCTTCCCCTTTCGCCCAAAACGCATCACACCCTTCATCGGAGAGACTTTCAGAAAAACATGGTCGCCGACTGCGAACTCTAATCTGCGACGGCGCCTGTCTGCATAGGATTTCTGTCTGCTCTGAGCCGCTCTCATCCGGTCTCGGATCAACTGTATCTTCGCTGTCGTCTCCTCAACAAGCTGCGGCCCCAAAATGCTTCTCTCGCTGAGCTCTGTCCAACAAACGGGCGATCTGCATCTCCTCCCATACAATGCCTCGAAAGGTGCCATCTGAATAGTATCCTGGAAGCTGTTGTTGTAGGAGAACTCCACTAGAGGTAAATGACGATCCCAGCTACCACCAAAGTCTAAAACGCATGCTCTGAGCATGTCCTCGAGAGTCTGAATGGTCCGCTCTGACTGTCCGTCGGTCTGCGGATGAAACGCTGTGCTGAAGCTCAAACGAGTGCCCAAAGCCTCCTGAAGTCTCTGCCAAAGTCGGCTGGTGAACTGAGTGCCTCGATCTGACACGATACAAGTCGGTACGCCATGTAGTCGCACGATCTCGTCAATATAGAGCTGAGCATACTGAGCGAAGCTGAAAGTCGTCTTCACCGGAAGAAAGTGAGCCGCTTTCGTCAATCTATCCACGATCACCCAGATGGAGTCGTACCCTCGACTGGTCCTGGGTAGACCCACAACGAAATCCATCGAAATCTGCTCCCATTTCTACTCTGGAATGGGTAACGGCTGTAGCTCTCCTGCGGGCCTCTGGTGCTCGGCCTTGACTTGCTGACAAGTCAGGCATCTCGAAACGAACTCCGCAATGTCCCTCTTCATCCCGTCCCACCAGTAGGTCTCTCTCATATCATGGTACATCTTGGTGGAACCGGGGTGGACACTATACACTGATCGGTGTGCCTCCTCAAGAATGTCGCGCCGCAATCCATCAGCATCTGGTACGCACAGTCTAGATCCATATCGTAAAATCCCCTGATCGTCAATCACGAACTCGGAAAATCTGCCCTGTCCCATCTGTGCCATGATCTCTGAGCAACGGTCGTCACTGCGCTGTGCCTCATATATACGGTCAAGCAACTGTGGGCGTGCACGAACATGCGCGAGCTGTCCCCCTGTCTGAGTGAACTCGAACTCAACTCGGCTGTCGCATAACGTCTGCCAATCTGCTGACGACTGCCTCTGCACAGCACGCAAAAAGGATAGACTACCCCCGGGCCTCCTACTCAACGCATCTGCCACCACATTCGCCTTGCCGGGGTGATATAAGATCTCGCAGTCGTAGTCTTTCACCAACTCCATCCAACGACGCTGTCTGAGGTTCAGGTCTCACTGCTGAAATATGTACTTTAAGCTCTTGTGATCGGTGAATATCTGACACGACTCGCCGTACAGGTAATGTCGCCAAATCTTCAGTGCAAAGACCACTGCAGCCATCTCCAAATCATGAGTGGGGTAGTTCTGTTCATGCTTCTTCAACTGCCGAGAAGCATAAGCGATCACCCGGCCATGCTGCATCAATACGCATCCTAATCCCACTCGCGAAGCATCACAGTAGACAACAAATCCGCCTGATCCCGAAGGCAAAGATAATACCGGCGCCGTAGTCAAACATGTCCGCAGCTGCTGAAAACTGCGCTCGCACTCCTCCGTCCAGACGAAAGGAACTCCCTTCCGGGTCAAACCGGTCAACGGTGCAGCTATACGGGAGAAGTCCTGAACAAAACGCCTGTAGTAGCCCGCCAAGCCTAGAAAACTACGGATCTCAGTAACCGATGTAGGTCGGGGCCACTGCTGAACATCCTCAATCTTCTTCGGGTCCACACAAATGCCGTCTCTCGTAACCACGTGACCCAAGAATCCGACGCTGTCCAGCCAGAATGCACACTTGGAGAACTTCGCGAACAGCTGGTGCTCCCTCAGAGTCTGTAACGTAATCCGCAAGTGCTGCTCGTGCTCCTCTCTGCTCCGGGAGTACACCAAGATGTCGTCGATAAACACGATGATGAACAAGTCAAGATACGGCCTGAATGTACGGTTCATCAAATCCATGAATGCTGCTGGGGCGTTGGTGAGTCCGAACGACATCACCAAAAACTCGTAGTGGCCATAGCGTGTACGGAAAGCTGTCCTCGGTATATCCTCCTGTCGAACTCGCAGCTGATGGTATCCTGATCGCAAGTCGATCCTCGAAAAATACCCCGCACCCTGAAGCTGGTCGAACAAATCATCAATGCGCGGCAACGGATATCTGTTCCGAACGGTAACTTTGTTCAGCTGGCGGTAGTCGATACATAAGCGCAAACTTCCATCCTTCTTCTTGACAAACAGGACTGGAGCATCCCACGGAGAAACACTCGGTCGAATAAGCCCCTTATCTAACAAATCCTGCAACTGATCCTTCAGCTCTCGAAGCTCTGCCGGGGCCATCCGATAAGGCGGTATAGAAATAGGCCCCGAACCGGGAATCAAATCAATACAGAACTCAACATCGCGCTCAGGCGGTAGCCCAGGCAGCTCATCAGGGAAAACATCAGGGAACTCACAAACTACCGGGACCCGGTCCAACGGAACATCTGCAGCTCGAGTATCAAAAACTAACGCTAAGAATCCCTGACATCCCTTCCGCAAGAGCTGACCAGCGCGAAGAGACGAAATTAAGCTGGGAAGGGCGACACTGCGGTCTCCCTGAATAACAAGGACTGGCTCTCCCGGAAAGCTAAATCTGACTGCCTTCTCACGGCAGTCCACCGAAGCATAACAAGTGGCTAGCCAATCCATGCCCAGAAGCACATCAAAGTCCAACATATCGAGGAGTATCAAATCAACTGATGAATCCCTCTCCCCGATACGAACGGAACACAAACGAAATACAAGACGAGCGACAAACGACTCGCCTACCGGAGTAACAACAAAAAGCGGCTGATCTAACGACGACGACTCACGGCCCAACATCGGTGCAAAGTGTGTAGATACGTACGAATGTGTGGAACCTGGGTCGAATAATACCCGAGCGTCGAAAGAACAAACTGGCAAAGTACCTGTCACAACGGCATTGGATGCCTGCGCATCCTGCGGTGTCAAAGCAAATACTCGGGCCTGTCCTCCACCGATAGCGGGCTGACCTCGACCTCGGCCTCTGCCTCCTCGTCCTCTCTGAACAGGACCGCCGCGTCCACGGCCTCTCGGTGCACCTAGCTGGCGTGGAGCATCGCCTGGGGTAGGAAGTAGGGCTCTCTGAGGAGGGGGTGGTGATGGTGGTAGGGTCACGTGCGGAACTGTCGCTGCTCCCTGTCGTCTCACCGGACAGTCTCTGACAAGATGGTGCAAACTCCCGCACCCAAAACATCCTGGCGACGGCTGCTGCCCCTGGGGATAAGAACCATATAACTGTCCCCGTCCAAATCCTCTTCCAGGCCTATCTCTCGGAAAGAGTCTGGCGCGCTGCCTCTGAGGCGGTACATCGGTGCGCATCCTCTTCGGCCCAGAAACGGCCGAAGTCCGTGATATGCGTGCCTCCATCCGTAATGCCGTATCCATAGCCGCTGAATAAGTGTCGTAGTGCTGGGCGCCAATGGCAAGATATAGCTGGGCATCAAGTCCCTGTACGAACCTCTTCACCATCTTCTCCTCGGTATCCACCAAATACTGAGCATATCGGGATAACTGTGTAAACTGGATGTCATACTCAGACACCGTCATCCCAGGTGTCTTGACTAAGGCCTCGAAGCTACGAGCTCTGGCGTCACGAACGCTCTCTGGAAGGAAACGGGCCAGAAAGACCGCTGTAAACTCGACCCAAGTCATAGGCGGTAGATCTGCAGCTCGACCTCTCAAGACTGACTCCCACCATGTCTGCGCGAGACCCTCTAGTCGGAAACTCGCAAGCTCTACCCATCGATCATCCGAACATCTCAGCGAACGGCAGATCCTGGCTAAACTGTCAAGGAACGTCTGTGGGTCCTCCGCTGCCTCGGTGCCGGTGAATACTGGAGGTCTCAGCCTCATGAAATCCTGTAGTGAAACCGGAATGGCCACGGTGGTAGTAGTAGGAGCAGGTATCATGGTCGTCTGTGATGTAGTAGGTACGTCATCCGGCCTCGGTGTACGACTGGCTGCAACTAGGGATCCTACCATCTGACGCAGCTCCTGCATGCCTCCCATCATCTGTCGCAACTCCTCCATACCAGTCTCGAGCCTATCCATACGGCCTGGGGAAGGTGGATCGGTCTGTCCCTGCGGCGTAGGCATACCACCCTGCTCAGTCCTAGTCTCGGACGAGCCAGCTCGAATCTCGTCTCTGGCGGCAGTCCTCTGTGCCTTCGTAGCCTTCGGCGGCATAGTGGCTGTTACAGGAAAACGGATAGTAAGGACAGTGCAATAGGATCATAGGATACACGGAATTGAAGAAGGAATTTTTCCAAGCAAGTATCCTAAAGTCACTTAGGCGGAGTACCGTATCGTAAGTATGCCGCGGACATACGCACGCTACGTTACGCTGCTTAAGTCACTTACTCCATCTACCAAGGGTCATCCTACACTCACAAAGGTAAAACCTATCGCTCTGATACCAACTTTGTCACGACCCGCAAGGTACGGAACGTGACTGGCACTTAAGTTTACGAAACGTCTAAAGACGTCCGTAAAATAAGTAAGCCAAAGCCCAGAAAACAAAACCAATTAAGCAAAAGAGTGAAGAAAACCCAAACATTTGAAAGCAAGTTTATCAAATAAGTCATGTAAAACCCCTTTTAAAAACAATACTAATTTTTCCAAAAATTTCGGCAGACTCTCCTTTGTAAATACTGGCCCCCAAAAATGGGTACAACAAGAATATAAACATGAATCCAACAAAATAGGGCATCCCCAAGCGGGAGCTAGCTCTTCGCCACAAGGCGGTCACAAATCCCACGCAATATAAATGACAACAAGCATAATAACCATAAGGAAGCATGAAAAAAAAAGTAGCATGTCGGCTCAAGTGAGCTCGACCCCAAAATACAGCATAAAATCCACAAACCTCACAGTCTCATCTCTAGGTCAATATACAATAATCTGGTAGAAACAGTAGATGGAGTACACTAGATACAAGAATATACAAGGTGGTACAAAATAATAACATAACCACCTATGAGCAAATCTCGAGCCCAAGCAAAAGAGGCAAAAGAACAAGTGCGCCCGCCGCTACTGAACTGACGGAGCGGACCTGCAAAAGACTGTGGCACAACGGGGGTGAGTTGCCAACTCGTGAGTAATAAATAACATCTACAAAGGCTATCGTATGCATGCACACAAGCATCCTAGCATCTATAATACGGGTATGACTGGATGCACTAGCAGGTGTGTATACAACATCAGTGTACGAATATGTATGCAACATGAATATCTGAGGTCTCAATTGGTATATATAAGAAATATTTTATCTCTTTTTGTTTTTGAAACTCTTTTAGAATGCCAGCATAATGTCAATGAATCGACGAAAATCGGTGTCCAGCAACGACACCCAAAAGCTGTCTCAAATCTCATAAATCTATGTCATAGTGTCTCTGGACTCAGCCATCCGGCTGACCCATCTCAATATCAATATCTCATCCTCTCGCGGCCCCGGTCGGTATCCTCTGGATATCCGCCGTGCCCAATGAAGTCACCGGTAGGTAATCCGTCCCCTGCCAGGCTCATCGTCAACACCACGAGCTTCTTGCCCCGGGGTACCCTACCGGGCCCACCATGTACCCGAAACGGTTCATCCAACTCCTCGAAACGGGTCTCCAAAAACCACAGCAAACTCATGGTGGACGACACTTACATCACTAGAAAACCGCAATTTACATGCTTTAAAAATATCATAAGTTTGGAAATTTTGCGGCTTTCCCCCGAAATCCAGCAATATCATAAAATCTCAAGAAATCCTCATAAGTGCATATATCAGTGATAATGAATGCATATGGTATCAATAATCAAGTTGCGATGTGTGATTAATGGATTAAGCATGAACAATTAATATGATGAAGTACATGCACATGGATAGCAATTCTACGGTTTCATTTTAAGGAATTAAAGGCAATAGCACCAGTTTAAGTATCAATTAGTAAAAGGTTTAAATTTAAATGTTATCTAGTGTGGTGGCATGGCAATTACCAGGGTATGTGTGTAAGCATGAATAGTGCTCGTGCTGCATATAAAAACCTGGTAATGGTGCATGTGTCCTACAATTGAGTTTGCGTATATGGGTATAACATATTGACCTAATTGCAGCAATTATCATGCCAGTAATATTATTCTAATGTCACAAGTGGTTATCCAGTTTACTATTTTTCAGTTTACTAAATCTATCGGGCGACTTGCGCCATCCAAACGATCGTCCCCCGTGGATGTTAAATCTACTCACTGGGATCCCTGGCTAGCTGTGTCCAATCACCGCCTTTCCCTTTCGCGCCGCGTCTGACGTTTCCGCGACCGAACCTGGAATTTACATCAATACCAAATATAAGGTTACATATCAAGAACGACGCAAAACCCCAACGAAACTACTAAAGTTCGCTAGCTAGGTACAACGTGCACAAAGTGCGCGGACACACGCGAAAATCGCAAAAACTGCCGAAAAACGCCGATTTGGTCGCCCGGCAAAACTAAAACCCGACTACCCGAAAAAACCGCACTCACGCATCCTAAAAGTCGTAGGACAAGCCATTACAATCATCAAGATATCAAGAATAATTCATCACACAATTTTATAACAAAGCTAGTAAGCATTGCGTCCCAAAATCGGTGCAAAAATCGCCGATTTGCGACAAAACGACTACAATAAAGCATAATTACCCAAGCACACTACAAGCAATCTACAAACACTAATTACAACACAATAGCCATGATTCCAATCCTATTTTCCATAACCACCAATTCTTGAATTTATAACCTAGTAAGCTAGAAATTGCAATTTGATGCAAACATCGACAATTTAGCGACAAAGTCAACACCACCCAACACCAACATCCAAACTAACCAAATAGCTAGCCAATACACTAATTTTAAACCATCAACTATGCTTAAAAAACCTAATTTCCATAAACAAAACCTTCTCTTGATTTTTGTAATTAGCAAACATAAACCAAACTATATATGAAAAACCTTAATTTAACACTAGATTTTAGCCTAATAAGCAAGTTAACCACTTAGATTAAGGTTAGCAAAACACTAGATAGCAAATTAGGTTTAATCAATTAAATAATGTTTTCTAAAACTTAATCAACTCACTAATCATGTTTCACAAACCAATTCCATACAAAAACCCTCTCTTGAAAATCCTAAAAAAGCAATTTCACACTTCTAAATTTAACCAAATTAGCATAATTGAAAACTACATCAACAAGATAACTATATGGATTAGTTAATTAACCACTAGATTAACTATAAAACAATCTAATTAAGTATTATGGCTTCAAAACCCTAGCTAAAATTTTCAAGCAAAACCTAAGAAAACTAGACTAAAACTACACTAAATTAACACTAAACCATACAATTAAAGGAATTTTTGCAAAAGAAAGTAACTTAATGAGAATTATACCTCTTGATCTATGGATCAAGCAAGAAAATTTGGCTCCAATTGATGGCCTCAAGCACCAAGATCCAAGCAAGAATGGCTAAGGAAAATGATAGCATAAGGATTTGTTTGGATTTTTCAATAAAGTGTGGATTTTGATGTGTTTTTTTGAAGAAATTGAAGGAAAATGAAAAGAAAAGAGAGGAAGAAGAGGGTGTGCAGGAATTTCGGCCAGAGGAGGAATGGGGGAGGGTGTGGGCAAGTGGGGAAAGTCAAGGGTCAAGTTCCAAAGTCAAATGTATCATAACTTATTCATTATATTTAAAATAATCAAAAAAAAACCCTTAAATCAACTCAAGAAAGCAACTAAAGAAAAGAGGCCAGAAATTTCTGGTCTCACACAAGGTGGGGCTGTCCTAGGGCTGAGGAAAAAGAGAGAGGGGTTTTACAAAAGAAATTTTATGCAAAAAGGCCCCCTACAACTCAAAAATTGCAAGTTTTAGCTCAAAATTCAATAAATTCGTTTCATAACATAAAAATTTGTTAAAAAACAAAATAAATTACTAAAAATTCATGTTATCACTAGATTATAATTATCATAATT
Organism: Agapanthus africanus; assembly: GCA_030015575.1. Classification (NCBI taxonomy): domain Eukaryota; kingdom Viridiplantae; phylum Streptophyta; class Magnoliopsida; order Asparagales; family Amaryllidaceae; genus Agapanthus; species Agapanthus africanus. The sequence goes on along the minus strand of JASDDO010000004.1, from coordinate 173,787,336 downwards.
TTAGAGATTAAAATTAGCCCGGAAAAATTTGTATTTATCGCTTATTTAATGTATTTTCTTACCGGCTTAAAATAATATTAAAAAATTGAAAAATAGGGAAAAAATTTTAAATGACCAAAATTTCATAATTAACTCATTAGTCACTAAAAACAAGTAATTACCTATCCATTTAAGGTATAATTAGCCCTAAACTACAAAATATCGAGAAAGACGGTTTTCGGAAAAATACCGAATTTTCACCGAATTTCAGGAAAACACCAAAACGACTTTTCAAGACGCTACAGCATGACTCACTTAAACCTAGTCACCCTTTAATAAATGCAAAGATGAGTCACTTAGCCTTGTCACAAATTCTAGAACCTTCTAGAAGCACGACTCACTCTCATCCAAGAAAAGATAAATTCGTCTTTAACCGAATGTTAAAAGACGGCTGATAGAAAACTGGAAACTGGCAACTTCCAAAAGTGATCCTGAAACAACTTTCAGGATAACCCCGAAACTGTATAAATATACCCGCATTTGTATTACGACCGAATACAAATGCAACTGAGACAAAGATATTATACCTACTCAATATAATACTTGGATCCGGCTTAAACCAAAGCCGACCAGTATCATCTGCCCGAAAACTGACACGTGCGTAAACGCACGTGCATTTTCCGAACCCTGCCATAAAACCATACGGCCTCTACAACGTTTCGCCCGAACTTGGGAAACTGTCTGTGGGGGACTCTAATGACTCGTCAGCACCATGGCAGTGGGTTTAACCACAAACCGTCCGCGGCACTAGCAATGCGTAACGGCTGCCCATGGACTGACCTCAAGAGAAGCTGATGAGCGAACTCAAGGGATGCCGATGAGTGAACTCATCCAGAAACCCTACTGAGCCTAACAGTGACAATGTATATACAGTCCGGTCCGTTCGTCAATGAGTATCGCATATCTGCCTAGGGGGCTAGTAACGTCAGACCCCCAATAGCAGTATAAGTCGTGTCGGAGTGAAGCCCAATAAAACCCTGAGATACTACTGGAGTACCTACCAGTAAATCTCCTACCATGGCCATGGATTTGTGTAATGGCTCTCCTAGACACAGCACGACCTCGCCCCCAATACCGGGAGAGACGAATCCCCTGCCGATCCGCTCACGTGCCTCCATATGGCTCGGGACTGTACCCAAAAGCTACCTGTTTGCACGACTCCTTTGAGCCGTGGTAGGGTAGAAATCAAAGCACAGTGGGAACTCACACGAGACAAATGACGACCTCAGGTCGATGAACTAACCTGTACACATGTCACCAGGGAACTGCTATCTGACGGTAGATATAATACTAACTAGCAGATTCCCGGCGAGTCCTGTCCGGTGTACTCATAACCCAATGAGCACCTGTTTACATCTTAGGTGATCCAACTAACACCAGTGGCTTGTGAGACAGGCCACCGTCCCTCGTCGGGGTCTCGACTGTACACACTAGTCTACTCCGGAGTATCGATGCCCTGTCTCGAAACTCCCACGACTAGGGACCACAATTAAGGATATGCATATAAACTACCCAACTCTCACGTATATGATCGCCATCATACTGTTGGTAGTAAAGCAAGATCCTAAGGGCTCTATCAAAGTGTAACATGCAATCAGTCACCTGAACATGTACACGACTGATAAAGGCAAACCAGATAGAATACTATCATCTCGAGTAAGACTGTCCTACCGGGATAGGTCCTCCGCAATCATTGCAATCACGTACCTTCGATCCAATAATTGACTATGAGGGCACTATCTCCAACAATCTCCCACTTGCACTCAAGGCTAATATTGCGATGTCGACTACTCACAGCCCGTATGAAACCGAACATCCAACTCCTCTACTAATCAGTTTCACAAAGCCCGTTTGTAAAACTATTATGTTCGAGAAATAGCCTCAGTGAGTGGATCCGCCTAGAAGTATCATTCTATATCTCTCTTAATCTCAAGTTCGCGGAGAAAACCATCTCCCGAATTGAGTAATACCTGTCTTAGAACATGTCTGGATATCTGATGGGACCTTAGTTCATAAATGAACTCCATATCCAAACTTCTTAGACTGAATCGATCACTGAACCTAATCAGTATCGGGCACCTTGCCACCCACGGTATCCTTTTGGACCACCTGTCCACAATACCGTCCCTCTTCGTCAGAGGGAAAAACTATAACTCTGACAATCACTCTGTCAACCATGTCACCTTTGAAGCCTGGAATGATAACCGTCTCCCGAAAGAGGCTGCCATCATCAAATCCGTAGAACATGCACTTATGTTCTAAAACTGCTTCCTTATGTTTCTCCAGGATTGGATTAATACAAACTTATTGCATCTAGTGCAAAAACAACATTTGGTGTGGTACTTGACATCTCATGATTGACTCAATTGCCTAAGCAAGTGATCTGCCAATCATGCACATCCCTCTCCCCTTTAGTCTATACGACACCTTTAGAGAGGGTGACTCCATCACCTGCAGGTACACCACCATGCTAGGAGTCAACTATTCCAAAAACCATTAGAATAACTGTCAAAGTACCCACATTTGGAAACTACCCAAATCCAGATCTAAAACCATAGATCTAGAAACCAGAATGTCAAATATTATATCCATATCCTGTCTGGAGAAACAACTGTGTGACGACCACAGTCCAACCGATCGTAGTATAGGAATTTTACTTCCTACTCTGTGTATGTCATCCAGATACCATGACATCACACCCTACTACCTTTTTAACTGATCCATCCCCTATTCTGATTGAAGTCAAACCCATGATTGTCACATCAAAATTAGATGATCTATCTCCGCTATAACTGCTCAAGTCTATAAATAGCCATAAGCATCTTGCCCACTATGCTTCCGCTGCTCCCACTGACTACGACAACCCTCCTACCGGGTCTCATATCCTGGAACAACAGTAGTGTCAAGTCTTGGTAGATAAGAACCTCTATGTCACCGTCTCTGAGGCTACCTAAGTACCTCTCGGGCGTCTGAGGTTACCTACCATACCTGCGGAGTGGATATTGGAATGTCAAACCTGATCGAATATATATGTCCTATTAAATTTTCCGTAATCGTTCGTGGTTCTGGAATCACTTCCAGTTCTACCATACTCCCACTGCTGTTTTCTGAAAAAGATCTATTTTACTAAAACTGTGGCGAGTCAAGAACAATATCACTATTGATCTTCCAAATGGTAGAATATCAACCCTCGTCATAACCAGGGTCAACCCACAAACAGCCATTACAGAAACGTGCCCTGAGTTATCCAGTGTCTAGTTTTAAGCATACGCTGGACAACTCCCCATACCTTAATTTCTTTTAAGGTACGATCCATTTTATATCCAATACAGAAACTTTGGCACTTATTTAATTGGAACCATATTCAAATCATGCAACTGTCTCCAGTGCATATCAACTTTAATGGAAAGAGGCTAATCAGCATTACTCAACTTAGGAATCCATCCAATTATGAGCAACCTGAAAGAGAAAACTCGTTTCTCAAAACCATCACTATCATCTGAATACCAATCTCAAGAATCTACATCTTCGATCTCTTTGAAGAATCCCGATACTTGTGATACCTGGTTCTCTACTTTATTCTTATACCCACAACTTCTCAAAACTTAGACCTTGTATTTCTACGAAACACTCGTCTAAATACTAGAGAAGTTATAAGTAAACAGAATATAGTACGAGGACCTACCCCTTTGTCCTGATGGACACTGGACAACATACAATACTCTGTATAAGTCCGCTGAGTTAAACAACTCAAAACCTGTGCGTTGTAGGTGGAAAACTGTACCCTGGCGGTTTCCTCAAATATCACCAATTACAACGAATTCCGATATAATGAGGATGATCACCTAATTCCTAATATCTTACTCCCACTCATCATCTGTAAAACCATACAGATATGAGAATGAAACCTGGTAAATACATACCCTTGGAGTAAGTGTCTAATCGGGAAAACAGTTTTTCCTTAACAATGCACTGAAACATGAAAATGTTTTGTAGGGGTATCCTGGTATTCATAGCAATGCCTCTTCCATAATCCAATTCATGACTTCAACCGTATATTTTATTGCCATCTCTCCAAATCCCTTTATTTGTCTTTAGTCGTTACCTTCTGTACACCATCGTTAGGCTAAATGGTTTTCTTCCTTCCCTACCGTTCGGCACCAGCCTATGGTTTGGAAGAAGACTATCCAGTAAGCATAATAGGTGTACCCTCCAAAACCAAGGAGTACTCGCATCTCGAGAGAAGGTGACGATAAAAGACAACTGAATAATACCTTATTCCTTTAAAGGTGAAATAGGAGTGGCAATGAAGTACGCGGTTTTGGTCGTGAATGATATCAGTCGCAATTTACTTTGCCCTCTTTCTAATCCCTTTATTTTGTCTTTACATATTACCTTCTGCACACCCTACTTAGGCTAATTGGTTTTCTTCATTCCCTACCTTTCGGCACCAGCCTATGGTTTGGAATAAGACTATCCAATAAGCGTAATAGGTGTACTCTCCTAAACCAAGGAGCTCTCGCAACCTGAGAGAAGGTGATAATAAAAGACAACTGAATAAACCAATTCTATTTCTCCTGAACCTGGATCCATCCTCGAAGAAGTCCCTTCGAGTTCGTATATAACCATACGATGGATCTATCCAATGGAAGTGGATATCCGTAATAATACGGGTGTTCTGAGAAATTCAAAGGGTAAAAGAAGGAGTGGCAATGACTTATGCAACTCAGACAATCCAAAAGCCAGTATTTTAAGAAGGTTCGGTCAACCTGGTCACTGAGTCATAGTCTAGGGTCGGTCAAAGGTCGCTGCCAAAGAGAGAGAGAGAAAAGAAACACTCTGCGTGCACTCTAACCTAGATCAGAATGGTCATCACTTTATCTAATCCGGAAACCTCCCACTGTCCTGTCAAATTCTCCTCCAAACCTAAAGAAGAATCAATCGGGATCACCCGAAGAGTAAACCAACTCATCAGTGGGAATCAGGATCCAACTCTCATCGCATGATAACGTGATGGAACGCATCCACGTTACTCATACTCCAGAAGGTATGCGCATACTCGGCAAGTTTCAGTTTCTTTAGAAACTCCTGATATAGTTTTTGCCCCATGCTCTTATAACCTTGGCGTTAGGTCAAAATGTCATAAGTCACATGCCAAGTTCTACCCATCACTATCTTGTTAATTTGAACCCACCCGCACATGCCCTTGGCGTTAGGTCAAAATGGCAGAACGGCTGTCCCAAACCAACTCATCTATCTATGCAACAATTGAATACCCAACAGCTACCAAACACTATGCCTTGGTGTTAGGTCAAAATACATAGCTTGAATACTACTGAATACCCAAAAGAAGTGACGGAGGGCTACGGCTGGTTTTTGGCGAAAAACCTTTAGCGTAGTGAACTTGATATCGCTGAAGGAACCTGATAGCTTTTTAAAATATAGTGGCGAAAACCTTTTGCTAAAGAGGTCATTCCCGGTAAAGGGATCTCGGCTCTTTCCTCGTGGAATGAGGTGCAGGATATTCCACTGAATACCGCTATGCAAAGCAACATGTAATCGACTATAGTGAAGTTATTACGCTGACGTAAACTTCTGCCCAAAGGGTCAGTCCCGGTGAAGGGATATCAGCCCTTGCCCCATCGAATGAGGTGCAGGATATTCCACTGAATACCGCTATGCATAACAAAAGGAAACGTCTTTGTAACAACACTTTTTAAATTTGTTCCAACAACTGTAAACAGGTTTGTTTTTACTTTGCGTTGATCAGAATCAACGCAGTCCCATCATTTAATCACACCAGAAAAGAACGAAAATAAAATGTACGTATATGCCATCCGCATTCGTCACTGGGTCCCGTCATCACTCGTTAGGTTACTTAACTAACGACAGAGCGGGGACTGGACTAGCGCGGGTGTAAAACATATACAACATCTAATAGTATATAAACCAATATACATAATCGCTCCAGGCGTGATAATATGCAACATTACAGAAAAGTAATAAGTATCACAGAACAATACAGATATCTGGGATCCCCGAGTTTCACAGAGCCGCTGCTGAAACTCGACGTTCCCCTGTCGTGTGGATAGCCTGTGCAATGAAACCTAGACCCCTACGGGTGCGGCAAGTTACCCGCCAAAACCTGAAGCGAGGCAGTCCCCCACAGCATAGTGAATGGAACACCCGGCACTTCACGGAATCCGGTAAATTGAGCACCCCTCCTTGGGTCAACCTGTACCCCCTACGAGTGCGGCGAATAGTCTGCCAATTCTAGAGTGGGGCCCCTCTGCCTCTCAAAGCCATGAGATGCGGACCCGTTGCTTTCCCGAACCCGGCTATCCGTGCACTCCGTCTCGGGGCAAAACCTAGTACAGTAATGAAAAATAGTACAATAGGTACATCGACCGCAACCTGGTCGTGCCCCAAAAAGAATATTATACAACAGGCAGTGACGGTTGTCCACAAGTTGGACGCTCGCCCCGCAATATCAAATGTACAAATAAACACAAACTGTACTACCATTGCACACTGCTATCCACCACGACAAATCCGCAACATCACAGCACAACACAGAACATCAACGCGAATGTCACGTTCGCAAACCCGTCTAAAAGAACTATAGCAATTAAACGCGGTTTACTGATCAAATGACATTCCCGGTCGGAGATATAATGTAAGCACTGTAAACTAACGTGTTTAAATTTCGATCGACCAAAGTCCAAATATCAAAAAGTGGGCCCCACTGCTTACTGGTGAACAGTAACAAAACCTGGGCCAAAAAGATATATACCAAAAATCACAAAATCTAACAGAAAACCCACTGGAAAAATTTGGGATAATGAACTCCCCAAGTGGCCGCGGATGCGCGGCCAAACCAGGGGTTTGGCCGCGTTTCCGCGGCAAGTTGGAGGAATCACAATACCAAATTTTGTCGTGGTTCTTAGAATTCCCTGCACGGATTTTTAAGACATGCAGAAATTGATTTTGAGACCATTTAAAATTAACAGAACTGTCGAGCTAGGATTTTGTGTTTTTCGATTTTCGGTCGGATCGATGTTTTAAACGCGTTAGCACAAGTTAGTATAGCAAAATGGTTAGGCTCTGATACCACTGTAAGTCTACGTTAGCGCCCCGGCAGTCTAAAGAAACCAAATGCGGAATAAAAACTTTTTAACTGGCGCTATCGTATACTTTAACCCGGATCTGCCATTATTGCTAAACTAACATACTGTAAAGAGTGTAGAAAGATTGTACCGAATGATCCGAGTCCTTCGTTCTTCAACCATCATCCCACGCTCCGTTGCGGCTGCTCCGATCTCGTCGATCTCAGATATCCTCGTCGAGGTGGCACCACATCACCGATTCTTTAAACGGGCTCCCGCCTCTGACTCGAGGCAACTCGATCGTCAAGTTTGCTAAAAGAGACGACCAAGAATGATGTAGAAAATGAGTAGATGACTTTGTCTCACTTCGTCCAAATCCGTGGACGATCGGTTAATGAAGTTGCCGAAGGAATCGGGTGATGGAATGAAATGGACTGTGAAATTCCATACACCGATAAAACCTATCATAATCTTTTCTAGTCAAAATGAAACATCAAGTGAGTGAGTGAGAGAGAGAGGGGGCCGGCCTCATATATGGAGAGGGGGTGACCGTAGGAGAGGGGGGGTGACCACAACATGAAGCATATCAAGAAGAAAATATCTTAACCAAAACAAAATGCTTTAATACAAAGCATGACTCACTTAAACCTAGTCACCCTTTAATAAATGCAAAGATGAGTCACTTAGCCTTGTCACAAATTCTAGAACCTTCTAGAAGCACGACTCACTCTCATCCAAGAAAAGATAAATCCGTCTTTAACCGAATGTTAAAAGACGGCTGATAGAAAACTGGAAACTGGCAACTTCCAAAAGTGATCCTGAAACAACTTTCAGGATAACCCCGAAACTGTATAAATATACCCGTATTTGTATTACGACCGAATACAAATGCAACTGAGACAAAGATATTATACCTACTCAATATAATACTTGGATCCGGCTTAAACCAAAGCCGACCAGTATCATCTGCCCGAAAACTGACACGTGCGTAAACGCACGTGCATTTTCCGAACCCTGCCATAAAACCATACGGCCTCTACAACGTTTCGCCCGAACTTGGGAAACTGTCTGTGGGGGACTCTAATGACTCGTCAGCACCATGGCAGTGGGTTTAACCACAAACCGTCAGCGGCACTAGCAATGCGTAACGGCTGCCCATGGACTGACCTCAAGGGAAGCTGATGAGCGAACTCAAGGGAGGCCGATGAGTGAACTCATCCAGAAACCCTACTGAGCCTAACAGTGACAATGTATATACAGTCCGGTCCGTTCGTCAATGAGTATCGCATATCTGCCTAGGGGGCTAGTAACGTCAGACCCCCAATAGCAGTATAAGTCGTGTCGGAGTGAAGCCCAATAACACCCTGAGATACTACTGGAGTACCTACCAGTAAATCTCCTACCATGGCCATGGATTTGTGTAATGGCTCTCCTAGACACAGCACGACCTCGCCCCCAATACCGGGAGAGACGAATCCCCTGCCGATCCGCTCACGTGCCTCCATATGGCTCGGGACTGTACCCAAAAGCTACTTGTTTGCACGACTCCTTTGAGCCGTGGTAGGGTAGAAATCAAAGCACAGTGGGAACTCACACGAGACAAATGAAGACCTCAGGTCGATGAACTAACCTGTACACATGTCACCAGGGAACTGCTATCTGACGGTAGATATAATACTAACTAGCAGATTCCCGGCGAGTCCTGTCCGGTGTACTCATAACCCAATGAGCACCTGTATACATCTTAGGTGATCCAACTGACACCAGTGGCTTGTGAGACCGGCCACCGCCCCTCGTCGGGGTCTCGACTGTACACACTAGTCTACTCCGGAGTATCGATGCCCTGTCTCGAAACTCCTACGACTAGGGACCACAATTAAGGATATGCATATAAACTACCCAACTCTCACGTATATGATCGCCATCATACTGTTGGTAGTAAAGCAAGATCCTAAGGGCTCTATCAAAGTGTAACATGCAATCAGTCACCTGAACATGTACACGACTGATAAAGGCAAACCAGATAGCATACTATCATCTCGAGTAAGACTGTCCTACCGGGATAGGTCCTCCGCAATCATTGCAATCACGTACCTGCGATCCAATAATTGACTATGAGGGCACTATCTCCAACAAAAACCATCCCAAACCAACCTCTGACCTGTGAAATACGGATAAGGGTGACCGCATCCAGCACTTGCGGGTCTTCACGACCTGCAAGGAAGAAAACTCTCTTGTGAGATCCTTACGACTCCCAAGGGAAAACCCGCTTAAGAATCCTCACGATTCTTAAGAAGAACTTACACCTACGGGATCCTCTAGACCTGTAGGGAGAAAAACTCTTTATGAGACCCTCACGGCTCATAAAGCTCAAAGTCTCAGGATGCAGATCTTAACCCTGAATCATAAGCCATCGCTGCCCTGCAAAGAGATCAAGATAGACTGTCCGCAGAACACATTCAATAAAAATGGGACACACCATTGAGAAGAAAATATGTCTTTATTCATAGACTAAAATGGGTACAACGTACAATTCATGAGAGAACAAAAAGAAAATACTCTCGCTCAAGAGTATGTACAAAAAGAAAAAAAGAGATACAAGTTTTTCAAGCCGGCGGGCGATTTAGCAATTTCGCTAGCTCATCCTGCTTTTGCTGGGCCACGGCTTCATGATTCAGGATCGCCAGAAGACGGGCCTCCGCCTGAGCCTGCTAGGCCTGATACGAGGAGAGCCGGCCTTCAAGCTCTTTCTTGGTGGCCTTATGAGCCTCGACCCTCTCACGAGTGAACGTGGCAGCCTTATCAAGACCCACCACCTCTTTGATAGACTCTTGAAGCACCTGCCAGAGTTCATACGCTTTGTTGGCCTTGGCGGTAAGATTAGCTTGAAGCTCGCTCAGCGCCTTAGAGGCCAGTTCCCTCTCCGAGAATTTACGGCCAAGCCTCTTCTCGCACGATGTCATGTTTGCCGCGCACCGTGCTATCAGCCCCCGTAACTCCGCCTTTGCAGCTACGGCCTCCGAGGAAAGACGGGAACATTCAAGGGCGTGCAAGCAAGCCTCCACCTGCCGACAGAACTCCACCCAGACTCGCACCACCTCTTCGCTATGGTAGGTGGCAAGAAAAGGAAGAGAACCGTTAGCTTCAGCGGCAAATGCTTCGGCTGTTGTTGCGCTGCCAGCACGAAGCTCCTCGATCAAGGATGACAAGGAGACAAGGCTCAACTGGGCCAAGCGCTCTGAGGCTCGCAAAGCGTAGGGACCAGGCAGCACAGCGATATGCGATTCCAACACTGTGGGGGCTGGCAGGACTGTTCAGATTTGAAAATGTCAGTAAAACTCTTAGGAAAAAAAGCAAAGGGGACTATATTGAAACGTCGCTTACCTAGGGTCATGCAAGTGGGGGCTGAGGGTCCCCCTGGCCCTTCAACGACCTCTACCTCGTCATCGGCCTCCAAAACTGTAAAAGGCATCAATGTTATTTCGCAGAATAGCAACAATACCACAATAAAAAAAATGGCGAACGACGCTAACCTTGCCCAGAGGAAAGGACAATGCGCTGAGGAGAGATCGCCTGCAGAGCGGCCATCTCCAGCAGGCGATGAAATGACTGCCGGGGAGACAAATCAGCGATAGAGGCCGCCAGCCCGCGCAATTCTGAGAAAACAAAAGAGTTCAGACAACAGAAAGATTGCTAATATAAAAATGTAGAAGGTTACCTTCAACACTTCTCCCATTCTGAGACGGGGGGATGGCGGCTTCAACGGCCTCCGCCATGATCTCCGGCTCCGGCAGAGGAAGGGCAGTCCCGACCACCTCTCCTCCGGCCTCTGGGCCGCCCGCAGGAAGAGTCATTGGGATGGCAACCCCCAATGGAGCCTCTACCAAAGGAGCAAGCGATCCATGATCAGGAACCGCCACTGGAGGCTCTATGGCAGGAGGAATAGCATTGCGAGCCCCCTCCGCATCAAGTAAGGCTGTATCGGGAATATCAACAGGCTCTAGCTGCAACAAGCCCGTAGGAATCTCTCCCATCGCCAAAGACTCTGCACAATTCACTCAAGAATAAGGATGCGTACATACAGGTGTAAACAATCTGAAATGCTACAAAGAAGTATAGAAGGCATACCAATGTGCAACGAAGCCTTCAATATGGCTTCTTCAAGCCGATGCTCTTTCTCAAGGAGGCGTGCTCGCCGGGGTTCAAGGGTGGACTCATGGCCGCCGGTCCATAAGGAGAGCGCATCCGCAGCATCCTCCGAGACGGCCTGCTTCAACGCCCTTTCACCCCACTCCTCCAATGGGCCAATAAACCGCCGCCGGATCCACGAAGGGTCTTCATAAAATATTACGGCAGGATAGGGCTTCGTCGGAACCCTGACGTTCTGGGACTCGTCCTGGGAACGTCTTATAGCCTCAGCCAATTGAGCGGCCTCCTCGGCAGCCGAACCCGGGAAAAGAAGACCAGCGTCCGACTCTTGCACGACCAACGAATCATCTGGAAGTATGGGCTCTGACTCCGTTAAAGAATCAAGTAGGTTGGTGGCCACCCTCTTCCGCCTCTTAGATCCAGAACCGGCCGCCGAAGATGACCGTTTCTTTCCCCGTGGAGCCTTGGTGCGGCGGCGGCCCACGTCGCCTTCAACACCCTCATCCCTATTACCCTTGCTTTGTGCCACAACCGAGGATGACACCGCTATTGTCGATGCCACGGGGGGCAGTGCTGCCGCAGGCGGTGGTGCTGCTACTGGGGCCCGTCTACCCCGCGACCGGGTACTTAGGGGCATACCAGATGTTGGAGTAAGGTCCACCCCCGATTCCCCCGGAATGAGCGCGGTGCCAATCTCCCTCAGAGGGAAGCGGACCGGAGCTCGCGGTCGCAGCACAGCTCCCATGGCCGGAACCTGAGGAGGGGCATCATGACCAAGAAGCACCCTTCTCTCCTCAAGAATAATTGGATTGACTCGATGGAGATACCAACCCGTGAACGATCCCACGCATCGGGGCATGTGCTCAGCTTCAGGGATCATGAAGTGGGAGCCGGTGTTCAACCTCACGAAATGATGAGCGGCATCGCGAACGGAATCAAGTGAAGGGACCGGCGCAACTATGAAAGCCTCGAAGGGAACGCCCTGGTCGTATCCAAGCTGTCGAGCGAAGCGATGTGGATTGTACCGCATGAAAAGAGCTGCACTGTCCTGACGGAATACCAAATAGCCTGGTCTAATGGTAAACAAGTGCACGGCCTCCCGGGGCCTCAAAGAGGGTACATTGTCTTTGGACCGGTCCAGAGTTGTTGAACTGGACCTGAAGGAGAAGACAAGACCCGATCATTAAAAACCAGCACGCCAGCAGTAGCATAAGGAGAAATCAGCACCCGAATAACCCCGAATTGAGTCGGGTCGGCGGCAGAAGCATCCACCAATCGCATAAGTCGTGGGAAGGGGTAGGCGTCGTAAAATGCGGGCCTCTGATGCATAGCGAAAGTCCCCAACACGTGCATTTCGATACAGGACGTGAAGTAATGAAGCGAAAAGTTTACTACATCCACGCCGGGAGTAGATGTATTAGCTGCGGTGCCCAACCCGTGATAAAGATGCGCCAACGCCGGGATGCCGATGGCCAAACGCTTCCCCTCAGCGATACAATAAGCCGGGTAGATAACCGAAGCTCTCATAAAGCGACGATGCATGGGGATGACAAACCAACTGAGCCAGACACTGACAAACCCCACGAAGAACGTCTCCTCATCCATGCCGGGAGCTACAATTGATTCAAAAGACATCGGCGACATAATGGGGATGTAGTACTGTGGTAGATCCGATTCAGTGGTCGGCAGCTTCTTCGGACCAAACCCAAAGGGGTCTTTGATGTTTGCGAACTTCGGAGCTGTCTTCGACAAGACGTCCTCGTGAAGGAAGCAGGCAATGAAGCTCTTAAAAGTAACACCCTTCTCCTCAGATTCGGTGAACAATCGGTCGAAGATACCTAGCGCCTTGATCAAACTGGGACGCTTGTGGCGGACGACATTCTCAGCGGACAGGACGTCAACCGGAGCAGGCTCGGGCTCAAAGACGTACTCGTCAGAAGGCAGCAACTCCTCATACAGGGTACCCCTGATTGGCAATCCCGAGATTTCATAAAATTCTGCCAGAGAGATCGAGACCTCGCGGTCCCCTAAAAGGAAAGTGTTGGTGGGGAGGTTCCACTGGTTCAAGAACGCCTTAACCCACCAGACATGCGGGGATTGGTAGTGAAAGAGCGACGCATATATCGCCTGGTAAAGCCTGACCTTCTGCAGCCGCACGCGATGGGCGGACAGGATGTAACGAGCCCAGAGAAGGTACCCCGTAGAGTGTCGAAGGGTGAGCCCTATCTTGTAGATTTTTCCCCATGGTACGCCGCCCCAGAATGTCTATAGCCGGGATCGGATGGTTCGGGATACCGGTCGTTGAAGGCTCGAGCCATCCCGCTGGAGTCCAGTTTGGCATCTCCACAGCAAAAACCGTCTTCGGAGGGTCCATCGGCAAGAACGGGAAAGTAGGCTCTGTCGGTACTGCGCAGAGGAAACTCCGGCGACCCCGAATAATATGACTATACCAAGTTCCCCATAGAAGTAAGCTGGTGCAGTTCGGGTCATGAGCCCGGATCATCGCCATCGCTTCCTCGTCGGATGGTGATTGAGGAAAAGCGGCCTCTGAGCGAGTGAAGGGAAAGCACGTAACAGAAGCCATTACACCTGAAATAAAATAATGGAAAACTGTCAAAAGCGAAGCCGAAAATATATATATATGAGCGTAAATATATATATGAAGACAGTTGAAGAAAGCGACAGCAGACTCTTCTTTATGGGGCCGTTGGCTACAAAACACATGGGCCCCACAAAATCAGGTTGACGGCTCGTTAATCATGAGGCCAAGCAATCATAATAAGACAAAGGGGATATCCTCATTAAATAGGCAGTGGGTTTCAAGTGGCCCTACACATCCCCCTAGAAGACAAATCTACCTTGGACTCTACAACAAATCAAACAAGATCAGGGGAATTAAATTCCCACAGAAGACATCATTGCAAGCTTCTTCTTCATTGATCACAGAAGGACAACCTAGGGCGAGGGAAACCCTAAGAAGCCTTTATAGGAAGAACTGAGTTCTTCATAGGAATTAAATTCCTTTCAAAAAGGGGAATTGAATTCCCAGGAACATCTTTTCTGTGAACGGAGTTGAACTCCATGGATTTGAACTGTCACCATCATTTCCCTAAAGATCATATGAAACCCTAGGAGATCTACAGTTTGAAGATTATGTGGTTTTCTGTTCTTGTGAAAAAAAACTTGAAGAAAAATGGGTTCATGTTAAAAGGATGAAAACCTTGATGTGGATTTAAGATCCATAGAGTTTTTAAATGAAAGTTCTCCGATCGTTCAAAGATCATTACCTGAAGAAAGAAGTCTTTCTTAAAACAGAGTTAAACTCTGGAAAATGCTTGAAGCAGAGAACTAAGCTCTGGAAACGAGAATTAAATTCTCAAAGTGAAAAGTTGCAAGGAAGAAGATAAGAAAAAGTGGAGGCGCTTCTGAAGTGACCCCTATATTTATAGGAGGTGATGGAGACGCTCATCTCCCCGATTCCCTAGATGGATCCAACGGTCACAAAAGAGACAGCGCTGCACTCACATGCAAACAGTGAGAACAACACTGTGGGGGCATTTGTTCCCTGATTAAAAATCAGGAAAGGACTCAGAAGAGGCATCACGTGACCCGTGGTCACGTGTTGGCACGTGACGTTCAAAGCAGCAGCACAAAGCTCATTCAAGGAAAAGCTCCAGAAAAGGCATCACGTGCTCACACGTGACCAGTAGTCACGTGTTGGCACGTGATGGTTAAGCAGCGGCCAGAGAACAGAGCGCAGGAGAAGAAAGGCCCGTTCCAGGGGTCACGTGCCTACACGTGACCAGGGGTCACGTGCCTACACGTGACCAGGGGTCACGTGGCCACGCGTGACCGGCTTTAAAAGCCTTATTATTTAACAGAATTAAATTCTGAGAAGAGATTATTCAAATCTTTCCAAAATAGAGGATGATTATTGGGAACCGTTGGTTTAAAAATCTAAAGGTGATTAAATACCACCTATTTATGGAAAAATCTTGGACTTGGAAAGATTTCCCCCCTAAATCTAACCGAGATAACAAAGGGACATCTCTAGATTTAAAATCCAATGGTGAATAAAATTCAGTTAACAATCTAAAGGCCCAGATTAATGATAAATATAAATCAAATCTCTCAACATACAAATCAAACCTCTCAATGAGAGATTTACTAAGCAGATTGATTCTCTTCCTTCTCCTATAAATAGGAGCCAAGAAAAGAAGAGGATGACCTTTTTTTCGAAGACCTTTTTCTAAAACTCTTTTCTGAAACCTTGAGACCTTTGATCTTTTCTTTTGATACACAGAAAGAGAGAGATAGAGCCTTTGATTCTCTGCAAAACGGAAAACCTTAGGTAAGAAGGGAAAGGAGAGTCTTCAAAGGAGAATTTAATTCTCGAAAGAGTTTAACTCTTATATAAAAAAGAGAACTTAGTTCTTTCTCTGGTGGAGGATCCGCAAAGTGCACATCTCCCCACGAATTGAGAATTTAATTCTCATTGGGTTGAGATCCTGCCATGCAAATCTAAAACACAGAGGAAGAACTGAGTTTAGAGAATTTAATTCTCACAAAATGATAGGAATTCAATTCCTTTGAGATAAAGTTAGGGTTTAACCCTATAATATAGGAATTTAAATCCTTCAAAATGAACAGAACTAGGGTTTAACCCTAACTGAGAATATAATTCTCTCGAACTCACAGGAATTTAATTCCTTTAAGAAAAGAAGCTAGGGTTTAACCCTATTGAGAATATAATTCCTCTAAAATTTAGGGTTTAACCCTATGAACAGAACTTTAAAGCATGCAGAGACCCACAGAAGAAAACTCTGAAGTAGGCACCTCACGTGTTGCCACGTGACCCCTAAACAAATCTCCCAAAATAAGAAGGAAGTAGCCCTGAGGCAACGCCTCACGTGCTCCCACGTGACCCTCATTATACCAGAACAAAAGCAAAGACAAAATATAACCTGGGCGCTCTCACGTGTTACCACGTGACCCCTAATGAGTATTCTGATAAACCAGAGCATGAGCCCCTATCACATGCCCGCACGTGATGACTTTCAGAACTAAAAGTGTTAAACACTTATCTGTAGAACAAAATAAAGAGAAGAAGGGCGCTCTCACGTGTTACCACGTGACCCCTTTTGCCTTAGTGTTTAACACTAAATTGAAACCTCTGTATCCAGTGTTTAACACTGATTCTCCTTAGTGTTTAACACTAATTTGGAAAATTCTATTTGCAGTGTTTAACACCGATTTGCTTAGTGTTTAACACTAATTTGAAAACTCTCTTCCTAGTGTTCAACACTGATTATCTTTTAGTGTTTAACACTAACTTGTCAATCTTTTCCCAGTGTTCAACACTGTCGGTCTCTAGTGTTTAATGCTAGCCTTAGCCCAATTGGGTAAAGTTTCCACAGGCAAAGCCTCTCCATCAATGAATCAACAGAGGGCCAATATCCCAGATACAATTGGACTTAGCCCAAGATGGCCATAAGTCCTCAATTCAAACTTAATTGGGCCAATGGGCTCATAATACAATAATTGATCTTAGTTTCCAAATTGGACTGCAGATCACTTAATTTACCTCGGTTTAAGGGTACATCTCTTCACTCCTTTGATACTTGGCGTTGTAATTCCTCAACGTCTTCAAAGAGGTGACGGGTCCCGACGACCATACATCGATATGGACTGTGGAGTCCTTAAATCCACGGACTACGACGTCCTTAACCTTTACCGTGATGTCTTAAAACTAACAACGGACCGTGGAGTCCTTAAATCCACGGACTACGACGTCCTTAACCTTGACCGTGATGTCTTAAAACTAACAACGGACTGTGGAGTCCTTAAATCCACGGACTACGACGTCCTTAACCTTGACCGTGATGTCTTAAAACTAATAACGGACTATGGAGTCCTTAAATCCACGGACTACGACATCCTTAACCTTGACCGTGATGTCTTAAAACTAACATCGGACTGTGGAGTCCTTAAATCCATGGACTACGACGTCCTTAACCTTGACCGCAATGTCTTAAAACTAACATCGGACTGTGGAGTCCTTAAATCCACGGACTACGACGTCCTTAACCTTGACCGCAATGTCTTAAAACTAACACTGGACCGCAATGTCCTTAAACTACCTATTGACCGCAATGTCACTAAACTAAACAACAGGGCCACCCCCCCCCCCAATCGCTCTCTTGTTGGATCTAAACGATCCCGTTAAGATGATCTTAGTCTAAAACTAGGCTAACGTATCCTTAACAAACGTTTAAGTTGATCTTAGTCTCAAACGAGGCTAACGTATCCTTAAACACAACTCCCAAACCCAAATCTAAGAAAATACGGATTTGGACTAGTCCACGCCCTACGGGCGACGACATAACTCAGTCTCCGTATACAATCCACGGGCAATCAAACACAAAACAAACACACACGACATGAAGTGATCATCTGGAGAAGGAGAAAGTTGTTACCGCAATGCGGTAGCGTAATTAACTGCAGGGGCTTGCGCCTGCAGGGAAGAGCGTCCCCACAATCAAAACCCCCTCAAGCGAGGGGGGATCTGACGAAGTCTGCTACATCGGACGCATCCGTTTAAACCTTCGATACATGGTGCCATAAATCAACTTGGCATCTTCGGAGAGGTGGACGGATAGCACCAATTAGCATCTACCCCGAATCTCAGGCGAGACGTCTTCACGCCGTCGCCGTCTTTCGGAGGGGAACAGGGAGATTTTGGGAGGGGTTCCTCTCCTTTATAGAGAATTAAATTCTCTATCTATTTTTCTTTCTTCCCCTCTCTGTGTATATGTGTATCTCTCCTCCTTTTTTCTCCTCTCCTTGCTTCTATTTATATGAGAAGAAAAAGAATCAATTTGTTAAGAAAATCCCTCATTGAGAGATCATGATTGATTCCATGATCTTTTAGATCAATCGGTGAATTTTATCCTCCGTTGGATTTTTAATCCAAAGGCTCTCTGTTTAACAGAGAAGATTTCTTGTTTGTTTAGTAAGATTATGAATATCTTGTTAGTTTTAACAAGATCAGAATTTTATTCTATCATATCTTTTAATTTAACAAGATCAGAAATATATTTTCTTAATATAGAATTTAATTCTATCATATGGATATCTCGTTAGTTTAACATAGAATTTTATTCTTATCATATGAATGTTAGTTTAATAATCATAGGAAAATATTTTCCTATGATAGAATTTTATCCTACCAGATGATCACCGTTGGATCTTTGATCTAAAAGTCCTCTGTTTAACAGAAAAGATTTTTCTAGTTTGAGGAAGATCAGGAAAATATTTCCCAAATAGAATTTAATTCTAGAATTTGATAGGAGCATTTTAAATTGGGGTGCTCACATGCTTTGCATGTGAGAGGCAAGAGAACTCACGTGTTTAACACGTGACCCGTGTGTGGGTTTTAACTTGTTTATGTTCAGAGCGCTCACATGTTTAACACGTGAGGCCCGTTTGGCCATTTATTTTTATTTAGTTTATTTTCAGCGCTCATATGCTTTACATATGAGCGCTCATGTGTTTAGCACGTGAGACCTGTATGGCCATTAGTTATTTATGTTCAGCGCTCATATGCTTTGCATATGAGCGCTCACGTGGCATGTTTGGCCCTTAGTTGTTTGTTTTCAGCGCTCATATGCTTTGCATATGAGCGCCCACATGTTTAACACGTGAAGCCAAATTTTGAAGACTCTCCCCCCTTTTTTATAAGGGAACAAGTAGCTCTTGACCGAAAATTTTGGCGGGAATGAATGCCCCCCACTACTTTGCCCACGTAAGTATGTACGTAGGTGAAGTAGTGCAGAGTAATGTGTGACCATAGAATTGATGACTTAGGAAACAGGGTTAAGGTTCTGCCGCCTAAGACTTTTCAACTTTATGAGCCGTGATTTGAGACGAGTCGAGATGTTCTTGCAGGAACATTATTTTCCCTACGAGTCGAGATGAATCGAGAAGTTCTCGTAGGGACATTATTTTCCCTACGAGTCGAGAGGAATCGAGAAGTTCTCGCAGGGGCATTATTTTCCTTACGAGTCGAGACGAATCGAGAAGTTCTCGCAGGGGCATTATTTTCCCTACGAGTCGAGATGAATCGAGAAGTTCTCACAGGGACATTATTTTCCCTACGAGTTGAGACGAATCAAGAAGTTCTCATAGGGGCATTATTTTTCCTACGAGTCGAGACGAATCGAGAAGTTCTCGCAGGAACATTATTTTCCCTACGAGTCGAGAAGTGTATTTTCTCCCTAGAAATCGTGAGGATTTCTAAGTGTTCGTCGCCTCCGTGAGTCGTAAGGATCTCACTCAAGTATTTTTCCTTACGAATCGTAAGGACCCATAAGTAGCTTCTTTATTTCATTGGCGAATGTGGCTTTGGCTAATGCGGCCCGCAGATAGTCCATCTTGATCTCCTTGAAGGGCAGCGATGGTTTAGGAAATATGTTTGTATCTGCCGCCTAAGACTTTTCAACTTCATGAGCCGTGAGGGTCTCATAAATACTTTTCTCCCTACGAGTCGAGAGGATCCCGTAAGTGCATTTTCTCCTTAGGAGTCATGATGACTCCTTAGTGCGTTTTCTTTTGAGAGTCGTAAGGATCTCATAAGAGAATTTTTCCCCTTACAAGTCGAGAGAACTCGTAAGTGGTTTTTTCCCTCCTTGTCGATATTCGACTTTGGATAGTGTGGCCCGTGGATAGTATACAATAGTCCATCTTTGACCTACTTGTAGGACAGCGATGGCTTAGGAAACAGGTTCAAATTTGTTGCTTAAGACTTTTCAACTTTATGAGCCGTGGGGGTCTCATAAAGACTTTTCTCCCTGTGAGTCGAAAGGATCCCGTAGGTGTATTTTCTCCTTAGGAGTCGAGAGGACCCCTAAGTTCGTTTTCTCTTGAGAGTCGTAAGGATCTCACAAGAGAATTTTCCCCCTTACAAGTCGAGAGGACTTGTAGGTGGTTTTTTTCTCTCCTTGTCGATATTCGACTTTGGAGAGTGTGGCCCGTGAATAGTATGCAATAGTCTATCTTAGACCGACTTGCAGGGCCCCAGTACTTAGGAAACAGGTCCTTATCCCCATTGCCTAAGGCTTTTTCCTACGAGTCGAGACGAATCGAGAAGTTCTCGCAGGAACATTATTTTCCCTACGAGTCGAGACGAATCGAGAAGTTCTCGCAAAGATGTCCTCACGTCACAGTTAACTCCAGCTAATAGAAGTCCGTTATGTTCTGCGGTACTAGGGTTTTTTACCCGTCTTATCGTCGCATTGGCCGATATATTCCCCGTATGAAATCTTGATGTTCGAGTAGCCCCGCGACTGTCGTGTCTCTGATCCCTTCGGGGGCTGGACAAGACGTCTTCAAGTAATCTTCCAGGTGATATTACCGTCGAAAGAGCAAGCGTTAGGGATATTCTATGTCACTTTTTACTTGAGATTAGGCTCAGTTTGGGAGCCTCGATGAGTCATGACCACTCCGCGCTGGAGTGGGATGGTCTCCGATAGTCTTTCAGGTCTCATTTGAGTTGCTGTCAAGACCCGGAAGTTAGGGATCTTCATTTGCTTCGTTTGTTGACATTGTGTCTGCAATATTGCAACGACTGTCGAGGTTGTCTATGGGTTGTCTGTGAACCGCCGAGATTTGGAATTAGGGGACTTTGCCATGGCTCCATTTGTTGATGTCGCGTATGCATCCTGGTGGAGGGAGGAAGAACGCTGTTGTTGATCTCTAGGTTGTGGATGCTGCCGTCGAGACTTGGAACTATGGACTCTGCCATGGCTCTGAGGTAGTCTCTAGGCTGTCCATGAACCGTCGAGATTTTGAACTAAGGGACTTTGCCGTGGCTCTGAGGTAGTCTCTAGGCTGCCTGTGAACCATCGAGATTTGGAACTAGGGGACTTTTCCGTGGCTCCGAGGTAGTCTCTAGGCTGTCTGTGAACAGTCGAGATTTGGAACTAGGAGACTTTGCCATGGCTCTGAGGTAGTCTCTAGGCTGTCTGTGAACCGTCGAGATTTGGAACTATGGGACTTTGCCGTGGCTCCGAGGTAGTCTCTAGGTTGTCTGTGAACCGTCGAGATTTGGATATAGGGGGCTTTGTCGTGGCTCCGTTTTGCTGACGTCGTATCTGCTTCTGGTTGGAACGAAAAGGAACGCCGTTTTTGATTTCTAGGTTGTAGATGTAGCCATTGAGATCTGGCTTCACTTTGACGAAGTCTGGTGGGACAATATGGTTCCCTTTTCATTTGTGCCCATGGATTGTATACAGGGGTCGATGTGATCTCACCTGCAGGGAAAAAGTTTCATTTCATTTTTTTTCTTTCCGCGATACTCTATCATTTCGGCTTTTTATATCGCGAAAGTCGCGATTGCCCAATCATTTCGGCTGTTTTTTTTCTTTTTAATCGCTGCTTTTTATTGTGAGTTGCCTAAACATTTCGGCAATTTTTATATGCATATATTTTGCTCGTTGATTTTTATTGCGAGTTGCCCAAACATTTCGGCTATTTCATATGCATTTTTGCTCGCTGATTTTTATTGCGAGTATGGAACCCGAGGTCTGATACCAATCTTAGCATCAGCATCGCTGCGACTGGATTATTTCCAGGAGTGAATCATCATTTGCCGTGAAAGGACTTGGAATTTGATACCGATCTAGGCATCAACATCACTGCCACTGGGATTGTTGCCAGGAGCGAATCATCATTTGCCTTTGTCGATTCGAACAACGGTGTCTTAACAAACAGGGTTAGGATCCTGTCGACTAAGGCTTTTGACTTCATGAGCCGTAAGGGTCTCATTAAGGTGTTTCTCCCTACGAGTCGTGAGGATCTCGTCGGTGTGTTTTCTTCTTAGGAGTCGTGAGGATTCCTAAGTGTGTGTTCTCTTATAAGTCGTTAGGATCTTACAAGAGTGTTTTCTCCTTATATGTCGAGAGGGCTGAAGGGTTACACTAGCGCCCCGGCCAACTTCCGTGGCCAAATGCGGAACAAAAATTTTATGACGAACATAACTTGGCGCTAGGATAACACTAAACCGGATCTTTAACCATAAACCTAACTAGCAAAAGAAGGTTCTATCTACTATGATAGAAGGTATACCTAAAGAAAACAAGTCCTTCGGGTCTTCAATCCTCTCCTTAAGCTCCTCGATGGATGTATAGATCGTGTTTGAACTTCGGCCTCCTTGTGTCAACGATGATCCACCTCGAGAGATCCAACCTAGAGCTTAACCTCCAAGATGAGGCAACTGGAACACTTGGGTTGCTAGACTAAGTGATCTAGAGTGAGTAGAGAGTAGTTTTGGTAGCTTGGTCTCAATGGCCCTTGATTTTCAACTCATGAAACACTAGGGCTTAAGAGAGAGGAAGAAGGAGAGAGAGCTATGAGAGAGAGTGTCACTTGATCAAATGAAGAGAGAGCTCTCATATGAGGGAAAAAGAATAATAATTTTAATTAGGATAATTGTGATGGTTCATTTGATTTGACCATTATCATGTCACAATTAATGCTAAGCAAAATATCTCATGCTTAACAAAAATATCTAAGTCAACTATGGTCAACAAGTCAAATGGTCAAACCAATTAACCATGACACAATTAACACTAATAAAATTAGTAAAAAAAAATATCCATCTCATTATGGTTTTAATCAAGTCAATGGTCAAAACCCTAATGAGGTATCTCCTTCTCTGCCTCTGTCAACTGTATATACATACCCGCATCCGTGTTCCTGGGAACACGAATACAATGAGACTGAACCAATCCAAAATCAAATACTAGGATCCGGCTTAAACCAAAGCCCACTAGTATCAACTTCCCGAACACCAAAACATGCACAAGTGCGCGTATGCGATCGAACCCTGTCATAAAACCATACGACCTCTACTCGTTTCGCCCGAAGATGGGAAACCCTCTTTGTGGGACTCTAAAGACTCGACAATACTCTGGCAGTGGGTTTAACCACAAGCACGTCAGCGGCACTAGCTGTACGTAACGGCTACCCAGGTACCTGTCGAATGGAAAGCCGACGAGCAAACTCGTCCGAACTCCAACTGATCTTATCCGTGACAATATCCGTACAGTCTGGTCTCTTCGTCAAAGAGTATCGCATACCGGGCCTAGGGGGTGGTGAAAGTCAGGCCCTAATAACCTGATAAGTCGTGCCGATGTGGCTCAGGACCAATCCGGGAAACTACTGATCAACCTATCAGTAAATCCCAACTGCCTTAGCCAAGGTCTTATGGTCCTGACAATCGATCATTGTGCGATATCAACTCTCAATACCATGAGAGACGAATCCCCAACAATCTATCACTGCCTCCATGTGGCTCGGGACTGAACCCAACCAAAACCTGTTTGCACGACTCAGTAAAGCCATGGTAGGGTAGTGATCAAAGCTCAGTAGGAACTCACACGAGACAAATGCTGACCTCAGGTCCAAAGACTAACCTGTATACATGTCACCTGAGAACTTCCATCTGACGATAGGTATAGTACCATCTGGAAGTTCTCGTCGAGTCCGTCCAGTGTACTCACACCCAGTGAGCACCTGTATACGATCTTGGGTGCATCAGACCAATGGCTGCAGGACCAACCATCCCCGACGGGACTAGAAACGTATACACTAGTCCACTCTGGAGTATCAATGCCCAGTCTCGATACTCATGCGACTAGAGCCCATTTAAGGATGTGCTTATGGACTACCCTGCTCCCACAAGTAAGATCGCCATCACAACGCAGGTAGTCAAGCAAGATCTTACGGGCTTTATCAACATGTAACCGCAATATGTAATAACGAGTATGACATATGCCATGTTAAGATAAAGACAACCCGTAATAGTATACCACCGTATCGAGTCTTTATCAATATGTGCAAGCTAGATATAACAACAATAGAAATAAATACACATATCCTGACAAAGACAAGTCAAATAATATACTATAAAACTGAGCAAGATTATCCTGTACATACATATCCCTAGCATCCATATGTATGCATATACAATACTGGCCTCTAGGGCATATATATCCAACAAGGGCTTACAAGCGTCATTCACCTAATGAGGACATTCCTCGTCGTTGGTGGGACTAGGTGGGGGAAACGTTTATTTGCGCCCGTGGATTGTATACAAGGGTCAATATTGAACCGCTTGTAGGGAAATCTGGGGGATGTGATGGCTTAAGAACAGGTTCAGATCCCTGTAACTTAAGCCTTTCAAATCCTATGAGCCGTGAGGGTCTCATAAGGGGGATTCTCCTTACAAGTCGTGAGGATCTCGTAAGTGTAATTTCTCCTTAGGAATCGCGGGGATCCCTAAGTGTGTTGTTCCCTTGTGAGTCATAAGGATCTCATGCAGGTATTTTCTTCTTACAAGGTCGAGAGGACCTTGCAAGTATGCATGCATTTTTTTTACGAGTCCGCGCCTGTGCTGGTTTTCACAAACTCGCCGGCAGTCCTGCTGTTTTTGTAACATTTCGAAATAATAAAAATATTATTTTTGGGAAATTTATAATTTAATATTACTTTATTGAATATTTTAATATTTTGGTATTATTAAATACAAATAAATGGAGAAAAAATTATGGAAAATTCAAAAATAGGGTAAATTAGATAATTATGCCATTTCTAAGTTTAATTGATTAGTTATATGCTAAATTAGTGCTAATCGCGATTAAAAATCGCTAATCGGTTTTTTTGTATTTTTGGGCAAAACATGCACATATCACTTTTTCACACTTGTGTTACATTTTATTTCCATGGTTGTTTTGGGGTTACTATTTGGGTGAGAAGGGTTTTTAAAGAAAAGAAAATAAGGAAAAGAATAAAGAATTGGTAGTGGGTGAGAGAGAGAGGTATGGGCTTCATTTGACTTGAACACTTAGCCATTTTCCTTCATCCCCTCGCACATCTCTCTCCCTCTTCAGCCCATGGCTGCAGCTGCTGCTTCCTCAACCTTCCTCCACCTTCAAACCCTCAAATCTTCTCAAAAACTACACCAAAACCACACATCCATTTCATTAAAAATGTGCACAATCCCTAGATCTACACTTGGAGCTAAAGAAGTAAGGATTTTGGCCACTAGGGGCAACTCAAGAAAATTCTTGAGTTGCCAAATGAGGTAATTTCTGGATCATTAGCTTAATTCTAGCATTCCCTATACCCCAATGTTGTTATTGAGCCGATATTGTTTGATATTGTGGACTTGTGGATAACCTAGTTAGGGTTGTGATGAATTATGGGTTGTAATATGAAATTGAGGTCAGTAGAGGTTATACCATCACCCTAGTGTATGAATAGGAACCCAAAACCTGAAGCTTAAACCAGAATACGGATTTTAGAAACCGATATCGGGGAAATTATGAAATCTGTGTAGTGTTTATGGAATCTGCTATCACCCGAGGTATCCTAAAATAAAGTTGAGTGGACAGTGACATGTGCAGGCACCCAGGAAGCTACCATCAAGACCCCAGCCCCTAACTCCTTTTCCCGGCCGTAAATTTTCCCCTTTTGGCCGCAATTTGCGGCCTGGACCCTACCAATTTGGCTCGTTTTGGTTGTGGTGTTTCCTTATCTGTAGATTAGGCCCCTAGTATACATAGAATTGTCTAATTGGACCTAGGGTGAAATCTGGGACATATTTCCTAAGTTGCTGTTTTGGATTCGTGTTTCTGTATTCCGTATTGTTAATTCTGCAATTGTGTATTGTGTTTTGCCTCGACTATTTGGCGTTTATACGACGATATAGAGGATTTATTGATGGTTTTGAAGGCGTGCCATAGGTTCTAACCTATAGGCCCCTTATCGTATCGTTTTGGGTTTCGTGTGCCGTTTAGCTTTGATTTGGTTTTAATACGCATATACGATACGTTGATGTGTAGGTACCCCATGAAGACTTCGGGACGACAAGCAATGCGCGTGGTGACGTCGACAAATGAAGACGCAAGGTGAGTAGATTATATCTACAGGGGGAAGTCGGGGGATGACGTATAGCACCCCCGCAGTCCGTAGTTGATATACTATATATGATAGTTACAGTGTGTCATGGATATTGTGTTAGGTGTTTTATGGATAGTTTAGGCTTAGAAGTAAACTAGTGTAGTTCATAGCCACGAACCCTAGAATAGGTTTACACCCACACGCACACCCCAGCATATTCACTATACTTACACTGCGTTGATGATGATATTGGATGACTTTGGAGATGAGTCAATGATATTGGGCTGGGTGCCGTGAGATCGGTGATTTGATATGATTCGTATTTGGGATACGATATGTGATTCTTAGCGGGCCTTTGGGCATGTGTTTTACCCCCGCATTCATAATTATATAGATGGTATCGATTTGTACTAGGATTAGATTCAGTATCCCAGATTATGTGTTATGATGATGAGAATACCAGGTACTTGATGAGATAATATGACAGTGACCGTACCCAGCTATTGGGACGCCGTACGACGATTTACCGTACGAGCTTTATATTGATGATAGATCCGCACTCATGACTTGAGGATTGCCATATGATATACTGTGTTGTACGCGATACTATTGAGGTGGGATCACTGACTATTATATGGATATATATATTTATATCGACCTAGATTTAGGTGGATTCCATACCCCTCCCGGTTGACTTGATACTTAGATCTGTGGTTTGCATAATAGATGGTAGACTAGACCCAAGTCATACCTATTACAAAAACCCCGATTTGTCTTATTTCAAATGGTAAGCTGCATTATTATTCATTTACCATTTATTCTACGGCTCGCATTGCATTGTATGCTCATATGTTAATGATTCATATTCCTTGTGCACATGCCTTTACATAGTTGCATGCTTATATTAGTGTTCTTGTTGCATGTATTAAAATTCATGGATTTCGCACTGTGATATGGTTGCATATGATGATTCTAGATTATTTTACTCCTGCGTATATATATCAGTGGTATGGGACGCTGAATATATATATGTATACCCATAGAGTATATATATATTAGTGGTATGGGACGCTGATATATATATACGCATACTTAATATATCATTATGATGATCTATGCAAATTTACATATGCATTATGAGCTCGATGTGATAGGAGCCTATGTGCTCGGAGCCTATGAGCTCGATGTGAGAGGAGCCTATGTGCTCGGAGCCTATGAGCTCGATGTGAGAGGAGCCTATGTGCTCGGAGCCTATGAGCTCGATGTGATAGGAGCCTATGTGCTCGGAGCCTATGAGCTCGATGTGAGAGGAGCCTATGTGCTCGGAGCCTATGAGCTCGATGTGAGAGGAGCCTATGTGCTCGGGGCCTTTATGGTCGATGGTATATTATATCTCCCCTACCCCACATTTATTGTATATGCATTGCATTCATTTTACCGCATACATACATCATATCTGTGATATAGTGTTACGTGAGGCACTGGTACAAGTACTCGGCACTACACTTATGTTCAGATGTTACATTGCTACTTTACTATGCTTCAAACTTATTCATTTGAGGTTTATATTACATCTGATCGTTATGACTTAGATTTATGTCTTTCTTCCAATTTCTGCTTGTAGATATTTTCTATTCACGAGTTGGCAACTCACCCCCGTTGTGCCACAGTTCTTGCAGGTTTTGCCGTACAGGTTCCATAGCGGCATTTCCGGCACATTGTTTCCTTTGCGGGTGATTTGCTCGGTAGGTGGATTCTTTGCATCAGAACCACCATTGTACTTGTATTATTCTTTGTATCTAGAATTTCCATCAACCAAAACTTGTATATTGTTTCAGACTTAGACGCAAGTGATGTATTATTTCGACCTTAGAGTCGCGCTCAGTAGTATTACGATTTTCTTGCTTATTAGAGTTTCTCTTGGGTTTGATCCTCGCCCTTCGGCGTTGTATATTATATTGCTCGTGTGGGTTGTGCTCTTTGCTTAGGTGTTGTAAGTGTGTGATAAAATGCCACATTGGAAAATAATTTACAAAATATGTTTCTTTACTCTAAATGGTTTTAGATTTCTGGGCTTTTGGCTTACTTGGATCAGATGGAGTCCTATAGACTTCATATGGTTCAAGGGCCAGTCACGTGCTCTTTCGGGTCGTGACAAAGTTGGTATCAGAGCGCTAGGTTGACCTTGGTTCGAGTCTAAGTTTGACTATGTGAAGCCTAGGGCGTTTATATATATACGGAACTTAGGCTTGACCTTACGGAACTTAGACTTAGTCGAGGGGGTATTAGACCCGAACTTTCGTCGCGTAGGATGACCCTTGGTTGATGGAATAGGTGACTAAAGTAGAGTGACGTACCGTGGGTATGTTCTGCGGCATACTTACGATACGCTACTCCGCTTAAGGAACCTTAGGATGCATATATTTTCGAGATCAGTGATTCTCTTCATATCCATGCTTGTATATCCATTTGAGATCCTCGATTCTATTAGTTTCATGATCATACCTTCATTGATGTTGTTCCTTCTTATGATCATGTATCCACTTTGGATCAGTTGTTCTCTTTTGCTGTTGATCTGCTCTCTTCGATACTCGATTGAGGTTCCTGTCGCCATATTTGAGCGCAGTTTGGGCTGCTGCTAAGGTTACGGTCAGTGCGAGCTCGTCTGGTACGAGGGCCGGCCATTGTGTTTTCTGGTGACATGGGAACATCTCGAGTTAGTTTTGGTGATTGTGATCTCTGGTGGAGGCGAGTGCTTGGTTTTGCACCGGATGATCGGGCCATTGTTAGAGCTGCCAGTTGAGAGAGGACTGTTGATATACAGCATACCTCAGAGATTATGATGTCGCCTACCGTGCAGACAGATGGACCGGCTGTTGCTGAGATTGACAGGATATCGCTTCCGGAGCTTACGAGCTGAGATTGCCGGAGCTTCCAGGCAGATATGGGACAGATGATAGTTAGTCTACCCGATTTGAGAGACGAAGGTGATTCGTCCGATTTATGCGCCGTAGCGGGCCCAGTTGAGTTGAAGATTTCCAGTGTGAAGAGTCTTACTCAGATTTAGAGCAGACCGATTCAGAGATGACTGCCAATGTATCGCCTTTCCTGGAGGATTGAGGCGCTGTTCGGCGTACAGGCGAATGAGCCAGTTGTTGCTGCAAATGATGAGATATCGCCCAGATGGTTGGAGCTACTGCAGCGTGAGCATTTACTTAGAGAGATGATAGCGAGTCGCTAGTCACCTGAGGATGAAAGACTAGGACATATGGTTCGTTCGTTTACCGATGCGAAGTCATCAGATAGATTGTTCCCAGCTAGAGACGACTTCACGCAGGTTCATTGAGAGTCGATAGAGACGATCGAGTGTCAGGAGCCCATTTTCCAAGTTTAAAGTATACAGATAGACATGCAGATGATTCTATGGACCCTCTAGAAGAATGAAACCCTAACTCGACTTAATGACCGTGTGAAAGCCTTTGAACCTTAGGATTTGCGGCAGTTCCGCGGCGCCATTAGTGAGGCTTGGGTTTGCCCTTCTACGGCTGGACCACCAACGCTGTGGCTTGTACTCGATACTATTAAACTGTACTCAAGATGTTGATTTCTTGGGGGATTATAAGGTTCTAACGAGTCGATCGAATGTTTCGACATCATTCGGATATCATGTGATGGGATGCATTGCTTGGGAGACTCCAGATACGAGTATAGCCGTTGGAGCATAGTCCATGCAGCCACGATGAGACGAGTCCGAATCAGTCGACATTGAAGCAGAGTGAAGAAAAGAGTTCGCAAGAGATTTCGACGAGATGACGTCCCACTCCGCTGACATCAGAGATGTGATACGCACCCAGAGGCATTGTATATGGATATATCTTCCAGAAAGAAGCGCGATAAGTATGCAGCCGTTCCGGAATAAGAATTTGCTTCAGCGATGGATGATGACTTCCGGGCAATCCGGCAGGAAAGAGATTTGAGAGAGAAATCTCGATAGGACCTTTCTGGAATACGATACGAGAAGACCTAGACCCAGGGGTGGTCATATTGCGCACACCCAGCAGGCCAGAGTTCGGCATTGTCGACGAGGTAGTTGACCAGATTCGGATAAAGGAACTTACCAGATGCGTTGCGAATTGATCAAGGACGGACGAGTGTTGAGTATTCCTCCGATGATTGGGACGTGTTCCCGAGGACCTGTTCGGCCTGACATCTCCTACAGAATGATGAAGCTACAGAGTACGCGATTTCGAGTCTGTGTGAGAGGCTTCAGATTGACCGTGGCCGAGAATAGTGCAGTGCGTAGATATGCATGGCATGACGTCATAGTGGACGACGATAGAGACAAGTGGAACCAGGGGTTCGGGCGAGACGCTGACGAGCTGTCATTACTTCCCGTCGAGACTGGAGACCTGATATGCTTGCAGAGGCGTTGGGATGCGACCAATTTCCGAGAAAATATTGTGCTGAGGACACCGATGTCCATCGAGTGAGAAGAGATTATGCAAGAGAGCCAGCCTTCATACAGTTCGGCATAGGCAAGATCGGAGGAACCTTGAGCGGGATCCCTTCCAGGGCATGGCTGCAGTGGTCTTTGCACTCAGGATCTGACGACATTATCTGCATAGAGAGTCGTGCCAGATATTCACTGACCACAAGAGATTAAAGTACATATTTCAGCAGCGAGACCTGAACCTTAGACAGCGCCGATGGATGGAATTAGTGAAGGACTACGATTGTGCGATCTTGTATCACCCGGGCAGGGCGAATGTAGTGGCGGGTGCTTTGAGCAGGAGGCCCGGGGGCTGTTTAAGCGCAGTGCAGAGGCAATCGTCGGCGGATTGGCAGGTCTTATGCGACAGCCGGGTACAGTTCGAGTTTACGCCGATCGGAGGACAAATTGCGCATGTTCGTGCACGCTCACAGTTGCTTGACCGTATACATGAGGCATAGCACAGTGATGACCGCTGTTCAGAGATCAGGACACAGATGGGACAGGGCAGATTTTCCGAGTTCGTGATCGATGATCAGGGGATACTACGATTTGGAGCTAGACTGTGCGTACCAGATGCTGAGGGATTACGGCGCGAGATTCTTGAGGAGGCACATCGGTCGGTATATAGTGTTCATCCCGGTTCCACCAAGATGTACCATGATATGAGAGATGTTTACTGGTGGGACGGTATGAAGAGGGACATTGCAGATTTTGTGTCGAGATGCCTGACTTGTCAGCAAGTCAAGGCTGAGCACCAGAGGCCTGCGGGAGAGCTACAGCCGTTATCCATTCCGGAGTGGAAATGGGAACAGATATCTATGGATTTCATTGTGGGTCTACTCAGGACTAGTCGAGGGTATGACTCCATCTGGGTGATCGTGGATCGTTTGACGAAGGCGGCTCACTTCCTACCGGTGAAGACGACTTTCGGATTTGCTCAGTATGCCCAGATTTACATGGATGTGACTGTACGACTGCACGGAGTTCCGACTTGTATCCGATAGAGGCACCCAGTTTACCAGCCGGCTATGGCAAAGGCTTCAGGAGGCTTTGGGCACTCGCTTGAGTTTCAGCACAGCATTCCATCCGCAGACCGACGGGCAGTCAGAGCGGACTATTCAGACTCTCGAGGACATGCTCAGAGCATGCGTATTAGACTTCGGAGGTAGCTGGGATCATCATTTGCCCTTAGTAGAGTTCTCCTACAACAACAGCTATCAGGAGACCTTTCAGATGGCACCGTTTGAGGCTCTTTATGGGAGGAGATGCAGGTCGCCCACCTGTTGGACGGAGCTCAGAGAGAGCAGTATCTTAGGGCCGCAGATTGTGGAGGAGACGACCGCAAAGATCCAGTTGATTCGTGATAGGATGAGAGCAGCCCGGAGTAGGCAGAGTCTTATGCGGACCGTCGTCGGCACAGACTTGAGTTTTCCGTTGGTAATCATGTTTTTCTTGAGGGTCTTCCCAATGAAAGGCGTGATGAGGTTTAGGAAGAAGAGAAAGCTTAGTCCCAGATATGTGGGCCCCTTCGAGATCCTTGAGTGTGTTGGTGCGGTTGCGTATCGTTTAGCCCTTCCGCCCATTTTTCCAGACGTACACCCCGTATTTCACGTTTCGATGCTCCGCAGATATCTTCATGATCCTTCGCATGCGATTCAGCACCCGACGATCCAGCTTGAGCGCGACCTTTCCTATGCAGAGCAGCCGGTGATGATCTTGGATCGGCAAGTGAAGAAATTGAGGTCGAAAGAGATACCGTCCGTCAAGGTACTTTGGCGTGGCCAGAGCGGCGAGGAAGTCACTTGGGAGACCGAAAGCGAGATGAGGAAGAGGTATCCCTATCTTTTGAAGGTGCGTATAGTTAGATTTTTAAATTCGGGGACCGAATTTATTTAAGGGGGGTAGATTGTAACATTTCGAAATAATAAAAATATTATTTTTGGGAAATTTATAATTTAATATTATTTTATTGAATATTTTAATATTTTGGTATTATTAAATACAAATAAATGGAGAAAAAATTATGGAAAATTCAAAAATAAGGTAAATTAGAAAATTATGCCATTTCTAAGTTTAATTGATTAGTTATATGCTAAATTAGTGCTAATCGCGATTAAAAATCGCTAATCGGTTTTTTTGTATTTTTGGGCAAAACATGCACATATCACTTTTTCACACTTGTGTTACATTTTATTTCCATGGTTGTTTTGGGGTTACTATTTGGGTGAGAAGGGTTTTTAAAGAAAAGAAAATAAGGAAAAGAATAAAGAATTGGTAGTGGGTGAGAGAGAGAGGTATGGGCTTCATTTGACTTGAACACTTAGCCATTTTCCTTCATCCCCTCACACATCTCTCTCCCTCTTCAGCCCATGGCTGCAGCTGCTGCATCCTCACCCTTCCTCCACCTTAAAACCCTCAAATCTTCTCAAAAACTACACCAAAACCACACATCCATTTCATTAAAAATGTGCACAATCCCTAGATCTACACTTGGAGCTAAAGAAGTAAGGATTTTGGCCACTAGGGGCAACTCAAGAAAATTCTTGAGTTGCCAAATGAGGTAATTTCTGGATCATTAGCTTAATTCTAGCATTCCCTATACCCCAATGTTGTTATTGAGCCGATATTGTTTGATATTGTGGAC
Source organism: Agapanthus africanus (assembly GCA_030015575.1). Classification (NCBI taxonomy): domain Eukaryota; kingdom Viridiplantae; phylum Streptophyta; class Magnoliopsida; order Asparagales; family Amaryllidaceae; genus Agapanthus; species Agapanthus africanus. Next base: position 173,753,945 of record JASDDO010000004.1, on the reverse strand, counting down.
TTGTGGATAACCTAGTTAGGGTTATGATGAATTATGGGTTGTAATATGAAATTGAGGTCAGTAGAGGTTATACCATCACCCTAGTGTATGAATTGGAACCCAAAACCTGAAGCTTAAACCAGAATACGGATTTTAGAAACCGATATCGGGGAAATTATGAAATCTGTGTAGTGTTTATGGAATCTGCTATCACCCGAGGTATCCTAAAATAAAGTTGAGTGGACAGTGACATGTGCAGGCACCCAGGAAGCTACCACCAAGACCCCAGCCCCTAACTCCTTTTCCCGGCCGCAAATTTTCCCCTTTTGGCCGCAATTTGCGGCCTGGACCCCACCAATTTGGCTCGTTTTGGTTGTGGTGTTTCCTTATCTGTAGATTAGGCCCCTAGTATACATAGAATTGTCTAATTGGACCTAGGGTGAAATCTGGGACATATTTCCTAAGTTGCTGTTTTGGATTCGTGTTTCCGTATTCCGTATTGTTAATTCTGCAATTGTGTATTGTGTTTTGCCTCGACTATTTGGCGTTTATATGACGATATAGAGGATTTATTGATGGTTTTGAAGGCGTGCCATAGGTTCTAACCTATAGGCCCCTTATCGTATCGTTTTGGGTTTCGTGTGCCGTTTAGCTTTGATTTGGTTTTAATACGCATATACGATACGTTGATGTGTAGGTACCCCATGAAGACTTCGGGACGACAAGCAATACGCATGGTGACATCGACAAATGAAGACGCAAGGTGAGTAGATTATATCTACAGGGGGAAGTCGGGGGATGACGTATAGCACCCCCGCAGTCCGTAGTTGATATACTATATAGGATAGTTACAGTGTGTCATGGATATTGTGTTAGGTGTTTTATGGATAGTTTAGGCTTAGAAGTAAACTAGTGTAGTTCGTAGCCACGAACCCTAGAATAGGTTTACACCCACACGCACACCCCTGCATATTCACTATACTTACACTGCGTTGATGATGATATTGGATGACTTTGGAGATGAGTCAATGATATTAGGCTGGGTGCCGTGAGATCGGTGATTTGATATGATTCGTATTTGGGATACGATATGTGATTCTTAGCGGGCCTTTGGGCATGTGTTTTACCCCCGCATTCATAATTATATAGATGGTATCGATTTGTACTAGGATTAGATTCAGTATCCCAGATTATGTGTTATGATGATGAGAATACCAGGTACTTGATGAGATAATGTGACAGTGACCGTACCCAGCTATTGGGACGCCGTACGACGATTTACCGTACGAGCTTTATATTGATGATAGATCCGCACTCATGACTTGAGGATTGCCATATGATATACTGTGTTGTACGCGATACTATTGAGGTGGGATCACTGACTATTATATGGATATATATATTTATATCGACCTAGATTTAGGTGGATTCCATACCCCTCCCGGTTGACTTGATACTTAGATCTGTGGTTTGCATAATAGATGGTAGACTAGACCCAAGTCATACCTATTACAAAAACCCCGATTTGTCTTATTTCAAATGGTAAGCTGCATTATTATTCATTTACCATTTATTCTACGGCTCGCATTGCATTGTATGCTCATATGTTAATGATTCATATTCCTTGTGCACATGCCTTTACATAGTTGCATGCTTATATTAGTGTTCTTGTTGCATGTATTAAAATTCATGGATTTCGCACTGTGATATGATTGCATATGATGATTCTAGATTATTTTACTCCTGCGTATATATATCAGTGGTATGGGACGCTGAATATATATATGTATACCCATAGAGTATATATATATTAGTGGTATGGGACGCTGCTATATATATACGCATACTTAATATATCATTATGATGATCTATGAAAATTTACATATGCATTATGAGCTCGATGTGATAGGAGCCTATGTGCTCGGAGCCTATGAGCTCGATGTGATAGGAGCCTATGTGCTCGGAGCCTATGAGCTCGATGTGAGAGGAGCCTATGTGCTCGGAGCCTATGAGCTCGATGTGATAGGAGCCTATGTGCTCGGAGCCTATGAGCTCGATGTGAGAGGAGCCTATGTGCTCGGAGCCTATGAGCTCGATGTGAGAGGAGCCTATGTGCTCGGAGCCTATGAGCTCGATGTGAGAGGAGCCTATGTCCTCGGAGCCTATGAGCTCGATGTGAGAGGAGCCTATGTGCTCGGGGCCTTTATGGTCAATGGTATATTATATCTCCCCTACCCCACATTTATTGTATATGCATTGCATCACCTATTAGTAGTACCTGATAGAGTACCCTCATGAATGTTGCATACATGTCGGATACATGATATATGGGTTTCATTTGATATTGAGATATATAGTTTGTGTCAATGCTCGACGTTGATTTTCTGATGATTTCATTCACGATATCTCCTGTTTTCATTTTACCGCATACATACATCATATCTGTGATATAGTGTTACGTGAGGCACTGGTACGAGTACTCGGCACTAAACTTATGTTCAGATGTTACATTGCTACTTTACTATGCTTCAAACTTATTCATTTGAGGTTTATATTATATCTGATCGTTATGACTTAGGTTTATGTCTTGCTTCCAATTTCTTCTTGTTGATATTTTCTATTCACGAGTTGGCAACTCACCCCCGTTGTGCCACAGTTCTTGCAGGTTTTGCCGTACAGGTTCCATAGCGGCATTTCCGGCACATTGTTTCCTTTGCGGGTGATTTGCTCGGTAGGTGGATTCTTTGCATCAGAACCACCATTGTACTTGTATTATTTTTTGTATCTAGAATTTCCATCAACCAAAACTTGTATATTGTTTCAGACTTAGACGCAAGTGATGTATTATTTCGACCTTAGAGTCGCGCTCAGTAGTATTACGATTTTCTTGCTTATTGGAGTTTCTCTTGGGTTTGATCCTCGCCCTTCGGCGTTGTATATTATATTGCTCGTGTGGGTTGTGCTCTTTGCTTAGGCGTTGTAAGTGTGTGATAAAATGCCACATTGGAAAATAATTTACAAAATATGTTTCTTTACTCTAAATGGTTTTAGATTTCTGGGCTTTTGGCTTACTTGGATCAGATGGAGTCCTATAGACTTCATATGGTTCAAGGGCCAGTCACGTGCTCTTTCGGGTCATGACAGTTTTTACTCACGGAGCCCTTTCGGGTTTTCATCCGTGCCCATTTCACTTGTGGACGTACCATTTTTTTTACGGTGGGACTTCATCAACCGGGGTAGCTGTGGAGCCAGAGGAGCTTAAGTTGCAATCCTCGCTGCTAGGACTTATGGACCTGGATTCCATTGTCGCCAAGTTTTGAGGCGGCGTATTTAGTTTAAGGACATCACGGTCCATCGTTAGTTTAAGAACATCTCAATCCATCGTTAGTTTAAGGACATCTCTGTCCATAGCTAGTTTAAGGACGTTGCGGTCCATTGGGATTTTGAGGCGAGGTTTCGCTTGATACTACTTATAGAGTTTGGACTCAGGAAGACAGCGAGCGGACACGAGCGTCGTCATTCATCATTAACCTGAGCCGTGACTTGTCAAGCGTAGTATTTCTTAAGGAACCGACCGTTTATTGGCCGGAAGGGCCTTTTGCCATGCATATCCATGAGCAAGTAGGCCCCATCTTGGTAGACCTTGTCTATGATGTACGGGCCCTCATAGTTCGGCTCGAATTTCTCCCGTTTAGCACGATTGGGGATCATAGGTCTTTTTACGACTTGCACGAGTTCGCCTTAGCGGAATGTTCTCGGCCTAGTCAATCTTTCGTATGAGCGCGTCATCCTTTCTTTGTAAGCTTCTAGGTTTTGTTGCGCCATGAAACGAGTTTCATCGAGGGCATCGAGCTCCTCAAGTCAAAGATAGGCATTTTCTTCATCTGTCAGCTCGTATCGAACCGCTACTCGTAGAGAGGGTGGCTTTATCTCCAAGGGAATTACTGCTTCCGTGCCAAATACCAACGCGAATGGCGTTGTATTCGTGGATGTCTTGAACGTGGTCTGATAAACCCAGAGAGCTTCATGCGATCTCTCGTGCTAGTCCTTTTTATTTCTGGACACCATTTTCTTTATGATCTTTGTCAAGGTCTTATTGAAAGCCTCAGCTAGACCGTTAGCTCGGGGATTATAGACCGAAGAGTATCTCCAATCTATTTTATGCTGCTGTGCGAAGCGGCTAATCTTATGGCTTTTGTAGGCCGTCCCATTATCCGAGATGATCCGTCGCGGAGTGCCGAACCGGTAGATGACATGTGTCTTGAAGAAATGGAGGATGTTCTCCGTCTTCACCTCTCTTAACGGTATTTCTTTTGCCCACTTAGAGAAGTAATCGGTTGTTGCTAGTATGAACCGATGTCCCTTGGATGATGCTGGCTCGATGGGCCCGATTATATCGGTTCCCCACATTTCGAATGGCCAGCTAGCCAATGTTGGATGTAACGGATTCGGATGCTGGTGGATGAAGTCCCCGTGAATTTGGCATGAGTGATATTGCTTCGCATATTTGAGGCAGTCCTGAATCATCGTGGGCCAATAGTAACCCATTCTTTTGATTTTCAGCTTCATCTTTGGCCCGACTTGATGAGAACCGCAGAGTCCTTCATGAGTTTCTTGGATGACTCTCCTTGCTTCTTTTGGCCCCGGACACCTTAACTACAAACAATCGAACGATCTCTTATATAGAGTATCATTGATGAATGCGAAAGACAGAGCTCGCTTCATGAGCTGATGTCTTGATGATGCGTTTTCGGGCATTCGATGGGATTTGAAGTATTCTATAAAGACTTCTCTCCAATCCATCGCCTTTTCCTTGTCCTATATTTGGAAGACTGCTTGTTCAGTCGCTCCCCTTCTTTCAGACGACTTCAGAGATATTTTTGCTGGCGCAAGAATCCGGCGGCTTTGCACAATGATCCTTACATCATCGAGGTTTTCGTCAGCCAGTTATTTAGCGAGCTTAGCTAACACATCCGCCTTGCTATTTTCCGTCCGTGGTATGCTTTCCAGGGCGTAAGAGGGGATTTGAGATAGTAATTGATGCGCTCTCTCGCCATATTTTACCAACTCAGGTTTACACATCTGATAGTCGCCATTTACTTGGCTGACGACCAGCTAAGAGTCTCCATTTTCGATTCCCATGTCAATGGCGATCTAGAGACCTGCTATCAAAGCTTCATATTCTGCTTCGTTGTTTGTTCTTGGCTCCGTTAAGGAAAAGGCGAAACGCATTATCCCTCCTTGCGGAGTTACAAGGATAAGGCCCACTTCGGCTTTGATTATGGGGGTGCTTTGCTTCCGCCTCTTCACAGACGATGCCCCATCGAAGTAGAGTTCCCATCGGGTATCACTCCCTTCTTTCTCCCCGTCGATTGCGTCAAACGCGTGTTCGTCCGGCAACTCGCAGTTCAAGGGAGAGTCGGCAGGTATCGGATGCTCTGCGAGAAAGTCGGTGATGTCCTGGCCTTTTACTGTCTTGAGAGGTCGGTAGATTATCGAGAATTCCATCAAGAGGAGGGTCCATTTGGCAAGCCTTCCCGTTAGTATGGCTCTTGACATCAAATATTTGAGACGATCCACTTTTGATATGAGATGGACCTCATGTGCCAAGGCATAATGTTGGAGCTTCGTTACCGAGAAGATTATTGCCAGGCAATACTTTTTGATTAGGGAGTAGTTGTTTTCTTCCCCCAAGAGAACTCGACTCAAATAGTAGAGAGCTCTCTCCTTTCCCTGATCGTTATCCTGTGCCCATAGCGTGCCTAAAGAACCTTCAAGGGCTGTTGTGTATAGGATGATGGGTTTTCCCTTGACTGGAGCGGTCAGTACCGGCGGGTTCTATTGATATTGCTTGATTTTATCTAGCGCATTTTGGCATTTCTGATCCCAGACAAACGGGGTCCCTTTCTTCATTAGATGGTTGTAGGGACGGCATTTGCCCGAGAGGTTGACTTTGGAGTTTGACACCTGTTTAAGCATCTGTATCGCTACAATTGGGATATTGCCAGGAGCGAATCATCATTTGCCCTTGTTGATTTAGACAAAGGTGGCTTAGTAGACAGGGTTAGTATCCTGTCGATTAAGACTTTTGACTTTATGAGCCGTAAGGGTCTCATAAAGGGTTTTCTCCCTACGAGTCGTGAGGATCTCGTAGGCGTATTTTCTCCTTAAGAATTGTGGGGATTCCTAAGTGATGTCTTCTTTTGTAAGTCTTAAGGATCTTCCAAGAGTGTTTTCTCCTTATAAGTCGAGAGGGCCTACAAGTGTTATTCACCATATGGGGACATTTCTTGCCATTTGTAGAACTTGGCAAAGAAATATTTATTCGTGCCCATAGATTGTATACAAGGATCAATATGGACCGCCTGTAAGGCAATTTAAGAGATATGGAGGCTTAAGAACTGGTCTAGATCCCTGTAACTTAAGGCTTTTGAATCCTATGAGCCGTGAGGGTCTCACATGGGGGATTCTCCTCACGAGTTGTGAGGATCTTGTAAGTGTATTTAACGAGGTTGCGCCCTTCCGAGTTTTCATAAGCCCGCCGGCAGTCCTGCTATTTTTACTCACGGCGCCCTTTCGGGTTTTCATCCGTGCCCATTTTTCTTGTAGACATACATTTTTTCTTTTTCTTTTTTTCAGCGGGGCATTCTACTAGATTGTAGGACCTGTTTGTAGGCCCCTTAATATCCTTCCTGTCCTTTGAGAAGAAAGGACCATTCTACATAGAGATTCTTCCGCCGGTGAGGAATATGCCCCCTGTGTATATCTTAGGGGGAGCGAATACCCATGCCGTCGTTATTTTGATGACAGTTTGCTTCAAATTCGCTCATTTTTTGTTGAGCGTTGGCGACAAATTCCACCTTACCTCCGCTTTTCATTCATCTTCATCGGATGATGAAGGGTCTTGACCCAGCTGATCTAATCGAGTCATTTTATCCATGAACACTTGGAAAGTTGTCGGCTTGAAAAGGGCCATAAATGGGAACACCTTTTGAATTTGGGTCAAGGGCGGCTATGAACATTCCCATAGCTGCAGCTTCGTCGATGCGTTGCTCGTATTTGACCAGAGATTTTGCCATCGGGTAACATATTGAACCCAAGTCTCATTCGGTCTAACCCTTTCATTGACCAGCGCCGTCACGGTAGTATGTTCCTTCTTATTAGCGAATCCCTGACGGAAGAGAATATCCATTTCTTCGAATCTCTTCCCGAAATCATTTGGGAGTTCTGCATACCATTCGAAGGCGATGCCCGCCAGACCGCTGACGAACTGTCGGAGGAGTACTATGTCATTTCCCCCAGAATTTCCGCACATGGATTTAAATCGCGCAATGTGCTGGCGAGGATTCCCAGTTCCTTTGTATATGTAGAGTCAGAAGTACGTATTCTTATGGGTACTGTATTTGATCGTAGCACGCCGGATACGGTCGACCAGTCTTGATTGATCTATTTGCGGGTTCACGGGCGTAGTGAGCTTTGATTTGCTGAGCGATATATTCGTTCAGCTTTTCTTTTGGAATCATTTCCTCTTCGGCTGTTGATGAGGTTTGCAGAGGATTTGAAATGTCATCCTTACCTTTAAGACCGACTACTGGCGGTTCATCTGCCGGTGGTTCCGATTGAACCATCATTCCAGCCATATTCTGAGTCAGAAGGGCCATCTGGTTCATTTTAGTGGACATTTCTGCCGCTTCTTCATCTCTATTTTTCAGAGCGCGCTTTAGGAAATCAATATCCGACTCCTTCTCTACTCTTTCTTCGAGTGCGTCCTCGGGATTTTCCTTAGGCGATGGATTACCGTTTGCTGCCGCCTGAGCGAGCATCTCCTGCAGCTTTTCACGTTGCAGTTGAACTTTTGTCGGGGACCGAGTTTGAGGTCGGTGACTAGGAGAAGCTCGAACTTCGTCTTTGGAATTCACCACATAGGTTATGTGAACTACCATGCCTCCAGGCTTGGGGTGTTTGGAGTTTTGGCCTTTGGAGTTTTGCCTCAGGCACTTGAGCTTTATTAGGCCTCTCCTTTTTTGTGAGAAGCCGCTTTGGTTTTGGGAGGAACCGCTGTATCAGGCTCCATCTTGGGATGAGTCCCCTTGTATTTGAAAGGGGATTTGTCAGAATTTGTCTGACGTCTAGGGGAAGATCCGCAGTTGACGACAGAGACCTTCACCTGCTTCCACACCTTATATATAGATGAGGAAAGTTGTATTAGGGAGCGAACTAGTTTCTGCTCTCGTGGGATCTCCATAGGCTGTGGAGATTTCTTCAATATTGCGGTAGAAGAATTTTGTCTGACCCTTCGCAACAGTTTGAAGCTGTTCCCGGTTGGAATAACATTCACCACTGGGGTTGAAACAAGACCATTCGGAGAACTGCCCCCAGCTCATTTTGTATGATGCCGAAATCGACGTTGACCATTTCTTACGGCTAGGATTTGATTAGCCTCAGGATTTTGCCGAGCCTGCCCCTTGTTTCCTTTGAGAGATTGAATATTCTACCCTCTGCGTTGACCTTGGTCCTTAGCAGGGGCCAGTTGTTTTAAGGATTGATTCCGTCGGCAAAGCTGCAGCTTGGGGAACCAGCCAATGGAAGACAGACTTCCTCTGGGCTTCCTCCATCGGCGTTGAGGCACCGAGAGTGGGAGGTGGGAGTATCGACCCAAAGAGAATCCTGTTGATTTCTTGAAGAGCCGGATTGCAGAGATTTGAGGCTGCAAGTGGCCCATACTTGACTCCACCATATATGACAGAGCCTGAGTTGCTAGGGTGGGAGCAAACGCCATTTTTCATAGAGACGAAACGCCGGCTTCAGTAACCCATCACCCAAGGGCAACCACAAATATATATACCGAGATTATTTAATCACGGAAAAACGCGACACAAGAAGTATGGAGTGGAAAGAGGAAAAGGTCCCACCGGGCGTGCCAGAATCTGTTTACCGCCGAAAGCCTGGAAGACAAACGTCTTGCCTGAATTTGGGGGCAGATGCTATTGGGTTTATCCGTCCACCTCTCCGAACATGCCAAGTTGATTTATGGCACCGTGTATCGGAGGTCTGAACGGATGCGGCCGTTGTAGCAGACTTCGTGAGATTCCCCTCGTTGTGAGGGTTTTTGATTGTGGGGACGCTCTTCCCTGCAGGCGCAAGCCCCTGCAGTTAATTACGTTACCGCGTAGCGATAACCACTTTCTCCTACTCCAGAAGGTCACTTCATGTCATGTGTGTTTGTTTTATTTTTGGTTGCCCGTGGATTGTATACGGAGACTAATTTATGTTGCCGCTCGTAGGGCGTGGATTAGTCCAAATCCGTATATTCTTATATTTGGGTTTGGGTTGATTTATGGATCGTTAATCTCGTTTGAGATTAAGATCAACATAAATGGTTGTTGAGGACACGTTAGTCTAAGATCTACTCAACAGGATTTTGGGATCATTCAGCTCCAACAAAAGAGCATTTGGGCTCTATTGTTTTAGTTTAAGAACGTTTTCTGTAACACCCTAGAATGCGATTATGGGTTATTATGCTTTAGTGTGGGGTTTTTAGTAAAAAGTTTACCAAAACGGTTTTCAAATATTTTATCTGAATTAATGAATATTTTATTAGAATTTAATTGGGCTTGCACACACATGTGCATGTTAACTAGGGCTAAGTTTGGGGTTAAACCATGTTTAGCTAGCCATGGTGAACTAACCCATTTCATTAGGATTACGAAGTTAATTAGGCGCATTAGTTTTTTTTTAAATATAATTAGTGGTGTTTGGGGGGTTGACTTGAGTTTGGAGAGAGAGAGGGCATGATTGCATGAGGCATGCTTGGTAATGATGAGAGAGAGGGGTTGACTCCCACCTCTCATTTCTTTTTTTTTCAAACACTCTTTCTCACTCATTCTCACATCTCTCCCTCTCATTTTCACACACACACACACACACACACACACACAAGCAGCAGCTGCATCAGCATCAGCAGCAGCAGCAGCAGCATAAGCAGCAGCAGCAGCTCAGCAACAGCACCAGCAGCAGCAGCACCAGCACACACCCACCCCCTTTTCTTCTTCTTCTTCTTCTTCTTCTTGCATCCTAGGAACAATTGAGGTATAATGTTAAACTCAACTTCCCTTTTGCTAGGCATGTGGTTATTAAGCTTAATTTAGTGCTTAAGGTGGTCATTAGTGCTAGTTTTGTGATTTAAGTGGATTTTAGGCCAAGTGAGGATTTTTATGGCTAAAGTAGCTTAACTAAGTGTTATTAAGGTCATCTAATCCAAGTTTTTGCACCAGATTTCACAAAAATACCATATTGTATCATTTAGTGTTAATTAGTGTTTTATAGATTTTGGGTTCATTTTGTGATCTGCTTTTGACCCGAGTACTTCAGGAAAAAGTTGCAGATACTGGAGCGTAGTGACAAAGCTAGGGACACACACACGAAGCACAGGACCCCCTCTCCTCTTTCTGGCCGCGGATTTATTCTGTCTGGCCGTAAATTGTGGCCAGAAGGTGGGTGTGGGTTTTGGGTTTTGGTCTGTAGGAGTCTGCTATATATCTAAGGTTTTTGGTATATACAAATTTTGCTTTTTCCACTCGAGTAAAAATCTGGAACCTAAAACCTCGTTTTCAATACTTTTTAACATGTGCGACACGTGCGTTATGTGAGTTGGGTTTGTTGTTCACTGCGCGTCACAGCGAGTCGGGGTGGTTTCAGGCGAGATTATACACGTTTTGGCGTATCGAGTGCACACGCGTTTAACTTCCAACGCGGGTTCTCTTTTGATCTTGATATCGTGTTTTTAGCAGGATTTTAGCCATATGTATATTGCTTTGTGTAATTCTAGGATCGATCGTGGAGATGTCGGACGCGGCGCGGAAGGAAAAAGCGGTGGTTGGACCCGGCTAGCACGAGATCACGGGTGAGTAGATATACACATCTACGGGGGAAATCATATGGATGGCGCGAGGCGCCCGATAGTTTTAAAACTTCTAGTAGTACAGACATTTTGCGTATAGTTCCTAGCTATCTATTTTGCTGCATTGCATGACCTTTTATATCTATATGACTTGCTTAGTTCATCATGTAAAACCATTGAACCATTATCATGAGTTATGCGCCACAAGTACTATTTAACTTGCTAAGTTGAGAATGTGAAACTATTGCACCATTATCATGAGTTATGCGACACAAGTACTATTTAACTTGCTAAGTTGAGAATATGAAACTATTGCACCATTATCATGAGTTATGCGACACAAGTACTATTTAACTTGCTAAATTGGGAATGTGAAACTATTGCACCATTATCATGAGTTATGCGACACAAGTACTATTTAACTTGCTAAATTAGGAATGTGAAACTATTACACCATTATCATGAGTTATGCGGCACAAGTACTATTTAACTTGCTAAATTGGGATTGTGAAACTATTGCACCATTATCCTGAGTATGCGGCACGAGTACAAATTAACTTGCTAAATTGAGAAATTACAATCATTGAATTATCATTCATGTACAGTTTTCTAGCTACATATTGCAGCTCATATTGTCGATACCATAGGTTCATTCTAGCTGGCATGCGTGCTTATGGCGATTTTCTGAGGATTTCTGTATTTGAGATTTATGAGTTTTTGGGAGAAAACCGCAAGGATTTAATAAACCAGATATCATTTTTAAACGTTGCAAGTTGCGGTTTTCTCATAATTGATATATGTGTCATCCACCATGGGTTTTCTGTTAGTTTTCGAGACCCGATTCGAGGAGTAAGATGAACCGTCTCGGGTACATGGTGGGCCCGGTAAGGTACCCCGGGGCAAGAAGATCGAGTTGTAGACGATGAGCCTGGCAGGGGCAGACTACCTACCGGCGATTGTTGGCACGGCGGATATCCAGAGGATACCGACCGTGGTCGTGAGATATTGATACTTTGAGATGGGCCAGCCGGACGGCTGGGGCCCGAGATAGGGTGATACCGATACTTGAGATTTTGAGATAGTCGTTTGAGGTCTCGATGCTGGACACGGATTTCTGTTGATTTCATTGATATTACTTCAGATACTTCACAGGAGTTTTTCTAAGATGAAAATGATGTTTTGCTCGTATAAATACATTCAGATTTCGGGTAGAGTTGATTCATGTTGCATACCTGCCAGTACATCATGCTATACTAGTATTGTAGAATTGATTCATGTTGCATTCCTGCCAGTACATCATGCTATACTAGTATTGTAGAATTGATTCATGTTGCATTCCTGCCAGTACATCATGCTATACTAGTATTATAGAATTGATTCATGTTGCATTCCTGCCAGTACATCATGCCATACTAGTATTGTAGAATTGATTCATGTTGCATTCCTGCCAGTACATCATGCCATACTAGTATTGTAGAATTGATTCATGTTGCATATCTGCCAGTACATCATGCTACACTAGTATTGTAGAGTTGATTTATGTTGCATACCTGCTAGTACATCACGCTATATCAGTATTGTTGAGTTATGACACTTGCGTGCATGCTTACGATAGCCTTTATAGATGTTACTTATTACTCACGACTTGGCAACTCACCCCCGTTGTGCCACAGCCTTTTTGCAGGTTCGTTCCGTCAGCACTGTAGCGGCGGACGCACTCGCTCCTTTTGCTCCTTTCGCTTGGATTTGAGACTTTTGCTCGTAGGTGGGTTATGAGATTATTTTGTTTCCACCTTGTACATTCATTGTATCTATTGTACTCCATTTATTGTATCTACTGTACTTGCTACTTGTATTGATGTACTATGACCTAGAGACGAGGCAGTGAGATTTGTGGACATTTATGTTGTTTCTCTGGGTCGAGCTCACTTGAGCCGACATGATGCTTATTACTTGTGCCTTTTATGCTTATTCTTGCACCTAGATGATTTACATTGCGTGGGATTTGAATCCTCTTCGGCGAAGAGCTAGCTCCCGCTTGGGGATGCCCTATTCATGTTATTTGTTTATTCGTGATTTGTACCCGTTTTGGGGCCAGTTTTTACAAAGGAGACTCTGCCGAAATTTTTGGAAAATGTGATGTTTTTTTTAAAGATTTTGATGTGACTTATATGGTTTTCCTTCACTCTATTGTTTAATTGGGTTTTGATTTCTAGGCTTTGGCTTACTTAGATTACGTATGCCTCGAGACGTTTCGTAATTTAAGTGCCAGTCATGTTCCATACCTTTTCGGGTCGTGACAAAGTTGGTATCAGAGCAATAGGTTTTACCTTTCTGAGTGTAGGATGACCCTTGGTAGATGGAGTAAGTGACTTAAGCAGGGTAACGTAGCGTGTGTATGTCTGCGGCATACTTGCGATACGGTACTCCACGTAGGTAACTTTAGGATATACTTCTTGAAATCCCTTCTTCAATTCCGTGTATCCTATGATTTTATTGCACTGTTCTTATTATCCTGTTTCCTATACCAGCCACTATGCCGCCGAAGTCTACGAGAGCGCAGAGGGATGCCGCGCGAGATGAGATCCAAGCAGGCTCGTCCGAGACGAGGACCGATCAGGACAGCATACCTACCCCTCAGGGACAGACTGATCCGCCTTCCCCAGGCCGCATGGATAGGTTAGAGTCAGACATGCAGGAGTTACGACAGATGGTGGGAGGTATGCAGGAGTTACGACAGATGGTGGGATCCTTAGTAGAGGCCAGTCGTGCACCGAGATCGGAGGACGTAGCTACCACAGCACAGACTACGATAGTAGATGCTACCCAGACAGTTGCTCCTACTACTACCGTGGCTATTCCAGTATCACTACAGGATTTCATGAGGCTGAGACCCCCACTCTTCACCGGCACTGATGCCGCGGAGGATCCGCAGACATTCCTCGACATATTAGTTAGGATTTTCCGTTCGCTCAGATGTTCTGACGATAGATAGGTGGAGCTTACGAGTTTCCGTCTAGAGGGCCTTGCGCACACGTGGTGTGAGTCGGTCGAGAGAGGTCGAGCTGCAGATCTACCTCCTATGACTTGGGACGAGTTCACAGCAGTATTTCTAGCCTATTTCCTTCCAGAGAGCGTTCGTGATGCTCGAGCTCGTAGTTTTGAGGCTTTGCGCAAGACGCCAGGGATGACAATGTCCGAGTATGATATCCGGTTTACTCAGTTGTCCCGATATGCTCTGTACTTGGTAGACACCGAAAAGAAGAGGATAAAGAGGTTTATGTAGGGACTTGACACCCAGTTATTTCTTGCCATCGGCGCCCAGCATTTTGACACTTATGCAGCTGTTATGGACACGGCCTTACGGATGGAGGCACACATTTTAGGGACTTCGGTCATTTCTGGGCCGAAGAGGATTCGTACCGATGTGCCACCTCAGAGGCAGATGGGGAGATGTCGTGACAGGTTCTTTCCGAGAGATGGTGGCGGCAGAGGAGTCAGACGGGGTCAATTATTTGGTTCTTATCCGCAGGGCCAGCAAACGTCGCCAGGATGTTTTAGGTGCGGGAGTCTGTACCATCGTATCAGAGACTGTATGGTGAGACGACAGGGAGCGGCGACAGTTCCACATGTGACTTTACCACCTTCACCACCTCCTCAGAGAGCTCTACTTCCTACCCCCGGTGGTGCTCCATGCCAGTTAGACGCCCCCAGAGGATGTGGATGCGGCGGTCCTATTCAGAGAGGACGAGGAGGCAGAGGCCGAGGCAGAGGATAGCCAGCTATTGGTAGGGGACATGCCCCAGTGTTCGCTTTGACTCCGCAGGATGCGCAGGCATCCAATGCCGTTGTGACAGGTACCTTGCCAGTATGTTCTTTCGACGCACGGGTATTATTTGACCCAGGTTCCACACATTCGTATGTATCTACACACTTTGCACCGATGTTGGGCCGTGAGTCATCATCGTTAGATCAGTCGCTTGTTGTTATTACTCCGGTAGGTGAGTCGTTTGTCGCTCGTTTTGTGTTTCGTTTATGTCCCGTTCGTATCGGAGAGAGGGATTTGTCGGTTGATTTGATTCTCCTCGATATGTTGGACTTTGATGTGCTTCTGGGCATGGACTGGCTAGCCACTTGTTATGCATCTGTGGACTGCCATGAGAAGGTAGTCAGATTTAGCTTTCCGGGAGAGCCAGTCCTTGTTATTCAGGGAGACCGCAGTGTCACCCTTCCCAGCTTGATTTCGTCTCTTCACGCCGGTCAGCTCTTACGGAAAAGATGTCTGGGATTCTTAGCTTCTGTTTGTGATATTCGAGCTGCAGAGGTCCCGTTGGACCAGGTCCCGATTGTGTGTGAGTTTCCTGATGTCTTCCCTGACGAGCTGCCTGGACTACCGTCTGAGCGCGATGTTGAGTTCTGCATCGATTTGATCCCCGGCACAGGGCCTATTTCCATACCGCCTTATCGGATGGCCCCGGCGGAGCTTAGAGAGCTGAAGGATCAGTTGCAGGATTTGTTATATAAAGGGCTTATTCGATCTAGTGTATCTCTGTGGGGTGCTCCTGTCCTGTTCGTCAAGAAGAAAGACAGCAGTTTGTGCTTGTGCATTGATTACAGCCAGCTGAACAGGGTTACCGTACGGAACAGATATCCCTCACCACGTATCGATGATTTGTTCGACCAGCTTCAGGGTGCGGGATACTTTTCGAGAATTGACTTGCGATCGGGTTACCATCAGTTGCGGGTGCGGCGGGAGGATATTTCGATGTTTTTCGCACGCGTTAAGGACACTATGAGTTTTTGGTGACGTCGTTCGGACTCACCAATGCACCAGCCGCGTTTATGGATTTGATAAACCGTATTTTCAGGCCGTATCTGGATCTGTTCATCATCGTGTTTATTGACGACATCTTAGTGTATTCCCGGAGCTCGGAGGAGCACGAGCAGCATTTACGGATCACGTTGCAGACTTTGAGGGAGCACCAGCTGTTCGCGAAATTCTCCAAGTGCGCGTTTTGGCTTGACAGCGTTGATTTCTTGGGTCACGTGATTACGAGAGATGGCATATGTGTGGACCCGAAGAAGATCGAGGTTGTTCAGTATTGGCCCAGACCAGCATCAGTTACAGAGGTCCGCAGCTTCCTAGGCCTGGCTGGCTACTACCGACGATTTGTTCAGGACTTCTCCCGTATTGCTGCATCGTTGACCGGGTTGACCCAGAAGGGAGTTCCTTTTGATTGGACCGAGGCGTGCGAGCATAGCTTCCAGCAGTTGATGACTCGTCTGACTACTGCACCAGTGTTGTCATTGCCTTCGGGATCGGGCGGATTCATGGTTTATTGCGACGGTTTTCGAGTGGGAATAGGTTGCGTGTTGATGCATCCCGACAGAGTTATCGTGTATGCTTCTCGGCAGCTGAAGACACATGAACAGAACTATCCTACGCACGATTTAGAGATGGCTGCAGTGGTGTTTGCACTCAAGATCTGGAGACATTACCTATACGGAGAGTCGTGCCAGCTATTCATGGACCACAAGAGCTTGAAGTACATATTTCAATAGCGAGACCTGAATCTGAGATAGCGTCGTTGGATGGAGCTGGTGAAAGACTATGATTGTGAAATCCTTTATCATCCGGGCAAGGCGAATGTAGTGGCAGATGCTTTGAGTCGGAGGCCCGGAGGTAGGTTATCTTGTTTGAGCGCCGTACAGAGGCAGTCATCAGCAGATTGGCAGATTCTATGCGACAGCAGAGTGGAGTTCGAGTTCACTCCGACCGAGGGACAACTTGCGCATATTCGTGCACGTCCGCAGTTGCTTGACCGTATTCGAGAGGCGCAGCCCAGTGATGACCGTCTTTCAGAGATCATGGAGCAGATTAGGCAGGGCAGAGATTCGGAGTTCGTGATCGATGATCAGGGGGTACTGCGATTTGGGACTCGATTGTGCGTACCAGATTCTGAAGGACTGCGGCGTAAGATTCTTGAGGAGGCGCATAGATCGATTTATAGCGTTCATCCCGGTTCCACCAAGATGTGCCACGATCTGAGAGATGATTTTTGGTGGTACGGAATGAAGAGAGACGTCACAGACTTCGTGTCGAGATGCCTGACTTGTCAGCAAGTTAAGGCCGAGCACCAGAGGCCCGCGGGAGAGTTGCAGCCTTTGCCCATTCCGGAGTAGAAATGGAAGCAGATTTCTATGGACTTCATTGTGGGTCTACCTAGGACCAGTCGAGGGTATGAATCCATTTGGGTGATCGTGGATCGATTGACGAAAGCGGCTCACTTCCTGCAAGTGAAGACCACTTTCGGTTTTGCTCAGTATGCCCAGATTTACATCGACGAGATCGTACGGTTATATGGTGTCCCGACTTGTATCGTGTCAGACAAAGGCACCCAGTTTACCAGCCGACTATGGCAGAGACTTCAGGAGGCGTTGGGCACCCGTTTGAGTTTCAGCACAGCATTTCATCCGCAGACCGACGGCCAGTCGGAGCGGACCATTCAGACTCTCGAGGACATGCTTCAAGCGTGCGTTTTAGATTTCAGTGGTAGCTGGGATCATCATTTACCCTTAGTGGAGTTCTCCTACAACAATAGCTTCCAGGATACTATTCAGATGGCACCTTTCGAGGCCTTGTATGGGAGGAGATGCAGATCGCCCGTCTGTTGGATAAAGCTCAGTGAGAGCAGTATTTTGGGGCCGTAGATCGTGCAAGAGACGACCGAGAAAGTACAGTTGATTCGAGATCGGATGAGAGCGGCTCAGAGAAGGCATAAATCGTATGCGGACAGATGCTGTCGCAGACTAGAGTTCACAGTTGGCGATCAAGTTTTCCTGAGGGTCTCTCCGATAAAGGGCGTGATGAGATTTGGGCGAAAAGGAAAGCTTAGCCCTAGATTTGTGGGTCCCTTCGAGATCCTCGAGCGTGTCGGCGCAGTTGCATATCGTTTGGCTCTTCCACCCAGCTTTCCGGATGTTCACCCTGTATTCCACGTATTGATACTTCACAGATATCTTCATGACCCTTCTCACATGATTCAGCATCAAACCGTTCAGCTTGAACGCGATCTTTCGTTCACCGAGCAACCAGTAGTGATATTGGATCGGCAGGTGAAGAAACTTCGATCAAAGGTCTTACCATCTGTGAAGGTTCTTTGGCGCAGCCCGAATGGTGATGAGATCACTTGGGAGGCCGAGGGCGAAATGCGGAAGAAATTCCCTTATCTCTTTGAAGGTACGCGTAGCTATATTTTGTTTTAAATTCGGGGACGAATTTTCTTTAAGGGGGGAAGATTGTAACACCCTAGAATGCGATTAGGGGTTATTATGCTTTAGTGTGGGGTTTTTAGTAAAAAGTTTACCAAAACAGTTTTCAAATATTTTATCTGAATTAATGAATATTTTATTAGAATTTAATTGGGCTTGCACACACATGTGCAAGTTAACTAGGGCTAAGTTTGGGGTTAAACCATGTTTAGCTAGCCATGGTGAACTAACCCATTTCATTAGGGCTATGAAGTTAATTAGGTACATTAGTTTTTTTTAAATATAATTAGTGGTGTTTTGGGGGTTGACTTGAGTTTGGAGAGAGAGAGAGAGAGAGAGGGCATGATTGCATGAGGCATGCTTGGTAATGATGAGAGAGAGGGGTTGACTCTCACCTCTCATTTCTTTTTTTTCAAACACTCTTTCTCACTCATTCTCACATCTCTCTCATTTTCACACACACACACACAAGCAGCAGCAACAGCACACACCCCACCCCTTTTCTTCTTCTTCTTTTTCTTGCATCCTAGGACCAATTGAGGTATAATGTTAAACTCAACTTCCCTTTTGCTAGGCATGTGGTTATTAAGCTTAATTTAGTGCTTAAGGTGATCATTAGTGCTAGTTTTGTGATTTAAGTGGAGTTTAGGCCAAGTGAGGATTTTTATGGCTAAAGTAGCTTAACTAAGTGTTATTAAGGTCATCTAATCCAAGTTTTTGCACCAGATTTCACAAAAATACCATATTGTATCATTTAGTGTTAATTAGTGTTTTAGTTAGATTTTGGGTTCATTTTGTGATCTGCTTTTGACCCGGGAACTTCAGGAAAAAGTTGCAGATACTGGAGCGTAGTGACCATACTAGGGACACACACGAAGCACGGGACCCCCTCTCCCCTTTCTGGCCGCAGATTTATTCTGTTTGGCCACAAATTGTGGCCAGAAGGTGGCTGTGGGTTTTGGGTTTTGGTCTGTAGGAGTCTGCTATATCTCTAAGCTTTTTGGTATATACAACTTTAGCTTTTTCCACTCGAGTCAAAATCTGGAACCTAAAACCTCGTTTTCAATACTTTTTAACCTGTGCGACACGTGCGTTATGTGAGTTGGGTTTGTTGTTCGCTGTGCGTCACAGCGAGTCGGGGTGGTTTCAGGCGAGATTACACACATTTTGGTGTATTGAGTGCACACGCGTTTAACTTCCAATGCGGGTTCTCTTTTGATCTTGATATCGTGTTTTTAGCAGGATTTTAGCCTTATGTATATCGCTTTGTGTAATTCTACGATCGATTGTGGAGACGTTGGACGCGGCGCGGAAGGGAAAGCGGTGGTTGGACCCGGCTAGCACGAGATCACGGATGAGTAGATGTACACATCTACGGGGGAAATCGTATGGATGGCGCGAGTCACCCGATAGTTTTAAAACTTCTAGTAGTACAGACATTTTGCGCAGAGTTCCTAGCTATCTATTTTGCTGCATTGCATGACTTTTTATATCTATATGACTTGCTTAGTTCATCATGTAAAACCATTGAACCATTATCATGAGTTATGCGCCACAAGTACTATTTAACTTGATAAGTTGAGATTGTGAAACTATTGCACCATTATCATTTGCGACACAAGTACTATTTAACTTGCTAAGTTGAGAATGTGAAACTATTGCACCATTATCATGAGTTATGCGACACAAGTACTATTTAACTTGCTAAATTGGGAATGTGAAACTATTGCACCATTATCATGAGTTATGCAACACAAGTACTATTTAACTTGGTAAATTGGGAATGTGAAACTATTATACTATTATCATGAGTTATGCGGCACAAGTACTATTTAACTTGCTAAATTGGGAATGTGAAACTATTGCACCATTATCCTGAGTATGCGGAACGAGAACAAATTAACTTGCTAAATTGAGAAATTACAATCATTGAATTATCATTCATGTACAGTTTTCTAGCTACATATTGCAGTTCGTATTGTCGATACCATAGGTTCATTCTAGCTGACATGCGTGCTTATGGTGATTTTCTGAGGATTTCTATATTTAAGATTTATGAGTTTTTGGGAGAAAACCGCAAGGATTTAATAAACCAGATATCATTTTTAAACGTTGCAAGTTACGGTTTTCTCGTAATTGATATATGTGTCGTCCACCATGGGTTTTCTGTTAGTTTTCGAGACCCGATTCGAGGAGTAGGATAAACAGTCTCGGGTACATGGTGGGCCCAGTAAGGTACCCCGGGGCAAGAAGATCGAGTTGTAGACGATGAGCCTGGCATGGGCAGACTACCTACCGGTGATTGTTGGCGCGGCGGATATCCAGAGGATACCGACCGTGGTCGTGAGATATTGATACTTTGAGATGGGCCAGCCAGACGGCTGGGGCCTGAGATAGGGTGATACTGATACTTGAGATTTTGAGATAGTCGTTTGAGGTGTCAATGCTGGACACGGATTTCTGTTGATTTCATTGATATTACTTCAGATACTTCACAGGAGTTTTTCTAAGATGAAAATGATGTTTTGCTCGTATAAATACATTCAGATTTCGGGTAGAGTTGATTCATGTTGCATACCTGCCAGTACATCATGCTATACTAGTATTGTAGAATTGATTCATGTTGCATTCCTGCCAGTATATCATGCTATACTAGTATTGTAGAATTGATTCATGTTGCATTCCTGCCAGTACGTCATGCTATACTAGTATTGTAGAATTGATTCATGTTGCATTCCTGCCAGTACATCATGCTATACTAGTATTATAGAATTGATTCATGTTGCATTCCTGCCAGTACATCATGCCATACTTGTATTGTAGAATTGATTCATGTTGTATACCGCCAGTACATCATGCTATACTAGTATTGTAGAGTTGATTCATGTTGCATACCTGCCAGTACATCATGCTATACTAGTATTGTAGAGTTGATTTATGTTTCATACCTGCTTGTACATCACGCTATATCAGTATTGTTGAGTTATGACACTTGCGTGCATGCTTACGATAGCCTTTATAGATGTTACTTATTACTCACGAGTTGGCAATTCACCCCCGTTGTGCCACAGCCTTTATGCAAGTCCGTTCCGTCAACACTGTAGCGGCAGACGCACTTGCTCCTTTTGCTCCTTTCGCTTGGATTTGAGACTTTTGCTCGTTGGTGGGTTGTGAGATTATTTTGTTTCCACCTTGTATATTCATTGTATCTAGTGTACTCCATCTGCTGTATCTACTGTACCTGCTACATTTATTGATGTACTATGACCTAGAGACGAGGCAGTGAGATTTGTGGACATTTATGTTGTTTCTCTGGGTCGAGCTCACTTGAGCCGACATGATGCTTATTACTTATGCCTTTTATGCTTATTCTTGCACCTAGATGATTTACATTGCGTGGGATTTGAATCCGCTTCGGCGAAGAGCTATCTCCCGCTTGAGAATGCCTTATTAATGTTATATGTTTATTCGTGATTTGTGCCCGTTTTGGGGACAGTTTTTACAAAGGAAACTCAGCCGAAATTTTTGGAAAATGTGGTGTTGTTTTTAAAGATTTTGATGCGACTTATATGGTTTTCCTTCACTCTATTGTTTAATTGGGTTTTGATTTCTGGGCTTTGGCTTACTTAGATTACGTACGCCTCGAGACGTTTCGTAATTTAAGTGCCAGTCATGTTCCGTACATTTTCGGGTCGTGACATTTTCGGTCCATAGCTAGTTTATGGACGTTGCAGTCCATAGTTCACCATTTGGCGGTGAGGTCGTAGTTTAAGGACATTGCGGTCCATAGCTAGTTTAAGGACATTGCAGTCCGTAGATCACCATTTGGCGGTGAGGTCGTAGTTTAAGGACATTGCGGTCCACAGCTAGTTTAAGGACGTTGCGGTCCACAGCTAGTTTACAGACGTTGCGGTCCACAGGGGTGTGCTCATGGTTTTAGAAGTGCTCCAAAGAGCTGTTGATTGTCGGGACCCTCCACCTCCCTGAAGGCGTTGAAGAATTACACCGACATGTATCAGAGGTATGGAAAGATGTACCCTTGAACCGAATTCTAGATTGAAGGGAGAGATCATGGTGGAATGAACATCATTTTAGATACCATCTGTAGGAGATCATTAGTCATCTTTGGAACTAAGATCGACTTGGGGAGACCTGAGCATAGGAAGGATCGATTGATTGGTGATCAAAAGGGTTTTGGCATCGGGAGACTTGGCTAATTTGTGCTAAGGTTGGCCTCTCATAGTGTTAAACACTAACATTTTCTCAGCGCTCACGTTCTCCCACGTGAGACTCTAAAGCAGTGTTAAACACTGATATTTGGAGCGCTCACGTATGGCACGTGAGGCGCCTGAGAATTGGGCACTGCTTCTAAATGCTAAGCCCTATTGGGGGTCACGTAGGATCACGTGAGGCGCCCCAAAATGGGAACCGTCTTTGATTTATTCCCCTTTTTCTTTTGCAAGTGCTAAGCACTATTAGGGGGTTACGTGGGATCACGTGAGGCGCCCCAAAATAGGAACTGTCTTGGGTTTATTCCCTTTTTCCTTTTGAAAGTGCTAAGCACTATTAGGGGGTTACGTGGGATCACGTGAGGCGCCCCAAAATGGGAACCATCTTGTGTTTATTCCCCTTTTCCTTTT
The DNA here is from genome assembly GCA_030015575.1 of Agapanthus africanus. Lineage (NCBI taxonomy): Eukaryota > Viridiplantae > Streptophyta > Magnoliopsida > Asparagales > Amaryllidaceae > Agapanthus > Agapanthus africanus. The sequence goes on along the minus strand of JASDDO010000004.1, from coordinate 173,731,154 downwards.
GAATGTGCTAAGCACTATTAGGGGGTCACGTGGGATCATGTGAGGCGCCCGAAAATAGGAACTGTTTTTAATTTATTCCCCTTTTTCTTTTGAAAGTGCTGAGCACTATTAGGGGGTCACGTGACTCGATGTCAGTTGTTCCTTTTTGTTCCTAAGAGATGCTCACGTGGGAACACGTGATCTTTGTTACGTAGCATTGAGCGTTAATGAATCACCAGGCTATTTTTCTATGGTTCTGAGGAATCAACTTCTCCTTTTGTTCTTTACAGGGATTAAATTCTTTTAAAAGGGTTAAACCCTAGTTTCATAGGAATTAAATTCACATATGTTTTGTAAGAGTTAAACTCTTTTGAACTCAGTTCTTCCCCTAGGTTTTGAATCTGCATGACAGAATCTCCCCGATGAGAATTAAATTCTCAACTTGTGGGGAGATCTGCTTCTGCAGATCTTAACCAGAGGAAGAACTAAGTTCTTTGAGAAGAGTTAAACTCTTGGTTTGAGAATTAAATTCTCTTTTTGTTTTGTGGGAGCTTTTGGGAGGGGTTCCTCTCCTTTATAGAGAATTAAATTCTCTATCTATTTTTCTTTCTTTCTCCCCCTCTCTGTGTATATGTGTATCTCTCCTCCTTTTTTTCTCCTCTCCTTACTTCTATTTATATGAGAAGAAAAAGAATCAATTTGTTAAGAAAATCTCTCATTGAGAGATCATGATTGATTCCATGATCTTTTAGATCAATCGGTGAATTTTATTCACCGTTGGATTTTTAATCCAAAGGCTCTCTGTTTAACAGAGAAGATTTCTTGTTTGTTTAGCAAGATTATGAATATCTTGTTAGTTTTAACAAGATCAGAATTTTATTCTATCATATCTTTTAGTTTAACAAGATCAGAAATATATTTTCTTAATATAGAATTTAATTCTATCATATGGATATCTCGTTAGTTTAACATAGAATTTTATTCTTATCATATGAATTTTAGTTTAATAAGATTAGGAAAATATTTTCCTATGATAGAATTTTATCATACCAGATGATCACCGTTGGATTTTTGATCAAAAGGTCCTCTGTTTAACAGAGAAGATTTTTCTAGTTTAAGGAAGATCAGGAAAATATTTCCCAAATAGAATTTAATTCTAGAATTTGACAGGAGCATTTTAAATTGGGGTGCTCACATGCTGTGCATGTGAGAGGCAAGAGAACTCACGTGTTTAACACGTGACCCGTGGTGTGGGTTTTAGCCTGTTTATGTTCAGAGCGCTCACGTGTTTAACATGTGAGGCCCGTTTGGCCATTTATATTTATTTAGTTTATTTTCAGCGCTCATATGCTTTACATATGAGCGCTCACGTGTTTAGAACGTGAGGCCTGTTTGGCAATTAGTTATCTATGTTCAGTGCTTATATGCTTGTATATGAGCGCTCACGTGTTTAACACGTGAGGCATGTTTGGCCCTTAGTTGTTTGCTTTCAGCGCCCACATGCTTTGCATATGAGCGCCCACATGCTTTGCATATGAGCGCCCACATGTTTAATACGTGAGGTTAAATTTTGAAGACTCTCCCCCTTTTTTATAAGGGAACAAGTAGCTCTTGGCCGAAAATTTTAGCGGGAACAATGTGCTTATGGACTATCCAGCCCCCACATGTATGATCACCATCATAACGCTGGTAGTCAAGCAAAAATCCTATTGGCTTTATCAACAAGTATTAGCGATATGTAATACAAAGTAAAATATATACGTATGTTAAGATAAAGACAAACCAAATAGCATAATATCATATCGAGTAAGATTGTCCTATATATACATATGTCCAAGCATCCACTATACACACACAATAATGGCCTTTAGGGAATACATATCCAACAAGAAGATTCTTGGGATGGAGATTTTTCGAGATAAGAAGGCTGGAAAGCTATGGCATTTCTAAAGAAAATATATTAAGAAGGTGCTGGAGAGATTCAACATGAAGGACTCAAGACAGGTGAGTACCCCTATCGTCAGTCATTTCAAGTTATTCTCCAAGAAGGGTCCAAAATCAGAGGAGGAGAAGGAAAAGGTGTCTCAAGTACCATATGCAAGCGTGGTGAGATCACTTATGTATGCTATGGTATGCACACGTCCAGATTTATTTTATGCGGTAAGTCTGGTTAGTCGGTACATGTCAAATTCAGGAAAGCTTCATTGGGAAGCTGTAAAGTAGATACTTCGGTATCTAAAAGGGAGTAAAGATCTTGGTTTATTTTTTCACAAGTTAAAAGATAAATCGAGCCAATTGCAAAGATACGTAGATGCGGATTACGCTGGTGATTTGGACAAGAGAAGATCTATTACAGGCTATGTATATACATTTGCATAATCTTCAATCGGTTGGAAGTCGATACTTCAGGATACCGTGACACTATTAACGACGGAGGCAGAATACATGGCAGTAGTGGAAGCATCCAAGGAAGCCTTGTGGTTAAAGAATTTAGTTGGCGAGTTCGGATTCGATAAGGGGTCAGTTCCTTTGTTTTATAACAGTTAAAGCGCCATTCACTTGGCGAAGAATCAGGTATACCACAGTTGAACTAAGCACATCGACGTGCGGTATCACAAGATAGGGGAGTAGGACGAAAAGGAGATCGATTTGATCAAAATCGATATTAAGATGAATCCGGTGGACATGCTAACGAAGGTAATTGTAATACTCCAGAGCAGTGCAGTATTCGGACATCATGATGATCTGCTCTATCCACACTCAGTGTGGTCTGTTGCGGACAAATGGTGATCTGAGTATGGAGCCGCTTCAGAACAATGGGATCGGGTCCCTAAAGCACATTCCGAAAGAAGATCGAACTGCATTATAAATGTAATGATACCACCCTCAATTACGAAGGCAACTTTTAGATGAACTGGCACTCCAAAGTTTGAAGAACTCTGTAGTTAAGCGTGCTCGGGCTAGGGAAATCCTAGGATGAGTGATGATTAGTCGAAAATACTGCATCTTTTAACCGGCAATCTCCCTATCATTTGCATTCATTTATAAGTGTACGGTATTCATATTTCACATATTAGCAAATCAGTCGTTGAATATCAGATTGCATGTGTTAGACCCTAAAACTGGCACTATAAAGGAAATTGACTGCATTTCATGGCATCGCATCATCCCTATATTGCGCAACACTTGTTTTGAGATCTGTGCAGGAAAACCCAGAAGAAAAGCCAAAAATTTACATGGTGCTGATCAAACATTACGCCAACTCAATGATTTCAGTTCTGGTAGCAATCCAAAAGACAAAACACAATTCAACATATCAGATAAAGTCCCAAATATCAGCCCAAGACCACACCAGAAAGCCCAAAGCCCAAGCGCCACAAAGAGCCGCGGATCCGCGGCAGGAGCCTGCTTGCGCCGCGGATCCGCGGTGGGTCCAAGGATTTAGCTTCCCAAATTTGGTGCAAAATTCTTCTATCAGTGGCGACAACTCAGAAATGTACTTCAAGTTCTAGAAGACTCCAGAGGCTTCTGCCAGTTCAGCAAACTAGGATTTCTAAGCTTAAACAATCCTAGCTTAAAACCTAAGCTAAGCTCCTAACTAACTTACAACAAACTTTTGGAGGGAATTTCAAATTCAAACCTAGACCTAGGGTTTGGGAAACCTATAAATAGACCCCTAGGCTCACTTGTAGAATATACTTAGAAATATCCAATATCATCTAGTATCAATCTAGAGCCATTCTATCTCTTAACTCTTCCTTCATCTTCTTCTTCCACAAGTCTAGTGACAAGACTTGTGTGAAACCCTAACCCTAATTCCAATCAAAAGCCAAGATCCCGAGTACCAAATCGCAAGAAGACCTTCAACCTTTTATGAGCGGAGCCGATCTTCAACAGAGCAAGTGGTCTAAGCCGATCCACGACTCACGGAGAAAAGCGAAGCCAATTCAACAATCGAGTTCTTCCTCTTGTAGTTCTTGAGCGTCTGTAATGAAATTGTTGATATAAATAAAAGGTGAAATTCTTTTATCTTGTTTTCTTTAAATTCTTGCATCATGATTCGATCTCAATTTATAATTGTAGTTCTTGTTGTGATGTTTGAGTAATACTCCGCTTGTCGAGAAGTCGAGACGATCAATAGAATGATGATGTAACATATCTTAAAACGATTCTTGATTCCTACGAGTTTTGTAAACCCTAGCAAGTTCAAGAACCGACGACCTAGTTTCGTTGCAATGCTTTCTTGATTGATATCACTCGAAATTAGGGAGTTACGATCGTTTCTTGAATTTGCTAGAGGCTAGAATGTGAATGATATTGACGAAAGAACAAGGGTTAAATGATAAAACCCTAGTTTCACGAGAAAGCCCTAACTCTCGTCGATCATCATCGATCTAGTATCAATTCTTCGAAGGACAAGAACACGATATCTTGAGATTACATCACGTCTATAGATCCGATCGATTCCTGCGAGCCTCATTTAGATTCTTGACATTTGGTTGGAAATATCATCGAAACCCCGATTCTCGATTGTTTATCATTTTCTTGATTCTTGATTAGACTAGTGACACCTGAATCAATCGATAAAATCTTGAATCATGTTTTCTTTTATTTTCGATTAACTTTTCAATTCAAACAAATCAAACATAGAAACGAATCGCACAATCCCTGTGGACGATCCGCACTCACTTACAATCTACATCCGACACCGTAGTTGATTGCGGTCAAATATAATTCTTTGATTGTTAATTTTATTCATTTTCTAAATACCGACACAAAGAAACTTATTCGTTTTATTCGATTCACACAGTCTTGAATTTTAGAATCAATCAAATGGCGCCGTTGCCGGGGATTACGCGCTAATTCGTTTTATATTGAAATTTGAATTGAAAGATTTATTCCATTGTTATTTTGAGATCAAAATTCGTGCAAAACCCTAAACGATTTGTTGTGGTTCATTGCAAGGAAATCTGGAGCTGTTGTGCAATTGAAGAAAAATTTTGGAAATTTCCAGAGAGCATAAGAAATCAACAGCAAGCTGCTGTTGAATTTTGGCGCAGAGATCATCACATACGACCGCGTTTCCGCGGTGGGAGACATCATTTGCGGCGGTTCCGCGGCTTGGTGAAGCCCTCTCTGCATCAAACTTCCTCAGGTAACTTCTAGGTTTCTTATCTTCTCCTCTCTCTGCTCCAACTAACAAGTTTTTGCAGACTTCTTTGCAAATAATCGCATCTCGCAAATAGCAAAATTAAATTTGTGCGTGTTTTGGTTTCTTGGTTGTTTGCATTCTAAATACGGATATTAAGGGGCACGGCCAAATCCAAATTAGGTGGGGAGTTCATTACCCTTCCTAGGCCCCGAAAATCACAAAACTTGCATCCGCATTTACCCCAATTAACTAAAAAAGATCTAGAGATGACACTAAGGACCGTCGCGCTCACTTAGGACAGAAGAAGGCCGTGGGTAATTCATTGCTTATCCACGTTTCTCTTGTGGTGTCTAGGCAAGTGTGTCGAAGGCTAGTGGTTACTTAATTAGGCCCACTACTTACGTAGTGGAGAACCTCCCACTTACCTGGCACTTACCTGGCCACAGGAGAGACAAAGAGGCAGTGGAGGATTTTATCCTGCGTCTTGTCTTCTGGCAGTTAGGAGCGGTCTAGAGATCTGACCTAGGCGACCCCTAGAATTAGGGTTTTGTGTTGCTGCATTTGTTGTGTCGCATCATTTTTTTCAAAAATCCGTATCTTTTCAAAGCAAACACCGCATTCATTCATTACCCCTAATTATAAAGTCAACGCTGCCACTTGTACTAACCCTTTTTAGTACAAGATAGGCTGGACACGGGATTCTAGTGCCCGTTTAGTCCGCGTACCTTTTATCGACTCCGAAGTCGATATTTCTCCATTTACTTTTCCTTTACCCACTACCACACCCACATCGATGGATCCACCCCCATCGAACTTCTTTAACCCTAATCTGCCACCGTCCGTTGGTGTGCAGAATCCACCCCGCATCTCTCTCCAAGAGAGGTGCTATCCACTGCGAGGTCCTCTTTCGACCTGCTTATCCATTCCACCAGCCAACGGGGATAATTTTGAGATTAAACCCCAATACATCAACCTTTTACCCAAATTCCACGGACTCGAGACTGAGGACGCTTACGTTTTCATTACCAAATTTGAAAACGTATGCGCAATGATGGGTACGTCACAACTCTCTGTGGATGCTATGCGTCTACGACTTCTTCCATTTACATTGTGCGATATAGCCGAGAAGTGGCTATATAACACTACCGCACACTTTATTACGAATTGGGAAGAATTTGTAGCGGCATTCCTTAAGAAATTTTACCCAATACAAAAGACAGCTCGAATCCGTAGCGAACTGAATCAATTTACCCAGCTCCCTACTGAACCATTCTCTAAATGCTTTGAACGTTTCAAGGATCTATTGGTTCAATGTCCTCATCACGGCATCCCGAGATGGGATCTTTGCCGAATCATATATGAGGGCATTAACCCAAACACTAAACAGAGCCTTGAAAATATGTGTCAATGTACTTTTATGACCAAGGATGATGGGGAAGCTTGGAAGTTTTTAGAAGAGTTCGCTGAAAAATCACTACAGTGGGAGAGTGGAACCCAACCATTGAATAGGGGTGGCGTACACCAAATAGATGTGTCCATAGGTGTTCGAGCTGAGATGGCAGCAATGCAAAAGAAGCTCGACGCTATGGAACACAAATTTTCTGCAGCCTTCCTAAACCTAATGTCGCTCCCCAAAACTGTATGTGGCTGTTGTTCTGATCCGTCTCACTTGACGGAAGAATGTCCGTTTCAAGGTCACGAGCATACAAATGCCGCATTTCAACGACCTAAAAACGATCTATATTCTTCCACGTATAATCAGGGTTGGAGGAATCACCCGAATTTTGCTTGGAACCAACAACAATCTCAAAACACGGTTCCAAGCCAAAATAATTTTCAAAGGGCTCTTCCACCACAACAGCAACCACTTCAACTTACTCAGCACCCCTACCAGTCACAAAATTTCCACAACCAGGTCAACACTCCTGCACAGTCTAATCCTATGCAGTTGACCGGTTCTGACGAACTCTCTCAATTCACTCAAACCATGAAATCACTTTTGTCAAATTTCATAGAGGTTTCGGCTGAGGTTAGAACTTCCGTCAGTGAGATAAAGAAAAACTCAGCGTCTCAAGCTGAGAGTATCAGATCGATGGAAGCTGAAATAGCACGACTTAAAGCCGAGATGAGTGCGAGAGAAAAAGGGAAACTTCCCTCTCAACCCCTACAGAATCCTGGGCATTACAATGTAAATGCCGTCACAACGTTGAGATCGGGAAGAGTGCTGAACAATCATGTCGGGGAAAGAATTGATGATATTGAAAATCCTATCAATAACACCCCGGCTGAGACCTTTCCTCACACACACACTTCTAATTCTGATCCTTCTTCTTCTACCCTACCACATTCTCGCGAGCCTATTCTCCATTTCCCACTAAGCTCAACACCTCAACCCAACCCTTATAGTTCTCCACAGACGATCCCCATACCTCTTTTGGGATCTCGTCTACCCCCTCTTCCTTCTCCTATAATGGACCCGGCACTTATTGCGAAAGCTCCTTACCCGAATCGGTTAAGGGGTAACAGAACGAGTCCTCATATGGAGAAAATTATGGAAATGTTTAAACAGGTTAACATCAACATCCCTCTCCTAGATGCGATTCAACAAGTCCCCGCTTATGCGAAAATTCTTAAGGACTTGTGCACTAGGAAGAGGAAGACTCAAGTGCCAAAGAAGGTCTTTATGTCTAATAATATTAGCACTGCTTTTATTCCCCAGCTACCAAAGAAACGAAAGGACCCAGGATGTCCTACAATATCGATTTCTATTGGGGGTAAAAACATAAATCGTGCTCTTTTAGACCTTGGCGCAAGTGTTAACCTACTTCCATATTCTGTATATGAGCAATTAGGGATTGGAGAGCTGAAACCTGCTCACTGCACTCTCCAAATGGCAGACCGTTCAATCACCAAACCAAGGGGTGAATTAGAGGATGTGTTGATAAAGGTCGGGGAATTTGTTTTCCCTGTAGACTTCATTGTGCTCGACACACAGCCTGTAGCAAACCCCCGGGGCCAAATTCCGGTGATTCTGGGTCGTCCTTTCCTTGCCACTTCCAACGCTGTTATAAACTGTAGAAACGGTTCAATGAACTTATCATTTGGAAATATGACCATTGAACTAAATATCTACAAAGTTGGAAGTCAGCCATCAGAACCCTCTGCTCATATTCTAGATGTATGCTCTGTCCACGAGATCGCTCCCGATAGTTGCGGAGCTGAGGAACTTTGCTTTACTGATCTCGACGACATTACCACATCTCTGTTTGAATTTACACATGATCTTAGTGAGGACACTTTACCTACACTTGAGTCCTGCACTTCTGACTTTTCTCCACCCGTGTCTGTATCTTTCACAGGCTCTGAGCTTATTTGTAAATCCAAAAATCACTCAATGATCCCTCCTTCTATCATTTCTCCACCCGAATTAGATCTTAAAATTTTACCTTCTCATCTTAAATATGCTTATTTAGGTGATAAGGAGTCTTTACCGGTTATAATATCCGCTTCTTTAGCCTTAGAGCAAGAGAATGCACTTTTATCGGTATTGAGATCTAACAAAGAGGCGTTTGGTTGGAGTATGGCGGACATCAAAGGGATTAGTCCCTTGATAGTTGAACATCATATACATGTGATGGATGATGCCAGACCAACCCGAGAACCACAGAGACGGTTGAATCCCGTCATGAAGGAAGCTGTGATGAAAGAGATCGTCAAATGCTTAGATAATGGTATTATATACCCCATCTCCGATAGCCAATGGATGAGTCCTATACATGTCGTTCCTAAGAAATCCGGCATCACTGTTATTACCAATGAGGCAAATGAGTTGATTCAGACACGCGCCCAAACTGGGTGGCGTGTATGTATCGATTATAGAAAACTCAATGCTGCCACAAGGAAAGACCACTTTCCTCTACCATTCATTGATCAAATGCTGGAACGCTTAGCGGGACGAGAGTATTATTATTTTATGGACGGATACTCAGGCTATAATCAGGTCCCCATCGCCAAAAAGGATCAAGACAAAACCACTTTTACCTGTCCTTTTGGTACCTTTGCTTACAGTCGCATGCCCTTTGGGTTATGCAATGCTCCCGCTACCTTTCAGCGGTGTATGATGGGGATATTCTCTGATATGGTAGAGAATTTTCTGGAGATCTTTATGGACGACTTCTTGATTTTTGGAGACTCTTTTTCTGATTGCCTATCGAATCTTGACGCTGTTCTTACTCGTTGCAAAGAGAAGAACTTGACTTTGAACTGGGAAAAATGCCATTTCATGGTCCAAGAAGGAATTGTTCTTGGACATGTCATTTCACAGAAAGGCATTGAGGTTGACAGAGCTAAGATAGATGTCATTCAAAATCTCCCTCATCCCAAAAGCGTCAAAGATATTCGATCTTTCCTTGGCCATGCGGGCTTTTATAGGAGATTTATTAAGGACTTTAGCTAAATTTCTAGACCTTTAACTCTTCTCCTGGCCAAGGATACAACCTTCTATTTTGACTCGGACTGTGAGACAGCTTTTGACTCCCTTAAACACTCACTCACTTCAGCCCCCGTTCTATCGTCGCCAAACTGGGACTACCCCTTTGAGCTGATGTGTGACGCATCTGATTTTGCAATAGGTGCAGTCTTAGGACAGCACATCGAAAAGATGCCACACGTGATATACTATGCAAGTAAGACCCTGAATGATGCTCAAATCAATTATACAACCATAGAAAAAGAACTTTTAGCAGTTTATTTGCATTAGAAAAATTTAGGCCTTACTTAATTGGCTCACCTATAGTTGTGTACACTGACCATTCCGCCTTAAAACATCTTCTGGCGAAGAAAGATGCAAAAGGTCGACTAATACGTTGGATCCTTCTGTTACAAGAATTTGATCTTGTTATCAAAGATAAGAAAGGATGTGAAAACGTGGTAGCCGACCATCTTTCACGCATCTCTTCTTCCCTTGTGACCCTGCCGATCAATGACTCGTTCCCTGACGAACAGCTCTTGAGCATATCCAATGAACCATGGTTCAGGGATATTGTGAACTATCTTATCACGGGACTTATACCCAGCGATTGGTCAAAACAGGACAAATACCGTTTTTTATCCCAAGTAAAACACTTTTACTGGGATGATCCATACTTGTTTAAGTATTGTCCTGATCAGATCATCCGTCGGTGTGTCCCGAAAGAAGAGTTCAAGAGTGTTCTTTCTTTTTGTCATGATCAGGCCTGTGGGGGTCACTTCGGTCCTAAAAAGACGGCGGAGAAGGTTTTGCAATGTGGATTTTATTGGCCGACCTTATTCAAGGACGCATTTGACCATTGCAAAACCTGTACACAATGTCAGTACACGGGTAGAATCTCCCAGAGAAATGAAATGCCTCAGCAACCCATTCTGGTTGTTGAAATATTCGATGTTTGGGGCATTGATTTTATGGGTCCCTTTCCCAACTCCTTTGGGAATTTGTACATACTGCTGGCGATTGATTATGTCTCAAAGTGGGTTGAAGCCATTCCATGTCGCACTAATGACAGGAAAGTTGTCATTAAGTTCTTGAAAGAGAATATCTTTTCACGATTTGGACACCCACGCGCTATTATTAGCGATAATGGGACACATTTCTGCAACAGGTCTTTCGAGACACTGATGCGGAAATACTCAATCAACCACCGACTTTCTACACCCTATCATCCCCAAACAAGCGGGCAGGCTGAAATTTCAAACAGACAAATCAAACTTATCCTGGAGAAGACTGTTACTAAAAATAGAAAAGACTGGTCGACCAAACTGACGGATGCTCTTTAGGCATTCCGAACTGCATTTAAAACCGACCTAGGAATGTCTCCATATAGGATAGTGTTTGGGAAAGCATGTCATTTACCCGTCGAGATTGAGCATAAAGCATTGTGGGCTATTAAGGAAATAAATTTTGATCTAAACCAAGCTTACAACTTTCGGAAGCTGCAAATAAATGAGCTAAGCGAACTCCGCGATGAAGCTTATGATAACGCTGTAATCGTAAAGAATAGGACTAAGGTTTTTCACGATAAAAACATTTTGAGGAAAACATTTACACAAGGTCAACAAGTCCTTCTTTATGATTCACGACTACACCTTCACGCGGGTAAGCTCCGATCTCGGTGGAAGGGACCTTTTGTTGTGCGGTCTGTATACCCGCACGGGGCAGTAGAAGTAGAAAATGTTAAAAACGGCAGTTTTTTCAAAGTTAATGGACATAGACTAAAGCCGTATTTTTCCACTGACCCCACAGAGGAGCTCCTGTTCTTACAGGAGCCAGTTTATCTTGATTAAAATTCCTCCGTCTCACTTTCATGTCCAGTATATCACTGCATCATTTTTTGAATGAAGGTGAGTGAAAAGAATAAGTTTGGGGAAAGTTCTTCACTTATATATTTTGCCCCCACTAATAATTCCTCCCAGACTTACAGGTTTTCTAGATATAGGTGTTTGCAACAGTGAAGACACTGTTGAAAACAAGTTTGGGGGAGGTTTGTGCTTATTTTTGCATCATTTGCATATCATTTGCATAAGCACAAAATATTTCTTTAAAAACTTATAAAAATTTCAAAATTTCAAAACCCATAAAAATTTAAAATTTTCAAAATATAAAAATATTTTAACATTTAAATAGTTTTTGTACATAAATAAGATAATGAAAGTTTAGATAGTGAAAAATTACATCCGTGAGATTAGAAAAATTTTAAGAAAACCAAGAAAATTAGAAGTTTTCTTATACGAACTAGTAATAAGTAGTTATGAGCCGTTGTCCCAAGGGTTAGTAAGATGAAAGACGTCACTAATCTGAGGATAAAAATAAGTCTGAAAAATAGTTTCTATTCAGGAAGCCAAACATTTTGAACGTTGATACCCTGCTATTCGCACTTACACACATCTTAAAGCCTGGGATAGTAGAGGATACCTTGAAATGCTCTTGTCTTTAAGCCAAAAGTATGAAGGAAATAAAAAAAATGAAGAAAATATAAAGTGGTGAGAAAAATGGACACTGGTTTTGTTATCACCAAGGGCAATAAAAAAATATATAGCGAGGGTGCTTCTTTACCTAGTGCCCTAAGGCCAACTGGTCTGGGAGTCACTGCTATGCCTGAGGTGGTGCAAGATGAGGAAAATACACCAAGTAAGCAAGCACAGGAGTAATCGGTCGGTTAGTACCTCAAGAAGTATTAACGGTCGCATGAAAGTGTGTGAGCAAATTCGTCTAAATATTCATTAATTAAAAAGTACTGAGGCTGATGGGCAAGAGTATGATAGCTTGAATTGAATTCTCCGGGTGTAGGGATGTCTTTACACACACGCAGGGTTATATGATCGATGTTTGGAAGAAAGATAGGAATGAAAAATAAGACGATGTTTTATTGAGGGAGGATGTGATTTCCGACATCTTTTCATGACCATTAAGATAGGGCTCATGACAACCGAAAAGCTAGCTTAGTTGAAAACCCTAATTTTCAAGGCTTTTCTTTTACAATTCTTTTCTTTAAATGTAATATTCATGATCTTCCTTTTATTATTGGATTTTGTGGGTGCAATCCGCTGAAAACCCTCAGGAGACAACACTCCTCCTACTAGGGACACCTAGAGGTTTAAAGGCTTGTTGCAAGTGCTCAGTGCAATCGTGTTGCCTACGAAAGTGTGCTAGTTAGTTTTTCTCTTTCTTTATTTTCTCCTTCTCTTTTTTAATAAAACAGTTCGCTCGAGACGATCGAAAATAAGTTTGGGGGAATTTGATCAGTCGAAAATACTGCATCTTTTAACTGGCAATCTCCCTATCATTTGCATTCATTTATAAGTGTACGGTATTCATATTTCACATATTAGAAAATCAGTCGTTGAATATCAGATTGCATGTGTTAGACCCTAAAACTGGCACTATAAAGGAAATTGACTGCATTTCATGGCATCGCATCATCCCTATATTGCGCAACACTTGTTTTGAGATCTGTGTAGGAAAACCCAGAAGAAAAGCCAAAAATTTACATGGTGCTGATCAAACATTACGCCAACTCAATGATTTCAGTTCTGGTAGCAATCCAAAAGGCAAAACACAATTCAACATATCAGATAAAGCCCCAAATATCAGCCCAAGACCACACCAGAAAGCCCAAAGCCCAAGCCCCACAAAGAGCCGCGGATCCGCGGCAGGAGCCTGCTTGCGCCATGGATCCGCGGTGGGTCTAAGGATTTAGCTTCCCAAATTTGGTGCAAAATTCTTCTATCAGTGGCTACAACTCAGAAATGTACTTCAAGTTCTAGAAGACTCCAGAGGCTTCTGCCAGTTCAGCAAACTAGGGTTTCTAAGCTTAAACAATCGTAGCTTAAAACCTAAGCTAAGCTTCTAACTAACTTACAACAAACTTTTGGAGGGAATTGCAAATTCAAACCTAGACCTAGGGTTTGGGAAACCTATAAATAGACCCCTAGGCTCACTTGTAGAATATATTTAGAAATATCCAATATCATCTAGTATCAATCTAAAGCCATTCTATCTCTTAACTCTTCCTTCATCTTCTTCTTCCACAAGTCTAGTGACAAGACTTGTGTGAAAGCCTAACCCTAATTCCAATCAAAAGCCAAGATCCCGAGTACCAAATCGCAAGAAGACCTTTAACCTTTTATGAGCGGAGCCGATCTTCAACAGAGCAAGTGGTCCAAGCCGATCCACGACTCACGGAGAAAAGCGAAGCCAATTCAACAATCGAGTTCTTCCTCTTGTAGTTCTTGAGCGTCTGTAATGAAATTGTTGATATAAATAAAAGGTGAAATTTGTTTATCTTGTTTTCTTTAAATTCTTGCATCATGATTCGATCTCAATTTATAATTGTAGTTCTTGTTGTGATATTTGAGTAATACTCCGCTTGTCGAGGAGTCGATACGATCAATAGAATGATGATGTAACATATCTTAAAACGATTCTTGATTCCTACGAGTTTTGTAAACCCTAGCAAGTTCAAGAACCGACGACCTAGTTTCGTTGCGATGCTTTCTTGATTGATATCGCTCGAAATTGGGGAGTTACGATCGTTTCTTGAATTTGCTAGAGGCTAGAATGTGAATGATATCGACGAAAGAACAAGGGTTAAATGATAAAACCCTAGTTTCACGAGAAAGCCCTAACTCTCGTCGATCATCATCGATCTAGTATCAATTCTTCGAAGGACAAGAACACGATATCTTGAGATTACATCACGTCTATAGATCCGATCGATTCCTGCGAGCCTCATTTAGATTCTTGACATTTGGTTGGAAATATCATCGAAACCCCGATTCTCGATTGTTTATCATTTTCTTGATTCTTGATTAGACTAGTGACACCTGAATCAATCGATAAAATCTTGAATCATGTTTTCTTTTATTTTCGATTAACTTTTCAATTCAAACATAGAAACGAATCGCACAATCCCTATGGACGATCCGCGCTCACTTACAATCTACATCCGACACCGTAGTTGATTGCGGTCAAATATAATTCTTTGATTGTGAATTTTATTCATTTTCTAAATACCGACACAAAGAAACTTATTCGTTTTATTCGATTCACACAGTCTTGAATTTTAGAATCAATCAAGTGATCTTCTGGGAAGTGTTCCCTTATCGATTTCGGTTCGCTCTAAAGAACAAAACCGTGCGGCTTCGACCATAGCGGACATTAGCATCCATACTGGGGCATGGGGCATAACATTTATGGTGGCACATGCAGGTCCCTCAGTAGTAGGTCTGTGGTTCGAGAACGAACCATTTTTCTTAGGTGGGGGAATGTAATACCCATAGCAGTGAGATCTTCGGATATCATGGTGATCTGTTCTGTCCATACCTAGTGCGGTCTGTTGTGGACACATGGTGATCTGAGTGTGGAGCCGCTTCAGAACAATGTGATCGAGTCCCTGAAGCACATTCCGAAAGATGACCAAACTGCATTATAAATGTAATGATGCCACCCTCAATTATGGAGGCGCCTTTTGGATGAACCGGCAGGGAAATCCTAGGATGGGTGACTTCCTGGGAAGTGGCCCCTTCTCGAGTACGGTTCGCACCAAAGGACAAAACCGTGCGGTTTCGGACAGAGTGGACAATACCATCCGTACTGTGGCATGGGATGTGACAGTAATTCCTATGGAGAAGTTCAAGCCAGCCTTGACTTCTATTTTGGTACTCAAATATGAGGAAGGCTCGTGATCTCGGTAGAAGGGTCTCACCAGTTTCACAGTTCTGGGAAAAAACGGTAACGGTTCGCAGTTTCAAGTTTTTGGAGCTATACCAAGGGGGAACGAGTAGAACTAAGACAACCCTAGGGATATAAGACGAAGGCAAAAAAATTTCAAGGTGGCTATAAGGACATGCAAGCCAAGATAGAGATTGTTGTGTAGGTGTCTTGTATATCAAGTTTTTACCGAACGATTTTTTGGTAAAATTAATAGTTTCTTAATTAAAGGGATCTTATTATAAATAAGATTTTTGGATTTTACCAAAAAAAAATATTTTGGTAAAATTGGCAGTTTCTTAATTAAGGGATTTTACGAAAAAGTGTTTTAGTAAATGGCAGCTTCTAATTTGTATTCCTATTATATTTAAATTGTAATTGGGTATAAATAGGATGCTAGTGTTAAAGTTTAAAGTGGCCAAAGGTACTTGATCATAAGGTATTGTGGAAGTATAAAGACGACTCCATAGATAAAGAAGGTTATAAGGAGAGCTTGAGAGAGAAGAAGGAAAATCTCGTTGGAGATCATAAGGAGAGGGTTTGTAAACTTATGTAAGGTTTTCTCGAAAGTTCTAATAAAGTTTTCTCCCATTCCCCTGTGGTTTTTCCCGTTTGGGTTTTCCATGTTAAATTATCTTGTGTTGCTATTTGATTTTGATTTTAATTTTGTTCTTTTTGTTATTCGTTCTAAAGGGATCTCTAGATCCATAAGGTTTCCGCATGTGTAACAACAGAGGCTACGTTAGACCATAAAATTGAAATCAATTTGGGGACTCTCAAGTTTTGTGGTTATAATTGTAGAGAAGATAGAGATATTGTTAAGATTTCGATTTGCTGTTTAGTGTGGATCACGATTTGATTGTATAAAGTGGATTTGGATTTGGTATGACAAAAACAAAAAAAACACCAATTTGTTTTAAGAAGTATATAGATATAGATTTTTGGACAAACTAAATTTAAAAGTAAATAATGTTCAAACCTTTTTAGCATAAATTTATTATTATATTCTTAAATCTATCTTTTTTTAGTTTTTATTTTTGTATTTTAGATCTTGTAAAATTTTATAGATTTTTATATTTATAAAATCTTTGTTAATATTTTTAGTTTTCATTTGAATTTATCTTTTATTTTTAAAAGTAATTTAATTTTTTCTGTTATTTTCGAAATTTTCCATTAATGCATATTTTATCATTAAAAGTATTTAGTTTTTTCTTTTATTTTCAAAGTTTTCCATGCACATAATTGTTGCTTAACTATTAAGAAAAAGTTCTATTTTCATATATAAATTTTAGACAATTTTATTCTCCTAATTATTTATCAAAATGATATCCTTTTAGAAAATTAAATATAGTTTATAAGTTAAAAAATTAATAATAAATGTCATGCCTCGCTTCCCAAAATACGGAATACGAGGGGTGACTAGGCCAGCCATGCTCCTACGGTCAAGGAATAATCCCGCCGTAGTCACATTTCGGCTTCTAGCATTACATGGTGATCAGTAAACACAGCACTAGAGTAAAGGAAATCACAGTTCATAATTTTATTACATTAAAATAACAGAGTTTAGAATACATTTTTTTGCATGAAAGAAATAACTAACCAAAGAAATAACTGTGTTTTTATTGCAAGCAAAAGATTATGGCGCTGATGTCACAGTCTAAATCTCCACGATCTCGAATGGCGGGTCCTACTTCTGAGCTGGCTCCACTTCGTCCTTTGAGCATGCATACTCAGATCATCAGGACGACACATATAGCAATAAATATATAGTGTGTGTACTATGTTATTAAACATGAAATGTACGGCAGAATATAGAAACATGATAATAAGGAATATCAAGTGAATATGAACAGTACGGTATACGTATCATATCAGCAATCCACGCAATATGTATGTCAGTCAAATGAAATCAATCGGTGGAAAGGATGCTCGGGTTTAACAAGGGTCTCGTGCATACTCAAGACTACGGTCCACTGTTGCCCGGGACATAACCCTACAGCCGTGCCGCTAGGCCCATGACTTAATATATATATATATATATATATATATATATATATATATATATATATATATATATATATATATATATATATATATATATATATATATTGCTAATATCGAATGATCATCCTCTAAGTCGCTGTACCTCGCTAAATACGAGTTCGATTCCACCTTGATTTCCCTATTTCCCCAGGTTACAATAACTATATGTATAGGACTAATTGTATACAAGCACGCGCTAAATCACGGTCTGGTTCACTTTTCACTACACTGTTCACTTTCATGAATTAATTCCTTACATTGGCGTACTTAACACAACTAATCCAATACCACTCACGTTCAAAAATACAAAGTTCGCTATAAATCACTATGAACGTTCGCTTTCACTAAAGGTATCACACTCGGATAAAATACAAGAATGATTCAACATAGCAAGTCATGTACGATATGAAACACAATGTACTTTACGAGTTCAGAAAAACATATT
Source organism: Agapanthus africanus (assembly GCA_030015575.1). NCBI lineage: Eukaryota > Viridiplantae > Streptophyta > Magnoliopsida > Asparagales > Amaryllidaceae > Agapanthus > Agapanthus africanus. Next base: position 173,713,292 of record JASDDO010000004.1, on the reverse strand, counting down.
AATTCGTATGATCGTAATTAGATAAAATACTACAAAATAGGTAAAAAGTAAACTCAAACAGCGATCCAACAAAATTGGTTTCAGGTCAATCGGGTTTCAGGTTTGCGAGATGCGGTCGTTTCACTTTAAGTTTTCATCGTTGGAAATTCAGTTCCTGAACTGAAAGTCCAATTCGTAACACATTTTTCACCCTGTTGAGATCATAATTAAGCAACGCTACGGTTCAGTAAAATTTATATCTTTCAATCAAGTTTCCGACGCACCAGACGGATCGACAATATCCGATGTGTTCTGGGAGTTATGTCCTGTTTAAGGCTAGGGTATAAACTCTGTCCCTCTACTAAACTGCAGTACACCTCGACAGTTTAAATACAATTAAAATATCAAACGGTAGTAAAATCAAACGAAACTAAAACCATTAGTTAGCTAACAAGATTATATTTACAACGATATAGGGTTACGCATAATTCCATGTTCATACAGTGCTACACATTCATTTAAACTCAGGTGTCAAAATGGAATGCTGCTCCATTCCAAGTCAGTTTTCGTTGCTTTGATATATCAGTATTGAAAGATAACTACAGGGGGGTTCTATCTTATCGAGTCGGCTTCGATATGAGCCATAGAATAATACATTCCGATATGTATCTAATTTTATATCAATTTAACACCACGGCATGTACAGCAAAACCCAGATTTGGTGTCGCCTCTTTGGGGCGATGTTTCGTGACGATATTCTCAACATTTTAAACTTATATCACTATACAATAGTTATCAACAGTTACAGAATTAGACGATCACAAAATCACAAAACATAGACATGTTAAATAGGATTTTCATTCGGTTAACCTATCGAACATCTAGGTAACGTTTGGTTATCGATCGGAACTCCCGTTTCATTTAGCCAAACGAATGTAGATAAGGACCATATAACTCTTACATGATACCTACACAATAATAAGCCCTAGTCGGTCTTCAATTAACCAGACGGTACTATAGTTCACTACACAATTTCAATAATGAACTATTACCTAATTATAGCTATAGATAAATCTAGTTATAGTAAATTTCATAACTAAGGTTTGAAGTAGCATGATAAGAAAGTGGAGATTCCACTCGCCTTCGGTCGCTAATATAGAAGCGACACAACGTGCAGAATTCTTCTCGACACACGAGACGACGCGATATTGGACATGGTGCGTGCGCGCGATGCGTGGTGACCCGATACTTAATGCGGTGGCGACGCGGGCGTGATACGTGAGTGGGCACGGTCTTGGCTCGTTTTGTGGTGCGGGTGCGGCACGGCGCGAAACGGGGCTGGGCACGACGGTGGGCTCAAAGTGAGCACGGTGGTTCAGGGAGTGGGCACGGGGCCTGGCATAGCGGCAGCGAGGTGTCACGGTGAGGTTGTGGGGGTCATAGTCAATGGAGGAGTCGACAGTGGTGCTGGGGGCGCCGACGGCAACTTAGCGGCGATGGGTAGTTAGAGGGTAGAAGAGAGGAGGTCGGGGGTAGTGAGAGGTCGGATGTAAAGAGAGAGAGATCTGGAGATCGTAGGAGACGGGGTCTCCGCTGAGTTGCTCAGGGAGCTCTTCGGCATCGATGCAGTAGCGAGTGTAGGCTCCGGTGGTGATTACGGCGGTTGGAGGTGACAAGGGTAGAAGATGAAGGGGCGTTGGGTTCGAGAGGGCTCGTCTGTGGTGCTAGATAAGACTTCGGTGGTGCTGTAGCGGTGGGTGGAGCTCGCCGGCGTGATAGGGTCGGTTTAGGGTCGTTGGTGCTTAGAGAAAGAGAGAGGCAGGGGCTCGGTTGTGGTGTTGGGGGAGAGGATCTCGGGTGTTTGAAAGAAGAAGGTGGTGCTAGGGGCAGGGGTGGTCGTGGAGGCAGTAAAGGTTGCCGACAGCAAGTCGAGTTTGGGGAAAGAGTTGGAGGGAAAGAGATTGAGGGAGAGAGGAAGATTTAGAGAAATGGAGAGGGAGAGAAAGTGTCGTTAGAGAGGTGGGGAAGCAGGAGGGGATCGCGGAGGACGTTGAGGGGATCTCAGGGAGTAGGCGACGTCGAGGGGAGCGGGTCACGCAGGGGCGAGCGCGAGAGAGGAGGAGAGCCGTTGGCTTGTTCAAAATAGAAAGAGAAAAAGAAAAGGAGAAGTAGAAGGAGAGGGTGATGGGGACGGGGTGGGTCGGGGGTGTGGGTTTAGGCCGGGCTCAGGCTTGGGAAGGGAATTGGGTAAAAATATTAGAATTTGGAGATAGGAAATTAGATTAAGGTTTAAAGGAAAAAGAATTAGAAAAATTTTGGGAAAAAAGTTTAAGAATTTAATTTGGGAATTTGAACGAAAATTTATTGGGATTAAAATTTTCAAATACAGGAAATATAGTGGAACTGGGGATTTACAATAAACAAAAAATTTCATATCTTACAAATATTAATTATTTTTTGTTTTTTTTAATCTTTTGACTTGAACATCTTTTCGATTGTATGCAATCTTTTTATATTTCCATTTTTCGGCATATTAAAATTTTAAGATTTTTAGTCAGGATGGGGTAAAATTTTAATTAGAATAGTGGGATAGGATCGAGATTTTAAATGGTGATTTTAGTTAGGATAATAATAAATTTTTAAATGGGGAATTTAGGGAGATAACAACCGCGATTTTATAGTTGGACGGAGATTTTTAATTAGGATAGTGAATTACTTCAAATATGATGGACGGAAAATAACATGAATTTAGTTTTAAGAGTATTATTATATTATAAGGTTTTTTTGATTTTGCCCCCACGAAAATTGACTATTTTCGAATACCCCGCCCACATATGGCTATTTGCATGTAGTTTCGAAATGTCTCCGTCAACTAGATACTCCACTCCCGTAAATTTTTGTTAAATTAGCCCTTAACTATGATTAGATAGAAAGGTAAAAAGACCAAAATACCCTCACCCCTGCCTCTTCTCTCATCTTTCTTCCCTTTTCTCTCCTCGTCATCACCGACGCCACCCCTTCCTCCACCCGGGTGTCCCCACCTCGCCCCTCCACTGCCTCTCACCCTCACCATCACCCTCCGACCCCTTACCCTCGCCATCACTACCGCCCCCTCATCATCATCATCTTCACCTTATTATCATCATCCTCCTCCTTCATCCTCCATCTTCTCATCATCTCCGGCGATGCTCTTCTTGCCGTCGACCTCTTCCTTCCACCCACCGCAGCTGCTCTTCCCCCCTATCATCATCATCAATTTCATCACTCTGAAATTTTTAGATGAACATATCTCAAGAAATTCTCAAGTTACACATCGATCATCCCCAACATTTGCAATGCTCAACCCAAAGATTGAAGATGATGAATCAATCCATTAATCAAATTTCATTTCTTCCTCTACCGATCTTTATCAAGCAATGCTCCTCTCCCAGAGAATGGATTCTCATTCCCATTCACAAGATCTAATCTTTCCTTCTTCTTCCTCAGCATCATCCCAACCCTTTTATCATCACCAACCCCAATCTCTCCCTCACTTTCTCCAACCTCAATCCCTCAAAACCCTAAATTCCCAAATTCTCTCTCAATCGATCAGACAAAGCGAAAGCTCAAAGAAGCTTGAGCGGCGGTGGCCATGGCGGGGAGCAAAATAAGGAAGAGCGGCTTCGGTAGAAGCAACAACACTTTTAAGGGGACCCCCTTTGAGAAATCGAAAGGGTAGCACATCCTGAAGAATCACATGCTCATCGATTTCATCGTTCAGAAATATAGCATCAAGCCAACCGATGTGGTCCTTAAGATCGGTCCCGGCACCTGAAACCCCACTAAGAAGCTTCTAGAAGTCGCCAATTCTGCCGTCGACCCTCGCATGGTCCTTGAGCTCACTCGTAGGTTTCAAGCACGCCTTTCTCCAACCCTGTTGAGAAGGTATAGGGAGGGATGGGGGATTACGTCAGCGGCGAAGGAGCAGGCCATGGTGTGGGCCAGCGTGTGGAGGGCGTGTTATGGCAAAGGTGTCCGTGAGGAAGGGTGATGACGAATATGGCAAGGATGAGAGGCTGGAATGTGATGGTGAAGGGCAGAGGCCATGATTTATAGAGAAGTGGGAAAGGAGGATTCTAGTGATGATGATAGTGGCGGGCGGCGGCGGCTAAAGTTGATGGTGGCGGTGGGTTAGAAGAAGGAGAAGACAATGGTGGTGGAATGTGGTGGTGGTGGTTGGGTGGCAAATGGTGGTGGTGGATAGTGGTTGTGTTGGATGTTGTTGTTGGTGGTGGGTTAAGATGATAATGGTGGTGGAGAAGAGGATAGAGGTGAGGGAGGAGAGGAGGATGAGGCGGCGGCGGTCGATCAGGATGTGAGAGGGGCGTCAGCGAGGAGGGAGACGGGAAGGCTAAGGGAGAAAAGAAGGCTGGTGAAGAAGATGGGGGTATTTCAGTCTTTTACCCTTCTCTAATGGCAGTTTTAGACGGTCAAAAAACGTTGACCAATTCAAAGTGAACCGGAGTGGGTTTTTTAGTTGGGTTAAGATTTTTGAGTGAGTTATAGACAAATAGCCATATGAAGGTGGGGTATTCGAAAATAGTCAATTTTCGAGAGTGCAAAATAAAAAAAACCTATATTATATTATAGATATATCATAAATTCCTGTTGAAATGAAGCCGCTTTCATTTAGGAATTATAAACACATGGGAGAATGATGTGGCCCAAAAGCCAAAAAAATAAATTATACCGAACAATGGTGAAAATAGCGATGATAGCCACCCACAATCGAATAGCGAAAAAACGGAGATAACATTGCGCATGGCTTAAGCTATACGACTTATTATTTTATAATAATAATAATTATTATGATCTTATCTATAATAAATTATCTCATTAAAAGTATATAAAGTTAGCTTTGGAACATAGATATGGTTTGAAGAAATTATTGGATGTCATAAGAGAAAGATGCAAGATGCTTATTAAATGTGGTTTTAAATTGAGAACTCAGATGAGGAAGGAGGCAAAGGAGAAGGAGAGGGAGAGAGGGAGAGAGGGAGAGGCGTATGCATCAATGGAGGAGAAAGAACCCTTTTAGACCCAAATATTCTTTTGAAAGAGTAATTATATTTTTTAAGCCTCTAACAGCTACAATTAACGGTAATTTAATCCGGTTTGGACGGAAAGTTAACGGATGTGGTTATTTGTGTTTTTTGAAAATACCAAAGAATTTGATAGCCAAAATTTAAAAAAAACCTTGTTAGAAAGCGTAAGCTATTTGAAAAAAAGTAACATGCTTTGTATTTAAGCTATTTATTTAAGCTATTGTCTGATGCTGCGTAGCGAATAGCTTAAGCTATGCTACATAGAGCAAAATAACGAGCCACCTAACAACTACTCCTTCCGTCTCACTTTAATATTCGTTTTAGAGACTTTTTTTCTCACAATTCTAGCCGTCTTATGTAATTGAGATTACTTTATCAATTAATTACCGAATTTACCCTTCATTAAAATCTCATGCATAGTTTTGTGATTGAGGTTACTTTAATTAGGGGTATTACGGTAAATTGAACCGGTTATTATTTAATACCTTAATAAGCGTGAGAAATACCAAAACGATCATTGAAGAGACAGAGGAAGTATTTTAAACATTGATATTGATCATTGAAGGGACAGAGGAAGTATTTTAAACATTGATATTGAGTTATTTGGCCATCTTGCATGCTCCATATCTGAATCCCAACTTATTTTTAGGTTACCCAAATTTTAAATGCATATGAATTTTTATGAAAATGTAGTTCTCATTGGATCCAATTCATGTTCTAAATCAATCCCGTACATTACCGTAAATAGAAGCTAACTGACAATTGGTTAAAATACCTAAAAATTCAAATATTTCTATTTTTCCGATTTTCCAAGCGGAATGTGCGAATGTTGACTACAAAATACATTCTATCACAAACTATCGCGATGGTTATTCTTGAATTAACTAACCAAACCAAGAAGAAACTCCACCCGATGCAAATTAGCCATCACATACAATATCACATTTTCAAACTGCATATAACATCTAACACCACTTCAAATACTAGAAAACATCAGGAGTTTCGAAGTTAACCAGACTGGAACCACTTGATCAAATTCTCAGCCGCGGACATAAACCATGACAAGAATTTTTAAGTTCAAACAACAAATCCCAATTAATCCTAATACAGCAGTATGTGATTTTATATTTTTTCCTGATAGGAGATTATCAACCCGTTTATCCCCTCAGCCAAGTGTTTCGATATGAAGAATGGTCACGCAGAGATGCATCGTGTGGCTTGTATTCCATAACGTAACTATGTGGAAGCTTCAGATGTCGCTTGATCGAGTCTCTTAAAGCCATCACAGCCTAGCACAACCAAATGTATTTTATGAGCAAAATAAAGGTTTCCTCTTCATAAAGAAGATGTTAAAAATTCAGAGAAGTGAAGAAATCATTTAAACCTGATGGTCCGATGCATTGCCGTTCCAGACGCTCAATATGTCCTCGTTGAAGCGAATGCTTAGGACAGCGCCGCAGATGTTGTCTCCATAATCGATTTGGTCTCCAATCAATGCCAAGACCTATCATTATTTTATAGAAATGCAACATTATTATGTTAAGGCAGAAAAGTAAATTGCATTTCATGTGTTCTATTGATAAGTGTAGATGTTGAATATATAATAGAGAATAATGGAGGAAAGATGCCATAGGAGTGAATTTCCTCCTATGACGTCGAAAAAACACGCTCTCCATCGTATTTTCCGACGATCGAAATGCATCATCTTCATCGTTATCATCTATGATATGGGTACACCAAATTTCATGTGATTCTACAACTTTTTCACCGTTGAATTAGTGGGTTCAAAATTAACGGTTTACCGATAATAGAACTTTTTACATTGCTAAATCAACGGTGAAAAAGTTGTAGAATCATATGAAATTTGGTGTACCCACATCTTAGATGATAACGATGAAGATGATGCATTCCGATCGTCGGAAAACACGATGAGGGCGTGTTTTTTCGACGCCATAGGAGGAAATTCCCTCCTATGGCCTCTTTCCTCCATTATTCTCTATATAATATTGTTGACAAAATAAAGTTCCAAGTAAAAACATAAATTTATTGCAGTATTGTGAAATTAATTACCAGAAAGGGTAAAAATATATTAAAGGAATATAGCCCCTAGCATGGATCTATAATAAATCAAACTGAAAATGGTAACACAAATTTATTGCTGCTGCAGAATTCGTTGTGCTATTCAATATTTGTTCTTGCATTTGTTTCCTTAAGTAATAAATTGGTAACTGGGTAATTGGTTGGCCGGTGGAAAAAATGCAGTTTAAGATGCATACAGAAGGCCTCGGTAGAGGCTTTTGTGGTGGGCTATTGAAATCATTTTTCTTCCAGTTTACTTCTGTTAGGGTCATCTTCTCTATTTAAGTACAACTAATTTAAATTTTTCTAATTGCATCCATCCATGTTTGTTTAGACCTCCATCCATGAAAACATGCAAACAAAAAAGCACATGCACAACCACCAATCACATTTACAAATATATAAAAGATAAAATCAAAAGGTGGGTGCATCTAACTTAACCAAGCAACATTATTTATTAAATTTGTCAATAAAATGGTAAATCAGTGGTAATGTCGGGACTAATAGTTTTCTTGATCACCTAGAGATTGATATTTGTTATATGTAACTACTCCCTAAGTACCTTGGACCGTATTTTGAACACACATTTATGTTTTGGCATTGGCAGAAAAGGAATCATACTAAACCCTCTTTAAGGTTTCTGTATTAAGATAGTCCACGGGAAAGACTAGAGAGATAGGAGATGATCAGATGATAGTTGTAGACCTTTCCTCAAAAGTTGCATATATTTTGAGATTTAAAGTTCCCGACTTATTTCCCATTTTCTGTGTGTGAAATCTTTGATAGTTGAATACCAAATAATGCCATCATTCATGCGATTACTGCATAGTCAATTTCTTTGGAAGATCTTATAAATGACAACCTCTATTCAATAAATTGTGGGGACTGGGAGGAGTAGGAGAGAAGTGGAGGAAGAAAGAAGTACAAAGCTGAGACATAATAGAAACGCATGAGGAGGTAATGGAGGTCCTGGAGGATAAAGGAGTAAAGTTGGTAAAAGTCTAATGGAAGCAAAGGTATAATGGAATATCGTTATCCTCTTGGATAGCTATTAACTTGAGTGCCACAATAGGCCGGGCAAACGTGCATCTACTTTCCAATTTGGATATCCAGGTCTTAAGAGCAGTAAAATTAGGAGAATGGGGGAAAAAAGGAAATTCTGGTGAAGTGTCTGCATTGCTCCTGTAGAGACCAGACTTTACATGAGATGTGTAGGGATGGCAAATGATCAAGGAAACACCACCCTAGAAGGAGTGTTTTAAGAGAGAGTTACGAAATCATGGGGTATGACCTCAACCTTCTCAATAGCTTATCTTGATGAAACATGTTAGAGCACCATGGGACTCTAAAATTTGGAAAACATAAAATCAAAAAATAGTCAAACTATAAGACCACAAGGTAACGATTGACATGTGCAGTACGAGGCTGTTTGGTTGCTTGTAGTCGGAGCAACATGTTGTTCCAACTACAATAATCGGTCAAATCTAGTGTTTGGTTGCATGGTTTTGGTGCAACACCATGTAGTTGTAATTGTAAAAGCAAACGTGGCGGTTTTTCCTTATAGTTGGAACTGCGCAGAATTTAAGCGCAGTTTCAACTACAGGGGTTGGAACAAGTTTTCAAGGACATGCCATCACTTACACCAATGCTTGATTGTGGTCATCGCTTCATACGTGGTGCAAGCTCTCCCAATCGATTGCAGTGGTATATAATCCACCTTTCCTAAATCAAATAATTATGGATCTCAAAAAAGCTAATCAATATGCTCTCCAAAAATTCTTCTCATCCTCCTCCCATAAAAGTACTCAAAACCCAAACAAATATGAGATTTGAGTAGATCCCATAAGGTTTTGGATGAATCTCATTAGATGAAGCAAGGGTTTGGGAAAAACACAGTAGGTTTCATTATTGTGAGCTTGATGTGACAAATTGACATATAGTTTTAAATAAAATGTTTGCAGATTTTTGGGTTCATATGCCCTGGAATGAAATCGTCTTTACTGTTGATGGAATTTTAGATTTTATAGTGACTTGTCTTTGAAATTATCATTTTATTTTGGTCTAGTGTAATTACTATTTTTTGTTTGGTTCAATATTCTAAGGAGGTATGTTTACCATGGTGAAGGGACTTCGATTGTTGAACATCCGGTGATGGGTTGTAGGCTTTAACATCCACCAACCAAACGACGATTTAGCAACACACGTGGCTGGAGTTACATTCCAACCAAACACAGGAATGTCCAGGTTTTCGAAAATGTAGTTGGAAATGCACTGTTCCTCCAACTGTAGGTAACCAAACACACCCTAAAACTTGGTTCAAAAAAGGAACCGATGGTATTAAGCTATATTGAAACTTCTGACCAGTTTTTGAGCCTTAAAAATTTCAACTTCAGTCAAGAACTTTGGAGTTAACTCCTGAAGCTAAAAAAATTAGCGTGTTTCAGATTTTAAAGTGCAACCAACCAGTTAAGCACGTTCACTTGTTTAATAAATAGCATGGTCCAAAATAACTTTATTAGAGGAACGGTATCAGAGCAAATTGAGTCGAGATACCATCTTAGAAAAGAAACATATGAAAAGCTATACCTAAAGATGAAGCCCCCCAAAAAATGCAAGGGATTACAAGATAGCTCCAAGAGAAACCAGAATACGACATGTTACTAAGCATATGTAAATAAAAAATAATCCCTTTAACTTACCAAGTCTTCCCAGAAACGACCAGAAACAACCTTTTTGAAGCGTATAATCCACTTCCCACCATTGCGATTGGCTGAATCCTGATAAAGAAAGAAACATGCTAAGCCACAGTGCAAACGTTCGCTGCACTTTCATAATTGTGACATTTACATGTCTTTCTTCTATTCTCTTTACGTTCTTTTTGCATATCGCTAGGAGTAAAAACAAAAACAGAAATCACAAAACTTAAAAGGAAAATATACCTCCCAAAGAGGACGAATGCCATCTTTGAAAAGATGCAAATCAGTTGGACTCGGTAAAGTCGAAGGACGTGCCAGGTGGCAATAGCATACCCAAAATCCTTCAACCTATGAAGACAACACAATCACAAATGTAATTCAACAAATCAAGATTTTTTTTATCATCTAGCAATCGAAAGGTAACATACCGTACTGAATTCTACGATTTTCTTTATATTATCCTCATATGAAGTCTGTGTTCTCACTCCAGGAGTTCGACGTGTATACCAAAAGACAAACTTATGCTGAAAAATCACAGCAAATTAATTAGAAACTCAAGGTCTAAAGAATAAATAAACCATGCCAATACGTACTCGGTGTTTTATTATATTGATAGAGCATTGCAAACTATCTCTATAGCTGTTAATATCATATATGTGTTTTAAGTTGAGGTTAAGTGACAATCAGGGTACATTAGATTTCTGCTCAATCACCTTTCTGTGTCAACTTAGCATCCAAATTTTGTATATTAAAACAGGGAGACAAATTTACGATTAAAAATTTGTTCAATAATCACCTATGAAGTACAGACATAGGTCCAGACACATACACAGGTGCACACACGGACACGACACGGAAAATTTGTAAAAAGGACATGTGGACACGTTTGTGTTTGTGTGTGTGTGTGAAAAGAAACATGTCCTAGTATAACAGAAAAAATAAGCTCAAGGTTGTATATATCTACATACTATGAGAAGAAAGATGTTCTAGTATAACATCAAATATAAATTCAACCTTTCATCCAAAACTATAAGTTTCTTTTTGCACGAACGAATACATATATAAAACTAAAAGTAAAACACATAAGAATCTAATCTATAAGAATTGAAAACAAACAAAATATTCTCTTTTTAATTGGAGCAGGCCTGCATAAACCGGAGTTCATCATTTACTTAAATTTGAACCTTTACTCATAGCTATAGTCTGGCATGAGAGATTTAAAATGCGTCTCTCGAAGGTATCAGAGTAGTCCACACATACACATTTTTATTTTCTCAACCCCATTAGCAATGTAGATGTGTCGGAAACGTCCAATTTACATGGATAGGACCCAAGCATGTCTGACACGGAGTTGGACGGAGTGTCTGATACGTGTTGGACACAGGCACGACAAACAAATAAATGTGCTCATGCTTCCTAGATAGTCACTATACAATATTTGCTTTGCCCGGTCCTTCAAATAATAGCAACATTCCAAACGTTAGCTTACTTATATGCAAATAACATGTGATGCTTAAGGCTAGATTAGTTCAGCTATAAAGCAAATGATCCTGCCTTTCTGTCCGTTACCGTTAGCAATCCAATGTATATTAAGTTGAGGTCTAAGCCCGCCCACTATGGATGTTTGGATCAAAACCCGTCACCCTAGGGTTTCAGCCGTATCAGAAGGATCCGGTCCGAGAACACCCTGTGATACCCGTATTAGCCGATATTGACCAATAACAGTTACATTTCGGCCTGTATCGGTCTAATATCGGCCGCTATTGACTAATATCGAAAAATACCATTCACTATCAAGAGGGGAAAAGGAAGAGAAAGAAATTAACCTACATGGATTTGAGGCTCACTTGCTAGAAATTTTGAGTTCCTCGTTCATATTGATTATAATCAAGGAATTTTGCAACCTTGTAGCAACATTTTTTATATGAAAGATTGTAGAAAAAGTATTAGAAAGATGGCAAGAAATATATTTACTCCAAATCAAATCAATACCTATTTCCTTTATAATAGGTAAATCAAGAAAATATTTTGTACTACTAATATGGCCTTGCTCTTTAATGACAGGTTAAAGGTGATATTTTTTCTTAAATTACATGATATAAATGCAAACATTGCCTATTCAAATATAAAAGCATAAAAAGATTGTCTCACTTAATTCCACCTTCTATTTAATAAGATTGATATAATTGGATCGATAATCACTCAACAATATGTGAGATATTTTTTTCCATAACTAAATTATTCAAAGCTTTATTTTTATTTATATATATATGTTATACTCCTAATTGATTTTGCATGTGATCTTTATATATATATATATATATATATATATATATATTGACAATTAGTTATCTTTCGTATGCCATACTTTCAACATTCTCTAAGAATCAAAACCTTATAGTGTCACTAGAAACCATAGTTGTTAATATGTTACGATATACGATACGTATATTACGATATGAAAGGTTTCTGATACATATCGGCCAACTGTATCAGAAAATCTATCGTATCTTACAATATACGATACATATCGTACGATATGTATCGTTCTGATACGATATACGATATGAATGATAAAATTTTAAAGGCCCCATTTGTTATTAGGTCAGGCCTAGATCTCCCAGGTCGAGTTTAAAGATCTTAAATACATAAAATATCTCATCTCTAAAGTCCTAACTAATTTGAGCCGCAAAACACAAGACTTTTAAAAACTAATTTCGTAATCGCGTGCACTCACAAAGAAGAAATATGTTAGAATTTAGAATAATTAAGATTCAATATCTTGGTTTATATTAAGTAGAACTTGCAACTAGAAATAAGGCAGAAGAAAAGAAGAAAAAACGAGAGGTATATCATTTGTTTATCGGATAAGTAATCCAATGATGGATTATGGAGAAAAAGGTCCTTGCTTACTGACATTTCTTAGTTGGATGTTCATAAATGCTTTGAAGTTGACGGAGGACCAAGTGGTATAAAAAAAGAAATAAGGTATAATGATATTATATTTATTTGTTAATTTTGTTAAATTTCTCAGTATTTTTAACCAATTTTTGATAGGACCTTGAAAATTTGAATGCTATTTCAAAAATTCTTGCAAAGAAAAAGAAAAGATAATGGAAGTGAAGAAATTAGAGGAGTTCGTAGAATACAAAAGCGAAGATGAGGAAGATAATATCCTCGACGATGATGATAGGTGATGAATTGATAGAAAACTATTGATTGATTGATAGTTTTGTTTTATTACCGTTTAAAAGTTTTTAGTTTATGATGTGTGAACTTAGTTAGAAAATATTGCTATCTGTGAAACTTATGCATATGTCATGTGTTACACCTTTCGACTATAGTACCATTTTGCTTAATTATCTACTTAACTTATGCATACGTATTTTTCTACTTGAGCTTTACATATATTGTGTCGGTTGCATGATTAGGGATATACTACTTTTTATAATTCTTTTAATATACCGTTATATGTTACTAATTTAATCATATATTGTAAAAAATATAGCTATATGATTAGTTATTACACACGTAATTATCATATCTTACGAATTACGATATGATACAGAAGGAAAAACGATATATGATTCATATCATAATTTGACAACTTTGCTCGAAACGACAATTATTTTTCACTTCTAAGGGAACTTTACTCAAAATTGTACGCATAGTTCGAGAACCCCGTTTCAGTTTTGGACCCTTAGATTTTTGTTAATTTTGGTGAGTTTCAATAGTTTCAGTCCGGTTTCGAATTTGATTTTGATGGATAGTTTCAATATATTTAAGCGTGTTTGTGTGTATTATAAAGCAGCGTGTTTGTGTGTGTATTATAAAGTACATATATGCTCAAAAGTTAAAAAGATGGCATACGAAAAATGACTAATTGACAAAATACATATAAAAAAGGCGGCAATCACATACAAAATCAATTAAAAGTGTAATTTATAAATTTTCTTTGTAAATTTTTTTGAATAATTTAGTTAAGGGAGAAGATATCTTACATATTGTAGAGTGATTATGAGATCCAATTATATCAATTTTAATATATGGAAGAGGAAAAATAATTGAGACGATGTGTTTATTCTTTTATACTTGAATAGTCAAAGTTTGCATCTATATCATGCACTTTACGAAAAGAATGTCTTTATAACTAGCCATTAAAGAGCAACGACATACTACAGCTCCAAGATATTGCCTTGATTTATCTATAATGAAATATATATTGATTTGATTTGAAGTAAATATATATATTTCTTACCTTTTCTCTATACACCTCTTCTGTGATATTTCATATACAAAATGTTCCTACAAACCCCCAACATTCATTAATTATAATCAACATGAATGAGAGACAATTTCTAGCATGCAAGCCTCAAATCCAAATAATTTAATCTCTCTCAAATCTTTTTTTCTATAATTCTCTCGATGGTGGATGTTTTCTCCCGGTATTAGTCAATAACAGTTGATATTAGGCTGATACCGGGCGATATCGACAGATACGAGTTTTACAATGTTCTCGAACTGGACCCTTCCGATAGTGATCTGATACGACCAAAACCCTAAGCTTTCGGTAGAATCCTCAAGCTATGGTTGTAATGTCCGATTCTGTAGGCACATATGCATATGTATTGTGCAGTGATATGTTCAACAAAATCTCATAATCTAGACCATTTTATGCGGCATACATGGTCGTACAGACATGTAAAAAAGCATGTTATGTGTTTGCATACACGTGAAATTAAAGAATACCTAGGCACCATATCTTTTTGTGGACCGATGCCTCCTTACCCTCCCTGGTGCAAAAAACAAACACAATCTCCTCTTTTCTTTTCTTTCTTGTTATTCTACTTTTCCAGCTCTTTCTATGATTATCATCCACTTCTTTTCACTTTTCTCAAGCAAGACAGCGGTAGATTCATGGGTAAAGGCATAAAAACGATTAGCTTCTCCTATTTAAAAAGTTATATTTTTCAACGTATTTCGAAGTTTACAAGAAACAAACACAAAATATTAAAGTTCGCTAAGTTATTTTTATTTATATCTCATAAATATCAGCAATTTCTCTCTTTGTATTTCTATCCTCTACACTTTCATTTTCTTTTGTTCTTCCTTTTTTTTTGCTGCTTTAGTGTTTGGGTAAGAACGCAAGCGGCCAGCAACCCCAGTCACATGGGCTGTTGGATAATAAATCCATATGCAAAAGAATATGAGCCACATAAATGATATATGTGGATGCATGCCACCATGGCGCATGGTGATTGGCCCACGTCATGTTCATAACATTAAATTGAGGAACATGTCGCAAAAATAATTGTGGATTATGATTGAATGGAAATTTTGCAATTAGTGAGTAGTGAAGTAATTAGGGGTGAAATTGGACCGGGTTGGATAGATTTTAAGCAAATTTTATACCTGACCAGGAATTTAACGCAAAAACCTAAAACACGCTAGAAGCCAACATGTTTACAATGCATTAAACCTAAACCTATAAATGCAAATTTCGAGCAGGTTTAGGCAGCTTTCGAGTTTAGGCCGGCGAGATGGATTTTGCAGGTTTTTCGGGTTTGACCCCATTATAAATTATTTTAAAATTTAAAATTATAAATATTTTTGATGGATTTTACCAAATATATATGGGCAAACACTTCGCCAAAACTATCTAAATTATATGTGATAGATTTAAGATTACAATAAACAAATTCCACCAACTAAATATTTTAAAACTACTCACAATGTCGTTACATTTTAAAAATTAAATGTCTATAGTATATATCAAGTATAATCAGATATAGGAAGCGGGTTTAGTCGGGCCGGATTTAGGGTTCGGACGAGCAGATTTTATAGTGAGCCGGTACTCAACCGGAAAATTTTCATATATAACCATTAACCCGCTCGATCTGGTTCGGACCGGTATAGGATATCTAAGAAACCCGAAAATATCGGGTCGGGTTCGAGTCAAACCCAACACGACTTTCACCCCTAGAAATAATAAAAGATAGCAAGGCTGTATGCAACGCTAAGCAGTGCTAGATGATAAGGCGGCCACCTAGTGCAAGGTACCGACTAGACAATTTTGCTTTTTTAAGTGAGTGAATATATGCAAACAATAGCAAAGAAATGAATAATTCACTAACATTCTAATAAAAAGATAAATAATATGAAAATATTATAAATAATATAGTATATATACATGTAATAATACAAGTAACAATTTAATATTACTAACATGACCGGGACAATAATCAATAACCATCAAATTAACAAATAACAATACATAAAATGTCTAAAAGTTGCATTAACTTTTGCCTAGGCAGGCTGCACCACTTAAAATTTGGGCCAAGCGGTTTAACCAATGTTACCTGGAACACAAAATGTTTCGGTTCCAAGAACGAAAACAGGAATGCATAACGCCACTTCTTATGGAATATGGTACGATAGGGGTATTAATGCTTATATGGGATGGAAAACTTAACTCTAGAATGTGGAATGCTTTTTGATCGCTTGTATATGTGTACGTGCGTATGTAGCATATATATAACTGAATTTCTTTTACTATCTATATTTAAATTCTCTGAAAATTTTAAGT
The DNA here is from genome assembly GCA_030015575.1 of Agapanthus africanus. Classification (NCBI taxonomy): domain Eukaryota; kingdom Viridiplantae; phylum Streptophyta; class Magnoliopsida; order Asparagales; family Amaryllidaceae; genus Agapanthus; species Agapanthus africanus. The sequence goes on along the minus strand of JASDDO010000004.1, from coordinate 173,696,868 downwards.
ATAATTTACCACAAACCCGAGTTTATTATCATAACTAAAGTTTCTATTGGGTTAACTCTTTCAACATAGAGCGGAAAGATGATTCTTCCGATCTGGATAGCTGGCATTCCGCGATTGGGAACGATTGTTCCAAATCACAAATCGCCGATGATTTAGCGATTTATGGCAACACATATTTTAACCGCTCAAATGCCCGGCCAGAAAGCAGGGCAGTCTAAGACCGCTTCCGCCTGGGCTACTGGTTGGCCACCTAGACCGCTTTTTAAGACTCTGATAGATAGGATAAGAAATGAGTACATCCTTATAGTGATAGAGATAGATAGCCTCAATGGAAAAATGAAAAGACAGGATCAAGCACTAGAGGTGGACCTAAACAAACATAAATGTGATTTGGAGGGAAATTTTAATCTAAGCGATGGCCCTTAAAATAGCTCAATGGGGGGAAAGGGGGTTCTCGCAGCTCACCCCAAAGATATTTGTGTTAACTAACAATGTAAACATTAAGTTAATCCCAATTTACATCCCGTCTAAAAATAGGCTAAAGCTTTGCAACCATAAGAGACCTCAAAAAGTCACAATCAACATTTCCCCCCCTCTTCCATCAAACCCTAACCCCATACTATTACCAAATCACAATCCCTCACTAGTCGCCTAATTACCTTCGAAATTCATTCCTTAACGTCCTCCCAAACCCTAATATCCTCTACTAAGCCAAAGAAATAAAGAGATAGAGACAAAGATGAGACCTTTAAGGGGTGGAGTCCAGCCTTCATCTCAGCATCCTGACGTTCACGGTCGTCCGATGCGTTTCCGCCGCCGTTTCCGCCGCCGTTTCCGCCGCCGTCGCCGCCGCCGGCGGCGGGGGCGGGGGCGGGGGCGGGGGCGGGCGAAGGAGGAGGGTTTGGAGACGATTTGATCTCTAGCTCCTTCTTCTCTGCAACTGCACTCTCCATTGTTGCTGCTGCTGCTGCCTGTGATCGATCTTCGACTTCAATTTGGGGATTTTATTGAGGGTTCAAATGGGAGGACCCAAAAAAAATATCTGAGCTTTTTTCTTATTTTTCTTCGTCTCTACAATTTTTTTTGAGTGAAATAAACGGCAATAACATCTCTCTTCTATTTTAAGGCCCACAGTGATTTCCTTAAATGGGTTCCAAGGCCCATTAGATGGAAAACCATGAACTTTCATTGCTCTTGCTATGCATTACATGTGCAGCATCAGCGGCAAACTTTATCCGAAATTTTAGGTTCAGTTATAAATCCTTGAATTTTATTCTGCTCGGTTAAGATAACAATTTGCATATCATTTTTTAATTACTTCTATCCATATTCGTTTATATCTATCCTTAGTCGTCATTAAACGGTTAACTACAATTTTATCATATCTCCTACCGGAGGCATTTATTGGTTTATTTCATAAAGATTTGATTATGTTTAATATTGATTATCGACTACCTAACATAATTCTTCTCCTTTATCGTTGGACAAATAGTTGAAGAATAAGACATTTAAGCACAGCATATACAATGTTTGAGAAATTTTAGTATTTTCTGAATTTACTATATTGCGTTTTTCCAATGAGAGTCTTTATATCTATATATACTTCTTCTAAACCACCTATGGTATTAAATTGGAAAATTGGTGTAAATTTAATGGTATATATTCGTAATTATTTAGTTTATGGTATTTATTGAAAATATGATTATTTTTGCAAAATTTTGTGTATTTAACTAACATTCTTACTTAGATGAAATCTATCTACACTTTGATTGATAAATTTGCGTACATTCGACTTAATTTTTTCTGCAAAATCATAATAACAAAAAAGAAAGATTTTTTGAAAGACGGATTTTAACGGAAAATGCAATTCGATTTTGAATATGTTTGCACCAAAAAATGACTTGACTTATGAGATGCGGGTCGAGTAGAGAGTTTATGATCCATGTCAGGTATTGGCCTGATACCTGATATGCTTAATTGCAAATATCATATATATTTTCTGTTAAAAACCGATAAGGAAAGAGTCAAGCGGAAAAGATTTAAGGAGATATTTCTAGAAAAGCCGTATCAATTATTAGAAAGAAAGACTTATCTAAATCTTATCAAAAGAGAGAAAATCAAAGGGATCTTACTTGAAGATCAAGGAAAATCTAGGATTTTAAATTATTTCCTAACAAAACCTAGTCTTATAAAAGCCAGAGTTGAAGACGAAGAAGAAATATATCTTGCTTTGAACAATCAATCAATTACCAATTTTCATAGTTTTAAAGCTTCTCAGTCATTCTTCCTTTAGTTAATATAACATAGATCCCGGCGACTAACGTCATCACCATCGAGACCCTGTCAAGATTTGAGACGACCAACCCTCCATGACAGGTATCGGCCCGATAAAAGATATGCTTAATTGCAAATATCATATATATTTTCTGTTAAAGGCCGATAAGGAAAGAGTCAAGCGGAAAAGATTCAAGGAGATATTTCTGGAAAAGCGGCATCAATTATTAGAAGGAAGGATTTATCTAAATCTTATCAAAATATAGGAAATCAAGGGAATATTACTTGAAGATCAAGGAAAATCTAGGGTTTTGAACTATTTCCTAATAAACCCTAGTCTTATAAAAGCCAAAGTTGAAGATGAAAATAGGGGCTCAATCAACCAATTATCAATTTTCTTAGTTCTTGGGCTTCTCAGCCACCCTACCGTAGTTAATGTAATCTAGATCTCAGTGACTAACACCATCTCCATCAAGGCTGAAAGTCTACCCTAGCACCACCACTATATATAAACCGGCATCAAGCATGCAATTTTAAAAATTTCTTAGTACTAAGCTACACTAACTAAGGATCAAACTAGATTATTAGGGTTTAACATGATATCACAAAAATTAACACTAAGTGAAGGAGGCAACAACCTTTGAAGACTGAGTCCTTCACTTTAATAGCTCTGGGTAGTAGTCCCTACGGCACCTTTGGGCTCCACTTGAAGAAGGTACGAGCTTCCTATACGATCTTCGTATCGAAGATGATCCACTCGAAGCTCCTCTAATCCAAGCTACATCTTCACTAAACTCTATTTAGTGAAGGAAACACCCTAAACTTAAGTGCTAATCAAGTGTAGGATGGTGAAGTATGGGTTCTAAGCTCACTTTGAATCTTCTAAAACTCTAGGGTTCACAACACATGTGAGTGTTAGGGCTAGAAGTAAGTGGAAGAGGAAGAAGAAGAAAAAAATGGAGAGACCTCAAGAATGAACTAAGTGTTGTAAAGAATGAAGAATGCCTCACAAAAAATACTTCACTTATTGAAGCATGAATATTTTCAAATAGAAAATATGCACCATGCTTCAATAGTGAAGCCAAACAAATATAATAATGTATGAACCATGTTTCACAACCATGCCTAAATTATCTCCCATTTTCCACCTTAAATTCTATTTTCTAAAAATAGAAATTCAAACCATGCTTCATTTAATATATATATATATATATATATATATATATATAATATCAAATATATATTAATATATATTAAGAAAATAATTAGTGAGCAATGATATTAGTTAATATATAATTATATCAAATATAAATATATATCATATTATTAAATCAACACTTGATTTCATAATCCGGTTATATCATATATAACCAACTAATATCATTTATCTATATATCACGTTATCAAATCAATACATGATTCAATAATCCAGTTATATCACATATAACCTAACCGATATCAAATGATTGCCAGATTAGAATATGATATCACATACTCGTATTTAATCAGGCCCTCCGCACATATCAGTATATGTGCCCTACTTCGTTTCGCTTGAACTAGGAAACCTCTGTGTGGGACTCTAAAGACTCGTCAATACGCCAGCAGTAGGTAATGATCACATCAGTTACCCACAAGCCATCAGCGGTACTAGTTGGACGTAACGACTACCCAGGTATTAAGCGATTAGAAGATCAACAAGCAAGCTTGTCCAAACTCCCATGAAGCCTATAAGTAACACTTACCGTACAGTCCGGTCTCTTCGTCTGATATGTCGCATATCGAGTCCAGGGATGGAATCGTCAGACCCCAGTAACTTGATAAGTCATGCCGATGTGTGGCTCATGACAGTTCGAGAAACTACTGATAACTCTTACCAGTAAATCTCATCAGTCCTGACCAGGGACTTACTGTTATAACCAATCGAGCATAGCGCAATATCAACTCCCTATGCCGGGAGAGACGAAACCCCTCCTATCGTTCATTGCCTCCATGTGACTCGGGACTGTACCCAAAATCCACCTGTTTGCACGACTCGTTTGAGCCGTGGTAGGGAGAAATCAAAGCACAGTGGGAACCACACAAGACTCTATGACGATCTCGGGTGTACAGACTAACCTGTACCAGTATCACTGGAGAACCGCTATCTGACGATAGGTATATGGTAATCTAGGAGTTCTCGGCGAGTCCTGTTCGGTGTACCCATTCTCTAATGAGCACCTGTGTACAATCTTTGATGTCACACACCAATGGTTGTGGGATCAACCATCGCCCCATACAGGGTCAAGAAACGTACACACTAGTCTACTCTGGAATATCGATGCCCTGTCTCGATACTCCCTCGACTAGGAACTGTTAAAGGATGTGCTTGTAGACTACACAAATCCCAGTAGTATGATCTGCATCATAATCCTTGTAGTCAAGCTATCATCCTAAGGGCATTATCAACATGTATTAGAGAGACAGTATAATAATACTAAGTGTACATGTTAAGATAAAGAGCAACCAGATAGCATACTATCATGCCGAGCGAGAAAGTCCTCTATATATATGTCCAAACATCCACTATATCATACAATAATGGCCTATAGGATATACATATTCCTAACAATCTTCCACTTACACTAAGGCCAGTAGTTGTAGTATCTCATACCCAACATCTCAAAAAGGCCTTTAAAGCTGCGTCTAGGGGAGGGCCTTCATGAGTGGATCCGCTACGTTGTCCTTCGTGTCAACTCTCCTGACCTCGATCTCCCGACGATCTACTATCTCCCGGATCAGGTGATACCTCCGAAGAATATGTCTGGATAGCTGATGGGACCGGAGTTCCTTAGCCAAAACCACAGCTCCATTATTATCATAATACAAAGGTATTGGATGCTCAATGGATGGAACCACACCAATTTCAGCTATGAACTTCTTCATCCAGACAACCTTTTTGGCAGTATCGTTGGCAGCGATGTATTCAGCCTCCATCGTCGAGTCTGCTACGGTATCTTGCTTGGAACTCTTCCAACATACCGCCCCTCCATTGAGGGTGAAGACAAAACCCGAGACCGACTTACTGTCGTTCTTATCACTCTGGATGCTCGAATCGGTAAAGGACTCCACCTGGAGTTCTCCGTTACCATACACCAAGAACATTTCTTTAGTCCTTCTCAAGTACTTAAGAATGTTCTTCACAGCTGTCTAGTACTTTTCCCTAGGATCTGATTGATAGCTACTCAGTACACCTAGTGAGTAAACTACATCCGGTCTGGTACATAATATCGCATACATGATAGATCCGACTGCCGAATCATAGGGTGTCTCTTGCATGCGAGCCATTTCCAAATCAGTCTTGGGAGACATCTCTTCAGAGAGAGTGATTCGTGATTCCTGAGCAGGCGAGTAAATTACCACGCTTAGAATCTTCCATACTAAACCTCTTTAGTATGGTGTCAATATACCTGGATTGGGATAATCCCAACATCCGCTTAGATCTATCTCTATAGATCTTAATTCCCAGGATGTAGGAGGCATCACCTAGATCTTTCATGGAGAACTTTTGTGATAAGAAGAGCTTGACCGAGTGTAGCATAGGAACATCATTTCCTATCAAGAGTATGTCATCCACGTACAATACGAGGAAGACAACCTTACTCTCTATAACCTTTTTGTATATACAAGGTTCATCTACGTTTTTGATGAAGTCAAACTCTTTGATAGCTTCATCAAAACAGATGTTCCAACTCCGCGATGCATGCTTTAATCTGTAGATTGATTTAAGCAGGTTGCACACGCTTCCGCTGCTCCCACTGTCTATAAAGCCCTCTAGCTGTATCATGTACATGCTCTCTTCTAAATCACCATTTAGAAAAGCGGTCTGGACGTCCATCTGCCAGATTTCGTAGTCATGGTATGCAGCAATGGCAAGTAGGATCCCTATGGACTAAAGCATAGCGGCTAGAGAAAAGGTTTCATCATAATCGACACCAGGTCGTTGACGAAAATCTTTAGCAACAAGTCTAGCTTTGAAGGTCTCAACCTTTCCATCTACACCAATTTTCTTCTTAAAGATCCACTTACTCCCGATGGGTTTTACCCCTTCAGGAGCAACTTCCAAAGTCCATACTTTGTTGGTGTACATAGATTCCATCTCAGATCGCATTGCATCCAGCCATTTCACAGAGTCCCCACTTGTGATGGCCTGCTCGAAACTAGTTGGGTCATCATCTTCCATGATGCAATTCTCGCTCCCACCGTCTACGAGAAAACCGTAGTATCTCTCAAGTGGATGAAGAACCCTACTAGATCTGCGGAGTGGCCGGGGTTCGTTAGGGACTATTGGATCCTCCGGTTCTATCAAATCATCAGTTGTAGTTTGTGTATCTGGAACTTCTTTCAGCTCTACCTTATTACCACTAATTTCTTTTACAAGAAATTCTTTTTCTAAAAAGTTGGCATATTGAGAAACAAACATCTTTTGTTCCTCAGTGTGGTAGAAGATATATCCATGTGAATTCTTTGGATATCCCACAAACTGGCAAAGAACTGATCTTGCTTCGAGTTTGTCCGGATTCTGTTTTTTAACATAGGCCGGATAACCCCATATCTTAACTCGTTTAAGATATGGTCTCTTTCCACTCCATATCTTATATGGTGTTTTAGGCACAAATTTTGATGGAACTTGATTTAATAGGTATGCAGCTGTCTCAAGTGCATAACCCCAAAAGAAAATAGATAACTCAGCATTACTCATCATAGAGCGTACCATATCTAATAGGGTTTGATTCCTCCGCTCCGATACTCCGTTGTACTGTGGTGTATACGGAGGAGTAAGCTGAGAGAGAATCCCATTCTCTTTTATGTAGTCTCGGAATTCCGTTCTCAAGTATTCTTCTCCTCGATCAGGTCGAAGGACTTTAATACTTTTACCCGTTTGGTTCTCTACTTCGCACTTATATTCCTTGAATTTTTCAAAAGATTCAGATTTGTGTTTCATCAGGAACACATGTCCGTATCTTGAGAGACCATCGGTGAATGTAATGAAGTATGATGAACTATTTCTGGCATGTGTAGACATAGGACCACATACATCACTATGTATCAGTCCCAAGAATTCAGTAGCTCTTTCTCCGTGTCCAGTAAACGGAGTTTTGGTTATTTTGCCTTTGAGACATGACTCGCAAGTGTCATAATATGTAAATTCAAACGGATTTAAATATCCATTTTTATGCAACTTAGCTAGTCTTGTCGCATTGATATGACCTAGTCTACAATGCTACAAAAAGGCTTCGTTCATTTCTGAACTTTTCCTCTTGTGTGTGTTCTGTATGTTTAGAACTGTAGTTTAATTTAGAATGTATATACCATTACACAACGTACCAAACCCAATCAACACTTGATTTAGGAAAATGTTCATAACATTATCCTCTAATGCAAAGTTATATCCTTCTTTATGCAACAAAGAAACTGATATAATATTGCACATCATCTTTGGTACGTAATAACAGTCGTTCAGAATCAATGTATTACCACCAGGTAATACTAGGTGATATACGCTAACTGCTTTGTCTGCAACAGTTGCACCATTCCCTACCTTGAGAGACATCACCATTTCCCAGTTCTCTACTTCTCCTTAACCCATGTAACAAATTACATACGTGGGATCCTGATCCGGTATCCAATACCCAGGACGTAGAGTATACTGAGAAACAGTTCTCGGTAAAGAACACATCCGAAGAAGAAGCATCATTATGCCCTTTTTTCATTCGGGTTGCGTGGGAATCCTGATATTCCCCTATTCCTTGCTCAGACTTATGACGATCATAAGAAAAAGCGGAACCAACATTCCCCAGCTTAATATAATAAGTGGGTTCGATCAATACATCCATATTATTATCTTGATTAAGGCGTGTCATGGTCGCTACCTGGAGAGAGAGAAGGAAACGCTTTAGCGTGCGCTCTTTTCAAGATTAGATTGGTTATTATCTTATCTAATCAGGATGGCTCCCACTGTTTTTATCAAATCTTTCTACAAACCATAAAAGGTAAGATTAGCCGGGATTAATTACACACTATAAGTTCGCCAATCGGTCAGCCATGCAGGTATTGGTACTCCGAGGGAGTCTCCCTATGCTTTCGCATGGAACTAATTAAATAACATCGTTTCCGCAGGGGCATAACCCCGTTAGCACCTTTCTTAGACACCCACTGGATCAACTAATTGTAAAATGGAAAACTCTCTCAGGAGTAACTCATACTCGCAGTGGGTATCGGGATCCAACTATCTCATAGAAGGTATGTAATCTCATTGCAAATTTGAACACTTTGAAATTCCCGATATCTGTTTTTACCCCTAGCGACTTATGACCTTAACAAGGTCAACAAATCATAAGCGCTAGTCAAGTTCTACCCTTCATTTCGTGATTGAATTAAACCCACCCGTACGACCCTTAACAAGGTCAACAAAGCCGTACGACTACGCTAATCCAATCGTATCATATGTGGCAGATAAGCACTAATCAGCTACCGTACACTACGTCTTGACAAGGTCAATAAACGTAGTACGAATACTAAATAGTTCTTATCTGAAATGACGGAGGGCTACGCTGGTTTTTAAGAAAACCTTTAGCGTAATGAACTTGATATCGTTGTAGAATCCAGTGATTTGAAAAAGAGTGGTTTTTGTAGCATTTGCTAGTTTTGCTAAAGAGGTCACTCCCGGTGAAGGGATCTCGGCTCTTTTCTCATCGAATGAGGTGCTGGATATTCATCAAGGAATACTACTATGCAAAGCCAGAACTAGAGAAGCTATCAAAAAACAAAACCGAGTGGGTTGTAGCATTTCCTAGTTTTGCTAAAGAGGTCACTCTCGGTGAAAGGATCTCGGCTCTTTCCTCATCGAATGAGGTGCTGGATATTCATCAAGGAATACTACTATGCAAAGCAAGAACTAGAGCTACCTTTTTGAAATTTTGATTCTACAACATATTTAGGTTTCTTTTCTTTCCATTAATATCATGAATTAAGTCCCATCATTTAAGTTTCCTTAAACATCACAGAAAAGAAACGAAAATAGAACGTACGCTTATGCCATCCGCATTCGCCACGGGGCCCCGTCATGCACCGTTAGGTTACTTAACTAACGACAGAGTGGGGGCTGGACTAGTGCGGGTGCAAAACATAAGCAACGTTTATTATATATATCATATATATATAGTATTCGTCTCACGCAGTTATATGATCACATCACAGAACCAAGCAGCAGAAGTCAACATATGAAATATTGGATATACTAGGAGGTCTGTATGAAATATTGGATATACTAGGAGGTCTGTGTTTTAAATTAAGCCAATAATGAAAAACACGGATTCCACGATCGTGATGAGTAGCAAAACCCACATCCCTAAACCTCTACGAGAACAACAAGCAACCCTGCCAATTCTAGAGTTAGGAGACCCGGTCTCGGCTCCTCGAGATGGTCTCCCACTGGACTCTAGAACCCGGTTACTTGTGCTCCCCGCCTTGGGTCTATCCTAATGCGGAAAAGTAAATAATATACATCAATGGTAACATCATTCTCAACCCGGAAGTGTCCCAATAAAAGAATATTACATACAATTTTACATGAATGAAAATGAAAAACTCTTATCTCACACAAAACCCCCCGGCTATTCAATCACGACGATCCAATATAACATATTACAGCAACACATAAACATCTCATGTCATCAACATAAGTAAATATGCGTATCCCGAATGTCGTTGATATATAGCAACGAGATCGGGGATACCCCACATATTACACTTACGGTCGCAGAAAAGAAATGAAAAACTATAATATTTAGAATCCGCATATCACTTAGACATCATAAACCCGGAATATCACATATTCCAAATTTCATGCCTAACCCATAAACCTTGCATTTTAGTCTCAAATTGAAAACACTTTTCAATAAGCAATCGGATAATTCAGCAAGATTCCCGACTTGGTGTTCGCGTACTATACGCGATTACGACAGAGTTTTGATCCGAATCAAAACGCCGTGGCAATCGATCAACCAAGACTAAAACGCTAGATTTATAATTACAAACTAGTTTTCATAAAACTAATTATTGTGGATTCTAAAAATTGTATCACATATCATAATAATCTATACGACGTTAAACATTTCGAACGATTTATCAAACACCCAGTAAACTTAGAGACCTCAACAACTTGAGCATCAATAAAAACACCCAGAAAGTGCAAAATATACCAATGGAGCAGCACAGGAAGTACGATCCCTAAATCCCACAAACATGCGGTGGAACCACGGCCAAACATGGGGTTAGGCCGCGGTTCCGCGGCGGTTTGAAGGGATTAGGGACTCATACTTCTTGGGGCTCCATAAAATACCCTGCACAATTTTCTGCATAGTTTTAATCTGGAAAATTTCAACTTTTGTAAAAGGACAGAAACTTGAAAAAAAATTGGGCTTCGAAAACCAATCGAACACTTTAACGTCGTAAAGACTTCCCCTAATGTTCTAGCTTGGCTCTGATACCATGAAAGTCTACCCTAGCACCACTACTATGTTTAAACCGGCATCAAGCATGAAATTTTAAAAATTTCTTGGTGCTAAGCTACACTAACTAAGGATCAAACTAGATTATTAGGGTTTAACATGATATCATAAAAATTAACACTAAGTGAAGGAGGCAACAACCTTTGAAGACCGAGTCCTTCACTTCAATTGCTCCGGGTAGTAGTCCCTACGGCTCTTCTAGGCTCCACTTGAAGAAGGTATGAGCTTCCTACGCAATCTTTGTGTCGAAAATGATTCACCTGAAGCTCCTCTAATACAAGCTATCTCTTCACTAAACTCTCTTTAGTGAAGGAAACACCCTATACTTAAGTGCTAATCAAGTGTAGGATGGTGAAGTAGTGGTTCTAAGCTCACTTTGAATCTTCTAAAGCTCTAGGGTTCACAACACATGTGAGTGTTAGGGCTAGAAACAAGTGGAAGAGGAGGAAGAAGAAGAAAATGGTGAGAGCTCAAGAATGAACTAAGTGTTGCAAAGAATGAAGAATGGCTCACACAAAATCCTTCACTTATTGAAGCATGAATATTTTCAAATAGAAAGTATGCACCATGCTTCAATAGTGAAGCCAAACAAATATAATAATGTATGAACCATGCTTCACAACCATGTCAAAAATATCTCCCATTTTCTACCTCAATTTCTATTTTCTAAAAATAGAAATTCCAACCATGCTTCATTTAATATATATATATATATATATATTAATATATATTAAGAAAATAATTAGTAAGCAATGATATTAGTTAATATATAATTATATCAAATATAAATAAATATATATATATATATCATATTATTAAATCAACACTTGATTTAATAATCCAGTTATATCACATATAACCGACTAATATCATTTATCTGTATATCACATTATCAAATCAACACTTGATTCAATAATCCGGTTATATCACATATAAGCTAACCGATATCAAATGACCGCCATATTAGAATACGATATCACATACTTGTATTTAATCAGGCCCCCCGCACATATCAGCATATGTGCCCTACTTTGTTTCGCTTGAACTAGGAAATCTCTGTATGGAACTCTAAAGACTCGTCAATACGTCAGCAGTAGGTAATGATTGTTGGAGATAATGCCCTCAGAGTCAATTATTGGATCACAGGTACGTGATTGCAATGATTGATGGAGGACCTATCCCGGTAGGACAGTCTTACTCGAGATGATAGTATGCTATCTGGTTTACCTTTATCATCGTGTACTGTTTTAGGTGACCTGACACGTCGCTATTACACGTTGATAGAGCCCCTAGGATTCTTTCTTGACCACCAGCAGTATGAGGGCGATCATATAAGTGGGAGCTGGGGTCTATAAGCATATCCTGAAATGGTCCCTAGTCGTGTGAGTTTCGAGACAGGGCATCGATACTCCATAGTAGACTAGTGTATACAGTCGAGACCCCGACGAGGGGCGGTGGCCGGTCTCACAAGCCACTGGTGTCAGTTGGATCACCTAAGATGTATACAGGTGCTCATTGGGTTATGAGTACACCGGACAGGACTCGCCGGGAACATGCCAGTTGGTCATATACCAGACGTCAGATGGCAGTTCCCTGGTGACATGTGTGCAGGTTAGTTCATCGACCTGGGGATCGTCATTTGTCTTGTGTGAGTTCCCACTGTACTTTGATTACTACCCTACCACGGCTCAAAGGAGTCGTGCAAACAGGTTTTAGTTGGGTACAGTCCCGAGCCACATGGAGGCAGTGAGCGTATCTTCAGGGGTTCGTCTCTCCCGGTATTGGGGGTGAGGTCGTGCTGTGTCTAGGAGAGCCATTACACGAAGCCCTCGGCCGAGGCAAGGAGATTTACTGGTAGGTATTCCAGTAGTATCTCAGGGTGTTCTAGGCTACACTCCGACACGACTTGTACCGCTTTTGGGGGTCTGACTTTTACCAACCCCCTAGGCCCGCCATGCGATGCTCATAGACGAACGGACCGGACTGTACGGATATTGTCACTGACAGGCTCAGTAGGGTTGTCAGGCTGAGTTCACTCACAGACATCCCTTTTAGTCAGTACCTGGTAGCCCGTTACGTATTGGCTTATACCTCTGACGTGCTAGTGGTTAAATCCACAACCAAGGTGTTGACGAGTCTTTAGAGTCCCCCACATTCAGTTACTCAGCTTTCGGGCGAAAGGTTGTAGAGGCCGTATGGAGATATGGCAAGGTCCGATCAGATACGTGCGGTATTGCACGGATCAGGATCGGACAGTTTGTACTATAGGCCGTATGGTTATATGGCAGGGTTCGATCAGATACGTGCGGTATTGCACGGATCAGGATCGAACAGATATTACTAGCCGGTTTTGGTATAAGCCGGATTCTAGTATAGTACAGTGGAGATTTTGTCTCATTGCATTTGTATTTCGGTCGAAATACAGATGCGGGTGTGTATGCACAGTATTGGGGTTTTCCTATAATTTATTACGGGACCAGTTTTCTGGAGTTGCCAGTTTGCTTTCCGTTTCGGCCAATTTCCTTTGTTCCGTTCATTGGCCGAAGATTGGTGGAGGAGGGTTTATTTGCATTGTTGCAAATAAGCATTTGTGGAGGGGGTCTTTGCATATTATCATGTCATGATACTTGTCCCATCATTTGACTTCATATCTTCTTGATGGCTTGACTTTTAGTAACCATCATGGTTGTTGATTACTTGTTTTGGAGTGTGGGTTATGGTTGTGATCATTGGATTCTTTCATCATCTCTTTTCATCATTACTTCCACCCACCCCCTTGACCTTACTCTTTCTCTCTCCAATCACACATGGGTGGGGGGGGGGGGGCCGGCCATTCCCATGGAATGGTGAAGTGGATTCATTTTGATGAGAGAAGAAAAATATGATACATTCATTCTTTTGTATGCTACATTTTCCCTACCTCTCTCTAAGTTCTTTTTCCTCCACCACAAAAGGCAATTCCATGAACCCCAAAAATGAGACTTCTTCTCTAGATATTCTACAGCATATCTTGGGCACGTCGAGTAGCCGGCTTCGTGCCCGAGTTGCCTCGGCATTGAGGTGGGAGCCCGTAAACGATGTAGGCGATGTGGTACACTTCCGGCGACGAGGAGGAGACGGGACATTCCGCAGGAGATCGGGACGATGACGAGAAGACCGGAGGACTCGGATCTGTCGGTATACTTTTCTTTCCTATCTTGTTTGTAGCTTAGACTTGTTAATGGTTACGATCCGGATGTTTAGTGCGCGGTGGTGCCGGTTTGCTAAGTCCGCAAAATTAAAGTTTATCACCGCTTCCGCATTCCGGCGTCGGATTGACGGCCGGGGCACCGCCGTGGACTTACAGTGGTATCAGAGCCTCGCCATTAACTTAGTCTAGCTTGGTTTAATGTGTTTGCTTTTCCGATCGATCAAAAAGTTCCAAAACTGCATTTTACCTTCGCATCAGTTTCTGTTGAAAATTTTTGGTCTCGAAAATTTTTTCAGGTTGTAAAATATTGATGTACTGGAAAATCTAAGAGCTCTGTAAAAATTCGATGAAGTGACTCCACAGTTGGAGCGCGGAACCGCCGCGAAAACCCCCTTCCCGCCGCTGTTCCGCCGCGCACTGTGGAGATCACTGCACCAATTTTTTACAGAGGCTTTCTGGGGTGAAAAGTGGGGTTTTGGAATAATAACATTGGGCCCAGAATTTCTTGATCTGCTACAGTTTTGATTGGGGGCCCACTTGTTAAAATTTGATTAATCGAAAATTTTAAACACATATTTCACAGTATTTACATTATATCTGCGACCGTAAATGTCACTCGATCGGTAAATCCGGTCTAACTGCTATAGCCCGGTTAGACGGATTTGCGAACGTGACTTTCACGTCGATGTTCTGTTTTTGCTGTGATGTTGCGGATCGGTCGTGGGGATAGCCTGGATGCAATGCTAGTACAGTTGTGGTTGTATTATGTACATTTGATATTGCGGGGCGAGCGTCCGACATGTGGACTGCCGTCACTGCCTGATTGTATTATTATTTTGGGGCACGGCCAGGTTGCGGTTGTTGTACCCGTTGTATGTATATTTACATTCTGTACTAGGATTACCCCGCGGCGGGGTGCACGGATAGCCGGGTTCTAGAAGGCAACAAGCCCGCATCTCATGGCATTGAGACGGAGGGGGCTTCACTCTGGAATTGGCGGGCTATTCGCCGCACTCGTAGGGGGTACAGGTTGACCCAGGAGGGGTGCCCAAGTTACCGGATTCCGTGAAGTGCTGGGTGGTCCATTCACGGTGCTGAAGGGGGCTGCCTCGCTTCAGGTTTTGGCGGGTGATTTGCCGCGCCCGTAGGGGTCTAGGATTTCATTGCGTAGGCTATCCACACGACCAGGGGAACGTCGGGTTTCAGCAGTGGCTCTGTGAAACCCGGGGATCCCAGATATCTGTATTGTTCTGTGATGCTGTACATTTTCTGTGATGTTGCATTTCTTTTCACGCCTTGAGCGAAATATAATATATTGGTATATATATATTAGTAGATGTTGTATATGTTTTACATCCGCGCTAGTCCAGTCCCCGCTCTGTCGTTAGTTAGCTAACCTAACGGGTAATGACGGGACCCAGTGGCGAATGCGGATGGCATATACGTACATCAGTATATTTTCGTTCTTTGTGGTGTGATCAATTGATGGGACTGCATTGATTCGGATCAATGCAAGTTAAAAACAAACCTAATCTGATGTTGTTGGAACACTTTTCAAAAAGCTGTTATTGCAAGGACGTTCACTTTTGTTTTGCATCGTGATATTCAGTTGGAATATCCTGCTCCTCAGTCGACGAGGCAAGGGCCGAGATCCCTTCACCGGGAGTGACCCCTTGGACAAAAGTTTGCGTCGGGGCATTAACTTCACTATAGCCGATTACTTTTGCTTTGCATCGCGGTATTCATTTGGAATATCCTGCACCCCATTCTACGGGGAAAGAGCCGAGATCCCTTCACCGGGAGTGACCACTTTAGCAACGGTTTTCGTCACTATATTTTTTAAAAAGCTATCCGTTCCTTCGACGATATCAAGTTCTTTACGTTAAAGGTTTTCGCCAGAAACCATTCGTAGCCCTCCGTCGTTTCATATGGGTGGTCAATAGTATTCAAGCTGTGTATGTTGGCCAAAGTCAAGGCACAGTGATTGGTAGCTATTGGGGTATTCATATGTAGCATAGATAGATGCGTTGGTTTGGGACAGTCGTACTGCCATTTTGGCCAAAGTCAAGGGTATGTACGGGTGGATTCAAATTAACCTGGAGAATGACGGGTAGAACTTGACATGTGACTTATGATATGTTGGCCAAAGTCAAGGTCATAAGAGCATGGGGCAGAAATCACATCGGGAGTTTCAAAAGAACTGAAACTTGCCAGATATGCGCATACCTTCTGGAGTGTGATACCGTGAGCGGATTCCGTCACGTTATCATGCGATGATAGTTGGATCCCGATTCCCACTGATGAGTTAGTTTACTCCTCGGGTGACCCCGACTAATTTTTCTTTCAGGTTTGGAGGAGAATTTGAGGTACAGTGGGAGGATTCCAGATTAGATAAATTGGTAACCATTCTGATCTAGGTTAGAGTGCACGCTGAGTGTTTCTTTTCTCTCTCTCTTTGGCAGCGACCATTGACCTGACCCTAAGACTTTGACTCAGAGACCAAGTTGACCGAACCTTCTTAAACACTGGCTTTTGGATTGTCAGAGTTGCAAACCTCATTGCCACTCCTACTTTTACCCTTTTCTCCAGGACACCCCGTATTGCTACGAACGTCCACTTCCATTGGACAAAACCATCGTATGGTTAGATACGAACTCGAAAGAATTTATTCGAGGATGGTTTCAGGTTCTGGAGAAAACGGATAGGATTATTCAGTTGTCTTTTCCTTTTACCCTCTCTCAGGTTACGAGTACTCCTTGGTTTAGGGGTAGTACACCTATTACGCAAATTGGATTGTCTTCTTCCAAACCTTAGGCTGGTGTCGACCGGTAGGGAATAAAGAAAACCAATCAGCATAACAATGGTGTGCAGAAGGTATTAAGTTAAGACAAAGCAAGGGATTAGTAAGAGGGCAAAGTAAATTGCAACAGATATTCATGACCAAACCAGGTATTTCTTCGCCAATCCTAAAATCACCTTTGAATTTCTCCAGGACACTCCGTATCACTACGAAGATCCACAGTTTATTGGATACTCCATCGTATGGTTATATACGAACTCGAAAGGAACTTGTTCCAGTTCGGGGATGGATTCTGGTTCAGGAGAAATACGAATAAGATTTATTCAGATGTCTTTTATCTTCACCTTCTCTCGCATTGCGAGTGTTCCTAGGATTGGGACAGTACACCCATTATGCTTATTGGATAGTCTTCTTCCAAACCATAGGCTGGTGCCGAACGGTAGGGAAGGAAGAAAACCATTTGGCCTAAAGGGGCGTGCAGAAGGTAATGACTAAAGACATATGAAGTGATTTGGAAAGGTGGCAAAGAATTATACGGTTACAGTCGTGAATATGGAAAAGGCATTACTAGCAATACCAGGATACCCCTACGAAACATTTCAATGTATCAGTCTCACTGTGTACTGTTAAAGGAAAGCTGATTTCCCGACTAGATACTTACTCCAGGGTATGTATTTACCAGGTGTGATTCTCACATCTGTATGGTTTTACAGATGATGAGTGGGAGTAAGTTGTTGGGAATTGGGTGACTATCCTCATTATATCGGGATTCGTTGCAATCGGTGATATTTGAGGAAATCACCTGGGTTGTTTGCCGGTCGGCAAATATTTGGTTTTGAATATCCGCTTTTATGTACCAATTTCAAATTGATATATCTGTACGTCTATTTTCATAGAGTGAGATATACCTTTCTGAAATTATGTCGATGACATTTACCTATACCAGTGGATGGTTAGGTAAGGAGCATTAAACGGCGGTGTAATTCTTCTTAACCATAAGTACAGTTTTCAACCTACGACACACAGTGAATGAGTTATCAAACTCAAGGGACTTATACAGAGCATTGTATGTTGTCCAGGGTCCATCAGGACAGAGGGGTTGGTCCTCGTACTATATTCGGTTTACTTATGACTTCTCTAGTTTTTAGACAGGTGTTTCGTGGAAACACATGGTCCGAATTTTGAGAAGTTATAGGTATTTGAATAGAGTAGAGAACCAGGTGTAGCAAGTATCGGGATTCTTCAAAGAGATCGAAGATGTAGATACTTGTGTATGGTATTCGGTTGGTAGTAGTGACTAAGAGAACTTGCTTCTCTTTCAGGTTACTCATAATTGGAAGCATTCCTAAGTTGAGTAACGCTGATCGGCCTCCTTCCATTTAGTTGACATGCACTGGAGACAGTTGCATGATTTGGATCTGGTTCAGTTAAATCAGTGCCTCTGGTCCTATATGGGATATAGAACAGTTCGTATCTTGACGTTGTTAAGGTACGGGGAGTTGTCCAGCTTATGATTAAAACCAGACTCTGGATAACTCAAGGCACGTTTCTGTAATGGCTGTTTGTGGGTTGACCCAGGCTATGACGAGGGTTGACTTTCTACCATCTGGATGAACAATAGCGATATTGTTCTAGACTCGCCACAGTTTTATTAAAAATGGATTTTTTTTCAGAAAACAGTAGTGGGAGTATGGTAGAACTGGAAGTGATTCCAGAACCACAAACGATTACAAAAGATTTGATAAGGAACCTAAAGATTCAATCTGGATTGACATTCCATTGACCACTCCGCAGATGAGGTGGGTAACTTCAGGCACCCGAGAGGTACTACGGTAGCCTCAAGGACGGTGACAGGGAAGTTCTTGTTTACCCACACTTGCCATTGCTGTTGTTCCAGACTGTGAGACCCGGCGGGAGGATGAGTATAGCGTCGTTCTAAACTTGTTTTAGAAGTGTACGTGTATATGACTCTGCCAGAGGGTTATCGTAGTCAGTGGGAGCAGCGGAAGCATTGGTGGACAGGTAGCTTATGTCTATTTATAGACTAAAGCAGATGTAGCGGAGATAGATCATCTATTTCTGACGTGACAGTCATGGGTTTGACTTCATCAGAATAGGGGATGGATCTGTTGAGGAGGTACTAGGGTGTAATGTCATGGTATTTGGATGACATACACAGAGTAGGAAGTGATATTCCTACACTACAATCGGTTATACTTTGGTCGTCACACAGTGTTTTCTCCACAAAAGAATTGGATATTATATCAGACAAACTGGTTACTAGATCTATGGTTTTAGATCTAGATTTGGGTGGTTTCCCAATCAGGGTACTTTGACAGCATTCTAAGAGTATTTAGAATGGACGACTCCTAGCATGGTGGTGTACCTGCAGGTAATGGAGTCACCCTCTCTAAAGATGTCTTATAGACTAAAGGGGAGAGGGATGTGCATGATTGGCAGATCACTTGCTCAGGCAATTGAGTCAATCATGAAATGTCAAGTACCACACCAGATGTTGTTCTTGCACTAGATGCAATAAGTTGACATTGATCCAATCCTGGAGAAACAGTAGGAAGCAGTTATAGAACATAAGTGGATGTTCTAGGGATATGATAACGACAGCCTCATTCGGGAGACAATTATCATTCCAGGCTTCCAAGGTGACATGGACGACAAGGAGGTTGTCAGAGTTATAGTTTTCCCTCTGACGAGGGGCAGTATTTTGGACAGGTGGTCCAAGGCAATACTGAGGGAGGCATGGCGCAGGATACTGATTAAGTTCAGTTGACGATACAGTCTAAGAAGTTTGGATTTGGAGTTCATTTATGAGCTATGTCCCATCAGACATCCAGACACATTCTAAGACAGGTATTGCTCATTTCGGGAGATGGGTTTCTCCGCGAACTTGAGATATAGAGAGACATAGAAAGAGACATCAAGGCGGATCTACTCACTGAGGCTATTCCTCGAACGTAATAGTTTCGCAAACGAGCTTTGTGAGACTGACTAGTAGAGGAGTTGGGTGTTCGGTATCACACGGGCTGTGAGTATGCGACATCGCAATAATTAGCCTTGAGTGCAAGTGGGAGATTGTTGGAGATAATGCCCTCAGAGTCAATTATTGGATCACAGGTACGTGATTGCAATGATTGATGGAGGACCTATCCCGGTAGGACAGTCTTACTCGAGATGATAGTATGCTATCTGGTTTACCTTTATCATCGTGTACTGTTTTAGGTGACCTGACACATCGCTATTACACGTTGATAGAGCCCCTAGGATTCTTGCTTGACCACCAGCAGTATGAGGGCGATCATATAAGTGGGAGCTGGGGTCTATAAGCATATCCTGAAATGGTCCCTAGTCGTGTGAGTTTCGAGACAGGGCATCGATACTCCATAGTAGACTAGTGTATACAGTCGAGACCCCGACGAGGGGCGGTGGCCGGTCTCACAAGCCACTGGTGTCAGTTGGATCACCTAAGATGTATACAGGTGCTCATTGGGTTATGAGTACACCGGACAGGACTCGCCGGGAACATGCCAGTTGGTCATATACCAGACGTCAGATGGCAGTTCCCTGGTGACATGTGTGCAGGTTAGTTCATCGACCTGGGGATCGTCATTTGTCTTGTGTGAGTTCCCACTGTACTTTGATTACTACCCTACCACGGCTCAAAGGAGTCGTGCAAACAGGTTTTAGTTGGGTACAGTCCCGAGCCACATGGAGGCAGTGAGCGTATCTTCAGCGGTTCGTCTCTCCCGGTATTGGGGGTGAGGTCGTGCTGTGTCTAGGAGAGCCATTACACGAAGCCCTCGGCCGAGGCAAGGAGATTTACTGGTAGGTATTCCAGTAGTATCTCAGGGTGTTCTAGGCTACACTCCGACACGACTTGTACCGCTTTTGGGGGTCTGACTTTTACCAACCCCCTAGGCCCGCCATGCGATGCTCATAGACGAACGGACCGGACTGTACGGATATTGTCACTGACAGGCTCAGTAGGGTTGTCAGGCTGAGTTCACTCACAGACATCCCTTTTAGTCAGTACCTGGTAGCCCGTTACGTATTGGCTTATACCTCTGACGTGCTAGTGGTTAAATCCACAACCAAGGTGTTGACGAGTCTTTAGAGTCCCCCACATTCAGTTACTCAGCTTTCGGGCGAAAGGTTGTAGAGGCCGTATGGAGATATGGCAAGGTCCGATCAGATACGTGCGGTATTGCACGGATCAGGATCGGACAGTTTGTACTATAGGCCGTATGGTTATATGGCAGGGTTCGATCAGATACGTGCGGTATTGCACGGATCAGGATCGAACAGATATTACTAGCCGGTTTTGGTATAAGCCGGATTCTAGTATAGTACAGTGGAGATTTTGTCTCATTGCATTTGTATTTCGGTCGAAATACAGATGCGGGTGTGTATGCACAGTATTGGGGTTTTCCTATAATTTATTACGGGACCAGTTTTCTGGAGTTGCCAGTTTGCTTTCCGTTTCGGCCAATTTCCTTTGTTCCGTTCATTGGCCGAAGATTGGTGGAGGAGGGTTTATTTGCATTGTTGCAAATAAGCATTTGTGGAGGGGGTCTTTGCATATTATCATGTCATGATACTTGTCCCATCATTTGACTTCATATCTTCTTGATGGCTTGACTTTTAGTAACCATCATGGTTGTTGATTACTTGTTTTGGAGTGTGGGTTATGGTTGTGATCATTGGATTCTTTCATCATCTCTTTTCATCATTACTTCCACCCCCCCTTGACCTTACTCTTTCTCTCTCCAATCACACATGGGTGGGGGGGGCCGGCCATTCCCATGGAATGGTGAAGTGGATTCATTTTGATGAGAGAAGAAAAATATGATACATTCATTCTTTTGTATGCTACATTTTCCCTACCTCTCTCTAAGTTCTTTTTCCTCCACCACAAAAGGCAATTCCATGAACCCCAAAAATGAGACTTCTTCTCTAGATATTCTACAGCATATCTTGGGCACGTCGAGTAGCCGGCTTCGTGCCCGAGTTGCCTCGGCATTGAGGTGGGAGCCCGTAAACGATGTAGGCGATGTGGTACACTTCCGGCGACGAGGAGGAGACGGGACATTCCGCAGGAGATCGGGACGATGACGAGAAGACCGGAGGACTCGGATCTGTCGGTATACTTTTCTTCCCTATCTTGTTTGTAGCTTAGACTTGTTAATGGTTACGATCCGGATGTTTAGTGCGCGGTGGTGCCGGTTTGCTAAGTCCGCAAAATTAAAGTTTATCACCGCTTCCGCATTCCGGCGTCGGATTGACGGCCGGGGCACCGCCGTGGACTTACAATGATCACATCAGTTACTCACAAGCCGTTAGCGGTACTAACTGGACGTAACAGCTACTCAGGTATTGATCGATTAGAAGATCAACAAGCAAGCTTTTCCAAACTCCTATGAAGCCTATAAGTAACATTTACCGTACGGTCCGGTTTCTTCATCTGATATGTGGCATATCGAGTCTAGGGGTGGAATCGTCAGACCCCAGTAACTTGATAAGTCATGCCGATGTGTGGCTCATAACGGTTCGAGAAACTACTGATGACTCTTACCAGTAAATCTCATCAGCCCTGGCCAGAGACTTACTGTTATAGCCAATCGAGTATAGCGCAACATCAACTCCCTATACCGGGAGAGACGAAACCCCTCCTATCGCTCATTGCCTCTATGTGACTGGGGACTGTACCCAAAATCCACCTGTTTGCATGACTCCTTTGAGCCGTGGTAGGGAGGAAATCAAAGCACAGTGGGAACCACATAGGACTCTATGACGATATCGGGTCTACAGACTAACCTGTACCGGTGTCACCAGAGAACTGTTATCTGACGATAGGTATATTACTATCTAGGAGTTCTCGGCGGGTCCTGTTCGGTATACCCATTCTAATGAGCACTTGTGTACAATCTTTAATGTCACACACCAATGGTTATGGGATCAACCATCTCCCCATACAGGGTCAAGAAACATACACACTAGTCTGCTCTGGAATATTGATGCCCTGTCTCGATACTCCCTCGACTAGGAACTGTTAAAGGATTTGATTGTGGACTACACAAGTCCCAGTAGTATGATCTGCATCATAATCCTGGTACTCAAGCTAACATCCTAAGGGCTTTATCAACATATATCAGAGAGACAGTATAATAATATTAAGTGTATATGTTAAGATAAAGAGCAACCAGATAGCATACTATCATGTCGAGCAAGAAAGTCCTATATATATGTCCAATCATCCACTATATCATACAATAATGGCCTCTAGGGCATACATATTCCTAACAGAGGCCCCGCCGAGACTTGAGATGACCAGCCCTCCTATGCCTCCACGTTCCTTTCGATCTACAGAAAGTAAAGCAAGAAGATGAAGGAACGCCCTTTGGCCCTCCTTTTGGCGCACTGTCACTCATATAGCGCCAATTGGGGTATGGCCGAGGGCGCCGAGGGCCGGATCAGGGATGTTATTATAGCTATGAGAGGTTCAGACGTCCATCCTTACTCTTGTAACATGATAATAGAACCGATCTCGGCCTTCAACTGTATCAAGCTTGGTGGTCACAACACAGGGGATTTAAACGTCCATTCCTGTCCTTACGTTGTGATTTTGTGATTGGTCTCCGTATAGATGAGGCGATCGGCCCTCCGCTCGATCCAGTAATAAACGACTGAGTGATTTAGACGTCCATTCCTGCGCTCTGGTATTGAAAGCAGGCCGAGCAGTGTGACTGATATATCATGATTTAGCTTGAGGCTCGTAGTGTAGAAAATTTAGATGTGCGTCCCTGCTCTTGTACTCGGGCTTCAAGATGAGGTCATGATCTAAGAGTTTGAGAGTTCATTATTATCGTCAAATCACATGTAACTGTAACCCAATTTTTATCAATAATATGATGGCCGGATGACTATTATCTTTGTTGTGTTATTTTACCAATATTATCCACGCAACCCAGGGGTCTATTCTTATTTTTATTAGGAATAATGTTCTCCCCTTTCTCTAACAACGGCCCATCCGTCGATGGTGTCACGCCCCGCTTCCCAATATACGGGTAAGGAGACGTGACTAGGCCCGCGACGTATTTACTCAGAAGTAAACACGTTAAGCATGAATAAGCAATATAAAATAAATGTACACAAGAAAGACATGAGATGTAAATGAACAACAACTTTTTATTTATTAAACATTCTTTACAATATAACTGAAAAGTAAATACGATACGGAAAGCAATGCCTAAACAATGGCATGAACATGAAAGTAAGGTATATACAAGTGAACTAGAGCTCGGGGTCTTCAATAAACTATTCCAAGTCTTCTGAGCTGGGCTCGATCTCCAGAGAGTCGGGTCCTCCTGACAACATTCTAAAGAAAAAATAGAAAAGGAATGTCGTCAGCGAAAAATCGCTCGGTAAGTCCCAAACAGTGAATAAGAATAGAATAGACAGATAAAAGAATATAACTGGTATAATGTTTGTTTGTTATGCTAACATAGTTGTTTGTAGCTTGGTACAGAATATACCAGTGTATACGAGAAGAGTTCAACTTACTCCGTGGACTAAGGTATATGGAGTACAAGGCCTGTCAAAACCCACGGGATAACGGCAACGGATATTCAGGTTGGGTGTATTAATGTGACCATTATCGTGTCACTTTGAACACATTCCGTACCAATCTACCCCTTAAAAACCCCGTAATGTTTGTTGTATTGTTTGTAGTTGCAAGACTTGCCGAAACCATGATATCAGTTGTTCTTGTAAACAGATAAAGATGTAAACGGATAGTCATGTAGTCAAGTCAATGTATATCCATGGTTCGGTCAAATCAAGTCATGTTGATATAGATAGCATTCTGGTATTCATGTTCAAGTTCCAGTATATATGGATTCATATTGTATTGGAGTTATTTTTGAAATGTATTCATGTATTGAAATGTATACAGATTGACTGAGACTCAGATTAAGCCAGACACTTAAACAGAATTGAATTCCTGAGTTAGGTTTTGAAGTTATCGGTAACTGCTGCACATGGATGGCAGGATTTGTGACTTTTTCCAAGCCAATTACCGTATTGATAACACTTTTTTAGTTTGTCTACCTTAAATAGGCAAGCACTCTCATTCTCCGGCTCCCTGAGGCTCAAGAGAACGGATTCCGCTTAAACCTATATTTACTAGGGTCCTTATTGTAAATTAATATAACTCGAGGGGGTTTTATGAAAAATAGTTTTGATAAACTTTCAAACTAAACCTCAAGCATATATTTATCGTATTTAGGGTTTTCATGGATGAAATTTTTAAATGTGAAGTATTCTAGTGAATATAAACCTAGACTGAAATAGTATATGGTATTTTAGTGTAAATTGGAATTGTATGGATTGTAATGGTATTTTCATGTAAATTGTCATTCTTTTCTTTTGTTTTGAAAATAATGGAATTTATTATATAATTAAAATAGATGGTTTGATAATACAAATATATATATAATTATTAAAAAAATAGAATTTAATTATTAAATAGAAATCACGTTTTCTTAAAAATTGTAATAAAAATTCCATCGAGATCGGATGCTCCGTGAGGGGGTCTGCATCTCGCTTTACTAGTCCCGAGGACGTACGATAATCCGCACCATCCCGATCAGGTTCCCCAAAATGGGTTGTAGAGGCTTCATTGCAAGAAATTTAATTAAAAAAATCTTAAAGAATACGGTTTTTATTAGTTTAAGGTATTTTAGTGTAAAATAGTATTTATCCACAAAATATTGTTCCAAAAGCCATCGTGATATGTCATGATGAGTGTTGTGATGAGGTAGGTCATTACCTCGTGAGTTTTCTAAAGGTAAAATGAACAATTATGATAAAAGATGTCGAATAGAAAATTTGTGATATTTAACTGTAAAAGTGTAATACAAGTTGCATAGCATGGTATTTTGAATTGAAACTTGTTCTAAATGTTTTTTTATGATTATTAAACATGATGTAACAATATGGGTGTTTGGTTATTAAGAAAATTTATGTTTTTAACAAAATTAGAATCGGAAGTCGGAATAACTCCACTTCCGACGAGTTTTGAAAAGAGAACTTTTTAGAATAGGAAAAGAGGAGAGGAGAGGAGACTTACCGGTTGAGAAGAGAGAGGGGAGGTAGAGGGAGATTTTGAGAGCTTCGTGGAGTCGTGGGATCGCTGGAATCTTCCCGAATCGTCGTTGGAACTTGACCTTGGCTAACATCACTTGTACAACTTATTTGGCTTGGAAAAATTTGAGAATTTTTGATAATGGATTTCAGAATAGAGAGGGAAAGGGTATGATGTGGTATTTATAGGATAAATTAGGATTTTGAGGATTAGTGAATAGAATTAAAATGCATTAAAAATAGAATTTATGAGTGAATTTACACTCTCTGTTAATTTACAGAGAAAACAAACAACAGAGGAGAAGTGGGGGTAGGCCAAAGGGTTTAGGGTAAAAAATTTGGAGCATTCCCGACGGGGGCAACCGGCTGTTTGGTTATGCAAGTGTCCCGGCCATCAATCCGTGGCCAAATGCGGAACAAAAAATTTCAAAAACCGGCGCTAACACAACCCTATAACCCGGATCGACCCATAAGCTCTAGATAACAAAACATGCAAAGGAGTTAGAAATGGTTATACCGAATGAACCAAATCCTTCGGGTCTTCAACCATCATCCCAAGCTCCTAGTGGTCGCGGATCGAATTTGGTTGCCGGTCTTCCTCCATCTACGAGGATCTACCCGAGGGAAACGGCACAAGCTCCAGGTCCGCCTAGCGGACCAAACTACCCTCCAAACTTGCTAGCAATGGAGAGTGGAGGTGTAGGAATGCCTCACTATATTTTCTCTTATATCAAATGCTCAAAAGAGCAACTCAAGAAGAAGAAGGAGGAGGTGGGGAAAACAATGGTATCAACAACCATGGAAATGGCTAAGTCTCTCAAGAGAGAAGAGAATGGGAAAATCAAGTTAATTATCAAGTCAAGAAAATCAAGCATGGAATGTAAAGAATATATGGCTACTATATTTTCAACCATGAAAATATCTCCTCAATTTTATAATAAACAAATGTGTGCCATGCCTCTCTACATGCCAAGCCCATGCTCATGCCAACTCACCCTCCACCTCATTTCCCAAATTGATTTTCTAAAATGAAAATCAAATAATGAGGTGGCCATCTTCTAGAAGCTATTCCGTATAAATACGGAATGCAACCCGGTACACGTATCGAAATACATATACGTGTATTCGTACAAAAATACGATTAGCCAAGAGAGAAAATGAATAGTGAACAATAATACTAGAATACATATATATATATATATATATATACATATATAAATTATTAAATCAAAACCTGATTTAATAATCCGGCTTAATCCTAAGCCGCTTGTATTATCAACCGTCCGATTAAAGTTTGTGCAGCCTGTACACATATTTAATCGGACACCTGTATGTACCAACATACGCTGTCTACACCATATCGCCTGAACCGTGAAAACCCTCTGTGTGGGGCTCTAAAGACTCGTCAATACGCTGGCAGTGAGTTTAACCACAAGCACGTCAGCGTCACTAGCTTTACGTAACGGCTACCTAGGTATTGAGCGAAAGGAAGGCCGACGAGCAAACTCATCCATACCCCTACCGAGCCTAATAGTGACAATCTCCGTACAGCCTGGTCTGTTCATCTAAGAGTATCGCATATCGAGTCTAGGGGGGTGGATAAAGTCAGACCCTTAATAACGCGATAATTCGTGTCGGTATGAAACCCATCACCACCTGAGAAACTACTGATCCTAGATCAGTAATTCTCGACTACTTGGGCCAAGGATTTCTGGTGATGGCCAGCTGCGCACAACGCGATATCAACCCCTAATACCGGGAGAGACGAATCCCTGATGATCCACTCACTGCCTCCATGTGGCTCGGGACTGTACCCAACTAAAACCTGTTTGCATGACTCCTTTGAGCCATTGTAGGGTAGTAATCAAAGCACAGTGGGAACTCACACAAGACAAATGACGATCTCAGGTCGACAGACTAAGCTGTACTCATGTCACCTGGGAACTGCAATCTGACAATAGGTATAATGCCATCTAGCAAGTTCCCGGTGAGTCCGTCCAGTGTACACATAACCCAATGAGCACCTGTATACTATCTTAGGTGACTAACTGACACCAATGGCTTGTGAGACCGGCCACCGCCCCTCGTCAGGGTCTGGATAAATATACACTATCTAATCCGGAGTACTGATGCCCAGTCTCGATACTCCTACGACTAGGGACATTTAAGGATGTGCTTATAGACCACCCAGCTCCCACGTATATGATCGCCATCATAATGCTGGTAGTCAAGCAAGAATCATATGGGCTCTATGAACATGTAATAGTGATCTGTAATACCACCTGAAGCATGTACATGATGATAAATACAAACCATATAGCATACTATCATCTCGAGTAAGACTGTTCTACCGGTATAGGTCCTCCCTCAATCATCACAATCGCGTGCCTGCGATTCAATAATTGACTTGAGGGCACTATAGCCAACAATCTCCCATTTGCACTTAAGGCTAATTATCGCGGTGTCGCATACTCATAGCCCCTGTGATACCGAACACCCAACTTCTCTATTAATCAGTCTCACAAAACCCGTTTGCGAAAGTATTGCGTTCGAGAAATAGCCTCAGTGAGTGGATCCGCTCTAGTGTTTCTATCTTTATCTCTCTATATCTCAACTTCGTGGAGAAAGACCATCTCCTGAAAAGAGCAATACATTGTCTTAGAATTTGTTTGGATATCTGATGGGACCCAATTCACAAATGAACTCCAAATCCAACAAACTTCTTAGACTGTATCATCCACTGAATTTAATCAATATGCTGCGCCATGCATGCCTCAGTATCCCCTTGGACCACCCGTCCAACATACTTCCCCTCAGAAGAGGGAAAACTATAACTCTGACAGTCACTCTGCCATCCAGGTCACCTTGGAAGTCTGGAATGATAACCGTTTCCCGAAGGAGGCTGCCTTTACCACATTCCTAGAACATCCACTTATATTCATAAACTGCTTCCGAACGTTTCTCCAGAATTGGATCAATATATAAACTTATTGCAGCTAGTGCAAAAACAACATCTGGTGTGGTACTTGACATCTTATGATTGACTCAATTGCCTAAGCAAGTGATATGCCAATCATGCAAATCCCTCTCCCCTTTAGTCTGAAAGACATCTTTTAGAGATGGTGATGTTCATATCATAATATTGCATTTTATATTCTCCATTCTTATTCATTTTTATAAATAAACAGGTGCTTTTGATGCATGTCTGTTACATATTACAGGTTACAGGTTCTTGGAGCGAAAACAGTGAAAAAGACAAAAGATGATACAAAAAGTGGACTTTGACCGACAAACAGAAGACTCTTGATCAAGCCTACGTCAAAGATAAAATTCACAAAGTACAAGGCAATACAAGGTCCAAGATTACAAAGCGAACGGTTAAAAGTCCACCGCAATTATTCACTGGAGATCTGGAAGAAACATAGAAGCTATTTTAATAAAGAACCAAATAATAAGGAAGCCCAAAGATCCAAGGCCCAATACCTTCTTTTAAAGAGACAGAGACATAAAATTTTACCAAAGGTTGAAGTCTACTTTGACTAGGTCTTCCTAAGGATATTTTGGTAAATGTAGACATGCAAATCAATTGTAACCTAGGGTTTCCTATTCTCTATAAATAGGAACTCTAATCATTGTAATTTCTTATGCCTCCCTTCATTAATAAATTTTTGAATTCTTTTGGAGAGCATCGGTGTTTCTTTTCAATTCATGAATTCAGATCTGACAACCCTGCGTTGATGATTGGAGAGATGCATCTGTAAGTAGATTTAATTCCTTGCTCTAGTTTAGATTTCAATTCTTGCCCTAGGTAATTTTTATTCTCTGCCCTAGATAAATGTTCTTCAATTCCTTAATGAGCGAGTAGTTTCCTCGCTTGTTAGGGTTAGGAATAGGGAAGGATTTGAGAGATGAAGATCTCTCATCTCTTTTCTTTGCCAATCTTTGATGAAAATTAGAACTCCATGCATACCTTCTTATTCCGCTCCTTACGGCACTCTACCCTCGAGGTAACGGTGATTCCATAGTCTAAAGGCCCGGATTCTAAGGTTTTCCATGGAGGTTAGGGTAAAGATTAAGAAAGGAAGGACAAGGATCTAGAGGGAGAATCAATCTTCCCAATCATCCTAATCCCCTTTGTTAAGATTTACCATAACACTAATATGATATCTTTAATTAAAGGCAATGGAAAGAGATGTAGATCTTTGTTTACCAAATTTTCCCCTAAACCTAATCCTAGCAAGTTTCTAATCCTAGTATCATACAACTTCAATTTTTAGATTTAATAATAAATCCGAACACCCTTCGGAATTAACTCGTTAGCGCGATTAGGAAATTCACAACATCCCTGTGGACCGACCCGTACTCACCGGCTAGCTGCAAAGCGACGCCGTTCTTGATTGCGGTTACAAATATTTTTGATCTATCTTTTAGAAAGCGCAAGCATGCTAAATCCAACCAATCAGGTGACTCCATCACCTGCAAGTACACCACCATGCCAGGAGTCAACCATTCTAAAACACCTTTACAATAATGTCAAAGTACCCAGATTGGGACACTTTCTAAATCTAGATCTAAAACCATAGATCTAGTAACCAGAAATCCTGATATTATATCCATATCCTATGTGGAGAAATAACTTTGTGACAACCACAGTATAACCGATCGTAGTATAGGAAGATCTCTCCCTATCAAGTGCATGTCATCCAAATACCTGGACATCACTCTCTACTACCTTCTTAAATCTAGATCCATCTGTTGTTCTGCTGAAGTCAAAGCCTATGACTGTCACATCAAAAATAGATGATCTATGTCTGCTATACCAGCTTTAGTCTATAAATAGACATAAGCTACTTGCCCTCTATGCTTCCGCTGCTCCCACTGACTACAACAACCCTCTGGCAGAGTCATATACACCTGCACTTCTAAAGCTAGTTTAGAACAACATTATACCCATCCTCCTGCCGGGTAGTTGACCTAGGAATCGTTGTTTTATTCGATTTCTACCTGCTGATGTTTTCTACTCATGAGTTGGAAACTCTCCCCCGTTGTGCCACAATTCTTGCAGGTTTAACCGCATGGATCAGTAGCGGTATCGCTGGCACACAGCTTGCTTTCGGGTGATTTTCTTTGGTAGGTGGGGCATATTGGATCGTGCCCACTCTTGTATTTATTATTCCTGTTGTATCTAGTCAACTCCATCAATCAGAAACTAGTATTTGTATAATTAGTAAGACTTAGAAAGACTTGTGCTTGCGAGACTTAGAGCGACAGATTATATGTTCGCTATTGGGGGATTTGATGTCTTTCTTTATTTACTATTCTTTTGTGTATATCTTCGCCGTTGGGCGTCGTATACATATATTCTGACTTGCGTGGTTGTGATTCCGCTAATTGGCGAAGAGCTAGCTCCCGCTTGGGGATGCCTTTATTGTCGTTATGTATATGTGATTTTGGATCAAAATATACAAAGGAGGTGCTGCCCAAATTTTTAAAAAGACGAAACATGTTTTTCAACTAGTATAATCCACTTGCATTTTCATGTTCCATTATCTATGCATTTAAGAAAACATTTGATTTCATCAGACCTTTATTTCAAAATTTCACCTCTTTTATTTTCTTTAAAAAGGTTTAGATTTCTGGGCTTCGGCTTACTTAAGTGACGTTACGCCTTTAGACGTTGCTTGATTTAAGTGCCGGTCACGAACTAAATTTCGGGTCGTGACAGGTACAGTCCCGAGTCACATGGAGGCAATAAGCGATAGAAGGGGATTTCGTTTCTCCCGGTATTGGGGGTTGATGTTGCGCTATGCTTGATTGGTCATAACAGGAAATCCATGGCCAGGGTTGTTGAGATTTACTGGTAAGTGTTATCAGTAGTTTCTCAAACCGTTATGAGCCTTACATCGGCATGACTTATCAGGCTATTGGGGTCTGACGTTTACCACCCCCAGGCTGCGATATGCGACATATCTGACGAAGAGACCGGACTGTATGGTAGTGTTACTGATTGGATTCGCAGGAGTATGAGCAGGCTTGTTTGTTGATCTTCTGATCGCTCAATACCCGCGTGGCTGTTACGTTTAGCAGACCGTTGACGGCTTGTGGGTGACTGATATGATCACCACCTACTGCCGGCGTATTGACGAGTCTTTAGAGTCCTACACAGAGCTTTCCTGGCTCAGGCGAAACGAAGTAGGAGCACATATGTGATATGTGCGGGACCGAGATTAATACGTGTATGTGATACCGTATTCTATTCTCGCGATATGTGATATCGGTCGGTTATATGTGATATAGCAGGGTTATTGGATCAAGTGTTGATTCGATAAGTTGATACATATGATATTAGTCGGTTATATATGATATAGCCGGATTATTAAATCAAGTGTTGATTTAATAATTTAATGTATAATTATATATTTGATATATTATTTTGCATTAACTAATATTAGCCCACTTAAGCATTTCTTTTTCTCACTTGTTTGTACACTTAATATATATGTGATATATATTATTATGTCATGCTTGTTGCTACATGCAACATGGTTGTATGAGAGTCACACTATTCTTAACATAATCAAGGGTTTTATTTATTTAAAGTAATTCAAAATTGGGTGGAAATTAGTCTTGGTTGATGCTTAGTGGAAGCTTGTAAAATCATTGACTAAGTCCAACAATTTTGTTTTACTTAAGATATTTATTAACCTAACCATTATGATTAGCCATGGTTTAGTCTCTACATGAGTTAGTATATGATATTCACTCACCTATGGTTCCCATTATACACTTGACCTTTCCATGGTTGCTTTTCTTCATCTCCTTCCTCTAGCTCTCTTGCAATTTGGGAGGTGATGAAAATGAGTGAGAAAAATATTTCTAAAGTGAGAAAAATTCCTACTTCATCATCCTCTACTAGATTAGCCATTTATTTTAGAGTGTTAGCTTCACTAATTCCATATTATTGAAGAGGTAGCTTGAGTTGGTGTCTCCTCGACGTAAATCATCTTCGGCCTCGAAGACTTCAAGCAAGCTTGTTCCTTTCATCTTGTGGTGCCTTTCTAGAGTCCGGGAGTTCACTACTTGGAGCGAAGGGACTACTACATGGAGCTGTTCCCCTCCGAACGGCGGCGCGGACTCTGCGTCCTGCCTGAGATTCGGGGCAGATGCTATGTGGTTTTATCCGTCTACCTCTCCGAAGATGCCAAGTTGATTTATGGCACCGTGTATCGGAAGTTTAGACGGATGCGGCCGATGTAGCAGACTTCGTCAGATTCCCCCTCAGGGTGAGGGGTTTTTGATTGTGGGGACACTCTTCCCTGCAGGCGCAAGCCCCTGCAGTTAATTACGCTACCGCATTGCGGTAACAACTTTCTCCTTCTCCAGAATTTCACTTCGTGTCGTGTGTGTTTGTTTTGTTTGTGGTTTCCCGTGGATTGTATACGGAGACTGAGTAATGCCGTCGCCCGTAGGACGTGGATTAGTCCAAATCCGTATTTACTTAGATTTGGGTTTGGTGTTTTTAGTTTAAGGATACATTAGTCGCGTTGCGGCTAAGATCAACTTAAGCGTTCGTTAAGGATACGTTAGTCCTGTTTTAGACTAAGATCAACTTAACGTAGTGATTCATTTAATATATGGCCGTCAGGACTCGTCACCTCTCTGACGTCGTTGAAGGATTACAACGACAGGTGTCAGAGGAGTTCAGAGATGTACCTTTGAACCAAAGTTGATTTGGAGTTTTATCATTCATTTAAATGTCTAAGGATACGTTAGCCGTATTTGGGGCTAAGATCAACTTAAACGGGACCGTTTAGATCCGGCAAAAGAGCATTTGGAGGCTCTATTGTTCCAGTTTAGGGACGTAGTGGTCCATTATTAGTTTAGGGACGTCTCGGTCCGATATTAGTTTAGGGACGTCTCGGTCCGATATTAGTTTAGGGACGTTCCGGTCCGATATTAGTTTAGGGACGTTTCGGTCCGATATTAGTTTAGGGACGTCTCGGTCCGATATTAGTTTAGGGACGTCTCGTTCCGATATTAGTTTAGGGACGTCTCGGTCCGATATTAGTTTAAGGACGTCTCGGTCCATTATTAGTTTAAGGACGTCTCGGTCCGATATTAGTTTAAGGACGTTTCGGTCCACGAGTTTAAGGAACCCGCAGTCCATATTGACGTATGTGGTCGTCGGGACCCGTCACCTCTCTGACATCGATGAATGATTACAACGACATGTGTCAGAGGAGCTCGGAGATGTACCCTCGAACCGGATATAAATTGATTTGAGAGAGAGAGAGCAATTGTGCTGAGTCAATTTAATTTGAGGACTTACGGCCACGATTGGGCTAAGTCCAGTTCAGAATATTCAACACTTTTATTTGTTTTTTTGGCCTATTAGGCCTGTGCTAGGGCTTGGCCCATTCTTAATAATGTATAGCATTAAATCTTGGTCTATGTTGGACCTTTATTTAGGCTTTGCCCTTGCATTGCATTATTTATTATTTTGTTTGGGCTCTGCCCATTTATAAATGATGCAGAGCATCAATTTTGTTTGGGCTCTGCCCTCTATAAAATGATGTAGAGCATCAATTTCATTTGGGCCCTCCCTTTTATTGCTCTGCAATTTAATTTGGGCCTGGCCCTTCAAGTAATGCATTGCATTGAGAATCTTCAAGAAACAGAAGTGCATAGCACTTTTTAATCCTTTGATCTAAAGAAAAACAAGTTTTTTCTTCTTTTCTTGTTTTTCCTTATTTCAGAGAACCAAGGGTTCATAACAAGTGCAAGGCACTACTTTTTTTTATTTTATTTATTTATTTATTGAAGATCCATGATCTTGTTCTTAGATCAATGATCTGTTGCCACGAGAATTTTCTCTTTTAAAGGTTTTACCTTTTTTTTTGTGTTCTTCCAGAATTCTCAAGAGTTCTCTTTCTCTCTTCTTTCTTTTAGCAAGATCTTGATGCCCCTTTGAAATGAGGTCTGGGGTCCTTTTTATAGTGCTCACAAATTAGTTAGATTTGTTACAGAGATCTTTCTCTGAGTGATTTGGGGAATTTTCCCCACCGTTGGATCTTTGATCCAAAGGCCCCTGCCTTATACAAGAAAATCTTCTTGTTTCAATAAGATTTATTCTGTTTTGCGCAACTCCCCCAGTGAGTGACACGTCTCGCACAATGAAGCGCTTGCGCAACTGCGCAGTCACGTGTCGCGCAGCGGTGCGCTTGCGCAACAGTGTTTGCACAACTGCGCAGACACGTGTCGCGCAGCGGTGCGCTTGCGCAACAGTGTTTGCACAACTGCGCAGACACGTGTCGCGCAGCGGTGCGCTTGCGCAACAGTGTACGCGCAACTGCGCAGACACGTGTCGCGCAGCGGTGGGCTTGCGCAATCGTGCATGCGCAACTGCGCAGACAAGTGTCTCGCAGCGGTGCGCTTGCGCAGTCGTGCTTGCGCAACTGCGCAGACACGTGTCGAGCAGCGGTGCGCTTGCGCAACAGTGTTCGCGCAACTGCGCAGATACGTGTCGCGCAGCGGTGCGCTTGCGCAACTGAGCGTTGCTTTTGTTTTTTAAAGAGCCTTGCTCTGATTGGACGCACTGCCTTGGGCGTTGCGCTGTCGTCTGCGCCTGACACGTGGCGCATTGCGCACAGCGCAAAGAATCTGAAGCGTTGCTTTATTTATTAAAGTTTAAATTTTCAAAGCAAAGCTTTGCTCTGATTGGGGAAAGATGAAGCGTTGCTTCATCTCCCGCCTTGGAATTTGAACAGAGCTTTGCTCTGATTGGGGTAAACAAATGCCCCCCCACCGTTGTGCTTACGTGGCCTCCAAACGCGAGCGCAACGGTGGCAGAATCCCAACCGTCGCGGCAGCTTTTGGAAGTTTGAAGGGCACTTAGTGCCTATAAATAGGACCTTTGGTCTTTCACAGATGACCATCATCTCCAAAACTTTTATTTTCAGAATCTCAGAGCCCTGTTCTTGTTTTTAAAAAACTCTTAGATTTTCTTTAAAAGAAACTATTTAGGTAAGAATTAGTCTTGAATTAAATCAATTTTAATTAACAGAGCCTTGCTCTTATAGATCTTTGATCTAAAGAAACCCTTCTGGGGTTTCATCATTAGAGCCTTGCTCTCAAGAATCTGTTTCAAGGCTTCTTAACCCATGAACAGAACCTTGCATCTTTGTCAAAACATAGATCTCTTTGATCTGAAAATGATCAACTTTTAAGAGTTTGAATATGAATAATGAAAATTAAAAATGGAGTTTTGTATTTTAATGGACTATATCATCTTTTAATAATAGTGATCTCAGAATCTTGGGGGACTTCTTTAAATTTCCCTTATTAGGATTTTGATAGTCACTCATGTTCGTAGAGCATTGCTCTCGAGGAGTTTAACTGTCTGTGCTCGTTTTTTTAACAAGAATTCGGTTAATCAGTCGGTCTGCTAATTCTGTTGATCTTCTTTCACAGGAACAATGGATGCCCATATGTATGCTCTTAACGAGATCATCTCTTATGGGGACATCCGCCGACTTGGCCGCTCTCAGAATCGAGAGTTCACAAACGCGGAGTGTGCTGAAATTATGAGCCGCTTCGACGCATACAATGGTCCACTGCTCCCCCGGCGTTCCTCCCTCCTTAAGCTTATCGTGGGAGCCATCTGGGAAGCGCTTCCCCTATTCTGTTCCGGCGTGCCGCTTAGGGCGTTGGATGCCGCTGAGGACAAGGTGCACGCGGTGTACCTACTGAACTTCATCTCGAAGAGACGGCGAGACAGTCTTATCGATCTCTTACGCGAGGTCTTTCAACAGTCTGCCATACTCGCTGCTTATCGGAGGGTGGAAGACATCAGGGGGGACCCTGACGCTTGTGCTCGCGATAGAAAGCACAGTAGGATGGTCCGCGAGGCCTGGAAAGTCATAGATAGGGTCTCTTTTGAATTCCTCAATCCATGTCCTGGGTCCGAGGTTATTCCCTTGTAATAATGTTTTTCGTTTATTGCTTTTATGATTGTAAGAACTTCTGGCAACATTAATGAAGATTTTTGTTTTTCCTAGCCTGTCTTATCTTTTGTTCTGAGTCTTTTTGCCCATGCATGAATGATTGTGTCTTAAACGCTTGATCAAATGTAAATCAGATGCTCTTTCTGTTGCTTTTCCTCTTTCTCAGCATGTCGTCACAATTAGCAGGTAATAGAGTAAGCTTCTTGATTTCTTCACGAGATAGCGAGGGCTTAGGCCGCGGGTTCAGATCTGCTGCCTAAGACTTTTCAACTCTATGAGCCGTGAGGGTCTCATAGAGACTTTTCTCCCTACGGATCGAGAGGATCTCGTAGGT
Organism: Agapanthus africanus; assembly: GCA_030015575.1. Taxonomy (NCBI): domain Eukaryota; kingdom Viridiplantae; phylum Streptophyta; class Magnoliopsida; order Asparagales; family Amaryllidaceae; genus Agapanthus; species Agapanthus africanus. Next base: position 173,659,562 of record JASDDO010000004.1, on the reverse strand, counting down.
GGGTTTTTCTCCTTAGGAATCGTGAGGATTCCTAAGTGTGGTTTTCTCTTGTAAGTCGTAAGGATCCTACAAAAGAATTTTTCCCTCTTACGAGTCGAGAGGACTTGTAAGCGGTTGTTTCCCTCCTTGTCGAAGTTCGACGTTGGAGAGTGAGACCCGTGGATGGTATGCAAGAGACCGTTTTGGGCCAACTTACGGGGTCCCAATGCTTAGGAAACATGCTTCTTTTATGCCCACTGCCTAAGGCTTTATCTCACGAGTCGAGCCGCCTCGACAATTTTTCACAAGTCGAGACGAATCGAACGTTTCTCGCAAGAACATCTTAACGTCGCATTTAACCTCTGCTCTTTACGACAGAAGCCCGTTAAGGTTGGTGGTACTTAGGGTTTTGGCCATCGTACCGTCGCATAAGCTGATATAGTCCTCGATAGGCAATCGTGCTGTTCGAGTAGCCCTGCGACTGCCGTGTCTCTGATCCCTTCGGGGGCTGGACAAGACGTCTTCAAGCAATCCTCCTTGGCAGTTTGACCGTCGGAAGAGCAAGCGCTAGGAATTTGCCATGCCGCTTTTTACTTGAGGTTAGGCTCATTTTGGAGAGCCCCAATGAGTCATAACCACTCCGCGCTGGTGTGGGATGATCTCCGATAGTCTTTCAGGCTTTATATTACTTGCCGTTAAGACCCTGAAGCTAGGAATTTGGCCTTTTCTTCGTTTGCTGGCATTGCGTCCTCTGTATCGAGACGAATGTCGTGGTTGTCTCTAGGTTGCTGATGAACCGTCGAGTTTTGGAACTAGGGATTTTGTCGTGGCTCCTTTTGGTGATGTTGCGTTTGCTGTATCGAGACGAACGTCGAGGTGGTGACCACTCCATGTGGGATGATCTCCGGTGGTCTTTCAGGCTTTATATGACTTGCCGTTAAGACCGTGAAGCTAGGAATTTGGCCTTCGCTTCGTTTGCTGGCATCGCGTCCTCTGTATCGAGACGAATGTCATGGTTGTCTCTAGGTTGCTGGTGAACCGTCGAGGTTTGGAACTAGGGATTTTGCCGTGGCTCCTTTTGGTGATGTTGCGTCTGCTGTATCGAAACGAACGTTGGGGTGACATCTCGTCTGCTGTATCGAGACGGACGTCGAGGTTGTCTCTAGGTTGCTGGTGAACCGTCGAGGTTTGGAACTAGGGATTTTGCCGTGGTTCCATTCGTTTAATGACGTTGCGTCTGCTGTGTCGAGACGAACATTAGGGTGACATCTCGTCTGTTGTATTGAAACGGACGTCGAGGTGGTGACCATTTTGTGCTGGTGCGAGATGATCTCCGATTGTCTTTCCGGTTTTATGTGAGTTACCGTAAAGACGTTGAAGCTAGGAATGTGGCCTTCACTTCGTTTGCTTTGTCACGTCCGAATCCCTGTTGCAGGAAGAATGATGGGGTTGACATTTCGTCTGCTGTATCGAAACGAACGTCGAGGAGGTGACCACTTCATATGAGATGATCTCCGGTGGTCTTTCAGGCCTTATATGACTTGCCGTTAAGATCTTGAAGCTAGGAATTTGGCCTTCGCTTCAATTGCTCACACTGCGTCTGGTGTATTGAGACGAATGCTGAGGTGGAGCTGGGATTTTGCTATCACTCCGCTTTGTTTCGACCATGGGGTCTTTTGTTAACTTTGCATGTACACCCTGCTGGGCTGCGAAGGAACGCCGTTGTTGACATTGCGTCTGCTGTAACGAGACGAATGCTAAGGTGGAGTTGGGATTTTGCCGTTACTCCGCTTTGTTTCGACCGTGAGGTCTTTTGTTGACGTTGCATCTGCCTCCAGCTGGACTGCGGAGGAACGCTGTTATTGACATTGCGTCTACTGTATCGAGACGAATGCTGAGGTGAAGCTGGGATTTTGCCATCGCTCCGCTTGATGGTGTAATATCTGTGTCCTGCTGGAATGAGGAGGCACACCGTTGGTGATCTCTAAGTTGTCGATGTTGACGTCGAGACCCTGAAGCTCGAGATCTTCGTTTGCTTCATTTGTTGACATCGTGTCTGTAATATTGCGAAAAATGTCGAGATGGTCTCTAGGTTGTCTATGAACCGTCGAGATTTGGCTTCGCTTTCTGATGGAGCCTGTTGGGAAGGTATGGTTCCCTCTTTATCTGTGCCCCTGAATTGTATACAGGGATCGATGTGATTTCACCTGTAGGGCAAAAAGTTTCATTCTTTTTTTTTTATTCTTTCCGCGATGCTCTATCATTTCAGCTTTTATATCGCGAAGGTCGCGATTGCCCAATCATTTCGGCTATTTTTCGCGGTGCCCAATCATTTCGGCTATTTCGCATGCATACATTTTACTTGCTGCTTTTTTTTATTGCAAGTTGCCCCATCATTTCGGCTATTTCGCATGCATGTGCGGCTTACTGGCTTTTCGCCGTAAACCTGAAATTGAACACCGATTTTGGCATCAGCACCGCTACAATTGGGATATTGCCAGGAGCGAATCATCATTTGCCTCTGTCGTTGTCGAACAAAGGAGGCTTAGCGACCAGGGTTAAGGTCCTGTCGACTAAGGCTTTTGACTTCATGAGCCGTAAGGGTCTCATAAAGGTATTTCGCCCTACAAGTCGTGAGGATCTTGTAGGTGTGTTTTCTCCTTAGGAATCGTGAGGGTTCCTAAGTGTATTGTTCCTCTGTAAGTCGTAAGGATCCTACAGGAGGGTTTTCTCCTTGTAAGTCGAGAGGATTTACAAGGATTGTTTACCATGCAAACATATCCCTAGTCTCGGATGGGACTTAGTTAGGGAAATGTTTATTCGCGCCCGTGGATTGTATACAAGGGTCAATATTGAGCCACTTGTAGGGCCATAATGAAAGTTGTGGGGGTTGCTTAAGCACAGGTTTTGGTCTCTGTACCTTAAGACTTTCAAATCTTATGAGCCGTGAGGGTCCCATAAGAGAGTTCTCCTTACGAGTCATGAGGATCTCGCAAGTGTATTTTCTCCTTAGGAATCGTGGGGATCCCTAAGTGTGCTGCTCCCTTTGTGAGTCGTAAGGATCTCACGCAGGTGGTTTCTCCTTACAAGGTCGAGGGGACCTTATAAGTGTCTTTTAACGAGGTTGCGCCTTTTCGGGTTTTCACAAACACTCGCCGGTAGTCCTGCTGTTTTTACTCACGGAGCCCTCTCGGGTTTTCACCCATGCCCGTTTTGCTCATGGACATACCGTTTTTTTTATTCTTTTTATTTTCTTCTTCTTCTTTTTTTTACGAGGTCGCGCCCTTTCGGGTTTTCACGAACACTCGCCGGTAGTCCTGCTGTTTTTACTCACGGAGCCCTTTCGGGTTTTCATCCGTGCCCTTTTTGCTTATGGACATACCGTTTTTTTTCTCGTCAGCCTAAGGATGCTGCGGTATTAGTTTAAAGATGTTTCGGTCTGCTATTAGTTTAAGGACGTCTCGGTCCGCTATTAGTTTAAGGACATTTCGGTCCAATATTAGTTTAGGGACGTTCCGGTCCAATATTAGTTTAGGGACGTCTCGGTCCGATATTAGTTTAAGGACGTTCCGGTCCAATATTAGTTTAAGGACGTTCCGGTCCATTGTCGCCGTATTTGAGGCGAATATCTGGTTTATTGACTTTTCGGTCTATGAGTCCTTCTCCATGAATGAACATGATGCCCCCGGCGTATCCATCTTCTTCGGAGCGTGCGGTTGTGGCGGACTCACCTTCCAGTTCTTAGACAGCGCAAACTTACCCTGTTGGTATTGGTCTTCAACCCAGTTTTTGAAGACGTAGCAGTCCTCGATCAGGTGACCTACTGTTTGGTGGTAAGGGCAATAATTAGGATTATTAACATCGCCTGGCCGCAATGGACGTTTTGGACCCGGCAGATTGATGAGTCTGTCGCACACTGCCAGCTCGAACAGTCTCCTTGTTTTATCTTGCGGAAATGAGTAAGGACGTTTCATCTTTTCTTGGAGGGGTTGCCGCTTGTTGCTTTGGCGAGCAACCGGTCTAGGGTCACCTGATTGTTGTTGAGCGCTGGCGACGATGGCCGTTTTTCCTTTTCCTTTATTCTTTTTGTTCGGTCTCTTGTTTACGGGCCCGAGATTTTTTTCGAATAGCGTGCGATTACATGGCTGAACGTTCTCGCAGCTTCTCAATTCCTTTATTTTCGAAATAGATTCCCCGAGGGAAAAGTTGGGGATAGCTTCTTCATCAGAGTCGCTTCCAAAGGTGACAATTTGTGATCCCTTGAAGTCGGCTATATGACAGTTTGCGGCGGCTCCTTTGCGCTCATATATCGCATTTTTCCGATGTCCACAAGCTTCACACTTTGTCCTGTCGAAGTGTTGCTTTTGAGCGACATACCCTTGCCACCAACAGTTAAAGGATTCGCAGTCTTCGGTAGGATGTATGATCTTCTGATGATATAAACAGAAGTTAGGGTGCATCTCTACCTCAGAGAAAGAATTTTCTTCAGAGGGCGGTAGCTTCATTCCTACTGATAGAGCTTTGGCGAACCTTTTGTTAGTGTATATGCCCTAGAGGCCATTACTGTATCATACTAGTTTGTATATTACTTAATGGAAGCTTGGGATATTCACCTTGTATAAACAATCTTGCTCAATATAGTAGTATGCTACTTGGTTTGTTTCTACTTCAATGTGTACGTGTGTTTATATTAGTATATCACCTATACGCATTAGTGGAGCCCTTAGGATCTTTGCTTGATTACCAGCGTTGTGATGGCAGTCACACTAGTGGGGGCTGGGTAATCTATAAGCACATCCTTATACAGGTCCCTAGTCGCAGGACTATCGAGACAGGGCATCGATACTCCGGAGTAGACTAGCGTATGCGCTTCTCATCCCAGTGTGGGAGATGGTCTGTCCCACAGCCATCAGTACGTCGTACTGGAGATAGTATACGGGTGCTCGTTGGGTTACGAGTACACTGGACAGGACTCGTCGGGAACTGACAGGTTGGTATTATACCTATCGTCAGTTATCAGTTCCCAGGTGACATGAGTACAGCTTAGTCCGCTGACTTGACACTGGCACTTCGCCTCGAGTGTGTTCCTACTGCACTTTGATCACTACCCTACCACGGCTCAAAGGAGTCGTGCAAAGAGGTGGTGGTTGGGTGCAGTCCCGAAGCACTTGGAGGCAGTGACGGTTAGACAGGATTCGTCTCTCCCGATATTGGGGGTTGACATCGCGCTGTGTCTAGGAGAGCCATTACACGAGTAGTCCCTGGCCAGGGCAAGCGAGATATACTGGTAGGCTTCCAGTGTTATCTCAGGGTGTTTTGGGCTTCACTCCAACACGACTTGTACCGCTATTAGGGGACTGACGTTTTACCGCCCCCTAGGCTCGACATGCGATGTATTAGACGAACAGGCCGGACTGTACGGAGACTGTCACATTCAGACTCAGTAGGAGTTCAGATGGGGTTCACCTCGTCAGCCTTCTTGTCGGCATCTACCTGGGGACCGTTACGCACAGCTAGTGCCGCTTGCGGTCTGTGGTTAAACCCACTGCCAGCGTAGTGTCGAGTCTTTAGAGTCCCACACAGAGGGTATTCGCCTCTGGGCAAAACAGAGTAGAGGTCGCATGGTTTTGCGACAGGGTTCGTTCTCATCCGCGCACTTGTGCACGTTTGGAGTCCGGACGGATATTACTGGCTGGCTCTGGTTTGAGTCAGATACTGGTATATGTTTTGGGGTTGCTTTTATCTCTCAGTATTCATGTTCCTCGGAACAAGAATGCAGGTGTGTATGCACAGTTGTTTGAGGAGGAGGAAGAGGACTTTCATTAGGGTTTCGGAACGGGTGCGTATGCACAGTTGACAGTCGTCTTTTTCCAAACCCTAATGGATTTATGTTATATCAATTAATAATATTAATAAAATGAAATTGTGTCATGGTTGGATTTTGTTGACTAGTTGACCATGGTTGACTTGTTGACCATGGTTGAAGGTTTGACCATCATCATTACAAAAGAAAGATCTTTTTGATTCTTGCAAAACCATTTAAAGATTGTAATGATAATGGTCATTCCAAAACCTTCCATCAACTTTTTCATTTTCATTATTATTGTTAATTGATAATTCTTTTTCTTTTGTGATATGGTTGCAAGAAAAGAAAAAGAGAGCTCATTCTATCATTTAGCTTCTCTCTCCTCACTTCATCTTCTTCTTCCTCTAGCTCAAGGAGAATCCTTCTCATGTGTTGAGAATCCCTCTCCTTGAAAGAAAAACACCCTTTAGACACTCTCTACTCACTCTAGGATCAAAGGTTTAGCAAGCCGAAGATTCTAGTTCTCTCAAAGTTCGAGAAAGAGCCCGAAGGTTGAACCCTCAGGTGGATCCATCTTTGACGGAAGAAGCTAACGAGGAAAGCACCATCAACCTTTACAAAAGTTTGAAGAAGAAGGAGTTCAAGTTAGGTATAACCATCTTTCCGAGTAGCTAACTCTCTTTAGCTTCTTTGGTAGTTTAGTTTAGAAAAGATCCCGACTTTGTTAGTCCATGCTGCCCCATGCGCTAAAAATTTGATTTTTATACCGTTTCCGCCTCCCCGTAAGAACCGGGGGTCGCAACGTGGACTTACAGTGGTATCAGAGCCTAACTAAACATAAACTAGCTAAGTAGTGAAGTGTAACGAAGTTCGGAACCGAAAAATCCAAAAACCAAACATTTCAAAAAAACCCTAGTTTCTGTTAAATTTTTTTCTGGTCAAAACAAAATTTGTTATATACCTAAAATCATCTCAGGGTTTTTTAAAGATAACCACCAAAAACGAGCCAGAGATCTGACCAAACGACCGCGTTTCCGCGGCGACAGCAAGCTATGTCGCCGCGGATCCGCGGCCGTCCTGTCTCCTCTCTGCCTCGATTTTGGTGCAGTGTATCTCTGTATTGGTTTTATGATTTTTAAGATATATTATATGTACCCAGATTTTCCAGAATAGAAATTTGTCTTTGGGGGCCTATAATTCCGTATTTTTTCCGAACTTCACTACACTTTGACTATGTTGGTTATATCTGTGATGTTTGTATGTATTAAACGTCGGCTAATCGCTATAAGTCGATTAGTCGGGGTTATACATCTCTGTGATCTGTGTTTGATATTGGAATGTGTATATGAATGTGTTGGACTGTCGCGGGTGAATAGCCAGGGTGGATGTGAGATGAGCTTTTGTTTTTCTTTCATTCATTTGTAATATGTAAATTGATGTAATATTATTATTTGTTTGGCCGCACAACCGGGTCGGGGTTGTAGCCGTCATTGTATAATTCTTTTTACTGTTTTTGCTCCTAGGATAGACCCATGGAGGGGTGCACAAACTGCCGAGTACTTGGCGGGTAGTTTGCCGCACCCGTAGGGGTCTTGGGTGGGGTATTGGCTATTCACCGCGACCGTGTAATCCGCTTTTCGTTGCAGGCTCGAACGGATTGCGGATTCCTAGTATATCCAATGTATTCATCTGTGATCTGTAATGTCTATCATTGCTATATTTATAACTATTTAGGCGTTGCTTATGTTTTACAGCCGCGCTAGCCCAGCCCCCGCTCTGTCGTTAGTTAAGTAACCTAACGGGTGATGACGGGGCCCCATGGCGAATGCGAATGGCATAAGCGTACGTCATATTTTGGTTGTTTTCTGCAATGGTACGATTAAATGATGGGACGCATTAAAAGAACTAATGCAAGAATATCACGCATTAAAAGAACTAATGCAAGATAATAAACCAAGTTAAAATCGTTGGAACACTTTCGAAAAACCCACTCGGTTCTTTTCAAAACTAACTTTTAAATGCGGAGCTTGAGCCACTCCTTCTAAAAGCTATCTCGTTCCATCGATTATATCAAGTTCACTACGTTCACGGTTTTACCAAAATCATTCGTAGCCCTCCGTCGTTTCGCATGAATAGGCAATAGTATTCAAGCTATGTATGTTGGCCAAAGTCAAGGCATAGTGATTGGTAGCTATTGGGTGTTCATGTGTAGCATAGATAGATGCGTTGGTTTGGGACAGTTGTACTGCCATTTTGGCCAAAGTCAAGGGTGGGTACGGGTGGATCCAAATTAACCTGGATAGTGACGGGTAGAACTTGACATGTGACTAATGATATTTTGGCCAAAGTCAAGGTCATAAGAGCATGGGGCAAAAATCCACATCGGGAGTTTCATAAGTACTGAAACTTGCTAGATTTGCATACCATTTGGAGTGTGGTGATTCTGGTAGGATTCCTTCAGTTTCGTCACGCGATGATATTTGGATCCCGATCCTATTGTGAGTATATGCTACTCCTCGGGAAATTTCTCACTAAACGATCAATGCTATAAACCTAGTAGGTGCCTAGAAAGGTGTTAGCGGGGCTACGCCCCCAGGGAAAAGAGGTTATTTAATTAAGGAACTTCGCGAAAGCGTTGGAAAACCTCCCTCGAAGTACCGACACTGGCCTGGCTGAACGGTTAAGCAAGTATTGTGCGGTGGGATTGATCCCAACTAATTCTTCCTTTATGGTTTGAGGAGGGATTCGAGAGACAGTGGGAGCCATCCTGTTTAGACAAATTAAAAACCATTCTAAACTTGCAAGAGCATCGTGCTAAAGTGTTTCTTCTCTCCCTCCTAATTGCAGCGACCATTCGACATGACTGGACTTAAGTTACTTCTAGATAAAAACATACTGACAGGGCCAAACTACAAAGATTGGCTCAGGAATGTCAAAATGGCAATCACTTACGACAAGCTGGGGTATCTTCTTACCACCAAAGCTCCCCCCGTCCCAGGTCCCACTTCCAGCGTCGCGGATAAGGAAATCCGTAAGACTTGGGAGATTGATTGCGCGAAGGCCAGGTGCCTCGTGCTTGCCTCTATGGACAACGAACATTAGAGGAGGCACGAGAATATGGATTTGGAATCCATATTTCTTCATACAAAAGAACTGTATGGAGAGCAGTCTCGTATCGCAAGATACGAAGTGTCGAAGAAGTTATTTTCGGCAAAGTTGGCCGTCGGATCATCGGTAGCGGACCACGTGCTTAAGATGATTGGCTACATTGAGGAGCTCGCGGAACTTGGGACCACGTTGGAAAGTGAACTCTATACGGATTTAATTCTCCAGTCCCTTCCATCCACTTACGCCCAGTTTATACTGAACTTCAACTTACAAGAAAAGGAAGTTGAACTTTCAGAACTCCTCAACATGCTGAGGAGCGCAGAGGGCACCCTACAGAAAGGTAGGGAAACACCCGCTTTGTTTGTAGGAGGATCTTCTTCCTCTAGGTCCAAGGCAAAAGCCAAGGGAAAGAGGAAGAAAGCCCCCGCCAAACCAAGAGGCGGTGTTAGTAAAGTGGGTACGAAGGGAAAGGAAAAGGCAACAAAGATTGCGAGGAAGCTTGTGGGAAAGGAGGAATGCTTCTATTGTCATAAGAGTGGACACTGGAAGAAAGATTGCAGGGCTTGGAAGGCCAGGACACAGGAACTGAAGCAGGTTGCGGCTTCAGCTTCAGGTGTGTATGTTATTGAAAACTGTCTTTCTATAAACTCTACTTCCTGGGTATTGGATACCGGATCAGGATCTCATATCTGTAATTCTTTGCAGGCGTTGAGAAACTGTAGGTTTTTGAAGGCAGGTGACATGACCCTCAGAGTTGCGAACGGAGCTAGCATGGATTCTAAAGCCGTGGGGGACTATCACCTGGGAATGACAGATGGGCATGTTTTGGTTTTGCGTAATTGCTTTTTTGTACCCAACGCAACTTGTAATATCATTTCTGTATCTTTGGTTTCTAAAGAAGGTTATGAATTTGCGTTTGTATGTAATGTTGTAAACATTCACCTTAATCAAGTTCTGATTGGGTCAGGTACATTGAGCAATGGTATATACGTATTAAACCAACCACAGATTTTCAATGTCCAGAATACACACAATAGAAAGTCTCCAGAAATCAATCAGACTTTCTTATGGCATTGTAGACTGGGTCACATCAATGAGAGAAGGTTGACTAAGTTACATACAGAAGGATATTTGGATTCGTTCGAATATCAATCGTATGCCACTTGTCAATCCTGTCTCAAAGGAAAGATGACAAAGACTCCGTTCACTGGACACGGAGTAAGAGCGAGCGAGCTCTTGGGGCTCGTACACAGCGACGTGTGCGGTCCAATGTCTACACATGCGCAAAGCGGTTACTCTTACTTCATTACTTTTACGGATGATTTCTCAAGGTACGGTTATGTCTTCTTAATGAAACATAAGTCCGAAGCCTTTGAAAAATTCCAGGAATATAAGAATGAAGTGGAAAACCAAACCGGCAAAAGTATCAAGATTCTAAGATCGGATCGAGGTGGAGAATACTTGAGTGCCGAGTTCCTGAATTATATAAAAGAGAACGGAATTCTCTCTCAGCTTACTCCTCCATACACTCCGCAACACAACGGTGTATCGGAGAGACGGAACCGAACCCTATTGGATATGGTACGGTCCATGATGAGTAACGCTGAGTTACCGCGATCATTCTGGGGGTATGCGCTAGAATCAGCTGCGTACCTTTTGAACCGAGTTCCTACTAAGACTGTGCCTACTACACCATATGAGATGTGGTGTGGGAAGAGGCCCCATCTCAGTCACATTAAGACTTGGGGAAGTCCAGCTTTTGTTAAAAAGCAGCATGCGGACAAGCTCGAGGCGCGCTCAGTACTGTGTAAGTTTGTGGGATATCCAAAGAATTCCAAGGGATATCTCTTCTACTACGCAGAGGAACAAAAAGTTCTTGTTTCTCGTCATGCCCACTTTCTAGAACACCAGTTCTTAGAAAAAGAAATAAGTGGGAGCGCAGTAGAACTGGAAGAAATTCCAGAACCACAGACTATTACTGAAAGCTTAATGGAACCAGAGGGTTCAAATGAACAGGACATTCCTACGCCGCTCCGCAGGAGTAGTAGGCAGTCTCATCCGCCCGAGAGATACTACGGTTTTCTCATAGACGGGGATAGAGAGGATTGCATCATAGATTATGATGAGCCTACTAGCTTCCAGCAGGCCGTTCAGAGCGTTGACTCGGTAAAATGGCTGGATTCAATGCGGACCGAAATGGAGTCCATGTACACCAACAAAGTATGGACGTTGGACATTGCTCCAGACGGGGTAAAACCCGTAGGATGCAAGTGGATCTTCAAAAGGAAGATTGGTGTAGATGGACAGGTTGAGACCTATAAAGCTAGACTTGTAGCAAAGGGTTTCCGTCAAAGACCTGGCTTGGACTATGACGAAACCTTTTCTCCAGTGGCTATGCTGAAATCCATTCGGATCCTTCTTGCCATTGCTGCCTTCCACGATTATGAGATTTGGCAGATGGACGTAAAGACCGCTTTTCTAAATGGAAATTTAGAGGAGTGTGTCTATATGGATCAGCCAGAGGGTTTCATTCAGAGTGGGAGCAGCGGAAAGGTGTGCAAGTTGCTTAAGTCCATCTATGGACTAAAGCAGGCATCGCGGAGTTGGAACATCTGTTTTGATGAGACGGTCAAGGAATTTGGCTTTATTAAAAATCCAGATGAACCATGCATCTATAGTAGATTTGTAGCGAGAACTGTAGTATTCCTCGTTTTATACGTGGATGACATTCTCTTAATAGGAAATGACATTCCTATGCTACAATCTGTCAAGGGGTTCTTGTCACACAGGTTCTCCATGAAAGACCTGGGTGATGCCTCATACATCCTGGGGATCCGGATCCATCGTGATAGATCCAAGAGGATATTAGGACTCTCACAGTCCAGGTACATCGACACCATACTGAAAAGGTTCAGTATGGAAGATTCCAAGCGCGGTAACCTACCGGCTTGTCACGGGATCACCCTCTCTAAAGAGATATCCCCCAAGACTGATTTGGAGAGGGATTGCATGTCTATTATACCCTACGCTTCTGCGGTAGGCTCTATAATGTATGCGATGTTGTGTACCAGACCGGATGTAGCTTATGCACTGAGTGTGGTAAGCCGGTATCAGTCAAACCCTGGGGAGAAACACTGGATAGCGGTAAAGAACATTCTCAAGTACCTGAGAAGGACTAAGGAGATGTTCTTGGTGTATGGCGGAAAAGACCTCCAGATCGAGGCCTTTGCTGACTCCAGTTTCCAGAGTGACAAGGATGATTCCAAGTCCATGTCGGGTTTTGTCTTTACCCTCAATGGAGGGGCGGTGTGTTGGAAGAGTTCCAAACAGGAAACCGTTGCAGACTCGACTATGGAAGCGGAATACATCGCTGCATCTGATGCCGCAAAAGAAGCTGTCTGGATGAGGAAGTTCTTGAAAGAACTTCAGGTGGTTCCGTCCATTGTTGACCCAATACCTCTGTATTGCGACAACAACGGCGCTATAGCTTTAGCGAAGGAACCCAGGTCCCATAAAAGATCCAGACACATCTTGAGGCGGTATCACCTGATCAGGGAGATCGTGGATCGCAAGGAGATCGAGGTTCGGAGGGTTGCTTCAGAAGAGAACACTGCAGATCCATTCATAAAGGCCCTACCCCAGACTCAGTTCGAGCGGCTGATCGAGATGATAGGTCTTCGATACGCCAGTACATGGCCTTAGTGCAAGTGGGAGATTGTTAGTGTATATGCCCTAGAGGCCATTACTGTATCATACTAGTTTGTATATTACTTAATGGAAGCTTGGGATATTCACCTTGTATAAACAATCTTGCTCAATATAGTAGTATGCTACTTGGTTTGTTTCTACTTCAATGTGTACGTGTGTTTATATTAGTATATCACCTATACGCATTAGTGGAGCCCTTAGGATCTTTGCTTGATTACCAGCGTTGTGATGGCAGTCACACTAGTGGGGGCTGGGTAATCTATAAGCACATCCTTATACAGGTCCCTAGTCGCAGGACTATCGAGACAGGGCATCGATACTCCGGAGTAGACTAGCGTATGCACTTCTCATCCCAGTATGGGAGATGGTCTGTCCCACAGCCATCAGTACGTCGTACTGGAGATAGTATACGGGTGCTCGTTGGGTTACGAGTACACTGGACAGGACTCGTCGGGAACTGACAGGTTGGTATTATACCTATCGTCAGTTATCAGTTCCCAGGTGACATGAGTACAGCTTAGTCCGCTGACTTGACACTGGCACTTCGTCTCGAGTGTGTTCCCACTGCACTTTGATCACTACCCTACCACGGCTCAAAGGAGTCGTGCAAACAGGTGGTGGTTGGGTGCAGTCCCGAAGCACTTGGAGGCAGTGACGGTTAGACAGGATTCGTCTCTCCCGGTATTGGGGGTTGACATCGCGCTGTGTCTAGGAGAGCCATTACACGAGTAGTCCCTGGCCAGGGCAAGCGAGATATACTGGTAGGCTTCCAGTGTTATCTCAGGGTGTTTTGGGCTTCACTCCGACATGACTTGTACCGCTATTAGGGGACTGACGTTTTACCGCCCCCTAGGCCCGACATGCGATGTATTAGACGAACAGGCCGGACTGTACGGAGACTGTCACATTCAGACTCAGTAGGAGTTCAGATGGGGTTCACCTCGTCAGCCTTCTTGTCGGCATCTACCTGGGGACCGTTACGCACAGCTAGTGCCGCTTGCGGTCTGTGGTTAAACCCACTGCCAGTGTAGTGTCGAGTCTTTAGAGTTCCACACAGAGGGTATTCGCCTCTGGGCAAAACAGAGTAGAGGTCGCATGGTTTTGCGACAGGGTTCGTTCTCATCCGCGCACTTGTGCACGTTTGGAGTCCGGACGGATATTACTGGCTGGCTCTGGTTTGAGTCAGATACTGGTATATGTTTTGGGGTTGCTTTTATCTCTCAGTATTCATGTTCCTCGGAACAAGAATGCAGGTGTGTATGCACAGTTGTTTGAGGAGGAGGAAGAGGACTTTCATTAGGGTTTCGGAACGGGTGCGTATGCACAGTTGACAGTCGTCTTTTTCCAAACCCTAATGGATTTATGTTATATCAATTAATAATATTAATAAAATGAAATTGTGTCATGGTTGGATTTTGTTGACTAGTTGACCATGGTTGACTTGTTGACCATGGTTGAAGGTTTGACCATCATCATTACAAAAGAAAGATGCTTTTTGATTCTTGCAAAACCATTTAAAGATTGTAATGATAATGGTCTTTCCAAAACCTTCCATCAACTTTTTCATTTTCATTATTATTGTTAATTGATAATTCTTTTTCTTTTGTGATATGGTTGCAAGAAAAGAAAAAGAGAGCTCATTTTATCATTTAGCTTCTCTCTCCTCACTTCATCTTCTTCTTCCTCTAGCTCAAGGAGAATCCTTCTCATGTGTTGAGAATCCCTCTCCTTGAAAGAAAAACACCCCTTAGACACTCTCTACTCACTCTAGGATCAAAGGTTTAGCAAGCCGAAGATTCTAGTTCTCTCAAAGTTCGAGAAAGAGCCCGAAGGTTGAACCCTCAGGTGGATCCATCTTTGACGGAAGAAGGTAACGAGGAAAGCACCATCAACCTTTACAAAAGTTTGAAGAAGAAGGAGTTCAAGTTAGGTATAACCATCTTTCCGAGTAGCTAACTCTCTTTAGCTTCTTTGCTAGTTTAGTTTAGAAAAGATCCCGACTTTGTTAGTCCATGTTGCCCCATGCGCTAAAAATTTGATTTTTATACCGTTTCCGCCTCCCCGTAAGAACCGGGGGTCGCAACGTGGACTTACACCTTTTCCTCGTCTTGAATTTGTTTTTACCCGCAGTGTATGGCTTTTGATTTGACGGGAATACCTTGGTTCTTTCCAGTATGGCCATTTCATGCTCTTGATTGGCTTTTGCCTTCAGACGAATTTCATTTAGGAAGGCATCGATCAACTTGTCTGACGGCCGCGGAATTTCTGTTTCAGGGTCCGCCCTCGTTTTCTCGGCACAAGGAGCCTCTTTATTATCTGCCAATGAGTGAGAGATCACATGACAAGTTGCTCCCGGCGTGTTTGTCTTCTTTGGAGAGTGCGGCTGTGGTGGGTTTACCTTCCAGCTTTCAGACAGCGCGAACTTGCCTTGCAGGTATTGATCCTCGATCCATCCCTTAAAAACGAAACAATCCTCAATCGGGTGACTTATCGTTTGGTGGTAAGGGCAATAATTGGGATTATTAAGATCGCCTGGCTGCAACGGACGTTTTGGATTCGGCAGATTAATGAGTCTGTTGCGCACTGCCAGCTCGAACAGTCTTCTCGTTTTATTCTGAGGAAACGAGTAATGACGTCCTAGCCTCTCTTCGAGGGATGGGCGTGGACGCACGTTGTTTTGGCGAGCGACCGGCTTTGAGTTGCTCGACTGTTGCTGAGCGTTGGCGACGATGATCGCTTTTCCTTTCTCATTTCGGGGATCGGGTCTTGGAGGAGACGGTCTACGGCCTATCTGGTCCATTTGGGCTAATTTGTCGATCAAGGCCTAGAAGGTGGTCGGCCTGAAGAACATCATGAATTGCGAAATGGTCGCCTGCGGATCGAGAGTGCCCATAAACATGCCTACCGCAGGTGCCTCTTCTATGCGTTGTTCGCATTTCGACCATAGGTTTCGCCATCGTGTTGCGTATTGGACCCACGTTTCGCCGGGCCTTATCCTGGCATTTATCAGTGCTGTAATCGGGGTGCGTTCACTAGCACTTGCGAATCTTTGTATAAACAGCAGTTCCATCTCTGCAAATATTTTGACAGAGTCTTTAGGTAGCTCCGAATACCATTCAAACGCTGTTTCTACTAAGCTGCCGACGAATTGACGTAGCAACAATTTGTCATCGCCTCCAGTATTGCCGCATAAGGCCCTGAATTGAGCGACATGCTGATGCGGATTCCCTGTCCCTTTATATACGTGGAATTTAGGGATCGTATATCCTGGCGGGTAATTGATTTGGTCATACCAGCTCGGATACGGTCGTCCGGTTCTAACAATTTGCCCAGCCGCTTCATTCGCCTGATGAACCCGGATCTGCTGAGCTATATATTCGTCTAGGTCAACTTTAGAGATTGCCTCCTCCTTGGCTGTTGATAGAGCCGGCGGAGGATTTGACGTTTCTCCCCTGTCGTCTTCAAGGACGATCGGAGGATCTTCAGCAGGAGGGTCCGGCTGTAACATCATCCCTACCATATCTTGGAAGAGGAGCGCCATCTGTTTTATGTTAGCCGCTTGCTCTGCAGCTTCTTTGTCCCTCTTTTCGAGGACTCTGCGTAAAAAGTCAGCGTCGATTTCTTGTTCTTGACGCTCATCCGAAGACGTTTCAGAGCTTTTTTTTGGCTCAGTAAGTGCAGCCATTGTAGTCATCATTTTCTGAAGCTTTTGTTGTTGCTCCTGGGCGTTCGTCACGGATCGGGTGAGCGGTCGGTGGCCCGTAGAAGTGCGGCTTTCCTCCTTTCCAGAAGCCATATAAACAGTGTGCACCACCATGCCCCTAGACTTGGGGCTTTTGTGTTCGGTGTCTTTGCGATTTGCCGAAGACACATGGGCTTTTTGCGGCCTCCTTTTTTGAGTGATTGGAGTTAAGGGAGCCATTGTAGTGGGCACCCAAGTAGCTTTTGCTTTTTGTGGTTTGACAGAGTAATCCTTCCCCCGCCGAACCTTCATCTTTTTCTGTCGTCGGAGGCAGTCTTGATCGATCACCGACTCTTGGACCTGTCGCCAGACTTTGTAAATTTTAGAGGACAGCCGTTGAGGGGGCTGCTCTAGCTTCTTCTCTGGAGTATTCTCCACAGGTGAAGGAGTTCGTTTCAACATCGCAGTAGGAGAGTTTCTGCGCACCGTATTCAGCAATTCAAAGCTGTTCCCGATTGGAACAGCAGTATCGATCCCCACCGTTGGAGCTGGAGGAGTAAATCCAGAGGGGAAGTTTCCCCCAGCCTTCTTTACTCGGCGCCAGTGGCGACGTCGAGCATGTCGTGCTAATGGAATTGTTTCAGATATAGGGGTGACCTCCTCATGCCCCCTGTGTTGGTCAGAATATGCTGGTACCAGCCTTTTAAAGATCGACGTCCGTTGAACGGGGACGGCCAACCTGTCAGAAGCGGGCTTCCGAACATGGGAAGCAACCTTGGTGACTTCGCCAAGAACGGGAGCTGGGATGGCTATCCGCTTCGGGATAACGCCTTCTGGTATGGCAGGCTTCTTCATGGGCCCGAGGGAGCTCTGGCCTAATCCATTAAAACCTGAAGCAGTAGAGTTGGGCGACCTATTGAGAGGGGTCGCGGCAGTGGTAAGTCGATCGAAAACCGACTTCTTTGGAGCTTCTTGCAATGCCATTGAGGCGTTGAAGCTCATTAGTGGGAGCATGGTCCCAAAAAATAGTCCAGTGGTGGCTTGAGCCACCTGCTCCACCGGCATTTTGAAAAGGGAGGCCGCTTGGGGCCCATAAGTCACTCCTCCAGTAATGACGGAGCGAGAGTTGTTGCTGCAGGCGATGCAGTTCGAAGCCATTGATCTTCTGTTTTCTGCACGGAGCAAGAAACCAAATCTTAGTACCACGAATCCACAGGCAACCACAGTAAACCGCGATTCGTTCGCGAACACGACACACGAAGTGTGGAGTGGAAAGTGGAAAAGGTCCCACCGGGCATGCCAGAATCTGTTCCCCTCCGAACGGCGGTGCGGACTCTGCGTCCTGCCTGAGATTCGGGGCAGATGCTATGTGGTTTTATCCGTCTACCTCTCCGAAGATGCCAAGTTGATTTATGGCACCGTGTATCGGAAGTTTAGACATATGCGGCCGATGTAGCAGACTTCGTCAGATTCCCCCTCAGGGTGAGGGGTTTTTGATTGTGGGGACACTCTTCCCTGCAGGCGCAAGCCCCTGCAGTTAATTACGCTACCGCATCGCGGTAACAACTTTCTCCTTCTCCAGAATTTCACTTCGTGTCGTGTGTGTTTGTTTTGTTTGTGGTTGCCCGTGGATTGTATACGGAGACTGAGTAATGCCGTCGCCCGTAGGACGTGGATTAGTCCAAATCCGTATTTACTTAGATTTGGGTTTGGTGTTTTTAGTTTAAGGATACATTAGTCGCGTTGCGGCTAAGATCAACTTAAACGTTCGTTAAGGATACGTTAGTCCTGTTTTAGACTAAGATCAACTTAACGTAGTGATTCATTTAATATATGGCCGTCAGGACTCGTCACCTCTCTGACGTCGTTGAAGGATTACAACGACAGGTGTCAGAGGAGTTCAGAGATGTACCTTTGAACCAAAGTTGATTTGGAGTTTTATCATTCATTTAAATGTCTAAGGATACGTTAGCCGTATTTGGGGCTAAGATCAACTTAAACGGGACCGTTTAGATCCGGCAAAAGAGCATTTAGAGGCTCTATTGTTCCAGTTTAGGGACGTAGTGGTCCGATATTAGTTTAGGGACGTCTCGGTCCGATATTAGTTTAGGGACGTTCCGGTCCGATATTAGTTTAGGGACGTCTCGGTCCGATATTAGTTTAGGGACGTCTCGGTCCGATATTAGTTTAGGGACGTCTCGGTCCGATATTAGTTTAGGGACGTCTCGGTCCGATAATAGTTTAAGGACGTCTCGGTCCGATATTAGTTTAAGGACGTTTCGGTCCATTATTAGTTTAAGGACGTCTCGGTCCGATATTAGTTTAAGGACGTTTCGGTCCACGAGTTTAAGGACCCCGCAGTCCATATTGACGTATGTGGTCGTCGGGACCCGTCACCTCTCTGACATCGATGAATGATTACAACGACATGTGTCAGAGGAGCTCGGAGATGTACCCTCAAACCGGATATAAATTGATTTGAGAGAGAGAGAGCAATTGTGCTCAGTCAATTTAATTTGAGGACTTACGGCCACGATTGGGCTAAGTCTAGTTCAGAATATTCAACACTTTTATTTGTTTTTTTGGCCTATTAGGCCTGTGCTAGGGCTTGGCCCATTCTTAATAATGCATAGCATTAAATCTTGGTCTATGTTGGACCTTTATTTAGGCTCTGCCCCTGCATTGCATTATTTATTATTTTGTTTGGGCTCTGCCCATTTATAAATAATGCAGAGCATCAATTTTGTTTGGGCTCTGCCCTCTATAAAATGATGCAGAGCATCAATTTCATTTGGGCCCTCCCTTTTATTGCTCTGCAATTTAATTTGGGCCTGGCCCTTCAAGCAATGCATTGCATTGAGAATCTTCAAGAAACAGAAGTGCAGAGCACTTTTTAATCCTTTGATCTAAAGAAAAACAAGTTTTTTCTTCTTTTCTTGTTTTTCCTTATTTCAGAGAACCAAGGGTTCATAACAAGTGCAAGGCACTACTTTTTTTTATTTTATTTACTTATTTATTTATTTATTGAAGATCCATGATCTTGTTCTTAGATCAATGATCTGTTGCCAAGAGAATTTTCTCTTTTAAAGGTTTTACCTTTTTTTTTGTGTTCTTCCAGAATTCTCAAGAGTTCTCTTTCTCTCTTCTTTCTTTTAGCAAGATCTTGATGCCCCTTTGAAATGAGGTCTGGGGTCCTTTTTATAGTGCTCACAAATTAGTTAGATTTGTTACAGAGATCTTTCTCTGAGTGATTTGGGGAATTTTCCCCACCGTTGGATCTTTGATCCAAAGGCCCCTGCCTTATACAAGAAAATCTTCTTGTTTCAACAAGATTTATTCTGTTTTGCGCAACTCCCCCAGTGAGTGACACGTGTCGCACAATGAAGCGCTTGCGCAACTGCGCAGACACGTGTCGCGCAGCGGTGCGCCTGCGCAACTGCGCAGACACGTGTCGCGGGTGCGCAGTTGTGCTTGCGCAACTGCGCAGACACGTGTCGCGCAGCGGTGCGCTTGCGCAACAGTGTTCGCGCAACTGCGCAGACACGTGTCGCGCAGCGGTGCGCTTGCGCAACTGAGCGTTGCTTTTGTTTTTTAAAGAGCCATGCTCTGATTGGACGCACTGCCTTGGGCGTTGCGCAGTCGTCTGCGCCTGACACGTGTCGCGCAGCGGTGCGCCTGCGCAGTCGTGCCTGCGCAACTGCGCAGACACGCGCTTGCGCAACAGTGTTCGCGCAACTGCGCAGACACGTGTCGCGCAGCGGTGGGCTTGCGCAATCGTGCTTGCGCAACTGCGCAGACACGTGTCTCGCAGCGGTGCGCTTGCGCAGTCGTGCTTGCGCAACTGCGCAGACACGTGTCCCGCAGCGGTGCGCTTGCGCAACAGTGTTCGCGCAACTGTGCAGACACGTGTCGCGCAGCGGTGTGCTTGCGCAACTGAGCGTTGCTTTTGTTTTTTAAAGAGCCTTGCTCTGATTGGACGCACTGCCTTGGGCGTTGCGCTGTCGTCCGCGCCTGACACGTGGCGCATTGCGCACAGCGTAAAGAATCTAAAGCGTTGCTTCATTTATTAAAGTTTAAATTTTCAAAGCAAAGCTTTGCTCTGATTGGGGGAAGATGAAGAGTTGATTCATTTCCCGTCTTGGAATTTGAACAGAGCTTTGCTCTGATTGGGGTAAACAAATGCCCCCCCACCGTTGCGCTTACGTGGCCTCCAAACGCGAGTGCAACGGTGGCAGAATCCCAACCGTCGCGGCAGCTTTTGGAAGTTGGAAGGGCACTTAGTGCCTATAAATAAGACCTTTGGTCCTTCACAGATGATCATCATCTCCAAAACTTTTATTTTCAGAATCTCAGAGCCCTGCTCTTGTTTTTAAAAAACTCTTAGATTTTCTTTAAAAGAAACTATTTAGGTAAGAATTAGTCTTGAATTAAATCAATTTTAATTAACAGAGCCTTGCTCTTATAGATCTTTGATCTAAAGAAACCCTTCTGGGGTTTCATCATTAGAGCCTTGCTCTCAAGAATCTGTTTCAAGGCTTCTTAACCCATGAACAGAACCTTGCATCTTTGTCAAAACATAGATCTCTTTAATCTGAAAATGATCAACTTTTAAGAGTTTGAATATGAATAATGAAAATTAAAAATAGAGTTTTGTATTTTAATGGACTATATCATCTTTTAATAATAGTGATCTCAGAATCTTGGGGGACTTCTTTAAATTTCCCTTATTAGGATTTTGATAGTCACTCATGTTCGTAGAGCATTGCTCTCGAGGAGTTTAACTGTCTGTGCTCATTTTTTTAACAAGAATTCGCTTAATCAGTCGGTCTGCTAATTCTGTTGATCTTCTTTCACAGGAACAATGGATGCCCATATGTATGCTCTTAACGAGATCATCTCTTACGGGGACATCCGCCGACTTGGCCGCTCTCAGAATCGAGAGTTCACAAACGCGGAGTGTGCTGAAATTATGAGCCGCTTCGACGCATACAATGGTCCACTGCTCCCCCGGCGTTCCTCCCTCCTTAAGCTTATCATGGGAGCCATCTGGGAAGCGCTTCCCCTATTCTGTTCCGGCATGCCGCTTAGGGCGTTGGATGCCGCTGAGGACAAGGTGCACTCGGTGTACCTATTGAACTTCATCTCGAAGAGACGGCGAGACAGTCTTATCGATCTCTTACGCGAGGTCTTTCAACAGTCTGCCATACTCGCTGCTTATCGGAGGGTGGAAGACATCAGGGGGGACCCTGACGCTTGTGCTCGCGAGAGAAAGCACACTAGGATGGTCCGCGAGGCCTGGAAAGTCATAGATAGGGTCTCTTTTGAATTCCTCAATCCATGTCCTGGGTCCGAGGTTATTCCCTTGTAATAATGTTTTTCGTTTATTGCTTTTATGATTGTAAGAACTTCTGGCAATATTAATGAAGATTTTTGTTTTTCCTAGCCTGTCTTATCGTTTGTTCTGAGTCTTTTTGCCCATGCATGAATGATTGTGTCTTGAACGCTTGATCAAATGTAAATCGGATGCTCTTTTTGTTGCTTTTCCTCTTTCTCAGCATGTCGTCACAATTAGCAGGTAATAGAGTAAGCTTCTTGATTTCTTCACGAGATAGCGAGGGCTTAGGCCGCAGGTTCAGATCTGCTCCCTAAGACTTTTCAACTCTATGAGCCGTGAGGGTCTCATAGAGACTTTTCTCCCTACGGATCGAGAGGATCTCGTAGGTGGGTTTTTCTCCTTAGGAATCGTGAGGATTCCTAAGTGTGGTTTTCTCTTGTAAGTCGTAAGGATCCTACAAGAGAATTTTTCCCTCTTACGAGTCGAGAGGACTTGTAAGCGGTTGTTTCCCTCCTTGTCGAAGTTCGACGTTGGAGAGTGAGACCCGTGGATGGTATGCAAGAGACCGTTTTGGGCCAACTTACGGGGTCCCAATGCTTAGGAAACAGGCTTCTTTTATGCCCACTGCCTAAGGCTTTATCTTACGAGTCGAGCCGCCTCGACAATTTTTCACAAGTCGAGACGAATCGAACGTTTCTCGCAAGAACATCTTAACGTCGCATTTAACCTCTGCTCTTTACGACAGAAGCCCGTTAAGGTTGGTGGTACTTAGGGTTTTGGCCATCGTACCGTCGCATAAGCTGATATAGTTCTCGATAGGCAATCGTGCTGTTCGAGTAGCCCTGCGACTGCCGTGTCTCTGATCCCTTCGGGGGCTGGACAAGATGTCTTCAAGCAATCCTCCTTGGCAGTTTGACCGTCGGAAGAGCAAGCGCTAGGAATTTGCCATGCCACTTTTTACTTGAGGTTAGGCTCATTTTGGAGAGCCCCGATGAGTCATAACCACTCCGCGCTGGTGTGGGATGATCTCCGATAGCCTTTCAGGCTTTATATGACTTGCCGTTAAGACCCTGAAGCTAGGAATTTGGCCTTTACTTCGTTTGCTGGCATTGCGTCCTCTGTATCGAGACGAATGTCGTGGTTGTCTCTAGGTTGCTGATGAACCGTCGAGGTTTGGAACTAGGGATTTTGCCGTGGCTCCTTTTGGTGATGTTGCGTCTGCTGTATCGAGACGAACGTCGAGGTGGTGACCACTCCATGTGGGATGATCTCCGGTGGTCTTTCAGGCTTTATATGACTTACCGTTAAGACCCTGAAGCTAGGAATTTGGCCTTCGCTTCATTTGCTAGCATCGCGTCCTCTGTATCGAGACGAATGTCATGGTTGTCTCTAGGTTGCTGGTGAACCGTCGAGGTTTGGAACTAGGGATTTTGCCGTGGCTCCTTTTGGTGATGTTGCGTCTGCTGTATCGAAACGAACATTGGGGTGACATCTCGTCTGCTGTATCGAGACGGACGTCGAGGTTGTCTCTAGGTTGCTGGTGAACCGTCGAGGTTTGGAACTAGGGATTTTGCCGTGGTTCCATTCGTTTAATGACGGTGCGTCTGCTGTGTCGAGACGAACATTGGGGTGACATCTCGTCTGTTGTATTGAAACGGACGTCGAGGTGGTGACCATTTTGTGCTGGTGCGAGATGATCTCCGATTGTCTTTCCGGTTTTATGTGAGTTACCGTAAAGACGTTGAAGCTAGGAATGTGGCCTTCGCTTCGTTGGCTTTGTCACGTCCGAATCCCTGTTGGAGGAAGAATGATGGGGTTGACATTTCGTCTGCTGTATCGAAACGAACGTCGAGGAGGTGACCACTTCATATGAGATGATCTCCGGTGGTCTTTCAGGCCTTATATGACTTGTCGTTAAGATCTTGAAGCTAGGAATTTGGCCTTCGCTTCATTTGCTCACACTGCGTCTGGTGTATTGAGACGAATGCTGAGGTGGAGCTGGGATTTTGCCATCACTCCGCTTTGTTTCGACCATGGGGTCTTTTGTTAACTTTGCATGTACACCCTGCTGGGCTGCGAAGGAACGCCGTTGTTGACATTACGTCTGCTGTAACGAGACGAATGCTAAGGTGGAGTTGGGATTTTGCCGTTACTCCGCTTTGTTTCGACCGTGAGGTCTTTTGTTGACATTGCATCTGCCTCCAGCTGGACTGCGGAGGAACGCTGTTATTGACATTGCGTCTACTGTATCGAGACGAATGCTGAGGTAAAGCTGGGATTTTGCCATCGCTCCGCTTGATGGTGTAATATCTGTGTCATGCTGGATTGAGGAGGCACACCGTTGGTGATCTCTAAGTTGTCGATGTTGACGTCAAGACCCTGAAGCTCGAGATCTTCGTTTGCTTCATTTGTTGACATCGTGTCTGTAATATTGCGAAAAATGTCGAGATGGTCTCTAGGTTGTCTATGAACCGTCGAGATTTGGCTTCGCTTTCTGATGGAGCCTGTTGGGAAGGTATGGTTCCCTCTTTATCTGTGCCCCTGAATTGTATACAGGGATCGATGTGATTTCACCTGTAGGGCAAAAAGTTTCATTCTTTTTTTTTATTCTTTCCGCGATGCTCTTTCATTTCAGCTTTTATATCGCGAAGGTCGCGATTGCCCAATCATTTCGGCTATTTTTCGCGGTGCCCAATCATTTCGGCTATTTCGCATGCATACATTTTACTTGCTGCTTTTTTTTTATTGCAAGTTGCCCCATCATTTCGGCTATTTCGCATGCATGTGCGGCTTACTGGCTTTTCGCCGTAAACCTGAAATTGAACACCGATTTTGGCATCAGCACCGCTACAACTGGGATATTGCCAGGAGCGAATCATCATTTGCCTCTGTCGTTGTCGAACAAAGGATCCTTAGCGACCAGGGTTAAGGTCCCGTCGACTAAGGCTTTTGACTTCATGAGCCGTAAGGGTCTCATAAAGGTATTTCGCCCTACAAGTCGTGAGGATCTTGTAGGTGTGTTTTCTCCTTAGGAATCGTGAGGGTTCCTAAGTGTATTGTTCCTCTGTAAGTCGTAAGGATCCTACAGGAGGGTTTTCTCCTTGTAAGTCGAGAGGATTTACAAGGGTTGTTTACCATGCAAACATATCCCTAGTCTCGGATGGGACTTAGTTAGGGAAATGTTTATTCGCGCCCGTGGATTGTATACAAGGGTCAATATTGAGCCACTTGTAGGGCCATAACGAAAGTTGTAGGGGTTGCTTAAGCACAGGTTTAGGTCTCTGTACCTTAAGACTTTCAAATCTTATGAGCCGTGAGGGTCCCATAAGAGAGTTCTCCTTACGAGTTGTGAGGATCTTGCAAGTGTATTTTCTCCTTAGGAATCGTGGGGATCCCTAAGTGTGCTGCTCCCTTTGTGAGTCGTAAGGATCTCACGCAGGTGGTTTCTCCTTACAAGGTCAAGGGGACCTTATAAGTGTCTTTTAACGAGGTTGCGCCCTTTCGGGTTTTCACAAACACTCGCCGGTAGTCCTGCTGTTTTTACTCACGGAGCCCTCTCGGGTTTTCATCCGTGCCCGTTTTGCTTATAGACATACCGTTTTTTTTATTCTTTTTATTTTCTTCTTCTTCTTTTTTTTACGAGGTCGCGCCCTTTCGGGTTTTCACGAACACTCGCCGGTAGTCCTGCTGTTTTTACTCACGGAGCCCTTTCGGGTTTTCATCCGTGCCCTTTTTGCTTATGGACATACAGTTTTTTTTTTCCTCGTCAGCCTAAGGATGCTGCGGTATTAGTTTAAAGACGTTTCGGTCTGCTATTAGTTTAAGTACGTCTCGGTCCGCTATTAGTTTAAGGACATTTCGGTCCAATATTAGTTTAGGGACGTTCCGGTCCAATATTAGTTTAGGGACGTCTCGGTCCGATATTAGTTTAAGGACGTTCCGGTCCAATATTAGTTTAAGGACGTTCCGGTCCATTGTCGCCGTATTTGAGGCGAATATCTGGTTTATTGACTTTTCGGTCTATGAGTCCTTCTCCATGAATGAACATGATGCCCCCGGCGTATCCATCTTCTTCGGAGCGTGCGGTTGTGGCGGACTCACCTTCCTGTTCTCAGACAGCGCAAACTTGCCCTGTTGGTATTGGTCTTCAACCCAGTTTTTGAAGACGTAGCAGTCCTCGATCAGGTGACCTACTGTTTGGTGGTAAGGACAATAATTAGGATTATTAACATCGCCTGGCCGCAACGGACGTTTTGGACCCGGCAGATTGATGAGTCTGTCGCACACTGCCAGCTCGAACAGTCCCCTTGTTTTATCTTACGGAAACGAGTAAGGACGTTTCAAATTTTCTTGGAGGGGTTGCCGCTTGTTGCTTTGGTGAGCAACCGGTCTAGGGTCACCTGATTGTTGTTGAGCGCTGGCGACGAGGGCCGTTTTTCCTTTTCCTTTATTCTTTTTGTTCGGTCCCTTGTTTACGGGGCCGAGATTTTTTTCGAATAGCGTGCGATTACATGGCTGAACGTTCTCGCAGCTTCTCAATTCCTTTATTTTCGAAATAGATTCCCCGAGGGAAAAGTTGGGGATAGCTTCTTTGTCAGAGTCGCTTCCAAAGGTGACAATTTGTGATCCCTTGAAGTCGGCTATATGACAGTTTGCGGCGGCTCCTTTGCGCTCATATATCGCATTATTCCGATGTCTACAAGCTTCACACTTTGTCCTGTCGAAGTGTTGCTTTTGAGCGACATACCCTTGCCACCAACAGTTAAAGGATTCGCAGTCTTCGGTAGGATGTATGATCTTCTGATGATATAAACAGAAGTTAGGGTGCATCTCTACCCCAGAGAAAGAATTTTCTTCAGAGGGCGGTAGCTTCATTCCTACTGATAGAGCTTTGGCGAACCTTTTCCTCGTCTTGAATTTGTTTTTACCCGCAGTGTATGGCTTTTGATTTGATGGGAATACCTTGGTTCTTTCCAGTATGGCCATTTCATGCTCTTGATTGGCTTTTGCTTTCAGACGAATTTCATTTAGGAAGGCATCGATCAACTTGTCTGACGGCCGCGGAATTTCTGTTTCAGGGTCCGCCCTCGTTTTCTCGGCGCAAGGAGCCTCTTTATTATCTGCCAATGAGTGAGAGATCACATGACAAGTTGCCCCCGGCGTGTTTGTCTTCTTTGGAGAGTGCGACTGTGGTGGGTTTACCTTCCAGCTTTTAGACAGCGCGAACTTGCCTTGCAGGTATTGATCCTCGATCCATCCCTTAAAGACGAAACAATCCTTAATCGGGTGACTTATCCTTTGGTGGTAAGGGCAATAATTGGGATTATTAAGATCGCCTGGCTGCAACGGACGTTTTGGATTCGGCAGATTAATGAGTCTGTTGCGCACTGCCAGCTCGAACAGTCTTCTCGTTTTATTCTGAGGAAACGAGTAATGACGTCCTAGCCTCTCTTCGAGGGATGGGCGTGGACGCACGTTGTTTTGGCGAGCGACCGGCTTTGAGTTGCTCAACTGTTGCTGAGCGTTGGCGACGATGATCGCTTTTCCTTTCTCATTTCGGGGATCGGGTCTTAGAGGAGACGGTCTACGACCCATCTGGTCCATTTGGGCTAATTTGTTGATCAAGGCCTGGAAGGTGGTCGGCCTGAAGAACATCATGAATTGCGAAATGGTCGCCTGCGGATCGAGAGTGCCCACAAACATGCCTACCGCAGGTGCCTCTTCTATGCGTTGTTCGCATTTCGACCATAGGTTTCGCCATCGTGTTGCGTATTAGACCCACGTTTCGCCGGGCCTTATCCTGGCATTTATCAGTGCTGTAATCGGGGTGCGTTTACTAGCACTTGCGAATCTTTGTGTAAACAGCAGTTCCATCTCTGCAAATGTTTTGACAGAGTCGTTAGGTAGCTCCGAATACCCTTCAAAGGCTGTTTCTCCTAAGCTGCCGACGAATTGACGTAGCAACAATTTGTCATCGCCTCCTGTATTGCCGCATAAGGCCCTGAATTGAGCGACATGCTGATGCGGATTCCCTGTCCCTTTATATACGTGGAATTTAGGGATCGTATATCCTGGCGGGTAATTGATTTGGTCATACCAGCTCGGATACGGTCGTCCGGTTCTAACAATTTGCCCAGCCGCTTCATTCGCCTGATGAACCCGGATCTGCTGAGCTATATATTCGTCTAGGTCAACTTTGGAGATTGCCTCCTCCTTGGCTGTTGATAGAGCCGGCGGAGGATTTGACGTTTCTCCCCTGTCGTCTTCAAGGACGATCGGAGGATCTTCAGCAGGAGGGTCCGGCTGTAACATCCTCCCTACCATATCTTGGAAGAGGAGCGCCATCTGTTTTATGTTAGCCGCTTGCTCTGCAGCTTCTTTGTCCCTCTTTTCGAGGACTCTGCGTAAAAAGTCAGCGTCGGTTTCTTGTTCTTGACGCTCATCCGAAGACGTTTCAGAGCTTTCTTTTGGCTCAGTGAGTGCAGCCATTGTAGTCATCATTTTCTGAAGCTTTTGTTGTTGCTCCTGGGCTTTCGTCACGGATCGGGTGAGCGGTCGGTGGCCCGTAGAAGTGCGGCTTTCCTCCTTTCCAGAAGCCATATAAACAGTGTGCACCACCATGCCCCCAGACTTGGGGCGTTTGTGTTCGGTGTCTTTGCGATTTGCCGAAGACACAGGGGCTTTTTGCGGCTTCCTTTTTTGAGTGATTGGAGTTAAGGGAGCCATTGTAGTGGGCACCCAAGTAGCTTTTGCTTTTTGTGGTTTGACAGAGTAATCCTTCCCCCGCCGAACCTTCATCTTTTTCTGTCGTCGGAGGCAGTCTTGATCGATCACCGACTCTTGGACCTGTCGCCAGACTTTGTAAATTTTAGAGGACAGCCGTTGAGGGGGCTGCTCTAGCTTCTTCTCTGGAGTATTCTCCACAGGTGAAGGAGTTCGTTTCAACATCGCAGTAGGAGAGTTTCTGCGCACCGTATTCAGCAATTCAAAGCTGTTCCCAATTGGAACAGCAGTATCGATCCCCACCGTTGGAGCTGGAGGAGTAAATCCAGAGGGGAAGTTTCCACCAGCCTTCTTTACTCGGCGCCAGTGGCGACGTCGAGCATGTCGTGCTAATGGAATTGTTTCAGATATAGGGGTGACCTCCTCATGCCCCCTGTGTTGGTCAGAATATGCTGGTACCAGCCTTTTAAAGATCGACGTCCGTTGAACGGGGACGGCCAACCTGTCAGAAGCGGGCTTCCGAACATGGGAAGCAACCTTGGTGACTTCACCAAGAACGGGAGCTGGGATGGCTATCCGCTTCGGGATAACGCCTTTTGGTATGGCAGGCTTCTTCATGGGCCCGATGGAGCTCTGGCCTAATCCATTAAAACCTGAAGCAGTGGAGTTGGGAGACCTATTGAGAGGGGTCTTGGCAGTGGTAAGTCGATCGAAAACCGACTTCTTTGGAGCTTCTTGCAATGCCATTGGGGCGTTGAAGCTCATTAGTGGGAGCATGGTCCCAAAAAATAGTCCAGTGGTGTCTTGAGCCACCTGCTCCACCGGCATTTTGAAAAGGGAGGCTGCTTGGGGCCCATAAGTCACTCCTCCAGTAATGACGGAGCGAGAGTTGCTGCTGCAGGCGATGCAGTTCGAAGCCATTGATCTTCTGTTTTCTGCACGGAGCAAGACACCAAATCTTAGTACCTCGAATCCACAGGCAACCACAGTAAACCGCGATTCGTTCGCGAACACGACACACGAAGTGTGGAGTGGAAAGTGGAAAAGGTCCCACCGGGCGTGCCAGAATCTGTTCCCCTCCGAACGGCAGTGCGGACTCTGCGTCCTGCCTGAGATTCGGGGCAGATGCTATGTGGTTTTATCCGTCTACCTCTCCGAAGATGCCAAGTTGATTTATGGCACCGTGTATCGGAAGTTTAGACGGATGCGGCCGATGTAGCAGACTTCGTCAGATTCCCCCTCAAGGTGAGGGGGTTTTGATTGTGGGGACACTCTTCCCTGCAGGCGCAAGCCCCTGCAGTTAATTACGCTACCGCATCGCGGTAACAACTTTCTCCTTCTCCAGAATTTCACTTCGTGTCGTGTGTGTTTGTTTTGTTTGTGGTTGCCCGTGGATTGTATACGGAGACTGAGTAATGCCGTCGCCCGTAGGACGTGGATTAGTCCAAATCCGTATTTACTTAGATTTGGGTTTGGTGTTTTTAGTTTAAGGATACATTAGTCGCGTTGCGGCTAAGATCAACTTAAACGTTCGTTAAGGATACGTTAGTCCTGTTTTAGACTAAGATCAACTTAACGTAGTGATTCATTTAATATATGGCCGTCAGGACTCGTCACCTCTCTGACGTCGTTGAAGGATTACAACGACAGGTGTCAGAGGAGTTCAGAGATGTACCTTTGAACCAAAGTTGATTTGGAGTTTTATCATTCATTTAAATGTCTAAGGATACGTTAGCCGTATTTGGGGCTAAGATCAACTTAAACGGGACCGTTTAGATCCGGCAAAAGAGCATTTGGAGGCTCTATTGTTCCAGTTTAGGGACGTAGTGGTCTATTATTAGTTTAGGGACGTCTCGGTCCGATATTAGTTTAGGGACGTCTCGGTCCGATATTAGTTTAGGGACGTCTCGGTCCGATATTAGTTTAGGGACGTCTCGGTCCGATATTAGTATAAGGACGTTCCGGGTCCGATATTAGTTTAGGGACGTCTCGGTCCGATATTAGTTTAGGGACGTCTCGGTCCGATATTAGTTTAGGGACGTCTCGGTCCGATATTAGTTTAAGGACGTCTCGGTCCGATATTAGTTTAGGGACGTCTCGGTCCGATATTAGTTTAAGGACGTCTCGGTCCGATATTAGTTTAGGGACGTCTCGGTCCGATATTAGTTTAGGGACGTTTCGGTCCGATATTAGTTTAAGGACGTCTCGGTCCGATATTAGTTTAAGGACGTTTCGGTCCATTATTAGTTTAAGGACGTCTCGGTCCGATATTAGTTTAAGGACGTTTCGGTCCACGAGTTTAAGGACCCCGCAGTCCATATTGACGTATGTGGTCGTCGGGACCCATCACCTCTCTGACATCGATGAATAATTACAACGACATGTGTCAGAGGAGCTCGTAGATGTACCCTCGAACCGGATATAAATTGATTTAAGAGAGAGAGAGAGAGCAATTGTGCTCAGTCAATTTAATTTGAGGACTTACGGCCACGATTGGGCTAAGTCCAGTTCAGAATATTCAACACTTTTATTTGTTTTCTTGGCCTATTAGGCCTGTGCTAGGGCTGGCCCATTCTTAGTAATGCATAGCATTAAATCTTGGTCTATGTTGGACCTTTATTTAGGCTCTGCCCCTGCATTGCATTATTTATTATTTTGTTTGGGCTCTGCCCATTTATAAATGATGCAGAGCATCAATTTTGTTTGGGCTCTGCCCTCTATAAAATGATGCAGAGCATCAATTTCATTTGGGCCCTCCCTTTTATTGCTCTGCAATTTAATTTGGGCCTGGCCCTTCAAGCAATGCATTGCATTAAGAATCTTCAAGAAACAGAAGTGCAGAGCACTTTTTAATCCTTTGATCTAAAGAAAAACAAGTTTTTTCTTCTTTTCTTGTTTTTCCTTATTTCAGAGAACCAAGGGTTCATAACAAGTGCAAGGCACTACTTTTTTTTTTATTTTATTTACTTATTTATTTATTTATTGAAGATCCATGATCTTGTTCTTAGATCAATGATCTGTTGCCAAGAGAATTTTCTCTTTTAAAGGTTTTACCTTTTTTTTTGTGTTCTTCCAGAATTCTCAAGAGTTCTCTTTCTCTCTTCTTTCTTTTAGCAAGATCTTGATGCCCCTTTGAAATGAGGTCTTGGGTCCTTTTTATAGTGCTCACAAATTAGTTAGATTTGTTACAGAGATCTTTCTCTGAGGGATTTGGGGAATTTTCCCCACCGTTGGATCTTTGATCCAAAGGCCCCTGCCTTATACAAGAAAATCTTCTTGTTTCAACAAGATTTATTCTGTTTTGCGCAACTCCCCCAGTGAGTGACACGTGTCGCACAATGAAGCGCTTGCGCAACTGCGCAGACACGTGTCGCGCAGCGGTGCGCCTGCGCAGTCGTGCTTGCGCAACTGCGCAGACACGTGTCGCGCAGCGGTGCGCAGTCGTGCTTGCGCAACTGCGCAGACACGTGTCTCGCAGCGGTGCGCTTGCGCAGTCGTGCTTGCGCAACTGCGCAGACACGTGTCGCGCAGCGGTGCGCTTGCGCAACAGTGTTCGCGCAACTGCGCAGACACGTGTCGCGCAACGGTGCGCTTGCGCAACTGAGCGTTGCTTTTGTTTTTTAAAGAGCCTTGCTCTGATTGGACGCACTGCCTTGGGCGTTGCGCTGTCGTCTGCGCCTGACACGTGGCGCATTGCGCACAGCGCAAAGAATCTGAAGCGTTGCTTCATTTATTAAAGTTTAAATTTTCAAAGCAAAGCTTTGCTCTGATTGGGGGAAGATGAAGCGTTGCTTCATCTCCCGCCTTGGAATTTGAACAGAGCTTTGCTCTGATTGGGGTAAACAGGAGCTATTGAAGTGAAGGACCGGTCTACAAAGGTTGTATTCCCTGTTCACTTAGATGTAAAGATGTTTATATTCTAGTTTCGTCTAATTCTCTAGTTAAGATTCTAAGATAGGGTTCTTTAGCGCGCCAATTTTTTGAAAACGGCATGGTCGATGCCTCCCAAAACCCAGCGGCGACCCTAGGGAACCCTATAATGTAGGCGCGACGTCAACAAAATGGAGCCATGGCAAAGTCCCTAGTTCCAAATCTCGTAGGTTCACAGACAACCTAGAGACCACCTCGACGTTCGTTTCGATACTGCAGACGCAATGTCACCCCGGCGTTCCTTCTCAACTCCAGCAGGATGCAGATGCAACGTCAACAACCGACCTCAGGGTCAAAAAAACGGAGCCATAGCAAAGTCCATAGTTCCAAGTCTCGACGGTTCACCATCAACCTAGAGACTACCTCAGAACCATGGCAAAGTCCCTAGTTCCAAGCCTCAACGGTTCACAGACAACCTAGAGACAACCTCGACATTCGCCTCGTTACAGCAGACGCAATGCCAGAAAACGAAGCAAAGGAAAATCCCTAGATTCAGGGTCTTGATGGCAACTCAAATAAAACCTGAAAGGCTATCGGAGATCATCCCACATCAGCGCGGAGTGGTTATAATTCATCGGGGCTCCCAAACTGAGCCTAACCTCAAGTAAAAAGCGGCATGGAAAATCCCTAACGCTTGATCTTCCGACGGCAATATGACCTGGGAGATTACTTGAAGACGTCTTGTCCAGCCCCCGAAGGGATCAGAGACACGACAGTCGCGGGGCTACTCGAACAGCAAGACTGCATATCGGGGAATGCATCAGCCAACGCGACGGTACGACGGACAAAACCTTAGTACCACAGACCCTAACGGACTCTGCCGTAAAGATGAGGGGTTAACTGTGACGCTAGGACAGGTTTTCCTACAAGCCCAAGGAAGGTAAACTAAAAAAGCTCCGAAATGAGTTCATAAACTAGAGACTCCGGGATGAGTGAATAAACTACAAGCTCCGAAATGAGTGAATAAACTAGAAAGCTTCGAAATGAGCCCACAAACTACAAACTCCGCAATGAGTATATAAACTACTTTATATCAAGTCAAGACAGCAAAAGAAGAAATGCCAGTATGAAATAAAATGTCTTTTATTCATGAATTCAAGTGAATACAAGATACATTTCATAAAGGAAGCAAAATGAATACATGTTATTCATGAATCACAAGTTTACAACCGGTACAAGAAAAGAGGTAAAATGACAGTTATTAAAGAGGAGGCGTCTTCAACAAATTGACAAGCCGCTCGCGCGCTCCTCTCAATCCTTTCTCGTGGTCAGCTACAGCTGCCAACTCCGCTTCGATTTGAGTCCGTTGCTGCAAACAGGATGAAAGCTTTTCATCGATTTCTTTTTTGGCATCTTCGTAGTCCTGCGTGACCCGCTCGGTGAAGTCAAGCTTTCGCCTTAGCGTCAACCCATCCGAAATACATTGCTGGAGGTTGTCGAAAATAGCTTTTAGCTGCGCAGCATTCGCTTCAACCTGGGCGCGCAATTGGACGGATTCTCTGGAAGCCGCCTCATGTTCCTTTCTCCTCAGGGCCGCCTCTTGTTCAAAATGGCGAATGAAAGGAACACCCTGCTCGACCCACGCAGCCCGCTGAGAGTTTGAGGCCAAAACCTCAGGAGCGAGAAGCTTAAGCTCAATCTCGTGCAGGAAAGCCTCGATCTTCCTGCAATAATCAACCCAAGAACTGACGAGATCTTCATTATGGAAGTTCATGAGCGTCGCCAGCATTGGATTGACTTCGACGGAAAAATCCGTAGCAGAAGTGAGGGCCTCAACATTGAGATCTTCGATAAACTTGCTTAACGTTCGCCAGCTATTCACGGCGCCCCTGGAGGATCTACGTTTAGTGAAGGGCCCCACGAGCATTGGAATGCGAGACTCAAAAGGAGCTGGAGCCGTTGTAATCACTGCAAAATGAATTACGGTCAAATTTTGACTCGGGAGACAATGAAAAAACCTGAGGGATGGAATCTATCGTACCGGCTATGGCAGGCGGCAGAATAGGGAGTACCGGAGGCGCGACTATTTGATTGAATAATTTAGCGTATGCGCTTTCAAAAGATGAATCAAAAATATTTATTAACCGCAATCAAGAACGGTGTCGCTTGGTAGCTAGCCGGTGAGTACGGGTCGGTCCACAGGGATTTTGTGTATTTCCTAATTGTTCTAACGAGTTAATTCCGATTGTTGTCATATTGATTAAATCTAAAAACTAAAGTTAATCTACACTATGATTAGAATCTTGCTAGGGTTAGGTTTAGGTTAAGTTTGGAAAATCAATATTCCTCACCGCTTTCTATGCCCTATTTAAGATCTATGAGGTGTTATGGTAATAATTAATAAGTGGATTAGTACCATCGGGAAGAAACGATGTTTCTTCCTCTAGGTTCTTGTCCTTCCTTTCTTAATTCTTACCCTAACCTCCATGGAAAACACGCTCAACCGGTCGTTTATACTACGGTATCATCGCTACCTCGTGGGATAGGGTGCCGTAGGGAGCGGTGTGTGCATGTATGCATAGAGTCCTATAAAAATGTGTGATGGGCAAGAAAAGGGTGAGAGATCTTCATCTTTCAAGCCTTCCCCAAATCTAACCCTAACAAGCGAGGAGACTACTCACTCATTAGGGAATTAAAAGACATTTCTAACTATCTAACTAGGGCAGAGAATGAAATCTAAACTAGGGCAGAAAAGAAAATTATACTAGGGCAGATAATAAAATTAACTAGGGTAAGAATTGAAAACTTACTCTAATTTGATGCACTCTTTATTCTTTACAGAAATTTACAGATCTGAATTTTGATACAATGAAAATGAGGCACAAGAAGAGGCATACCTCAAAAAGAGGTTTAGGGTTTCTATTTATAGAACATAGAAAACCCTAGGGTTAGAATCAACGCACATCTGCTTTTACAATTTTACCCCCTAAGAAAAGAACTAGTCAACGCGTCGCCATCCTTCAAAGATTTTGCACCGACACGGGCGCTATATGGCCGCGGATCCGCGGCCAAAACCCCTGGCCGCGGGTCCGCGGCCATTTATTGGGCTTGTGGGCTGAAATTTCCTGGGGTTATGTCTGTTGCTGGTGTCTTCTGTTTTCTTCAGTTGGTTCTTCAGAATGTCTTTTAGTTTTCTTCCAGATCTCCACAGTGCATAATGTCGTGGACTTTTACCGTTGCTTCGTGTCGAAGTCTTGAACCTTGCGCTGCCTTTGTACTTTTGTGAACTTGTTCATTGATCTTCATTGTCCCTCAAAATGTAGGCTTGATCAAGATTCTTTCATTTGTTGGTCGTAGTCTCACTTTTGTATCGTCTTTTCATCTTTTTCACTGTTTTTGTTCCGAGAACCTGTAACCTGTAACTATGTAGCAGACATGGGTCAAAAGCACCTGTTTATTTGTAAAATGACTAAGAATGGGGAATATAATAATGCAAAATTATGATATGAACACTATTCTTTCGCTTCCTCCTCTGACCGGTGATACTGTGGTCAATAGAAGGAAGGCTTAGCAACAATAAGTCTACTCATAAAAAAAGAGGGGGAGAAACATTAGGTGAAGAATATACTGACCAATACCAGAAGGTGCAACGATTTCCGACTGAAAGGAAAAGTGTCGGTTTAACTCCTGGTACAAATGGTCGAAAAGTACTCCTGCAGAGTTGCGACAATATACAGTCAATACAAGGAGGAATGTATCCACAGTGAAATAAATAAGTGAGAAACCCATACCTTCCAAGATTTGTGGAGGCGCAGATGAAAGCGAAGGTACAACGACCATCAAAATAGCGGCCGATGACACTTCTTCAGCCGGCACAGCTTCAGGGTTTACCATGCCTATGCTCAAGACAAACGAAATATCATTAGAAGGGCTTAACAGGATTGAAAAACTCAAAAAAACAACAACCAAGGACTACCTGATAGATCAGGGACCGAAACCGCGCCGGAAGCGTCACTAAGTGTAACGGCTTCCTCGCTCTCTCTCGGGGGAATAGATTCTGAACCCATAGCTTCATCCCCTGACTCGATGAGGGCCGTCGTAATGCTTGCGACACCCGCCAATACCAAGGAGCTACAAGGAGAAAGAGAAGCGGTCTGGACAGTCCCAGATTCCCGAGAAAGAGTGGCCACTTCGGGCTCTGTAATCATCGGCGTTTCACCTGCCATACCATCATCAGGACTTGGCCCTGCTTAAAAGGAAATACGTATATCAGAATTCGAGGATCAAATTCGAATAAAGGAATAGGCGTTACATTACCTTGAAGTAGCTTTCCAGTTTCTTCCCGAGCTGCACGTGCAACCTGTCTATGGGCGGTAGACAGGGTGGAAGGAACATCCGCCGAAGGAAGGTCACCAGGCGGAATACTGCTTGAGCCTGCACCTGCGGCCAAAACAGCATCGCGTTCCCTCGCCGCATGCTTCCCGTGCTTCCTTTCAGTTCGAGCAGTGAGAACTGACCTCCTTAAGACCTCCGACAGGGGGACGTCATCGTTCGAACCGAGCTCTGCCTCCGGAGCGGCCACGGCGTCCATCATCGGCTGCTTCAGCAACGCCTCTTGTGGTGACTTTGGGGGTGGCCGTGACCGTAGTAGCTGGCTCTAGAAGTCTTGCTGCATCGCCACTTGGTATTAGCACTACACTTGGAATGACCTGAGTTATGGTAGTTCCTGCAGCGGGACGAAGATAAGGGTCAGATCATGAATAAAAAGAGTAATGGCGTAATGAAACGAATTATACCAAGGCCTAAAGAAGCGCGGAGCCTCTCTTCCTCCTCGAACGTCCTGAGGGAAGCCGCAAGAGCCTTTTCGGCAGAAATACCTGTTAAAAAAAGCGTCAATAGAAGCATAATAAAGAGAAAAGGGATAGCCTCAGAAGAATATAACTGAAGTATACCTGACTTCGCGATAGTGATCAACGCCGCTTCCTCATGAGCCAGTCACTCGAAAGCCGCGAGGGCAGCCTGTAGATCAGTATCGGTCATAGGCGCGTCGAACAAACCCTCATTGGTGCCATATTCACACAAGCCCTCGCTGTAGGGAGCATGTGGCTCCTGACCGAATACGACATCGGTAGAAAATAAAGACTTCTTCTTTTTCTGTGAGCGGACACCAGCGGTTGATGACAAGAGCTTGCGCTTGACAGGAATTTTCGGACAGCGGGTCCCGATTTTCGTACCAGCGCCAGATTCTGTGGATGCCATGGCTACCGCAGGTACGGGAACATCAGATTGAAGCCTCTCAGGGAAGAATCGAGGGACTACGTCTTTAGTAATTTCCCTCAAAGAAGGACGAACGACAGTCCGTCGCTTTAAGGAGACAGATGGATTACCAGCGGGGACTGTATCCTTGTGATCGAGCAATAATCGCCTTTCTTCCCTGGTAACAGCACCCGTCGCATGCTGGTACCACGCCACGTAAGCGTTCGAAGCTTTCGGTACATAGCTCGGTTCGCTGATGAGAAAATTGGACCTCGTATTTTGTCGCATAAAGTGGTGCAGCGCGCTGCGAATACCCTCTTCCGTAGCGACCGGCTCGGATAAGAATACCTCGAGAGGAACACCCTGATTGTAACCCGACCATTGAACAAAGTGGTGCGGGTTGTACCTCATAAACAGTGCTGAGGCATTTTTCCTGAACACTAAAAAGCCCGGCCTAAAAGAATACAAGTGCAAGATTTCCCGAGCCTTCAACGTGGGAGCCCCGTCTTTGAAAGCGTCATGCAGCGGTTGCACCACCTTGATAGATTGCTTGCTGATAATCAAGACTCTATCAACAAAGGTCATGCTGTCCCCAACTATGCGCGGGTGGAGGACCAGTCACCGAGCCTCTCGCTGCAATGGGTCTGACGCAGAAACGTCAACCAGATACATGACCCGAGGAAAGTTGTAGCTGTCGTAGAAGCGGGGTTGTTTGTGAACACTGAAAGCACTTATCACATGCATCTCGATCCACGACGTGAAGTAGTGCAACGGGAGATGTACGGGCTTTACCCTCGGCTGAGTAGTGTCGCCGCTAAGCTCAGGCCATGATATAGATGAGCCAGCCCTGCGATCCCAATGGCCACACACGTCCCTGCAATCATGCGGTGGTCCGGATAAAAGATAGACGGCCTCATATAGCAAGGATGCGTCGGAAGCACAAACCAACTTAACCACAGGCCGATGAACCCCAGAAAGAATGTCTCTTCATCGATGTCTAGAGCAGCGAGCTCTGCAAAAGGGATGACCGGAACGTCTGGAATAAAAAAATTCTTCAATTCCGCCTCTGCCGTCGGCAAGTCATCTAAACCGAAACCGAACGGGTCATTAATCTTAGAGAACTTCGCGGCTTGTTTTAACAAGACTTCTGGGCGAAGAAAGCGGGCGATGAAATCTGCAAAGCCAACTCCGTGCCCTCCAGACTCTAAGAACAAACTCTCATAAATGTTCAACACCTTGATTAGGCTTGGGAACCGGTGTTGAACAGCATTCTCTAGAGTAAGGCCCATCACCACTGATTTGGTGGTAAAGATGTACTCGTCAGGGGGAAGTATCTCCTCGTAATGTTCTCCTTTGATGGGTAAGTCAGAGATTTCCGCAAACTCCTCCAAGGAAATTGAGACCTCTCGGTCCGATAGAAGAAATGTGTGGGTTGGGATGTTCCACTGTTTTAGAAAAGCCATAACCCACCATACATAAGGCGCGAGATATTGGAAAAGGGACGCATATATGGCAGGATATAGCCCAAGCTTCAGCAGCAGCGACTTCTTGGCCGACAAGATATACCGGGCCTACTGCAGGTAGCCGACTGATTGGCGAAGAGTCAACCCTATCATATAAACTTGCTCCCAAGGGCACGACTCGCCTTGGCATATGCGCCGTCCTAAAATATCCAAAGCCATCAGTGACTGTACGGGTATTTATGCCATAGAGGGTTGAAGGCGACCCTCCGAAGTCCAGTTGACCTCTTCTATAGCATAATTCACTTGAGGCGAATCGGCGTAATGAATCGCTGAAATTGGCTCTGAGGCCGCTGCACAAGAAAAACTGCGCTGACTCCTAATGATCTGATTATACCACGACCCCCACAAGTGAAGAGACTTCTGCTCCGGGTCATGATCTTTAATAAATGCGAAGACTTCTCGATCCACGGGCGTGTCGGCAAAGGCGCTCTCTGAATGTACAAAAGGGAAGGAAGAGTCGAAGACCATTTCACCTGCACAAAAGGAGAAGGTTCAGCTATTGGCGTTATGATTCAGGAATCAGAACTTTAACGTTCTTGAAGACTTAAAATTTTTGTACTGCGTTGCAGTGGGAAAAAGAGGGCCCACAAAATTAAGGTGATGCCCCATCATTGATGGGACAGTCACTCATTAAGAATAGAATCTTAAAAGGATTCTCATTTAATGAGAAATATCATTGGACTAAGGAGTTAAACTCGCTCGAGAGCTGTGCTCTGCAAACAGATTTCATATCTGTCAGAAAATTAAGAAGGAAATAAAATTCCCCAAGAATTTCTTAGAGCCATGCTCTGTAAAACAATGGGGTAATCTATCAGAACCCTCAAATGAAAAGCTTTTTAACAGGGTAAAACCCCAAGATCTTTAAGATTTGAAAGAAAAATCTTAGAAACTCTAAGAGTTCTTCATTAATTGGTTAAGAAACCCTAAAATGCATTTTAAGATCTACGATCTAAGAAGAGCAAAGTTCTGTTAATGGGTTCGATCATCATCCTTACCAAATTTTTGACAAAGTTCTGACTCTAAAAGAGGTTCCTTGGGCAGAGATCTAAGCTCTGGAAAGAGAATTATATTCTCAGAAAGAAGAAGTTTAGGGAATATGAACAACAGTCATCTCAAGGGCCAAAGGCCTTACTTATAGGCACAAGGAGACAATTCCACTTCCGAGAAGATCCAACAGTGGAAAAGATCCCACCGCTGCACTCACGTGTGAGCCACGTGAGCGCGGCAGTGGGGGGCATTTGTTTCCCTAATAAAAGAGAAAAGCTCTGTTCAAAACTCAAGAGGCAGTGCCTCACGTGTTTGCCATGAGGGGGAAGATTGTAACGTTCTGAAAAATCGTTTAGGTGAAATTTCCGATAATCGGTAAAATAACCGGTGTTTTTCGTAAAAACCAAGATATAATTATTTTTCAATATAAACTTAAATATACTTATTCTAGCTATGTAATAGCTAGTATTGATATTTAATTAGTCACTTATAAATTATTAGTTTACTTAAATATTTTTCCTTAATTAATTATTTTTAATATT
The DNA here is from genome assembly GCA_030015575.1 of Agapanthus africanus. NCBI lineage: Eukaryota > Viridiplantae > Streptophyta > Magnoliopsida > Asparagales > Amaryllidaceae > Agapanthus > Agapanthus africanus. The sequence continues at coordinate 173,619,043 of JASDDO010000004.1, read as the reverse complement.
AGTTTAAGCTTTAACTAATACATTTAATTAGTGATTATTACAATTTGGAATGGGTTAATTATACTTTAGTGCACCATGACACATCTAAACATATATTCTAACATGTTCTTTTTCTTTCTATATTGTCAAGATGGTTCTAGTTAATTCACGAAACTTATTTAAGAAATAAAATAAATAAGAAATGGTTTAATTAATGCGATAATAGGGGGCTTTCTTGTTATTTTCCTTCCACACACACACACACTCACTCACCCACACTCCCTGCAAAGGCTGAGCCTTCCCTGCAGCAAACCCCCTCACTTCACCACTTCATTTCTCCTCTAAAAAAGAATGAAAAAAAAGAAAGAAAGGAAATATAGTAAACAATGAATTATGGTTTAGATACTTGTGGTATGGGGTCTTATTGGCTTGACTTCACACTCATTTCACACACTCACCCCTCTCCCTTCTCTTGGCCGAGCCCCCATAGCTGCAGCCCCCATTTTCCCCACTACATTTTCCCTTCAAAAAAATCTATAAAATCCAAAGAAAAACTCACAAATTCAAGGCAATTTCCCCATTAAACCTTTACCCTATTTTCCTTGGCCAAACTAGCTTGGATCTTGGAGAAAAGTTAGCATTTTGGAGGTCAAGTTGCATATTTGATCTCTTGATTTTGAGGTATAATCTTAACCCAATGGTTACTTGATGTTTAATTACTTCAATTTAGTTAATTTTGATGTTTAATTATGGTTCTAATTGCTAACTGGAAATTTTAAGAAAGGTTTTAAACTAAAGTTAGGGTTTTGATCACTTGCTCATGGTTGCAATGAGTAGTTTAACTTGTTAAGTCATGCAAAATCTAGTCTAGTTGTTAAATTGTAAATTGTTATCTTTATATTGTCTTAATTACATAATTTCGCAAACTAGATTTTTAGGATTAATATAAATTGGTGAGATAAAATTTTAGTAAAGGTTTGTATGGCTTAATTAAGATATTAAAGGAATATTGTGGCCACTAGATTTGTTAAAATATCAAGATTTGAACTAAAATGGTATATGGATTCTTACTAAGTTTTTGGAATAAATCGACTTTAATTAAGTTTGCGGTGTTGATGATCTCTAACCTATTCACTAAGATATTTAACGTGATGTGAATGCGCGATTGGGTTTTAGACATGGTTGTGGTCACGTATCGCGACCCTAGTCGTGGGTTATGGCGTTGTCGTGAGCGCGTTTGTACACCAAGTGTGTGCGCGTCTTTTTGTGCACGTGGTTGACTTGTGTCGTTTGTTCCGCGACTATTCGTATATTTATTCTCTTAATTGCTTGTGTGCGATTCTAGGATCGGGTACAGAGGCGTCGGACGCGGCGCGGAGGGACAAGGCGGAGATCGGATCAGATTAGCCGAGGCGTCCCGGTGAGTAGATGTACACATCTACAGGGGAATCGTCTGGATGGTGCAAGGCGCCCGATAGTTAGAATTTATATAAGTACCTGCATTTATATGCGAAGTTCCTAGTTATTCATCTCGTTGCATCGCATCATCTTTTACATATATAAGTGATATCATCTTATAGGACACTTGCACCATTACCATTGGTTTATGCTGCCACGTGCACTATTCATGCGAACACACACGCCCTTGGTAATTGCTATGTCACGAACACTATAGAACTTGCTTAGAATCGGTAGCTGCGCATTGCATCATATATGATCTATAAACCTGTACATGTATAGTCATTTCATCAGAATGGATACGTAGGATTGTTAATCATATATACATACCTCATTGCATTATGATTCATGCATAGCTTCTGGCCGTACTTCGCATGGTATATACTATCGTATCATATACATCCATTATCACCGACATGTTTACATATTATGTTTCTTCTCGGGGATTTCAGTATTTATGAGATTTATGGATTTTGGAGAAACCGCAAGGATTTTAAGAACGTATTACCATTTAAAAATGTAAGTTGCGGTTTTCTCGTGATATGATGTGAGAGGTGTCCACCATGAGTTTTCTCGGTTCTTGAGCGGTATCATACACCCGATTCGAGGAGGAGGATGAACCGTTTGCAGGTGCATGGTGGACCCGGTGCAGTACCCCGGGAAAAGATGGTCGTAGATGATAGCGTTGAGCCCGGCAGGGGAGCACTACCGACCGGTTATTTATGACGCGGAGGATACCGACATAGTCTTGAGATTTGATGATATGGGCCAGTCCGGATTGCTGGAGCCCGAGATTTGATGATATGGGCCAGTCCGGATTGCCGGAGCCCGAGATATTGAGATACTGATACATTGAGACATTGAGATATTCATATTTTGTGTCGATACTTGACACGGATTTCTGTTGATTTCATTTATGATACTACATTTAAATTACAGAGTTTTACTGAGATAAGAATACAGATTTTATCATACTAAACATATTCAGATCTCGTGTTGTTTTTGCATTCATGTTGCATACATACTAGTGCATCACATCACATTAGTATATGTAGGCTGTGACAAATTGCGTGCATGCTTACGATAGCCTTATTAGATGTTACTTATGACTCACGAGTTGGCAACTCACCCCCGTTGTGCCACAGTATTTTGCAGGTCCGACCCGTCAGCACAGTAGCGGCGGACGCACTTCCTCATTTTGTTCCTTTTGCTTAGACTTGCGGCATTGCTTGTAGGTGGGCTGCGAGGATGTTTTGTTTCTGTTGGGTTACGGCAGCACCCCGGCCATCAAACCATGGCCAAATGCGGAACAAAAATTTACTAAACGGGCGCTACCATTACCCGATACCCGGATCTACCTTAAACCCTAAACTAGCAAGCTTTATAAAGAAGTTAGAATGGTTATACCGAGTTGATCCGTGTCCTTCGGTCTTCATTCCAAGCTCCTAGTGGTTCCTTGATCAAGTTTGGTTGCCGGTCTTCCTCCATCTACGATGATCCACCTGAGGGAAACGGTGCAAGCTTCAGCTTCGTCGAACTTCGTCAACCGACGCTCCCAGGTTGCTAGCAATGGAGAGTGGAGGTGTAGGAGTGTGTCACTATATTTTTCTCTCATCACCTTTGCACAAGGGAGAAACCATAGAAGATGAAGGAGGTGAGGAAACAAAAGCACGAGCAACTCAAGAATTGGCTAAGTCTTTTTGTGAGCATGAGAGTGTAGAAAAAGCAAGTGAAGGAAAAATAATGAGCCAAGCCCACACCAAGGATGTGGCTGCCTTCTCTCTCTCTCATGCACAAAATATCTCATATCAATATCCAAATAAACAATTCCAAGCCATACCTATGACCCATGCTCATGCCACTTCACTCCTCCTCCTCATTTGTGAAACAAATGAATTTCCAAAAATGGAAAATCATACAAATGAGGTGTCCACTTCTAGAAGCTATTCCGTATAAATACGGAATACTTTTCGGTACATGTATCGAAATACATATACGCGTATTCGTACAAAAATACGAATACCCAATAGAGAAAATGAATAGTGAAAAATAATACTAGAATACATATATATAAATACATATATATAAATTATTAAATCAAAATCTTATTTAATAATCCGGCTTAATCCTAAGCTGCTAGTATTATCAACCGTCCGATTAAAGTCTGTGCAGCATGTGCACAGATTTAATCGGACACATGTATATAACAACATACTGTTGGAGATAGTGCCCTCATAGTCAATTATTGGATCACAGGCACGTGATTGCAATGATTGAGGGGAGGACCTGTCCCAGTAGGATAGTCTTACTCAAGATGACAGTATGCTATCTGGTTTACCTTTATCATCGTGTACTGCTTTAGGTGACCTTACAGGTCGCTATTACACGTTGATAGAGCCCCTAGGATTCTTGCTTGACTGCCAGCAGTATGAGGGCGATCATATACGTGGGAGCTGGTAGTCTATAAGCACATCCTTAAAAGGTCCCTAGTCGTGGGAGTTTCGAGACAGGGCATCGATACTCCAGAGTAGACTAGTGTATACAGTCGAGACCCCGACGAGGGGCGGTGGCCGGTCTCACAAGCCACTGGTGTCAGTTGGTTCACCTAAGATGTATACAGATGCTCATTGGGTTATGAGTACACCGGACAGGACTCGCCGGGAACATGCTAGTTGGTCTTATACCTGACGTCAGATAGCAGTTCCCTGGTGACATGTGTACAGGTTAGTTCATCGACCTGAGGATCGTCATTTGTCTCGTATGAGTTCCCACTGTACTTTGATTACTACCCTACCACGGCTCAAAGGAGTCGTGCAAACAGGTTTTAGTTGGGTACAGTCCCGAGCCACATGGAGGCAGTGAGCGGATCTTCAGGGGTTCGTCTCTCCCGGTATTGGGGGTGAGGTCGCGCTATGTCTAGGAGAGCCATTACACGAAGCCCTTGGCCAAGGCAGGAGATTTACTGGCAGGTATTCCAGTAGTATCTCAGGGTGTTCTGGGATACACTCCGACACGACTTGTACCGCTTTTGGGGGTCTGACTTTTACCAACCCCCTAGGCCCGCCATGCGATGCTCATAGACGAACGGACCGGACTGTACGGATATTGTCACTGACAGGCTCAGTAGGGTGTCAGGATGAGTTCGCTCATCGACGTCCCTTTTGGTCAATAGCTGGTGGCCCGTCACGTATTGGCTTATACCTCTGACGTGCTAGTGGTTAAATCCACAGCCATAGTATTGACGAGTCTTTAGAGTCCACCATACTTACAGTTACTCAAGTTTCGGGCGAAACGCTGTAGAGGCCGTATGGAGATATAGCAGGGTCCGATCAGATACGTGCGGTATTGCACGGATCAGGATCGGACGGTTTGTACTAGTGGCCGTATGGATATATGGCAGGGTTTGATCAGATACGTGCGGTATTGCACGGATCAGGATCGGACGGATATTACTAGCCGGCTTTGGTTTAAGCCGGATCCTAGTATAGTAAAGTGTAGATTTTGTCTCATTGCATTTGTGTCCGGTCGGAATACAGATGCGGGTGTGTATGCACAGTATCGGGGTTTTCCTGTAATTTATTACGGGACCAGTTTTCTGGAGTTGCCAGTTTGCATTTCGTTCCGGCCGGTTTTCCTTTGTTCTTTCCCGGCCGGACCTTTCCGATGGAGAGGGTTATTTGCAAGTTTGCAAATTACATTTGTGGAGGGGGTATCTTGCATATTGGTGGCATCATGATAGTTTTTCATGATGAGATTCTTTTTCCTTCTTATCACTTGCTTTATGGTGATTAGAGTGGATTTGATATTGATTTGAGATGGTTATCATTTCTTTAGGGTTGTGGTCACCCCCTTTGCTTTTACTACACTCACCTCCCTTCTTGTTATGGTTTCATATTGATTCCTCCACCATTCTCACTTGAAGAGAGGGGCTACACTTGAGAGAAAAATGAGAGAGTTCATTTTTGGTTATGTGAGGAATTCTTCATCTCTATCCTTCTTGCTAGAAAATTGAAAGCACCAATTTTCCTAACCTCCTCCTCCATCCTCCATGGCAACTAAAACCCCAAATGAGATATAACATCTACACTACATTCTACAGCAAATCTTGGGCACGTCGACTTGCCAGCTTCGTGACCGAGTTGTCTCGGTATAGAGGTGGGAGCCCGTAAAAGATGCAGGCGATGTGGTGCCCTTCCGGCGAGGAGGCGACGACATGGAGACAGGACTTTCCGCGGGAGATCGGGACGATGACGAGAAGACCGGAGGACTCGGATCACTCGGTATATCTTTAACCCGTCTTGTAGTTTGCTAGATCTAGTTTAATGGCCCGATCCGGGTGTTTAGTGCGAGGTGGTGCCGGTTTGCTAGTTTGCCAAATCAAAGTTTTACGCTTCCGCATTTTGGCGTCGGTTTGACGGCCGGGGCGCCGCTGTGCACTTACAGTGGTATCAGAGCCTCGCCATTAACTTAGTCTAGCTTTGTTTAATGTGTTTACATTTCCGATCGACCAAAATTCCAAAATCCGCATTTTTGTTCACATCAGTTTTCTGTTGAAATTTTTTGGAGTCGAAATTTTTTTTAGGTTGTAGAAAAGTGATGTACTGGAAATTATAAGCACTCTGTAGAAATTCGACACAGTGATACGACCACTGAAGCGCGGAACCGCGGCCAAACCCCCCTTTAGGCCGCGGTTCCGCCGCACATTGGTGTCCTCGCTGTATCAAATATTTGCAGTAGCTTTCTGGGTTAAAAATAGGGGTTTTGGAATATTAATTTTGGGCCCAGAATTTCTTGATGTGCTACAGTAGTACTTGCGGGCCCACTTGTTAAAATTTAATCGATCGGATATTTTAAACACATTATTTCACAGTATTTACATTATATCTGCGACCGTGAATGTTACTCGATCGGTAAATCCTGTCTAACTGCTATAGCCCGGTTAGACGGATTTGCGAACGTGACTTTCACGTTGATGTTCTGTGTTTTGCTGTGATGTTGCGGATCGGTCGTGGGGGATAGCCTGGATGCAATGCTTTGTATTATGTACATTTGATATTGCGGGGCGAGCGTCCGACATGTGGACTGCCGTCACTGCCTGATTGTATTATTATTTTGGGGCACGACCTGGTTGCGGTCGATGTACCCGTTGTATGTATATTTTACTTTCTGTACTAGGATTACCCCGCGGAGGGGTGCACGGATGGCCGGGTTCTAGAGGGCAACAAGCCCGCATCTCATGGCATTGAGACGGAGGGGGCTTCACTCTAGGATTGGCGGGTTATTCGCCGCACTCGTAGGGGGTACAGGTTGACCCAGGAGGGGTGACCAAGTTACCGGATTCCGTGAAGTGCTGGGTGGTCCATTCACGGAGCTGTAGGGGGCTGCCTCGCTTCAAGTTTTGGCGGGTAACTTGCCGCGCCCGTAGGGGTCTAGGATTTCATTGCACAGGCTATCCACACGACCAGGGGAACGTTGGGTTTCAGTAGTGGCTCTGTGAAACCCGGGGATCCCAGATATCTGTATTGTTCTGTGATGCTGTACATTTCTGTGATGTTGCATTTTATCACGCCTTGAGCGAAATATAATATATTGGTATATATATTAGTAGATGTTGTATATGTTTTTCATCCGCGCTAGTCCAGTCCCCGCTCTGTCGTTAGTTAGCTAACCTAACGGGTGATGACGGGACCCAGTGGCGAATGCGGATGGCATATACGTACATCAGTATATTTTCGTTCTTTGTGGTGTGATCAATTGATGGGACTGCGTTGATTTGGATCAATGCAAGTTAAAACAAACCTAATCTGATGTTGTTGGAACACTTTTCAAAAAGCTGTTATTGCAAGGACGTTCACTTTTGTTTTGCATCGTGGTATTCATTTGGAATATCCTGCTCCTCAGTCGACGAGGCAAGGGCCGAGATCCCTTCACCGGGAGTGACCCCTTGGACAGAAGTTTGCGTCAGGGCATTAACTTCACTATAGCCGATTACTTTTGCTTTGCATCGTGGTATTCATTTGGAATATCCTGCACCTCATTCTACGGGGAAAGAGCCGAGATCCCTTCACCGGGAGTGACCTCTTTAGTAAAGGTTTTCGTCACTATATTTTCTAAAAAGCTATCCGTTCTTTCGACGATATCAAGTTCATTACGTTAAAGGTTTTCGCCAGAAACCATTCGTAGCCCTCCGTCATTTCAGTTAAATATTCGGTAGTATTCAAGCTATGTATTTTGACCTCACGCCAAGGCATAGTGTTTGGTAGCTGCCGGGTATTTATCTGTTACATAGATAGATGCGTTGGTTTGGGACAGTCGTACTACTATTTTGGCCTATGTCAAGGGCATGTACGGGTGGGTTTAAATTAACCTGTATAATGACGGGTAGAACTTGACATGTGACTTATGATATTTTGACCTCACGCCAAGGTCATAAGAGCATGGGGTAAAAATCACATCGGGAGTTTCAAAAGAACTGAAACTTGCCAGACATGCGCATACCTTCTGGAGTGTGATACTGTGAGCGGATTCCGTCACGTTATCATGCGATGATAGTTGGATCCCGATTCCCACTGATGAGTTAGTTTACTCCTCGGATGACCCCGACTAATTCTTCTTTCAGGTTTGGAGGAGAATTTGAGGTACAGTGGGAGGTTTCCAGATTAGATAAAGTGATAACCATTCTGATCTAGGATAGAGTGCACGCTGAGTGTTTCTTTTCTCTCTCTCTCTGGCAGCGACCATTGACCCGACCCTAAGACTATGACTCAGTGACCAAGTTAACCGAACCTTCTTAACACTGGCTTTTGGATTGTCTGAGTTGCAAACCTCATTGCCACTCCTACTTTTACTCTTTTCTCCAGGACACCCCGTATTGCTACGAACGTCCACTTCCATTGGACAAAACCATCGTATGGTTAGATACGAACTCGAAGGAATTTATTCGAGGATGGTTTCCGGTTCTGGAGAAAACGAATAGGACTATTCAGTTGTCTTTTCCTTTTACCTTCTCTCTCAGATTGCGAGTACTCCTTGGCTTAGGAGATAGTACACCTATTACGCAAATTGGATATTCTTCTTCCAAACCATAGGCTGGTGCCGAACGGTGGGGAATGAAGAATACCAATTAGCCTAAACGGTGTACAGAAGGTATTAAGTAAAGACAAAGAAAGGGATCAGTAAGAGGGCAGAGTAAACTACGACTGCTATTCACGACCAAACCAAGTATATTCTTCGCCAATCCTAAATCACCTTTGTATTTCTCCAGGACACTTCGTATCACTACGAAGATCCCAAGTTTATCGGATAATCCATCGTATGGTTATATACGAACTCGAAAGGAACTTGTTCCAGTTCGGGGATGGATTCTGGTTCAGGAGAAATAGGAATAAGGTTTATTCGGTTGTCTTTTATCTTCACCTTCTCTCGCGTTGCGAGTGCTCCTAGGATTAGGACAGTACACCCATTATGCTTATTGGATAGTCTTCTTCCAAACCATAGGCTGGTGCCGAACGGTAGGGAAGGAAGAAAACCATTTGGCCTAAAGGGGTGTACAGAAGGTAATGACTAAAGACATATAAAGGGATTTGGAGAGGTGACAAAGAATTATACGGTTACAGTTGTGAATCTGGATAATGGAAGAGGCATTACTGGGAATACCAGATACCCCATCGAAACATTTCAATGTTTCAGTTTCACTGTGTACTGTTAATGGAAAACTGATTTCCCGATTAGACACTTACTCCAGGGTATGTATTTACCAGGTATGATTCTCACATCTGTATGGTTTTACAGATGCTGAGTAGGAGTAAGCTATTGGGAATTGGGTGATCATCCTCACTATATCGGGATTCGTTGTAATCGGTGATATTTGAGGAAGTCACCTGGGTTGTTTGCCGGACGGTAAATATTTGGTTTTGAATATCCGCTATTATGCACCAATTTCAAATTGATATATCTGTAAGTCTGTTTTTATAGAGTGAGATATACCTTTTTGAAATTATGTCTATGACATTTACCTATATCAGTGGATGGTTAGGTAAGGAGCATTAAACAGCGGTGTAATTCTTCTTAACCATAAGTACAGTTTTCAACCTACGACACACGGTGAATGAGTTATCAGACTCAAGGGACTTATACAAAGTATTGTATGTTGTCCAGCGTCCATCAGGACAGAGGGGTTGGTCCTCGTACTATATTCGGTTTACTTATGACTTCTCTAGTTTTTAGACAGATGTTTCGTGGAAACACAGGGTCCGAATTTTGAGAAGTTATAGGTATTTGAATAAAGTAGAGAACCAGGTATTGCAAGTATCGGGATTCATCAAAGTGATCGAAGATGTAGATACTTGTGTATGGTATTCAGTTGATTAAGAGAACTTGCTTCTCTTTCGGGTTACTCATAATTGGAAGCATTCCTAAGTTGAGTGACGCTGATCGGCCTTTTTCCATTTAGTTGACATGCACTGGAGACAGCTGCATGATTTGAATCTGGTTCAATTAAATCAGTGCCTCTGTTTCTTGGATATAGAACAGTTCATATCTTGACATTGTTAAGATATGGGGAGTTATCCGGCTTATGATTAAAACCAGACTCTGGATAACTCAAGGCACGTTTCTGTAATGGCTGTTTGTGGGTTGACCCAGGTTATGACGAGGGTTGACTTTCTACCATCTGGAAGATCAATAGTGATATTGTTCTTGACTCGCCACAGTTTTATCAAAAATGGATTTTTTCAGAAAACAGTAGTGGGAGTATGGTAGAACTGGAAGTGATTCCAGAACCGCAAACGATTACTGAAGATTTGATAAGGAACCTAAAGATTCAATCTGGATTGACATTCCATTGGCCACTCCGCAGATATGGTGGGTAACCTCAGGCGCTCGAGAGGTACTTCGGTATGCTCAAGGATGGTGGCAGGGAGGTTCTTGTTTACCCAGACTTGCCATTGCTGTTGTTCCAGACTGTGAGACCCGGCAGGAGGATGAGTATAGCGTCGTTCTAAACTGGTTTTAGAAATGTACGTCTATATGACTCTGCCAGAGGGTTGTCGTAGTCAGTGGGAGCAGCGGAAGCATTGGTGGACAGGAGGCTTATGTCTATTTATAGACTAAAGCAGATATAGCGGAGATAGATCATCTATTTCTGATGTGACAGTCATACGTTTGACTTCATCAGAGTAGGGGATGGATCTGTTAAGAAGGTAGTAGAGTGTGATGTCTTGGTATTTGATGACATACACAGAGTAGGAAGTGATATTCCTATACTACGATCGGTTATGCTTTGGTCGTCACACAGTGGTTTCTCCAAATAGGATTTGGATATTATATCAGACATTCTGGTTACTAGATCTATAGTTTTAGATCTAGATTTGGGTGGTTTCCCAATCAGGGTACTTAGACAGCATTCTATAAGTATTTAGAATGGACGACTCCTGGCACGGTAATGTACCTGCAGGTGATGGAGTCACCCTCTCTAAAGGTGTCTTACAGACTAAAGAGGAGAGGGATACGCATGATTGGCAGATCACTTGCTTAGGCAATTGAGTCAATCATGAGATGTCAAGTACCACACCAGATGTTGTTCTTGCAGTAGGTGCAATAAGTTGATATTCATCTAATCCTGGAGAAACAATCAGAAGCAGCTTTAGAATATAAGTGGATGTTCTAGGGATTTGATAACGGCAGCCTCCTTTAGGAGACGGTTATCATTCCAGGCTTCCAAGGTGACCTGGATGGCAGAGGGGCTGTCAGAGTTATAGTTTTCCCTCTGACGAGGGGCAGTATTTTGGACAGTTGGTCCAGGTGGATACTGAGGGAAGGCATGGCGCAGGATACTGATTAAGTTCAGTTGACGATACAGTCTAAGAAGTTTGGATTTGGAGTTCATTTATGAGCTAGGTCCCATCAGACATCCAGACATTCTAAGACAGGTATTGCTCATTTCGGGAGATAGCTTTCTCCGCGAACTTGAGATAAAGAGAGACATAGAAAGAAACACCAGAGCGGATCCACTCACTGAGGCTATTCCTCGAACGCAATAGTTTCGCAAACGAGCTTTGTGAGACTGACTAGTAGAGGAGTTGGGTGTTCGGTATCACACGGGCTGTGAGTATGCGACATCGCAATAATTAGCCTTGAGTGCAAGTGGGAGATTGTTGGAGATAGTGCCCTCAGAGTCAATTATTGGATCACAGGCACGTGATTGCAATGATTGAGGGGAGGACCTGTCCCAGTAGGACAGTCTTACTCAAGATGATAGTATGCTATCTGGTTTACCTTTATCATCGTGTACTGCTTTAGGTGACCTTACAGGTCGCTATTACACGTTGATAGAGCCCTTAGGATTCTTGCTTGACTGCCAGCAGTATGAGGGCGATCATATACGTGGGATCTGGTAGTCTATAAGCACATCCTTAAAAGGTCCCTAGTCGTAGGAGTTTCGAGACAGGGCATCGATACTCCAGAGTAGACTAGTGTATACAGTCGAGACCCCGACGAGGGGCGGTGGCCGGTCTCACAAGCCACTGGTGTCAGTTGGTTCACCTAAGATGTATACAGGTGCTCATTGGGTTATGAGTACACCGAACAGGACTCGCCGGGAACATGCTAGTTGGTCTTATACCTGACGTCAGATAGCAGTTCCCTGGTGACATGTGTACAGGTTAGTTCATCGACCTACGGATCGTCATTTGTCTCGTGTGAGTTCCCACTGTACTTTGATTACTACCCTACCACGGCTCAAAGGAGTCGTGCAAACAGGTTTTAGTTGGGTACAGTCCCGAGCCACATGGAGGCAGTGAGCGGATCTTCAGGGGTTCGTCTCTCCCGGTATTGAGGGTGAGGTTGCGCTGTGTCTAGGAGAGCCATTACACGAAGTCCTTGGCCAAGGCAGGAGATTTACTGGTAGGTATTCCAGTAGTATCTCAGGGTGTTCTGGGCTACACTCCGACACGACTTGTACCGCTTTTGGGGGTCTGACTTTTACCAACCCCCTAGGCCCGCCATGCGATGCTCATAGACGAACGGACCGGACTGTACGGATATTGTCACTGACAGGCTCAGTAGGGTGTCAGGATGAGTTCGCTCATCGACGTCCCTTTTGGTCAATAGCTGGTGGCCCGTCACGTATTGGCTTATACCTCTGACGTGCTAGTGGTTAAATCCACAGCCATAGTATTGACGAGTCTTTAGAGTCCACCACACTTACAGTTACTCAAGTTTCGGGCGAAACGCTGTAGAGGCCGTATAGAGATATGGCAGGGTCCGATCAGATACGTGCGGTATTGCACGGATCAGGATCGGACGGTTTGTACTTGTGGCCGTATGGATATATGGCAGGGTTTGATCAGATACGTGCAGTATTGCACGGATCAGGATCGGACGGATATTACTAGCCGGCTTTGGTTTAAGCCGGATCCTAGTATAGTAAAGTGTAGATTTTGTCTCATTGCATTTGTGTCCGGTCGGAATACAGATGCGGGTGTGTATGCACAGTATCGGGGTTTTCCTGTAATTTATTACGGGACCAGTTTTCTGGAGTTGCCAGTTTGCATTTCGTTCCGGCCGGTTTTCCTTTGTTCTTTCCCGGCCGGACCTTTCCGATGGAGAGGGTTATTTGCAAGTTTGCAAATTACATTTGTGGAGGGGGTATCTTGCATATTGGTGGCATCATGATAGTTTTTCATGATGAGATTCTTTTTCCTTCTTATCACTTGCTTTATGGTGATTAGAGTGGATTTGATATTGATTTGAGATGGTTATCATTTCTTTAGGGTTGTGGTCACCCCCTTTGCTTTTACTACACTCACCTCCCTTCTTGTTATGGTTTCATATTGATTCCTCCACCATTCTCACTTGAAGAGAGGGGATACACTTGAGAGAAAAATGAGAGAGTTCATTTTTGGTTATGTGAGGAATTCTTCATCTCTATCCTTCTTGCTAGAAAATTGAAAGCACCAATTTTCCTAACCTCCTCCTCCATCCTCCATGGCAACTAAAACCCCAAATGAGATATAGCATCTACACTACATTCTACAGCAAATCTTGGGCACGTCGACTTGCCAGCTTCGTGCCCGAGTTGCCTCGGTATAGAGGTGGGAGCCCGTAAAAGATGCAGGCGATGTGGTGCCCTTCCGGCGAGGAGGCGACGACATGGAGACAGGACTTTCCGCGGGAGATCGGGACGATGACGAGAAGACCGGAGGACTCGGATCACTCGGTATATTTCTAACCCGTCTTGTAGTTAGCTAGATCTAGTTTAATGGCCCGATCCGGGTGTTTAGTGCGAGGTGGTGCCGGTTTGCTAGTTTGCCAAATCAAAGTTTTACGCTTCCGTATTTTGGTGTCGGTTTGATGGCCGGGGTGCCGTCGTGCACTTACACATACGTCATCTACACCATATCGCCTGAACCGTGAAAACCCTTTGTGTGGGACTCAAAAGACTCATCAATACGCTGGCAGTAGGTTTAACCACAAGCAGGTCAGCGGCACTAGCTGTACGTAACGGCTACCCAGGTATTGAGCGAAAGGGAGGCCGACGAGCAAACTCATCCTGAACCCCTACTGAGCCTAACAATGACAATATCCATATAGTCCGGTTTTTTCGTCTAAGAGTATCGCATATCGAGTCTAAGGGGGTGGATAAAGTCAGACCCCTAACAACGCGACATTTAGTGTCGGCATGAAACCCATCACCACCTGAGAAACTATCAATCCTGGATCGTTAATTCTCGTCCACCATGGCCATGGATTTCTGGTGATGGCCACCCGTGCACAACGCGACATCAACCCCCAATACCTCTAGAGAAGAATCCGCGACGATCCGATCACTAACTCTATGTGGCTCGGGACTGTACTCAACTAAATCCTGTTTGCACGACTCCTTTGAGCCGTGGTAGGGTGGTAATCAAAGCACAGTGGAAACTCACACGTGATAAATGACGATCTCAGGTCGACAGACTAACCTGTACACATGTCACCTGGGAACTTCTATTTGATAATAGGTATAAAACCAACTAGCACGTTCCCGGTGAGTCCGTCCAGTGTACTCATAACTCAATGAGCATCTGTATACTATTTTAGGTGAACAAACTAACACCGATGGCTTGTGAGACCTGGCCACCGCCCCTCATCGGGGTCTCGATCAGTATACACTAGTCTATACTGGAGTATCGACGCCCCATCTCGATACTCCTAAGACTAGGGACATTTAAGGATGTGCTTATAGACCCTTAGCTCCTACGTATATGATCGCCATCATAATTCTGGTAGTCAAGCAAGAATCCTATGGGCTCTATCAACATGTACATGATGATAAACCAGATAGTATACTATCATCTCGAGTAAGACTGTTCTACCGGTATAGGTCCTCCCTCAATCATCATAATCACCTGCCTGCGATTACGATAATTGCCTTGAGGGCACTATAGCCAACATTTTCCACCTTGTATTATTATTGTATCTAGTATACTCCATCTACCGTATCTACCACTTCTACCATTATATTTGCGACCTAGAGATGAGACCGTGAGATTTGTATATATATATGTTGTTTCTCTGGGGTCGAGCTCACTTGAGTCGGCGAGATGCTTTCTTACTTTTGTGTTTTTATATGCTTATTGCTCGATGATATTACATATATTGCGTGTGGTTTTGTTTCCGTCTTGGGCGAAGAGCTAGCTCCCGCTTGGGGATGCCTTTATTCTTTACTTGTATAAAATTTGTATTGTACCTGTTTCGGGGCCAGTTTTTACAAAGGAGACTCTACCGAAATTTTCGGGAAAATATGATGTTGCTTTTCAAACGATTAATGGCATTTATTTGTTAAAACCACTTGCGTTAAAACGAGTTTTTCTTCACTCTAACTCTTTACATGGTTTTGATTTCTGGGCTTTGGCTTACTTAGATTACGTGGCGCCTTGAGACATTTCGTAGTTTAAGTGCTAGTCACGTTCCGTACCTTCGGGTCGTGACAAAGTTGGTATCAGAGCGATAGGTTTTACCTTTTTGAGTGCAGGATGACCCTTGGTAGATGGAGTAGGTGACTTAACAGAGTGACGTAGCGTGTGTATGTTCCGTGGCATACTTACGATACGGTATTCCGCCTAAGTGACCTTAGGATATATATTTGCTTGTATTTCCTTCCTTGATTCAGGAAATCCTTTGTTTTGATAGCAATGTTCCTATCAATCCTGTTCTTGCTCCAGACACTATGCCGACGGAGACTACGAGGGCCAGAGGGTTGCCGCCGGGGATGAGATTAGAGTGGACTTGTTTGAGACGAGGACCGATCGGGGCGGTACGCCGACTCCTCTGGGATAGAGTGGCCTGCCTTCTCTAGGACGGATGGCTAGGCTGGAGTCGAGTATTCGGGACTTGCGACAGATGGTTGGATTGTTAGTTGAGGTTAGCCGAGCTCTGAAAGACGATGATGTCCCTCCTACTGCAGGGATTGTGATTGTACCTGCTGCATAGGCAGCTGTTTCTGTTGTTACCAAGACTATTTCCTTAGCCTTACAGGAGTTTTTGAGGCTGAAGCCTCTAGTTTTTTACCGGCATAGATGTAGTGGAGGATCCGAAGACAATCCTTGATAGGATGGCTAGGATTTGTCGTTCACAGAGATGTTCTGACGAGATATGGATTGAGCTTGCTCGTTTCCTTCCGGAGAGCATTCGAGATGCCCTAGCTCGTAGTTTCGAGCCTTTGCGTAAGATTTCAGGGATGACGGTGTCCGAGTATGACATTTAGTTACTTAACGGTCCAATATGCTCCTTACATGGTGGATACTAAAGAGAAACGGATAGAGAGGTTCGTGTGGAGATTGGACATACA
Source organism: Agapanthus africanus (assembly GCA_030015575.1). Taxonomy (NCBI): domain Eukaryota; kingdom Viridiplantae; phylum Streptophyta; class Magnoliopsida; order Asparagales; family Amaryllidaceae; genus Agapanthus; species Agapanthus africanus. The sequence goes on along the minus strand of JASDDO010000004.1, from coordinate 173,602,776 downwards.
GTTAATTCTTGCTGTTGGTGCCCAGCATTTTGACACTTATGCAGCCGCGATGGACGCGACCTTCTGCTAGAGCAGCGCATTTCTGGGACATCAGTCGTTTTTGGATCGAAGCGGATTTGTACCGGTATGCCAGCTCAGAGGTGAATAGATAAGCGCAGTTGTAATAAGTATTCTTTCGGTGTTTCTTCCGATGCGTATTTCTTTTTGGTGTTGTTTGAAATGGTATCCGCATATTTTGTATCGAAGTCTAGCCAATAGTAGTCCTTGCTAAATCAGCCGCTTGTTGTGATTTCCTCCATAGGCTAGTATTTTGTAGCTCTATGTGTTTCTCATTTGTGTTTGTTTTGTTCGTATCGGAGATAGGGATTCTTCTGTCAATTTGACGCTTCTCGATATGTTTGACTTCGAAGTTCTTCTGAGCATGGAGTAGTTAGCCACGTGTTATGCGTCCGTGGACTGCCGTGAGGGGGCAGTCAGATTTGGTTTTCCGGGTGAGCCAGTTCTTCGTTGTTTTTGGGGGAGACCGTAGCGTCGCCTTTTCCAGTTTGATTTCTTCTTGTCGCGCTAGTCTGCTTTTGAGAATGGATGTCAAGAATTCTTGGCGTATGTTTGTGATGTTAGAGCCGCAGAGGTCCCGTTGGACCAGGTCCCGATTGGAAGAGAGTTTCCAGATGTTTTCCTGACGAGTTGCTCGGTTTGTCGCCAGAGCGCGATATTGAGTTATGCTTTTACTTGATTTCCGGCATGAAGCCTTTTTCTATACCGCCATATCGGATGGACCTGGCGGAGCTTAAAGAACTAAAGGATCAGTTGCAAGATTTGTTGAATAAAGGACATGTTCGTCTGAATGCATCACTTTGGGGAGCTCCTGTTCTGTTCGTTAAGAAGAAAAACGGCAATTGTGTTTGTGCCTCGATTTTTTTCAGTTGAATCGGGTTACTGTGCGGAACATATATCCCTTACCTCGTATCGATGATTTATATGATTATCTCCAGGGTGCGGGACATTTCTCGGAGATTGACTTGCGATCAGGTTACCATTCGTTGCGGGTTCGAGAGGATGATATTCCGAAGACTGCTTTTCACACGTTACGAGCGTTATGAGTTTTGGTGATATCGTTCAAGCTCACCAATGCCCCAGCAACGTTTATGGATTTGATGAACCGTATATTCAGGCCGTTTTTCTTGATCAGTTATTATTTTGTTGTTGATGACACCTTAATATACTTTGGAGCCGAGTGGAGCCTGGGCAGTAATTGAGGATTTCGTTGCAGACTTTGAGAGAGCACTGGCTATTCGCTAAATTATCCAAGTGTGTTTTCTGGTTGGATGATGTTGACTTCTTGGGTTACGTAGTTACGGGAGGTGGCAAGTATGGAACCAAAGAAGATCGAGGCCATTCAGCACTGGCTTAGACCTGTATCAGTGATGGAGGTTCGCAGCATTTTTGGTTTGGACGGATACTATTGATATTTCGTACATGATTTTTCGCATATGGCTGCAACGTTGTCCGGGTTGATCCGGAAGAGAGTTCCTTTTTCTTTGGACTGAGGTATGCGAGTAGAGCTTTTAGTAGTTGAAGACTCGGTTGATTACGGTGCCAGTATTATTTTTGCCTTAAGGATCAGGCGGTTTTGTTGTTTATTGCGATACTTCTCGGCAGTCGAAGAAGCACGAGCAGAATTATTCCACGCATGACTTAGAAATGGCTGTGGTGGTTTTTACATTTATAAATTGGTGACACTACTTATACGGCGAGTCATGCCAGATATTCACAGACCACAAGAGTCTAAAGTACATTTTTTTCAGCAGCGAGATCTGAATTTTGAGATAGCACAGTTGGATGGAGCTAGTGAAGGACTATGACTGCGAGATTCTTTATCGCCCGGGAAAGGCGAACGATGTGGCAGATGCTTTGAGTCGGAAGCCCGGAGGTAGCTTTTCTTGTTTGAGCATAGTTCAGAGACAGTCGACGGCAGATTAGCAGATTCCTTGTGACAGCCGAGTACAGTTTGAGTTTACGTCAACCGGGGGACAACTTATCTGTGTCCATGCACATCCACATTTATTTGATCATATCCGTGAGGCATAGTCCGATGACGTTCGTTTGTTAGATGATCTTAGAGCAGGTTCGACAGGGCAGAGATTCAGAGTTCGTGATTGATGATCAGTGAGTACTACGATTTGGGACTCGACTATGTGCGCCAGATTCCGAAGGACTGAGACGCGAGATCTTAGAGGATGCGCATCAGTCAGCATATATGAATTGTGATTTGATAAAAGTCTACTAGTGTGAAGGGATGAAGAGAGATGTCACAGATTTTGTTTCGGGATGCTGACTTATCAGCAAGTCAAGGCTGAGCATCAGAGGCCAGCTGGAGAATTACAACATTTGCCCATTCCGGAGTAGAAATGGGAATAAAATTCTATAGATTGTATCGTGGGTCTACGTAGGACCAGTCGAGAGTATGGCTCTATTTGAGTGATTGTAGAAAGATTGACGAAAGCAGCTCACTTTCTGCCAGTGAAGACCACCTTCGGATTCGTTCAGTATGCTCAGTATATGTGATGAGATTGTGCGATTACATGGAGTTCCGACATGTATTGTGTCCGACAGAGGCACCCAGTTCACCAGCCGACTATTGTAGAAACATTAAGAGACTTTGGACACACCGATTGAGCTTCAGTACAACTTTCTACCCGTAGACCAATAGTCAGTCAGAGCAGACCATTCAGACTCTTGAGGATATGCTCCGAGCTTGCGTTCTAGATTTTTGTGGCAATTGGGATCGCCACTTGCCCTTGATAGAGTTTTCCTATAATAACAGCTTCCAGGAGAAGATTCAGATGGCACCCTTCGAGATATTATATAGGAGGAAATGCCGATCACCAGTTTGTTGGACAGAGCTCAGTGAGAGCAGTATTTTGGGGCCATAGATTGTGCAGGAGATGACCGAAAAGATTCAGATGATTTGGGATAGGATGAGAGCGGCCCAGAGTAGGCAGAAATCTTATGCAGACCGACGTCGGCGCAGACTTGTGTTCGTCGTAGTAGGTGATCATGTTTTTCTTGAAGGTTTCTCCGATGAAGGGCGTGTTGAGATGCGGAAAGAAAAGGAAGGCTTATTTCCAGTTATGTAGGTCCCTTTGTGATTCTCGAGCATGTCGGCGCAGTTGCTTATCGTTTGGCTTTTCCACCTAGCTTTCCAGATATTCACCTCGTGTTTCATGTATTGATACTCCGCAAGTGCCTTCATGATCCCTCTCGCACGATACAGCATCAGACGATCCAGCTGGGACGCAATCTTTCTTTCACCAAGCTGCCGATAGTCATTCTAGATCGGCAAGTGAAGAAATTGAGGTTCGAGGTCATACCGTCCGTAGGTTCTTTGACGTGGCCCGAGCGGCGAAAAAGGTCTCGTGGGAAGCCGAGGACGAGATGAGGAAGAATATCCCCATCTCTACGAGGGTACGCATAGTTAAATTTTAAATTCGGGGACCGAATTTCTTTAAGGGGGAAGATTGTAACGTTCTGAAAAATCGTTTAGGTGAAATTTCCGATAATCGGTAAAATAACCGGTGTTTTTCGTAAAAACCAAGATATAATTATTTTTCAATATAGACTTAAATATACCTATTCTAGCTATGTAATGGATAGTATTGATACTTAATTGGTCGCTTATAAATTATTAGTTTACTTAAATATTTTTCCTTAAATAATTATTTTTAATATTATTTTAAGTTTTCACTAATACATTTAATTAGCGATCATTACAATTTGGAATGGGTTAATTATACTTTAGTGCACCATGACACATCTAAACATATATTGTAACATGTTCTTTTTCTTTCTATATTGTCAAGATGGTTCTAGTTAATTCACGAAACTTATTTAGGAAATAAAATAAATAAGAAATAGTTTAATTAATGGGATAATGGGGGGCTTTTCTTATTATTTTCCTTCCACACACACACACACCCACACTCACTCACCCACACTCCCTGCAAAGGCCGAGCCTTCCCTGCAGCAAACCCCCTCACTTCACCACTTCATTTCTCCTCTAAAAGAGAATGAAAAAAAAAGAAAGAAAGGAAATATAGTAAACAATGAAGTATGGTTTATATACTTGTGGTATGGGGTCTTCTTGGCTTGACTTCACACTCATTTCACACACTCACCCCTCTCCCCTCTCTTGGCCGAGCCCCCATAGCTGCAGCCCCCATTTCCCCCACTACTTTTCCCTTCAAAAAAATCTATAAAATCCATCAAAAATCCAAAGAAAAACTCACAAATTCAAGGCAATTTCCCCATTGAACCTTTACCCTATTTTCCTTGGCCAAACTAGCTTGGATCTTAGAGAAAAGTTAACATTTTGGAGGTCAAGTTGCATGTTTGATCTCATGATTTTGGGGTATAATCTTAACCCAATGGTTACTTGATGTTTAATTACTTCAATTTAGTTAATTTTGATGTTTAATTATGGTTCTAATTGCTAGCTTGAAATTTCAAGAAAGGGTTTAAACTAAAGTTAGGGTTTTGATCACTTGCTCATGGTTGCAATTAGTAGTTTAACTTGTTAAGTCATGCAAAATCTAGTCTAGTTGTTAAATTGTAAATTGTTACCTTTATATTGTCTTAATTACATAATTTCGCAAACTAAATTTTTAGGATTAATATAAATTGGTGAGATAAATTTTAGTAAAGGTTTGTGTGGCTTAATTAAAATATTAAGGGAATATTGTGGTCACTAGATTTGAACTAAAATGGTATATGGATGCTTACTAGGTTTTTGGAATAAATCGACTTTAATTAAGTTTGCGGTTTTGATGATCTCTAACCTATTCACTAATATATTTAACGCGTTGTGAATGCGCGATTGGGTTTTAGACATGGTTGTGGTCACGTATCGCGACCCTAGTTGTGGGTTATGGCGTTGTCGCGAGTGCGTTTTTGCACCAAGTGTGCGCGTCTTGTTGTGTGCGTGGTTGACTTGTGTCGTTTGTTCCGCGACTATTCGTATATTTATTCTTTTAATTGCTTGTGTGTGATTCTAGGATCGGATGCAGAGGCGTCGGACGCGGCGCGGAGGGACAAGGCGGAGATCGGATCAGATTAGCCGAGGCGTCCCGGTGAGTAGATGTACACATCTACGGGGGAATCGTCTGGATGGCGCAAGGCGCCCGATAGTTAGAATTTATATTAGTACTTGCATTTATATGCGTAGTTCCTAGTTATTCATCTCGTTGCATCGCATCATCTTTTATATATATGTGATATCATCTCATAGGACACTTGCACCATTACCATTGGTTTATGCTGCCACGTGCACTATTCATGCGAACACACACGCCCTTGGTAATTGCTATGTTACGAACACTATAGAACTTGCTTAGAATCGGTAGCTGTGCATTGCATCATATATGATCTGTAAACCTGTACATGTACCTGTATAGTCATTTCATCAGGATGGATACATAGGATTGTTAATGATATATACATACCTCATTGCATTATGATTCATGCATAGCTTCTGCCGTACTTCGCATGGTATATACTATCGTATCATATACATCCATTATCACCGACATGTTTACATATTGTGATTCTTCTCGGGGATTTCAGTATTTATGAGATTTATGGATTTTGGAGAAACCGCAAGGATTTTAAGAACATATTACCATTTAAAAATGTAAGTTGTGGTTTTCTCGTGATATGATGTGAGAGTTGTCCACCATGAGTTTTCTCGGTTCTTAAGCGGTATCATACACCCGATTCGAGGAGGAGGATGAACCTTCTGTGGGTGTATGGTGGACCCGGTGTGGTACCCCGGGGCAAGATGGTCGCAGTTGATGGTGTTGAGCCCGGCAGGGGAGCACTACAGACCGGTTATTTGTGACGCGGCGGATATCCGGAGGATACCGACGTAGTCTTAAAATTTGATGATATGGGCCTGTCCGGATTGCCGGAGCCCGAGATATTGAGATACTGATACATTGAGACATTGAGATATTCATATTTTGTGTCGATACTTAACACGGATTTCTGTTGATTTCATTGATGATACTACAGTTAAATTACAGGAGTTTTACTGAGAAAAGAATACATATTTTCTCGTACTAAACATATTCAGATCTTGTGTTGTTTTTGCATTCATGTTGCATACATACTAGTGCATCGCATCACATTAGTATATGTAGGCTGTGACAAATTGCGTGCACGCTTACGATAGCCTTATTAGATGTTACTTACTACTCACGAGTTAGCAACTCACTCCCGTTGTGCCACAGTATTTTGTAGGTCCGACCCGTCAGCACAGTAGCTGCGGGCGCACTTCCTCATTTTGTTCTTTTTGCTTGGACTTGCGGCATTGCTCATAGGTGGGCTGCGAGGATGTTTTGTTTCCACCTTGTATTATTATTGTATCTAGTATACTCCATCTACCGTATCTACCACTTCTACCATTATATTTGCGACCTAGAGATGAGACCGTAAGATTTGTATATATATATGTTGTTTCTCCGGGGTCAAGCTCACTTGAGCCGACGTGATGCTTTCTTGCTTTTGTGTTTTTATATGCTTATTGCTCGATGATATTACATATATTGCGTGTGGTTGTGTTTCCGCCTTGGGCCGCTTGGGGATGCTTTTATTCTTTACTTGTATAAAATTTGTATTGTACTCGTTTCGGGGCCAGTTTTTACAAAGGAGACTCTACCGAAATTTTCGGGAAAATATGATGTTGCTTTTCAAATGATTAATGGCATTTATTTGTTAAAACCACTTGCGTTAAAACGAGTTTTCCTTCACTCTAACTCTTTACATGGTTTTGATTTCTGGGTTTTGGCTTTCTTAGATTATGTGGCGCCTTGAGACGTTTCGTAGTTTAAGTGCCAGTCACGTTCCGTACCTTCGGGTCGTGACAACATCTCAGTCCATTGTTAGTTTAGAAACATCTCGGTCCATTATTCATCTTGCGCGCACGTGTATTTGTTATGTGACGGGAAGAGCAATGATGATATGGGATGCATCTAGTTTGGGATGTGATTTGATTTGGGATGTGCACGTCAGTTTGGGAAGTTCACCAAAAAGCAGTTGGTTGTCGAGACCCGCCACCTCTCTGAAGACGTTGAGGAATTACAACGACACGTATCAGAGGTGTAGAGAGATGCACCCTTGAACCAATTCCCGTGTTTGAGGGAAAATATCATGGTGGATCATCTAAAAATCATTAGTCATTTTTGGAGACTAAGATTAACTTAGGAGAATGTGGGACGAATACCGTTTTGGGATATTATCAGTTGGAAGATCGATAGCCGTATTTAGGACTAGGATCCATTTGGGAAATAATGAACCTATGGGCTCAGTAGATCTGGTTAGGGACCTAGCCAACTTGGGTTTGATCCATTTAGTCTTCTTTTTATTTGAAAAGAAGTGCTAAGCACTTGTTTGGGCCCAGTCCCCCTTTTTGTGCAAAAATGCTGATCACTTATGTATGTTCTGACGCTCACACATAACCATGTGGGGTTTTCAGTCATGGGGATTTGCCCAATAAGTGTTAAACACTTTACTCTTTTTTGTCTATGTATGGAGTACTAGGCACTCTTTATGGAGACCACGTGAGAAACACGTGAGGCGCTGGGCGCTAGGAACTCTCCCTTTTTTATGGCGCCCACGTGAGGGACATGTGAGACGCTGGGCACTGCCCAATAAGTGTTAAGCACTATTTTCTTCTGTGGCGCCTACGTGAGGCGCTGGGCGCTGAGCGCCACTCATTGAGTGCTAAGCACTCCTTTTTTTTGTGGTGCCCACGTGAGGGGCACATGAGGCGCTGGGCGCTAGCTTTTTCCTTATATTCTTTGTTTTGAGGAATTCGATTTCCTAATTTTTTTCTGAATGTTTGATCCTCAAGAATGAGTTCTTCCCGATAAGAATTAAATTCTCAACTTATGGAAGACTTGTCTTGTGGATCTGAGATCCGGAAAAAGAACTAAGTTCTTTTAAAAGGGTTAAACCCTTCAATGGGTAAATAAGATGCTTTGATCTCTCTTCTTTTTATTTACCTAGAGTTTTTTTTTCTGAGAAGGGAGATCTTCTTCTTTGTTCCTTTTTGGAACTTTCTGCTTTGTTTTTAGAAGCTTATGGGGGGGGGGGGGGTTCCTCCTCTATATTTGGAAAGAGGGATCATTGGTCGTTGGGACCCACCACCTCTCCGACGACGCTGAGAGATTACAGCGACATGTATCGAAGGTGTGGAGGGATGTACCCTTTGAACCATGTCCCTCTCATTAGGGGGAAGAACAAGTTGGAGCTTAAACTCCTAGCTGCTGAAAAAGGCTTCTTTGCGTTCGCGCACGTGCGTCATATGTATTGGATGCACGTGCGTCGCACGTGTTGCGGACTTGGCGGGCGCACGTGCGTCTCACATGTTGCGCACTTGGCGGACGCACGTGCGTCGCACTTGGCGGACGCACGTGCGTCGCACTTGGCGGACGCACGTGCGTCGCACTTGGCGGACGCACGTGCGTCGCATGTGGCGCTTGCGCATATGTGCATCATGGGGGGCAGCTAAGGCCCTATCTTGGAAACTAAGCTCCTATGAAGAACTAAGCTCCTTTGAGAATTGAATCCTCGCACGGCGGGCGCACGTGTGTTGCATGTGGCACACATGACGCGTGCGCATATGCGCATTATGGGGGGCAGCTAAGGCCCTAACTTGGAGAACTATGCTCCTTTGAGGATTGAATCCTCACACGGCGGACGCACATGCATTGCACGTGGCGCACATGGTGCTAGTGCATATGCACATTATGGGGGGACAACTGAGGCCCTAACTTGGAGAACTAAGCTCCTATGGAGAACTAAGCTCCTTTGAGGATTGAATCCACTTTTTTTTAAGAAGTATCCCCTCTTATTTATATGGGAGTGGTAGAGAAATGATTTCTCTTTTTCCCGATGTGGGACTAAAAATGTATCCCCATGTAGCGGTGCATTACTTAGATTACATGTGCATATCATATTTGCTCATAACTTTTGATTCCGATGAATTATGAGGCCCATAATATATTAAATCGAAGGATTTTTCGAGACGCTTTTGATGACATCAGAATTTAGCTGATTCTCATTCGGGAGTTTGTCAAAATACAGCCCGGAAAATACTGATTTTCATTTTCTTAAGCGTATCGCTGTCATTTGACCTTGGGCTCTTTTGCGCAGAAATTTTTGGCAGGAACAGGGAGCGATTCTGAGGAAGAAATAACCCTCAGCCCTCTCTTCAAAGAATCCACCTCTGGAAAAGAAAAAGAAGAGAAGAACCGCGAGAACATTCAGCCGCATAACCGTACGTTGCCTAAAAAAAGCTCGGGCCTACAAATAAAGGTTCGAGCAAAAGAGACAAGGGGAAGGAAAATGTCCCTGAGGAAATTGCCTTCGATGATAGAGTCATCAAAGAGCTCGCAACCAAGGATCCGTCTAAGAAAAACAAGGTGGATTACAATGTCCTGGCACATTTGAGGAAGATACCTTCACAACTGAGCATACTGGATGCTCTCCTCCTATTCAAAGAGGCCCGAGATTCTCTGATCAAGGCATTGCAAGAGCCTGATCAGTTCTAAGCTTTCCTTGCAGAAGGAAAAATGAAGGACGAGCTGGCGGAGGTTCATACAGCTGACATTACGTTCGGCGATGAAGATCTCCTCCTCAGAACATGCGAGCACAACCGTCCTCTATATGTCACTAGGTACTGCCATGACATTAAGATAGGGAAGATCCTGGTCGATAAAGGGTCCTCCATTAACCTTCTCAATGTGAAGGTGCTGAAGGAGATTTGCATGAACGTTCAGCACCTGGCCCGGGATAAAATTACTATCTCCGGGTTTGACTCACAGTCATCACGGGCGCTGGGGTCCGTGATATTGACATTACGCTTTGGGCTTCTCGTCACTGACATCAAATTTCTTGTCATTGACGCCAAGACTTGCTACAACGCTCTGCTCGGCCGGCCTTGGTTACACGAGTACAACATCATCCCTTCTACACAACACGAGTGTATGAAGTATTTCAAGGATGGCCTCGAATACACCATCACAGGGGAGCTAAATCCATTCTCCATAAATGAAGTCCGAAAATATGAAGAAGCAAAGTATTTCCTACCAGACTTCGAAGACACGGAAAGATGTCACAAGACGGAGAATAAACAAAAGCCGTCACCACTATCCCGTTCTTTGGGAGCGATACCGAGGAAGATAAAGAAATAGTCTACTCGGGGCAACCCCAAGGCAACAGGTCAGGACCATCTACTCCCATTTTGGTCTTTGGCAGTGACTCTGAAGACGAAGTCAACGCAGTGTTCTCTGTCCGCCCGTCAATGCAGACCTTCACTGGAGTTGATCAGAGTTTACAAATCACCATGGTCCCGCCACGGCATTATAAAGAACTTGATGCGCTTGATACATACGGCATGCAAGAGCTACAGACCTTCTATGTCCCTCCTAGGCGAAAAGATGAAAAGGAGATCATCTTCTATCAGTCTATGGAAACCAGAGTGGAAAAAGAAGTCTGGCATGGTGTCGAACTTGAGCTTGACAGACTTCAACCAATCCGTCCGCCCAGATATTACGCAGAAGGATTGAAAAGGCTATTAAAATGCCAAGACGTACCCTTCCAACAAACCACTCGACAAGACCAGTTCTACAACAAGATTTGGGACGTTCCCAGGACTCGGCGAAAGATGCCCAACGGGAGTATGGAGACGACTGGACTTGGATACATTCGGTCTAAGAATCAGGAGCGATTCCATGGCTGCCGTGTCATAAATAACTCCGGTGGAGAAGGGAATGCTTTTCCAGATAGCGCTGATATTAAACCAGAGCAAGATCCCACCGTAAGAATGCCAAGTCCGTCGTTCGAAGAACAGGTTGCCAAGCTAATAAGTGAAGCTGGTCAAAAGGTTCGGGATGACCACAGCCGCGAAATGGCCATTTACGAAAAGGCTAGGATGCGGCGTCTCACTCAGCAGTCTGCGGAAAGAGAAAATTATGATGCCCTTCACCCTCAGCCCACTGTGCGCTCTCGTGGCAAGGAAAAAGCCCGACGCAGAGGCAACAACAAGGTGAAGAACGAGAATGACGTTCGAAAACAGTAAAGCGGATCCAAGAAGCCACGCGATCGAGAAAAAGTCACCTGGAATCCGTCTTTTATGAAGAAGATGGGTCGGGAATACTCTTTCCCCCAAAAAAAGATAAGGAAAATATTCGACCTTATCATTAAGTATCAAATGATGATGCTCCCGGAGTCTCAGCACCCCGAACAAATAAACGAGGTCCATCACCCGGCTTATTGCTCCTACCACCGAGCAATAGGACATCCTCTTGAAGACTGCTTCACCTTTAATGACTGGATCGAAGACCAGTATCAGCACGACAGGTTTGCTCTATCCGACAGTTGAAGGGCAACCCCACCACGAAATCATGAGCCAAAAGCAAGCTATATTGCAAGGGTAATTCCAAATCAACATTGAGCTTGGAAACGAACTCGCACCTGCCACTTGATAACATTCTCAAAGGAGAGGGAGCATGAGAATATGGACGACCTCTCCCAGTGCTTCGCAAATGAGAATGAGGATGAGATGTTCTCAGAATTTCCACCGGCGCCAAAAGAGCCAGAGGATGGGATACACACTACGGCGGACAATCTAAGGAAAATTGACTTGGGAACAGAAAACGATCTGAGGCCAACGTTCGTCAGTAAGCTGCTGTCTAAAAAGCAGGTGGCCAAACTAAAGGACGTACTTATGAAATATAAGGATTGCTTCGCATGGAATTATTCCGAGATGCCAGGACTAGATCCAGAAATAGTGGTGCATAAACTGGCGATATCGCCGGACGTCAAGCCAATCAAACAGGCGCTAAGAAGAATGCGACTTGAGCTCGAAATGAGTATCAATGCCGAAGTTAAGAAACTAATTGACTTCGGCTTCATCCAAGAAGTTCAATATCCTGAATGGATCGCCAATATCATTCCAGTGATGAAGAAAAATGGGACGATGCGCATCTGCGTGGACTTTCGGGACCTTAACAAAGCTTTTCCGAAGGATGACTTCCCTGTGCTTGTTACCGAGCTGGTGATCGATAACACGTCCACTCATGAGGTCTTCTCTTTCATGGTTGGATCTTCGGGGTATAATCAAATAAAGATGCATCCCGAAGAACAAAAGTATACTTCCTTCCGGACTCCGCTGGGCATATTCTGCTATAAAGTGATGCCCTTCGGTTTGAAGAACGCTGGCGCTACCTACTAGAGGGCCATGACGAAGATCTTCGATGATCTCATCTATGAGATCATTGAATGCTACATCGACGACCTTGTGGTGAAAAGCAAGTCATATGAGAATCATTGGGAACATCTAAACACAGTGTTTCAACCTCTTCGGAAGTATAATATGAAGATGAACTCTCTAAAATGCGCATTTGGAGTCTCCTCAGGCAAATTCCTAGGATTCATCATACGACACCGAGGCATCGAAATAGACCCATCAAAGATCAAGGCTATTATGTAAATGCCCGCGCCAATAACTCTCAAACAACCGCGGTCTCTCCAAGGGAAGCTCACGTATATCCGACGGTTCATAGCTAACCTCTCCGGCAAATGCCGCCACTACAGCCATCTAATGAAGAATGGGACTCCGTTCGTTTGGGATCGTAAATGCCAAAGTGCACCGGACAAAATCAAGCAATATCTGCAGAACCCACCGGTACTAACCGCTCCGGTCAAGGGAAAGCCCCTCATCCTGTACACAACAGCCCTTGAAGGTTCTTTAAGCGCGCTATGGGCACAGGAGAATAACCAGGGGAAGGAGAGAGCTCTCTACTATTTGAGTCAAGTTCTTCTGGGGGCAGAAAACAACTACTCCCCCATTGAAAAGCATTACCTAGCACTGATCTTCGCGATAACGAAGCTTCGACATTATGCCTTGGCACATGAGGTCCATCTCATATCAAAGGTGGATCCTATCAAATATTTGATGTCAAGAGCCATACTAACAGGAAGGCTTGCCAAATGGGCCCTCCTCTTAATAGAGTTCACGATAACGTATCGATCCCTCAAGGCAGTAAAAGGCCAGGCCATCGCCGACTTTCTCGCCGAGCATCCGATACCAGCCGACTCTCCTTTAAATTGCGAATTGCCAGACGAACACGCGTTCGATACAATCGAAGGAGGGAAGGGAGAAAATAATGTCCAATGGGAACTCTACTTTGATGGAGCATCTTCCATGAAGAAGCGGAAGCATAACACCCCTATAATCAAAGCCGGGGTGGGCCTCATCTTCGTGACTCCACAAGGAGGGATAATACGTTTCGCCCTTTTCTTAACAGAGCCGAGGAAAAACAATGAGGCTAAGTACGAAGCTTTGATAGCGGGTCTTGAGATTGCTGTCGACATGGGAATCGAGAACCTTCTTATATATGGAGACTCCCAGCTGGTCATAGCCAAGTAAATGGCGACTATCAGACGTGTAGAGTTGGTAAAATATGGCAAAAGAGTGCAGCAACTGCTGACTCAAATTCCCTCCTACATCCTGGAAAGCATACCGCGTGCGGAAAATAGCATGGCGGATGCATTGGCTAAGCTGGCTAAGAAATTAGCCGACGAAGACCTCGATGATGTAAGGATCATTGTGCAAAGCCGCCGGATTATCACGCCAGCAGAAATATCTCCGGAGTTGTCTGAAAGAAAGGAAGCAACCAAACAAGCAGCCTTCCAATTGGAGGATGAAGAAAAGGCTAAGGATTGGAGAGAAATCTTCATAGACTACTTCAAATCACATTGAACACCCGAAAATGCATCTTCAAGACATCAGCTTATGAAACGAGCTCTATCTTTTGCCTTCGTCAATGATACTCTATATAAGAGATCGTTCAACAGTTTATGGCTAAGGTACCTGGGACCAGAAGAAGCAAAGTGAGTCATCCAAGAAACCCACGATGGACTCTGCGGTTCCCATCAAGCCGGGCCAAAGATGAAGCTGAAGATCAAGAGAATGGGTTACTATTGGGCTACAATGATTCAGGACTGCCTCGAATATGCGAAGGAGTGTCACTCGTGCCAGGTTCATGGGGACTTCATCCACCAGCATCCAAATCCGCTACATCCAACACTGGCTAGTTGGCCGTTCGAAATGTGGGGAGCCGATATAATTGGGCCTATTGAACCAGCGTCATCCAAAGGATATTGGTTCATATTGGCAACAAACGATTACTTCTCTAAGTGGGCAGAGGCAATACCCCTAAAGGAAGTGAAGACGGAGAACATCCTCCATTTCTTCATGACACATGTCATATACCAGTTCGGCACACCGCGACGGATCATCTCGGATAATGGGCCGGCCTACAGAAGCCATAAGATCAGCTGCTTCGCACAGCAGCATAATATAGACTGGAGATACTCTTCAGTCTACAATCCCCAAGCTAACGGTCTAGCTGAGGCTTTCAACAAGACCTTGACGAAGATCATAAAGAAAATGGTGTCCAGAAATAAAAAGGACTGGCACGAGAGACTGCATGAAGCTCTCTGGGCGTATCGAACCACGTTCAAAATGGCCATGAATACAACGCCATTCGTGTTGGTATTCGGCACGGAAGCGGTACTTCCCTTGGAGATAGAGCTACCCTCTCTACGAGTGGCAGTTCGATACGAGCTGACGGATGAAGAAAATGCCCATCTTCGGATTGAGGAGCTCGATGCCTTCGATGAAACTCATCTCATGGCGCAGCAAAACCTGGAAGCTTACAAAGCAAGGATGACGCGCTCATACGAAAGACTAACCAAGCCAAGAACATTCCGCCAAGGCGAACTCGTGCTAGTTTTCAAAAGACCAATGATCCCCAACCGTGCGAAACGCGGGAAATTCGAGCCAAACTACGAGGGCCCGTATATCATATACAAAGTCTACCAAGGTGGGGCCTACTTGCTCATGGATATGCATGGAGAAAGACCCTTCCGGCCAATAAACGTCTGGTTCCTTAAGAAATACTACGCTTGACAAGTCACGACTCAGGTTAATGATATATGACGACGCTCGTGTCCGCTAGCTATCTTCCTGAGTCAAAACTCTAAAAGTAGTATTCAACAGAATTTCTGCCCCAAACATGGCGACAACGGACCGAAATGTCCTTAAACTAACCGTTGCCTCTTAAATGGCGACAACGGACCGTAATGTCCTTAAACTAAAACGTCGCCTCAAACATGGCGATAATGGACCAAGATGTCCCTAAACTAACAATGGACCGTAATGTCCTTAAACTAAAACTTCACCCCAAAAATGGTGATAGTGGACCACTACTTCCTTAAACTGGCAATGGACCACTATGTCTTTAAACTGGCAATGGTTCCGCGGCTGATTGGTGGGTTCTTGGGTTGAAACTTCTGGATTATTCTCATTCTGGTCTTTGGGTATTTTTGTGATATCTGGAATCTTCTTATATTTTCTGAATCTCTGCCAGTATTTGCTTCTTCGACTTTCTTTACTTTATCGGCAGATTCTTGATTCCTGATATCTGACCTGAGCTAATCTTGCAAAATATCTTAATGAAGAATGTTAGTTATATTTGAGATACAAAATATTATGCGTGAAATATTAAAGATACAATTTCCTTCATAATGTTGATTATAATATATAAACACATGGTAAATGATATTTTGCAGATAAACTTCTAATATATGTTATATTCATAACAAATACCTTTAGATGATTAAGAAAAGTAAGGAAATTGTCATGTTAAAAGTGCACTATTTTCGACTGAACAAATATCCCCAAACTTGATTTTGATCGTCCCGAGCAAACTATTTATTCAAGAGAGGGAGAAAAAAGAAAATAGAAAAACTAACTAGCACACTTTCGTAGGCAACATGATTACACTGAGCACGTGCAACAAGCTGTTAAACCTCTAGGTGTTCCTAGTAGGAGGAGTGTTGTCTCCTGAGGGTTTTTAGCGGATTACACCTACAAAATCCTATAATAAAAGAAAGACTGTGAAAGTTACATATAAAGATAAGAATTATAAAAGAAAGAACATGAAAATCAGAGTTTCCAACTACACCAGCTTATCGGTTGCTATGAACCCTATCTTAATAGTCATGAAAAGATGTCAGAAATCACATCATCCCTCAATAAAACATCGCCTTTAGTCTTCCTCCCTTCCTTTCTTCCAAACACCGATCATATACCCCTACGTGTGTGTGTAAAAGGCATCCCTACACTCAGAGAATTCAATTCAAGCTATCATACTCTTATCCATCTACCTCAGTACTTTTTAGTCAGTGAATATTTGGATGGATTTGCTCACACATTCTTCATGCGACCGTTAATACTTCTTGAGGTACTAACCGATCGATTACTAAATGTGCTTGCTTATTAGGCGTAATTAGCAATTTCCTCGTCTTGCAACACCTAAGGCTTAGCAGTGACTCCCAAACCAGTTGGTCTAAGGCACTAGGTGATGAAGCACCCTCGCTATATTTTTTATGCTATATTTTTTATGCTGCCTTGGTGATTACAAAACCAGTGTTCATTTTTCTTCACCATTTTATACTTTTATGCTTCATTTATATTTTCTTCATACTTTGGCTTTTAGACAAGAGTATATCAAGGTATCCTCTACTATCCCGAGTTTCAAGACGTGTGTAAGTGCGTATAGTAGGGTATCAACGTTCAAATGTGTGGCCTCAAGAATATGACTATTTTTTAGACTTATTTTTATCCTCAGATTAGTGACTTCCTTCATCTTACTAACCCTTGGGACAACGGCTCATAACTACTTATTACTAGTTCCGTTTAAGAAAACATCTAACTTTCTTGTTTTACTCAAAATCTTCCAATCTTTTAAATGTAATTTTTCACTTTCTAATCTTTCATTATTAAAGAAAAAAATTTGTGCTTATGCAAAGTGTAATGCAAAGTAATGCATAAATAAGCACAAATCTCCCCCAAACCTGTTTACAGCAGTGTCCTCACTGTTGTCGTCTTTTCAATCTCAAAACCTGTATACTTGGGAGGAAAAGTTATTAACGGGGTACAAGAATAAATGAACGTGAAAAAATCTCCCCCAAACTTATTTTTGATCATACGGATATTCAGTTAAGTCCTTTTTCACTCACCTCCATTCTTAGGATGAGATAATATTATCGAGACATGGAGGTGAGGCGGGGGAAATTTAGTTATGATAAAGCGGCTCCTGTAAAAACAGGAGCTCCTCCGTGGGGTCAGTGGAAATATACGGTTTTAATCTATGTCCATTCACTTTAAAAATATAACTGTTTTTAATATTTTCAACTTCAACTGCCCCGTGCGGGTATATATACCGCACCACAAATGGTCCTTTCCAACGAGATCTTAGCTTACCCGCATGAAGATGGAGACGGGAATCGTAAAGAAGGACTTGTTGTCCCGGGGTAAAAAAATTTCTAAAAAGATTTTTATCATGAAATACTTTAGTCTGGCTCTTTACTATAACCGCATTATCGTAAGCTTCATCGCGGAATTCGCTTAGCTCGTTTAATTGCAACTTTCGAAAGTGCAGGCTTGATTGAAATCGAAATTAAGCTCTTTAATAGCCCACACTGCTTTATGTTCTATCTCGATAGGAAGGAGGCAGCCTTTCCAAACACTAGGCGGTAAGAAGACATTCCAAGATCAGTCTTATAAGCGGTACGAAATGCCCAAAGAGCATCCGTCAATTTGGTTGACCAATCTTTACGGTTTTTAGAAACTGTCTTCTCCAAAATTTGTTTTATCTGCCCATTGGAAATCTCAGCTTGCCCGCTAGTTTGGGGATGATAGGGCGTAGAAAGTTTATGGTTGATTGAATATTTTCGTATCAAAGCCTCGAAAGACCGATTACAGAAATGCGTCCCGTTGTCTAATTATAGCGCGAGGGTATCCGAATCGCGAAAAGATATTTCTTTAAGGAACTTAATAACAACCTTGTTGTCATTAGTGCGACATGGTATCGCTTCCACCTATTTCGAGACATAATCAACCGCTAACAAGATATATAAATTCCCAAAAGAGTTGGGAAAACGGCCCATAAAATTAATACCCCAAACGTCAAAAATTTCCACAACCAAGATAGCTTAGAGTGGCATCTCATTTTTTCTAGAAATCCGACCCGTGTGTTGACACTGTGGACAAGTTTTGCAATGATCATATGCATCTTTAAATAATGCAGGCCAGTAAAAACCACATTTCAAAACTTTCTCCGCCATTTTACGTGGACCAAAGTGACCACCACATGCCTGATCATGATAGAAAGACAATACACTCTTGAATTCATCATTAGGGACACATCTGCGAATGATTTGGTCAGGACAATACTTAAAAAAATAAGGTTCATCCTAGTAAAAGTGCTTTACTCGGGATAGAAATCGATGATTGTCTTGTTTAGACCATTCGCTAGGAATAAGTCCCGTTGCTAGATAATTCATAATATCCACGAACCAAGGTTCGCAGGATACAGTCAAGGGCTGTTCGTCAGGGAGAGAGTCGTTTATTGGCTAGGTCACAGTAGGTGAATAAGAGATGCGTGAAAGATGGTCGGCTACTA
Source organism: Agapanthus africanus (assembly GCA_030015575.1). NCBI lineage: Eukaryota > Viridiplantae > Streptophyta > Magnoliopsida > Asparagales > Amaryllidaceae > Agapanthus > Agapanthus africanus. The sequence continues at coordinate 173,584,180 of JASDDO010000004.1, read as the reverse complement.
TGTTTTCACATCCACTCTTATCTCGTATGACAAGATCAAATTCTTGTAATAACAGGATCCAAAGTATTAACCTGGACTTAGCATCCTTCTTCGATAAAAGATGTTTTAGGGTAGAGTGATCGGTGTAAACCACTATCGGTGAGTCAATCCAGTAAGGCTTTAATTTTTCTAATGCAAATACAACTGCCAAGAGTTCTTTCTCGGTAGTTGTATAATTAATTTGGGCATCATTCAAGGTCTTACTTGCATAATAAATTGCATGTGGCATCTTATCAATATGTTGTCCTAAGACTGCACCAATAGAAAAATCTGATGCATCACACATAAGCTCGAACGTGTGGTGCCAATCAGGAGATGATAGAACGGGGGCTGTAGTGAGAGATCTTTTAAGCGATTCAAAAATAGGCTCGCAATCCGAATCGAAGTGAAATGTTGTATCCTTGGCCAAGAGAAGAGTTAAGGGTCTAGCAATTTTACTAAAATCCTTAATGAATCTCCTATAAAATCCAGCCTGACCAAGGAAGGATCGTATATCTTTGACTCATTTAGGATGAGGAAGGTTATGGATAACATCTATTTTAGCTCTGTCTACTTCAATGCCTTTTCATGAAATGACATATCCATGCACGATACCTTCTTGGACCATAAAATGGCATTTTTCGTAATTCAATGTTATGTTCTTATCTTTAAAGCGGGTAAGAACCATGTCAAGATGACGTAGGAAATCCTCAAAAGAGTTCCCAAATATAGAGAAATCGTCCATAAATATCTCCAGAAAATTCTCGACCATGTCTGAGAATATCCCCATCATACACCGCTGAAATGTAGCGGGAGCGTTGCATAACCCAAAGGGCATGCGTCTATAAGCAAAGGTGCCGAAAGGACAAATAAATGTTGTTTTATCTTGATCCTTTTCGGTGATAGGGACCTGGTTATAGCTAGAGTATCCGTCCAAGAAGCAATAATATTCTTGTCCAGCTAGTCGTTCCAACATCTGGTCAATGAAAGATAGAGGGAAGTGATCTTTCCTCGTTGCGGCATTGAGTTTCCTATAATCAATACATACACGCCACCCAGTTTGGGTGCATGTTTGGATCAACTCATTAGCCTCATTAGTTATAACAGTGATGCCAGACTTTTTAGGAACTACATGAATAGGACTTACCCATTGGCTATCAGAGATTGGGTAAATTATACCATTATCTAGGCACTTGACGATTTCTTTCTTTACCGCCTCCTTCATGACGGGATTTAATCGTCTTTGTGGGTCTCGGGTTGGTTTGGCTTCATCCATCAAATGTATATGATATTCAATAATCAAGAGACTAATCTCTTTGATTTCTGGCATTGTCCAACCGAATGCTTGCCGATTTGATCTCAAGACCATCAAAAGAGCGTTCTATTGCTCTAAAGCTAGAGAAGCGGATATGATCACGAGCAAAGACTCATTCTCACCTAAATATGCATATTTAAGATGAGAAGGTAGCCGTTTAAGATCTAATGTCGGCGGAGAGACAATAGAAGGTGGGGTAAGAGAATGATATTCGGACTCCCTAAGAAGTTCATAACTTGCGTAGGATATTGACTCGGAAAGTGCTACTGACATTTGCGATGAGTCAAAAGGTTCGAACTCAAGGGTGGACTCGTCAAATGTGTCCTCACTATAATAATTTTCTAGATCAAACAATGATGTACCGGTGTCATCGAGATCATTATAGCAAAATTCCTCAGCTTCGCAGTTGTCGGAAGCTATCTCGTTGATGGAACATACATCAATTAGATGAGCAGAAGGTTCAGATGGTTGACTTCCTAGCTTGTAAATATTAAGCTCAATTGTCATCTTCCCAAAGGATAAGTTCATAGAACCGTTATGACAATTAATGACAGCATTGGAAGTTGCTAGGAAAGGTCGACCGAGAATCACCAGAATTTGGTTTCATGGGTTCGCTACAGGCTGTGTATCTAGAACAATAAAGTCCACAGGGAATATAAATTCCCCGAATTTTATTAACACATCCTCAAGCTCACCCCTTGGTTAGGTGATAGATCGATCTGCCATCTGGTGAGTGCAGTGGGCAGGTTTGAACTCTCCAATACCTAACTGCTCATAGACAGAATAAGGAAGCAAGTTAACACTAGAGCCAATATCGAGTAGAGCACGATTGATTTTTTTACTCCCAATAGAAATAGAGATTGTAGGATAGCCAGGGTCCTTACGTTTCTTAGGTGATTGCTGGGTAAAAGCTGTGCTTACATTACTCGTCATGAACACTTTTTTCGGCACTTGAGTTTTCCTCTTCCTAATGCACAAGTCCTTAAGTATTTTCGCATAAGCCGAAACTTGTTGTATAGCATCTAGGAGAGGGATATTTATGTTAACCTGTTTAAACATTTCCACAATCTTCTCTAACTGTGGACTTGGTTTGTTTCCCCTTAACCTATTTGGATAAGGAGCTTTATCAATAAGGGTTGGGTCCAATATTGGAGAAGATTGTGGGGGTGGAACAGATCCTAGAATTGGAGTTGGGATCGTATTAGGTTGACTCAAAGAGGTGGGTGGAGGGTTCGAGCCTAGGGGAAAACGGAGAATAGGCTCGGAACAAGATGGTAGATTAGACGAAATAGGGTTAGAAGTGGAAGCCGGGGTATCATTGATTGATTCCTCATTATCAACCTATTCACCGACTTGGTTGTTCAGCACTCTTCCTGATCTCAACGTGGTAATGAAATTCACATTATGATGTTGTGAGTGGCCAGGATTTGGTAGGGGTTGAGATGGAAGTTTCCCTTTCTCTCTAGCACTCATCGCGGCATTTAATTGTGTAATTTGTGCTTCTATCGATTTTATACTCTCACCGTGGGAGGCGGTGTCGATAGAAGACCTTATATCAGTCGACATTTGCATGGTATGTTTCATAAACAAATCTAAGGTTCGTTCGAGTGCAGAGGAGTTTTCGGTACCGGCCGTTTGGAAAGAATTATTATAGGGTGCAGAATTGTTGGCCGGATTTTGAAAAGTTTGTGGTTGAAAGGGGTGCTGACTCTGTGGTGGTTGCTGTTGCTGTGGAGGAACCCATTGATAGTTATTTTGGTTTGAAACCGTATTTTGAGTTTGAGTTTGGTGTTGGTTCAAAGCAAAATTAGGGTGATTCCTCCAACCTTGATTATATATGGAAGAATAAGGATCGTTTCTAGATTGTTGCTGAAAAGCAGCATTAGTGTGTTCTTGACCTTGAAACGGAGAATTCAAAGGACATTCTTCCGTCAGATGTGATGGATCGGAACAGTATCCACACACGGTTTTAAGGAGCGTTATCTGGTTTAGGGAGGCTAATAAAAATTTGTTTTCCATAGCTTCGAGTTTCTTTTGCATCGCTGCCATTTTGGCTTTTACTGTGATGGAAACATCGAGTTGATGGATACCTCCCCTAGATGATGGTGGTCTAACGCTTTCTCATTGCAAAGTGTTTTCAGCAAAATCTTCCAAGAATTTCCAAGCTTCACCATCGACTTTAGACATGAAATTGCTTTAACACATGGTTTCAAGCATCTGCTTTGTTGCTGGAGTAATGCCCTCATATATAATTCAGCACATATCCCATCTATGGATTCCATGATGAGGACATTGGACAAGCAGATCCTTAAACCGTTCAAAGCATTTCCAAAATGGTTCATTGGGAAGCTGAGTAAACTGGTTGATTTCGCTCCGAACATGGGCGGTCTTATGATTGGGATAAAATTTCTTAAGGAATGCTATAACGAATTCATCCCAGTCAGAAATAAAGTGTGCAGTTGTGTTATAAAGCCATTTTTCGGCTAAATCACACAAAGTAAACGGGAGAAGACGTAAACGCATAGCATCCACAGAAAGTTGTGAAGTGCCAATCAAAGCACATACGTTTTCGAATTTGGTGATAAAAAAGTATGCGTCTTCAGACTCTAGACCGTGAAATTTAGGCAAAATATTGATAAAGTGTGGTTTGATTTCAAAATTATCCCCATTGGCTGGTGGGATAGAAAGACAAGTAGGAAGGGGACCACGTATAGGGTAGCATCTCTCTTAGAGAGAGATGCGCGGTGGATTTTGCTCATCTGCGGGTGGTGACAGAGTGGTGTTATTGAAATTTGATGGATAACCGTCCATCTCGGTAGTTGTGGTGGGTGGTGAGGAAAAAGAAGAAGTAGAAGTACCGACTTCGGAGTCGATAGAAGAAACGCGGACAAGACAGGCACTAGAATCCTTTGTCCAGCCGAGCATGCACTAAACGGGTATAGCGCAAGTGGCAGCGTTTGTGAAAATTACGTAAAAAGAAAGGTTTGTTTTTGGAAAAAAAATCTGATTTTAGACAAATCACAAAAAATGCACAATCAACCCTGGATCTAAGGTCACCTAGGTCAAGTCACTAGACCGCTCCTAGAATTCCAGAAGACAAATCGCAGGATCAATTCTCTACTACCTCTTTATCCTTCTTGCGGCCAGGTAAGTGCCAGGTAAGTGGGAGGTATCCGATATACGAATCACCGTAAATAGCGGGCCTAACTAAGTAACCACTTGCCTTAGGCACACTTGCCTAGACACCACAAAAGAAATCCGGATAAGCAGTAGATAACCCACGACCTTCCTCTGTCCTTAATGAGCGCGATAGTTCTTAGAGTCTTGGTCTAGATATTTTTTAATTAATGAAGGGTGATGCTGGTGCTAGTTTTGTGATTTGTGGGGCTTAGGAAAGGTAATGAAATCCCCACATAATCTGAATTTGGTCTTTGCCCCTTAATTTTCCGTATTACAATATGCAAAAAAAACCTAAAAATAAAACACGCAACAAGAATATTTTAAGCGGCGAATTTTTTTTGCAAAGAATCCTACAGAAAAATTGTTATTGGACTTTGCAGGGAAGAGAGAAGGAGATAGAAAATATACCAGAGAGAATTGAAGCACTAAGTCACCAATATCACCGCGGTTCCGCCATGAGAATGGTCTTCTTGCCACAGTTCCGCGCCCAAGTTGAGGGTTCTTTGAACGATTTTTGGTACGGGTGCTTCCCTTGCTCCTCTGGTCTTGATGAATGTTCCTGAATCTTTATCTCCCTGCTACAATGATTCCAGATCTCCTTGCAAAATTCACACACTAATCGTTAAGCACAAGATGCGTTCTTGATTTATATTTTTTTATGGAATAATAATATTTCAACCCAAATAACAAGAAAGAAAAAATTACGTACGTTTCCCCGGCAACGGTGCTATTTGATTGGTCTCAATTTCTTTGAGTAAAATAAAAGAAAAGAAGTTTTGTTTAGAAGTTTTAGTAACCGCAATCAATAACAGTGTCGCGTGTAGCGAACCTTTAATGAGTACGGGTCGTCCTCTGGGATTCGTGGAATTTTATGATTCTTTCTTTAGATCGGTTGAAATAAATAGAAAGGAGAAAATAAAAAAAATCAAGAAGATAGTTTTCAAGAAAATCAAGAAAATAGTTTCAAGAAATTCAAGAAAATAGTTTCAAGATCTAATTGAATTATCAAGAAAATTTATATGAAGAAGCTTTGTAGGATTCGATTGGATTTAGTAGCCATGGATGACTAATAAAGATTACTCCTCTTATCTATTGGTAGATTTAAAACTAGATCGATGGCGATGAACGGGGATTATGGTTCTTTGGAAGAAACTAGGGTTTCTCCTCTATTGGTCCTTGTCCTTTCATTGATCTCCATTCTTGTCTAGCCCTTAACAAAAGGATCGTCAATCTCATCTCAAATCATGGTCGAGATTATCAAGAAGTTGATGTCTCGCCCGATAAGGATGTTGACGATTCTTTTGCTAAAATTTATAAACTTCATAAGACTTAAAAGGAGTATAGAATTTTCTCACCCATTGATCTACCTTAATCCTTCGAATCCTATCAAACGGAGAATTACTCGCACATCATGAAAATAAAAGAAAGATTAGAGAAAGAATTCATAATGCGGAAATTAAAAGAAAGCGAAATTAAAACTAATGATCACCTTTATTACTCAACTTCACAATACAATTCTTCGAGTTTAGATTACAAGAAGAAGAATTTGCTCTCGATCTCTGCCTCGAAGAAGTAGATGTTCCGTTGATTACGTCGCTTGATCACCTCGAATCTTGGATGGGTCTTAGATCGCTTGTTCGTTGACGATGATTGGCTTCGTGTAAAGGAGACTTGATTGATTGATTTCTTGATTGATTTCTCGAAGGATTTCTTGATCTTGGATCTCAAGCTCGAAGATTCTTGATCTTAGATCTTAGATCCCCTTTTGAGATTAGTTGTTGATCTTGGATGTTGATTTTTCTTGGAAATTGGATGTTTTTTTTTATTTTAGATCTAGATCAAAAGTTGGATCCCTTGTAGATGTAGCCCTCGATCCTTTTTATAGCCTCAAAACCAGTAAAAGAAACCCCTAACAAACTAAGTTTGTTACGCCGAACATTCCAGAGAACTCTCGAACCACAAGTCCCTGGATCGGCCGCGGATCCGCGGCGACTCGGCCTGACTCGGCCGCGGTTCCGCGGCTGATTGGTAGGTTCTTGGATTGAAACTTTTGGATTATTCTCATTCTGGTCTTTGGATATTTATGTGATATCTGGAATCTTCTTATCTTTTCTGAATCTCTGCCAGTATTTGCTTCTTCGACTTTCTTTACTTTATCGGCAGATTCTTGATTCCTGATATCTGACCTGAGTTAATCTTGCAAAATATCTTAATGAAGAATGTTAGTTATATTTGAGATACAAAATATTATGCGTTAAATATTAAACATACAATTTCCTTCATAATGTTGATTATAATATATAAACACATGGTAAATGATATTTTGCAGATAAACTTCTAATATGTGTCATATTCATAACAAATACCTTTAGACGATTAAGAAAAGTAAGGAAATTGTCATGTTAAAAGTGCACTATTTTCGACTGAACACTGCATGGAGAGAGAGAGAAGAAAACACATTAGTGTGCGCTCTTGCAAGATTAGATTGGTTATTATCTTATCTAATCAGGATGGCTCCCACTGTTTTTATCAAATCTTCCTTCAAACCCTAAAAGGTAAGATTAGCTGGAATTAATTACACCCTACAAGTTCGCCAATCGGTCAGCCAGGAAGGTATTGGTACCCCGAGGGAGTGTCCCCTTGCTTTTGCATGGAACTAATTAAATAACCTCGTTTCCGCAGGGGCATAACCCCGTTAACACCTTTCTTAAACTCCTACTGGATTAGCTTATTGTAAAGTGAAAAACTCTCCCAGGAGTAACACTTACTCACAGTGGGTATCGGGATCCAACTATCGCATAGAAGGTATGCAATCTCATTGCAACACTTGAAATTCCCAATATCAGTTTTTACCCGTAGCGACTTATGACCTTGGCTATGGTCAACAAATCATAAGCGCTGGTCAAGTTTAATTCGTCATTTCATGATTTAATTAAACCCACCCGTACGACCCTTGGCTATGGTCAACAAAGCCGTACGGCTACCTTAATCTAATCACATCATATACGGCAGATAAGCACTAATCAGCTACCGTACACTACGCCTTGACTATGGTCAACAAACGCAGCACGAATACTAAATAGCACTTATCTGAAATGACGGAGGGCTACGACTGGTTTTGAATAAAACCTTTAAAGTAATGAACTTGATATCGTTGTAGAATCTTGTGATTTGAAAAGGAGTAGTTTAAGCTCCGCTTTTAAAATCGAGTAGTTTTCAAAACAAACCGTGTGGGTTGTAGCATATGCCAGTTTTGCTAAAGAGGTCATTCCTGGTGAAGGGATCTAGGCCCTTTCCTCATTGAATGAGGCACTGTATATTCATAATGGAATACTGCTATGCAAAGCAAGAACTAGAGCTACCTTTTTGAAAAATTTGATTCTACAACGTCTTTAGGTTTCTTTTCTTTTCATTAATCTCATTACTGATGTCCCATCATTTATGTTTCCTAAAAAACACAGAAGAAATGAAAATAAATAACACATATATATCATCCGCATTCGCCACAGGGACCCGGGTCTTCACCGTAAGGTTACTTAACTTACGGCAGGGCGGGTTCAGGACTAGCGCGGATGCAAAACATATATAGTGTCTACTAGTATATCATATATATAAGTAGCATTCATCTCACGCAATTATATGATCACATCATATCACAAAATCAGCAGAAGCAAATATATGAAATATAGGATATGCTAGGAAGTCCGTGTTTTAAATTAAGCCAGTAATGAAAAACACGGGTTCCACGGTCGTGATGAATAGCCAATCCCACATCCCTAGACCCCTACGAGAGCGGCAAGCAACACTACCAAATCTAGAGTTAGGCGACCCGGTCTCGACTCCTCGAGATGGCCTCCCACTAGACTCTAGAACCCGTTTACTTGTGCTCCCCACCTTGGGTCTATCCTAATACGGAAAAGTAAATAATATACTTCAATGGAGACAACAACCTCAACCCGGAAGTGTCTCAATAAAAGAATATTACATACAAATTTTTACATGAATGAAAATTGAAAAACTCTCATTTCACGCAAAAACCCCGACTATTCATTCACGACGATCCAATATAACATATCAACCAGCAACACAATAACATCACATGTCATAAACGTAAGTAAATATGCGTATCCCTAATGTCGTTGACGTATAGTAACGAGATCGGGGATACCCCACATATTACACTTACGGTCGCAGAAAAGAAATGAATACTACAATAATTAGAATCCGCATCAACCCTTAAACATCATAACCCCGGAATATCTCATATTTTGGATTTCATGCCTAACCTTATAAATCTTGCATTTAAGTCTCTAATTGAAAACACTTTTCAATAACAAGTCGGGTAATTCAACAAAATTCCCGATAAATTGATCGAATGCTTGTCGGGAACTTTAGTAGATGGCCGCACCCCCGATGCCGTCAACGAAGTGCACTTGGGTGGAACACCGCGGCTGCGAGCACCCGAGTGGATGCTTTTGGCTATGGGGTTCTCCTATAGTCACTTGGTCAGGGTTATGGGGTGTGGCTATCTAGTAGTGCTCGCGTACAATACGAGATTGCGACGGAGTTTTGATTCGAATCGAAACTCCGTGGCAATCCATCAAATGAGACTAAAATGCTAGATTTACAAAACACGAACTAATTTTCACAAAACTAATCAATGTGGATTTCAAAAATTGTATCACATATCCAAACTATCTAGACGATGTTAAACATTTCGATCGATTTTTCAAACACCTGCAAATCACAAAGACCTCAACAACTTGAGCCTCACTAAAAATACCTAGAAAGCCAGAAACGTCACAATGGAGCAGCACAAGAAACACGAGCTCTTGACTCTTCAAGTTAGCGGCGGAACCGCGGCCAAACCAGAGGTTAGGCGGTGGTTCCACGGCGACTTAGAGGAGATAGAGCCTCGTACTTCTTGGGGCTCCATAGAAAAGCCTACATGATTTTCTGAATATTTTTAATCTCAAAAATTTCAACGTTTGAAAAATTGGACAGAAAGCAAGAAAATTAGGGTTTCGAAACTTTGATCGAACACTTTAACGTCGTTTAGACTTCGCCTAAGTCTCTAGCTTGGCTCTGATACCATGAAAGTGTGTCTTAGCACCTCTATTAGGTTTATACAAGCATCAAGTATGCAATTTTAAAAATCAAGAGGTATAAGCTACACTAACCTAAAATCGAACTAGAGAATTAGGGTTTTAGTGCAAGAAAGCATGTTTTAAAATGAAATGAAGAAGGTTACAACCTTTGGAGACCAATTCCTTCACTTCTAAATCTCCAAGTAGTAGTCCTTAGAACTTTTCTTGGCTCCGCTTGAAGAAAGGATCGAGCTTGCTTTGTGATCTTCGAAGCCGAAGATGATCCACCTTGAAGTCTCTCTAACTCAAGCTCACTCTTCACTAATCAAGATATTAGTGAAGCAAACAACCTATACTAAAGTGCTAAGATAGTGTAGGTTGATGAAGTAGGAATTTTGCTCACTTTAGAAATAATTTTCTCTTTCTTTTTCCAACTCAAGAAAAACCCTAGAGAGCTCGGTAGAGGAAGAAGATGAACTTAAAATGAGAGTGAGAATGAGACATGAACTCAAGTGATGGCAAGAGATAAGAATGAGTATGATAAATATCTAAGGATAAAACAAGAGTTGAAGATGAGTCATGGCTTCTACAAGCATCTCAAGCTATGACTCATTCTTCAATTCTTTTTATTCTTAAATCTTTATCATTATCTTTCTAATGTGTGATTCTCATACTCCCATGTCCCCTGTATCATTAACCATGATACAAATTCATATATATATATATATATCACATATATAAATATATTTATAAAGAGAAGAAAAGCTTAAGTGAGCTATATTAGTTAATATATATGTATATATCAAATGTATTAATATATATCAAATTATTAAATCAACACTTGATTCAATAATCCGGTTATATCATATATAACCGACTAATATCATATTTATATGTATATCATATTATCAAATCAACACTTGATTCAACAACCCGGTTATATTACATATAACCGACTAATATTCAATACTAGTTATTAAATCAACACTTAATTCAATAATCCAGTCATATCATATATAACCGGTCAGTATCAAATATCTATACATATAACAAATCATTGAATCAACACTTGATTCAATAATCCGGTTATATCACATATAACCTAACTGTTGGAGATAGTGCCCTCATAGTCAATTATTGGATCACAGGCACGTGATTGCAATGATTGAGGGAGGACCTATGCCGGTAGGACGATCTTACTCAAGATGATAGTATGCTATCTGGTTTATCTTTATCATCGTGTACTGCTTTAGGTGACATTACTGATCACTATTGCACGTTGATAGAGCCCTTAGGATTCTTGCTTGACTACCAGCAGTAAGATGGCGATCATATACGTGGGAGCTGGGGTCTATAAGCACATCCTTAAAAGGTCCCTAGTCGTGGGAGTTTTCGAGACAGGGCATCGATACTCCAGAGTGGACTAGTGTATACAGTCGAGACCCCGACGAGGGGCGGTGGCCGGTCTCACAAGTCACTGGTGTCAGTAGGTTCACCTAAGATGTATACAGGTGCTCATTAGGTTATGAGTACACCGGACAGGACTCGCCGGGAACATGCTAGTTGGTCTTATACCTGACGTCAGATAGCAGTTCCCTGGTGACATGTGTACAGGTTAGTTCATCGACCTGAGATCGTCATTTGTCTCGTGTGAGTTCCCTCTGTACTTTGATTACTACCCTACCACGGCTCAAAGGAGTCGTGCAAACAGATTTTAGTTGGGTACAGTCCAGAGCCACATGGAGGCAGTGAGCGGATTTGCAGGGGTTCGTCTCTCCCGGTATTGGGGGTGAGGTCGCGCTGTGTCTAGGAGAGCCATTACACGAAGTCCTTGGCCAAGGAAGGAGATTTACTGGTAGGTATTCTAGTAGTATCTCAGGGTGTTCTGGGTTACACTCCGACACGACTTGTACCGCTTTTGGGGGTTTGACTTTTACCAACCTCCTAGGCCCGCCATGCGATGCTCATAGACGAACGGACCGGATTGTACGGATATTGTCAGTGACAGGCTCAGTAGGGTGTCAGGATGAGTTCGCTCATCGACGTCCCTTTTGGTCAATACCTAGTAGCCCGTTACGTATGGCTAATACCTCCGACGTGCTAGTGGTTAAATCCACAGCCAAGGGATTGACGAGTCTTTAGAGTCCCCCACAGACAGTTTCTCAAGTTTCGGGCGAAACGCTGTAGAGGCCGTATGGAGATATGGAAGGGTTCAATCATATACGTGCGGTATTGCACGGATATGATCGGACGGATAATACTAGCGGGCTTTGGTTTAAGCCGGATCCTAGTATTGTACAGTGTAGATTTTGTCTCATTGCATTTGTATTCGGTCGGAATACAAATGCGGGTATGTATATACAGTCGCGGGGTTTTCCTGTAATTTATTACGGGATCGTTTTTCTGAAGTTGCCAGTTTGCATTCCGTTTCGGCCATTTTTCTTTTGTTCCTTCTTTGGCTGAAATTTGGTGGAGGGGGTTATTTGCAGTTGTGCATTTTATAAAGGAGAAGACTTTTTGACATGATGGTTTTCATGATGGTTGTTGCTTCCTTTGACTTCTTTATCCATCATTACTTGACTTTTGCTTTATATGATGGGAGTAGGTTGAGACTTTTTGGGGTGATCATGACTCCTCATCATCACCCATTCTTTTCTGTCTCTTGCATTTTTTTTGGCTCACTCTCTCTTCTCATTCTTTTGATGCTTGGGCCGGCCACTTGATATAGGGGGCTGTCACAATTTTGGTGTGGGATTCGGTTCTCATTTTCCTTGCTAAAATTCCCTAGTTCATCAAAAAGGCTCACATCTCCTTTCCACTTCCAAAATGGCAACTTAAATAACCCCTAGAGACATAGTGATCTACACTTAGCCTACAGCATTCTTGGACACGTCGACTCGCCAACTTCGTGCCCGAGTTGCCTCGGTCCAGAGGTGGGAGCCCGTAAAAGAACCCGGCGATGTGGTGCCGTTCCGACGAGGAGATGAAGACCGGAGATTCCGCGAGGAGATCGGAGTGGAGGCCGAAGACCGAAGGACACGGATCACTCGGTATAGCTTTCTACCCATCTTCTAGTTTGCTAGGATTAGGTTAATGGCCCGATCCGGGTTTTAAAGTCCGCGGTAGCGCCGGTTCTAGTTTATAGAAAAGTTTTGTATTCCGTATTTTGGCCTCGTTAAGACGGTCGGGGCGCTGCCGTGCACTTACACTGGTATCAGAGCCATGCCATTAACCTAGTTTAGCTTGCTCTAACGTGTTTACAAGTTCGATCAAACGGATTTTCCAAAAACCCCATTTTCAAGTCCAGGTTTCTGTCGAATTTTTGCTATGCTCAAAAAATTATTTGGTACATTGCAAAAATACGTGCAGGGTTTTATAAGAATTCTGTGAAAATTTGGTCGGCTGAAATTACTGTAGCGCGGCGGATCAGCGGCCAAAACTACGTTTTGGCCGCGGATCCGCCTCCGTACCGTGGCCAAACTGCACCAAATTTCTACAGTGGGTTTCTGACATGGAAATAGGATTTCTGGTATATTCTTTTTGGGCCCAGATTTATTTTGAGTGCTACAGTAGTGCTTGGGGCCCACTTCGGGAAATTTAGTCGATCGAAAATTTTAAACATGTTAGTTCACAGTATTTACATAATATCTGCGACCGTGAATGTCATTTGATCGGTAAATCCTGTCTAACTGCTATAGCCCTTTTAGACGGATTTGCGAACGTGACATTCACGTTGATGTTCTGTATTGTGCTGTGATGTTGCGGATTTGTCGTGGTAGATAGCCTGGATGCAATGTTAGTACAATTTGGTTGTATATGTACATTTGATATTGCGGGGTGAGCGTCCGACATGTGGACTGCCGTCACTGCCTGTTTGTATATTATTCTTTTGGGGCACGACCGGGCTGAGGTCGATGTACCCGTTGTATATTTTACTTTCTGTACTAGGATTACCCCGCGGTGGGGTGCACGGATAGATGGGTTCTAGAAGGCAACGGGCCCGCATTTCATGGCTTTGAGACGGAGGGGGCTTTACTCTAGAATTGGCGGGCTATTCGCCGCACTCGTAGGGGGTACAGGTTGACCCAAGGAGGGGTGCTCAAGTTACCGAATTCCGTGAAGTGCTGGGTGGTCCATTCACGTTGTTGAAGGGGGATGCCTCGCTTTAGGTTTTGGCGGGTAACTTGCCGCGCCTGTAGGGGTCTAGGATTTCATTGCACAGGCTATCCACACGACCAGGGGAACGTCGGGTTTCAGTAGCGGCTCTATGAAACCCGAGGATCCCAGATATCTGTATTGTTCTGTGATACTTATTACATTTCTGTGATGTTGCATTTTATCACGCCTTGAGCGAATATTATATATTGATATATATACTAGTAGATGTTGTATATGTTTTGCATCCGCGCTAGTCCAGTCCCCGCTCTGTCGTTAGTTAAGTAACCTAACGGGTGATGACGGGACCCATTGGCGAATGAGGATGGCACATACGTACATCGTATTTTCGTTCTTTATTGGTGTGATCAATTGATGAGACTGCATTGATTCGGATCAATGCAAGCTATAAAAAACCTATTCTGATGTTGTTGGAACAATTTTCAAAAAGTTGTTATTGCAAGGACGTTCTCTTTTATTTTGCACAGTGGTATTCAGTTATGAATATCCAGCACCTCAGTCGACGAGGCAAGGGCCGAGATCCCTTCACCGGGAGTGACCCCTTGGACAGAAGTTTGCGTCAGGGAAACAACTTTACTATAGTCGATTACTTTTTGCTTTGCATCGTGGTATTCAGTTGGAATATCCTGCACCTCATTCTACGGGGAAAGAGCCGAGATCCCTTCACCGGGAGTGACCTCTTTAGCAAAGGTTTTCGCCACTATATTTTTAAAAGCTATCCGGTTCCTTCAACGATATCAAGTTCATTACGTTAAAGGTTTTTCGTCAAAAACCATTCGTAGCCCTCCGTCATTTCATATGGATAGTCAATAGTATTCAAGCTGTGTTTGTTGTCCAAAGTCAAGGCACACTGATTGGTAGCTATTGGATATTCATATGCAGCATAGATAGATGCGTTGGTTTGGGACAGTCGTACTGCCTTGTTGGCCAAAGTCAAGGGTAGGAACGGGTGGGTTCAAATTAACCTGGAGAATGACGGGTAGAACTTGACATGTGACTTATGATTTGTTGGCCAAAGTCAAGGTCATAAGAGCATGGGGTAAAAAAAATCACATCGGGAGTTTCTAAAGAAACTGAAACTTGCTAGATATGTGCATACCTTCTGGAGTATGATAACGTGAGTGGATTCCATCACGTTATCATGCGATGATAGTTGGATCCTGATTCCTACTGATGAGTTGGTTTACTCCTCGGGTGATCCCGACTAATTCTTCTTTCAGGTTTGGAGGAGAATTTGAGGTTATAGTGGGAGGTTTCCTGATTGGATAAATTGATAACCATTCTGATCTAGGCTAGAGTGCACGCAGAGTGTTTCTTTTCTCTCTCTCTTTAGCAGCGACCATGGCCCGACCCTTGACTATGACTCAATGACAAAAATAACCGAACCTTCTTAAACACTGGCTTTTGGATTGTCAGAGTTGCAAACCTCATTGCCACTCCTACTTTTACCCTTTTCTCCAGGACACCCCGTATTACTACGAACGTCCACTTCCATTGGATAAAACCATCGTATGGTTATATACGAACTCGAAGGAATTTATTCGAGGATGGTTTCCGGTTCTGGAGAAAACGAATAGGATTATTCAGTTGTCTTTTCCTTTTACCTTCTCTCAGGTTGCGAGTGCTCCTTAGATTAGGGGATAGTACACCCGTTACGCCTATTGGATAGTCTTCTTCCAAACCATAGGCAGGTGCCGAACGGTAGGGAATGAAGAAAACCAATTAGCCTAAACGGTGTACAGAAGGTATTAAGTAAAGACAAATAAAGGGATTAGTAAGAGGGCAAAGTAAATTGCGACTGCTATTCACGACCAAACCAAGTATTTCTTCGCCAATCCTATATCACCTTTGTATTTCTCCAGAACACTCCGTATCACTACGAAGATCCACAGTTTATTGGATACTCCATCGTATGGTTATATACGAACTCGAAAGGAACTTGTTCCAGTTCGGGGATGGAATCTGGTTCAGGAGAAATAGGAATAAGGTTTTGTTCAGTTGTCTTTTATCCTCACCTTCTCTCAGGTTGCGAGTGCTCCTAGGATTAGGACAGTACACCCATTATGCTTATTGGATAGTCTTCTTCTAAACCATAGGCTGGTGCCGAACGGTAGGAAAGGAAGAAAACCATTTAGCTTAATAGGGTGTACAGAAGGTAATGACTAAATACATATAAAGGGATTTGGAGAGATGGCAAAGAAATATACGGTTACAGTTGTGAATCGGATAATGGAAGAGGCATTACTAGGAATACCCGGATACCCCTGCGAAACATTTCAATGTTTCAGTTTCACTGTGTACAGTTAAAAGAAAACTAATTTCCCAATTAGCCCTTGCTCCAGGGTATGTATTTACCAGGTTTGATTCTCACATCTGTATGGTTTTACAGATGATGAGTGGGAGTAAGTTATTGGGAATTAGGTGATTGTCCTCATTATATCGTGATTCGTTGTAATTGGTGATATTTGAGGAAATCGCCTGGGCTGTTTGCCGGACGACAAATATTTGGTTTTGAATATCCGTTGTTATGCACCAATTTCAAATTGATATATCTGTACGTCTATTTTTATAGAGTGAGATATAACTTTTTGAAATTATGTCTATGACATTTACCTATATCAGTGGATGGTTAGGTAAGGAGCATTGAACAGCGGTGTAATTCTTCTTAACCATAAGTACAGTTTTCAACGTACGACACACAGGGAATGAGTTATTAGACTCAAGAGACTTATACAGAGTATTGTATGTTGTCCAGCGTCTATGAGGACAGAGGGGTTGGTCCTCGTACTATATTCGGTTTACTTGTGACTTCTCTAGCTCTTAGACAAGTGTTTCGTAGAGATACAAGATCTAAGTTTTGAGAAGTTATAGGTATATGAATAAAGTAGAGAACCAGGTATTGCAAGTATCAGGATTCTTCAAGGTGATCGAAGATGTAGATACTTGTGTATGGTATTCAGTTGATAGTAATGATTTTTAGAAACTTGCTTCTCTTTCAGGTTACTCATAATTGGAAGCACTCCTAAGTTGAGTAATGCTGATCGGCCTCTCTCCGTTCAGTTGACATGCACTGGAGACAGCTGCATGATTTGAATCTGGTTCCAATTAAATCAGTGCCTCTGTTTCTATATTGGATATAGAACAGTTCATATCTTAACGATGTTAAGGTACAGGGAGTTGTCCGACTTATGCTTAAAACCAGACTTTGGATAACTCAAGGCACGTTTTTGTAATGGCTGTTTGCGGGTTCACCCAGGCTATGATAAGGGTTGACTTTCTACCATCTGGAAGATCAATAGTGATATTGTTCTTGACTCGCCACAGTTTTAACAAAAATGGATATTTTCAGAAAACAGTAGTGGGAGTATGGTAGAACTGGAAGTGATTCCTGAACCGCAAACGATTACTGAAAATTTGATAAGAACCTAAAGATTCAATCTGATTTGACATTCCATTGGCCACTCCGCAGATATGGTGGGTAACCTCAGGCACCTGAGAAGTATTCCGGTAGCCTCAAGGACGGTGACAGTGAGGTTCTTATTTACCCTGATTTGCCATTGCAGTTGTTTCAGACTGTGAGACCCGGCAGGAGGATGAGTATAGCGTCGTTCTAAACTAACTTTAGAAGTGCACGTGTATATGACTTTGCCAGAGGGTTGTCGTAGTCAGTGGGAGCAGCAGAAGCAGAGTGGACAAGCAGCTTATGTCTATTTATAGACTAAAGCAGATATAGTGGAGATAGATCATCTATTTCTGATGTGACAGTCATAAGTTTGACTTCATCGGAATAGGGGATGGATCTGTTAAGAAGGTAGTAGGGTGTGATGTCCTGGTATTTGGATGACATACACAGAGTAGGAAGTGAAATTCCTGTACTACGATCGGTTATACTTTGGTCGTCACACAGTGGTTTCTCCACATAGGAGTTGGATATTATATCAGACATTCTTGTTACTAGATCTATGGTTTTAGATCTAGATTTAGGTAGTTTCCCAATCAGGGTACTTAGACAACATTCTAAAGGTATTTTAGAATGAACGACTCCAGACACGGTAGTGTACCTGCAGGTGATGGAGTCACCCTCTCTAAAGGTGTCTTACAGACTAAAAGGGAGAGGGATGTTCATGATTGGCAGATCACTTGCTTAGGCAATTGAGTCAATCATGAGATGTCAAGTACCACACCAGATGCTGTTTTTGCACGAGCTGCAATAAGTTGATATTGATCCAATCCTGGAGAAACATTCGGAAGCAGTTTTAGAACATAAGTGGATGTTCTAGGGATATGATAACGACAGCCTCATTCTGGAGACTGTTATCATTCCAGGCTTCCAAGGTGACCTGGATGACAGAGTGACTGTCAGAGTTATAGTTTTCCCTCTGACGAGGGGCAGTGTTTTGGATAGGTGATCCAAGCTGACACCGAGGGAGGCATTACGCAGGATACTGAATAAGTTCAGTAGACGATACAGTCTAAGAAGTTTGGATTTGGAGTTCATTTATGAGCTAGGTCCCATCAGATATCCAGACATATTCTAAGACAGGTATTGCTCATTTCGGGAGATGGGTTTCTCCACGAACTTGAGATTAAGAAAGACATAGAAAGAAACATCAGGGCGGATCCACTCACTGAGGCTATTCCTCGAACACAATAGTTTCGCAAACGGGCTTTGTGAGACTGATTAGTAGAGGAGTTGGGTGTTCGGTATCACATGGGCTGTGAGTATGCGACATCGCAATAATTAGCCTTGAGTGCAAGTGGGAGATTGTTGGAGATAGTGCTCTCAGAGTCAATTATTGGATCACAGGCACGTGATTGCAATGATTGAGGGAGGACCTATGCCGATAGGATAGTCTTACTCAAGATGATAGTATGCTATCTGGTTTATCTTTATCATCGTGTACTGCTTTAGGTGACATTACTGATCACTATTGCACATTGATAGAGCCCTTAGGATTCTTGCTTGACTACCAGCGGTATGTTGGCGATCATATACGTGGGAGCTGGGGTCTATAAGCACATCCTTAAAAGGTCCCTAGTCGTGTGAGTTTTCGAGACAGGGCATCGATACTCCAGAGTAGACTAGTGTATACAGTCGAGACCCCGACGAGGGGCGGTGGCCGGTCTCACAAGTCACTGGTGTCAGTTGGTTCACCTAAGATGTATACAGGTGCTCATTAGGTTATGAGTACACCGGACAGGACTCGCCGGGAACATGCTGGTTGGTCTTATACCTGACGTCAGATAGCAGTTCCCTGGTGACATGTGTACATGTTAGTTCATCGACCTGAGATCGTCATTTGTCTCGTGTGAGTTCCCTCTGTACTTTGATTACTACCCTACCACGGCTCAAAGGAGTCGTGCAAACTGGTTTTAGTTGGGTACAGTCCCGAGCCGCATGGAGGCAGTGAGCGGATCTGCAGGGGTTCGTCTCTCCCGGTATTGGGGGTGAGGTCGCGCTGTGTCTAGGAGAGCCATTACACGAAGTCCTTGGCCAAGGAAGGAGATTTACTGGTAGGTATTCCAGTAGTATCTCAGGGTGTTCTGGGTTACACTCCGACACGACTTGTACCGCTTTTGGGGGTCTGACTTTTACCAACCTCCTAGGCCCGCCATGCGATACTCATAGACGAACGGACCGGACTGTACGGATATTGTCACTGACAGGCTCAGTAGGGTGTCAGGATGAGTTCGCTCATCGACGTCCCTTTTGGTCAATACCTGGTAGCCCGTTACGTATTGCTAATACCTCTGACGTGCTAGTGGTTAAATCCACAGCCAAGGGATTGACGAGTCTTTAGAGTCCCCTACAGACAGTTTCTCAAGTTTCGGGCGAACGCTGTAGAGGCCGTATGGAGATATGGCAGGGTTCAATCATATACGTGTGGTATTGCACGGATCATGATCGGACGGATAATACTAGCGGGCTTTGGTTTAAGCCGGATCCTAGTATTGTACAGTGTAGATTTTGTCTCATTGCATTTGTATTCGGTCGGAATACAAATGCGGGTATGTATATACAGTCGCGGGGTTTTCCTTGTAATTTATTACGGGATCGTTTTTCTGAAGTTGCCAGTTTTCATTCCGTTTCAACCATTTTTCTTTTGTTCCTTCTTTGGCTGAAATTTGGTGGAGGGGGTTATTTGCAGTTGTGCATTTTATAAAGGAGAAGACTTTTTGACGTGATGGTTTTCATGATGGTTGTTGCTTCCTTTGACTTCTTTATCCATCATTACTTGACTTTTGCTTTATATGATGGAAGTAGGTTGAGACTTTTTGGGGTGATCATGACTCCTCATCATCACCCATTCTTTTCTCTCTATTGCATTTTTTTTGGCTCACTCCCTCTTCTCATTCTTTTGATGCTTGGGCCGACCACTTGATAGAGGGGGGGCTGCCACAATTTTAGTATGGGATTTGGTTCTCATTTTCCTTGCTAAAATTCCCTAGTTCATCAAAAAGGCTCACATCTCCTTTCCACTTCCAAAATGGCAACTTAAACAATCCCTAGAGACATAGTGATCTACACTTAGCCTACAACATTCTTGGACACGTCGACTCGCCAACTTCGTGCCCGAGTTGCTTCGGTCCGGAGGTGGGAGCCCGTAAAAGAACCCGGCGATGTGGTGCCGTTCCGACGAGGAGATGAAGACCGGAGATTCCGCGAGGAGATCGGAGTGGAGGTCGAAGACCGAAGGACACGGATCACTCGGTATAGCTTTCTACCCATCTTCTAGTTTGCTAGGATTAGGTTAATGGCCCGATCCGGGTTTTAAAGTCCGCGGTAGCGCCGGTTCTAGTTTATAGAAAAGTTTTGTATTCCGCATTTTGGCCTCGTTAAGACGGCCGGGGCGCTGACGTGCACTTACACTAACCGATATCAAGTATCGCAAGATTAGAATACGGTATCACATACTCGTATTTAATCAAGCTCCCGCACATATCACCATATGTGCTGATTGATCATTCTTTGCGTGCGTTTTGAAATGATAGATTTTGAAATCAAAGTATTAATTTTACCGCAATCAAGAACGGCGTCGCTTGGTAGCTAGCTGGTGAGTACGGGTCGGTCCACAGGGATGTTGTGTATTTCCTAGTTTGGTCTAACGAGTTAATTCCAAATGGTGTGGATGGATTATCACTAAAAACTAAACTGATTTAAACTAGGATTAGAATCTTGCTAGGGTTAGGTTTAGGTTAAGTTTGGAAATTGAAGATTTCCTCACCGCTTTCAATGCCCTAATTTAGATCTCTTTAGGTGTTATGGTTATAATTAATAAAGGGGATTAGTACCATCGGGAAGAAACGATGTTTTTTCCTCTAGGTTCTTGTCCTTCCTTTCTTAATTATTACCCTAACCTCCATGGAAAACATACGCAACCGGTCGTTTATACTATGGTATCACCGCTACCTCATAGGATAGGGTGCCGTAGGGAACGGTGTGTTTATGTATGCATGGAGTCCTATTAATTATATGTGATGGGCAAGAAAGGGGTGAGAGATTTTCATCTCTCAAGCCTTCTCTATTCCTAACCCTAACAAGTGAGGAATTACTCACTCATTAGGGAATTGATTAACATTTTCTAACTATCTAACTAGGGCTGATAAGAAAAATTACACTAAGACATAATGAAAATTAACTAGGGCAATGAAATAAAAAACCTTACTTTATTTGATGGCTCTCTACAAACATTTACACCGAATTTAGAATTCTGAATAGATGAAATAAAAAGAGGCATACCTCAAAAAGAGGTTTAGGATTTCTATTTATAGATCATAGAAACCCTAGGGTTACAATCGATTTACATCTGCATTTACAATTTTACCCTAACGAAGCCTGGTCAACGCACCGCCACACCGTTACAATTTTCCACCGACACGGGCACTATATGGCCGCGGATCCGCGGCCATAAGCTTGGTTTGGCCTTGGTTCCGCGGCCATATAGTGGCTTGCTGGCTGCTTTTTCCTGGGGTTCTTTCTGCTGATTTTGGCTTCTTGTTTATTTACTTGGTTTCTCAGTTTGTTTTCTAGATTTCTTCCAGATTTCCACAGTGAATAAAGTCGTGGACTTTCACCGTTTGCTTCGTGTCGATGTTTTGAACCTTGCGCTGCCTTTGTACTTTGTGAACTTGTTCATTGATTCTTCGTTTATTCTCCAAACTGTGGCTTATCAAGGTTCTTCCATTTGTTGGTCGTAGTCTCACTTTTGCATCGTCTTTTCATCATTTTCACTGTTTTTATTCCGAGAACCTGTAACCTGCAACTATGTAGCAGACATAGGTCAAAAGCACCTGTTTATTTGTAAAATGACTAAGAATGGGGAATATAATAATGCAAAATTATGATATGAACAAATACCCCCAAACTTATCTTTTGCTCGTCCTCGAGCAAACCTAGTTTTATTCTCGAAAAAGACTTACCCTCACTTTCGCAGGGAAACGCGATTGCACTGAGCTCGTGCAACAAGCCGTTAAACCTCTAGGTGTCCCTAGTCGGAGGAGTGTTGTCTCCTGAGGGTTTTCAGCGGATACTACCCACAAAATCCTATCAATTCAGCCTATTGATTTTTGTTCTCCAATTAGGTTTTCTAACAAGAAATTCTATTATCTTCGACTCAGAAATTATCCACCCGTATTTTTCACCCTTCCTTATCATTTAACTTAAGATTATATATGATTTGTAGATTTACTTAGCTTTTAGCATCTTTTAAGTTTTCCTTCTAAGGTTCCATCTCAACTTAGGAATTTTTATCATCTCTATTAAAAATATAAGTCCTATTTTTCATTCCTATCTCTTATCTAAACCCCAATCACATACCCCTACGTGTATGTATATATCACCCATACACTTGGAAATTCAAATCAAGCTATTGTGCTCTTGCCCATCGTCCAAAGTACTTTTCAATTGGTGAATTTTTAGATGAAATTGCTCACACATTCTTCATGCGACCGTTAATACTTCTTGACGTACCAACGACCGATTACAAAATTTGTTTGCACATTAAAGCGTAATTCCTAGTCTTGTAATCCCTAAGGCTTTTAGCAGTGACTCCCAAACCAGTTGGTCTAAGGCACTAGGTGATGAAGCACCCTTGCTAAATATTTTTTCTATTAATGCAGCCTTAAGTAATTACAGAAATCAGTGTTCATTTTTTTTTTCTTTATTCACACTTGTATTTTTATTTTATTTTTCTTCGTACTAAGAACTTTAGACAAGAGCATTTCAAGGTCTCTTCTACTATTCCAAGTTTCAAGGTTCGTGTTTGTGCAATTTGTAGGGTATATATTTTCAGAATTTAGACTTAAGCTTAGGAATTATTTTTCAAACTTATACTTTAATAAAGATATCAATACTTTTTCCCTTGTTTTAACTTAGCCCAAGAAGTCAACTCGAAATTTGCATATTTCTAAATAAACTACAAAGACATATACTTTCTACCGTTAAATTTTAAGAAAGGTTATTTTTAGGGTTTTTAATTTACTAAGTCTAAGATCTAGTTGTTCCTAGCTAGTTAACCTATTTGGCAATCTCTAGTCAATTAAGGCCAAAATTGAATGTTTTAATTTTTACAATTTTAATTTTCAATTTTTATGGATTTTCAAATAAGTATGCAAAAGCAAGAATATAAACATGCATGCGAAGGAAGAAGGCTTACCGAGCACACCCCCAAACTTAAACTTGACAGTGTCCTCACTGTCAGGCTACACCAAGAGGGTCAAAATTGTCGGCACTCCCCTGTTTATTTTTTATAGTTTTTTTTTGTTAAAAGAAAAACAAAATATATATACAAAAAGGTCCCCCCCAACCTTAAGTTAAACGATGTTACATGCCAAAGTTTGCAAAGACCTAAAATCAACACCAACCAGTTGAAAAATTTATCTGTGTAGAGTATCGGTCGGTGGAAGAACATGTTGTACCGAACCAAGAAGAATTGGGGAAGAGATAAGTGGTGATATGGAAAGTGTCTGTATGTACGTGGAAGTGAAGGGATAGGAGGTGATGATGAATCAAAACGAGAATGTGAATGATCAGAAATCAGTGGAAGATTGGCATTCTCGTAGCTTATTAAAAGAAAAGGGGGTGGTTCAACTTCTAAAGGAGGAGGTTGAGTATCCACACAATCCCCGAGATGTTTCTGTGGATCCTTTATTGACTCGGCATCATCCATCATATGCGTATGATATTTAATTATGAGGGAACTAATCTCCTCGATATCAGCCATAGTCCAGCCGAAAGCTTGCCGGTTATTTTGTAAGACCATTAAAAGGGCTTTCACTTGCTCGAGAGATAGAGATGCCGATATGATAATGGAAAAGGTCTCATTCGCACCTAGATAAGCGTATTTAAGGTGAGACGGCAAAGGCTTGAGTTCGAGTTTCGGAAGCGAAACAATTGAAGGTGAAATTGGTGAAACTGTCTCGAACTCGAAGGATTCCAACAATGGTTCGAAATCACTGCAAACAACCGAATCGAATGGTTCAACTAACTCATCCAAAAATTCAAAGGACTCATATTCGGGCGGTGAGTCGTCAAAATCATCCGAAAAAGTGAAACATTCATAATCAATATCGGTTGTGCAAACTGTGTTAGATTCAAGGAGGGACGCACTTGTGGCGTCAAAACTGTTGTCATCAAACGGAAAATTTTCAAGCTCGCAGTCCTCTTGCGTGATTTCGTGAATCGAGCAAACTTCTCATGTACTAGCTTTAGGCATGGAGGGCAGACTTCCTATCTTGTAAATATTGAACTCACTAGACATCTTCCCGAAGGATAGAGTCATAGAGCCATTGCGACAATTTATTACGGCATTGGAAGTGGCAAAAAATGGTCGACCGAGGATCACCGGAATTTGGTTCCGTGGGTTAGAAACAGGTTGTGTGTCCATAACAATAAAATCAACGGGGAATATGAAGTCCCCTACTTTGATCAACACATCCTCTAACTCACCCCTAGGATGGGTGATTGATCGATCAGCCATTTGGAGAGTACAACAAGTGGGTTTCAACTCTCCAACACCTAATTGCTCGTACACGGAGTAGGGAAGAAGGTTAACACTAGACCCAAGATCTAAAAGTGTGCGATTGATGTTCTTATCCCCAATTGTTATTGAAATTGTAGGACAGCCAGGGTCCTTTCGTTTTTGGGGTAAGGGTTGAGGTTGGTTAATAACATTGCTCATGGCACTAGCTACTAGCACTTTCTTGGGTACCTGAGATTTTCCCTTCGAGGTGCATAAGCCCTTTAAGATTTTCGCGTAAGAAGGGACTTGTTGGATTGCATCCAAGAGAGGTATATTTATGCTAACATGTTTAAACAACTCTACAATCTTCTCCATTTGTGGAGTTGGTTTATTGGATCTCAACCTGTTTGGAAATGGAATATTTTGAAAATCTGTTGAGTCCAATTGTCACGACCCGAAGTTCGACCCTTGACCGGCACTTAACCATGTAACGTCTACAGGCGTAACACGACTAAGTAAGCCGAAACCCAGAAATCAAAACCATTAAAAGTAGTGAGTGTTGAAAGCATTTGTTTTAAAACTTTTTGGAAAACCTTAAGTAGTTTAGTAACTTTCTTTAAAGTTCAAGTTATTATCTTAAAAATTTTGGCAGCATTTCCTTTGTAAAATATAACCCCGAAATCGGGTACATGACATGATATGAGTAAAATTATAAACAATATAATAAAGCATCTCAAACGGGAGCAATCACACCAAAAGGCGGAAACAATAAGCACAAGAGTAATATACGACGCCGCAACGAAAAAATGAGCAATAAGTGAAAAACATCACAAATAATAAAAACTGCATAAGTAAAGTTGGCTCATATGAGCTCGACACCAGAGTACAAATAATATACATCATCGTCCTCATACTGGTCTCTAAGTCAATACATGAAAAGTACATGGAGAGTACTAGATACAAAAGTGTGTACAAATGGAAAATAACCGGATACCACAACCCACCTAGCAGCAAAATAGCTCACGCACCAACTGAAAGGGTATCCATAGCCAAAACCATACAAGAATGCAGCCTGCCGCGACTACTCTGAGGGGTAACCTGAAAATACCGAGGCTCAACGGGGATGAGTTGCCAACTCGTGAATAGAAGATAACATATAAAGGTCATCACGAGTATGTACGTACTGCGCTACTCTAACATATGCCAGCAGATAATATCTATATGCTATGAGCAGGATGTGCAATAATCATACATAAGTACTCTATCAGGTAATATGACTACAGGATAAGATGCATAATAATGAATGCTGAGCATGGGAGAAATAAAATCTACACGGAATGTCAACGTGGAAAAAATAACCGGTGTCCATCAATGCACCTAAATCCCAATAAAACTCAGGCCCCGTCACCCTCATCGGCCCTCAAATCCTGTAAATCGCCGAGAATCGTGAGTGCCCAACATCGGCACTCGAAAATATCATGAAATAATCGTGTCCCGCATCGACACGCAAATCCTCATATATCGGGCTCCGTCAGTCCGGTCGGCCCACGGGCTCCGTCTGCGGAATCGACCCTCGGCCCCGGCAGTACGAGTCGTCCCGTATCCATCTATCGACTCTGGTCAGTATCCTCCGGATAACCGCTAGGTCCAACCAATCACCGGTAGGTAGTAGTCCCTCTGCCAGGCTCACCGTCTGTATACACAGCATCCCTTTCTTGCCCCGGGGTACCATACCGGGTCTATTATGTACCCGCAATCGGCCTCGTCCAGCTCCTCGATTCGGGTTCACATGTCACATGTCTCAGAACCGAGAAAATGCATGGTGGACGCACTGAAATATCATATCAAGAGAAACCAGGTTTTCAAAACAGTGCGTATTTTCTTAAAATAATCCCACGGTCCTCAAATCCAGAAATCACATGAAATCCAAAGCCAATGCGTAAATCCATGCGATGTAATATATGCATCAGAAGTCGTATTGTAAGTAAAAGGGAGAAACCGCTCTTTAAGGAAATTCAGTTTTTACAAGGTATCATGCGACCCCCAGTTTTTACCAAAAATCAGCTTATCTTGGTAGGTACAGTTTGAATATGCATTAGTATGGATATGCAAATGAGTTCGTGCACAAGTAACATAATCATGTCGAATCATATAGGAGTGAGCTACAGTATATTGTTCATGGCAATTACTAACGGTGTGTGTGTATCATGCAGATTAGTGCTCGTGCAACATGAACCGTTAGTAACAGTACAGTGTGTTATCAATTCTAAGCTCATATAGATATAGCAGGGAATGCGGTATGCAACAAATAGTATCCATGAACAGTCAATGTATGCAAATGCAATATGCTGCTACAATGTCCTATCAGCCATGACGCATAACGCTATACGGGCGATTTCCCCGTAGATGTTAAATCTACTCACCGTAGTCTCGTGCTAAGTGTAGCCGACGACTTGTTTCCCCTTCTTCGCGGCGTCCGTCGTACTCGCCTGTGAACCTAGAATTTCACAAAATAATACACATAAGCTCAAATCTACAAAAACACGACATTAAAGCCAAATTAGAAACCCGCGTCGCGAACCAAACGTGTGGGTGTCCGATACGCTGAAACGTGTGATTGCCTGAAGCTACCCCGACATGTCGCGATACGCAGAAAACCCTAAACCCATACATGTATCATACGTGTCGCGAAGGTTAAAAGTATAGAAAATAGGGTAAATGGTTCCAGATTTTTCTACAGATAGAATTTTACAAAATTGCATATATCATAGTCCTTATAAATATAGCAGACACCAACAGAACAAACCCCAAATCCCAGGTCCCCCTTCTGGCCACAATTTGCGGCCAGAATGATTTTTCCGGCGGCCCACCTAGGGAGTTGGGCTCCCGTGGTTTGTGTGTGTTCTCTAAACCTAATGTACATACACCAGTAAATACAATTTTTTCCTGAAGCCATCGGGTCACAAGCAGATCACAACAGAACCCAAAACCTAGTTAAAAAGCTATTTTAGCACTAAATCGATACATTAAGGTGTTTTGGTGAAACCTGAAGCAAATCTTTGGTTAAAACAACACTAATAACACATAACTAAGCTAAACAAGCCATAAAAATGTTAACTTATCACAAGCTTCACTAATTTCCCTTCAATATCACAAAAATGCACTAAAAATACGATTTTTAGCTAAAATACTACAAGTTATGAACTAAGGTGCTAAGGATGAGTTTAATACCTCCAAAAGACCCTAGGGAAACCCAATTTCCAGCCCTTTCCCTCAAAGCCACTGACTTGCTACCAAACTCCTCAAAAGAGCCATTAAACCTAAGGTTTTTGTGAAGGAATAATGAGATTTTGTGTAGGGTTTGTATTTGGGTCAAAAGAGAAGCAAGAAAAGAAGAGAATGATGATGATGTTGCTGCAGCTGCTGCTTCTCTCTGCTGGAAGAGCAGAAAATGAGAGGGAGAGAGGGAAAATGAGTGAGAAAAATGGTCAAAAAGTCAAGCCCACTTCACCTAACCCACCATACCTCCCATTCTTCATTTTAATTTTAAAAAGAAAAGGTTTGACTTGGTTTATTTGGAGATATAGAGCCATGAAAGAAGAAATAAAATGGTTACACTTAACCTATGAAACAAAAATGATAAGTGTGCATGTTGTTACACTAAACCTTGCTTTGGAAAATAATTAAGGAAATTTTTTAATTAAGGTGAATACAAGCTAAATTATAATTAATAAACCCCATATATATATAAAAACAACTCTCATCACAATTAGAACTAGTTTAAAAAGGAAATAAGATTTACGGGTTTTTATTTAAAACACGCATCATTACTAACTAACGCGAAATTAACTTAAACGAATTTCGAAGTGTTACAATCTACCCCCCTTAAAGAAATTTGGTCCCCGAATTTAAAAATCTAGCTATGCGTACCTTCAAAGAGATGGGGATATTTCTTCCTCATCTCACTCTCGGTCTCCCAAGTGACCTCCTCGCTGCTTGGGCTACGCCAAAGGACCTTGACAGACGGTATAACCTTCAATCTCAATTTCTTCACATGTCGATCTAAGATGACCACCGGCTGCTCTGCAAAAGAAAGGTCGCGCTCCAGCTGGATCGTCGGGTGCTGAATCGCATGCGAAGGATCATGAAGATACTTGTGGAGCATCGAAACATGAAATACGGGGTGCACATCTGGGAAACTGGGCGGAAGGGCTAACCGATACGCAACTGCACCAACACGCTCGAGGATCTCGAAGGGGCCCACGTATCTGGGACTAAGCTTCCCCTTCTTCCTAAATCTCATCACACCTTTCATTGGGGAGACCCTCAAGAAAACATGATCGCCAACAGAAAACTCAAGTCTGCGCCAACGACGGTCCGCATAAGATCTCTGCCTACTCTGGGCTGCTCTTATCCTATCATGAATCAACTGGATCTTCGCGGTTTTCTCCTCAACAATCTACGGCCCTAAGATACTGCTCTCGCTGAGCTCTGTCCAACAGACGGGCGATCTGCATCTCCTCCCATAAATGTTGGAGATAGTGCCCTCAGAGTCAATTATTGGATCACAGGCACGTGATTGCAATGATTGAGGGAGGACCTATCCCGGTAGGACAGTCTTACTCGAGATGATAGTATGCTATCTGGTTTACCTTTATCATCGTGTACTGTTTTAGGCGACCTGACTTGTCGCTATTGCACGTTGATAGAGCCCCTAGGATTCTTGCTTGACTGCCAGCAGTATGAGGGCGATCATATAAGTGAGAGCTGGAGTCTATAAGCACATCCTTAAAAGGTCCCTAGTCGTGGGAGTTTCGAGACAGGGCATCGATACTCCAGAGTAGACTAGTGTATACAGTCGAGACCCCGACGAGGGGCGGTGGCCGGTCTCACAAGCCACTGGTGTCAGTTGGTTCACCTAAGATGTATACAGGTGCTCATTGGGTTATGAGTACACCGGACAGGACTCGCCGGGAACATGCTAGTTGGTCTTATACCTTACGTCAGATAGCAGTTCCCAGGTGACATGTGTACAGGTTAGTTCATCGACCTGGGGATCGTCATTTGTCTCGTGTGAGTTCCCACTGTACTTTGATTACTACCCTACCACGGCTCAAAGGAGTCGTGCAAACAGGTTTTAGTTGGGTACAGTCCCGAGCCACATGGAGGCAGTGAGCGGATCTTCGGGGGTTCGTCTCTCCCGGTATTGGGGGTGAGGTCGCGCTGTGTCTAGGAGAGCCATTACACGAAGACCTTGGCCAAGGCAGGAGATTTACTGGTAGGTGTTCCAGTAGTATCTCAGGGTGTTCTGGGCTACACTCCGACACGACTTGTACCGCTTTTGGGGGTCTGACTTTTACCAACCCCCTAGGCCCGACATGCGATGCTCATAGACGAACGGACCGGACTGTACGGATATTGTCACTGACAGGCTCAGTAGGGTGTCAGGATGAGTTCGCTCATCGACGTCCCTTTTAGTCAATAGCTGGTGGCCCGTTACGTATTGGCTTATACCTCTGACGTGCTGGTGGTTAAAACCACAGCCATAGTATTGACGAGTCTTTAGAGTCCACTACACTTTCAGTTACTCAAGCTTTCGGGCGAAACGCTGTAGAGGCCGTATGGAGATATGGCAGGGTCCGATCAGATACGTGCGGTATTGCACGGATCAGGATCGGACAGTTTTGTACTAGTGGCCGTATGGTTATATGGCAGCGTTCGATCAGATACGTGCGGTATTGCACGGATCAGGATCGGACGGATATTACTAGCCGGTTTTGGCTTAAGCCGGATCCTAGTATAGTACAGTGTAGATTTTGTCTCATTGCATTTGTATCCGGACGGAATACAGATGCGGGTGTGTATGCACAGTATGGGGGTTTTCCTGTAATTTATTACGGGACCAGTTTTCTGGAGTTGCCAGTTTGCTTTCCGTTCCGGCCGGTTTTCCTTTGTTCTTTCCCGGCCGGACTTTTCCGATGGAGGGGGTTATTTGCAATTGTGCAAATAACATTTGTGAAGGGGGTTTCTTGCAATTGTTTTGATTATGATGGCTTCATTATCTTTGCACCATTACTTGCTTTAATGAGGGTATGGTTTTGTTGTAAGGAATAAGCATGGTTGATGTTTTCTTGTCTTTGGATGTGGTCACCTCTTCTCATCTCCTACACTCACTCTCCTTCATGGTTTATATGTATGGATGATTTCATTTTTCCTCCACCATTCTCTTGATGCTAGGCCGGCCACTTCAAATGAGGGGAGAGGAAGAAAAATGAGAGTGATTCATTTTGTGTATATCATTCTTCATCTCATTCCATTGCTAGAAAATTGAAAGCACCAATTTTCTATATACCATTCCTCCATCTATGGCAACAAAACCCCAATGAGACATAGACTCTACACATCCTACAGCAAACCTTGGGCATGTCGAGTTGCCGGCTTCATGCCCGAGTTGCCTCGGTATAGAGGCGGGAGCCCGTAAAAGATGCAGGCGACGTGGTGCCCTTCCGGCGAAGAGGCGAAGACCGGAGATCCCGCGAGGAGATCGGAATGGAGATGAAGACCGGAGGACTCGGATCAGTCGGTATATCTCTAACTCACTCTCTTGTTAGCTTAGACTAGTTTAATGGCCCGATCCGGGATTTAGTGCGCGGGGGTGCCGGTTTGCTAAGTCCGTAAAATTAAAGTTTATCACCGTTTCCGCGTTTGGCCGTCGGATTGACGGCCGAGGCGCCGCCGTGCACTTACAGTGGTATCAGAGCCTCGCCATTAACTTCGTCTAGCTTGGTTTGATGTGTTTTTCAGTTCCGATCGACCAAAATTCCAAAAACCGTATTTTTTCTTCACATCAGTTTCTGTTGAAATTTTTTGAAGTCTAAAAATTTCTCAGGTTGTAAAATATTGATGTACTGGAAAATCTAAGAACTCTGTAAAAATTCGACGAAGTAACTCCACAGTGGGAGCGCGGAAGCGCCGCGAAAACCCCCTTCCCGCCGCCC
Organism: Agapanthus africanus; assembly: GCA_030015575.1. NCBI lineage: Eukaryota > Viridiplantae > Streptophyta > Magnoliopsida > Asparagales > Amaryllidaceae > Agapanthus > Agapanthus africanus. Next base: position 173,552,445 of record JASDDO010000004.1, on the reverse strand, counting down.
TTCCGCCGCACACTGTGGAGATCACTTCACCAAATTTTTTCAGAGGCCTTCTGGGCTTAAAATATGGGTTTTGGAATATTAAAATTGGGCCCAGGATTTCTGTGAGTGCTACAGTTTTGATTGGGGGCCCACTTGTTAATTTTTGATCGATCGGATATTTTAAACACATTTTTCACAGTATTTACATTATATCTGCGACCGTGAATGTCACTCGATCGGTAAATCCGGTCTAACTGCTATAGCCCGGTTAGACGGATTTGCGAACGTGATTTTCACGTTGATGTTCTATGTTTATGCTGTGATGTTGCGGATCGGTCGTGGGGGATAGCCTGGATGCAATGCTAGTACAGTGTTGTTGTATTATGTACATTTGATATTGCGGGGCGAGCGTCCGACTTGTGGACTGCCGTCACTGCCTGTTTGTATTATTATTTTGGGGCACGACCTGGTTGCGGTCGATGTACCCGTTGTATGTATATTTTACTTTCTGTACTAGGATTACCCCGCGGTGGGGTGCACGGATAGCCGGGTTCTAGAGGGCAACAAGTCCGCATCTCATGGCATTGAGACGGAGGGGGCTTCACTCTAGGATTGGCGGGATATTCGCCGCACTCGTAGGGGGTACAGGTTGACCCAGGAGGGGTGCCCAAGTTACCGGATTCCGTGGAGTGCTGGGTGGTCCATTCACGGAGCTGAAGGGGGCTGCCTCGCTTCAGGTTTTGGCGGGTGACTTGCCGCGCCCGTAGGGGTCTAGGATTTCATTGCACAGGCTATCCACACGACCAGGGGAACGTCAGGTTTCAGTAGTGGCTCTGTGAAACCCGGGGATCCCAGATATCTGTATTGTTCTGTGATGCTGTACATTTCTGTGATGTTGCATTTCTTTTCACGCCTTGAACGAAATATAATATATTGTTATATATATTAGTAGATGTTGTATATGTTTTACATCCGCGCTAGTCCAGTCCCCGCTCTGCCGTTAGTTAGCTAACCTAACGGGTGATGACGGGACCCAGTGGCGAATGCGGATGGCATATACGTACGTCAGTATATTTTCGTTCTTTGTGGTGTGATTATTTGATGGGACTGCGTTGATTCGGATCAATGCAAGTTAAACAAACCTATTCTGATGTTGTTGGAACATTTTTCAAAAAGCTGTTATTGCAAGGACGTTCACTTCTGTTTTGCATCGTGGTATTCATTTGGAATATCCTGCTCCTCAGTCGACGAGGCAAGGGCCGAGATCCCTTCACCGGGAGTGACCCCTTGGACAGAAGTTTGCATCAGGGCATTAACTTCACTATAGCCGATTACTTTTGCTTTGCATCGTGGTATTCAGTTGGAATATCCTGCACCCTATTCTACGGGGAAAGAGCCGAGATCCCTTCACCGGGAGTGACCTCTTTAGTAAAGGTTTTCGTCACTATATTTTCTAAAAAGCTATCCGTTCCTTCAACGATATCAAGTTCATTACGTTAAAGGTTTTCGCCAGAAACCATTCGTAGCCCTCCGTCGTTTCATATGGGTAGTCAATAGTATTCAAGCTGTGTTTGTTGGCCAAAGTCAAGGCACAGTGTTTGGTAGCTGTTGGTTATTCATATGCAGCATAGATAGATGCGTTGGTTTGGGGCAGTCGTATAGCCTTGTTGGCCAAAGTCAAGGGCTTGTACGGGTGGGCTCAAATTAACCTGGAGAATGACGGGCAGAACTTGACATGTGACTTATGATTTGTTGGCCAAAGTCAAGGTCATAAGAGCATGGGGCAGAAATCACATCGGGAGTTTCAAAAGAACTGAAACTTGCCAGATATGCGCATACCTTCTGGAGTGTGATACCGTGAGCGGATTCCGTCACGTTATCATGCGATGAGAGTTGGATCCCGATTCCCACTGATGAGTTGGTTTACTCCTCGGGTGACCCCGACTAATTCTTCTTTCAGGTTTGGAGGAGAGTTTGAGGTACAGTGGGAGGTTTCCAGATTAGATTAAGTGATAACCATTCTGATCTAGGATAGAGTGCACGCTGAGTGTTTCTTTTCTCTCTCTCTTGGCAGCGACCATTGACCCGACCCTAAGACTATGACTCAGTGACCAAGTTGACCGAACCTTCTTAACACTGGCTTTTGGATTGTCAGAGTTGCAAACCTCATTGCCACTCCTACTTTTACCCTTTTCTCCAGGACACCCCGTATTACTGCGAACGTCCACTTCCATTGGACAAAACCATCGTATGGTTATATACGAACTCGAAGGACTTCGAGGATGGTTTCTGGTTCTGGAGAAAACGGATAGGATTATTCAGTTGTCTTTTCTTTTCACCCTCTCTCAGGTTGCGAGTACTCCTTAGTTTAGGAGTAGTACACCTATTACGCAAATTGGATAGTCTTCTTCCAAACCATAGGCTGGTGCCGACCGGTAGGGAATGAAGAAAACTAATTAGCCTAAACGGTGTACAGATGGTATTAAGTTAAGACAAAGAAAGGGATTAGTAAGAGGGCAAAGTAAGATGCGACTGATATTCACGACCAAACCAAGTATTTCTTCGCCAATTCTAAATCACCTTTGTATTTCTCCAGGACACTCCGTATCACTACGAAGATCCACAGTTTATTGGATACTCCATCGTATGGTTATATACGAACTCGAAAGGAACTTGTTCCAGTTCGGGGATGGATTCTGGTCCAGGAGAAATAGGAATAAGGTTTATTCGGTTGTCTTTTGTCTTCACCTTCTCTCGCATTGCGAGTGCTTCTAGGACCAGGACAGCACACCCATTATGCTTATTGGATAGTCTTCCTCCAAACCATAGGCTGGTGCCGAACGGTAGGGAAGGAAGAAAACCATTTGGCCTAAGGGGTGTGCAGAAGGTAATGACTAAAGACATATAAAGGGATTTGGAGAGGTGGCAAAGAATTATACGGTTATAGTTGTGAATCTGGATAATGGAAGAGGCATTACTAAGAATACCGGGATACCCCATCGAAACATTTCAATGTTTCAGTTCAACTGTGTACTGTTAATAGAAAACTGATTTCCCGATTAGACACTTGCTCCAGGGTATGTATTTACCAGGTTTGATTCTCACATCTGTATGGTCTTACAGATGATGAGTGGGAGTAAGTTATTGGGAATTAGGTGACCATCCTCATTATATCGGGATTCGTTGGAATTGGTGATATTTGAGGAAGCCACCTGGGTTGTTTGCCGGTCGGCAAATATTTGTTTTTGAATATCCGCTGTTGTGCACCAATTTCAAATTGATATATCTGTACGTCTATTTTCATAGAGTGAGATATACCTTTTGATATTATGTCGATGACATTTACCTATATCAGTGGATGGTTAGGTAAGGAGCATTAAACAACGGTGTAATTCTTCTTAACCATAAGTACAGTTTTCAACCTACGACACACAGTGAAAGAGTTGTTAGACTCAGCGGACTTATACAGAGTATTGTATGTTGTCCAGTGTCCATTAGGACAGAGGGGCTGGTCCTCTTACTATATTCTGTTTACTTTTAACTTCTCTAGTTCTTAGACATGTGTTTCGTAGAAACACAGGGTCTAAGTTTTGAGGAGTTATAGGTATTTGAATAGAGTAGAGAACCAGGTGGAGCAAGTATCGGGATTCTTCAAAGTGATCGAAGATGTAGATACTTATGTATGGTATTCAGTTGATAGTAATGATAAAGATAAATTGCTTCTCTTTCAGGTTACTCATAATTGGAAGCATTCCTAAGTTGAGTAACGCTGATCGGCCTCCTTCCATTTAGTTGACATGCACTGGAGACAGCTGCATGATTTGAATCTGGTTCAATTAAATCAGTGCCTCTGGTTCTATATTGGATATAGTACAGTTCATATCTTAACATTGTTAAGGTACGGGGAGTTGTCCGGCTTATGATTAAAACCAGACTCTGGATAACTCAAGGCACGTTTCTGTAATGGCTGTTTGTAGGTTGACCCAGGCTATGACGAGGGTTGATTTTCTACCATCTGGAAGATCAATAGAAATATTGTTCTAGACTCGCCACAGTTTTATTAAAAATGGATTTTTTCAAAAACAGCAGTGGGAGTATGGTAGAACTGGAAGTGATTCCAGAACCGCAAACGATTACTGAAGATTTGATAAGGAACCTAAAGATTCAATCTGATTTGACATTCCATTGGCCACTCCGCAGATAAGGTGGGTAACTTCAGGCACCCGAGAGGTACTCCGGTAGCCTCAAGGACGGTGACAGGGAAGTTCTTGTTTACCCACACTTGCCATTGTTGTTGTTCCAGGCTGCGAGACCCGGTAGGAGGATGAGTATAGCGTCGTTCTAAACTAGCTTTAGAAGTGCACGTCTATATGACTCTGGCAGAGGGTTGTCGTAGTCAGTGGGAGCAGCGGAAGCATTGGTGGACATCAGGCTTATGTCTATTTATAGACTAAAGCAGATGTAGCGGAGATAGATCATCTATTTCTGATGTGACAGTCATAGGTTTGACGTCATTAGAATAGGGGATGGATCTGTTGAGAAGGTAGTAGGAAGTGATATTCCTATACTACGATCGGTTATACTTTGGTCGTCACACAGTGGTTTCTCCACAAAAGGAATTGGACATTATATCAGACATACTGGTTACTGGATCTATGGTTTTAGATCTAGATTTGGGTGGTTTCCCAATCAGGGTACTTAGACAGCATTCTAAGAGTATTTAGAATGGACGACTCCTGGTATGGTAGTGTACCTGCAGGTGATGGAGTCACCCTCTCTAAAGGTGTCTTACAGACTAAATGGGAGAGGGATGTTCATGATTGGCAGATCACTTGCTTAGGCAATTGAGTCAATCATGAGATGTCAAGTACCGCACCAGATATTATTCTTGCAGTAGGTGCAATAAGTTGATATTGATCCAATCCTGGAGAAACAATCGGAAGCAGTTTTAGAACATAAGTGGATGTTCTAGGGATATGATAACGACAGCCTCATTCGAGAGACAGTTATCATTCCAGGCTTCCAAGGTGACCTGGACGACAAGGAGGTTGTCAGAGTTATAGTCATCCTTCTGACGAGGGGCAGTATTTTGGACAGATGGTCCAAGGTGATACTGAGGGAGGCATGGCGCAGGATACTGATTAAATTTAGTTGACGATACAGTCTAAGAAGTTTGGATTTGGAGTTCTTTTATGAGCTAGGTCCCATCAGACATCCAGACATTCTAAGACAGGTATTGCTCATTTCGGGAGATAGTTTTCTCCGCGAACATGAGATATAGAGAGACATAGAAAGCAACATCAGAGCGAATCCACTCACTGAGGCTATTCCTCGAACGCAATAGTTTCACAAACGGGATTTGTGAGACTGACTAGTAGTGGAGTTGGGTGTTCGGTATCACACGGGCTGTGAGTATGCGACATCGCAATAATTAACCTTGAGTGCAAGTGGGAGATTGTTGGAGATAGTGCCCTCAGAGTCAATTATTGGATCACAGGCACGTGATTGCAATGATTGAGGGAGGACCTATCCCGGTAGGACAGTCTTACTCGAGATGATAGTATGCTATCTGGTTTACCTTTATCATCGTGTACTGCTTTAGGCGACCTGACATGTCGCTATTGCACGTTGATAGAGCCCCTAGGATTCTTGCTTGACTGCCAGCAGTATGAGGGCGATCATATAAGTGAGAGCTGGAGTCTATAAGCACATCCTTAAAAGGTCCCTAGTCGTGGGAGTTTCGAGACAGGGCATCGATACTCCAGAGTAGACTAGTGTATACAGTCGAGACCCCGACGAGGGGCGGTGGCCGGTCTCACAAGCCACTGGTGTCAGTTGGTTCACCTAAGATGTATACAGGTGCTCATTGGGTTATGAGTACACCGGACAGGACTCGCCGGGAACATGCTAGTTGGTCTTATACCTTACGTCAGATAGCAGTTCCCAGGTGACATGTGTACAGGTTAGTTCATCGACCTGGGGATCGTCATTTGTCTCGTGTGAGTTCCCACTGTACTTTGATTACTACCCTACCACGGCTCAAAGGAGTCGTGCAAACAGGTTTTAGTTGGGTACAGTCCCGAGCCACATGGAGGCAGTGAGCGGATCTTCGGGGGTTCGTCTCTCCCGGTATTGGGGGTGAGGTCGCGCTGTGTCTAGGAGAGCCATTACACGAAGACCTTGGCCAAGGCAGGAGATTTACTGGTAGGTGTTCCAGTAGTATCTCAGGGTGTTCTGGGCTACACTCCGACACGACTTGTACCGCTTTTGGGGGTCTGACTTTTACCAACCCCCTAGGCCCGACATGCGATGCTCATAGACGAACGGACCGGACTGTACGGATATTGTCACTGACAGGCTCAGTAGGGTGTCAGGATGAGTTCGCTCATCGACGTCCCTTTTAGTCAATAGCTGGTGGCCCGTTACGTATTGGCTTATACCTCTGACGTGCTGGTGGTTAAAACCACAGCCATAGTATTGACGAGTCTTTAGAGTCCACCACACTTTCAGTTACTCAAGCTTTCGGGCGAAACGCTGTAGAGGCCGTATGGAGATATGGCAGGGTCCGATCAGATACGTGCGGTATTGCACGGATCAGGATCGGACAGTTTTGTACTAGTGGCCGTATGGTTATATGGCAGCGTTCGATCAGATACGTGCGGTATTGCACGGATCAGGATCGGACGGATATTACTAGCCGGTTTTGGCTTAAGCCGGATCCTAGTATAGTACAGTGTAGATTTTGTCTCATTGCATTTGTATCCGGACGGAATACAGATGCGGGTGTGTATGCACAGTATGGGGGTTTTCCTGTAATTTATTACGGGACCAGTTTTCTGGAGTTGCCAGTTTGCTTTCCGTTCCGGCCGGTTTTCCTTTGTTCTTTCCCGGCCGGACTTTTCCGATGGAGGGGGTTATTTGCAATTGTGCAAATAACATTTGTGAAGGGGGTTTCTTGCAATTGTTTTGATTATGATGGCTTCATTATCTTTGCACCATTACTTGCTTTAATGAGGGTATGGTTTTGTTGTAAGGAATAAGCATGGTTGATGTTTTCTTGTCTTTGGATGTGGTCACCTCTTCTCATCTCCTACACTCACTCTCCTTCATGGTTTATATGTATGGATGATTTCATTTTTCCTCCACCATTCTCTTGATGCTAGGCCGGCCACTTCAAATGAGGGGAGAGGAAGAAAAATGAGAGTGATTCATTTTGTGTATATCATTCTTCATCTCATTCCATTGCTAGAAAATTGAAAGCACCAATTTTCTATATACCATTCCTCCATCTATGGCAACAAAACCCCAATGAGACATAGACTCTACACATCCTACAGCAAACCTTGGGCATGTCGAGTTGCCGGCTTCATGCCCGAGTTGCCTCGGTATAGAGGCGGGAGCCCGTAAAAGATGCAGGCGACGTGGTGCCCTTCCGGCGAAGAGGCGAAGACCGGAGATCCCGCGAGGAGATCGGAGTGGAGATGAAGACCGGAGGACTCGGATCAGTCGGTATATCTCTAACTCACTCTCTTGTTAGCTTAGACTAGTTTAATGGCCCGATCCGGGGTTTAGTGCGCGGGGGTGCCGGTTTGCTAAGTCCGCAAAATTAAAGTTTATCACCGTTTCCGCGTTTGGCCGTCGGATTGACGGCCGAGGCGCCGCCGTGCACTTACAATAAAGAGCCTCGAAAGGTGCCATCTGAATAGTCTCCTGGAAACTATTGTTGTAGGAGAACTCTACTGAGGGTAAATGATGATCCCAGCTACCTCCAAAGTCTAAAACGCATGCTCGGAGCATATCCTCGAGAGTCTGAATAGTCCGCTCTGACTGGCCGTCGGTCTGCGGATGAAATGCTGTGCTGAAACTCAAGCGGGTGCCCAAAGCCTCCTGAAGCCTCTGCTATAGTCGGCTGGTAAACTGGGTGCCTCGGTCGGATACGATACATGTCGGGACTCCATGCAACCGTACGATCTCGTCGATGTATATCTGGGCATACTGAGCAAATTTGAAAGTCGTCTTCACCGGCAGGAAGTGAGCCGCTTTCGTCAAACGATCCACGATCACCCAGATGGAGTCATACCCTCGACTAGTCCTGGGTAGACCCACAATGAAGTCCATAGAAATCTGCTCCCATTTCCACTCCGGAATGGGTAACGGCTGTAGCTCTCCCGCGGGCCTCTGGTGCTCGGCCTTGACTTGCTGACAAGTCAGGCGTCTCGACATGAAATCTGCGATGTCCCTCTTCATTCCGTCCCACCAGTAAACATCTCTTATATCATGGTACATCTTGGTGGAACCCGGATGAACACTGTACACCGATCGATGTGCCTCCTCAAGAATCTCGCGCCGCAGTCCCTCAGCATCTGGTATGCATAGTCTAGTCCCAAATCACAGTATCCCCTGATCATCGATCACGAACTCGGAAAATCTGCCCTGTCCAATCTGTGCCATGATCTCAGAACAACGGTCGTCTCTGTACTGTGCCTCATGTATACGGTCAAGCAACTGTGGGCGTGCACGAACATGCGCAAGCTGTCCCCCGATCGGCGTGAACTCGAACTGCACTCGGCTGTCGCATAAAATCTGCCAGTCTGCCGACGACTGCCTCTGTACTGCGCTCAAACAAGATAGGCTACCCGCGGTCCTCCTACTCAAAGAATCCGCCACTACATTTGCCTTGCCCGGGTGGTAAAGGATCTCACAGTCGTAGTCCTTCACTAACTCCATCCAACGGTGCTGTCTAAGATTCAGGTCTCGCTGCTGAAATATATACTTTAAGCTCTTTTGATCAGTGAATATCTGGCACGACTCGCCGTATAGGTAATGTCGCCAGATCTTAAGTGCAAAGACCACTGCAGCCATCTCTAAATCGTGAGTGAGGTAGTTCTGTTCATGTTTCTTCAACTGCCGTGAAGCATACGCGATCACCCTGTCATGATGCATCAATACGCACCCTAGCCCCACTCGAGAAGCATCACAATAGACTACAAATCCTCCCGATCCTGAAGGCAATGATAACACCGGCGCCGTAGTCAGTCGAGTCCGTAGCTGCTGAAAACTGTGCTCGCACTCCTCCGTCCAATCGAAAGGAACCCCCTTCCGGGTCAACCCGGTCAAAGGTGCAGCAATACGGGAGAAGTCCTGCACAAATCGCATGTAGTAACCGGCCAACCCTAGAAAGCTGCGGATCTCAGTAACTGATGCGGGTCTGGGCCAACTCTGAATGGACTCGATCTTCCTCGGGCCCACACATATACCATTTCGTGTAATCACGTGACTCAAGAAGTCTACGCTGTCCAGCCAGAATGCTCACTTGGAGAATTTTGCGAAAAGCTGGTGCTTCCTCAAGGTCTGCAGTGTGATCCGCAGGTGCTGCTCGTGCTCCTCTCTGCTCCGGGAATACACCAAGATATCGTCAATGAATACGATGATGAACAGATTAAGATACGGCCGGAAAATACGGTTCATCAAGTCCATGAACACTGCTGGGGCATTGGTGAGTCCGAACGACATCACCAAAAACACATAATGGTCATAGCGCGTGCGGAAAGCTGTCCTCGGAATTTCCTCCTGTCGAACCCGCAGCTGATGGTAGCCTGATCGCAAATCAATCCTCGAAAAGTATCCTGCCCCCTGAAGCTGGTCGAACAAGTCGTCGATGCGTGGCAAAGGATATATGTTCCACACGGTAACCCTATTCAGCTGGCGGTAGTCGATACACAAACGCAAACTGCCGTCCTTCTTCTTGACAAACAGGACTGGAGCACCCCAAGGAGACACACTGGGTCGAATAAGTCCCTTATCCAGCAAATCTTGCAATTGACCCTTCAACTCTCTAAGTTCCGTCGGGGCCATCCGATAAGGCGGTATAGAAATAGGCCCCGTGCCGGGAATCAAATCAATACAGAAGGCAATGTCACGCTCAGGCGGTAGCCCAGGAAGCTCGTCAGGGAACACATCAGGGAACTCGCTAACAATCGAAACCTGATCCAAATGAACCTCTGTAGCTCTAGTTTCGCAAACATAGGCGAGAAACCCCTGGCATCCCTTCGTCAAAAGCTGTCCAGCACGAAAAGAAGAAATCAAACTGTGAGGAGCGGCACCACGGTCCCCCTGCACAACAAAAGCCGACTCGCCGGGAAAACAAAACCTAACTGTCTTCTCGCGGCAGTCCACAGATGCATAGCACATGGCTAACCAATCTATGCCCAAAAGAATATCGAAGTCCAACATCTCAAGAAGGATCAAGTCGACAAACAACTCTCTCTCGCCAATACGGACAACACAGGATCGTAACACGTGCCTAGCAACAAACGACTCTCCCATAGAAGTGGTCACAACAAGCGGATGATCAAGAAAACCGGACTCTCTACCCAAACTCGGCACGAAGTGTGTGAAAACGTACGAGTGCGTGGATCCCGGATCAAACATCACGTGTGCGTCAACAGAACATACTGAAAGGATACCTGAGACCACCGCATTGGATGCCTGCGCGTCCTGATGCGTCAAAGCAAAAACCCGTGCCTGTCCTCCATTTGTAACTGACTGTCCTCTACTAACAACTGGCTGTGCTCTGCCTCGGCCACCTCGTCCTCTATGAGCAAATCCTCCGCGACCACGACCTCTCTGTGCATGAAACTGGCACGGAGCAACGGTAGGTACCATAGGCAACGCTCTTTGGGGTGGTGAAGGTGGTAAAGTGACGTGTGGTATGGCGGTCTCGCCCTCGCATGGCTCCGGGCAATCTCAAACACGATGATAAGTACTGCCGCTTCGGAAACATCTAGATGGTGCCGGCTGACCCTCCTGGGGATAAGTGCTGAATAGCTGACCTCGTCCCGATCCTCCGCTAACCGCCGTACCTGAATGGAACCTGTCGCGGCGCCTAAATGGCTGTCTCTGTGCTGACGTATCTATACGAACCCTCTTCGGACCTGGAGCTATCGAAGTCTCAGCAAGGCGCTCCTCGACTAATAAAGCTGCATCTACAGCTGCTGCATAAGTCTCGCAATGCTGTGCGCTGATCGCAAGAAATAACGGGGTAAGCAAGCCTCGAACAAACCTCTTGACTAGCATCTCCTTAGTAGCCACTAAATTTGGGGCATATACCGATAGCTCGGTGAACAACACGTCGTACTCTACCACTGTCATCTCCGGAGTCTGACGTAAGGACTCGAACCTACGCGATCTAGAATCTTTGACACTCTGTGGATGGAAGCGGGCAAGGAACACCGTCACGAACTCTGTCCAGGTCTTAGGAGGAAGACCTGCTGCTCTTCCCTTCTCGACCGATTCACACCATTTCTGCGCAAGACCTTCCAGGAGAAAATCTCGCGAACTCTACCCATCTCGCATCTGAGCATCTGAGGGAACGACATATCCGAGCCATCCTATCAATGAAAGACTGTGGGTCCTCGGCTGCATCGGTGCCTGTGAAGACCGGAGGCTTTAGCCTCATAAACTCTGATAGCGATACCGTAATAACCTCTGTAGCTGCAGGGGCAACTGCTTGTACTGTGGGTACCATCACGGTCCCTGCAACGGGTGGAACTAGCTCTGGTCGCTGCGCTCGAAGTGTCTCAACTAGCGATCCCATCATCTGGCGCATCTCGTGCATACCGGATCCCATCATCTGGCGCGTCTCCTGCATACCAGCCCCTAGCATAGTGATCTGGTCTGTCGAAGGAGGAACAGTCTGCTCTGGTGCAACGGGTGTACTACCCGGGTCTGTCCTCGTCTCTGACGAATCAACTCTAATCTCGTCTCTCGCGGCCGCTCTCTGCGCCCTCGTAGTCTTTGGTGGCATAATGGCTGAAAAGGAAATAGGATTCGATAAGGATACGGAAATCAAATCACAAGAATGCATATAATCATGAAGGAATTTCAATCAATAAATCCTAAGGTCACTTAGGAGAAGTACCGTGTCGTGAGTATGCCGCGGAACATACACACGCCACGCCACTCTGCTTTAGCTACCTACTCCATCATACCAGGGACATCCTACACTCCGAAAGGTAAAACCTACGCTCCGATACCAACTTTGTCACGACCCGAAGTTCGACCCGTGACCGGCACTTAACCACGTAACGTCTATAGGCGTAACGCGACTAAGTAAGCCGAAACCCAGAAATCAAAACCATTAAAAGTAGTGAGTGTTGAAAACATTTGTTTTAAAACTTTTTGGAAAACCTTAAGTAGATTAGTAACTTTATTTAAAGATCAAGTTATTATCTTAAAAATTTTGGCAGCATTTCCTTTGTAAAAACTAACCCCGAAATCGGGTACAAGACATGATATGAGTAAAATTATAAACAATATAATAAAGCAACCCAAACGGGAGCAATCACGCCAAACGACGGAAACAATAACCATAAGAGTAATATACGACGCCGTAGCGAAGAAATGAGCAATAACTGAAAAACATCACAAATAATAAAAACTGCATAAGTAAAGTCGGCTCACACGAGCTCAACACCAGAGTACAAATAATATACATCATCGTCCTCACACTGGTCTCTAAGTCAATAAATGAAAAGTAGATGGAGAGTACTAGATACAAAAGTGTGTACAAATGGAAAATAACCGGATACCACAACCCACCTAGCAGCAAAACAGCTCACGCACCAACTGAAAGGGTATCCATAGCCAAAACGATACAAGAAAGCAGCCTGCCGCGACTACTCTGAGGGGTAACCTTCAAATACTGTGGCACAACGGGGGTGAGTTACCAACTCGTGAATAGAAGATAACATATAAAGGTAATCACGAGTATGCACGTACTGCGCTACTCTAACATATGCCAGCAGATAATATCTATTTGCTATGAGCAGGATGTGCAATAATCATACATAAGTACTCTATCTGGTAATATGACTATAGGATGAGATGCATAATAATGAATGCTGAGCATGGGAGAAATAACATCTACACGGAATGTCAACGTGGAAAAAATAACCGATGTCCATCAATGCACCCAAATCCCAATAAAACTCACGCGCCGTCACCCTCATCGGCCCTCAAATCCTGTAAATCGCCGAGAATCGTGAGTGCCCAACATCGGCACTCGAAAATATCATGAAATAATCGTGTCCAGCATCGACACGCAAATCCTCATATATCGGGCTCCGTCAGTCCGATCGGCCCACGGGCTCCGTCTGCGGAATCGGCCCTCAGCCCCGGCAGTACGAGTCGTCCCGTATTCATCTATCGACTCTGGTCAGTATCCTCCGGATAACCTCCAGGTCCAACCAATCACCGGTAGGTAGTAGTCCCTCTGCCAGGCTCACCGTCTGTATACACAGCATCCCTTTCTTGCCCCGGGGTACCATACCGGGTCCACCATGTACCCGCAACCAGCCTCGTCCAGCTCCTCGATTCGGGTTCACATGTCACACGTCTCAGAACTGAGAAAACGCATGGTGGACGCACTGAAATATCATATCAAGAGAAACAAGGTTTTCAAAACAGTGCGTATTTTCTTAAAATAATCCCACGGTCCTCAAATCCAGAAATCACATGAAATCCAAAGCCAATGCGTAAATCCATGCGATGTAATATATGCATCAGAAGTCGTATTGTAAGTAAAAGGGAGAAACCGCTCTTTAAGTAAATTCAGTTTTTAAAAGGTATCATGCGGCCCCCAATTTTTACCAAAAATCAGCTTATCTTGGTAGGTACAGTTTGAATATGCATTAGTATGGATATGCAAATGAGTACGTGCACAAGTAACATAATCATGTCGAATCATATAGGAGTGAGCTACAGTATATTGTTCGTGGCAATTACTAATGGTATGTGTGTAACATGCAGATTAGTGCTCGTGCAACATGAACCGTTAGTAACAGTGCGGTGTGTTATCAATTCTAAGCTCATATAGATATAGCAGGGAATGCGATATGCAACAAATAGTATCCATGAACAGTCAATGTATGTAAATGCAATATGCTGCTACAATGTCCTATCATCCCTGACGCATAACGCCATACGGGCGATTTCCCCGTAGATGTTAAATCTACTCACCGTAGTCTCGTGCTAAGTGTAGCCGACGACTTGTTTCCCCTTCTTCGCGGCGTTCGTCGTACTCGCCTGCGAACCTAGAATTTCATAAAATAATACACATAAGCTCAAATCTACAAAAACGCGACATTAAAGCCAAATTAGAAACCCGCGTCGCGAACCAAACGCGTGGGTGTCCGATACGCTGAAACGTGTGATTACGCGCCTGAAGCTACCGCAACACTTCGCTATACGCAGAAAACTCTAAACCCACACACGTATCACATGTGTCGCGAAGGTTAAAAGTATAGGAAATAGGGTAAATGGTTCCAGATTTTTCTACAGATAGAATTTTACAAAATTACATATACCATAGACCTTAGAAATGTAGCAGACACCAACAGAACAAACCCCAAAACCCAGGTCCCCCATCTGGTCGCAATTTGCGGCCAGAATGATTTTTCCGGTGGCCCACCTAGGGAGTTGGGCTCCCGTGCTTTGTGTGTGTTCTCTAAACCTAGTGTACATGCACCAGTAAATACAATTTTTGCCTGAAGTTATTGGGTCACAAGAAGATCACAACAGAACCCAAAACCTAGTTAAAAAGCTATTTTAGCACTAAATTGATACATTAATGTGTTTTGGTGAAACCTGAAGCAAATCTTTGGTTAAAACAACACTAATAACACATAACTAAGCTAAACAAGCCATAAAAATGTTTACTTATCACAAACTTCACTAATTTCCCTTCAATATCACAAAAATGCACTAAAAATACGATTTTTAGCTAAAATACTACAAGTTATGAACTAAGGTGCTAAGGATGAATTTAATACCACCAAAAGACCCTAGGGAAACCCAATTTCCATCCCTTGCCCTCAAAGCCACTGACTTGCTACCAAACTCCTCAAAAGAGCCATTAAACCTAAGGTTTTTATGAAGGAATAATGAGATTTTGTGTAGGGTTTGTATTTGGGTCAAAAGAGAAGCAAGAAAAGAAGAGAATGATGATGATGTTGCTGCAGCTGCTGCTTCTCTTTGCTGGAAGAGCAGAAAATGAGAGGGAGAGAGGGAAAATGAGTGAGAAAAATGGTCAAAAAGTCAAGCCCACTTCACCTAACCCACCATACCTCCCATTCTTCATTTTAATTTTAAAAAGAAAGGGTTTGTCTTGGTTTATTTGGAGATATAGAGCCATGCAAGAAGAAATAAAATGGTTACACTTAACCTATGATACAAAAATGATAAGTGTGTATGTTATTACACTAAACCTTGCTTTGGAAAATAATTAAGGAAAATTTTTAATTAAGGTGAACACAAGCTAAATTATAATTAATAAACCACATATATATATATAAACACCTCTCATCACAATTAGAACTAGTTTAAAAAGGAAATAAGATTTACAGGTTTTTATGTAAAACACGCATCATTACTAACTAACGCGAAATTAACCTAAAAAAATTTCGAAGCGTTACACCAATTTTTGTGGATTAGATTGTGGAGTTGGAACGGATCCCAGTGTGGGTGTGGTCGTGAAGTGAGAAGTTGGTCCGTTCGATATAGAATAAGTAGAGCCCTGTGAAGAATGAAGAATAGGCTCTAACAAAGAAGATGAAGACGAAGAAGAAAAAGATGAAGAAGAAGAACCACCGGCAAGGGTGTCATTACTAATACCCACGTTATTTTGCAACACTCTTCCAGATCTCAATGTGGTCACAGCATTTACGTTATGATTTTGGTGTTCGTATGCAACATGTGTGTGACCGGGATTTGGCAATGGTCGAGATGGAAGCTTTCCCTTTTCTCGCTCGCTCAACGCAGCAGTTAGTTGTGCAATTTGTGCCTCAATAGATTTGATGCTTTGATCGTATGAAGCATTGTTGTGCACCAAAGAATGAATGGAAGTCTCCAACCTTGCTGCTGATTGTGTAGATTGTTTTAGGAACGCATCTAGACTTCTTTCTAGCGAGGTAACCTTATCATCATTTGGTTGAACAAAATTGTTTGGAGGGTAAAAGTTGTTAGGCACAAAATTGTTCGTTTGATTTGGGTAAGGTTGTGGTTGGAAAGGTTGCTGGTATTGAGTTTGTTAGGGTGCTTGTTGTTGTTGAGGAGGAGACCTTTGAAAGTTGTTATTTCCTTGGAATTGTTGATTTTTATTCCAAGCAAAATTTGGGTGACTCCTCCATCCCGGATTATAAGTTGAAGAGTAGCGATCATTTCTTTATCTTTGCTGAAAGGCAGCATTGACTTGATCCTGTCCTTGAACAGGTGGATTGTAAGGACACTCTTCGGTAAGATGTGATGGATCCGAACAACAAGCACAAACAGTTCATGGGGGTAAGGCAGGGGCAGGAGAAGGCGATGAGATTTTGGTTCAATTGCTTCTAGCTTTTTCATAAGTGCGGCCATTTCGGCCTTCATTGCTATCCACATATTTAATTGATGTATGCCTGCCCTAGACTGACCAACAAATGAAGATGAGGTGGTCTTAGTGCTTTCCCACTGAAGTGTTTGTTCAGCAAGATCCTCGAGAAACTGCCGAGCTTCCTCACTAGATTTGGTTAGAAAGTGACCTTGACAAATGGTTTCCAGCAACTGCTTCGTTGCTGGGTTCAATCCCTCGTATAAAGTTTGACAAAGTTGCCAATTTTCGATACCATGGTGAGGGCATTGAACAAGTAGGTCTTTGAATCTTTCAAAGCACTTCCAAAAGGGTTCGGAAGGAAGTTGGGAAAATTGAATAATCTCATTGCGAATTCTCGCGGTCTTGTGATGTGGATAAAACTTTTTAAGAAAAGCTTTAACAAACTCTTCCCAATTTTTAATTGAGTGTTATGCTGTGTTGTATAACCATTTCTCGGCTAAGTCACATAAGGTGAAAGGAATGACCCTTAGCCTTATAGCACCATCTCAAAGTTGGGTTGTTTTCATCATTGCACAAATGCTTTGGAATTTGTTTATGAAGATATAGGCATCTTCGGATTCCAGTCCGTGAAATTTTGGCAACATGTTGATGAAGTGGGGTTTGATCTCAAAATTATCCCCATTTGCCGGTGGGAGTGAAAGACAAGTAGGTAAGGCGGTGCGGATAGGGTAGAAAAGATCCTGGAGCGCGATTCGTTGGGGCGCTTCAACAGGCGGGTGTTGTGGGTTATTCGCACCTAACGGAGGTGGAATCAGTCTCGTGGGTAAGGTGTTGTTAGGATTAAATCCCGACATTTCCTTAGAAGATGAAGAATGTGACGGTGAAGGTAAGGAAGTGGAAGGAATTTCGACTTCGGAGTCGAAAGCGTCGTCGGTCGGTACCAACGAGACACAAACTAATCGGGCACTAGCGTCCCTAGTCCAACCGGACATACACTAAAGAGGTAGTGTAGTCAAAAAGTGAAGAACAGAATGCGGGGGTAAGAAAACGTCAATGGAAAGAAAATGGGTGTAAGTGGGGTGCACGGATTTCTTAGCGACAAGCTGCAAGTTTTTTTTGTAAAAATTTTTCTTTTCTCTTTTTGTGTTTTTTTATACGTGGAGCTTTTTGCAAAAAAGATTTTCGATAAAAGGCTTAGACACACGTTCAATCAACCACAAACGCACAATCAGGCCTAGATCTAGGGTCACCTAGGTCAGCTAGACAGCTCTTAACCGTTCCAAAGGGCAAGAAGTAGGACCTCAAACCGCCTCTTCACCGCCAATTGTGGCCAGGTAAGCATAAGTAGAGAAAGGAGGGATCCGCTCACGAATCACCGTGAGACGAGCCTTTTAAAGTTACCTTTCACTACCTGTCTAGCCTAGGCACCACAAAGTCAGGTTAGGATCAACGGTCGATGCCTACAACTATTCCTTTGTCCTATTGAGCGTGAAGTCCTTAGGGCGGAGTCTAATCTTTTTTAATTACTTGATGGTCAATGCAATATGCTTTATGTGATTTTTGGGGTCCTGGGAAGGGTAATGAAATCCCCACCCAATCTGGATTGGTGTTCAAGCCCCTTAAAGTCAAATTAAATATGCAAAACAGTAAACACAATCACTTGCAAACAATTTTTAGCGCGGCGCAAAGAATCCTGCACAAGATCAATTATTGGAGAAGGGGAGAGATTTTAGGCGCAAAGAATCCTGCAGGCAAATTTTACAGAGGAGATATCAGTGGGTTCAGAGAAGGAGAAAAGGAGCTTACAGAGAGTTTTCCACCTGCTGACGTCAGCACCAAGCCGCGTTTCCGCGGTCAGAAGCACCTTATCGTGGCGGTTCCGCGGTGGGATGTGTGGTTCAAGCCCCGAGAAATTTTCTGCTCCTCTGGTTTGACTTTTCTCTGTTGTTCAGATCTAGGGTTTTCTATTTTGATCTCTGGATTTTTCTAGATCCGAAATCGTTCGTCGATCCTGCAAAATTCACACGAAACACCCTTCAAACAATAAAAAGATGATAAAATTTTTATATTTTTTAATTTCTCAGTTTTTTTTTATGAGTTTTATGATTTTATATTAACTTGAAATTTCAAAAAGAAAATACTACGCCATCCCTGGCAACGACGCTATTTGATTGATCATTCTTTGCGTGCGTTTTGAAAAGATAAATTTTGAAATCAAAGAATTAATTTTACCGCAATCAAGAACGACGTCGCTTGGTTGCTATCCGGTGAGTACGGGTCGGTCCACAGGGATGTTGTGTATTTCCTAATTTGGTCAAACGAGTTAATTACAAACGGTGTGGATGGATTATCACTAAAAACTAAACTGATTTAAACTAGGATTAGAATCTTGCTAGGGTTAGGTTTAGGTTTAGGTTAAGTTTGGAAATTGAAGATTTCCTCACCGCTTTCAATGCCCTAATTTAGATCTCTTTAGGTGTTATGGTTATAATTAATAAAAGGGATTAGTACCATCGGGAAGAAACGATGTTTCTTCCTCTAGGTTCTTGTCCTTCCTTTCTTAATTATTACCCTAACCTCCATGGAAAACATACGCAACCGGTCGTTTATACTACGGTATCACCGCTACCTGGTGGGATAGGGTGCCGTAGGGAACGGTGTGTTTATGTATGCATGGAGTCCTATTAATTATATGTGATGGACAAGAAAGGGGTGAGAGATTTGCAGGGTTACTAGGCACTCTCACAAGGGTCTACAAGGCATCAACCATGCCCGATTTAAAATTTAGACGTGCCGAACAACCCTAACCAAGATCTTTAAACTAAAGATTAGGCGAAACAAAGCATGCAAACAGCTTTACATCTAAGAGTTTGGGATTACAACCTTTGTAGTCCGTTCCTTCACTTCTAAAGCTCCGTGTTGAGGTCCCTTCGCTGCGATCATCGAGTATCCGGACTCTAGAGAGGCTCCACGAAGAGAAAGATGCAAGCTTGCTTCCGATCTTCGATAACAAAGATGATCTACCTTGAAGTTTCTTTAACACAAGCTCTCACTCACAAATGAAGTGAACACCCTAATCGAAATGGTTAGGATAGATTAGGATGATGAAGTAGGATTTATGCTCTCATTTATTTTCATAATCTCACTCTAAATCATCACTAATGAAAAAGCTAGTAAGCTTTTCCATCAAGAACTTAAGGAAGAAGAAGAAGAATCCTTTTGTGATGAATAATGATAACCAAGTGATAATTACAAATGCAACCATGGTTGATAATGAGAAGGCTAACCATTGTAGAGAGTTAACTAGGGTTAAGGGTTTGGGTTGGATTAAAGAATGAGTCACTAAAATATCAAGAAAATATCTTAGCTCATGACAAAAAGAAAAGCTTCTAGAAGCTTCAAGAATGAGTTAACCCAAATCAAACCCAAACCTTGTTTAATCTCCACTAATCAGGTTGCATTAGTAATTATAACATGTTACAATATTATATATCACATATATAATATATTTTGTAACAAAAGAAAATAATACAGTTAACATATATCGCATATATATCAATGTATTACCCGAGTGAGAAAATGAATCAATAAGTGAGCTAATATTAGTTAATGTAATTTAATATATCAAATATATAATTATACATTAAATTATCAAATCAACACTTGATCCGATAATCCGACTATTTCACAAATAACCGACTAATATAATCTGTATCAGTTTATCGAATCAACACTTGATCCGATGACCCGGCTATATCTCATATACTCGGCCGATATCTCATATCGTGAGAATCTAATACGGTATCACATAGACGTATTGTTCTCGGTCCCGCACATATCACATATGTGCTCCTACTCCGTTTTTCCTGAGCCAAGAAACCTCTGTGTAGGACTCTAAAGAATCGTCAATACGCCGGCAGTAGGTGATGATCATATCAAACATCCACAAACTGCAAGCGGTCAGCTAAACATAACAGCCACCCAGGTATTGAGCGATCAGAAGATCAACAAGCAAGCCTGTACTTTCTCCTGCGAATCCAGTTAGTAACACTCCCGTACAGTCTCGTCTCTTCGTCTGATATGTCGCATATCTCGCCTAGTGGTGGTAAACGTCAGACCCCAGTAGCTTGATAAGTCATGTCGATATGAGGTCTATAACAGTTCGAGAAACTACTGATAACACTTACCAGTAAATCTCAGCAACCCTGGCCAGGGATTTCCAGTTATAGCTAATCAAACACAGCGCAACATCAACTCCCTATACCGGGAGAGACGAATCCCCTCCTATCGCTCATTGCCTCCATGTGATTCGGGACTGTACCCAAAAGCCACCTTTTTGCACGCCCTCTTAGACGTGGTATGATGGAAATCAAAGCAAAGTGGGAATCACACAAAACTCTATGACGATCTCGGGTCTACAGACTACTCTGTACCAGTGTCACTAGAGAACTGCCATCTGACGTGAGGTATAATACCATCTGGGAGTTCTCGGCGAGTCTGTCCAGTGTACCCAGTCTCCACTGAGCACCCGTATACCTTCTCTGATGTCAAACACCAATGGATATGGGATCATCCTGTTAGTGTATATGCCCTAGAGGCCATTACTGTATCATACTAGTTTGTATATTACTTAATGGATGCTTGGGATATTCACCTTGTATATACAATCTTGCTCAAAATAGTAGTATGCTACTTGGTTTGTTTCTACTTCAATGTGTACATGTGTTTATTTTTGTATATCGCCTATACACATTAGTGGAGCCCTTAGGATCTTTGCTTGATTACCAGCGATGTGTTGGCCGTCACACTAGTGGGGCTGGGTAATCTATAAGCACATCCTTATGCAGGTCCCTGGTCGCAGGACTATCGAGACAGGGCATCGATAGTCCGGAGTAGACCAGCGCATGCGCTTCTCATCCCAGTGTGGGAGACAGTCTGTCCCACAGCCGTCAGTACGTCGTACTTGAGATAGTATGCGGGTGCTCGTTAGGTTACGGGTACACTGGACAGGACTCGTCGGGAACTGACTAGTTGGTATTATGCCTATCGTAAGTTATCAGTTCCCAGGTGACATGAGTACAGCTTAGTCCGCTGACTTGACACTGTCACTTCGCCTCGAGTGTGTTCCCACTGTACTTTGATCACTACCCTACCACGGCTCAAAGGAGTCGTGCAAACAGGTAGTGGTTGGGTGCAGTCCCGAAGCACTTGGAGGCAGTGACGGTTAGACAGGATACGTCTCTCCCGGTATTGGGGGTTGACATCGCGCTGTGTCTAGGAGAGCCATTACACGAGTAGTCCCTGGCCAGGGCAAACGAGATATACTGGTAGGTTTCCAGTGTTATTTCAGGGTGTTTTGGGCTTCGCTCCGGCACGACTTGTACCGCTATTTGGGGACTGACGTTTACCGCCCCCTAGGCCCGCAATGCGATGTATCAGACGAACAGACCGGACTGTACGGAGAATGTCACACTCAGGCTCAGTAGGAGTTCAGATGGGTTTCGCCTCGTCGGTCTTCTTATCGGCATTACCTGGGGACCGTTACGCACAGCTAGTGCCGCTTGCGGTCTGTGGTTAAACCCACTGCCAGCGTAGTGTCGAGTCTTTAGAGTCCCACACAGAAAGCTTTTCGCCTTTAGGCAAAAGAGTAGAGGTCGCATGGTATTGCGACAGGTCGCATGGTTTTGCGACAGGGTTCGGTCACATCCGTGCACTTGTGCACGTACAGTGTCCGGACAGTTTACACTAGCGGGCTTTGGTTTAAGCCAGATCCTAGTGTACCTTATGGGATTGGATTTATCCAGTTTGCATTCGTGTTCCTCGGAACGCGGATGCGGGTGTGTATGCACAGTTGACAGGGAGACAGAGGCAGTGGATTCTCATTAGGGTTGTTGATAGTTGACCGTTGACTATTTGACTTTTTGCTCAACCCTAATGAGAATATGATATGTGATTAACTATTATATTGATTAAGTATTATGGTGACATGGTTGTTGACTTTTGTTGACTTTGTTGACTTGTTGACTTTTGTTGACTTGTTGACTTTGTTGACCGGTTGACTAGGCTTGACTAGTTGACCATCATGATAACCATGGCTATCATTTCATGCCAAAGACTTTTACTTGCTTGCTCATTTGTGTAAAATGAGTGCATGATATGATATGGTTATGGTTACTTCAACCATCACATAAGACTTTTGTTGATATGATGAGTTATGATTACTTTGGATTATGAGAGGGTGAAAGACAAAAGAGAGCCTCATTCTTTCTTGCTCATTCTCTCTCTTGTTCTTGAGCTCTCCATTTGCTCTCACCCTCTTGCTCTTGCTCCCTCTCTTTAATCTATGGTTCTCTTGTCTCATGAGTTGAGAATCAAGAACCATAGATAAAATCCCATTCTATTTCTTCTCTACTCATTCTAGTTCACTAGGTTTAGCAAACCAAGTGAACTAGTTTCTTCAAAGAACGAAGAAGGAGCTAAAGGTTGGAGCTTTCAGGTGGATCTATCTTCGGCGTACGGAGACGACGAGAAGAAGCCAATCGGACCACCATCGGAGCTTGAAGAGAAGGAGTTCAAGACAAGTAAGGTATAACCCCCTAACCGAGTAGCTAGAAACTCATAGTTAGGATGTTAGATAGATGTTTAACCAAGATCCGGGTTATAGGTCCATGTTACCACCTCCGTAAAAACCGTTTTTTACCAAATTCCGCATTCCCGAAAGTACCGGGAGAGGTAGCATGGACTTACAGTGGTATCAGAGCCTAGTTAAACTCTATCTAACATGTTAGCAAGTAACTAGAAGATCGATCAAAGAAAAAGTCCCGAAAACAAAACCCCAAAATTTGCAGTTTCTGTCGATTTTTCCACTGTTCAAAAGTTGATTATTTTAACACCTAAAATCGGCTCAGGCTTTTCTGTGGGCACTCACCAAAAATGGTCCAACGTTCGAGTCAACGAGCCGCGGAAACGCGGCGGGAGCACGCTCCCGCCGCGGATCCACGGCCGAGTCGACTCGGCCGAGGTCAATTTTTGGTGCAGTGTTTTTATGGGGGTATTTTGGGATTTTTGGAATATATATTTTCTGCCCAGATATTCCAGAACGAAAATTTTATTTTTGGGGTCCCGAAAATCCGTATTTTTGATCGAACTTCTAAAAGACTTAAGCTAACGGGTTTTCTGTAATGTGATATTTGTATTGAACGTCTACTAATCGCTATATGTCGATTAGTGGGGGTTATACAAATCTGTGATCTGTAATGTTGCTGGAATGTGTATATGAATATGTTGGATTGTCGCGGGTGAATAGCCGGGGGTTGTGAGACGAGAGTTTTCTTTTCTTTCAATTCATGTAAATTTGTAAATTGATGTAATAATTATTTGTATGGCCGCACAACCGGGTCGGGGTTGTAGCCGTCATTGTATAATTTCTTTTTACTGTTTATGCTCCTAGGATAGACCCATGGAGGGGGTGCACAAACTACCGGGTATGCCGAAGTGTCGAGTGGCCTACTCATGGAGATGAGGGAGGTTGCTACGCTTCGGGTACTTGGCGGGTAGTTTGCCGCACCCGTAGGGGTCTTGGGTGGGGTATTGGCTATTCACCGCGACCGTGTAATCTGTCTTTCGTTACAGGCTCGTACGAATTACAGATTCCTAGTATATCCAATGTATTCATCTGTGATCTGAAATGTTTATCATTGCAGTATATCTATATATGATATTATTTAGGCGTTGCTTATGTTTTACAGACGCGCTAGCCCAGCCCCCGCTCTGTCGTTAGTTAAGTAACCTAACGGGTAATGACGGGGCCCAGTGGCGAATGCGAATGGCATAAGCGTACGTCATATTTTGGTTTTTTGCTGCAATGGTAGGATTAAATGATGGGACGCATTAAAAGAACTAATGCAAGATAATAAACCAAGTTAAAGTCGTTGGAACACTTTCGAAAAACCACTCGGTTCTTTTCAAAACCAACTTTTAAAATACGGAGTTTGAGCCACTCCATTTAAAAGCTATCTCGTTCCATCGACTAAATCAAGTTCACTACGTTCATGGTTTTGCCAAAACCATTCGTAGCCCTCCGTTGTTTCACATGAATAGTCAATAGTATTCAAGCTGTGTTTGTTGGCCAAAGTAAAGGCATAGTGATTGGTAGCTATTGGGTATTCATGTGCAGCATAGATAGATGCGTTGGTTTGGAACAGTCGTACTGCCTTGTTGGCCAAAGTCAAGGGTATGTGCGGGTGGATTCAAATTAACCTGGAGAACGACGGGTAGAACTTGACATGTGACTTATGATTTGTTGGCCAAAGTCAAGGTCATAAGAGCATGGGGCAAAAATCCACATCGGGAGTTTCATAAGTACTGAAACTTGCTAGATTTGCATACCATTTGGAGTGTGATGATTCTGGTAGGATTCCTTCAGTTTCGTCACGCGATGATATCTGGATCCCGATCCTACTGTGAGTATATGCTACTCCTCGGGAAATTTCTCACTAATCGATCAATGCTATAAACCTAGTAGGTGCCTAGAAAGGTGTTAGCGGGGCTACGCCCCCAGGGAAAAGAGGTTCTATAATTAAGGAACCTCGCGAAAGCGTTGGAAAACCTCCCTCGAAGTACCGACACCGGCCTGGCTGAACGGTTAAGCAAGTATTGTACGGTGGGATTGATCCCGACTAATTCTTCCTTTATGGTTTGAGGAGGGATTCGAGAAACAGTGGGAGCCATCCTGTTTAGACAAATTAAAAAACCACTCTAAACTTGCAAGAGCATCATGCTGAGTGTTTCTTCTTCTCTCTCCTAATTGCAGCGACCAATCAACATGACTGGACTTAAGTTACTTCTAGATAAAAACAAACTGACAGGGCCAAACTACAAAGATTGGCTCAGGAATGTCAAGATAGCAATCACTTACGACAAGCTGGGGTATCTTCTTACCACCAAAGCTCCCCCTGTCCCTGGTCCAACTTCCACCGTCGCGGATAAGGAAATCCGCAAGACTTGGGAGATTGATAGCGCGAAGGCCAAGTGCCTCGTGCTTGCCTCGATGGACAACGAACATCAGAGGAGGCACGAGAATATGGACTTGGAATCCATATTGCTTCATACAAAAGAACTGTATGGAGAGCAATCTCGTATCGCAAGATACGAAGCGTCGAAAAAGTTATTTTCGACAAGAATGGCCGTCGGATCATCAGTAGCCGAGCACGTGCTAAAGATGATCGGCTACATTGAGGAGCTCGCAGACCTAGGGATCACATTTGAGGGTGAACTCTATACGGATATAGTTCTCCAGTCCCTTCCTTCCACTTACGCCCAGTTCATACTGAACTTCAACTTACAAGAAAAAGAGGTTGAACTTTCAGAGCTCCTCAACATGCTGAGGAGCGCAGAGGGCACCCTACAGAAAGGTAGGGATACATCCACTTTTTTTGTAGGAGGATCATCTTCTTCTAGGTCCAAGGCGAAAGCCAAGGGAAAGAAGAAGAAGGCCCCCGCCAAACCAAGGGGCGGTGTTAGTAAGGTGGATACGAAGGGAAAAGGTAAAGCAACAAAGATAGCGGGGAAGCTTGTGGATAAGGAAGAATGCTTCTATTGTCATAAGAAAGGACACTGGAAGAATGATTGCAGGGCCTGGAAGGTCAGAACACAGGAATTGAAGCAGGTTGCAGCTTCAGCTTCAGGTGTGTATGTTATTGAAAACTGTCTTTCAATAAACTCTACTTCCTGGGTATTGGATACCGGATCAGGATCTCATATCTGTAATTCTTTGCAGGCGTTGAGAAACCGTAGTGTTTTGAAAGCAGGTGACATGACCCTCAGAGTTGCGAACGGAGCTAGCATGGATGCTAAAGCCGTGGGGGACTATCACCTGGGAATGTCAGATGGACATGTTTTGGTTTTGCGTAAT
The DNA here is from genome assembly GCA_030015575.1 of Agapanthus africanus. Classification (NCBI taxonomy): domain Eukaryota; kingdom Viridiplantae; phylum Streptophyta; class Magnoliopsida; order Asparagales; family Amaryllidaceae; genus Agapanthus; species Agapanthus africanus. The sequence goes on along the minus strand of JASDDO010000004.1, from coordinate 173,526,187 downwards.
TGATTTTTTGTACCCAACGCAACTTGTAATATCATTTCTGTATCTTTAGTTTCTAAAGAAGGTTATGAATTTGCGTTTGTAAGTAATGTTGTAAACATTCACCTTAATCAAGTTTTGATTGGGTCAGGTACATTGAGTAATGGTATATACGTATTGAACCAACCACAGATTTTCAATGTCCAGAATACACACAAAAGAAAGTCTCCAGAAATAAATCAGACTTTCTTGTGGCATTGTAGACTGGGTCACATCAATGAGAGAAGGTTGACGAAGTTACATACAGAAGGGTATTTGAATGCGTTCGAATATCAGTCGTATGCCACTTGTCAATCCTGTCTCAAAGGAAAGATATCAAAGACTCCGTTTACTGGACATGGAGTAAGAGCGAGCGAGCTCTTGGGACTCGTACACAGTGACGTGTGCGGTCCAATGTCTACGCATGCCCGAAGCGGACATTCTTACTTCATTACTTTTACGGATGACTTCTCAAGGTACGGTTATGTCTTCTTAATGAAACATAAGTCCGAGGCCTTTGGAAAATTCCAGGAGTATAAGAATGAAGTAGAGAAACAGACCGGCAAAAGTATTAAGATTCTAAGATCGGATCGAGGTGGAGAATACTTAAGTGCCGAATTCCTGGACTATTTAAAAGAGAACGGAATTCTCTCTCAGCTTACTCCTCCATACACCCCGCAACATAACGGTGTATCGGAGAGACGGAACCGCACCCTATTGGATATAGTGCGGTCTATGATGAGTAACGCTGAGTTACCGCGATCATTCTGGGGATATGCGCTAGAATCAGCCGCATACCTTTTGAACCGAGTTCCTACTAAGACTGTGCCTACTACACCGTATGAGATGTGGTGTGGGAAGAGACCCTATCTTAAGCACATTAAGACATGGGGATGTCCGGCTTTTGTCAAAAAGCAGCATGCGGACAAGCTCGAGGCACGCTCAGTACAGTGCAAGTTTGTGGGGTATCCAAAGAACTCAAAAGGATATTTCTTCTACTGTGAAGAGGAACAAAAAGTTCTTGTTTCTCGTCATGCCTACTTCTTGGAAACTGAGTTTTTGGAAAACCAGATAAGTGGGAGCACAGTAGAACTGGAAGAAATTCCAGAACCACGGACTATTACTGAAAGTTTAGTGGAACCAGAGGGTTCGGAAGAACAGGACATTCCTACGCCGCTCCACAGGAGTAGTAGGCAGACTCATCCGCCCGAGAGATACTACGGTTTTCTCGTAGACGGGGATAGAGAGGATTGCATCATAGATTATGATGAGCCTACTAGCTTCCAGCAGGCCGTTCAGAGCGTTGACTCAGTGAAATGGCTGGATGCAATGCGGACCGAAATGGAGTCCATGTACACCAACAAGGTATGGACGTTGGACATTGCTCCAGACGGGGTAAAACCCGTAGGATGCAAGTGGATCTTTAAAAGGAAGATTGGTGTAGATGGACAGGTTGAGACCTATAAAGCTTGGCTGGTAGCAAAGGGTTTTCGTCAAAGACCTGGCTTGGACTATGACGAAACCTTCTCTCCAGTAGCCATGCTGAAATCCATTCGGATCCTTCTTGCCATTGCTGCCTTCCACGATTATGAGATTTGGCAAATGGACGTAAAGACAGCTTTTCTAAATGGAAATTTAGAGGAGTGTGTCTATATGGACCAGCCAGAGGGTTTCATTCAGAGTGGGAGCAGCGGAAAGGTGTGCAAGTTGCTTAAGTCCATCTATGGACTAAAGCAGGCATCGCGGAGTTGGAACATCTGCTTTGATGAGACGGTCAAAGAATTTGGCTTTATCAAAAATCCAGATGAACCATGCATCTATAGTAGATTTGTAGCGAGAACTGTAGTATTCCTCGTTTTATACGTGGATGACATTCTCTTAATAGGAAATGACATTCCTATGCTACAATCTGTCAAGGGGTTCTTGTCACACAGGTTCTCCATGAAAGACCTGGGTGATGCCTCGTACATTTTGGGTATCCGGATCTACCGTGACAGATCCAAGAGGATATTAGGACTTTCACAGTCCAGGTACATCGACACCATACTAAAGAGATTCAGTATGGAAGATTCCAAGCGCGGTAACCTACCGGCTTGTCACGGGATCACCCTCTCTAAAGAGATGTCTCCCAAGACTGATTTGGAGAGGGATCGCATGTCTATTATACCCTACGCTTCTGCGGTAGGCTCTATAATGTATGCGATGTTGTGTACCAGACCGGATGTAGCTTATGCACTGAGTGTGGTAAGCCGGTATCAGTCAAACCCTGGGGAGAAACACTGGATAGCGGTAAAGAACATTCTTAAGTACCTAAGAAGGACTAAGGAGATGTTCTTGGTGTATGGCGGAAAGGACCTCCAGATCGAGGCCTTTGCTGACTCCAGCTTCCAGAGTGACAAGGATGATTCCAAGTCCATGTCGGGCTTTGTCTTTACCCTCAATGGAGGGGCGGTGTGTTGGAAGAGCTCCAAACAGGAAACCGTTGCAGACTCGACGATGGAAGCGGAATACATCGCTGCATCTGATGCCGCAAAAGAAGCTGTCTGGATGAGGAAGTTCTTGAAAGAACTTCAGGTGGTTCCGTCCATTGTTGATCCAATACCTCTGTATTGCGACAACAACGGGGCTATAGCTTTAGCGAAGGAACCCAGGTCCCATCAGAGATCCAGGCACATCTTGAGGCGGTATCACCTGATCAGGGAGATCGTGGATCGCCAGGAGATCGAGGTACGGAGAGTCGCTTCAGAAGATAACACTGCAGATCCATTCACCAAGGCCCTGCCCCAGACTCAGTTCGAGCGGCTGATCGAGATGATAGGTCTTCGATACGCCAGTCCATGGCCTTAGTGCAAGTGGGAGATTGTTAGTGTATATGCCCTAGAGGCCATTACTGTATCATACTAGTTTGTATATTACTTAATGGATGCTTGGGATATTCACCTTGTATATACAATCTTGCTCAAAATAGTAGTATGCTACTTGGTTTGTTTCTACTTCAATGTGTACATGTGTTTATTTTTGTATATCGCCTATACACATTAGTGGAGCCCTTAGGATCTTTGCTTGATTACCAGCGATGTGATGGCCGTCACACTAGTGGGGCTGGGTAATCTATAAGCACATCCTTATGCAGGTCCCTGGTCGCAGGACTATCGAGACAGGGCATCGATACTCCGGAGTAGACCAGCGCATGCGCTTCTCATCCCAGTGTGGGAGACGGTCTGTCCCACAGCCGTCAGTACGTCGTACTTGAGATAGTATGCGGGTGCTCGTTAGGTTACGGGTACACTGGACAGGACTCGTCGGGAACTGACTAGTTGGTATTATGCCTATCGTCAGTTATCAGTTCCCAGGTGACATGAGTACAGCTTAGTCCGCTGACTTGACACTGTCACTTCGCCTCGAGTGTGTTACCACTGTACTTTGATCACTACCCTACCACGGCTCAAAGGAGTCGTGCAAACAGGTAGTGGTTGGGTGCAGTCTCGAAGCACTTGGAGGCAGTGACGGTTAGACAGGATACGTCTCTCCCGGTATTGGGGGTTGACATCGCGCTGTGTCTAGGAGAGCCATTACACGAGTAGTCCCTGGCCAGGGCAAACGAGATATACTGGTAGGTTTCCAGTGTTATCTCAGGGTGTTTTGGGCTTCGCTCCGGCACGACTTGTACCGCTATTTGGGGACTGACGTTTACCGCCCCCTAGGCCCGCCATGCGATGTATCAGACGAACAGCCCGGACTGTACGGAGAATGTCACACTCAGGCTCAGTAGGAGTTCAGATGGGTTTCGCCTCGTCGGTCTTCTTATCGGCATTACCTGGGGACCGTTACACACAGCTAGTACCGCTTGCGGTCTGTGGTTAAACCCACTGCCAGCATAGTGTCGAGTCTTTAGAGTCCCACACAGAAAGATTTTCGCCTTTAGGCAAAAGAGTAGAGGTCGCATGGTATTGCGACAGGTCGCATGGTATTGCGACAGGTCGCATGGTTTTGCGACAGGGTTCGGTCACATCCGTGCACTTGTGCACATACAGTGTCCGGACAGTTTACACTAGCGGGCTTTGGTTTAAGCCAGATCCTAGTGTACCTTATGGGATTGGATTTATCCAGTTTGCATTCGTGTTCCTTGGAACGCGGATGCGGGTGTGTATGCACAGTTGACAGGGAGACAGAGGCAGTGGATTCTCATTAGGGTTGTTGACAGTTGACCGTTGACTATTTGACTTTTTGCTCAACCCTAATGAGAATATGATATGTGATTAACTATTATATTGATTAAGTATTATGGTGACATGGTTGTTGACTTTTGTTGACTTTGTTGACTTGTTGACTTTTGTTGACTTGTTGACTTTGTTGACCGGTTGACTAGGCTTGACTAGTTGACCATCATGATAACCATGGCTATCATTTCATGCCAAAGACTTTTACTTGCTTGCTCATTTGTGTAAAATGAGTGCATGATATGATATGGTTATGGTTACTTCAACCATCACATAAGACTTTTGTTGATATGATGAGTTATGATTACTTTGGATTATGAGAGCGTGAAAGACAAAAGAGAGCCTCATTCTTTCTTGCTCATTCTCTCTCTTGTTCTTGAGCTCTCCATTTGCTCTCACCCTCTTGCTCTTGCTCCCTCTCTTTAATCTATGGTTCTCTTGTCTCATGAGTTGAGAATCAAGAACCATAGATAAAATCCCATTCTATTTCTTCTCTACTCATTCTAGTTCACTAGGTTTAGCAAACCAAGTGAACTATTTTCTTCAAAGAACGAAGAAGGAGCTAAAGGTTGGAGCTTTCAGGTGGATCTATCTTCGGCGTACGGAGACGACGAGAAGAAGCCAATCGGACCACCATCGGAGCTTGAAGAGAAGGAGTTCAAGACAAGCAAGGTATAACCCCCTAACCGAGTAGCTAGAAACTCATAGTTAGGATGTTAGATAGATGTTTAACCAAGATCCGGGTTATAGGTCCATGTTACCACCTCCGTAAAAATCGTTTTTTACCAAATTCCGCATTCCCGAAAGTACCGGGAGAGGTAGCATGGACTTACACATCCATCACCCATCATATGGGTCAAGAAGCGCATACGCTAGTCTACTCTGGTATATCGATGCCCTGTCTCGATACACCCACGACTAGGAACATTTGAAGGATGTACTTGGCGATTATACTGTCCCCACTAGTATGATCCGCATCATAGTCCTGGTAGTCAAGTACTCATCCTAAGGGCTTTATCAACATGTAACATAGAGACAATCAGAGTATATGTTAAGATAAAGAGCAACCAGACAGCGTACTATCATGTCGAGCAAGAAAGTCCTCCTTATATATGTCCAAGCATCCACTACAATATACATCGTATGTACAGTAATGGCCTCTAGGGCATACATATAACTAACAAGATTTTCATCTCTCAAGCCTTCCCTATTCCTAACCCTAACAAGTGAGGAATTACTCACTCATTTGGGAATTGATTAACATTTTCTAACTATCTAACTAGGGCAGATAAGAAAAATTATACTAAGGAAGAATGAAAATTAACTAGGGCAATGAAATAAAAAACCTTACTTTATTTGATGGCTCTCTCCAAACATTTACACCGAATTTAGAATTCTGAATAAATGAAATAAAAAGAGGCATACCTCAAAAAGAGGTTTAGGATTTCAATTTATTGATCATAGAAACCCTAGGGTTACAATCGATTCACATCTGCATTTACAATTTTACCCTAAAGAAGCCTAGTCAACGCACCGCCACGCCGTTACAATTTTCCACCAACACGGGCACTATATGGCCGCGGATCCGCGGCCATAAGCTTGGTTTGGCCGCGGTTCCGCAGCCATATTGTGGCTTGCTGGCTGCTTTTTCCTGGGTTCTTTCTGTTGATTTTGGCTTCTTGTTTATTTACTTGGTTTCTCAGTTTGTCTTCTAGATTTCTTCCAGATTTCCACAGTGAATAAAGTCATGGACTTTCACCGTTTGCTTCGTGTCGAAGTTTTGAACCTTGCGCTGCCTTTGTACTTTGTGAACTTGTTCATTGATTCTTCATTTATTCTCCAAACTGTAGGCTTGATCAAGATTCTTCCATTTGTTGGTCGTAGTCTCACTTTTGTATCGTCTTTTCATCATTTTCACTATTTTTATTCCGAGAACCTGTAACCTGCAACTATGTAGCAGACATGGGTCAAAAGCACCTGTTTATTTGTAAAACGACTAAGAATAGGGAATATAATAATGCAAAATTATGATATGAACATATGCCCTACTTCGTTTTGCTTGAGCTAGGAAACCTCTGTGTGGGACTCTAAAGACTCGTCAATACGCCAGCAGTAGGTACTGATCACATCAGACACCCACAAGCCGTCAGCGACACTAGCTTGACGTAACGACTACCCAGGTATTGAACGAATAGAAGATCAACAAGCAAGCTTGTCCAAACTCCCTTAAAGCCTATAAGCAACACTTACCGTACAGTCCGGTCTCTTCGTTTGATATGTCGCATATCGAGTCTATGGGTGGAATCGTCAGACCCCAGTAGCTTGATAAGTCATGCCGATGTGTGGCCTATAACCGTTCGAGAAACTATTTATAACACTTACCAGTAAATCTCATCAGCCCTGACCAGGGACTTGCTGTTATATCCAATCGAGCATAGCGCAACATCAACTCCCAATACCAGGAGAGACGAAATCACTCCTATCGCTCATTGCTTCCATGTGACTCGGGACTGTACCCAAAACCCACTTATTTGCATGACTACTTTGAGCCGTGGTAGGAAGAAAATCAAAGCACAGTGGGAACTCCACAAGACTCTATAACGATCTCGGTTCTACAGACTAACCCGTACAAGTTTCACCAGAGAACTGCTATCTGAAGATAGGTATGGTACCATCTAGGAGTTCTCGACGAGTCCTGTTCGGTATACCTATTCTCTAATGAGCAACTGTGTACAATCTTTGATGTCAAACACCAATGGTTGTGGGATCAACCATCGCCCTATATAGGGTCAAGAAATATACACACTAGTCTACTCTGGAATATCGATGCCCTGTCTCGATATCCCTTCGACTAGGAACTGTTAAAGGATGTCTTGTGGACTACCCAAGCCCCATTAATATGATCTGCATCATAGTCTGGGTAGTCCTGCCTACATCCTAAGGGCTTTATCAACATGTATCAAAGAGACAGTAAATTAATACAAGTATACATTTTAAGATAAAGTGCAACCAGATAGCATACTATCATGTCGAGCAAGAAAGTCCTCTATATATATGTCCAATCATCCACAATAATGTATAATAATGGCCTCTAGGGCATACATATTCCTAACACTAGTGTTGCATACCTTCTGGAGTGTGGTGACTAAAGTGGCTTCCATCTAGGTTATCACACGATGATAGTTGGATATCGATCCTACTGATGAGTAGGATTACAATTGGGAAATATTTTTCACTTCACAATTAGCTAACCTATTATGTGTCTAGAAAAGTGTTAACAGGGCTACATCTATGCGGAAACGAGATTTATTCTAATTAGGTCCGTGCAAGAGCACGAGAAACCTTCCTCGGAGTACCAACACCCACCTGGCTGAACGGTTAGCGAACTTGTAAAGTGTTAATAATCCCAGCTAGTTCTCCTTTTAGGTTTGAAGGAGATTTCGAGGAAATAGTGGGAGCCATCCTGTTTAGATAAAACAATAACCAATCTAAACTTGGAAGAGCACACGCTGAGTGTTTTCTTTTCTCTCTCTCCAAGTAGCAACCATATCATGCCTTAATCAAGATAATAAAATGAATAACTTGACCGACCCGAATTCTTATTCAGGGCTGGGGAATGTCGGTTCGGCTCTAACTTATGACAATAGTCACGTGTATGAGCAAAGGAAAAAGTATTATAGGAATTTCTTGATGTCCCTAACGAAGAAGAAGCATACTATTGCGTCTCCTTCTGGTGTTCTTGTTATTGAGAACTGTTTTTCGGTCAGTCCTACCTCTTGGGTACAAGATACCGGATCAGGATCTCATATCCGTAATTTATTGCAGGGACCGAGAAAAAGTAGGATGGTTAAACCTGGTGATATGTCCCTCAGAGTATGGAACGGAGCACAAGTTGATACTGCTATCGTCGGTGAATATCACCTAGTATTGCCAAGTGGCAATACTATGATTTTGAACAACTGCTACTATGTACCTTCCATGTTTTGCAACATCATATCAGTTTCTTTACTCGATAAATATGGATATAACTTTGTTTCAGATAGAAATATCATGAATATTTACCTTAATCAGGTATTGGTTGTAGAAGGTATACTGTGTAATGATATCTATGTTCTAAATCAAAACACAGTTTTCAATATACAAAACACATGCAAGAGGAAGAGTTCAGAAATGAACGAAACCTACTTGTGGCATTATAGACTTGGTCATATCAATGATAAAAGACTATCTAAGTTACATAAGGATGGATATCTGAATTCGTTCGAATTTTCATCCTATGAAACTTGTCAGTCTTGTCTCGAAGGAAAGATGACCAAATCTCCGTTCACCGGACACGGAGAAAGAGCAAAAGAGCTCTTGGAACTCATACATAGTGATGTATGTGGTCTAATGTCTATACATGTAAGGGGTGGGTTCTCATACTTCATAACATTCACTGACGATCTCTCTATGTTCGAATATGTGTATCTTTTGAAACACAAATCTGAAGCTTTTGAGAAATTCAAAGAATACAGAAACGAAGTAGAGATCGGACTGGAAAAGGTATCAAGATCCTCCGATCTGATAGAGGAGGAGAGTAATTAAGCACGGAATTCCTAGAATACCTAAAAGAGAATGGTATTCTCTCTGAGCTTACTCCTCTGTATACACTACAGCACAACGGTGTATCAGAACGGAGGAACCATACCCTATTAGATATGGTTCGCTCCATGATGAGTAATGCTGATCTGCCTCTTTCATTCTAGGGTTATGCGCTTCAGACAGTAGTATACCTACTGAATTATGTTCCATCCAAATCTGTACCTAAGACTCCATATGAAATATAGAGTGGAAGGAATTCATATATTAAGCGGTTTAAGATATGGGGTTGTCCGGCCAATGTGAAAACACAAAAACCGGACAAACTTGAGGAACGTTCGGCTCTTTGTAAGTTTTTTGGATATCCTAAGAATTCTTTAGGACATCTGTTCTACCACACCAAGGAACAGAAGGTGTTTGTTGCTCGCCACGCCATCTAATTATAGAAGGAATTTCTTGCAAAACAAATTAGTGGGAGCACGGTAGAACTACAAGAAACTTCAGAAGGACAAACTGTAACTGAAGAATTGGTAGAACTAGAAAATTCAATTGAACCCGAAAAACCTCAGCTACTCCACAAATATTGTAGAATTTCTCATCCGCCCGAGAGATACTACGGTTTTCTCATAGACGGGGATCGAGAGGATTGCATCTTGGAAGAAGATGATCCTACTAGTTTCTAGTAGACCATTACCAGTAGGGCCTCTGATAAATGGCTGGATGTTATGCGATCCGAAATGGAGTCCATGTACACCAATAAATTTTGGACCTTCGATATTGCTCCTCCTAGAGTAAAACCCGTTGGATGCAAATGGATCTTCAAAAAGAAGATTGGTGTATATGGACAGGTGGAAATAGGGCTAGACTTGTTGCAAAAGGTTTTCGTCAAAGACCAGGTGTGGACTTTGATGAAACCTTTTCTCCAGTGGCTATGCTCAAATCCATTCGTATCCTACTTGACATTGCTGCCTTCCATGACTATGAAATCTGGTAGATGGATGTAAAAACGGCTTTTCTAAACCGAAGTTTGGAAGAGTGCGTTTATATAGATAAGCCAGAGGGATTCATAGACAGTGGGAGCAGTCGGAAGGTGTGCAAGTTGCTTAAATCCATTTATGGATTAAAGTAGGCATCGCGGAGCTGGAACATTTGTTTTGATGAAACAGTCAAGGAATTTGACTTTATCAAAAATAAGGATGAGACTTGTATCTATAAGAAAATTGTAGGACGAACTGTCGTATTCCTAGTCTTGTACGTAGACAATATTCTTTTGATAGGAAATGACATTCCTATGCTACAATCGGTCAAGTTGTTATTGTCACAAAGGTTCTCCATGAAAGACTTGGGTGATGCCTCCTAAATTCTGGGGATTAAGATCTATAGAGATTATTGGGACTTTCACAGTCCAGGTACATAGAGTCTATACTAAAGAGATTTAGTATGGAAGATTCCAAGCACGGTTATATACCCGCATTGCACGGAATCATCCACTCCAAAAAGATGTCTCCCAAGACTGATGAGGAGAGAGTTCGCATGAGCATGATACCCTACGCTTCGGCGGTAGGATCTATAATGTATGCAATGCTATGTACCAGACCAGATGTAGCTTACACGCTTAGCATGGTGAGCCGGTATCAGTCGAACCCAGGAGAGGACCACTGGATAGTAGTGAAGAACATTCTTTAGTACCTGAGAAGGACTAAGGAACTGTTCTTGGTGTACGGTAATGGGGACCTCCAGGTGGAGTTCTTTACCGACTCAAGCTTCCAGAGTGATAAGGATGACAACAAGCCTGTCTCGGGTTTTGTATTTACCCTCAACGGAGGGGCGGTCTGTTGGAAGAGCTCCATACAGGACACCGTCGCAGACTTGACGATGGAGGCATAATACATTGCTGCAAACGATGCCGCAAAAGAAGCTGTCTGAATTAAGAAGTTCATTACTGAACTTCAGGTGGATTCATCCATTGTTGATCCAATACCTTTATATTGCGACAACAATGGGGCTATAGCTTTAGCGAAGGAACCACGGTCCCATCAGAAATCCAGACACATCTTGAGGCGGTATCACCTGATCAAGGAGATCGTTGATCGCCGGGTGATCAAGGTGCGGAGAGTGAACACAAAAGAAAACACGACGGATCCATTCACCAAGGCCCTTCCTCAAGCACAGTTCGAGAGACTATTTGAGATGTTGGGTATGTGATACGCCAACAACTGGGCCTAGTTCAGACATTGGGTACTCGATACGCCAATATATGGCCTTAGTGCAAGTGGAAGATTGTTGGATATGTATGCCCTAGAGGCCATTATTGTACATGTATACAAGTGGATGCTTGGACATATGTATGTACAGGACAATCTTGCTCAATATGATAGTATGCTATTTAGTTTGTCTTTATCTTAACATATGCATATGTTTTATTTGTTATTATGTATCATTAATACATGTTGATAAAACCCGTATCATCATTTCTTGGCTACCACCGTTATGATGACAATCATACTTGTGGGGGCTGGGTAGTCGATAAGCACATCCTTAAATGCCCCTAGTCATGGGAGATTGAGACAAGGAATCGATACTCAGGAGTAGACTGGTGTATATGTTTCGAGACCTCGATGAGGGGCGATGGTTGGTCCCGCAGCCATTGGTCTTTGGCACCTAAGATCGTATACAGGTGCTCACTGGGGGTGGGTACACTAGACGGACTCGTCGAGAACTGGCTAGATGGTATTATACCAATCATCATAAGATAGCAGTTCTCTGGTGAAATGAGTGCAGATAGTCTGTCGACCTAAGGTCGTCATTTGTTTCATGTGAGTTCCCACTGTGCTTTAATTCTACCCTACCACGGCTTTACTGAGTCATGCAAACAGGTTTTAGTTGGGTACAGTCCGGAGCCACATGGAGGCAGTGAGCGATTGTTGGGGATTCGTCTCTCTCGGTATAGAAAGTCGATGTCGCGCTGCGTTTGATTGGCTAACACCATAAGTCTCTGGCCAGGACGGATTGAGAATTACTGATAGGTAGATCAGTAGATTCTCAGATGGTCTTGAGCCACATCAGCATGACTTTTCAGGTTATTAGGGGCCTGACATTTTCCACCCCCTAGACCCGGCATGCGATACTCTTAGACTAGACTGTATGGAGATTGTCATGGATAGGCTCAGTAGGAGTTCGGATGAGTTTTCTCGTCGGCCTTCTTTTCGACAGGTATCTGGGTAGCCGTTACGTACAGCTAGTGCCGCTAACGTGCTTGTGGATAAACCTACTGCCAGTGTACTGTCGAGTCTTTAGAGTCCCACACAGAGGGTTACCCTGGTTCAGGAAAATCGATTTAGAGGATGTATGGTTTTACGTGCAAGGTTTCGATCATATATGTGTACAGGCTACATGTATTTTGTTCGAACGGATAATACTAGCGGGCTTAGGATTAAGCCGCATTCTAGTATTTTACCATTAGATTATTTTATCTCTTAGTATTCGTATGTTTTTTAGTATGAATACGGGTATGTATATATGGTGGGGGTATTCTAGTAATTTCACTAGAATGCTTCTTGAAGAAGACACCTCATTTTGGTTTATATCTATTTATTTAAATAGATAATGGGGTAGATGGATGAGGTGTATTCAAGCATGGTTGAAGCATGGCTACTTGGTTTTGTTTATTCATTTGTTCTAACTATTCAAGGATGGTTGCAATATTCTATGAGAAATATTGCATGCTTGATATTTTCCAAGACTTAGCCACTCTTCACAATGCTAGTTTCATTACACACTTGCCTTTCTCTTTCCTACTTTGCTCTCTTCTTCTTCCCAAAACCATAACCCTCTCATGAGTTGAGAATTAATGGTTTTGTGAGATAATATAATCCAATTAACACTCTACATCTTCTAAGCAACCTAGATTAGCAAACTAGGTACTTTTGTTGCCTCAAGTTTGAGGTTGGAGCATGAACTATAGACTCTCGGGTGAATCGTCTTCGATACGAAGAGGCCGACGACCAAGCTCGATTCTGACGGACAAGGAGCTCAAGAAGAGTAAAAGAAGACCCGAAAGATTTAGTTCATATAGGTATAATCACTTCATAGTAGATTCATACCTTTGCAAGTTTTTGTTATTTAAGGCTTAAGGTAGATCTTGGGATTAATCGGTGTTGCAAGCTTTAAAAATCGTTTTTAAAAATTCCGTCTCTCTACAAACCCAGTAGAGTGTGTGACACCGCCTAACAATTATCAACCGTCCGATCGAAAATCTGGATAACACTAGAATATACATATCGAAATATGTATATGTAATTTATTAAATCAATACCTGATTTAATAATTCGGCTTAATCTTAAGCCGGCTAGTATTATCATTCGATTGGAACGCTGCACGTATCAAAATATGTCCACTACATCATTTGTCCTGAACAAGGGAAACCCTCTGTGTGGGACTCTAAAGACTCGACAGTACGCTGGCAGTGGGTTTAACCACAAGCACGTCAGCGGCACTAGCTGTACTAATTGCTACCCAAGTGCCTGTCGATAGGAAGGCCGACGAGCAAGCTCCTATCCATGACAATCTCCGTACAACCCGGTCTTTTCGTCTAAGAGTATTGCATACCGAGTCTAGGGGATGGTAAACGTCAGACACCTACTGACCCGTTAAGCCATGTCGATAAGGCTCAGGACCAATCCGAGAAACTACTAATCTATCCATCAGTAAATCTCAACTGCCTTGGCCGAGCTCTTATGGTTCTGGCCAACCGGACACAATGCGATATCGACTCTCAATACCGGGATAGACGAATCCCTGACAATCACTCGCTGTCTCTATGTGTCTCAGGACTGTACCCAACCAAAACCCGTTTGCATGACTCTGTAGAGCCGTGGTAGGGTAGTGATCAAAGTATAGTGGGAACTCACACCAGACAAATGATGATCTTAGGTCTAAATACTAACCTATACTCATGTAACGTGAGAACTTCTATCTGACGATAGGTATAATACCATCTAGAGGTTCTCGGCGAGTCCGTTCAGTGTACTCACCCAGAGTGAGCACCTGTATACAATCTTAGTTGATCACAAAAATGGCTGTGGGACCAACCACCGCTCCTCGTCGGGGTCTAGAAACGTATACACAAGTCTACTCTGGAATATCGATGCACAGTCTCGATACTCCTGCGACTTGAGACCTTTAAGGATGTGCTTATGGACTACCCAGCTCCCACAAGTATGATCTCCATCATAATGCTGGTAGTCAAGCAAAATCCTATGGGATTTATCATCATGTATCTGCCATATGTGACATCAAGTATAAAATATGCACATGTTAAGATAAAGACAAACCGAAATAGTATACTATTGTAACGAGTCTTTATCAACATGTATAAGCAATACAAAGCTGTAAGAAAAACAAATATACATGTTCAGATAAAGACAACTCAAATAGTATACTATACAACTAAGCAAAATTATCATGTACATACATATCCCTAGCATCCTATATAATACAGACCTCTAGGGCATACATATCCAACAATTCTATTTATGATCCTCCTTGTTTCAATGGAAGTAAATTTTTTATTTGGAAAATTAAGATGCAAACTTTATTGAATCCCTTGGTAATTTTTTTTGGAAAGTGGTAGATGACAACTATTCTATTCCCGCTAAATCTAAATCCGAGTGGAGTAGACGTGAAACAGAGCTATTTATTTTGAATATTAAAGTGCTTACAGTTTTATATTCTTCGTTACACATTGATGCTTTTAACCATGTTTTCTCTTCCAAGATGGCTAACAACTTATGGTGATCGTTGGAAAATATCTATGGAGAGCAGGCCGTAAGCAAAGAAGTGAAGAAAACCAAGGAATCAACATCTATAGTGACTTTAGATGGGTCTCAATCAAAAGCAAATCAAAAGAGACTATCCAACTCTATGGAGTCGACAAAGGGGTGCTTTGATCTTGGGATTGTAAGTAATCTGTCTTTAGATTATCATAAACTTACCCATGATCAATTGCTAGATGCTTTTAATGTTCTTTATCGTTGTTTCAATTTGATGGCTTCTACAAATGATTTGTTAGATGTGCAAAATTCTTCTTTCATTGATGAGAAAAATGAGTTAATTTCTTGTTGCGATTCCTTTGAGCTTTTAAATAAAGATTTGATTGCAAAATACTCTTCTCTATCTCATGCTCATGATTCTCGTGTTCATTTTATTAATGATCTGGATTTGGAGAAAAATGAACTTCTTTCAAAGCTTGCTTCCCATTGTAGTTCTTTTGATGCTTTGAAAATGGAAAATGAGAGTTTAGTTTTATCGATGGATTCTTTGATCAAGGAAAAGATACTTTGATTTCAAATTTAAAAAGTGAGATTAACATTTTGAAATCTTCCATTTTATCTCAAGAATCCTTGATTGTTGATTTTGCTTCTTTGAAAACGGAAAATGAGAAATTGGTTTTACTTATGATGTTTTGAGAAAGAAAAATATTGATTTGATTTCATGTTTTAAAAATGAAATCGATTTGTTGAAATCTTCAATTATTTCTCAAGACTGTCACGACCCGGAAAAAGCATGTGACCAGCACTTGAATTACGTGAAGTCTATAGAACCCCATCGTAACCCAAGTAAGCCAAAAACCCGGAATCTAAACCTCGAGGCCATTATTGTACATGTGATGTATATTATAGTGGATGCTTAGATATATATATAGAGGACTTTCTTGCTCGACATGATAATATGCTATCCGGTTACTCTTTATCTTAACATGTTGACTGGTATTATTTACTGTCTTGCTCTCACATGTTGATAAAGCCCTTAGGATATGTACTTGACTACCAGGATTATGATAAGATCATACTAGTGGGGCCAGGATGGTCCACAAGTACATCCTTTAATCAGTTCCTAGTCGTGAGAATATCGAGACCAGGGCATCGATATTCCAGTGTAGACTAGTGTGTACGTTTCTTGTCCCTTAGAGGGCGAAGGTTGATCCCACAACCATTGGCGTGTGACATCAAAGATTGTACACAAGTGCTCATTGGTGAATGGGTACACCGAACAGGACTCGCCGAGGACTCCTATGTAGTAGTATACCTATCGTCAGATAGCAGTTCTCTGATGACACTGGTACAGGTTAGTCTGTAGACCAGAGATCGTCATAGAGTCTTGTGTGGCTCCCACTGTGCTTTTATTTCCTCCCTACCATGGATCAAAGGAGTCGTGCAAACAGGTGAATTTTGGGTACAGTCACGAGTCACATGGACGCAATGAGCGATAGGAGGGGTTTCGTTTCTCCCGGTATTGGGGGTTGATGTTGCACTATGCTCGATTGGTTATAACTGGAAGTGCCTGGCAAGGGCTGCTGCTGAGATTTACTGATAAGAGTTATCAGTAGTTTCTCGAACCGTTATAGGCCAGACATCGGCATGACTTATCATGTTACTGGGGCCTGACGTTTACCACCCCTAGACATGATATGCGACATATCAGACGAAGAGACCGGACTGTATGGTAGTGTTACTGATAGGCTTCATGGAGAGTATGGATGAGCTTGCTTGTTGATCTTCATATCGCTCAATACCGGGTAGCCGTTACGTCCAGCTAGTACCGCTGACGGCTTATAGGTGATTGATGTGATCATCACCTACTGCTGGCGTATTGACCAGCCTTTAGAGTCCCACACAGAAGTTTCCTGGTTCGAGCGAAACGAAGTAGGGCACATATGTGATATGTGCGTGGGCCTGATTAAATGGTGTATGCGATACCGTATTGTAATCTGGCAGTTTTCTGATGTCGGTCAGGTTATATGTGATATAACCGGATTATCGAATCAAGTGTTGGTTTGATAATGTGATATTCAGATTATGATATTAGTTGGTTATATGTGATATAACCGGATTATTAGATCAAGTGTTGATTTAATAATGTGATATATATTATATGTGATACAATTATATCTTAACTAATATCATTTGCTCACTAATTGCTTTATATATATATATATATATTAATGTATATTTGATATATAAAAATATATATATTATTATATGAAGTATGGAATGTTTTTCTATTTTTAGAAAATGGAAAAATGAGGTGTAAATTATGGAGATATTTGTGGAATGGGCGAGACATGGGTTTTATTATTTGTATATTAGTCTTGACTCACTATTCAAGCATGGTTGCAATTTAGAATTGCAATTTTTTCCATTCTTGAATGAGTGAGGAGAGAGAGAGAGACATTTTGAGTTTACTCTCATCATTTTCATTCTTCATGCCTTAGCAATTTCTTGAGCTCTTGCTTCCTCTTGCTCTCTACAATTTTCTTCACCTCACTTCCAAGTTCAAACCCTCACATGTGATGTGAATCATTGAACTTTTGAAAACCCTAGTGAGAAAATTAAACCCCTACTTCACCATCACACATTAGATTAGCAATTTTATGTGGGGTGTTTCCTTCACTAATGAGATTAGTGAAGCGTTAGCTTGAGCTTGTGGACTTCGGGTGGATCGTCTTTGGCGCGAAGATCACGAAGGAGGTTCGTTCAACTCGAAGAGGAGCCTAGAAGAGTCGCATGGACTTCAACCCGGAGCTATTGAAGAGAAGGACTCGAACTACAAAGTTTGTATGCTCTTTTTCTTCTCTTTAAGTTCATCACATCACAAAGGCAAACCCTAATAATCTAGTAAAGATCTTGTTATTCTATCTTAGCACCTAATAAAAATTAAAATTTGGCATGCTTGATGCCTCTAGAACCTCATGGTGGTGCTAAGGTATACTTTCATGGTATCAGAGCCAAGATAGAACATTAGGGTTACTTGTAGCGACGTTAGAAATCCGCCGTTTTTGTCGCGCAAAAACTGACGATAAAAACAGTTTTCAAAATGACGTTTTAAGTTATTTTCACACCCCGTGGGCTCACGGTTTTAACCGAGAAGCCGCGGAGTGGAGCGTGCTCACCCCGGGGACACCCCGTGGGGACCGAACGGCTGGGCCCACTCCCCAAGACCACCACAAGGTGGTCTTGGCGGTGGGGACCCGAAATTGCCCCACCTTAGGCAGTTTCGGGTCTGCCTCACCCCCTGGCTACCTCGTGGTGGCCTCGGGGGTGGGGTACCCCCTTTAGGCCCCCTATTCGATAGTGAATTTTGGGATCTTCTTCCCCGCGAAGATTCGGGCGGGTTTCGAGTTCGTTTCGAATCCTGGATTGACTTAAAACAATCGGTTTTTGAACTTTAGCTCACTGGATTTTTCATGTCTTGGAAAAATTGGTTTTGTTTGCTAATTGCGTGCGGAATTCTAATGTCGCGGTTACTTTATAAGCTTTGTGATGTGTGATACAATTATTAGAATCAGGATTAATTAGTTTTATGAAAACTAGTTAGTATATTGTAAACCTAGCCGTTTAGTCTCAATTGATCGATTGCCACGAAGTTTTGATTCGGATCAAAACTCCGTCGCAATTGCGTATTGTACGCGATCACTAAGTCGGGAATCTTGTTGAATTATCCGACAACCAATTGAAAAGAGTTTTCAATTTGAGACTAAAATGCAAGTTTTATAAGTTAGGCATAAAATCCGTAATATAAGATATTCCGGGTTTATGATGACTAAGGATATTGCGGATTCTAATTATTGTAGTTTTCTGATTTCTTTTCTGCGACCGTAAGTGTAATATGTGGGGTATCCCAATCTCGTTTCTATATGTCAACAAGTTTTAGAGATACGCATATTTTCTTACGTTGATGATATGTGATATCATGTGTTGCTGTTGAAATGATTTATTGGATCGTCGTGAAAGAATAGCCGGGGAGTTTTATGTGAGATGAGGGTTTTTATTTTCATTCATGTAATATCTGTATGTAATATTCTTTTATTGGGGCACTTCCGGGTTGAGGACGATTTCACCACTGTTGTATATTATTTACTTTTCCGCATTATGATAGATCCAAGGCGGGGAGCACAAATAACCGAGTTCTAGAGTCTAGTGGGAGTCCATCTCAAGGAGTTGAGACCGGGTCTCCTAACTCTAGAAATTTCAGGGTTACTTGCCGCTCTCGTACGGGTCTAGGGATGTGGGTTTGGCTATTCATCACGACTGTGGAATCCGTGTTTTACATTATTGGCTAAATTTAAAACACGGACATCCTAGTATATCCAATATTTCATATGTTGCTTCCACTGCTTAATTCTGTGATGTTGATCATATAACTGCGTGAGACGAATGTAACATTATATATATGATATAAAATAAACGTTGGTTATGTTTTGCACCCGCGCTAGTCCGCCCCCGCTCTGCCGGTAGTTAAGTAACCTAATGGTGAATGACGGGGCCCAGTGGCGAATGCGGATGGCATAAGTGTACGTTCTATTTTCGTTTCATTTTTCTGTAATGTTTAGGAAACATTAATTGATGGGACTTCAGTAATGAGATTAATGAAAAAAAGTGTTGGATGTAGTGCCCTCAGAGTCAATTATTGGATCACAGGCACGTGATTGCAATGATTGAGGGATGACCTATGCCGGTAAGACAATCTTACTTGAGATGATAGTATGCTATCTGGTTTATCTTTATCATCGTGTACTGCTTCAGGTAACCGTACAGGTCACTATTACAGGTTGATAGAGCCCTTAGGATTCTTGCTTGATGGCCAGTAGTATGATGGCGATCATATACGTGGGAGTTGGAGTCTATAAGCACATCCTTAAATTGGTCCCTAGTCGTGGGAGTTTCGAGACTGGGCATCGATACTCCATTAGTAGACTAGTGTATACAGTCGAGACATCAACGAGGGGCGGTGGCCGGTCTCACAAGCCATTGGTGTCAGTTGGTTCACCTAAAATGTATACAGGTGCTCATTGGGTTATGAGTACACCGGACAGGACTCGCCGGGAACATGCTAGTTGGTATTATACCTGACGTCAGATGGCAGTTCCCTAGTGACATGTGTACAGGTTAGTTCATCGACCTGAGATCGTCATTTGTCTCGTGTAAGTTCCCACTGTGCTTTGATTACTACCCTACCACGGCTCAAAGGAGTCGTGCAAACAGGTTTTAGTTGGGTACAGTCCCGAGCCACATGGAGGCAGTAAGCGGATCGGCAGGGGTTTCGTCTCTCCCGGTATTGGGGGTGAGGTCGCGCTGTGTCTAGGAGAGCCATTACACGAAGTCCTTGGCTAAGGCAGGAGATTTACTGGTAGGTATTCCAGTAGTATCTCAGGGTGTTCTGGGCTACACTCCGACACGACTTATACCGCTTTTGGGGGTTTGACTTTTACCAACCCTGTAGGCCCGCCATGCGATGCTCATAGACGAACGGACCGGACTGTTCGGATATTGTCACTGATAGGCTCAGTAGGGTGTCAGGATGAGTTCGCTCATCGACCTCCCTTTTGGTCAATACATGGTAGCCCGTTACGTACAGCTAGTACCACTGACGTGCTAGTGGTTAAATCCACAGCCAAACATTGACGAGTCTTTAGAGTCCCCCACAGACAGTTTCTCAAGTTTCGGGCGAAACGTTGTAGAGGCCGTATGGATTTATGGCAGTGTTTGAACGTACGTGTGCACTTATGCACGTGTCATGGTTCGGACGGATAATACTAGCGGGCTTTGGTTTAAGCCGGATCCTAGTATTATACTATGTAGATTTTGTCTCATTGCATTTGTATTCGGTCGGAATACAAATGCGGATAGGTATATACAGTCGCGGGGTTATCCTGTAATGTATTACGGGATCGCTTTTTGAAGTTGCCAGTTTGCATTCCGTTTCGGCCATTTTTCTTTATTCCTTTCATGGCTTGATTCTAGAAAGCTTGCTTTCTTTTGTTGCATTATTTGTGCTCATTGATGCATTTAATGAGATTGGATTGATTAGGACTTTGGAGTGACTTCTTTTCCTTGTTATCATCCATTTTCTTTTGCTTTTGATGATCTCTTTTTCCTCCTCTTTGAAAGGGGCCGGCCACTACTAGAGGGAATCCAATTTTTTTGGGTGAAAGATTAATCTCATTTTCTTGCATCAAAATCCTTTGCTCATCTCCGAAAATTCATTCCTCCATCTTCACCAAAATGGCAACTTCCATTAACCATTATCCATGAGCTTGGATGACTTAAGACAAAGAGTTCTACACTACTCTACTTCAACCTTGGACGCGTCCACTAGCACATGTCGTGTCCGAGTTGTCTCGGTTCAGAGGTGGGAGCCCGTAAAAAGACTCGGTGATCTGGTGCCCTTTCCGACGAGGAGATCGAGACCGGAGATGCCGCGAGGAGCTTGGGATGGTGGCCAAAGACCGAAGGACACGGATCGATCGGTATAGCTTTCCAACCCTCTCTCTAGATAGCTAGTTGTAGGTTAATGGTTCGATCCGAGTTTTAAGCATACGATAGCGCCGGTTTCTAGTTTAGAAAAAGTTTTTGTTTCCGCATTTTGGCCTCGGACAGACGGCCGGGGTGCTACCGTAGTGTTACATGGTATCAGAGACACGCCATTAACCTTTACTAGCTTGCTCTAACGTATTTAAAACTTCGATCGGCCGAATTTTCCAAAACCACGATTTCAAAATGTGCAGTTTCTGTCGGCTTTTTTTGTTGTCAAAAAATTATTTGGTGTGTTGCAGAAAATCAGGCAGGCTGTTATAAGAACACTGCAGAAAAATGGTTGCATGAAGACATTGTAGAGCCGCGGAACCGCGGCCATACCCCCCTTTTGGCCGCATTTCCGCCGTAACACAGTAACTTCTCTGCACCATTTTTCCTACAGTGATTTTTGAGTTGGAATTAGGGTTTTGGTAATTTTTGTTTGGGCCCAGATTTGTCTGAGTACTGGGAATTGTGCTTGGGGCTTACTTTGGGAAATTTTGTCGATCGAAAATTTTAAATATGTTAGTTCACAGTATTTACATTATATCTGCGACCGTGAATGTTATTTGATCGGTAAATCCTGTCTAATTGCTATAGCTCTTTTAGACGGATTTGCGAACGTGACATTCACGTTGATGTTCTGTGCTGTGCTGTGATGTTGCGGATTTGTCATGGTGGATAGCCTAGATGCAATGGTAGTACAGTTTGGTTGTATTTGTAAATTTGATATTGCGGGGCGAGCGTCCGACATGTGGACTGCCGTCACTGCCCTTTTGTATATTATTCTTTTGGGGAACGACCGGGCTGAGGTCCATGTACCCGTTGTATATATATTTTTTACTTTCTGTACTAGGATTACCCCGCGGAGGGGTGCACGGATAGCCGGGTTCTAGAGGGCAATGGGCCCGCATCTCATCGCTTTGAGAAGGAGGGGGCTTCACTCTAGAATTGGCGGGCTATTCGCCGCACTCGTATGGGGTACAGGTTGACCCAAGGAGGGGTGCCCAAGTTACCGGATTCTGTGAAGTGCTGGGTGGTCCATTCATTTTGTTGAAGTGGGCTGCCTCGCTTCAGGTTTTGGCGAGTAACTTGCCGCGCCCGTAGGGGTCTAGGATTTCATTGCACATGCTATCCACACGACCAGGGGAACGTCGGGTTTCAGTAGCGGCTCTATGAAACCCGGGGATCCCAGATATCTGTATTGTTCTGTGATGCTTATTACATTTCTGTGATGTTGCATTTTATCACGCCTTGAGCGAATATTATATATTGATATATATACTAGTAGATGTTGTATATGTTTTGCATCCGCGCTAGTCCATTCCCCGCTCTGTCGTTAGTTAAGTAACCTAACGGGTGATGACGGGACCCAGTGGCGAATGCGGATGGCATATACGTACATCGTATTTTCGTTCTTTATTGGTGTGATCAATTGATGGGACTGCATTGATTCGGATCAATGCAAGCTAAAAAAACCTATTCTGATGTTGTTGGAACAATTTTCAAAAAGCTGTTATTGTAAGGACGTTTTTTTTGTTTTGCACAGTGGTATTCAGTTGGAATATCCTGCACCTCAGTCGACGAGGCAAGGGCCGAGATCCCTTCACCGGGAGTGACCCCTTGGACAGAAGTTTGCGTCAGGGTAATAACTTCACTATAGTCGATTACCTTTTGCTTTGCATCGTGGTATTCAGTTGGAATATCCTGCACCTCATTCTATGGGGAAAGAGCCGAGATCCCTTCACCAGGAGTGACCTCTTTAGCAAAGGTTTTCACCACTATATTTTTATAAAAAGCTATCCGGTTCCTTCAACGATATCAAGTTCATTACGTTAAAGGTTTTTCGCCAAAAACCATTCGTAGCCCTCCGTCATTTCAGACGGGTAGCACTTAGTATTCATGCTATGTTTGTTCGCTAAAGTCAAGGCATAGTGTATGGTAGTTATTTGTTATCTTTCTGCTGCATAGATAGATGCGTTGGTTTGGGACAGTCGTACTGCTTTGTTGGCCAAAGTCAAGGGTAGGTACGGGTGGGTTCGAATTAACCTGGATAATGACGGGTAGAACTTGACATGTGACTTATGATTTGTTGGCCAAAGTCAAGGTCATAAGAGCATGGGGTAAAAATCACATCGGGAGTTTCTAAAGAAACTGAAACTTGCCAGGCATGCGCATACCTTCTGGAGTGTGATAATGTGAGTGGATTCCATCACATTATCACGCGATGATAGCTGGATCCCGATTCCCACTGATGAGTTGGTTTACTCCTCGGGTGATCCCGACTAATTCTTCTTTCAGGTTTGGAGGAGAATTTGACGATACAATGGGTGGTTTCCTGGTTAGATAAAGAGATAACCATTCTGATCTAGGTTAGATTGCACGCTGAGTGTTTCTTTTCTCTCTCTCTTTGGAAGCGACCATGACCCGACCCTTGACTATGACTCAGTGACCAAGTTAACCGAACCTTCTTAAAACATTGGCTTTTGGATTGTCTGAGTTGCATACCTCATTGCCACTCCTTCTTTTACCCTTTTCTCCAGAACACCCCGTATTACTACGAACATCCACTTCCATTGGATAAAACCATCGTATGGTTATATACGAACTCGAAGGAACTTGTTCCAGATTCGAGGATGGTTTCCGGTTCTGGAGAAAATGAATAGGACTATTCAGTTGTCTTTACCTTTTACCTTCTCTCGGGTTGCGAGTGCTCCTTGGATTAGGACAGTACACCTATTACGCTTATTGGATAGTCTTATTCCAAACCATAGGTAGGTGCCGAACGGTAGGGAATGAAGAAAACCATTTAGCCTAAAAGGTGTACAGAAGGTATTAAGTAAAGACAAATAAAGGGATTAGTAAGAGGGCAAAGTAAATTGCGACTGCTATTCACGACCAAACCAAGTATTTCTTCGCCAATCCTACATCACCTTTGTATTTCTCCGGAACACCCCGTATCACTATGAAGATCTACAGTTTATTGGATACTCCATCGTATGGTTATATACGAACTCAAAGGGACTTGTTCCAGTTCGGGGATGGATTCTGGTTCAGGAGAAATAGGAATAAGGTTTTATTCAGTTGTCTTTTATCTTCACCTTCTCTCAGGTTACGAGTACTCCTAGGATTAGGAGAGTACACCCATTATGCTTATTGGATAGTCTTCTTCCAAACCATAGGCTGGTGCCGAACGGTAAGGAAGGAAGAAAACCATTTGGCCTAAAGGGGTGTACAAAAGGTAATGACTAAATACATATAAAGGGATTTGGAGAGATGACAAAGAAATATACGGTTGCAGTTGTGAATCTGATAATGTAAGAGGCATTACTAAGAATACCCGGATACCCCTTCTAAACATTTACATGTTTCAGTTTCACTGTGTATTATTAAAAGAAAAACTGATTTCCCAATTAGTCCTTGCTCCAGGGTATGTATTTACCAGGTTTGATTCTCACATCTGTATGGTTTTACAGATGATGAGTGCGAGTAAGTTATTGGGAATTGGGTGATCATCCTCATTATATCAGGATTCGTTGTAATTGGTGATATTTGAGGAAATCGCCTGAGTTGTTTGTCGAACGACAAATATTTGGTTTTGAATATCCGTTGTTATACACCAATTTCAAATTGATATATCTGTACGTTTATTTTTATAAAGTGAGATATAACTTTTTGAAATTATGTCTATGACATTTACCTATATCAGTGGATGGTTAGGTAAGGAGCATTAAACAGCGGTGTAATTCTTCTTAACCATAAGTACAGTTTTCAACCTACGACATACAGCGAATGAGTTATTAGACTCGGGAGACTTATACAGAGTCCATGAGGACAGAAGGGTTGGTACTCGTACTATATTCTGTTTACTTATGACTTCTCTGGTTCTTAAACATGTGTTTCGTAGAAATGCAAGGTCTAAGTTTTGAGAAGTTATAGGTATAAGAATAAAGTAGAGAACCAGGTATTGAAAGTATCAGGATTCTTCAAGGTGATCGAAGATGTAGATACTTATGTAAGGTATTCAGTTGATAGTAATGATTATGAGAACTTGCTTCTCTTTCAGGTTACTCATATATGGATGTATTCCTAAGTTGAGTAATACTGATCGGCCTCTCTCCATTTAGTTGACATGCACTGGAGACAGTTGCATGATTTGAATCTGGTTCCAATTAAATTAGTGCCTCTGTTTCTATATTGGATATAGAATAGTTCATATCTTAACAATGTTAAGGTATGGGGAGTTGTCCGGCTTATGCTTAAAACCAGACTCTGGATAACTTAAGGCACGTTTCTGTAATGGCTGTTTGTGGGTTGACCCGGGCTATGACGAGGGTTGACTTTCTACCATCTGGAAGATCAATAGTGATATTGTTCTTGACTCGCCACAGTTTTAATAAAAATGGATTTTTTTGAGAAAACAGTATTGGGAGTATGGTAGGACTGGAAGTGATTCTAGAACCGCAAACGATTACTGAAAATTTGATAAGAACCTAAAGATTCAATCTGGTTTGACATTCCATTGGCCACTCCGCAGATTTGGTGGGTGACTTCAGGCGCTCGAGAGGTACTTCGGTATGCTCAAGGACGGTGACAGGGAGGTTATTGTTTACCCAAACTTGACACTACTGTTGTTCCAGACTGTGAGACCCGGCAGGAGGATGAGTATAGCGTCGTTCTAAACTAGCTTTAGAAGTGTACGTGTATATGACTCTGCCAGAGGGTTGTCGTAGTCAGTGGGAGCAGCGGAAGCATAGTGGACAAGTGACTTGAGTCTATTTATGGACTAAAGCAGATATAGCGGAGATAGATCATCTATTTCTGATGTGAAAGTCATAGGTTTGACTTCATCAGAATAGGGGATGGATCTGTTAAGAAGGTAGTAGGGTGTGATGTCCTGGTATTTGGATGACATACACAGAGTAGGAAGAGAAATTCTTATACTACGATCGGTTATACTTTGGTTGTCATACAGTGGTTTCTCCACATAGGACTTGGATATTATATCAGACATTCTGGTTACTAGATCTATGGTTTTAGATCTAGATTTGGGTAGTTTCCCAATCTGGGTACTTAGACAACATTCTAAAGGTGTTTTAGAATGGACGACTCTTGGCACGGTAGTGTACTTGCAGGTGATGGAGTCACCCTCTCTAAAGGTGTCTTACAGACTAAAGGGGAGAGGGATGTGCATGATTGGCAGATCACTTGCTTAGGCAATTGAGTCAATCATGAGATGTCAAGTACCACACCAGATGTTGTTTTTGCACGAGATGCAGTAAGTTGATATTAATCCTATCCTGGAGAAACGTTCGGAAGCAGTTTTAGAACATAGGTGGATGTTCAAGGGATATGATAACAATAGCCTCTTTTAGGAGACATTTATCATTCCTGGCTTCCAAGGTGACCTGAATGACAGAGTGACTGTCAGAGTTATAGTTTTCCCTCTGACGAGGGGCAGTATTTTGGACAGGTGGTCCAAGCGGATTCTGAGGGAGGTGTGGCGCAGGATACTGATTAAGTTCAGTTGACGATACAGTCTAATAAGTTTGGATTTAGAGTTCATTTATGAACTAGGTCCCATCAGATATCCAGACATATTCTAAGATAGGTATTGCTCATTTCGGGAGATGGCTTTCTCCGCGAACTTGAGATAAAGAGAGACATAGAAAGAAACATTGGGACGGATCCACCCACTGAGGATATTCCTCGAACGCAATAGCTTCGCAAATGGACTTTGTGAAACTGATTAGTAGAGGAGTTGGGTGTTCGGTATCACACGGGCTGTGAGTATGCGACATCGCAATAATTAGCCTTGAGTGCAAGTGGGAGATTGTTGGATGTAGTGCCCTCAAAGTCAATTATTGGATCACAGGCACGTGATTGCAATGATTGAGGGAGGACGTATGCCGGTAGGACAATATTACTCGAGATGATAATATGCTATCTGGTTTATCTTTATCATCGTGTACTGCTTCAGGTAACCTTACAGGTCACTATTACACGTTGATAGAGCCCTTAGCATTCTTGCTTGATGGCCAGCAGTATGATAGCGATCATATATGTGGGAGCTGGAGTCTATAAGCGCATCCTTAAAGTGGTCCCTAGTCATGGGAGTTTCGAGACTGGGCATATATACTCCATTAGTAGACTAGTGTATACAGTCGAGACCCTGATGAGGGGCGGTGGCCGGTCTCACAAGCCATTGCTGTTAGTTGGTTCACCTAAGATGTATACAGGTGCTCATTGGGTTATGGGTACACCGGACGTGACTCGTCGGGAACATGCTAGTTGGTATTATACCTGACGTCAGATGGCAGTTCCCTGGTGACATGTGTACAGGTTAGTTCATCGACCTGAGATCATCATTTGTCTCGTGTGAGTTCCCACTGTGCTTTGAATACTACCCTACCACGACTCAAAGGAGTCGTGCAAACAGGTTTTAGTTGGGTACAGTCCCGAGCCACATGGAGGCAGTGAGCGGATCGGCAGTGGTTTCGTCTCTCCCGGTATTGGGGGTGAGGTTGCGCTGTGTCTAGGAGAGACATTACACAAAGTCCTTGGCCAAGGCAGGAGATTTACTGGTAGGTATTCTAGTAGTATCTCAGGGTGTTCTGGGCTACACTCCGACATGACTTGTACCGCTTTTGGGGGTCTGACTTTTACCAACCCTCTAGGCCCGCCATGCGATGCTCATAGACGAACGGACCGGACTGTACGGATATTGTCACTGACAGGCTCAGTAGGGTGTCAGGATGAGTTCGCTCATCGACCTCCCTTTTGGTCAATACCTGGTATCCCGTTACGTACAACTAGTACCACTGACGTGCTAGTGGTTAAATCCACAGCCAAAGTATTGACGAGTCTTTAGAGTCCCCCACAGACAGTTTCTCAAGTTTCGGGCGAAACGTTGTAAAGGCCGTATGGATTTATGGAAGGGTTTGAACGTTTGCGTGCACTTGTGCACGTGTCATGGTTCAGACGGATAATACTAGCGGGCTTTGGTTTAAGCCGGATCCTAGTATTATACTATGTAGATTTTGTCTCATTGCATTTGTATTCGGTCGGAATACAAATACGAGTATGTATATATAGTCGCGGGGTTATCCTGTAATTTATTACGGGATCGCTTTTTGATGTTGCCAGTTTGCATTCCGTTTCGGCCATTTTTCTTTATTCCTTTCATGGCTTGATTCTAGAAAGCTTGCTTTCTTTTGTTGCATTATTTGTGCTCATTGGTGCATTTAATGAGATTGGATTGATTAGGACTTTGGAGTGACTTCTTTTCTTTGTTATCATCCATTTTCTTTTGCTTTTGATGATCTCTTTTTCCTCCGCTTTGAAAGGGGCCGGCCACTACTAGAGGGAATCCAATTTTTTTGGGTGAAAGATTAATCTCATTTGCTTGCATAAAAATCCTTTGCTCATCTCCAAAAATTCATTCCTCCATCTTCACCAAAATGGCAACTTCCATTAGCCATCATCCATGAGCTTGGATGACTTGAGACAAAGAGTTCTACACTACTCTACTTCAACCTTGGATGCGTCCTCTAGCACACTTCGTGTCCGAGTTGCCTCGGTTTAGAGATGGAAGCCCGTAAAAAGACTCGGTGATATGGTGCCCTTTCCGACGAGGAGATCGAGACCGGAGATGCCACGAGGAGCTTGGGATGGTGGCCAAAGACCGAAGGACACGGATCGATCGGTATAGCTTTCCAACCCTCTCTCTAGATAGCTAGTTGTAGGTTAATGGTTCGATCCGGGTTTTAAGTATACGATAGCGCCGGTTTCTAGTTTAGAAAAAGTTTTTGTTTCCGCATTTTGGCCTCGGACAGACGGCTGGGGCGCTACCGTAGTCTTACAAAAAGAAACCAAAAGATGTTGTAGAATCAAATTTTCAAAAAGGGTAGCTCTATTTTTGCTTTGCATAGTGGTATTCCTTGATGAATATCCAGCACCTCATTCGATGAGGAAAGAGCCGAGATCCCTTCACCGGGTGTGACCTCTTTAGCGAAACTAGCAAATGCTACAACCCACTCGGTTTTGTTTTTGATTGCTTCTCCAGTTCTTGCTTTGCATAGTGTTATTCATGAATATCCAGCACCTCATTCGATGAGGAAAGAGCCGAGATCCTTTCACTGGGAGTGACCTCTTTAGCGAAACTAGCAAAAGCCTTAAAAACACTCCTTTCAAAATCACTAGATTCTACAACGATATAAAGTTCGTTACGCTCATGGTTTTCTTAAAAATCTACGTAGCCTTTCTTCATTTCAGATAAGTACTATTTATTATTCGTGCTACGTTTGTTTGCCTTCATCAAGGCGTAGTGTGCGGTAGCTGATTAGTGCTTATCTGCCAGCATGTGATGCGATTGGATTAGGGTAGTCGTACGACTTTGTTGGCCTTCGTCAAGGGTCGTGCGGGTGGGTTTAATTCAATCTAGAGATGAATGGGTTAAACTTGACTAGCGGCCTATGGTTTGTCGGCTTTCATCAAGGTCATAAGAAGCTAGGGGTAAAAACATTATCAGGAATTTCAAGTGTTGAAATTTGCAATGAGATTGCATACCTTCTATGAGATAGTTGGATCCCGATACCCACTGCGAGTACGAGTTTCTCCTGGGAGAGTTTTGCACTGTACAATTAGATGATCAAGTAAGTGTCTAGAAAGGTGTCAATGGGGTTATACCTCTGGGAAAATGAGATTTATTTTAATTAGGTCCATGTGAAAGCACGGGAAACCTCTCTCAAAGTACCGACACTGACCTGGCCGAACGATTGGCGAACTTGTAGGGTGTAATTAATCCAGGCTAATCTTACCTTTTAGGGTTTGAAGAAAGATTTGATAAAAAACAGTGGGAGCCATCCTAATTAGATAAGATAATAACCAATCTAATCTTGCAAAGAGCGCACGCTAATGCGTTTCCTTCTCTCTCTCTCTAGGCAGCAACCAATGTCACGCCTTAATCAAGATAATAACATTGATGTATTGACTGAACCTGCTTGTTATACTGAGCAGGGTAATGTTGGTTCCTTAGGAATAGGGGAATATCAGGATTCCCGTGCCACCCGTGCGAAGAAACAACATGTTGATGCATTTTCTTCGGGTGCGTTCGTTACCGAGGACTGTTTCTCAGTTTGTTCTACGTCCTGAGTATTGGATACCGGATCAGGATCCCACATATGTAATTTGTTACATGGGCTAAAGAAAGGTAGAGAACTGGAAAAGGGTGATAAATCCCTAACAGTAGGGAATGTTGCAATTGTTGCAGCCAAGGCAGTTGGCGATTAACCCCTTTTATTACCAACTGGTAATACATTGATTCTGAACGACTGTTACTACGTACCAAAGATGATGTGCAACATTATATCAGTTTCTTTGCTAACTAAAGAAGGATATAATCTCACATTAGAGGATAATGTTATGAACATTTTCTAGAATCAAGTGTTGATTGAATCTGGTACGTTATGTAACGGTATATAGGTTCTTAATCAAAGTACAGTTTTTAACGTACAGAACACAAACAAGAGGAAAAGTTCAGAAATGAACGAAGCCTTCTTGTGGCACTGTAGACTAGGTCATATCAATGCGACAAGATTGGCTGAGTTGCATAAAGATGGATATTTGAATCCGTTCGAATTTTCATCTTATGAAACTTGCCATTCATGTCTCAAAGGAAAGATGACCAAAACTCCGTTTACTGGATACGGAGAAAGAGTTACTGAACTCTTGGGACTGATACATAGTGATGTATGCGTTCCTATGTCTACACATGCCAGAAATGGTTTCTCGTACTTTATTACATTCACCGCCGATCTCTCAAGATACGGACATGTGTTCCTGTTGAAACACAAGTCTGAAGCTTTTGAGAAATTCAAGGAATATAAGTGCGAAGTTGAAAACCAGACGGGAAAAAGTATTAAAGTCCTTCGATCTGATTGGGGAGGAGAATACTTGAGCATGGAATTCCGGGATTATTTAAAAGAGAATGGGATTCTCTCCCAGTTTACTCCTCCATATACAACACAGCACAATGGTGTTTCGGAGTGGAGGAATCGCACCCTATTAGATATGGTGCGCTCTATGATGAGTAATGCTGAGTTACCCATTTCCTTTTGGGGATTTGCGCTTGAGACACAACTATTGAATTTGGTCCCCACCAAATCTGTACCTACCACTCCATATGAGATATGGAAAGGGATGCGACCATGTCTTAATATTGTTAAGATATGGGGTTGTCCGGCCTATGTGAGAACACAAAATCCGGACAAGCTCAAGGCAAGGTCAGTATTGTGCAAATTTGTAAGATATCCCAAGAATTCGCGAGAATATATCTTCTACCACTCAGAGGAACAAAAAGTGTTTGTTTCTCGACATGCCACCTTTTTAGAAAAGGAATTTCTTGTAAAAGAAATTAGTGGCAGTGAGGTAGAACTGGAAGAAGTTCCAGCAGTACAAATCGCAACTGATGATTTGGTAGAACCAGAGGATCCAATAGTGCCCAACGAACCCTAGCCACTCCGCAAATCTAGTAGGGTTCCTCATCCACTTGAGAGATACTACGGTTTTCTCATAGACGATGGGAGCGAGGATTGCATCATGGAAGATAATGACCCGACTAGTTTCGAGCAGGACATCACAAGTGGAGACTCTGTGAAATGGCTGGATGCTATGAGATCTGAGATGGAATCCATGTACACCAACCAAGTATGGACTTTGGAAGTTTCTCCTGAAGGGGTAAAACCCATTGGGAGCAAGTGGATCTTCAAAAAGAAGATATGTGTAGATGGAAAAGTTGAGACTTTCAAAGCTAGACTTGTAGCTAAAGGTTTTCGTCAACGACCTGGCGTCGACTATGATGAAATCTTTTCTCCTGTCGCTATACTTAAGTCCATCAGGATCCTACTTGTCATTGCTGCATACCATGATAATGAAATCTGGAAGATGGACGTCAAGACCACTTTTCTAAATGGTGATTTAGAAGAGAGCATGTACATGACACAGCCAGAGAGCTTCGTAGACAGTGGGAGCAACGGAAAGGTGTGCAAGCTGCTTAAATCCATCTACGAATTAAAGCAGGCGTCGCGGAGTTGGAACATCTGTTTTGAAGATGCTATCAAAGAGTTTGACTTCATCGAAAATATAGATGAACATTGTATATATAAGAAGGTTGTAGAGAGTAAGGTGGTCTTCCTCGTATTGTACGTGGATGACATACTCTTGATAGGAAACAATGTTCCTATGCTACACTCGGTCAAGCTCTTCTATTCACTCAAGTTCTCCATGAAAGATCTTGGTGATGCCTCCTACATTCTGGGGATAAAGATCTATAGAGATAGATCTAAACAGATTTTGGGACTGTCCCAATCCAGGTACATAGATACCATACTAAAGAGGTTTAGTATAGAAGATTCCAAGCATGGTAATGTACCCGCTTGTTAAGGAATCACTCTCTCCAAAGAGATGTCTCCCAAGACTGATTTGGAGAGGGCTCGCATGCAAGGGATACCCTATGCTTCGGCAGTAGGCTCTATCATGTTTAAGATGTTATGCACCAGACCGGATGTAGCTTACTCACTAGGTGTAGTGAGCAGGTATCAATCAGGTCCTGGGGAAAATCACTGTACAGCTGTGAAGAACATTCTTAAGTACTTGAGAAGGATAAAGAAATGTTCTTGGTGTATGGTAACGGTGAACTCCAGGTGGAGTCCTTTACCGATTCGAGCTTCCAGAGTGATAAGGAAGACATTAAGTCGGTCTCGTGTTTTATCTTTACCCTCAACGGAGGGGCGGTTTGTTGGAATAGTTCCAAGCAAGACACCGTGTTAGTTATATGTATGCCCTAGAGGCCATTACTGTACATACGATGTATATTATAATGGATGCTTGGATATATATAGGGAGGACTTTCTTGCTCGACATGATAGTATGCTATCTGGTTGTACTTTATCTTAACATGTACTCTGATTGTCTCTATATTACATGTTGATAGAGCCCTTATGATATGTACTCGACTACTGGGACTATGATGAGATCATACTAGTGGGCCCACGGTAGTCGACGAGTACATCCTATAACTGTTCCTAGTCGAGGGTGTATGGAGACAGGGCATCGATACACCAGAGTAGACTAGCGTATACGCATCTTGACCCATATGATGGGCGATGGATGATCCCATATCCATCGGTGTTTGACATCAAGGATGGTGTATGGGTGCTCAGTGGAGACTGGGTACACTGGACGGACTCGCCGAGAACTCCCAGATGGTATTATACCATACGTCAGATGGCAGTTCTCCGGTGACACTGGTACAGAGTAGTCTGTTGACCCGAGATCGTCATAGAGTCTTGTGTGATTTCCACTGTGCTTTGATTTCCATCATACCACGTCCAAGAGGGCGTGCAAAAAGGTGGCTTTTGGGTACAGTCCCGAATCACATGGAGGCAATGAGCGATAGGAGGGGATTCGTCTCTCCCGGTATAGGGAGTTGATGTTGTGCTGTGTTCGATTGGCTATAACCGGAAATCCCTGGCCAGGGTTGCTGAGATTTACTGGTATGTGTTATCAGTAGTTTCTCGAACTGTTATAGACCTCATATCGACACGACTTATCGAGCTACTGGGGTCTGACGTTTACCACCCCTAGGTGAGATATGCGACATATCAGACGACGAGACCGGACTGTACGGGAGTGTTACTGTTTGGATTCACAGGAGAATGTACAGGCTTGCTTGTTGATCTTCTGAGCGCTCAATACCTGGGTAGCTGTTACGTTTAGCTGACCGCTTGCAGCTTGTGGGTGTTTGATATGATCATCACCTACTGCCGGCGTATTGACGATTCTTTAGAGTCCTACACAGAGGTTTCTTGGCTCAGGCAAAACGGAGTAGGAGCACATATGTGATATGTGGGGGACCGAGGATAATACGATATGAGATACCATATTCTATTCTCGCGATATTTGATATCAGCCGGGTCATCGGATCAAGTGTTGATTCGATGAATCGGTACGGATAAATATTAGTCGGTTATATGCGATATAGCCGGATTGTCGGATCAAGTGTTGATTTGATAATTTAATGTATAATAATATATATGATATATTAAATTACATTAACTAATATTAGCTCACTAAAAGATTCTTTTTCTCACTCGTGTAATACATTGATATATATGCGATATATGTTAATTGTATTATTTTATTTTGTTACGATAAGTATTATATATGTGATATATAATATTGTAACATGATATGATAACTAATGCAATATGTTTAGTGGAGTTTAAACATGATTAGGGTTTGGATTAGGGTTAACACTTCTAGTTGATTCTAGAAGGTTTCTTTTTGTCATGATAAAGATATTTTGTTATGACTCATGCTTTAACCCAACTCAAACCCTAACCCTAGTTAATTCTCTACATGAGTTTAGTTGACCATGGTTGCTTTATTCATCATATTAATCCTTTCATTATTCATCACAAAAGGTTTCATGACATTGTTCATCTTCTTCCTTCTTCTTCTTTGCTTACAAAGCTTTCTTGCTTTGATATTTGTGATGAAAATATGTGAGAAAAAGATAAATAAAGAGAGCAAAAATCCTACTTCATCATCCTTATCTTCCCTTGCCCTTTAGATGAGAGTGTTCACTCAATTTTAGTGAGTGTTAGCTTGTGTTAATGAAACTTCAAGGTAGATCATCTTTGTATCGAAGATCGGAAGCAAGACTGTATCTTTCTCTTCGTGGAACCTCTCGAGAGTCCGGAACCCGATGATCGCAGCGAAGGGACCACAACACGGAGCTTATGAAGTGAAGGACCGGATCTACAAAGGTTGTAATCCCTCTCACTTAGTGTTAAAGTTGTTAACATGCTAGTTTTCGCCTAATCTCTAGTTTAAAGATCCGTATTCGGGTTGTTCGGCACGGCTAAATTTTTAATCGGGCATGGTTGATGCCTCGTAGACCCTTGTGCGCGTGCATAGCAACCCTACAGTGGTATCAGAGCCAAGCTAGAGCTTTAGGCGAAGTCTAGGCGAAGTTTAAAGTCCGATCGAATCCGGAAAACCCGATATACCCTAGTTTCTGGAAATTTTTCAAAACTGTGATTTTTTTCATATTAAAAATGCTCAAAAAAATTAGCAGGGAAATACAAGAGTTACTGTGAAGCACGTGCGCCTGATTCCACCAAAGTCCGGCGGAACCGCGGCACAAGCATGGCATGTGCGGCGGTTCCGCGGCAAGTTAGTCACTTCACTATTTCAAATTTGCACAGTAATTCTTATCTTTTAGTGCTCTATTTTCTGGGAATTTTTAATATTTATTCAACTGTTGAATTTTCTGGGTTGTATTGGGGATTCGATGATTCGATCAGGAACTTTAACTGCGTCTTTGTGTTTTGTCCGGATAACTTTTAGAAACTGTTAAAAAGTTCGAACGGATATCAATAACTCACTTTTTCCCCTGTCGGAATTTTTTTCAAAAGTTGGATTTTTTCTCGTGTTTAAGAACGTTCTAAGTCGTGCAAGTAACGCGGTGGACCCTCTAGAAGACAACAAACCTTAACTCGATTATGTGACCATCTTGAACTGCCTTTTGAACCTTAGGGTTTGGGGCAGTACGGCGTACCACATGTGAGGCGTTGGCTTGACCCTTCTACGGCTGGACCATTGGTACTGTGGCATGTGATGGATGTTTTTAAACTGATTTCAAGTGTTGAGATATATTGGGGAAATCTTGGGTGTTTGATGATTCGATCGGAAAGTTTAACTTTGTCTATTTATCTGGAATGTGATACAATATTTGGAATCCATAAAAAGTTATGAGATAACTAATTTGAATATTATAAATCTAGCAGTTCAGTCTCAAATGATCGGTTGCCACGGAATTTTGATGTGATCAAAAGTCCGTCGCAATCGCGTAGCGTACGCGGATACTCGCCGGGTAAACTTAATAGACAGCTACGCCCCATAGCCCCGACCAAGTGACTGTAGGAGAACCCCGTCGCCGAAAGCATCCGTTCGGGTGCTCGCGGCAGCGGTGTTCCGCCTTAGCGCACTTCGTCGACGGCATCGAGGGTGCGGCCGTCTACTAAATTTTGCGACGAGCATTCGATCAGGTTGTCGGGAATCTTGTTGAATTGCCCGACTTGACATTGAAAAGAGTTTTCGATAATGAGACTAAAATACGGGGTTTATAATTGTTAGGCATATGATGTCTAAGGAATTCATTTGGTTAGGCATGCGATGTCTAAGGAGATTGCAGATTCCAACTGTTGTAGTTTTTCACTTTATTTTATGTGACCGTAAGCGTAGTATGTGGTGTATCGCCGGATTCGTTGCTATACATCAACGACAATCGGGATACGCATACTTGCTTACGTTGATGATATGAGATATTATGTGTTGCTGTGATATGTTATATTGGATCGTCGCTTTTTGAATAGCCAGGGGTTTTATGTGAGATGAGAGTTTTTTCTTTTTCATTCATGTAAAAATTCATTTGTATGTAGTATTCTTTTATTGGGGCACTTCCAGGTTGCGGAAGATGTCACCGTTGTATATTATTTACTTTTCCGCATTAGGTAGACCCAAGGCGGGGAGCATAAGTAACCGGGTTCTAGGGTCCAGTGGGAGACCATCTCGAGGAGTCGAGACCGGGTCTCCTAACCCTAGAATTGGCTGTGTTGCTTGCCTCTCTCGTAGGGGTCTAGGGATGTGGGTTTGGCTATTCATCGCGACCGTTGAATCCGTGTTTTATACAGGCTCGTATTAAAAATACGGACGTCCTAGTATATCCAATATTTCATATATGTTCTTCTGCTGCAAAGCATATGATGCGATTGGATTAGGGTAGTCGTGCGGCCTTGTTGACTCAGTCAAGGGTCGTGCGGGTGGGTTTAATTCAATCGGGAAATGACGGGTTCAACTTTACTTGCGGTCTATGCTTTGTTGACTCAGTCAAGGTCATAGATCGCTTGGGGCAAAATATTATTGGGAATTTCAAGAGTCGAAATTTGCAATGAGATTGCATACCTTCTATGAGATAGTTGAATCCCGATACCCACTGCGAGTAAGAGTTACTCCTGGGAGAGTTTTACACATTACAATTAGCCGATCAAGTAGGTATCTAGAAATGTGTTAACGGGTTACGCCTCTGGGAAAACGAGGTTTACTTTAATTAGGTTCGTGCGAAAGCACGGGGGACCTCCCTCAAAGTACCGACACTGGCCTGGCTGAAAAATTGGCGAACTTGTAGCGTGTAATTAATCCCGGCTAGTCTTTCCTTTTAGGGTTTGAAGGAAGATTTGATTAAAACAGTGGGAGACATCCTGATTAGATATATTAGATAACCAATCTAATCTTGCAAGAGCATACGCTGAGTGTTTTCTTCTCTCTCTCCAGGTAGCGACCATATCACGCCTTAATCAAGATAATAATACGGATATACTGACCGAACCCGCTTGTTATACTGAGCTGGGGAACGTTGGTCCGCTCCAAATTATAATTGTTATAAGACAGAGCAGGAAATTGGGGAATACCAGATTTCCCGTGCCGCCCAAACGAAGAAAGTGCATGTTGATAGATCATCTTCGGGTGTGTTCATTACAGAGAACTGTTTCTCGGTATCCTTTACGTCCTGGGTATGTGATACCGGATCAGGATCCCGTATATGTAATCTGTTACATGGGCTACAGATAGGTAGAGAACTGAGAAGGGTGATAAGTTTCATGAGATAGAAAACGGTGCATGTGTTGCAGCCAAGTCTGTTGGTCACTGTCACCCTGTATTACCAGAATACATTGATTCTGAACAAATGTTATTAGATACCGAACCTGATATAAAAAATCATATCAGTCTCTTTATTAGTAAAGAAAGGATATAATTTTGTATTGATGGATAATGTTTTGAACATTTCCTATATCAAGAGTTGATCGGTTCAGGCACGTTATCTAAAAGCATTGATGTTCTAAATCAAACTACAGTTCTTAGTATACGGAACACACACAAGAGGAAGAGTTCAGAAATGAACGAATCCTTCTTGAGGTATTATAGACTAGGTCATATCAATGCGACCCGACTAGCTAAGTTACATATAGATGCATATTTAAATTAGTTTGAATTTACATCTTATGAAACTTGCCGGTCATGTCACAAAGATAAGATGACCACAGCTCTGTTTATTGGAAACAGAGAAAGAGTTAGTGAACTCTTGGGATTGATACATGCTGATGTATGAAGGTCCCCTGTCTACACATGCCAAGAACGGTTCTTTTTACTTCATTACATTCTCTGATAATCGCTCAAGATTCAGACATATGTTCCTGTTGAAACACAAGTCCGAAGCTTTTGAGATATTCACAGAATATAAGTTAGAAGTAGAGAACCAAATACGGGTATAAGTATTATGTCCTTTGATAAGATCAAGGAGGAAAATACTTGAGCACGGAATTCATGGACTATTCTAAAGGAGAATCAGATTCTTTCTCGGCATTACTCCTCCGTATACACCACAGCACGTCGGTGTATCGGGGCGGTGCAATAGCACCCTATGTGATATGGTGTGCTCTATGATGAGTACTACTGAGTTTCTTATTTCCTTTTGGATGCTATGCGCTTGAGAAGCTGCATACCTATTGAATAGGGTTCAAATCAAATCAGTTGCCTACCACTTCATATGTGATATGGAAAGGGAAGAGCCCATATCTTAAGTTAGTTAAGATTTGGGGTTGTCCGGCCTATGTCTAAAAGCAAAATCCGAACAAGCTCGAGGCAAGTTCTGTTATGTAGAACTAGAAGGGTTCCAGCTATACAAACTGCAGCTGATGATTTGGTAGAACCAAAGGATTCAATAGTTTCCAACGAACCTCAGCCTCTCCGCCGATCTAGTAGGGTTCCTCACCCACCTGAGAGATACTTCGGTTTCTTTATGACAGTGGGAGCGAGGATTGCATCATGAGATGATGACCCAACTAGTTTCGAGCTGGCCATCAGGAGTGGGACTCTGTAAGAATGGCTGGATACTTATCGATCTGAGATGGAATCTTTATACACCAACAAAGTATGGACTTTGGTTGCTTTATCTGAAGGGTTAAATACCCATCAGGAGCGAGTATATCTTGAGAAGATTACTTGGTGTACATGGAAAAGTTGAGACTTTCAAAGCTATGCTTAAGTCCATACAGATCCTACTTGCCACGGCTACATACCATGACAACGATATCTGGTGGTTGGGTGTCATGACTGCTTTTCTAAATGATGTTTTAGAAAAGAGCATCTATAAGTACACAGCCAGAGGGCTTCGTAGACAGTGGGAGCAGCGGAAACGTGTGCAAGATGTTTTATGTGATAAAGCAGGCATCGCGGAGTTGGAACGTCTGTTTTGATGCAATAGTCAAAGAGTTTGACTTCATCAAAATGGTAGATGAACCTTGTATATACAAAAATGTAATAGAGATTATGGTGGAGATCCTCGTAGAGTACGTGGATGACTCTTGATAGGGAAGGAGTTTCCTATGCTACGCTCGGTCAATCTCCGCTTATCACAAGGATTCTCCATATAGGATCAAAGTGATACCTCCTAAATCCTGGGTTTTGGATCTATGAGATAGATCTAATTGGATGTTAGGATACTCACTAGTTGTAGTGAGATGGTATCAATCGATCCTGGGGAGAATCACTGGAAAGGTTTCAGGGTGATAAGGACGACTGAATGTCAGTCGCAGGCATTGTTTTTACCCTCAATGGAGGGACGGTATGTTGGAAGAGTTCCAAGCTAGATACCGTGACATACTAGACGATTAAAGGCAAGATACATCGTTACCAAGGATACTACCAAAGAGGCAGTCTGGATTTATAAGTTCATGAGATGAACTTCGTTCCTACCATTGTGTGTCAATGGAGTTGTGGCTTTTGCCAACGAACTACCATCCCATCAGAAATCCAGATATAATTCTTAGGCAGTATCACCTGATCATGGAGATGGTTGATCTCCAGGGAGATCGAGGTTAGGAGAGTAGACACAGAGGACGACAGCGCGGATCCACTCACAAAGGCCTTTTTCCCAGTAGAGACTTTTATGGGATGGTTGAGTATGGGATGCTTCAACCGCAGCTAATTGTTGGGTATGCGATACCATAACAGATGGCCCTAGTGCAAGTGGGAGATTGTTAGTTATATGTATGCCCTAGAGGCCATTACTGTACATACGATGTATATGTTAGTTATATGTATGCCCTAGAGGCCATTACTGTACATGCGATGTATATAGTAGTGGATGCTAGGACATATATAGGGATGACTTTCTTGCTCGACATGATAGTATGCTATCTGGTTGTACTTTATCTTAACATGTACTCTGATTGTCTCTATATTACATGTTGATAAAGCCCTTAGGATATGTACTCGACTACTGGGACTATGATGAGATCATACTGGTGGGGCCACGGTAGTCGACGAGTACATCCTATAACTGTTCCTAGTCGAGGGTGTATCGAGACAGGGCATCGATACACCAGAGTAGACTAGCGTATACGCATCTTGACCCATATGATGGGCGATGGATGATCCCATATCCATCGGTGTTTGACATCAAGGATGGTGTACGGGTGCTCAGTGGAGACTGGGTACACTGGACGGACTCGCCGAGAACTCCCAGATGGTATTATACCATATGTCAGATGGCAGTTCTCCGGTGACACTGGTACAGAGTAGTCTGTTGACCCGAGATCGTCATAGAGTCTTGTGTGGCTCCCACTGTGCTTTGATTTCCATCATACCACGTCCAAGAGGGCGTGCAAAAAGGTGGCTTTTGGGTACAGTCCCGAATCATATGGAGGCAATGAGCGATAGGAGGGGATTCGTCTCTCCCGGTATAGGGAGTTGATGTTGTGCTGTGTTCGATTGGC
This sequence comes from Agapanthus africanus, assembly GCA_030015575.1. Lineage (NCBI taxonomy): Eukaryota > Viridiplantae > Streptophyta > Magnoliopsida > Asparagales > Amaryllidaceae > Agapanthus > Agapanthus africanus. Next base: position 173,485,120 of record JASDDO010000004.1, on the reverse strand, counting down.
TATAACCGGAAATCCCTGGCCAGGGTTACTGAGATTTACTGGTAAGTGTTATCAGTAATTTCTCGAACTGTTATAGACCTCATATCGACACGACTTATCGAGCTACTGGGGTCTGACGTTTACCACCCCTAGGCGAGATATGCGACATATCAGACGACGAGACCGGACTGTACGGGAGTATTACTGTTTGGATTCACAGGAGAAGTTACAGGCTTGCTTGTTGATCTTCTGAGCGCTCAATACCTGGGTAGCTGTTACGTTTAGCTGACCGCTTGCAGCTTGTGGGTGTTTGATATGATCATCACCTACTACCGGCGTATTGACGATTCTTTAGAGTCCTACACAGAGGTTTCTTGACTCAGGCAAAACGGAGTAGGAGCACATATGTGATATGTGCGGGACCGAGGATAATGCGATATGTGATACCGTATTATACTCTCGCGATATTTGATATCAGCCGGGTCATCGGATCAAGTGTTGATTCGATGAATCGGTACGGATAAATATTAGTCGGTTATATGCGATATAGCCGGATTGTCGGATCAAGTGTTGATTCGATAATTTAATGTATAATAATATATATGATATATTAAAAGACATTAACTAATATTTGCTCACTAAAAGATTCTTTTTCTCACTCGGGTAATACATTGATATATATGCGATATATGTTAATTGTATTATTTTATTTTGTTGCAATAAATATTGTATATGTGATATATAATATTGTAACATGATATGATAAATAATGCAACTTGTTTAGTAGAGATTAAACATGGTTAGGGTGTGATTAGGGTTAAGGCTTTCTAGAAGTTTCTAGAAGTTTTCTTTCTTTGTCTTTGTTAAGATATTATGCTAGATATTTCAAAACCCTAACCAAACCTTTAACCCTAGTAAAATCTCTACAAGAGTAAGCTTGACCATGGTTGCATTATCTATCATATTATTTCCTTTCCTATTCATCACAAAAGGATAATGATTATTCATTCATCTTCTTCATTCATTTTCTTTCATGGAAAAATGCTTGCTTGATTTTTCCAAGTGATGAATAATAGTGAGAAAAAGATAAATAAATAGAGCAAAAATCCTACTTCATCATCCTCATCTTCCCTTGCCATTTAGATGAGGGTGTTCACATCATTTCATGAGTGTTAGCTTGTGTTAAAGAAACTTCGAGGTAGATCATCTTAGTATCAAAGATCGGAAGCAAAGGTTGCGTCTTTCTCTTCGTGGAACCTCTCGAGAGCCCGGAACCCGATGATCGCAGCGAAGGGACCACAACACGGAGCATATGAAGTGAAGGACCTGATCTACAAAGGTTGTAATCCCTCTCACTTAGTGTTAAGTTGTTAACATGCTTGTTTTCGCCTAATCTCTAGTTTAAAGTTCCGTCTTCGGGTTGTTCGGCACGGCTAAATTTTTATTCGGGCATGGTTGATGCCTCGTAGACCCTTGTGCGCGTGCCTAGCAACCCCATAGTGGTATCAGAGCCAAGCTAGAGCTTTAGGCGAAGTCTAGACAAAGTTTAAAGTCCGATCGAACGCCGAAACCCCGACACGGAACCCTCTCTGTACATTTTTCAAAAATGTGGTTTTTCCTGAATTAAACGTTCTCAGAAAATTAAGCAGGAAAAACTAAGAATTACTGTGAAGTACGGACCTCTAACTCGAAAATTGGACCGCGGAACCGCCGCGAAACCATGGGTTTTGCGGCTCTTCCGCGGCCAAAATTTGGACTTAGTCCCTGAAATTTCATGTAATTATTTTTAGGCCCTTTATTGTTAATTTTTTCTGGGAATATTTTAATTCCACTCAAGTGTTGATTTTTCAAGGGTTGTATTGGGGAATCGTTGATTCGATCGGATAATTTAACTTTGTTTAGTTTGTCCGGATAATTTTTAGAAACTGTTAAAATGTTCGAACGGATATCAATAACTCACTTTTTCCCCTGTCGGAAAATTTTTCAAAAGTTGGATTTTTTCTCGTGTTTAAGAACGTTCTAAGTCATGCAAGTAACTCGGTGGACCCTCTAGAAGACAACAAACCTTAACTCGATTATGTGACCGTCTTGAACTGCCTTTTGAACCTTAGGGTTTGGGGCAGTACGGCGTGCCACATGTGAGGCGTTGGCTTGACCCTTCTACGGCTGGACCATTGGTACTGTGGCATGTAATGGATGTTTTTAAACTGATTTCAAGTGTTGATATATATTGGGGAAATCTTGGGTACTTGACAATTCGATCGGAAAGTTTAACTTTTTCTATTTATCTGGAATGTGATACAATAATTGGAATCCACAGGTAGTTATGTGATAACTAATTTGAATATTATAAACATAGCAGTTTAGTCTCAGATGATCGGTTGCCACAGAATTTTGATGTGATCAAAAGTCCGTCGCAATCACGTAGGGTACGCGGATACTCGCCGGGTAAACTTAATAGGCAGCCTCACTCCATAGCCCCGACCAAGTGACTGTAGGAGAACCCCGTCGCCGAAAGCATCCGTTCGGGTGCTCCCGGTAGCGGTGTTCCGCCTTGGTGCACTTCGTCGACGGTATCGGGGGTGCGGCCGTCTACTAAAGTTTGCGACGAGCATTCGATCAGGACGTCGGGAATCTTGTTGAATTGGCCGACTTGATATTGAAAAGAGTTTTCGATAATGAGACTAAAATGCGGGATTTATAATTGTTAGGCATGCGATGTCTAAGGAATTCATTTGGTTAGGCATGCGATGTCTAAGGAAGTTGCGGATTCCAACTGTTGTAGTTTTACACTTTCTTTTCTGTGACCGTAAGCGTAGTATATGGTGTATCGCCGGCTTCGTTGCTATACATCAACGACAATCGGGATACGCATACTTGCTTACGTTGATGATATGAGATATTATGTGTTGCTGTGATATGTTGTATTGGATCGTCGCGTTTGAATAGCTGGGGGTTTTATGTGAGATGAGAGTTTTTCTTTTTCATTCATGTAAAATTCATTTGTATGTAATATTCTTTTATTGGGGCACTTCAAGGTAGCGGAAGATGTCACCGTTGTATATTATTTACTTTTCCGCATTAGGTAGACCCAAGGCGGGGAGCACAAGTAACCGGGTTCTAGGGTCCAGTGGGAGACCATCTCGAGGAGTCGAGACCGGGTCTCCTAACCCTAGAATTGGCAGTGTTACTTGCCGCTCTCGTAGGGGTCTAGGGATGTGGGTTTGGCTATTCATCGCGACCGTCGAATCCATGTTTTATACAGGCTCGTATTGAAAACACGGACGTCCTAGTATATCCAATATTTCATATATGTTCTTCCGTTGCAATGTTCTGTGATGAGATCATATTACTGCCTGAGACGAATGTTTATATTATATATGAGATATATGTTATATTGCAGATTTCGTTTCAAAAGAGATGCTTATGAAGCATATTAAAATGGGACTTCATTAATGAGATTAATGAAATAAAAGAAACCTAAAGATGTTGTAGAAACTTGTTTATAAAAACTGGTAGCTCTAGTTCTTGCTTTGCATAGCGGTGTTCCTTGTAGAACATCCAGCACCTTATTCGATAAGGAAAGGACCGAGATCCCTTCACCGGGAGTGACTCCTTTAGCAATAACTGGCAGATGCTACAAACTCGGTTTGTCTTTTGATTGCTTCTATAGTTTTTGCTTTGCACAGCGGTATTTGTGAAATATCCTGCACCTTATTCGATGAGGAAAGGGCCGACGATCCCTTCACCGGGAGTGACCCCTTTAGCAAAACTAGAAAAGCCTCAAAAGCATTCCATTTAAAATCACTCGATTCTACAACGATATCAAGTTCATTACGCAAAAGGTTTTCTTAAAAACCTGTCGTAGCCCTCCGTCATTTCAGATAAGTAATAGTTAGTATTCGTGCTGCGTTTGTTGACCTCTGTCAAGGCGTAGTGTGCGGTAGCTGATTAGTGCTTATCTGTATATGCATATGATGCAGATTGGATTAGGGTAGTCGTGCGACCTTGTTGGCCTTTGTCAAGGGCCGTGCGGGTGGGTTTAATACAATCAAGAAATGACGGGTTGAACTTGACTAGCAGCCTATGGTTTGTTGGCCTTTGTCAAGGTCATAGGACGCTTGGGGCAAAATATTATTGGGAATTTCAAGTGTTGAAATTTGCAATGAGATTGCATACCATCTATGAGATAGTTGGATCCCGATACCCGCTGCGAGTAATTGTTACTCCTGGGAGAGTTTTACACATTACAATTAGCCGATCAAGTAGGTGTCTAGAAAGGTGTTAACGGGGTTACGCCTCTGGGAAAACGAGGTTTACTGTAATTAGGTTCGTGCGAAAGCACGGGGGACCTCCCTCAAAGTACCGACACTGGCCTGGCTGAAAGATTGGCGAACTTGTAGCGTGTAATTAATCCCGGCTAGTCTTTCCTTTTAGGGTTTGAAGGAAGATTTGACTAAAACAGTGGGAGACATCCTGATTAGATATATTATATAACCAATCTAATCTTGCAAGAGCATACGCTGAGTGTTTTCTTCTCTCTCTCTCCAGATAGCGAACATATCACGCCTTAATCAAGATAATAAAACGGATATATTGACTGAACCCGCTTGTTATACTGAGCTGGGGAACGTTGGTCCCGCTCCAACTTATAATTGTTATAAGACAGAGCAGGAAATTGGGGAATACCAGATTTCCCGTGCCGCCCAAACGAAGAAAGTGCATGCTGATGCATCATCTTCGGGTGTATTCATTACAGAGAACTGTTTCTCAGTATCCTTTACGTCCTGGGTATGTAATACCGGATCAGGATCACGCATATGTAATCTGTTACATGGGCTACAGATAGGTAAAGAACTGAGAACGGGTGATAAGTTTCAAGAGACAGAAAACGGTGCAAGTGTTGCAGCCAAGTCTGTTGGTCACTATCACCCTGTATTACCAGAATACATTGATTCTGAACAAATGTTATTAGATACCGCACCTGATATACAAAATCATATCAGTCTCTTTATTAGTAAAGAAAGGATATAATTTTGTATTGTTGGATAATGTTTTGAATATTTCCTATATCAAGAGTTGATCGGTTCAGGCACGTTATCTAAAAGCATTGACGTTCTAAATCAAACTACAGTTCTTAGTATACGGAACACACACAAGACGAAGAGTTCAGAAATGAACAAATCCTTCTTGAGGCATTGTAGACTAGGTCATATCAATGCGACCCGACTGGCTGAAGTTACATATAGATGCATATTTAAATTAGTTTGAATTTACATCCTGTGAAACTTGCCGGTCATGTCACAAAGTTAAGATGACCACAGCTCTGTTTATTGGAAATAGAGAAAGAGTTAATGAACTTTTGGGATTGATACATGCTGATGTATGAAAGTCCCCTGTCTACACATGCTAAGATCGGTTCTTTATACTTCATTACATTCTCTGATAATCTCTCAAGATTCAGACATATGTTCCTGTTGAAACACAAGTCCGAACCTTTTGAGATATTCACAGAATATAAGTTAGAAGTAGAGAACCAAAATACGGGTATAAGTATTATGTCCTTTGATGAGATCAAGGAGGAGAATACTTGAGCACGGAAATCCTGGACTATTCTAAAGGAGAATGAGATTCTCTCTCAGCATTACTCCTCCTATACACCATAGCACGATGGTATATCGGGGCGGAGCAATAACACCCTATGTGATATGGTGTGCTCTATGATGAGTACTACTGAGTTTCCTATTTCCTTTTGGGAGTTATGCACTTGAGAAGCTGCATACCTGTTGAATAGGGTTCAAATCAAATCAGTTGCCTACCACTTCATATGTGATATGGAAAGGGAAGAGCCCATATCTTAAGTTTGTTAAGATTTGGGGTTGTCCGGCCTATGTCTAAAAGCAAAATCCGGACAAGCTCGAGGCAAGGTCTGTTAAGTAGAACTGGAATGGTTCCAGCTATACAAACTGCAGCTGATGATTTGGTAGAACCAAAGGATTCAATAGTTACCAACGAACCTCAGCCTCTCCGCCGATCTAGTAGGGTTCCTCACCCACCTGAGAGATACTTTGGTTTCTCTATGACAGTGGGAGTGAGGATTGCATCATGAGATGATAACCCAACTAGTTTCGAGCTGGCCATCAGGAGTGGGACTCTGTAAGAATGGCTGGGTGCTTATCGATCTGAGATGGAATCCTTATACACCGACAAAGTATGGACTTTGGTTGCTTTATCTGAAGGGTTAAATCCCCATCAGGAGCAAGTATATCTTGAGAAGATTACTTGGTGTACATGGAAAAGTTGAGACTTTCAAAGCTAGACTTGTTAAAGGTTTGCATCATAGACCAGGTATGGATTATGTTGAAACCTTTTCTAAGGATCTATGCTTAAGTCCATCCAGATCCTACTTGCCACGGCTACATACCATGACTACGATATCTGGTGGTTGGGTGTCATGACTGCTTTTCTAAATGATGTTTTAGAATAGAGCGTCTATAAGTACACAGCCAGAGGGCTTCGTAGACAGTGGGAGCAGCGGAAACGTGTGCAAGATGTTTTATATGATAAAACAGGCATCGCGGAGTTGGAACGTCTGTTTTGATGTGGTAGTCAAAGAGTTTGACTTCATCAAAATGGTAGATGAACCTTGTATATACAAAAAGGTAGTAGAGAGTATGATGGTGATCCTCGTAGAGTACGTGGATGACATACTCTTGATAGGGAAGGAGTTTCCTATGCTACGCTTGGTTAATCTCCTCTTATCACAAGGATTCTCCATATAGGATCAAAGTGATACCTCCTATATCCTAGGTTCTTGGATCTATGAGATAGATCTAATTAAATGTTAGGATACTCACTAGTTGTAGTGAGATGGTATCAATCGATCCTGGGGAGAATCACTGGAAAGGTTCCAGGGTGATAAGGACGACTGAATGTCAGTCGCTGGCTTGTCTATACCCTCAGTGGAGGGACGGTATGTTGGAAGAGTTCCAAGCTAGATACCATGACATACTAGACGATTAAAGGCAAGATACATCGTTACAAAGGATGCTACCAAAAGAGGCAGTCTGGATATATATAAGTTCATAAGATGAACTTCGTTCCTACCATTGTGTGACAATGGGGTTGTGGCTTTAGCCAAGGAACTTCCGTGCCATCAGAAATCCAGATATAATTCTTAGGCAGTATCACCTGATCATGGAGATGGTTGATCTCCAGGGAGATCGAGGTTAGGAGAGTAGACACAGAGGACAACAGCGCGAATCCACTCACAAAGGCCTTTTTCCCAGTAGAGACTTTTATGGGATGGTTGAGTATGAGATACTTCAACCGCAGCTAATTGTTGGGTATGCGATACCATAACAAATGGCCCTAGTGCAAGTGGGAGATTGTTAGTTATATGTATGCCCTATAGGCCATTACTGTACATGCGATGTATATAGTAGTGGATGCTAGGACATATATAGGGATGACTTTCTTGCTCGACATGATAATATGCTATCTGGTTGTACTTTATCTTAACATGTACTCTGATTGTCTCTATATTACATGTTGATAAAGCCCTTAGGATATGTACTCGACTACTGGGACTATGATGAGATCATACTAGTGGGGCCACGGTAGTCGACGAGTACATCCTATAACTGTTCCTAGTCGAGGGTGTATCGAGACAGGGTATCGATACACCAGAGTAGACTAGCGTATACGCATCTTGACCCATATGATGGGCGATGGATGATCCCATATCCATCGGTGTTTGACATCAAGGATGGTGTACGGGTGCTCAGTGGAGACTGGGTACACTGGACGGACTCGCCGAGAACTCCCAGATAGTATTATACCATACGTCAGATGGCAGTTCTCCGGTGACACTGGTACAGAGTAGTCTGTTGACCCGAGATCGTCATAGAGTCTTGTGTGGTTCCCACTGTGCTTTGATTTCCATCGTACCACGTCCAAGAGGGCGTGCAAAAAGGTGGCTTTTGGGTACAGTCCCGAATCACATGGAGGCAATGAGCGATAGGAGGGTATTCGTCTCTCCCGGTATAGGGAGTTGATGTTGTGCTGTTTTCGATTGGCTATAACCGGAAATCCCTGGCCAGGTTTGCTGAGATTTACTGGTAAGTGTTATCAGTAATTTCTCGAACTGTTATAGACCTCATATCGACACGACTTATCGAGCTACTGGGGTCTGACGTTTACCACCCCTAGGCGAGATATGCGACATATCAGACGACGAGACCGGACTGTACGGGAGTATTACTGTTTGGATTCACAGGAGAAGTTATAGGCTTTCTTGTTGATCTTCTGAGCGCTCAATACCTGGGTAGCTGTTACGTTTAGCTGACCGCTTGCATCTTGTGGGTGTTTGATATGATCATCACCTACTACCGGCGTATTGACGATTCTTTAGAGTCCTACACAGAGGTTTCTTGACTCAGGCAAAATGGAGTAGGAGCACATATGTGATATGTGCGGGACCGAGGATAATGCGATATGTGATACCGTATTATACTCTCGCGATATTTGATATCAGCCGGGTCATCGGATCAAGTGTTGATTCGATGAATCGGTACGGATAAATATTAGTCGGTTATATGCGATATAGCCGGATTGTCGGATCAAGTGTTGATTCGATAATTTAATGTATAATAATATATATGATATATTAAAAGACATTAACTAATATTTGCTCACTAAAAGATTCTTTTTCTCACTCGGGTAATACATTGATATATATGCGATATATGTTAATTGTATTATTTTATTTTGTTGCAATAAATATTGTATATGTGATATATAATATTGTAACATGATATGATAAATAATGCAACTTGTTTAGTAGAGATTAATCATGGTTAGGGTGTGATTAGGGTTAAGACTTTCTAGAAGTTTTCTTACTTTGTCTTTGTTAAGATATTATGCTAGATATTTCAAAACCCTAACCAAACCTTTAACCCTAGTAAAATCTCTACAAGAGTTAGCTTGACCATGGTTGCATTATCTATCATATTATTTCCTTTCCTATTCATCACAAAAGGATAATAATTATTCATTCATCTTCTTCATTCATTTTCTTTCATGGAAAAATGCTTGCTTGATTTTTCCAAGTGATGAATAATAGTGAGAAAAAGATAAATAAATAGAGCAAAAATCCTACTTCATCATCCTCATCTTCCCTTGCCATTTAGATGAGGGTGTTCACATCATTTCATGAGTGTTAGCTTGTGTTAAAGAAACTTCGAGGAAGATCATCTTAGTATCGAAGATCGGAAGCAAAGGTTGCGTCTTTCTCTTCGTGGAACCTCTCGAGAGCCCGGAACCCGATGATCGCAGCGAAGGGACCACAACACGGAGCATATGAAGTGAAGGACCGGATCTACAAAGGTTGTAATCCCTCTCACTTAGTGTTAAGTTGTTAACATGCTTGTTTTCGCCTGATCTCTAGTTTAAAGTTCCGTCTTCGGGTTGTTCGGCACGGCTAAATTTTTATTCGGGCATGGTTGATGCCTCGTAGACCCTTGTGCGCGTGCCTAGCAACCCCACAGTATATTGTAATGGATGCTTGGATATATATAGGGAGGACTTTCTTGCTCGACATGATAGTATGCTATCTGGTTTTACTTTATCTTAACATGTACTCTGATTGTCTCTATATTACATGTTGATAAAGCCCTTAGGATATGTACTTGACTACTGGGACTATGATGAGATCATACTAGTGGGGCCACGGTAGTCGACGAGTACATCCTATAACTGTTCCTAGTCGAGGGTGTATCGAGACAGGGCATCGATACACCAGAGTAGACTAGCGTATACGCATCTTGACCCATATGATGGGCGATGGATGATCCCATATCCATCGGTGTTTGACATCAAGGATGGTGTACGGGTGCTCAGTGGAGACTGGGTACACTGGACGGACTCGTCGAGAACTACCAGATGGTATTATACCATACGTCAGATGGCAGTTCTCCGGTGACACTGGTACAGAGTAGTCTGTTGACCCGAGATCGTCATAGAGTCTTGTGTGATTCCCACTGTGCTTTGATTTCCATCATACCACGTCCAAGAGGGCGTGCAAAAAGGTGACTTTTGGGTACAGTCCCGAATCACATGGAGGCAATGAGCGATGGGAGGGGATTCGTCTCTCCCGGTATTGGGAGTTGATGTTTTGCTGTGTTCGATTGGCTATAACCGGAAATCCCTGGCCAGGGTTGCTGAGATTTACTGGTAAGTGTTATCAGTAGTTTCTCGAACTGTTATAGACCTCATATCGACACGACTTATCGAGCTACTGGGGTCTGACGTTTACCACCCCTAGGCGAGATATGCGACATATCAGACGACGAGACCGGACTGTACGAGAGTGTTACTGTTTGGATTCACAGGAGAATGTACAGACTTGCTTGTTGATCTTCTGAGCGCTCAATACCTGGGTAGCTGTTACGTTTAGCTGACCGCTTGCAGCTTGTGGGTGTTTGATATGATCATCACCTACTGCCGGCGTATTGACGATTCTTTAGAGTCCTACACAGAGGTTTCTTGGCTCAGGCAAAACGGAGTAGGAGCACATATGTGATATGTGCGGGACCGAGGATAATACGATATGAGATACCGTATTCTATTCTCGCGATATTTGATATCAGCCGGGTCATCGGATCAAGTGTTGATTCGATGAATCAGTACGGATAAATATTAGTCGGTTATATGCGATATAGCCGGATTGTCGGATCAAGTGTTGATTCGATAATTTAATGTATAATAATATATATAATATATTAAATTACATTAACTAATATTAGCTCACTAAAAGATTCTTTTTCTCACTCGTGTAATACATTGATATATATGCGATATATGTTAATTGTATTATTTTATTTTGTTACGATAAATATTATATATGTGATATATAATATTGTAACATGATATGATAACTAATGCAACATGTTTAGTGGAGTTTAAACATGATTAGGGTTTGGATTAGGATTAACACTTCTAGTTGATTCTAGAAGGTTTCTTTTTGTCATGATAAAGATATTTTGTTATGACTCATGCTTTAACCCAACCCAAACCCTAACCCTAGTTAATTCTCTACATGAGTTTAGTTGACCATGGTTGCATTATTCATCACAAAAGGTTTCATGACATTGTTCATCTTCTTCCTTCTTCTTCTTTGCTTACAAAGCTTTCTTGCTTTGATATTTGTGATGAAAATATGTGAGAAAAAGATAAATAAAGAGAGCAAAAATCCTACTTCATCATCCTCATCTTCCCTTGCCCTTCAGATGAGAGTGTTCACTCAATTTTAGTGAGTGTTAGCTTGTGTTAATGAAACTTCAAGGTAGATCATCTTTGTATCGAAGATCGGAAGCAAGACTGCATCTTTCTCTTCATGGAACCTCTCGAGAGTCCGGAACCCGATGATCGCAGCGAAGGGACCACAACACGGAGCTTATGAAGTGAACGACCGGATCTACAAAGGTTGTAATCCCTCTCACTTAGTGTTAAAGTTGTTAACATGCTAGTTTTCGCCTAATCTCTAGTTTAAAGATCCGTATTCGGGTTGTTCGGCACGGCTAAATTTTTAATCGGGCATGGTTGATGCCTCGTAGACCCTTGTGCGCGTGCATAGCAACCCTACACACCGTAGCAAACTCGACGATGGAGGCTGAATACATCGCTGCCAACGATGCTGCCAAAGAGGCTGTCTGGATGAAGAAGTTCATTGTTGAGCTTGGTGTGGTTCCATCCATTGAGCATCCAATACCTGTGTATTGTGATAACAATGGAGCTGTGGCTTTAGCCAAGGAACCCAGGTCCCATCAAAGATCCAGACATATTCTGAGGCGGTATCACCTGATCAGGAAGATAGTAGATCGCCGGGAGATCGAGGTCAGGAGAGTTGACACGAAGGACAACGTAGCGGATCCACTCACGAAGGCTCTACCCCAGTTACAGTTTGAGAGACTTTTTGGGATGTTGGGTATGAGATACTACAACACATGGCCTCAGTGCAAGTGAGAGATTGTTAGGAATATGTATGCCCTATAGGCCATTATTGTACATGTGATGTATATTATAATGGATGCTTGTACATATACATAGAGGACTTTCTTGCTCGACATGATAGTATGCTATCTGATTACTCTTTATCTTAACATGTTGACGGGTATTCTTTACTATCTTGCTCTCACATGTTGATAAAGCCCTTAGGATATGTACTTGACTACCAGGATTATGATGAGATCATACTAGTGGCGCCAAGGTGGTCCACAAGTACATCCTTTAATCAGTTCCTAGTCATGGGAATATCGAGACCAGGGCATCGATATTCCAGTGTAGACTAGTGTGTATGTTTCTTGTCCCTTAGAGGGCGATGGTTGATCCCACAACCATTGGTGTGTGACATCAAAGATTGTACACAGGTGCTCATTGGAGAATGGTTACACCGAACAGGACTCGTCGAGGACTCCTATGTGGTAGTATACCTATCGTCAGATAGCAGTTCTCTAGTGACACTGGTACAGGTCAGTCTGTAGACCCGAGATCGTCATAGAGTCTTGTGTGGCTCCCACTGTGCTTTGATTTCCTCCCTACTATGGCTCAAAGGAGTCATGCAAACAAGTGGATTTTGGGTACAGTCCTGAGTCATATGGAGGCAATGAGTGATAGGAGGGGTTTCGTCTCTCCCGGTATTGGGGGTTGATGCGGTGCTATGCTTGATTGGCTATAACTGGAAGTCCCTAGACAGGGCTGCTGCTGAGATTTACTGATAAAAGTTATCAGTAGTTTCTCGAACCATTATAGGACAGACATCGGCATGACTTATCACGTTACTGGGGCCTGACGTTTACCACCCCTAGACATGATATGCGACATATCAGACGAAGAGACCGGACTGTACGGTAGTGTTACTGATAGGTTTCATGGAGACTATGGACAGGCTTGCTTGTTGATCTTCATATCGCTCAATACCCGGGTAGCCGTTACGTCCAACTAGTACCGCTGACGGCTTGTAGGTGATTGATGTGATCATCACCTACTGCTGGTGTATTGACGAGTCTTTAGAGTCCCACACAGAAGTTTCCTGGTTCGATCGAAATGAAGTAGGGCACATATGTGATATGTGCATGGGCCTAATTAAATGGTGTATGTGATACCGTATTGTAATCTGGCAGTTTTCTGATGTCGGTCAGGTTATATGTGATATAACCGGATTATCGAATCAAGTGTTGGTTTGATAATATGATATTTAGATTAATGATATTAGTCGGTTATATGTGATATAACCGGATTATTAGATCAAGTGTTGATTTAATAATGTGATATATATTATATTTGATACAATTATATCTTAACTAATATCATTAACTCACTAATTGCTTTATATATATATATTAATGTATATTTGATATATATAAATATATAAATTATTATATGAATCATGGAATGTTTTTCTATTTTTAGAAAATGGAAAAATGAGGTGTAAATTGTGGAGATATTTGTGGAATGGGCAAGGTATGGGTTTTATTATTTGTATATTAGCCTTGACTCACTATTCAAGCATGGTTGCAATTTAGAATTGCAATTTTATTCCATGCTTTAATGAGTGAGGAGAGAGAGAGCCATTTTGAGTTGACTCTCATCATTTTCATTCTTCATGCCTTAGCTATTTCTTGAGCTCTTGCTTCCTCTTGCTCTCTACAATTTTCTTCACCTCACTTCCAAGTTCAAACCCTCACATGTGATGTGAATCATTGAACTTGTGAAAACCCTAGTGAGCAAATTAAACCCCTACTTCACCACCACACATTAGATTAGCAATTTGATGTGGAGTGTTGCCTTCACTAATGAGATTAGTGAAGGGTTAGCTTGAGTTTGTGGACTTCGGGTGGATCGTCTTTGGCGCAAAGATCACGAAGGAGGTTCGTTCAACTCGAAGGGGAGCCTAGAAGAGTCGCGTGGACTTCAACCCGGAGATATTGAAGAGAAGGAATCGAACTGCAAAGGTTGTATGCTCTTTTTCTTCTCTTTAAGTTCATCACATCACAAAGGCAAACCCTAATAATCTAGTAAAGATCTTGTTAGTCTAGCTTAGCACCTAATAAAATTTAAAATTTGGCATGCTTGATGCCTTTAGAACCTTATGGTGGCGCTAAGGTCGACTTTCAAATCGGGCAGCACCTCTTTTGTTAATTTTGAATAAAACCACATACAAAGCATAATATATATAAAGCATCCCCAACGGGAGTTAGCTTCCATGCCCAAACGGCGGAGCAACCACGCAGATAATATATGATGCCCAAGTCGAAGAAAAGAAAGTGAATCAAGAACAAAGAAAATATAAAGTCGACTCCAAATGAGTGCGACACCCAAAAACATATAAACTTCTAAGTCTGGCTTTTAAGTCCACAAATATACAAGTTTTGGTCGATGGAGTTTTAATCAGATTCAAAAGAATATACATATACAATAGGTGGTTATGATCTAGCATGCAACCCACCTACCAAGTAGTCACCGAAGTAAGAAGTGTGCCGGCAAGTCGCTATCGATCCGAGCGGTCAATCCTACAAGAAATTAGGGCACAACGTGGGTGAGTTGCTAACTCGGTGAATAAAAATACATCGCAAGATAGAAATCGAAATGCACAACAATCTACCTAGGTCATAAAGTATAGTACTATCATATCCTGTCACAATGTATGTATAATGTACAAATACAATAAGCGTATCATAACTGATTGCGTAAACATGAAAATATATCATCATATCATATATAGCATGCATCCATATATAAGCCTATAAAGTTGCCGAAAGATGTATGTAAAATTCTTTTAAAATAGCCGTATGATACATATATCATGGCACAAGTAGCAGACGTGGGTCTATGAAGCATTATATGCGTTTTGTTTAAACTATGCGTCTCGCTTTTTAGAAATGAATTTTAAGAAGGTTTCCATTTGAAAGATCCTTATGTCATCATAGACAAGTCAAAGTAGTAAGACTATAGCTCATTTTGAAACCTCTTTATTGTACATCGATATGTGAAAATAGTATTTAAATACTGTCCCATGAATCAGTCATGTTCGTCTACTATATAGCATAATCTATAACAGCGCATTTCAACGGAACGCGCAAATATCAACATATGAGTATTTAATATCGACACTCTAAATCTCACGAGTGTCTATCATCGGCACTCAACTCATCATCTACCGAGTGTCCATCACCGACACTCAAATCATCATAAATCTTGTGTCTATCATCGACACGTAAAATCCTGATATCGCAGACACCGTCTCACCGATCGGCCCTCTCCGGATATCAACTCATCCATGGTCGGAATCCTCCGGATATCCGCCACGCCACACTCCAATGTCACCTCTGGTATCGATCATCCTCGCTAGGCTCCCCGTACCTCCCTACGATCTTCCTGCCCCTCGGAGTCGTACCGGGTCCATTATGTATCCATAATCGGTTAACCCCTCCCTCGATTCGAATATCTCATCATGAAAACCAAAACTCATGGTGGACGCCAAATCATCATATCACGAGAAAACCACACTTTTGAAAACATAATCAGTTTGTAAAAAGATACCCGCGGTTTCTCAAATCCATGGAAAACAACAAGTTCTGAAGAAAACATATATGATTTGTCTCGAGTTCATAAAAACATGACGCATATATCATCTTTGTCACATTGGCAACAATCATATACGAATATCCATAATTATGGTATTCGTATATCAAAACCATTTTAGGTATCATCACATCTATCATAGATATCTAGAACACAAGCATATATGGCAGTCCTACTATGTCATGGCAATAATGCAGGGATGCTTAGCACGGAAGAAAGGTTTCGGGAGGCATCGCCCATGCCAATTTTAAAAAATTGTCGTTCTAGTAAACCCTAACCCTATAATCGCTACTAGAAAATCCGACAAAACGAATGCAAACAACTTTGCAACTAAAGTGAACAAGGAATACAACCTTTGTAGACCGGTCCTTCACTTTAATAGCTCCGTGTAGTAGTCCCTTCGCTGCGATCAAGAACTCCCGGACTCTAGAAAGGCTCCCATGAAGATATGAACAAGCTTGCATCGAAGTCTTCGAGGCCGAAGATGATCTACATCGAGGAGACACTAGCTCATGCTACCTCTTCACTAATGGTGAGATTAGTGAAGCAAACACCCTAAACTAAATGGCTAATAGTAGAGGATGATGAAGTAGGAAGTTGGCTCAGTTTAGTTTTATTTTTCTCACAATATTTCTTCTCATCTCCAAACCCTAGAAAAAAATTTGAGCTAAAGAAGAAGATGAAGAATGAAGAAAAGAGTGTGAACTCATCAAGTGAGAATAGCAACCATGGGTGAGTTAGTATCATACGCTAACCCTTGTAGAGACTTAACCATATGTTAAATGATAATGGTTGGGTTAATAAATATCTTTGGTAAAACAAAACAAGTGGACTAAGTCTTTGGTTCTAAAAGCTTCTCCAAGCTACAACCATGAGAAAATATCCATACAATTTGTTTTACCTTAAATAAATAAATAACCTCAATTATCATGGTTATGGTATAAGTCTCATACACCCATGTAGTGTGTATCATCAAGCATGACACATATCATGTGCATAAATATATATCACATATATATTATGTGCACAAAATCAAGGTGAGAAAAGAATTACTTAAGTGAGTTAATATTAGTTAATTTAATGTAATATATCAAATATATTATTCTACATTAAATTATTAAATCCACACTTGATTTAATAATTCGGCTATAGTGTGTATAACCGACTAATATCAAATGCAACAACTTATCGAATCAACACTTGATCCGATAACCCGGCTATATCACATATAACCGACCAATGTCACAAGTCACGAGAATAGAATGCGGTATCACATATCGAATTAATCTCGGTCCTGCACATATCACATATGTGCCCCTACTCCGTTTCGCATGAACCAGGAAACCTCTGTGTAGGACTCTAAAGACTCTTCAATACGCCGACAGTAAGTGATGATCATATCAAACACCCACAAGCCGCAAGCGGTCTGCTAAACGTAACGGCCACCCGGGTATTGAGCAATCAGAAGATCAACAAGCAAGCCTTCTCGTACTCCTGTGAATCCAATCAGTAACACTACCGTACAGTCCGATCTCTTCATCTGATATGTCGCATATCACAGCCTGTGGGTGGTATAACGTCAGAACCCAATAGCCTGATAAGTCATGCCGATGCAAGGTCCATAACGGTTCGAGAAATTATTGGTAACACTTATTAGTAAATCTCAGCAATCCTGGCCAGGGATTTCCTGTTATGGCCAATCGAGCATTGCGTAACATCAACCCCCAATACCGGGAGAGACGAAACCCCTCCTATAGCTTATTGCCTCCATGTGACTCGGGACTGTACCCAAAAACCACCTTTTTGCACGATCTCTTGACCGTGGTATGGTGGAAATCAAAGCACAGTTGGAATCACACAAGACTCTATGACGATCTCGGGTCTACAGACTAACCTGTACCAGTGTCACCAGAGAACTGCTATCTGACGAGAGGTATAATACCATCTTGGAGTTCTCGGCGAGTTCGTTCAGTGTACCCAGTCTCCACTGAGCACCCGTATACCTTCTCTGATGTCAAACACCAATAGATATGGGATCATCCATCGCCCATCATATGGGTCAAGAAACGCATACGCTAGTCTACTATGGAGTATCGATGCCCTGTCTCGACTAGGAACAATCTAAGGATGTACTTATCGACTAACCTGTCCCCACTAGTATGATCTGCATCATAATCCTGGTAGTCATGTACTCATCCTAAGGGCTTTATCAACATGTAATAGAGAGACAATAAGTGTACATGTTAAGATAAAGAGCAACCAGATAGCATACTATCATGTCGAGCAAGAAAGTCCTCCCTATATATGTCCAAGCATCCACTACAATATACATCGCATGTACAGTAATGGCCTCTAGGGCATACATATAACTAATAATCTCATCTTTGCACTAAGGCCATCTGTTGTAGTATCCAATACCCAACAATATAGCAATGGTTGTAGTATCCCATACTAAACCATCCTATAGAAGTCTCTCTAGGGGCAAGGCCTTTGTGAGTGGATTCGCTATGTTATCCTTCGTGTCTACTCTCCTATCCTCGATCCCTTGGAGATCATCCATCTCCCTGATCAGGTGATCTTGCCTCAGAATATGTATGGAACGCTGATGGGACCTGCGTTCCTAGGCCAAAGCCATAACTCCATTGTTGTCACAATAACAGTTATTGGACGATCAATGGTAGGAACCTTGTTCATCTCATGAACAAGAAATGTCCAGACAGCCACTTTGGCAGCATCATTGGTAGCAATGTATTCAGCCTTTATCGTCTAGTATGTCTCGGTATCTAGCTTGGAACTCTTCCAACATACTTTCTCTCCATGAGGGTAAAGACAATGCCTGTGACTGACTCTCAGTCGACCTTATCACTCTGGAAGATCGAACCAAGAACATTCATTTAGTGCTTCTTAAGTACTTAAGAATGTCCTCCACGGCTGTCCAGTGATTCTCCCAAGATCCGATTGATTCTTGATCACTACACTTAGTGAGTCATCTATATCTGGTCTGGTACATAACATCGCATACTCTTATAGAGCCTACTGTCGAAGCATAGGATATCCCTTGCACGCGAGCTCTCTCTAAATCAGTCTCGGGATACATCTTCTTGGAGAAAGTGATTCATGAGTAAGAGGGCGAACCACCACGCTTAGAATCATCAATACTAAACCCCTTTAGTATGGTGTTAATGTACCTGGATTTGGGACACTCCTGACATCCACTTAGATCGATCACCATAGATCATAATCCACAAGATATAGTAGGTATCATCCAAATCTTCTATTGAGAATCCCCGTGATAAGAGGAGTTTGACCGAGTGTAGCATAGGAAACCATTTCCTATCAAGAGTATGTCATCTACGTACAATACGTGGAAGACAACCTTACTCTCCACAACCTTCTTGTATATACAAGGATCATCTACCTTTTTGATGAAGTCGAACTCTTTGACTGCCACATCAAAACAGATGTTCCAACTCCGCGATGCGCGCATTGATCCTGATGGACTTAGGCATAGCTTTTAAAGTCTCAACTTTTCTACCTACACCAAGAATCTTCTCAAGATCCATTTGCTCCTAATGGGTTTTACCTCTTCAGGTGCAACATTCAAAGTCATACTTTGCTGGTGTACATGGATTCCATCTTTGATCGCATAGCATCCAGCCATTTCATAGAGTCCCCACTCGTGATGGCCTGTCTAAACCTAGTTGGGCCATCATCTACCATGATGCAATCCTCGCTCCCACTGTCACCGACAAGACTGTAGTATCTTTCAAGTGGATGAGGAACCCTGCAAGATTCGCGGAGAGGCTGAGGTTCGTTGGAGACTATTGAATCGTTTGGTTTCACCAAATCATCGGCTGTTAGTTTGTCTAGCTGGAACTCCTTCCAGTTCTACCTCAAGATCACAAATTTCTTCATAAGAAATTCCTTTTCTAAAAAGGTGGCGTGTTGAGAAACAAAATACCTTTTGCTCCTCAGAGTGGTAGAAGATATTCCCTCACTAATGTTTGGGATATCCTAACAAACTTACACAGAACTGACCTTGCCTCGAGCTTGTCCGGATTTTGCTTTTCAACATAGCCCGGACAACCCCATATCTTAACTCGTTTAAGACATGGTCTCTTCCCATTCTATATCTCATATGTAGTGGTAGGCCCTGATTTGGATGGAACCCCATTCAATAGGTATGCAGCTTTTCAAGTGCATAACTCCAAAAAGGAAACAGATAACTCAGCAGTACTCATCATAGAGCACACCATATCTCATAAGGTGCGATACCTCCGTCCCGATACACCGTTGTGCCGTGGTGTACCGAAGGAGTAAGCTGAGAGAGAATCTCATTCTCCTTTTAAAAACTCCAGGAATTTGTCACGACCCGAAATTGGCCCGTGACGGCCCTAGTACTACGCAACGCCCTAAGACGTAACGTAGTAAAAGAAAGCCAAAACCCAGAAATCTAAACCATAAAAATACGGAAAAGATAATATAAGATTTTGAAACATTTGAACTCGCAACCCAAATTCTTTAAAAGTCCTACTTTATTTCTTTAAAATTTTAGCAACACACCTTTTTGTAAAAACCAGCCAAGATGAATACAATACAAATATACGACGCCGTAGCGAAGAAATAAAGACAGTAGAGAGAAAGCTGTATATAAAAGACAACAAATCCACAATAATATACAAATACGTCCTCACCAAGTCTCTAAGTCCACAATAAAATAGTAGATGGAGAGTACAATATACAGCGAATGTATACTATGAAATACAGATAATCATCTAACCCACCTAAGCAAATAGTACTGTGAGCTGATGCGGTATCTGTAGCAAAAGATGATAGATGGATACTGAATAGCTGAATGGCTGAATAGCCTGCCTCGACTACTCTGGGGAAAAACCTGAAACACCTGTGGCACAACGGGGGTGAGTTGCCAACTCGTGAATAGTAGATAACATATGCAGGTAATCGCAGGAATGCACGTACAACATGAATCTAAGATATGCGATTACAGTAATAACATGTCATGTGAATGCAGAATAGTGGAAAGTACACTAGCAGGTACAATCAATATGTGAAGCAATGATGACATGATAATAGTATGCAATAGAGATATGAGAAAGCAAATATGCAACTATCATAAGGGTACACTAACATGTACTACCAATATATGAAACTGTGCATAAAATAGATAAGGGTGAGGTATAGGGTGGAATATGTCATTTCCACGGAAACCTGACATCGTGGCAGGATCACAATCCATCAAGACACTCCAATCCACAAATCCTCAAAACGGCCCCCAAACTGGGCTCTCACATCATATAAGTCTCACATCTCCTCAATGTACAATATCGAGTAATCCCCTATATCCCGAATGTACAAATCAACGATCACATAGGTATGTCCAGTATCCAATCTCCATGAATCACCTAATAACCCAAGTCAAATTTCCAGTAAGAATCTAACATCCTAAAGGTATATATACATAAATAAATATGATGGGGGCAATATACATATATTAGCGTCCCATTCCACTAATATTGGTGTAAGGGTATATATAACAACGGCTAAATCCCCTGTTATATATACAAAGGTATTAAAAGACATATCATGAAAACAGTGTGCCAAGCATTGACACAGAAATCCTGACCACGTATCATACGCTATCCCGAAAGCACGAGTGCCTAGCTCTGACCCTCGCCTTTCGACGTAAGCATAAGTACATGACTCCAAGCGGTGTCTCCGTGATCCCCCGCCGAGTCATGGGTACTGTCACCGGTAGGTACTCGCCCGCCTCCAGGCTCAATCGGCAAAATCCATCGATCTTCTTGCCGAGGGAAACCATACCGAGCCCCACCATGTACCCTCAAACGGCAACCACACCTCGTATGGAGTATATAATCAGAACCGATAAATCTCATGGTGGCTGCGCAAATATCATATCAAGGAAACCGGGTTTTTCAATGTATGCATAATTTCATGAACTCCCGCGGTTCCCAAATCCAGAAATCATCATGTGAAATCAAAATAAGAATGCGCAAATCCAGGAATACATAAATGCGATATATCTGAAATACGAGCATATAAATGAGAATATGTAGCTGAAACCAGATGTATGCGAAACCAATAAGGTACAGCTAAGTAACATCAGTAAATGTAAATATGCGACAGCAACTGAATATGTGTATAACATACAGGTGTAGCAATGTATAGGTATCTACCTATAAGAACTGATGTCGTATACTCCCCTGGGTATAAGAAGAATATGTAAAAGGTATACTTGTAGATGTATCGTAAGGTGTAAATGTACCTATCACTAAAGTTATGATACACTATAGGTATACCGGTAAGCTAGATATCATGTGTGACAAGCAATAGTATCTATAAGGGGTTGTGTGTGACATGGCAATTATTGACTGTGTGTGTGTAGCATACAATCCGTGCTCGTGCAACATGAACCGTCAATGATATGTGCAGTGTCCTACGGCTGCTAGTCACAGTATAACTATATCAAGGAAATAAAGTAAAGACGCAATTCTACAATGACGTAGAATGTGCGACAGGTATTTGAATCCTAGCCCAGACGCATAACGCCATGCGGGCGATTCCCCTGTAGATGTTAAATCTACTCACCTACACTCTACGCTAGGTGAATCCTACCATCTGCTCCCCCCTGTAGCAGTGTCCGTAGTCCCTGCCTGTAAACCTGCAATTAAGACACGGAAATCATATATAAGCAAAATATCTCGCAAAACGCGATATCGAACCAAAACGAGAAACTCGCGTCGCGAACTAAACGCGCGTGTGCACGATACGCTGAATCATGTGTGTACGCGTCTAAAACCATCGCGACACGCCGCGATACGCTGGATCACAGAACCCACTCACGTATCGCGCGTATCGCGCAAACCCAAGGGACATGAAGAACGGTATTTGATCCCAGATTTTCCTACAGGCCAAATCTTACAAAACTAGACATGCCAAAACACTACAATACACATCAGAGAAGAAAGAAGAAGAATCTTGCTATAATACATCATTTCTGATCTTGACAAGGCTGGAAAAGAAGCCTTTGTCTTGATTTATTTGATTATACCAGTTTGTTAACTAGCCTTGCCGAATTCATTGACCCCTGACCCCTTCCTGGCCGCAAATTGCGGCCAGAATGAATTAATTTACGGCCTGGGTTGGGAGATAGGGGCTCGTGCTCTGGTGGTGTATTCTAGACCTAACAAGTATGTTCCAGTTTCCTCAATTTTAACCTGAAGGCACCGGGTCAAAAGCAGATTACAAATACCCAGTATATCGCTTAAAAACACTAATTTAGCACAAAAGCAAAACCTATGGTATTTTAGTGTAATCTGGGGTATTTCTCAGTTGAAGTGGCCCTATTAACACTAAAATAGGCTAGGTTATATAACACAATCATCAATTATCCAAAAGTCCACACAAAACATCATAATCTAGCACTAAACTAACAATTTAACACAAACCGACACTAAACCATACAAGCTAAGCAAACTAGGAAATTGGGTTAAGGAAATATACCCAAAAGGACCCTAGAGAGCAGGTGAAGAAGTGGAGAAGAGCTGCTATAGGTTGCTGGAGCTCCTGCTACTGCTGTTGCTGCTGATGATAATGATGATGCTGCTGTTGCTGAAGATGATGATGATGCTGCTGCTGTTGCTGAAGATGATGATGATGATGATGCTGAAGATGCTGTTATTGTTGCAGTTGTAGCTGATGTTGTTGATGTTGTTGTTGTTGTTGTTGTTATTGCTGTGGCTGCTGCTGAAATGCTGATGGGTGTGTGTGTGAGTGTGTGTTTGAGAGAGTATGAGAGAATGAGTGAGAAATGAGGGAACACTCAATAACCCCTCCCATTCTCTTTCTCTTTCTTCAATTAAGGAAGCATGGCTTGGCCATGTAGCACCATGCTTCCCTCTTTCTCAAGTCAACCATTCAACCAAAAAAAAAATAAAACCCTTTTAAATAAAAATCATTTTTCATTTCCTAATAACAACCATAACACACTTCTCCACTTCTTCACCTGCTCTCTAGGGTCCTTTTGGGTATATTTCCTTAACCCAATTTCCTAGTTTGCTTAGCTTGTATGGTTTAGTGTCGGTTTGTGTTAAATTGTTAGTTTAGTGCTGGATTATGATGTTTTGTGTGGACTTTTGGATAATTGATGATTGTGTTAGATAACCTAGCCTATTTTAGTGTTAATAGGGCCACTTCAACTGAGAAATACCCCAGATTACACTAAAATACCATAGGTTTTGCTTTTGTGCTAAATTAGTGTTTTTAAGCGATATACTGGGTATTTGTAATCTGCTTTTGACCCGGTGCCTTCAGGTTAAAATTGAGGAAACTGGAACATACTTGTTAGGTCTAGAATACACCACCAGAGCACGAGCCCCTATCTCCCAACCCAGGACGCAAATTAATTCATTCTGGCCGCAATTTGCGGCCAGGAAGGGGGCAGGGGTGTTGAGGTCTTGGCTAGGGTTCTCTGATGTGTATTGTAGTGTTTTGGCATGTCTAGTTTTGTAAGATTTGGCCTGTAGGAAAATCTGGGATCAAATACCGTTCTTCATGTCCGTTGTGTTTGCGCGATACGAGCGATACGTGGGTGGGTTCTGTGATCTAGCGTATCGCGGGGTGTCGCGATGGTTTTAAACGCGTACACACACGATTCAGCGTATCGTGCACACGCGCGTTTAGTTCGCGACGCGAGTTTCTCGTTTTGGTTCGATATCGCGTTTTGCGAGATATTTTGCTTATATATGATTTCCGTGTCTTAATTGCAGGTTTGCAGGCAGGGACTACGGACACTGCTACAGGGGGGAGCAGATGGTAGGATTCACCTAGCGTGGAGTGTAGGTGAGTAGATTTAACATCTACAGGGGAATCGCCCGCATGGCGTTATGCGTCTGGGCTAGGATTCAAATACCTGTCGCACATTCTACGTCATTGTAGAATTGCGCCTTTACTTTATTTCCTTGATATAGTTATACTGTGACTAGCAGCCGTAGGACACTGCACATATTATTGACGGTTCATGTTGCACGAGCACGGATTGTATGCTACACACACACCGTCAATAATTGCCATGTCACACACAACCCCTTATAGATACTTTGCTTGTCACACATGATATCTAGCTTACCGGTATACCTATAGTGTATCATAACTTTAGTGATAGGTACATTTACACCTTGCGATACAGCTACAGGTATACCTTTTACATATTCTTCTTATACCCAGGGGGGTATACGACATCAGTTCTTATAGGTAGATACCTATACATTGCTACACCTGTATGTTATACACATATTCAGTTGCTGTTGCATATTTACATTTACTGATGTTACTTAGCTGTACCTTATTGGTTTTGCATACATCTGGTTTCAGCTACATATTCTCATTTATATGCTCGTATTTCAGATATATCGCATATACGTATTCCTGGATTTGCGCATTCTTATTTTGATTTCACATGATGATTTCTGGATTTGGGAACCGCGGGAGTTCATGATATTATGCATACATTGAAAAACCCGGTTTCCTTGATATGATATTTGCGCAGCCACCATGAGATTTATCGGTTCTGATTATATACTCCATACGAGGTGTGGTTGCCGTATGAGGGTACATGGTGGGGCCCGGTATGGTTCCCCTCGGTAAGAAGATCGATGGATTTTGCCGATTGAGCCTGGAGGCGGGCGAGTACCTACCGGTGACAGTACCCATGACTCGGCGGGGGATTACGGAGACACCGCTTGGAGTCATGTACGTATGCATACGTCGAAAGGCGAGGGTCAGAGCTAGGCACTCGTGCTTTCGGGATAGCGTATGATACGTGGTCAGGATTTCTGTGTCGATGCTTGGCACACTGTTTTCATGATATGTCTTTTAATACCTTTGTATATATAACAGGGGATTTAGCCGTTGTTATATATACCCTTACACCAATATTAGTGGAATGGGACGCTAATATATGTGTATTGCCCCCATCATATTTATTTATGTTTATATACCTTTAGGATGTTAGATTCTTACTGGAAATTTGACTTGGGTTATTAGGTGATTCATGGAGATTGGATATTGGACATACCTATGTGATCGTTGATTTGTACATTCGGGATATAGGGGATTACTCGATATTGTACATTGAGGAGATGTGAGACTTATATGATGTGAGAGCCCAGTTTGGGGGCCGTTTTGAGGATTTGTGGATTGGAGTGTCTTGATGGATTGTGGTCCTGCCACGATGTCAGGTTTCCGTGGAAATGACATATTCCACCCTATACCTCACCCTTATCTATTTTATGCACAGTTTCATATATTGGTAGTACATGTTAGTGTACCCTTATGATAGTTGCATATTTGCTTTCTCATATCTCTATTGCATAGTTATTGCATACTATTATCATGTCATCATTGCTTCACATATTGATTGTACCTGCTAGTGTACTTTCCACTATTCTGCATTCACATGACATGTTATTACTGTAATCGCATATCTTAGATTCATGATGTACGTGCATTCCTGCGATTACCTGCATATGTTATCTACTATTCACGAGTTGGCAACTCACCCCCGTTGTGCCACAGGTGTTTCAGGTTTTTCCCCAGAGTAGTCGAGGCAGGCTATTCAGCCATTCAGCTATTCAGTATCCATCTATCATCTTTTGCTACAGATACCGCATCAGCTCACAGTACTATTTGCTTAGGTGGGTTAGATGATTATCTGTATTTCATAGTATACATTCGTTGTATATTGTACTCTCCATCTACTATTGTATTGTGGACTTAGAGACTTGGTGAGGACGTATTTGTATATTATTGTGGATTTGTTGTCTTTTATATACAGCTTTCTCTCTACTGTCTTTATTTCTTCGCTACGGCGTCGTATATTTGTATTGTATTCATCTTGGCTGGTTTTTACAAAAAGGGGTGTTGCTAAAATTTTAAAGAAATAAAGTAGGACTTTTAAAGAATTTGGGTTGCGAGTTCAAATGTTTCAAAATCTTATATTATCTTTTCCGTATTTTTATGGTTTAGATTTCTGGGTTTTGGCTTTCTTTTACTACGTTACGTCTTAGGGCGTTGTGTAGTACTAGGGCCGTCACGGGCCAATTTCGGGTCGTGACAAAGTTGGTATCAGAGCGTTAGGTTTTACCTTTCGGAGTGTAGGATGACCTTAGTATGATGGAGTAGGTAGCTTAAACAGAGTAACGTAGTGTGTGTATGTCTGCAGCATACCCACGGTGCGGTACTTGCATTAAGTGACCTATGTACAATTTTGCTTGAAATTCCTTCCTTGATGATTCGTATCCTTAAGATTCGATTCCTTATTCTCATCGAATCTTATATCTATTTATAGCCTTGCCATCGATGACTATGGGGACTCAGAGTGATGCAGCGAGGGCCGAGGTCAGAGTTGGCTCGGGTGAGACGAGTACTGACCAGGATGGCACTCTAGTTGCACAGGTGCAGACGGACCAGCCTACGACCTATACTATTGATAGACTTTTGGCAGAGATGCAGGACTTCCGCCAGACGATGAGTTCTTTGGTTGATATCGTTCGGGAGCTACGACAGGAGGTTGTCACCCCTGTCACTCAGTTGTCGCTTACGGTCAGCATGCAACAGTCCGTCACCTACATAGCACCAGTGGTTGCAGCTCCAGTTGATGAGTCGCATATTCCAGAGGCTCAGAGAGTTCCAGGACAGTGGAGGACTCGTACCAGTGTACCAGTCCAGAGACAGAGGTTTGGTCATCGAGACAGATTTCGTGGCCGTCGCGGGAGTAGCAGAAGCTTAGGACGAGGACAGTCGTTCAGCTCTCAGTCCCAGGATGGTCAGCAGTCAGCACGTGGATGCTTTCGATGCGGAAGCCTTCAGCACTTACTCAGGAATTGTTCCTCAGCACGGCGTCAGGATCGTACACAGAGAGGCCGTGGACGTGGAAGATTTGCTCAGAGGGCTCAGTCTACCAGAGGAGTTCATCCAGCTGCGAGTAGAGGGCAGACACAGGAGTTTGCTTCTACTCATCGGGACGCGCAGACGTCCAATGTGGAGTTCTCAGGTATCCTTAATTCGCTTGTTCTTTTGGTGTATTCGTTTATCTTTCTTGCTTGTACCGTGGTTGGGTAGATTAGTCGTAGTCAGCTGTTTTAACTTCTGTCAGCGATTCTTTTGTTGCGCGACACGTATTTCAGTTTTGTGCCAATCGGATAGGAGATAGAGATTCGTCCGTCGTTTTGATCCTTCTAGAGATGTTGGATTTGACGTTCTCCTGGGCACGGATTGGTTAATTACGTGCTAGGCGTCTGTGGACTACCGTGAGGAAACAAGTTAGGTTTTATTTTCCCCGGCAAGTCAGTTCTTGTTGTGCAGGTGGATAGTTGTGCCGCCCCTCACAGCTCGAATTCAGCCTTTTTCGCTAGTCGGCTTTTGAGGAGATGTCGTGGATTCTTGGCGTTCATTCGTGATACCGGAGCCACAGTGGGATCGTTGGACCGGGTTCCTTTCGTGCGAGAGTTATTTCGACGTTGTTCCGGATGAGCCGGCGAAGCTTGGGAGCTAAAGGATCAGCTGCAGAGTTGTGGTTTGTGGAGTTTTGTGCGTCTGAGTGTTTCGCTTTTGGAAGCTCCTATTTCTGTTCGTCGAGGAGAAAGAGGGCAGTTTAAGGTTGGGTATCGACGAATCGTTAATTGAACCGGCTTACGGTGCGGATAGGTATCCTTCACCTCGCCGTGACGATTTCTTCAATCAGCTCCAGAGTGCGAGACATTTTCTAAGTTTGCTTGGGATCGGGTCATCATTATTGCGGATTCGGGGTGATGGCATTCCGAGAACTGCCTTATGCGTGCTTTGGGCTTTGGGTGTTTTTGTGAGTCGTTGGATTCACTGATGCCCTAGCAGCATTCGTAGATGTGATGAACCAGATTTCTTCAGGCCGTTCCTCGACCAGTTTCTGTTGTGTTATTTACGACATTCTGGTCTATCTAATGTGTCTTGAGGGACAGTAGTAGCACTTGAGGATTTGTTATGCAGATACTGGGAGAGTACCAGCAGTTTGCTAAATTCTCAGAGTGTTTCTTCAGGCTTGTTTTGTGTTGACTCCTAGGTCTTATAGTCACGAGAGACGGTTTTGTACGGTTCCGAGGAAGATCTTGGCCGTACAGCTTAGGTCCAGACTTGTGTGCCGGACGGAGGTCTGCAAATTTTTGGGCTTAGCAGGTTCTTTACTGCCGTTTCGTGCAGGATTGTTAGAGTAGTGCTGCACCGTCGACTTAATTGACCAGAAGGGAGGTTTCTTTTCTTGGGACTGAGGCATGTGTGCGGAATTTTCGGCAGTTGAAAATTCGGTTAACAACTGCATTAGTCCTTTCTTTTCTTTTGGTTCGGGAGACTTTGTTGTTTAACTGTAATGTTTCTTGAGTGGGCTCGATTGTGTACTGAGGTGACACTATAGAGTTATCACTTTTGCTTCCCTACATTTGGAGGAAGTACGAGAAGGATATTCCACTCATGATCTAGAGATGGCCGCGGTGGTTTTGCGTTGGAGATTTAGAGACACCACTTGGTTGAGAGTCGTGTCAGATTTTCCACGGACCACCAGAGCTTAATGTACATCTTCCTGCAACGGATTTTGATTGTTGTGATAGTCTTCTGCAGATTTACAGTTCTTGTGTGATCGTCGAGTACAGCTTTAGTTCGTCTCTACGGAGGGGACAGCTTGCTCATGTCCGCGCCCGACCACTTTCCTTAATCGTTTTCGCGAGACACTGCCCGCCGATGCTCGTACGTTAGTGATACTTGAGCATGCTCGGCTGGGTAATGATTCGGAGACCTTGAATTGTGACAATGGTGTGCTAAGTTAGGGATGCGTTTGTGTACCTGACATCATCGGGTAGAGACGTGTAATCCTAGAACATGCACATCTGTCAACTCTCTATATGCATTCAAGTTCCACCAACATTTAACGTGACTTGTGAGATAGTTACGGGTGGACAGGGATGTAAGGAGAAGTTTCAGGTTTCGTTTCAAGGTGTCTGTCTTGTTGTGTGCTTGGGTCGAGCATCTGAGGCCGGCTGGAGAGTTGCAATCTTTAACCGTTCTGAAGTAGGAGTGGGAGCAGATCTCCACGAATTTCGTTATGGTTTCTACCCAAGTTTAGTCAGGGTGTGACTCCATTCGGATTCTTGTCGTCCGGTTATACTCAGTTTGCTCAGTTGTTCTTTGTTAAGTTGTGTGTTTGTGTTGTTTGTTGTCAGCAGTTTGGGATCATCACTCGCCATCGTTAGGGTTCTCCTTCGATCGCTGTTATCAGGAGACACTCCAATTGGCCACCTTTAGGATTAGGGGTTAGGTCGTGTCGATCACCAGTCTGCTGTTTTCTGACTCTGCGTAAGTAGGACCTTGGACCCCAGCTAGTCCAGAGCTTCGGGGATAGTCCGGTTGTGTTCAGGTCAGGATGAGAATTGTCCATTGCAAACAGATGTCTTATGCGACTGTGCTGGTCGCAGGCTTGAGTGCGCAGTGGCAAATCATGTATTCCTACGGACCTTCCGATGAATGACGTGTTGGATTTTGGGGAGCTTGTCCCAGGATTCTAGGTCCTTTTAAGATCCTATAAGCGAGTTAGTTCCGTTGCCTTTAATTTGGCTCTTCCGCCCAGATTATTGAGTTTTCACCCCGTATTCCTTGTGATGATGCTTTACAATTACCTTCTTGACCTTTCTCACATGATTTAGCACAAGACCATTTAGCTTAGACGCGATCTTTCGTTCACCAGCAGCCAATTGTTTTAATGGCTCAGCAGGTGGAGGAACATCGGTCACGGGTCTTGCTATCTGTGGAGGGTTTCCTTGGACGTAGCCGTATAGTGAGATAGTCACTTGGGAGGCTGCGAGCGAGATTTGAGGATTTTAATCTTCTCTTTGAAGGTACGCGTATCGGTATATTTTTAAAATTCGGGGACAAATTTCTTTTAAGGGGGGAAGATTGTAACACCTTAGAATGTGTTTTGTAGCTAATTATATTTTAATGTGTGGTTTTTAATAAAAAGTTTACCAAATTAAGTTTTTAAATATTTTATCCTATTTAATGTGTATTTTATTAGAATTTTGTTAGGCACACACACACTTGTGCATGTTAGCTAGGGTGTTAGTTTGGGGTTTAACCATCTCTTAATCTAGTTTTAGGCTTTGTTTAAGTGCTTTGGGTTGTTAGGTGTGTTATGGTTGTTATTTTTCATTTCCTAATAACAACCATAACACACCTAACAACCCAAAGCACTTAAACAAAGCCTAAAACTAGATTAAGAGATGGTTAAACCCCAAACTAACACCCTAGCTAACATGCACAAGTGTGTGTGCCTAACAAAATTCTAATAAAATACACATTAAATAGGATAAAATATTTAAAAACTTAATTTGGTAAACTTGTTATTAAAAACCACACATTAAAATATAATTAGCTACAAAACACATTCTAAGGTGTTACAGAATTCCATGCGCAAGTATTCACCTCCTCGATCACATCGTAAGAGTTAATACTTTTACCCATCTGGTTCTCAACTTCAAGCTTATATTCCATGAATTTCTCAAACGTTTCAGACTTGCGTTTCAACAGGAACATATGTCCGATTCTTGAGAGATAGTCGATGAATATAATGAAGTACGAAGAACCAGCCCTGGCATTTATAGACGTAGAGCCGTATACATCATCATGTATCCGTCCCAAGAGTTCAGTAACTCTTTCTCTGTTTCCAGTGAACGGAGTATTGTTCATTTTACCTTTGAGACAAGACCGGCAAGTATCATAAGTGGGATCCTGATCCGGTATCTTATACCTAGGACGTAGAGGATACTGAGAAAAAGTTCTGGTAATGAACACACCCGAAGAAGATGCATCAACATGCATTTTCTTCGATTGGGTGGCATGGGAATCCGGATATTCCCCTATTTCCTGCTCGGACTTATAACAATTATAAGATAGAGCGGAAACAACGTTCCTTAGCACAGTATAATAAGCAGGTTCGGTCAATGCATCCAGATTATTATCTTGATTAAGGCGTGGCATGGTTGCTACCAGAAGAGAGAGAGAAGAAAACACTCTGCGTGCGCTCTTGCAGTTTTAGATTGGTTATTAGTTTATCTAATCAGGATGGCTCCCACTGTTTTAGTCAAATCTACCTTCAAACCCTAAAAGGTAAGACTAGCCGGGATTAATTACACCCTACAAGTTCGCCAATCTTTCGGCCAGGCCAGTGTCGGTACATTGAGAGAGGTTCCACGTGCTTTCGCACGGACCTAATTAGAACAAACCTCGTTTTTCCAGGGGCGTAACCCCATTAACACCTTTCTAGACACCTACTTGATCGGCTGATTGTAATGTGTAAAACTCTCCCATGAGCAACTCTTACTCGCAGTGGGTATCGGGATCCAACTATCTCATAGAAGGTATGCAATCTCATTGCGAATTTCAACACTTGAAATTCCCGATAATGTTTTGCCCCTAGCAACTTATGACCCGGGCTAAGGTTAACAAATCATAAGCGCTAGCCAAGTTCAACCCGTCATTTCTTGATTGAATTAAACCCACCCGCGCGACCCTTGGCTAAGGTCAACAAAGCCGCACGACTACCCTAACTCAATCGCATTATATGCTTGCAGATAAGCACTAATTAGCTACCGCACACTACGCCTTGGCTAAGGTCAACAAACGCAGCACGAATACTAAGAATTACTTATCTGAAATAACGGAGGGCTACGACAGGCTTTTAAGAAAACCCTTTGCGTAAATAACTTGATATCATCGTAGAATCGAGTGATTTTGAAAAGGAGTGTTTTTTTAGGCTTTTACTAGTTTCTCTAAAGAGGTCACTCCCAATGAAGGGATCTCGGCTCTTTCCTTATCGAATAAGGTGCAGGATATTTCACAAATACCACTATGCAAAACAAAAACTATAGAAGAAATCAAAAGACAAACCGAGTGGGTTGTAGCATCTGCTAGTTTCGCTAAAGAGGTCACTCCCGGTGAAGGGACCTCGTCTCTTTCCTTATCGAATAAGGTGCTGGATATTCTACAAGGAATACCGCTATACAAAGAAAGAACTAGAGCTACCAGTTTTAAAACAATTTTCTACAACATCTTTAGGTTTCTTTTATTTCATTAATCTCATTAATGAAGTCCCATCAATTTTATGCTTCCTAAGCATCTCATATGAAACGAAAGCGGAAATATTAATTATATCTCATATATATAATATAGGCATTCGTATGAACATATCATAGTGATCACATCACAGAGCAGCAGAAGATAACATATGAAATATTGGATATACTAGGATTTCCGTGTTTTAAATTAAGCCAGTATAAAACACGGATTCCACGGTCGTGATGAATAGGCAAACCCACATCCCTAGACCCCTACGAGAGCGAAAAGCAACCATACCAATTCTAGAGTTAGGAGACCCGATCTCGACTCCTCGAGATGGTCTCCCACTAGACCCTAGAACCCGGTTACTTGTGCTCCCCGCCTTAGGTCTATCCTAATGCGGAAAAGTAAATAATATACATCAATGGTGACATCATCCTCAACCCGGAAGTGCCCCAATAAAAGAATATTACATACAAGCTTTTACATGAATGAAAATGAAAAACTCTCATCTCACATAAAAAAAACCTGGTTATTCAGAACACGACGATCCAATATAACATATCATAGCAACACATAACATCACATGTCATCAACGTAAGTAAATATGCGTATCCCAGTTGTCGTTGACATATAGCACCGAAACCGGCGATACACCACATATTACACTTACGGTCGCAGAAAAGAAAGTGAAAAACTACATCAGTTGGAATCCGCAACCACCTTAGACATCATAAACCCAACGTATCACATACTTTGGATTTCATGCCTAACCAAATGAATTCCTTAGACATCACATGCCTAACAATTATAAACCCTGCATTTTAGTCTCGATATTGAAAACACTTTCCAATAACCTGTCGGGTAATTCAACAAGATTCCCGATAAACTGATCGAATGCTCTTCGGAAACTTTAGTAGACGACCGCACCCCCCGATGCCGTCGACGAAGTGCATTAAGGCGGAACACCGCTGCCGCGAGCACCCGAACGGATGCTTTTGGCGACGGGGTTCTCCTACTGTCACTTGGTCGGGGCTATGGGGCGTGGCTATCTAGTAAGGTTACCCAGTGAGTATCCGCGTACACTACGTGATTGCGACGGACTTTTGATCAACATCAAAATCCTGTGGCAACCGATCAAATGAGACTAAACTGCTGGATTTATAAAATTCAACCTAGTTATCACATAACTACTTGTGGATTCTAAATATTGTATCACAATCACAGAAAGCTAGACGAAGTTAAACTTTTCGATCGAATAATCAAACACCCAAACTTTCCCAAAGAGCTCAACACTTGAGCGGAGTTCAAAAAGTACCCAGAACATGCCACATCACCTATGAACCAGCCGTAGAAGGGTCAACCAATGCCTCACCTGTGGCACCGCTAAACTACTACAAACCCTACAGTTTAGTAGCGGTTTTGACGGTCACAGAATCGAGTTATGGTTTCATTCTTCTATAGGGTCCACAGAATCGCTTGCAAGATTTTCTGAAAATTTTAAACTCGGAAAAAATCCAACTCTTGAAAAATTTCCAGCGAGGGAAAAATTGGGTTATCGATATCCGTTTGAACATTTTAACATCGTCTAAATAACCCGAATACATGTTAGAATTACGATTATGAAACACATCGAATTGCCTTTGCAGAAATTTAACATCGCATGAAAATTTAGCAAAATCCGAGCAATTGGGTTCAAATTTCTTCAGTGTTCATATTGCATCTCATACAACATTCTGCAGTTGTTTAAAAAAAATTTTGATGACTTTTTAAATTCGACAGAAACCAAGTTTTCGTATCGGGTGTTTCGGAGTAGTTTCGGTTTCGTAATACTAGCAAACTTAATCTAATTTTCTAGCATGGCTCTGATACCACATACGGGATGCTTAGCACGGCAGCAAGTTTCCGGGAGGCATCGTCCATGCCAATTTTAAAAAATTGTCGTTCTAGTAAACCCTAACCCTAGAATCGCTACTAGAAAATCTGACGAAACGAATGCAAACAACTTTGCAACTAAAGTGAACAAAGAATACAACCTTTGTAGACCAGTATTTCACTTCAATAGCTCCATGTAGTAGTCCCTTCGTTGCGATCACGAACTCCCGGACTCTAGAAAGGCTCCCATGAAGATATGAACAAGCTTGCATCGAAGTCTTCGAGGCCGAAGATGATCTACATCGAGGAGACACTAGCTCATGCTACCTCTTCACTAATGGTGAGATTAGTGAAGCAAACACCCTAAACTAAATGGCTAATAGTAGAGAATGATGAAGTAGGAAGTGGGCTCACTTTAGTTTTATTTTTCTCACAATATTTCTTCTCATCTCCAAACCCTAGAAAAAAAATTTAGCTAAAGAAGAAGATGAAGAATGAAGAAGAGAGTGTGAACTCATCGAGTAAGAATAGCAACTATGGGTGAGTTAGTGTCATACACTAACCATTGTAGAGACTTAACCATAGGTTAAATGATAATGGTTGGGTTAAGAAATATCTTAGGTAAAACAAAACAAGTGGACTAAGTCTTTGGTTCTAAAAGCTTCTCCAAGCTACAACCATGAGAAAATATCCATACAATTTGTTTTATCTTAAATAAATAAATACCCTCAATTATCATGGTTATGGTATAAGTCTCATACACCCATGTAGTGTGTA
The DNA here is from genome assembly GCA_030015575.1 of Agapanthus africanus. Taxonomy (NCBI): domain Eukaryota; kingdom Viridiplantae; phylum Streptophyta; class Magnoliopsida; order Asparagales; family Amaryllidaceae; genus Agapanthus; species Agapanthus africanus. Next base: position 173,449,675 of record JASDDO010000004.1, on the reverse strand, counting down.
TCATCAAGCATGACACATATCATGTGCACAAATATATATCACATATATATTATGTGCACAAAATCAAGGTGAGAAAAGAATTACTTAAGTGAGTTAATATTAGTTAATTTAATGTAATATATCAAATATATTATTCTACATTAAATTATTAAATCCACACTTGATTTAATAATCCGGCTATAGTGTGTATAACCGACTAATATCAAAAGCAACAACTTATCGAATCAACACTTGATCCGATAACCCGGCGATATCACATATAACCGACCAATGTCACAAGTCGCGAGAATAGAATGCGGTATCACATATCGCATTAATCTCGGTCCTGCACATATCATATATGTGCCCCTACTCCATTTCGCATGAACCAGGAAACCTCTGTGTAGGAGTCTAAAGACTCGTCAATACGCCGGCAGTAAGTGATGATCATATCAAACACACACAAGCCGCAAGAGGTCTGCTAAACGTAACGGCCACCCGGGTATTGAGCGATCAGAAGATCAACAAGCAAGCCTGCTCGTACTCCTGCGAATCCAATCAGTAACACTACCGTACAGTCCGGTCTCTTGGTCTGATATGTCACATATCATAGCCTGGGGTGGTATAACGTCAGACCCCAATAGCCATATAAGTCATGCCGATGCAAGGTCCATACCGGTTAGAGAAACTACTGGTAACACTTACCAGTAAATCTCAGCAACCCTGGCCAGGGATTTCCTGTTATGGCCAATCGAGCATAGTGCAACATCAACTCCCAATACCGGGAGAGAAACCCCTCCCATCGCTCATTGCCTCCATGTAACTCAGTAATGTACCCAAAAGACACCTTTTTGCACGATCTCTTGACCGTGGTATGGTGGAAATCAAAGCACGGTGGGAATCACACAAGACTCTATGACGATCTTGGGTCTACAGACTAACCTGTACCAGTGTCACCAGAAAACTGCTATCTGAAGATAGGTATAATACCATCTAGGAGTTCTCGGCGAGTCCGTTTAGTGTATCCAGTCTCCACTGAGCACCCGTATACCTTCTCTGATGTCAAACACCAATGGATATGGGATCATCCATCGCCCATCATATGGGTCAAGAAGCGCATACGCTAGTCTACTCTGGAGTATCGATGCCCTGTCTCGATACTCCCATGACTAGGAACAATCTAAGGATGTACTTACCGACTACCCTGTCCCCACTAGTATGATCTGCATCATAATCCTAGTAGTCAAGTACACATCCTAAGGGATTTATCAACATGTAATAGAGAGACAATAAGTGTACATGTTAAGATAAAGAGCAACCAGATAGCATACTATCATGTCGAGCAAGAAAGTCATCCCTATATATGTCCAAACATCCACTACAATATACATCGCATGTACAGTAATAGCCTCTAGGGCATACATATAACTAACAAATACTAATGATGAGTAGTGTAGCATATGCGTCTGTGCTTGTGTCACATGGCAATGATTAGTATTTGTGCAAGTGTTCTATCATAGGTGTTCATACATCGCTATCACAATCATCAATGATGCATCATGCATCTATGTTAGTTGATGATTAATCACATGAATATATCAATCATCTCATTTATATAACAATATCAACGCTATCAAACGTGGCAATCTTACAGTGTCATGGCAGTACCAATGATGTGTAGTGTAACATGTGCGTCTGTGATTTGTACACGTAGCAATCATTGATAGTTGTGTATTGTTCTATCAGTGTGTTCTTACGAAAATAGCAACGCAACTAGCATATATAACAGGAAATCGAATTGCAAGCGTATAAAAAAGGTAACCTAATCGTAACGTAAATAATCGTTAAACGTAGCTAACTATTATGAGTTATACCATTACAATTGAAAATAGAACAAAACGTTGTTTTGCAAATAAGGAAGCTGCAGTATATTTAAAATAGATATCCGTTTAAAAGTAGCAGCGCATACTTGCTATTTATCATTTAAAAGAGGAAAACAAATCGTTGGTTTTTAAAAAGAGTATAGCTCAAGGAATCGAATCGGAATAAACTCGCAACTCTGCGAGTCCAAATGAATCTAGGCTGTATTTGGCACACTATCCTCATCATAATTTGTATGGAATGATCTCTCATACAATAGTCATCAATATCGTACGGATCTAAATTCACGTACGCATATAATAATAACCATAAAAAAAGATATATCCACGCATATATATAACCTACTAGATACAAACTATACATTAATTTAGTTATAGACTAAGTTGTTTAACATAACACTATAGCCTTGGTATATTGTATAAATATCCTAGTTAATTTGTTACAGGGGTGCTATACGCCATCCACCCGACTTCTCCCATAGATATAAATCTACTCACCGACGTCTTTAGCTATTCGAAATCCACAACCGTCTCGCCTGTCCTCGCTGTCTCGAAAATCCCCATGATCATACCTACAATCGAAATCAAGACATAACCGCGTAAATATCCAAATTGAAAACGACACAACGAGCAAAGTGCACATAGGTTAGAACCTATGACCAGCTTACGCTAAAAACGACAAATTACACCGACGTCGACGTACGAACGTCGAACGATCAATTCGAGATAGAGAAATACACAAAACCAAGTGTTTAAAACATAAAACATCAAACTTTTATAGGATATGTGCTCCAGATTTTCTATAGGCAACTTGGGACAAAAACAACAATACAGTGGTTTAATTATCAAGTGTGTGAGCTACTGACAAAAACCCCACGCAAAACTTGATGTTCTGGACGCAATTTGCGGCCAGAAGGATTAAATCTGTAGCCATAAAAGAAAGCTAGGGGCTCGGGTTTCGTGGGTGGTCTCAGGGGGTCTTTAAGAGTTCACAAAAGTCTTGTTTTATTTTTCAGAGAAACCTGCTTACCCCAGATCTAAATCTAACATAGAAAACTTCATGAAAACATAGTTTTAAATCTCAAAACACATTCAAAACTTAATCTTGAGAGTTCTAAATAAAAAAAACCAAGATTTATGCTAGAAACACTATGTAAATAAGGAAAGAGTTATAAAGACATAACAAAGTGGGGATCTTTACCTCCTTAGGTGAAGAAAGAGAAGGATTCAACTCATGAGATAATTTGGTGAAGATCTTTGAAAATATATAGGTCTAGCTTAGTGTCTTGAATGATATATGTGAAGGAATCATCAAGCTCCAAGGTGATTTGGTGAAGAGAGACTATGGTTTGGGTGAGGGTTAAGGGAGTTAGAAATATTTGTGTGAAGATAATTGAGAGAACGAGAGGAATAGCCATAATATGTAAGATATTTATGTTAGATATTTGTGTGAAGTTGTGGTTAGGGTTAGGCATAATATAAGCTAACATATGTCATCACTCTCTCTTTTACAAATAACTCATTAATCTTACACCAAAATCCCATATCATTCTCAAAACAAAATACTTATCATTTTTATAATATCTCATATTTTTATTTTCTCCAAAATAATTATATTTGTACGGATACCAATCCGAAAACCCAAAATCCATACATGGCATTATTTTCATAAACTCGTAATATCCATATTTAAATTATAAATTAATATTTATAATTTTCAAAATGTTACAAAGACTCTTTGACTTTGGAAAATATTTCTCTCAAAAACCAAAATGTTGTTTTAAGTGCTTCTCTTGCTAAGTTTTCAAGTGTTAATCCTTTACTTAGCAAGGAGAATGTTTTAAATTGAAAGATGATGTTTTTAAATCTTCAAAGTTTTTAAAACCCTCTTCTTCTAGACATGTCAAACATGCTTCAAATATAGCTAAATCTCATGCACATTCTCATGCATATCTTTATAGATTTAGTTCAAAACGAACTTTCAAGAAGCATGCGTATCATAAACTTGCATTATCTCATGCTATTGACACTCCTAAGACTTCCATGCACGCAGACACTCATACTTGCAATTCTTGTGGTGCACATGGACATTTGGCATTTGCGTGTAGTTTAAAGAAGAATATTTTTATGCATGCCAATTTGGTTTGGGTTCCCAAGTTTAACCCATACAGATCCAAGAAAGTTTGGATACCGAAATCCCCCTCCATATCTTATTTTGTAGGTATGGACACTTCGACAATTTGAGGGATTCGGGATCGTGATGCGCAAGAGCACTCCACTGGAAGTATTTGCTTGGCTCATTTATTTGTGGGGTAATGTATTTCTTTGTTATATCCTTTTAAGTATCGTCTATTCTTTTGTGCTTGAAATTGTTATCTTAAAAGTGTATAGTTTATGTATATACCCCAATTGATGCACTAGTATTAACTTGAATATCCTTTATGTGCTTGTTTCATATATGAGATGCTATCATATTGCTATTCTTTTGCTCATATATGATCCTTTGTGCTCATTTGTTTGAAACTTGTGATCTTTTAAAACTTGAGCATAGCATGGTTTGAAAACTTGTTTAGTTTTGCATATTCTTTTGGTTTTCTTGCTATAACCCACTCTCACTTGTTTAAAATATGTTTTTAATCTTATAAGTCAAAGTTCGTATCCATATAGCTTTAATTTGTTTAAATCTTTTTCATATGGATACATTTGACACATGCTTTATTTTTGAACCATTGTTTTCATTTGGTATCATTATTGTGCCTTGTTTGGGTGTGTTTAGTCCTTAAACTTGTTTATATTATTGCACACACCTTTTGCATAAGTCAACTTTGTTGTTTGACATTGACTTCTTTCTCATCTTACCAAATTTGGCTTCCGCAACCCTTTTAGGGGAACTCAGTTGGGGATTCCGTTAATTACAACGAATCATATTCACGGGTCTAGCGGAGAGAATTAGAGACCCTTCACCGGGGAGTCGATTCTTAAGATGAGAAAATTACTCATGCTTGACTTCACATGCTAGTATAACTTGATTATCCTTTTCATGTGAATGTTTTTTTATTTATTCATGAGTTATTATCGGTATATTCTATCACTTGTGTTTCATTATATATCATCTATTGTGATCTAATGTTTGATATGTAAGTGATCAAGAAATAAGACTCATGAATGGATCAATTTTGGCTTGCTTCTCATACTTGGGAGAATCAAGCGATTGAGATAAGTAAATTTTGCGCCATTGAGGTAAAATTTCGTATTTACTTTCCCTATCCTATGTTGTGCACTTTTCAAATCAATAGTCTTGTTTTTAAGACACACACACATCTTGTTCATGTGTAATACGATCATGTTTTTCAATTGATTCCTATGTTTCGTATTACGACATGAATTCTAACTCATACGTTTCAAAACTTGTTTTACTTCTATGAGTTAGCGCATGTTTTTGAGATTTTCATTGTATATCATTTCCAAAACATACTTTTGGTTATGAGTTGAGCCCCGTTTTCAAATTTTTATTCTCAATTGGTATCAACTCATGATCACCTCCACATGCTTTTAAACTTGATCATTCTTTTGTGGATCTTTCCATGTATACATGATTTTTTTTTGCATATCTCCTATATACATGCTTTTGGATACGAGTTGAAGCTTTATTTTCAAAATTTTCATTTTACTTATGCTCATGTCCATCTTCTAGGGTTCTCCTATGCATACATTTAGGGGGAGTGATTCAAACGTTTAATTCGCTTTAGATGTATGCATATGTTTAGGTGGAGTAATTCAAATATTCTAAATCCCTTAAACACCTTTTTTGATTATGTCAAAAGGGGGAGAATAATAGGAGTGTTTAGTATATCGATATTGGAGATTTGGAGTTCTTCGATATAGATAAACTATTTTCTATTCATATTTTTCCATCATCAAAAAGGGAGAGATTGATAGCTTATGGATTTTCATCATCCATTCTCGCATTGTTTTAATGATAGACATGAATAGGTGTTTAGTGTCACTTATTTATCTTTCTTTACCTTATCGACATTAAACTTGTATACACTTGTTGTTTAGCTTGCATACCCTATATCTTGTGTATATCGATATCGACATGCTTTACTTGTGTTATATCTTTTGATATCGATATATTATTTGCATTCGTTATTTTGAGGATTTGCAATATGAAGATATATGTGTGTGTGTGCGCGCACGCGCTCATTTATCTTGGTTTTCATATATCATGTGTGTGTGTGTGTCAATATCTCATGCCTTGAGTTTGATTAATAACTTAATGTTGATATACTATTTATGTTTGTGATATCAGAACAATGGATGTTTCATATACTTTCATTTATTATCTTGTTTATTTCATAACACCGTATATGTTGAGCATGGTCGTTTTGAGATAGAATTTTATGATATCTCACGGCACAAGCGTATAAAGGAGGATGGAAGAAATCGAGCCTAAACGTTATATCTAATGGAGGTTGGAGGATATTGACGAGTGCTTCTCAAATTGCATATCAAGCTTCGTGACGCTAAGTAGCTGAGTATGAAGAGTTCAAGAATTCAAGCTACGAATAGCTAAGAAGCTAGAAGCCAAGTCCAAGTTAAAGCGTCGAAGTCGAAGTTCAAGATTTGAAGATCAAAGAACGAATTAAAGATGTTTGTGAGTAGCAAAGATCAATGTAAGTCCAATTGAAGATCAAATGAAGATCAAGCACCAAAGTTTCAAGAGCTCGAGACTTCAAAGATTCAAGAATCAAAGATTTTCTACAACTGACATAGGAATCTTTGGAAGTACTCTATAGATTATGGTTATATCGATTAGAGATCTTGAACACTCACACATGCATGCATAAACGTTTTACATTGCATAAACGTTGGGTTTTCGAGTTTAAAGTTTTCGTTTTTATAAAACCCCAAAATATCCGATTTTATGCTTGATCAGATGTCTGCTTTATTGTGACTCAGACGTCTGTCCCTCTGGATATTTTCAAATATCTGAAATATCAGAAAACCGAGAGAAGAGACAAACGTCTGTAGTTCATTGGGACAGACGTCTGATGATGGTTTTCAAAATAGGATTTTTATAACCTCAGACGTCTGACCATTGTTCTTCAGACATCTGGGTTAAAATCTTGAGTTGCATTCTGTTTATCGATAGACGTCTACAGTTCAATAGGACAGAAGTCTGCTGAAGGTTTTGAAAAATGAATTTTTATAACTTCAGACGTCTGTCTATTGTACTTCAGACGTCTGGGTTCTTCTCTCGAGTTTTCTATGGTTTTATCGACAGACGTCTGATGCCCATTCTTGCAGACGTCTGCTGCTGAAATGATTTCAAAAATATAGCTATTGGGGATTTTTTTATAAAGCTTCAGACGCTTGTCGTACCCTTATTCAGACGTCTGCCCTTGATTGTTTTCTGCTGATTTGACTTAAAACGGCTAGTTTCTTTGGGGGCTATAAAAAGGTTTTATGTTGATATTTTGAGCCCCAATCACTCAAGCATGTATGTTGCAATATTTCCAAGTGATCAAGAGAGAAAAATCTCATTTCATGTGAGAGTTCAAAAGAGATTTTCATTTTCTTATCCATTTACTCTTATACACAAACTCAATAGCTAAATTTGATATTCTATTCTTCTTGAGTATTAGTGAGCTTCATTGAAAACTCTATTAAGAATATTATGCTTGTAATTTTCCTCTTTTTTTCTTTGTGTGAGAACTCTTGAGTGTAAGGGTGCCTTTGTAAGAGAGAAGAGTGAGTGTGCTTGTAAAGAGAAGTGTGAAGAGCTTGTAGAGTGAAAAGTTGCTCGTATGTCGAGCAACGTATATCTTTTGAGGTGACGTGTGTATGGTTTGGCCTCCACTGGAAGCGGAGTTGTGGACTGCTTGTGAGCAACGTGTTTGTCTCTAAGAAAAACGTGTTTAGTAGAACGAGCTCGATCGCTCAAAGAAAATGGACTAGGGGATCTCCCGAACCACTATAAAAACAACTCTGTTTGCGTTTGCAATTTCTCTTATGATTTATATTTAGATTGCTTAGAAATTGCATGTTTGTTCCGTACATTCCCTATATGCTTATTGTTCTTGCTTGATTGCTATATCTCTTGCTATATGCTTAAGTATTCACAATTGTAGTTTGCTTAGTCGCTTATCATATTGGTATATTATTTTTTAAGTTTTTCAATTGTGTTCTCTATTAGCAAGTGTAGTATAGAATTTTTATTTTGGGCATATTATTGCTTAGGCCTATTCACCCCCCTCTAGGACTATTGTTGTAGGCTTCTGCGGCTATTAACACGAAGAGCAGTCTGTTCAATTCCCCATTTCTAAAATCCTGGGTTGGATCAAACCTTTCTTGCGGGCAATGAAGCATGAAACATTCGCTTTGTAGATCGAACAAATAATGGCGTTAGAAAGTGTAAATCCTAACTCATTTAAAGATCCTCACTCGACCTTTCATAAAAAGCTCGAGCTTGCTCAAAAATCTAGCTATCGGCCGAGGAATGAATTAGCAATAATGATGGCTTACGAATGAAGAGTCATCTGATTCGCGACCAACACCGTCTCTTCAACTAATGAAGTTAATGGCGTCTCCTCCTCTTCCTTAATCCACACGTGCCGAATGATAGGGAACATGAGGTCAGAAGATGCCCAGATGAGCCGAGACGGCAATCTGACGATGTCATCCCAGAATCACCAACTCCCTGCAATCAAAGGACATCCGGAAAATGATTTGACATATCCCCAGAACTTGGAAGGATTTGTTCGCAATGACGTAATAGATGCTCCGCTTTAAAATGTCGATGCCAACCCAATCTACGAAAGGAAAATGACAACGATGATAATATCCCTATTGCACGGATAAGAAAACGCGCTAGAGACAAAGACCGTAAGGTCAAGGAAATGCAGGCTTCGATAGCTGATTGGTAAAGTTTTTGCGTGCTAAGTTTATTACCACAATCAAGACGGTTTCGCATGTAGCTAGCCGGTTGAGTACGGGTCGTCCGCAGGGAGATGGGAATCTTTTTCTTATGTGCTTTAACGAGTTAAGTCCAAATGTTCAGGTTTGTTTTGAGATTAACTATGTGCTAAAATGATATATAAAGAGAGCTTGTTAGGGTTAGGATTAGGTTAGTTTGAGTTAGGAGTCTCTCACTTCTTTCGTCGCCACTCTTAATAACGGTGTTACGGTAATCGGCAACAACAGGGATTAGCACGACTAGGAAGGAACTTGCGAGTATAAGCTAAGCTTTCCAACGCTTAAGTTCTTCCTTTTGGTGCTTGTCCGTCCGTTCTTGGCTCTTAGCCTTAACCTCCGGTTAATTCAACCACAACCGGTCTCACTAAGGAATCACCGCTATCATGTATGATAGGGTGCCGTAGGGAGCGGATTGTGGTTCAATTAACGGGAGTCCGAATTAAGATGTTGGGCAAGAAAAGAGTGAGAGAGATTTCCTTCTCTCTAACTTTCCTTATCCTACCCTAACAAGTGAGAAAACTACTCACCCATTACAAGAAAAAGGAAAATAAAACAAAGGAAGAAGATAGAAAGAATGAGGTTAGAAGATTACAACTAGCTATTTGAGACCTCACTTTGGCAAGGATCAAGCTTAAGCATCATTGTTGTTTAAGGATAAAGAAAAAGAGAACAAGAAAGAAACAAACAACAAATAACAATAAATAGATTAGCAAATGAAAAATACAACCAATTATCATTAACAAAATAACAAGACAAGCATGGTAACAAAAAGAACTCTTTTATTCATTCTTCACTCACAAAAGCTCGCTATAAGTTTTTAATGGAGAAGAGATGAGAAGAGGAAGAAGAACAACATGTATTCTAAAATCTAAATACAAGAATAAGCACACTTGGCTTTGGCAAGTTCTGGACTATTTATAGGCAGGAAACAAAAATTCTAGGGCAACATTCTGGATCATCATGAAAAGACAAAACAGCCCCTGAAATTTCATCAGCCGACACGCCAGTAAGGCCGCGGATCCGCGGCCTAGACCCCCAATTGGCCGCGGATCCGCGGCCCTATAGGGGAGTTGGGTCATAGGCTTTTGTGTGCTTCCCTGGTCTGCTGTGCCCTTTAGTCTGGTATATGTTTTTTCTCAGATTTTCTTCACGATTTTTCCAGAATTTCTGCTGATCAAAAGGTGATGTGATGTGGATCTTTTGCCATGATTTCCTCGAGCTCCGCGTAGATATGTTGGATCTTGTGTTGCCATTGAGCTTTGTGTATGAAAATGACATTGATTTTCCATTTTGTCTCTTAAACTGGTGTGCGGCAACATACGGATAGAGAGCGGAGACCCGTGTTTTATATGTGGTTGGCAATAATCCGAATTTTGTCGTGCTTTTCCATGAATTTCACCGTTTAGAGCCGAGAACATGTATCCTGCAATTGACTAGCAAACACGGCTCAAGAGTACCTACCGATAAGCAATGTGATAAAAATTGGGCGGTATAAAAATGCAAAAATCTGATATGAATAAATACCCCCAAACTTATCATTTGCTAGTCCCGAGCAAAGCCAATTTATTCACAAAAAATTTCCTAACCTCACTTTCGCAGGGAACGCGATTGCACTGAGCATGTGCAACAAGCCGTTAAACCTCTAGGTGTCCCTAGTAGGAGGAGTGTTGTCTCCTGAGGGTTTTCAGCGGATACTACCCACAAAATCCGGTCAAGCTAGTTTTGCAAAATAACTATGATTCAAACCCTGAAGTTTTGTTTCAGAAAATAAGAATTCTATTATCCTAAGTCTAGACTATCGAACCTTTATTTTTCACATCTCGCTTCTTATTTAACTTAAGATTTTATATGTCTTTACGTGCAGTGCAAATAGTGTCGTTAAGTTCCAGAAGGATCGATTAAAGTCATCATGTCACTCAATAAAGCCCAGATAAAAATTTTAAAAGGATCACACAAGTTTTATAAAGAGTTAAGCATTTTTCAAGTTCCGTTTTCCAGTAAGGTTTCAACTTCAGAATTTCTATCTTCCTTAACAGGAAACTAGGTCTTATTTTTCACTCCACCTTTTTCTTGTTTTCATTTCATACACACCTCTGTGAACGTGCAATAGTCTTTATCATAGAATAAAACCTTCATATCTCCGCTAGAAATATTTTTTTATAAAAACCTGTCTTTTGTCAAGATTATTCTCACACACAGAACCGTTAGGAATTTTAACTCGGAGAGAACACTTGCTTGACTTTGTTTTAATCTGGACTTTCTAGGCTTCTTAGCGAGCTTTGGGCCAATGCACCCAAACCAGTTGGCTTTAGGGCATTAGGTGTAGAGACACCCCAGCGGACTTAATTACTCAAGTTACCTAGGTCCAAAAACAAAAGACAATTTAGCGTGAAAATCATGATGATTCAATGCGAACGGAGATATAACCGGCAGTTCAGTTATTTTTTTGGATAAAAGACGTGTTTTAGTGGGTTAGGTGTGTAATTATTCCAATCAAGTTTCAGATGGGTTATTCTTCAGAATTAGTTCCAATTAAGGCATCAATAACATTCCTTCATATTCACTTCACTTCATAAACTGTTCTTGATATTACTTATTTCAGAACAAACCTATTTGATCCTCAGAAAATCATTTATCCATTTAAAAGTTTTTTTTAGACATAAAAGACTTGTCATCTAATTTCCAAACTCACGACACGTGTAGTGTAATGTAAAGACGTATATCAGCTATAGTTAACTTCAAAGGAGAGTTATCTTTCAGGTTTTCAAAATCTAAAAATAAGATTTAGTTATTCTTATCTTATCATACAAAACCGTCGAAATGTTGAATCAGAGTTCTCCCACTAGCTAACTTGACAGAAAAGTTTTTATGTTTTTAGAAAATTTTCTGATTTTTATGGATTTTAATATGCAGATGCAAAATATATATATGAATGCGAAGGTTAGAAATGCGTACCGAGCGTACCCCCAAACTTAAACTGGACAGTGTCCTCACTGTCATTGCATGAAGAGATCATTTGAAGGGTCAAAATTGTCGGTTAGATATACACAATTTTTTTTTGTTTATGTTTTTAAAGAGTAAAAATGGAAAAGAATATCCATAAATAAATACAAAATGGTATATACATACCCCCAAACTTATTTGGAACAGTGTCCACTGTTCTTAGCTGGATAACCGAAGTTTGGTGGTAGGCAGAGGAAGATTATGCAGGGTAAACCGGCTCCTGTAAGACCAGGAGCTCCTCTGTTAGTTCGGCGCTAAGGTACGGTTTTAGTCGGTGTCCATTTACTTTGAAAAATGAACCGTCCTTTGGATTCTCTAAATCCACAGCGCCATGCGGATACACATTCCGCACAAAATACGGCCCTTTCCAGCGAGATCTGAGCTTTCCTGGATGGAAGTGTAGCCGGGTGTCGTAAAGTAGTACCTGCTGACCAGGTACGAAGGTTTTGCGCAAAAGGTGTTTATCGTGAAACACCTTCGTTCGGTTCTTAACGACAACCGCGTTATCGTAAGCCTCATCCCTAAGCTCGCTCAATTCGTTCAACTGCAGCTTTCGATGGCTGCCCGCATCTTCGAGAGACAGATTCAGTTCTTTTATCGTCCAAAATGCGCGATGCTCTATTTCGATAGGGAGGTGGCAAGCCTTTCCGTACACAAGCCGATAGGGAGACATGCCAAGGTCGGTCTTATAAGCGGTTCGAAATGCCCAAAGGGCATCAGTGAGTTTCAGCGACCAATCCTTACGGTTCTTGGAAACCGTCTTCTCCAGTATCTGCTTGATTTGCCGATTTGAAACTTCGGCCTGCCCACAGGTTTGGGGGTGGTAGGGCGTAGATAGCTTATGATTAATGGAATATTTCCGCATCAAGGCCTCGAAAGTCTTATTGCAGAAATAAGTTCCATTGTCGCTAATGATCGCTCCGGGGTGCCCAAACCGGGAGAAAATGTTTTCTTTAAGAAACCTAACGACAACCTTGTCGTTAGTCCGGCTGGGCACAGCCTCGACCCACGTAAAGACGTAATCAACAGCAAGAAGGATGTACAAGTTCCCGAAAGAGCTAGGAAACGGCCCCATGAAATCTATCCCCCAAACGTCGAAAATCTCCACAACCAAGATTGGTTGGAGCGGCATCTCGTTCCTCCGGGATATCCGGCCCAAGTATTGGCACCGGGAGCAAGTCTTGCAATAGTCATGAGCGTCTTTGAAGAGTTGTGGCCAGTAGAAACCACATTGCAAGATCTTCTCAGCTGTCTTTCTGGGGCCAAAATGCCCGCCACATGCTTGATCGTGGCAAAATGACAGCACACTCTTGAATTCATCGTCAGGGACACACCGACGAATAATCTGGTCGGGACAGTACTTGAACAGATAGGGTTCGTCCCAGTAAAAGTGTTTTAATTGGGATAAGAATCGAAGTCTGTCCTGACTTGACCATTCAGTCGGTAGTAGCCCTGTGGCCAAATAGTTCACAATATCTGCGAACCAGGGTTCGCGAGATACTGTCAAGAGTTGTTCATCCGGAAAAACGTCGTTGATCGGAAGTTGAGGCGACGGCGAAGAAGGAATTCGTGAGAGATGGTCGGCGACCACGTTTTCACATCCTCTTTTGTCCTTAATGACAAGGTCAAACTCTTGAAGCAAGAGGATCCAACGTATTAGCCGAGATTTTGCATCTTTCTTCGCAAAAAGATGGCGCAGAGTAGAATGGTCCGTGTAGACAATGACTGGAGAGCCGATGAGGTAGGGCCTGAACTTTTCTAAAGCAAATACAACAGCTAAGAATTCCTTCTCAGTTGTTGTATAATTAAGTTGGGCGTCGTTCAGGGTTCGGCTAGCATAATAGATTACGTGCGGCATCTTGTTGATGTGTTGTCCAAGGACGGCACCAATGGCAAAGTCGGATGCATCGCACATAATCTCAGATGGGTGCGTCCAGTCAGGTGAAGAAAGAACGGGAGCAGAAGTGAGTGAGCTTTTTAATGACTCGAACGCAGTCACACAACTCGAGTTGAAGTCGAATGGCGTGTCCTTGGCCAGTAGAAGAGTCAAGGGCCTAGCAATCTTGCTAAAGTCTTTGATGAACCGTCTATAGAAACCGGCATGGACAAAGAAGGCTCGGATGTCTCTGACGCATCTGGGAGGAGGGAGATTAGAAATGACCTCAATCTTCGCTTTGTCAACCTCTATGCCATTTTGCGAAATGATATGTCCTAAGACAATACCTTCGCGCACCATAAAGTGGCACTTCTCCCAATTTAAAGTGAGGTTCTTGTCCTTACATCGGGTAAGGACAACGTCAAGATGCAGCAAACACTCATTAAAGGAATCGCCGAAGATGGAGAAATCGTCCATGAAGATCTCCAGGAATTTCTCCATCATGTCTGAGAAAATTCCCATCATACACCGCTGGAAGGTAGCGGGCGCATTGCATAACCCAAAGGGCATGCGACGATATGCGAACGTGCCGAAAGGACAGGTGAATGTGGTCTTGTCCTGGTCTTTTTGGGCGATGGGAATCTGATTATAGCCGGAGTAGCCATCAAGAAAGCAGTAGTACTCGTGTCCGGCCAATCGTTCAAGCATTTGGTCAATGAAAGGTAGCGGAAAGTGGTCTTTCCGCGTTGCGGCGTTGAGTTTTCTGTGATCGATGCATACTCGCCACCCAGTTTAGGTGCGAGTAGGGATTAACTCATTTGCCTCGTTAGTAATGACCGTTATGTCTGATTTCTTGGGGACAACATGAATGGGGCTAACCCACTGTCTATCAGAGATAGTGTAAATGATACCACTATCCAGACACTTCACGATTTCCTTTTTCACAGCCTCCTTCATGACTGGGTTGAGTCGCCTTTGTAGATCTCTGGCTGGTTTGGCACATCCATCAGATGAATATGATGTTCAACGATCAGGGGACTAATCCCCTTGATGTCCGCCATGGACCAGCCAAAAGCTTGCCTATTGCTGTGCAAGACCGCAAGAAGGGCTTTCTCTTGCTCTGGAGATAGAGAAGCCAGGATGATAACAGGGAGGGTCTCGTTCTCACCCAAGTAAGCGTACTTAAGGTGAGACGGCAAAGGCCTGAGTTCGAACGTTGGAGGTGAAACGTTTGAAGGCAAGATTGGTGAAAAGGTCTCGAACTCAAAGGATTCCGGCAAAGGTTCGAAACGAGTGTAAGCGACCGAGTTGGATGGTTCAGGTAACTCATCCGGAAATTCGAAGGATTCAAACTCGGGTGGTGAGGGGCTACGATCGTTCGAGAAAGTAAAACACTCGTAGTCATTATCGGGCGCAGAAACAGCAGCAGGTTCGAAGAGGAACGCACTAGTGGCGTTAAGGTTATCGTGATCGAACAAAAACTCCTCGAATTCACACTTTTCTGGGGTAATCTCCTGGATTGAGCAAACGTCTAGTATATGAGCATTAGGTTCGGTGGGATGATTCCCCAACCTAAAAATGTTAAGTTCAATTGTCATGTTTCCAAAAGATAGGTTCATCGAACCATTGCGATAATTGATCACAGCATTTGAGGTTGCAAGGAATGGGCGACCGAGTATCACCGGAATTTGATTCCGGGGGTTAGCTACAGGCTGTGTGTCTAATACAATGAAGTCAACGGGGAATATGAAGTCCCCAACCTTGATTAACACATCCTCTAGCTCACCCCTAGGATGGGTGATTGATCGGTCGGCCATTTGGAGAGTACAGTGTGTGGGTTTCAGCTCTCCTACACCTAGTTGCTCATATACTGAGTACGGAAGCAGGTTAACACTGGCACCAAGATCTAATAGTGCGCGGTTGATGTTCTTATCCCCAATGGTAATAGAAATCGTAGGAAAGCCAGGGTCCTTCCGTTTTTGCGGTAAAGATTGGGTAAGAGCATCACTCACATCACTAGCCAAGAAAACTTTCTTGGGTATCTGAGACTTTCTCTTTTTCGTGCACAAGTCCTTTAAGATTTTTGCGTAGGACGGGACTTGTTGGACAGCATCTAAAAGGGGAATGTTAATGTTAACCTGCTTAAACAACTCCAGAATCTTCTCCATTTGTGGATTTTGTTTATTGGACCTCAACCGGTTTGGAAATGGAACGTTTTTAAAATTGGTTGAGTCCAATGCTTGTGGAGGAGATTGTGGAGCTGGAACGGATCCCAAAGCTGGTGTTTTCATGGAGTGAGAAGTGGGTCCGTTCAGAGCAGAGAAGAAGAAGAGCCTTTTGACGAATGGAGAATAGGCTCAGAAGACGAAGAAGAAGAAGAAGAAGAAGAAGCGGCCGGGGTGTCATTATCCTCAATTGTTGTGCCGATGTTGTTGTGCAGCATCCTTCCCGATCTCAATGTAGTCACGGCACTCACATTATGGTTCTGTTGTTCAAGAGCAACATGTACATTATGTGGGTGACCGGGATTTGGGAGTGGTTGAGATGGAAGCTTCCCCTTTTCTCGCTCGCTTAACGCCGCGTTCAGCTGTGCAATCTGGGCTTCAATGGTCTTGATGCTTTGCCCGTGTGCAGCAGTGTGTTGCACCAAAGACTGAATAGACGACTGGATGTTGGCGGTGGATTGTGTCGATTGTTTAACGAACGCCTCCAGACTTCGTTCTAGCGAGGAAACCTTATCGTTGTTTGACGGAACAAAGTTGTTTTATGGAAAAGAATTTTTGGGTGCAAAGTTGTTCGTCTGATTTTGAAAAAGTTGGGGTTGGAAGGGTTGCTGAAACTGTTATTGAGTTTGTTGTTGCGCTTGTTGTTGCGGAGGAGGGGGCCTCTGGAAATTGTTGCCTTGGAATTGTTGTTGATTCTGATTCCAGGCGAAATTGGGGTGGTTCCTCCAACCGGGATTGTAGGTGGAAGAGTATGGATCATTCCTCGGTCTTTGCTGAAATGCAGCATTAACCTGATCCTGTCCTTGAGATGGTGGATTGTAAGGACACTCTTCGGTTAAGTGAGAAGGATCGAAACAACAAGCACAAATGGTACGAAGGGGAAGAACAGGGGAAGGAGCAGGAGATGAAAATTTGATCTCTATCGCTTCAAGTTTTCTCGTTATTGCAGCCATTTCAGCTTTCATCGCAATAGAGACATCGAGTTGGTGAATTCCTACCCTAGACTGACCAGTAGAAGTGGAGGAAGAAGAAGAAGTAGTTGGTCTAGTGCTCTCCCATTGAAGCGTTTGTTCCGCAAGGTCGTCGAAGAATTGCCACGCTTCCTCGTCAGATTTCGATAGGAAGTGGCCCTGACAAATAGTTTCCAACAACTGCTTGGTTGCTGGGTTCAGGCCCTCGTATAAGGTTTGGCACAGTTGCCATTTCTCGATACCATGGTGAGGACACTGAACAAGAAGGTCTTTATACCGGTCAAAGCACTTCCAGAAGGGTTCAGAAGGAAGCTGAGAGAATTGGTTGATTTCGTTACGGATCCTTGCGATTTTATGATTCGGATAGAATTTCTTGAGAAACGCTTTCACAAACTCGTCCCAACTGGTTATGGAGTGGGAAGCGGTGCTATACAGCCATTTTTCAGCAAGATCGCATAAAGTGAACGGAATGACCCGTAGCCGTATAGTATCGTCCGACAGCTGGGTGGTTTTCATCATGGCACAAACATTTTGGAACTTGTTGATGAAGATATAGGCATCTTCAGATTCAAGCCCATGAAATTTCGGAAGCATGTTAATGAAGTGGGGCTTAATTTCAAAATTATCCCCATTGGCCGATGGAAAGGAAAGACAGGTGGGAAGTGCATAACGGGTGGGATAGAAACGATCCTGGAGCGCGATTCGCTGCGGCGCTACAACAGGTGGTGGTGGTGGGTTATTTGCCTCCATAGGAGGTGGAGTCAATCCCGGGGGAGTCAAAGAGTTGTTTGGATTAAACCTGACATCGCGGAAGAAGAGGTTGGTGATGGTGAAGGTGAGGATGTATGAACAGAATTCCGGTCAACGTCGGAGTTGGCCGGCAAAGGTAAGGGTGAAAGAGGCGTGGACGGAGTTTCGACGTCTGAGTCGATCGCGTAGTCGGTAGCGACTAACGTAACGCGGACTAGGCGGGCGCTAGTGTCCCGAGTCCAAGCGGACATACACTAAACGAGTTTAGTATAGTCAAAGCGGAGAAGGTGAGGGTAAGAAAACGTCAATGGAGAAATACGATGGGTGGTGGGTGAAAAAGAATGGATTCTGGCGACAAAGGGCAAGTTTTTATAAAAGTTTTTGGTTTTGTGTTTTTTTTTTCTTTTTTTATAGAAAGAGCTTTACAGAAATTTGTACGGGCTTACGGTTTCAAGCAATCATAAACAAGATATGCACAATCACACCTAGATATAGGGTCACCTAGGTCAGCTAGACAGCTCCTAACTGTTCCAAAGGGCTAGAAATAGAACCTCAAACCGCCTCTTCTCCAACAATTGTGGCCAGGTAAGTGCCAGGTAAGTGGGAGGCTCCCCACTACGTAAGTAGTGGTCCTAATTAAGTAACCACTTGCCTTGGACACACTTGCCTAGACACCGCAAAAGTCAGGATAGGATAAACGGCCGATGCCTGTAACTAGTCCTCTGTCCTTTTGAGCGCGAAGTCCTTAGGGCTGAGGCTAGTATTTTTTAATTAAACAATGGTCAATGCATATGCTTTTTGTGATTTCTGGGGTCCTGGGAAGGGTGATGAAATCCCCACCCAATCTGGATTGGTTTCAAGCCCCTTAAAGTCTGTATTAATATATGCAAAGAAGTAACAATCAACTGCAATCAGTTTTTATTTTTTAGCGCGGCGCAAAGAATCCTGCACAAAAACAATTTATTGGAAGGGGGAAGAGAGTTTGCGCAAAGAATGCTGCAGAAAATACAGTTCAGTGGAGTTCAGAGGAGTGGAGGAGGAGGCAGAAAAACTCACAAAAAATTTGGGATGCTGATGCCAGAAAGGGACCGCGGTTCCGCAGCCAAACAAGCCCTATGGCCGCGGTTCCGTGGAAGGAAGGTGAGCTTGGTACTTCGTTTTTCTTGCCTGGGTTTCTATGGGTGTCCTCTTCTTTTCTGGAGCTTCTGAATCTTGATTTGCTCACTGTATCTGCTCCAGATTTTTACAGTAGACCGTTGGCTCCGTCTTGATCCGTCGCGGTGTAGCCGCGAGATATGGGTCTAACTTCCCACGTCTTTGGCACTGAACTCGACCGTCTTTTTATCCTGCACACTTGCACAAAAACTAATCAAAAATAACAAGATGGTTTTTTTTTACAATGTATATTTTTTTTGTTTTGTTTTTAGGTTATATTTATATTCATAAATTAACCCGAAATTACACAAAGAAATAAACTACCGTCTCCCCGGCAACAGCGCCATTTGATTGGTAAAGTTTTTGCGTGCTAAGTTTATTACCGCAATCATGACGGTTTCGCATGTAGCTAGCCGGTTGAGTACGGGTCGTCCGCAGGGAGATGAGAATCTTTTTCTTATGTGTTTTAACGAGTTAAGTCCAAATGTCCAGGTTTGTTTTGAGATTAACTATGTGCTAAAATGATATATAAAGAGAGCTTGTTAGGGTTAGGATTATGTTAGATTGAGTTAGGAGTCGCTCACTTCTTTCGTTGCCACTCTTAATATCGGTGTTACGGTAATCGGCAACAACGGGGATTAGCACGACTAGGAAGGAACTTGCGAGTATAAGCTAGGCTTTCCAACGCTTAAGTTCTTCCTTTTGGTGCTTGTCCGTCCGTTCATGGCTCTTAGCCTTAACCTCCGGTTAATTCAACCACAACCGGTCTCACTAAGGAATCACCGCTATCATGTAGGATAGGGTGCCGTAGGGAGCGGATTGTGGTTCAATTAACGGGAGTCCGAATTAAGATTTGGGCAAGAAAAGAGTGAGAGAGATTTCCTTCTCTCAAACTTTCCTTATCCTACCCTAACAAGTGAGAAAACTACTCACCCATTACAAGAAAAAGGAAAATAAAACAAAGGAGGAAGATAGAAAGAATGAGGTTAGAAGATTACAACTAGCTATTTGAGACCTCATTTTGGCAAGGATCAAGCTTAAGCATCATTGTTGTTTAAGGATAAAGAAAAAGAGAACAAGAAAGAAACAAACAACAAATAACAACAACTAGATTAGCAAATGAAAAATACAAGCAATTATCATTAACAAAACAACAAGACAAGCATGGTAACAAAAAGAACTCTTTTATTCATTCTTCACTCACAAAAGCTCACTACAAGTTTTTAATGGAGAAGAGATGAGAAGAGGAAGAAGAACAACAACATGTATTCTAAAATCTAAATACAAGAATAAGCACACTTGGCTTTGGTAAGTTCTGGACTATTTATAGGCAGGAAACAGAAATTCTAGGGCAACATTCTGGACCATCATGAAAAGACAAAACAGCCTCTGAAATTTCATCAGCCGACACGCCAGTACGGCCGCGGATCCGCGGCCTAGACTCCCTATTGGCCGCGGATCCGCGGCCCTATAGGGGAGTTGGGTCATAGGCTTTTGTGTGCTTCCCTGGTCTGCTGTGCCCTTTAGTCTGGTATATGTTTTTTCTCAAATTTTCTTCACGATTTTTCCAGAATTTCTGCTGATCAAAAGGTGATGTGATGTGGATCTTTTGCCATGATTTCCTCGAGCTCCGTGTAGATATGTTGGATCTTGTGTTGCCATTGAGCTTTGTGCATGAAAATGACATTGATTTGCCATTTTATCTCTTAAACTGGTGTGCGGCAACATACGGATAGAGAGCGGAGACCCGTGTTTTATCTGTGGTTGGCAGTAATCCGGATTTTGTCGTGCTTTTCTATGAATTTCACCGTTTAGAGCCGAGAACATGTATCCTGCAATTGACTAGCAAACACGGCTCAAGAGTACCTACCGATAAGCAATGTGATAAAAATTGGGCGGTATAAAAATGCAAAAATCCGATATGAACAATAGCCAATCTCGTGGCGACTGTTCAACTCATGGCCGCTCAAATACAGAGTCTGGAGGAAGTGCTTAGATCAATTTCGCCTGTGAATAAAGCAGAACAACCAGCACAATCCTCGACTTGTCAACAAGGAACATCAGCATATCGAACGAATCAACCTAAAATATCCTTGGACTAAAGAATGAGTACTAGATATTCTTTTAAGAAAGAATGCTTTAAAAGTATCTTCAAAACTGCTTTGAAGAATGGGTTAGGACTGTACAACCCCAAAAGACCAGAAGATGTGAACATAACAAACCATCCGAGATACTATGTGTACCATCAACTTGTTGGTCACCCTATCAAAGAATGTTAGGCTCAAAGTCAGTATTTAGAAGGAAATCTCATCCTCACCAATCTAGGGTGAACCCTTTATCCTCACCAGTTTAGAGGAAAACAAAGCATTATCTATTGCATCCCCAATTTTACCTGCACCAATCCAGGGTGAACCCTTTATTTGCTACACCGCCATTTTAGAAGGGTCCCTGGGGCAATGCTCGCGCAAGTCAATGAAGTTGGGTATGAAAACACCCTATATTATTTTAGCAGAGTGCTCATGAGGGCAGAAACAAATTACTCCGCCATTAAAAAATATTGTTTATCCTTAGTCTTCACTGTAACTAAATGCCATCTTTTCAAATGAAATTTAGTTGATCTAAAAAACAGATCCCATTAAATATCTAATGAATTACCGGTGTTAGTTAGACTTCTCACCAAATGGGCTATTATTTTACTCCAATCTGACTTTCGATATGTTCCTCAGAAAGTAGTCAAAGGTCAATGTTAGCTGACTTTTTAGTTGCATACTGTTACCGCAATCAAGAACGGCGTCTCTTGGTAGCTAGCCGGTGAATACGGGTCGGTCCACAGGGATGGTGTTAATTTCCTAAATGTTCTTACGAGCTAATTCCAAAGGGTGTTGGATCTTTTATAAAAAAAACTAAATTGAGTTATACTAGGATTAGGAAACTTGCTGGGATTAGGTTAGGTAAAATTTGGTAAAATAAAGATTCGCACCTCTTTCAATGCCCTAAATTAGATATCTTTTTAGGAGTTATGGTAATTATTAATAAAGGGGATTAGGATGATCGGGAAGAAACTATGTTTCTTCCTCTAGATCCTTGTCCGTCCTTTCTTAATAATTACCCTAACCTTCATAGAAGACATGCATATCCGGTCTTTTATACTATGGTATCACCGTTACCTCGTGGGTAGGATGCCGTAGGGAGCGGAATATGCATGCATGCATGAAGTCCTAATTATTAAAAATGATTGGGCATGAAAGAGATGAGAGATCTTCATCTCTCAAACTCTTCCCTATTCCTAACCCTAACAAGCGAGGAAACTACTCGCTCATTAAGGGGTCTATTAAAAACATGATATTTATTTTGTTTTTAGATCTTAATAGATTAATTACCTACTGCAGATTAAGAAATTCTAAACTAGATTAAACTAAGGCAAAAGAATAATTTATCTAGGGCAAGAATTAAAACTAGAACTAAGGCAGAAATTAAAAGAAACTTACAAAATGATGCTCTCAAAACTTCAAAGGAATTTGAATTTTATTCATAAAAAGAGACATACCCTAATACAAGATTTAGAGTTCCTATTTATAGAGGATAAGAAACCCTAGGGTTACAATGACTCCCACATCTGCTATTACAAAAATACCCCTAGAAAGACTAGTCAGCGTCGCCACAAAACATGGTAAATTTTTCTTCAACTCCGTGCTCTAAACGGCCGCGGAACCGCGGCCGCAGCCAGGGTTTGGCCGTGGTTCCGCGGCCCAATGGGAAGATCTTCTGTTGAATTTGGGTGTGCTGGTTCTGGGCTTTTTGGGCTTCCTACTTCTTTGGTTCTTTACTCAATTTGGCTTCTAGGTTTCTTCCAGATCTTCCAGTGAATAGTGTAGTGGACTTTAACCATTCGCTTTGTGTCGAACTCATGAACCTTGCGCTGCCTTATACTTTGTGAACCGATCTTCATGTAGGCTTGATCAAGATCATTCTGTTTGTTGGTCGTAGTCCCACTTTTGCACCATCTTTTATCTTTTTCACTGTTTTTGCTCCAAGAACCTATAACCTGTAACTATGTAGCAGACATGGGTCAAAAGCACCTGTTTATTTGTAAAATGCATAAGAATGGGGAATATAATAATGCAATATTATGATGTGAACAAATACCCCCAAACTTATCTTTTGCTCGTCCTCGAGCAAACCTAGTTTTATTCTCGACAAAAACCTAACCACACTTTCGCAGGGAAACGTGATTGCACTGAGCCCGTGCAACAAGCCGTTAAACCTCTAGGTGTCCCTAGTAGGAGGAGTGTTGTCTCCTATGGGTTTTCAGCGGATACTACCCACAAAATCCTATCAATTAGGCCCATTGACTTTTATTCTCCAATTAGGGTTTCTAACAAGGAATTCTATTATCTTCGACTTGTAAATTATCCACCCATATTCTTCACACTTCCTTATCATTTAACTTAAGATTATACATGTTCTGCAGACCTATTTAGCTTTTGGCATCTCTTAAGTTTTCCTTCTAGGGTTCTATCTCAACTTAGGAATTTTTATCATCTCTACTAAAGATACAAGTTCTATTCTTCATTCCTATCTCTTATCTAAATCCCAATCACATACCCCTACGTGTGTGTATATATCACCCCTACACTTGGAAATTCAAATCAAGCAATCATACTCTTGTCTGTTGTCCAAAGCACTTCTTAATAGGTGAATTTTTAAATGAATTTTGCTTACACATCCTTCATGCGACCGTTAATACTTCTTGAGGTACCAACGACCGATTACAAAATGCGTTTGCACTTTAAAGCGTACTTCCTAGTCTTGTAACACCTAAGGCTTTTTAGCAGTGACTCCCAAACCAGTTGGTCGAAGGCACTAGGTGATGAATCACCCTCGCTAAATATTTTTCTATTTTTGCAGCCTTAAGTAATTACAAAAACCAGTGTTCATTTTTTTTCTTTATTCACACTTGTATTTTTTTTCCCATCGTACTAAGGACTTTAGACAAGAGTATTTCAAGGTCTCTTCTACTATTCCAAGTTTCAAGGTTTGTGTTTATGAAATTTGCAGGGTATACATTTTCAGAATCTAGACTTAAGCTAGGAATTATTTTTCAAACTTATACTCTAATAAAAATATCAATACTTTTCCTTTGTTTTGACTTAGCCCAAGAAGTGAACTCAAAATTTGCCTATTTCTAAATAAACTACAAAGACATATACTTTTTACCGTTAAACTAACAGAAAGGTTATTTTTAGGGTTCTTAATTTACTAAGTCTAAGATCTAGTTGTTCCTAGCCAGTTATCCTATTTGTCAAACTCAAGTCAAATAAGGCCAAAATTGAATACGTTAATTTTTATAATTTTCAATTTTTTATGGGTTTTTCTTTTTCTATTTTTTTTTTCAAAATTTTCAATTTTTTATGAATTTTATATAAGGTACATATGAATGCGAAGGAAGAAAACTTACCGAGCATACCCCCAAACTTTAACTAGACAGTGTCCTCACTGTCAGGCTGCACTAAGTGGGTTGATAATGTCGGCAATTTCCTGCTTATTATCATATTTACAAATGATACACACCCCCAAACTTATTTGAAATAAAGTTTTGGAAAAAATGATCAAAAATTTGGGGGTAAAATGGAGGAGAATCAGTCGGTATAAATCGGCTCCTGCAAAAACAGGAGCTCCTCCGATGGGTCCGCTGTGAGGAACGGTTTCAATCGATGTCCATTTACTTTGAATAAAGTACCGTCCTCTGGATTTTCAAGATCGACCGCACCGTGCGGATAAACGGTGCGAACTACGAATGACCCTTTCCACCTAGAACGGAGCTTGCCGGGGTGATAATGTAACCGAGTGTCATAGAGTAAAACCTGTTGACCAGGTTTAAATGTTTTTCGCATAAGGTGTTTATCATGGAACACCTTAGTTCAGTTTTTAACAATTACGGCATTATCATAAGCCTCATCCCGCAGCTCTTCTAGTTCATTTAATTGCAGCTTTCGATTGCTGCCCGCATCTCCTAATGATAAATGCAACTCTTTGATCGCCCAAAATTCCTTATGCTCAATCTCTACTGGGAGGTGGCAAGCCTTCCCGTAAACAAGCCGGTATGGAGACATACCAAGATCGGTCTTGTATGCAGTACAGAAAGCCCATAGTGCAACGATCAGTTTGAGTGACCAATCTTTACGGTTTTTAGACACCGTTTTCTCCAAGATTTTCTTAATTTGCAGATTCGAAACCATGGCTTGCCCACATGTTTGGGGATGGTATGGCGTTGACAGGTTGTGGGTAATAGAATATTTGCGCATTAAGGACTCAAAAGTCCTATTGCAAAAGTGAGAACCATTATCACTTATAATCGCTCGAGGGTGCCCAAACCGAGAAAAGATATGTTCTTTAAGAAATCGAACAACAACCTTGTTGTCATTCGTTCGGCTAGGCACAGCCTCGACCCACTTTGAAACGTAGTCAACAGCCAAAAGAATATATACATTCCCAAAAGAATTAGGAAATGGTCCCATGAAGTCTATTTCCCAAACATAAAAAACATCCACAACCAAAATTGGTTGGAGCGGCATTTCGTTTCTCCGTGATATCCGGCCCAAGTGTTGGCACCGGGAGCATGTCTTGCAGTATTCATATGCATCCTTAAAGAGTCGTGGCCAATAGAAACCACACTGCAAGATTTTTTCGGCTGTCTTCTTTGGGCCAAAGTGCCCGCCACACGCTTGATCGTGGCAAAAAGACAGCACACTCTTAAACTCGTTTTCCGGTATACACCGACGAATGATTTGGTCGGAACAGTATTTAAAAAGATAAGGTTCATCCCAGTAAAAATGCTTTGCTTGGGACAAGAATCGAAATTTATCCTGTTTCGACCAATCTTTAGGTATCAAGCCGGTGGCTAAGTAGTTTACTATATCAGCGAACCATGGTTCGCAAGAAACGGTTAAGAGTTGCTCATCGGGAAAAACATCTTTGATTGGAAGTTCAAGTGTAGGCGAAGAAGGAAGTCGTGAAAGGTGATCGGCCACTACGTTTTCACATCCTTTTTTGTCCCTTATGACAAGGTCAAACTCTTGTAGTAAGAGGATCCAACGTATTAGCCTCGATTTAGCATCCTTCTTCGCAAAAAGGTGGCGGAGAGCTGAATGGTCCGTATACACAATAACTGGAGAGCCGATCAAATAAGGCCGGAATTTTTCAAGTGCAAACACAACAGCTAAAAATTCTTTTTCTGTTGTTGTATAGTTTAGTTGGGCCTTATTTAATGTACGGCTAGCATAATAAATTACGTGCGGCATCTTGTTAATGTACTGTCCAAGAACAGCACCAATGGAAAAATCTAATGCGTCGCACATAATTTCGAAGGGATGCGTCCATTCTGGAGATGAAAGAATGGGCGCAGAAATGAGAGAGTGTTTCAATGACTCGAACGCTTCCATGCAAGATGAGTCAAAATCAAATGTTGTGTCCTTGGCCAGTAAGAGAGTCAAGGGTTTAGCAATCTTGCTAAAATCCTTGATGAACCGTCTATAAAAACCGGCATGGCCAAGGAAAGCTCGGATGTCTTTGACGCATTTAGGAGGAGGAAGATTGGAAATGACTTCAATTTTTGCTCTATCAACCTCTATGCCGTTTTGCGAGATGACATGTCCTAAGACAATGCCTTCTCGTACCATAAAGTGGCACTTCTCCCAATTTAAAGTTAGGTTCTTATCCCTACAGCGGGTAAGAACTGCGTCAAGATGTAGTAAACCCTCGTCGAAGGAGTCACCAAAAATAGAGAAATCATCCATAAAGATCTCCAAAAACTTTTCGACCATGTGTGAAAAGATCTCCATCATACACCGCTGAAATGTAGCGGGTGCATTGCATAACCCAAAGGGCATGCGACGATAAGCAAAAGTGCCAAAAGGACAAGTAAATGTGGTCTTGTCTTGGTCCTCTTTGGCTATGGGGACTTGGTTATAGCCGGAATAGCCATCTAAAAAGCAGTAGAACTCGTGCCCAGCCAATCGTTCTAGCATTTGGTCAATGAAAGGTAAAGGAAAGTGGTCTTTCCTTGTCGCGGCATTGAGTTTTCTATAGTCGATGCAAACTCGCCACCCAGTTTGGGTGCGAGTAGGAATTAACTCATTTGCCTCATTGGTAATGACCGTGATGCCCGATTTCTTTGGCACAACATGAATGGGGCTAACCCACTGGCTATCCGAGATAGGGTAAATGATACCACTATCAAGACACTTAACAATCTCCTTCTTGACATCCTCTTTCATTATGGGGTTGAGGCGTCTTTGTGGAACCCTTACCGGCTTGGCATCATCCATCAAGTGTATATGATGTTCAACTATGAGGGGACTAATCCCCTTGATGTCCGCCATAGACCAGCCAAAGATTGCCGATTATTTTGTAAGACCGTTAAAAGTGCCTTCTCTTGCTCGAGAGCTAGAGAGGCCGATATGATGACGGGTAGGGTCTCATTATCACCTAAATAAGCATATTTAAGGTGCGACGACAAAAGCTTTAGTTCGAGTTTAGGAGGTGAAACAATTGATGGTAACAATGGTGTAACTGTTTCAAACTCGAAGGATTCCATCAAAGGTTCAAATCGAGTGTACGCAACCGAGTCGGATGGTTCAACTAACTCATCCGAAAAAGCAAAAGACTCAAACTCGGGTGGTGAGTCTTCAAAATCGTCTACAAAGGTGAAACACTCATAATCATTGTTCGCCGTGAAAGCTGTGTCGGATTCTAGGAGGAACGCACTAGAGGCGTCAACACTGCTGTGATCAAACATAAAATTTTCGAACTCACAGTCCTCCTCCGCGATCTCATTGATCGAGCAAACATCAAGTATGCTAGAATTTGGCTCGGAAGGCTGATTTCCCAACTTAAAAATGTTGAGTTCAATTGTCATATTGCCAAAAGATAGATTCATTGATCCATTACGACAATTGATCACATCATTAGAAGTCGCAAGGAATGGTCGACCAAGTATCACCGGAATTTGACTCCGGGGGTTAGCTACAGGTTGTGTATCCATAACAATAAAGTCAACGGGGAAAATGAAATCCCTTA
Organism: Agapanthus africanus; assembly: GCA_030015575.1. NCBI lineage: Eukaryota > Viridiplantae > Streptophyta > Magnoliopsida > Asparagales > Amaryllidaceae > Agapanthus > Agapanthus africanus. The sequence goes on along the minus strand of JASDDO010000004.1, from coordinate 173,421,780 downwards.
CTCTAATTAACACATCCTCCAACTCTCCCCTAGGATGGGTGATGGATCGGTCGGCCATTTGGAGAGTACAATGAGTGGGCTTAAGCTCTCCAACGCCTAATTGCTCGTACACAGAATAAGGTACCAAATTGACACTAGCACCAAGATCTAATAGTGCTCTATTGATGTTCTTGTTCCCAATTGTTATCGAAATAGTAGGACAACCGGGGTCCTTGTGCTTTTGGGGTAAAGATTGGACAAGAGCATCGCTAACAACACTAGCCACGAAAACTTTCTTTGGTACTTGTGACTTCCTCTTTTTGGTGCATAAGTCCTTTAAGATTTTTGCATATGAAGGAACTTGTTGGATTGCATCCAGGAGAGGGATATTTATGCTAATCTGTTTGAACAACTCTACAATCTTCTCCATTTGTGGAGTTGGTTTATTGGATCTCAACCTGTTTGGAAAAGGAACATTTTGAAAAGTTGTTGAGTCCAATTTTTGTGGATCAGATTGTGGAGTTGGAACGGATCCCCGTGTAGATGTGTTTGTGTTGTGAGAAATGGGTCCGTTCGAGCTAGAAGAAGTAGAGCCTTGTGAAGGATGGAGAATAGGCTCTAACGACGGAGAAGAAGAAGAAGAAGGTGACGAAGATGAAGAAGGACCACCGGCAGGGGTGTCATAGTTAATACCCACGTTATTTTGCAACACTTTTCCGGATCTCAACGTGGTCACAGCATTTACGTTATGATGTTGCTGTTCGTATGTAGCATGTGCGTGACCGGGATTTGGCAGTGGTTGAGATGGAAGCTTTCCTTTTTCTCACTCGCTCAACGCAGTATTGAGTTGTGCAATTTGTGCCTCAATAGATTTGATGCTTTGATCGTGTGAAGCACTGTTTTGCACCAAAGATTAAATAGAAGTCTCTAACCTTGCTGCGGATTGTGTAGATTGATTTAGGAACGCATCTAGACTTCTTTCGAGCGAGTTAACCTTAACATTATGAGGTTGAACAAAGTTGTTTGGAGGGTAAGAATTGTTGGGCACAAAATTGTTCATTTGATTAGGATTAGGGTAAGGTTGCTGTTGGAAAGGTTGCTGGAATTGAGTTTGTGGAGGTGCTTGTTGTTGTGGAGGAGGAGGCCTTTGAAAATTGTTGTTTCCTTAGAATTGTTGATTTTGGTTCCAAGCGAAATTTGGGTGACTCATCCAACCCGGATTGTATGTCGAAGAGTATGGATCATTTTTTTGTCGTTGCTGAAAGGCAACATTGACTTGATCATGTCCTTGAGTAGATGGATTGTAAGGACACTCTTCGGTAAGATGTGATGGATCCGAACAATAAGCACAAACAGTTCGTAGAGGCACAACAGGGGCAGGAGAAGGCGATGAGATTTTGGTCTCAATCGCTTCTAGCTTCTTCGTAAGTGCGGCCATCTCGGCCTTCATAGCAATCGACATATCTAAGTGATGTATGCCTGCCCTAGATTGACTAATAGAAGAAGATGATGTGGTCTTGGTGCTCTCCCACTGAATTGTTTGTTCACTAAGATCCTCGAGAAACTGCCACGCTTCCTCACTAGATTTGGTTAGAAAGTGACCTTGACAAATGGTTTCTAGCAACTGCTTCGTTGCGGGGTTCAATCCCTCGTATAATGTTTGGCAAAGTTGCCAATTTTCGATCCTATGGTGAGGGCATTGAACGAGTAGGTCTTTGAATCTTTCAAAACACTTCCAAAATGGTTCGGAAGGAAGCTAGGAAAATTGTATAATCTCATTACGGATTCTAGCAGTTTTGTGACGAGGATAGAACTTTTTAAGAAAGGCTTTCACAAACTCTTCCCAATTCTTAATTGAATGCGACGCTGTGCTGTATAGCCACTTCTCGGCTAAGTCACATAAGGTGAAAGGAATGACCCTTAGCCTTATAGCATCGTCGCTTAATTGGGTTGTTTTCATCATAGCGCAAACATTTTGGAATTTGTTGATAAAGATATATGCATCTTCGGATTCCAATCCGTGAAACTTAGGCAGCATATTGATGAAGTGGGGTTTGATCTCGAAATTGTCCCCATTTGCCGGTGGGAGGGAAAGACAAGTAGGTAGGGCGGTGCAGATTAGGTAGAAAAGATCCTGGAGAGCGACTCGTTGGGGCGCTTCAACAGGCGGGTGATTCGGGTTATTCGCACCTAACGGAAGTGGAATCAGTCCCGTCGGTAAGGTGTTGTTAGGATTATATCCCGACATACCTTCAGAAGAAGAATTTGAAGGTGAAAGTGAAGAAGTGGAAAGGATTTCGACTTCGGAGTCGAAAGGTTCGTCGGTCGGTACCAACGAAACACGGACTAATCGGACGCTAGTGTCCCTAGTCCAACCGGACATACACTAAAGAGGAAGTGTAGTCAAAAAGGTGAAAGACAGAATGTGGAGGTAAGAAAACGTCAATGAGAAGAAAGTTGTGTAAGTGGAGTGCAAAGATTTCTTTAGCGACAAGTTGCAAGTTTTTTGAAAAGATTTTGTCCTTTTTTTTATGTGGAGATTTTTACAAAAAGATTTTTTGAGAAGAGACTTTGACACAAATGTAATCAAACACAAATGCACAATCAGGCCTAGATCTAGGGTCACCTAGGTTAGCTAGACAGCTCCTAACTGTTCCAAAGGGCTAGAAATAGGACCTCAAACCACCTCTTCACCGCCAATTACGGCCAGGTAAGTGCCAGGTGAGTGGGAGGCTCTCCACTACAAGTAGTGGCCCTAATTAAGTAACCACTCGCCTTCGACACACTTGCCTAGACACCGCAAAGTCAGGTTAGGATAAACGGCCGACGCCTATAACTAGTCCTCTGTCCTATTGAGCGCGACGTCCTTAGGGCTGAGTCTAGTATTTTTTAATTAAGAATGGTCAATGCAAATGCCTTATGTGATTTCTGGGGTCCTGGAAAGGGTGATGAAATCCCCACCCAATCTGAATTGGTCTCAAACCCCTTAAAGTCCGATTAAAGATATGCAAAACAATAAATCACTTGCAATCAATTTTCTTTTAAGCGCGGCGCAAAGAATCCTGCAGAAAATCAATTATTGGAAGAGGGAAGATTTTTTTTTTAGCGCAAAGAACCCTATAGAAGATTTGGCAAAAAATATATTTTAGGTTGCAGAGGAGAGGAAAAGGAAACAAACAGTGCAAATTTCGTGCGCTGAACACCCAGGAGGACCACGGTTCCGCCGCAAACACCACCTTACGGCCGCGGTTTAGCGGTGGGATGGAGGGATCAGGTCTCTGAAAAAATTCTGTAGCTCTGTTGTTCCAATCCCCTTCTGTTCTGATCTACCTTTTTCTGTTTCGCACTCTGGAATTTTCCAGATCCGTCGATCCTGCAAAGATTCACACAAGAAATCCTTCAAATAAAAAAAGATGATAGAATTTTTATATTTTTTTCAATTTTTCAATTTTTCAATTTTATATTAACCCGAAATTACAAAAAAGAAATTTTTACGCCATCCCCGGCAACGACGCCTTTTGATTTAGATGGATTTTACGATAAAAAAATAATATGTTACCGCAATCAAGAACGGCGTCGCTTAGTAGCTAGCCGGTGAATATGGGTCGGTCCACAGGGATGGTGTTAATTTCCTAAATGTTCTTATGAGCTAATTCCAAAGGGTGTTGGATCTTTTATAAAAAAAACTAAATTGAGTTATACTAGGATTAGGAAACTTGCTAGGATTAGGTTTAGGTAAAGTTTGGTAAAATAAAGATTCGCACCTCTTTCAATGCCCTAAATTAGATATCTTTTTAGGAGTTATGGTAATTATTAATAAAGGGGATTAGGATGATCGGGAAGAAACTATGTTTCTTCCTCTAGATCCTTGTCCATCCTTTCTTAATAATTACCCTAACCTTCATGGAAGACATGCATATCCGGTCTTTTATACTACGGTATCACCATTACCTCGTGGGTAGGGTGCCGTAGGGAGCGAAATATGCATGCATGCATGAAGTCCTAATTATTACAAATGATTGGGCACGAAAGAGATGAGAGATCTTTATCTCTCAAACTCTTCCCTATTCCTAACCCTAACAAGCGAGGAAACTACTCGCTCATTAAGGGGTCTATTAAAAACATGATTTTTATTTTGTTTTTAGATCTTAAGAGATTAATTATCTACTGCAGATTAAGAAATTCTAAATTAGATTAAACTAAGGAAAAGAATAATTTATCTAGGGCAAGAATTAAAACTAGAACTAAGGCAGAAATTAAAAGAAACTTACAAAATGATGCTCTCAAAACTTTAAAGGAATCTGAATTTTATTCATAAAAAGAGGCATACCCTAATACAAGATTTTGAGTTCCTATTTATAGAGGATAGGAAACCCTAGGGTTACAATGACTCCCACATCTTCTATTACAAAAATACCCCTAGGAAGACTAGTCAGTGCCGCCACAAAACATGGTAAATTTTTCTTCAACTCCGTGTTCTAGACGGCCACGGAACCGCGGCCGCAGCCAGGGTTTGGCCGCGGTTCCGTGGCCCAATGGGAAGAACTTCTGTTGAATTTGGGTGTGCTGGTTCTGGGCTTTTTGGGCTTCCTACTTCTTTGGTTCTTTACTCAATTTGGCTTCTAGGTTTCTTCCAGATCTTCCAGTGAATAGTGTGGTTGACTTTAACCATTCGTTTTGTGTCGAACTCATGAACCTTGCGCTGCCTTGTACTTTGTGAACTAATCTTCATGTAGGCTTGATCAAGATCCTTCTGTTTGTTGGTCGTAGTCCCACTTTTGCACCATCTTTTATCTTTTTCACTGTTTTTGCTCCAAGAACCTGTAACCTGTAACTATGTAGCAGACATGGGTAAAAAGCACCTGTTTATTTGTAAAATGCATAAGAATGGGAAATATAATAATGCAATATTATGATGTGAACACATACCCGGTGCTTGATGATTCACACCTAATTTGTGAATTTCCCGGAGAAAATGTTCTCTTCATTGAAGATGAATAACCATATTAGGAAATGTACTTTGATGATGGTTCGTCTCTCGAGACAAGAGTATGATCCAATATTCCAAAGGTTAAGGTGGGACTTTGTTTAGTGTTCATCACCACTGCAGGGTGAATCATTAGACAAGCCTTTGCAATGACGGATTCCAAAACGAATAATAAGGCTGAGTACGAAGCCCTAATTTTAGGGATTAGAGCAGCAATTCTAACGAGTATGCAAAATCTATATATTTTTGGAGATTCTCAATTGATAGTTAATCAAGTGTTGGGGATTCTCAAAATGTATAAACCGGAATTGTGGAAATATTGCTTATTGTAACGTTTTGAAAATCGTTTCGGTGAAATTTCGAAAAAACGGTAAAATAAAGGGGTTTTCTGTAAAAAGTCAAAATGCAAATATCTTTATTATAAAATTAAATATACATATTCTAGCAATGTAATTGCTAGTATTTGGTGTTTATTGAGTCACTTGTGAAATTTCAAATTTTCTGAAAATTTTTCCGAATTTAATTATTTTAATATTATTTTAAGCCGGTAAGAAAATACATTAAATTAGCGATAAATACAAATTTAAATGGGTTAATTTTAATCTTTAAAATCATGTTAATTAAAATCTAGTTGTAATATAAATTTTTAGTATTTTATTTCAAGTTTTAATGGGTTTTTATTATGGAGAACAAAAAAATAATTAATTTAAGCTAAAACTTGCAATTTTGAGCTTGTGGGGGGTCTTTTTGCATAGAATCTCTTTGTAAAATCTCTCTCACTCATTCCTCTCCATCATGGCCGGCCCCACCACTGCTGGAGCAGCCTACTCCCCCCCTCATTTTTGTTTTCATCTCTTTTTAAAAGTTCAATATGATAAGGATTAAAATATAGTAATTGGAGTATGGGTTTTTGTTGTTTGTGTGGTCTTTTGACTTTGAGAAACTTTCCCCAACTCCCCACACCCTCTCTCTCCTCTCCCCACCTGCATTTGGCCGAGCCCCCCTCATTTAGAACAGCCCTTCACTTCTTCATCTCACTTTCTCTTCAAAAAAATCCACAAAAATGCTTAAAAATCCACAAAATTTCAAAATCAAAATCCAACTCCTACACATTTCTCATTAACCATTCTAGCATGGATCTAGGGATCAAAATGGCATTTTAGGAGGCTAGATCTTGAGCTTGATCTCATCATGGGAGGTATAATCTCATGCTTTTGTTAAAATTTGTTATCTAGTTGCTTTAATCTAAGTTAACTAAGTGCTTAATTAGGTTTTTGATGAGTTTAATTGCATGATTAAAGATTCCAAGTTAGGGTTTTGTTGTGGAAATGGGTTATGATAAATTGTGCATGGTTTTGTGTTGTGGATTAACATCTTAAGTTTTATAGAAAGCTAATGTAGTTGTTAATTCCAAACCATTACTTATAAAATGCCCTAATTAAGTTATTTTGCTAACTAAAATTTTGGGGTTAATGGAATTTAATGAGATTAAATTATGGAAATTGTTTTTATGACTTATTTAAGATATTTAATAAGTATTATGGCCACTATATTTGTTTAAACGTCATGTTTTGTACAAAAACGGCGAATTGTGCTTGCTAGATTTTCGGAAAAATGACTTTTTAAGTGAAATTGGGGTTTTTGTGAATTTTAACCTATTTTATATTAAAATTAGTGTTCGTGAATGTGCAAATGAGTGTATTTGGGTTTTTCTCGATGATTTGGCGTTTGTACGCCTACGTCGAGGGTTTTTGGGTCGATTTGTGAAAGCTACCATAGGTTTTGACCTATGTGGGATTCGTGCGTCGTTTTGGTCATGAGTCGGATTTTAATACGATACGGTGCGTTATGATATGTAGGTACCCCATGTGGACTTCGAGACGACAAGCAAAAGCGTGACGACGTCGGCACCGGCGAACGAGGACCAGGTGAGTAGATTTATATCTACGGGGAGAAGTCGGGTGGATGGCGTATAGCACCCCCACAGTCTATGGTGGTGTATACGGATGCGTATACACCCCAACAATTATATGTTATTTGGGATTAACAACGATGTTAGGATGGATATTGGTGTGTTGGATTACTTTAGTGTTGCGAACCCTAGGGTAGTGTTGCACTACACATACACACATACATACACACATACATACTTGCATACATTCCTACTTATATGTGCTCATGGGATTCTTTATAGTTATGTGTTCACATGGGTATGGGACTATGTGTTCACATACGGATATGAGGACGATACTTGGGATTGAGCTGATTCGATGAGATTTGTTTTGTGGTGGTGATATCGGTTTGTACGAGACTGTCGATCAGTAGTCAGATCATGACTATATTGATGATTTTAGTATTGTACTAGACATAGGTCAGTACCCTGGACTATGATCTTGGATAAAGAGGATACCAGATGAATAGTGTGATGAATATGATATTAACCCATTCCCAGATTTGGGGATGCCGTACGACGGATTTACGTACGAGCTATATTTTGATGATTGATCCGCACTCTTGACTTGGGATGTCTGATTATAGATATGGTATCGGATATGATATTATGGAGGCGGGATCACCGACTAATATATATACAGGTATGTATATGTATCGACTCAGATGTTAGGCGGTTTCCTTACCTGTAGTCCAGCTTGTTAGCTTAGCCCTTTAGTTTAGTTTAGTTGTTAGATTAGATTCGATTCAAACCTATTTCAAAAACTAACGAATCGTGGGTATTTTAAAAGACAGCCCATGGGATCCTACGGATATTTCAAAAGACGTATCTTTTCATAAAAACACCGTAGCCCCTATTTTCAAAACCCCATGATTCGTGTTATTTCAAAAGGCACCATTTGTAGGACTTATATTAGATTAATGCAGATTAGTTATAGTTGCGTCTAGTATTCAGCTCCCGCTCATTATTGTGGTTCGCTTCGCATCGCATGCTTATATTATGTTTCATACTCCATTATTGATATCATGTTGTTAGGACACCAGCACCATTACCGATGATGCGTATGTACCACGTACACTTACTTGCCGGCTCACACACATCTTCATCGGTAATTGCCATGTCACGTACACTTTAGAAAATATTATTGCTTGACATAGCCTGTTAGCTAATAGTTTAGACATTGTAGTTATTACCTGCTACTTCATGCATACTGTTATTCATTGTTATGCCGCATTCATGGATTCTCACGCATATATTCACTATTTTACGTGTTATTGAGGTTTTGGATTCGGATTTCCATGAGATTTTCTGGATTTGGAAGAAAACCGCAAAAACATAAGTAAACCTTTTCTCTCTTTAAAATAAAAAGTGCGGTTTTCCCATGATGTATGAGTCGTCCACCATGAGTTTGCTGATGGATTTCGAGACCTGATTCGAGGAGTGGAGGAACCGTTTCGGGTACATGGTGGGCCCGGTGCGGTACCCCGGGGCAAGAGGAATGTGTTGTTGATGTTGAGCCCGGCAGGGGAGCACTACCGACCGGTGATATTACCCGACGCGTCGGATATCCGGAGGATACCGTCGTGGTCTTGAGATGGATGGTAGGGGCCGATTTGGATTGACGGCACCCTAGATATTGATTTTGAGATATTGAGGTACAGAGATTGTGATACAGAGATATCGAGATATTTGGACACTTGTTTTGTGTCGATGTTGGGCACTGTTTTATGCTGATTTCATTATGATACCTCATTTTAAAAATACAAAGGAAATCTCACTAAATTATGAAAACAGTTCTTCATTTACATGTATTCTGTTTTCATGCATTCATACCTCATTCATATGATATATTGCTACCTGAGGCGCAGACACGGGCACATGAGATTACACTCGGGTTAGATATTTACCCTAGCCTTGTTATAGGTTGCATGTTATATTTATAATTGAGGATATATTATGATCTTTGACCTAGGTTGCGTTATTTATGTGATTTCTTTCCGTAGATGTTTTTCTATTCACGAGTTGGCAACTCACCCCCGTTGTGCCCTAGTTTCTTGCAGGTTTGCCGTACAGGTTTCATTACGGCTTGCGGGCATAGTTTCCTTCGGGTGATTTGCTAGTAGGTGGGTTACTTGTATCGTACACCCATTATATATCTTGTATATTATTATTCTGTTGTATCTAGAAGTCCGTCAACCAAACATGTATTTATTTTAAGATAGAGACCAGTGATGTTATTCCTTCGACCTTAGAGTCGCGCGTCTTATTTCTGTGGTTTTCTTGTGGTTTGAGTTTCCTTTGAATTTTGATCCTCGCCGTTGGCGTTGTATATTATATTGCTTGTGTGGTTGTGACCGTCGATTGACGAAGAGCTAGCTCCCGCTTGGGGATGCCTTTTTATTGATTTCGTATACTATTCATGTTGTATCCCGTTTGGGGGCCAGTATTTACAAAGGAGACTCTGCCGAAATTTTCAAGAAATATTTGATGTTTTAAAAAAAAACGCATAATTCGGCTTATGCTATTAAAACTACTTGATTTAAATTGGTTTTTCTTCACTCTACTGCTTTTCTTGGTTTGGATTTCTGGGTTTTCGGCTTACTTAGATTACGAACGCCTCGAGACGTTTCGTAGTTTAAGTGCCGGTCATGTTCCGTACTTTTCGGGTCGTGACACTTATGAACTAAGAATCTTCTCTCACAAATTCCTTTGTTCAGGCTAGAGAATGTTCCTAAAGCGCAAAATAGTAAAGCTGACTCGCTATCAAAATTTGCTAAAGAATTGGTTAACCATGATCTCGACGAAATTCAAGTCACGGTTCAAAATCATTTGAATGTATACCCTGCGCTTCTAGAAGACAAGGAAATATGCGCTCAGACTTTAAATATTGAAGAAGCTGAAAAGACCATGGAAGAAATTGATTGGCGGCAATCATTCCTAAACTTCTTCCAACACGATACATTGCCCGACGATAAGTCTGCCTGGTTCGCCCTAAGAAATCAGGCATTATGTTACGCATACTTCGATGCTATTTTATATCGCCATACCTTTGATGAACTCTTGTTGTGTTGTTCATCACCTGAAAAGGCTAAACAAGTTAAGTAAGAAGTTCATTCGGGGATTTGCAGGGCCCACCAAGCTGGTCCCAAAATGAAAATAAAGATTAAAAGATTGGGTTACTATCAGCCCAATATAACACTAGATTGCATCGAATATACAATGAAATGCCACTTGTGTCAAATTCTTGATAATTATATGCACATGCACCCAAACCCGCTACATCCTGCAATATCATCATGACCCTTCGAAATGCGGGGTACTGATTGGCTCGATTGATCCTTCATCGTCATACGGACATAGGTTCATTTTAAAAGCAGCAAAATAACAAGATTCGCTCGATCACATAAGATTGATTGGCGATATTCTACTATATACAACCCAAGAGCTAATGGTTTAGCCGAAGCGTTCAACAAAACTTGACTAAATTGCTCAAAAAGATAATTCTCAAGAACAAAAGGGGTTGGCACACAAAAATGACTGAAGTCTTATAGGAATATCAGACTACGTACAAGACTCCCACAAAATCTACGTTATATCAACTAGTGGTCGGGACAGACGTCGTGCTTCCGCTTGAAATCCAAATACCGTCTCTTCGAGTTTCTATGCACGAAAGGATAACTACAGAAGAAAATGTGATTCTAATATTGGAAAAGTTAAAAACTTTAGACGATACGCGGTTCAAAGCAGGGATAACCACAGAAGAAAATGTGATTCTAATATTGGAAGAGTTAAAAACTTTAGACGATACGCGGTTCAAAGCTCAACAAGCTTTGAAGATTTATAGAGCCCATATGACGTGTGCATATAACAAACTAGTCAGACCTAGAGCATTCACTCAAGGAAAACTACTTTTAGTATTGCGTCACCCCAAAATCATGAATCATAAATCAGGAGGAAAATTTGAACCAAATTGAAAAGGCCTTTATATCATATAGATCGTTTATGAGGGTAAACCCTATCAACTTATCGACACTCATGAAAAACGGACCCATGCCTCTTATTAACGGTCGACACTTAAAGAAGTACTATGCTTAGGCAAGAAAAGCCAAGTCGTACCTCTTCTTTATCTCAAGTCAAAATGTCGCAAATAAAGGAAAAGAATTCAACAACAACAACAACAATGTCAAAGAAGTTCACACAAAATACTAAAAAGTTTCAAGTTCTTACAAAACTAATAGGATATACTCTTAACTAATGTATTTCCTGACTGGTTTTGTCTGTATACATATACAAGTAGATAAGACAAATAAATAAACTATTCTTATAAGTGAAATACTTTATTTAGACCCTGCTTTAAATACATTAAACATGGACATGCCCAAAATAAATTTAAAATAACAATTTTTGGCCTGATACAAGATAAGGACAGGTCCGAAACCTAAAAATGATGGTTTCCAGCCCCTTTAAACGTTCATCGTATTTGGATCGGACTCGAGATAAGTCGGGCATACTCTAAGAGGTGATCCACATGATTTATCTCCGGTCATCATGCAAAGTAATTAAAGGCAGTGTCATAGATAAACCAGAGTATATCCTCAAAAATAATGCTCGCCAAATCGTTTATCTTTTGGTCTAGCGGTAAAATATCCACATTACAGAGAAGCCAAAAAAGACGGCACCGAAGTAGAAGATTGAGTATAACTATGGAAGGGTATTTAAAATTCCACTTCATATGGTCGCGTATGATATCCACAAATATACATATAGGCTAATCAAAAATAATATTTTCATAGACGAAATATTTTATATTAGGCCCCGCTTATACATCAAACCGGGATAGGACCAAAACCCAATTTGTAACGACCCTGTTTTTACTATAATACTTTTTAATAAATAAAAATATATTTGTTTCGAAATGATTCGTTTTGTATTAAGAAAAGGTTTTGAAAGATTTAAAAAAAAGATTTATTTTGATATAAAGAATTTGTTTGAAAGGAAAATTTTGAAAAAAAGAGAGTTGGTTTTATTGAAAGAAAAAATATTAGTTTAAGAAAATCCGTTTATCTTTTAAATTATTTTCTTTTGAAAACTCTGCATATATTTATTTCTATTTAATTATATACAATAGTAACCTTGTATCCCATTGATTAAGTCATTGCATTGCTAGTTCATAGGCTATAGGTTTGAACCTTGTATCTTGTAATTAATTTTATCAATTTTTTATATATCTTTCATAATCTACAAATGACCCTTCATTTCATCTTCCTTTTAACTTCCAAAATAATGAGAATGGTTATGAATATAATTAAGTGGAATTATGGTGACATAAACCACTTGTTATATTTTAGTGCTCTCTTTCTTTTCTTCTTCTTTTCAAATTTTATTTGGTTTTTCCTCCTTTCTTCTTCATCCTCAAAACCTTAGCTTTCTAGAAAAAAATCAGTTGACGTTGGTGTTCTTTAAAGTTTTGAAGTCTCAATAGTAACACGAGGCCATTGACAGATAGATGAACCCCTTGACGATATTGGCTTGTGCGAGTAAGTCTCTCATCCTCCTCTTTCTTTCTCTCTTGTTACAGATTCTCTCCTCTTAGCTTTTCTTTTGTTAAATATCCTTCCTTTTGCCATGTCTCTACTTATACATACTTTGGTGATTCCTATGTTTAAATAACATATTTAAAATAAATTAATTAGTCTAGTACACAAAGACGACATATTGCCTACATGCTTGATAACGTGTTAAGTGATTGTTACGATTTTTCTTGTACATGTTCAAGGTAAATGGTAATATTATTAGTTTATGAGAATGAATGAATCATATCAATCAATCTATATTACATGCATCTTAATGAACCTGATCTTTTATTTAAAAAAATGAAGTTGCAAATAAATTCCTTAATTTTTTTATTCACACATACTACCTTAAAATACCCTTATATTCGAAATAAATTTTAGAAAATCAATCTTGACTTCTGGACATTCTAGAAAAATTATAATATATATTATATATAATTTTAGATCTACAGTAAAAGTTTCATATCGAACCTCATAACGATTTAGGATTTACGACGTCTTTTTATTCATTGTTTTTAAATATAGAAAACTTCTTTTAAGAGCTTTCTTTGAGAAGCCATAACTTTGTCATATGTAATCCAAACTAAGTTTTTCAAATATTTTGGACAACTAGATCGAAAGATCTAGATTTTCATAGTTATACTGAATTCTTGAAAATCGACATTATTATTAGAAAACTGCGTTATAAAATTAAGAGACGAATCTTGACAGAAACTACCCTGATTCGCACACTGTTTTTAAATACGACATAACTTGAGCTTCCGATGTCGGTTCAGGGAAAAATTTAAATGTATAGATGCATAATTAACAGACCTATAACTTTCCTATATAATTGGTGACTCAGAAATGAATAGAACAACCCGATATATGCCTGGCAATACATCCCATAGTTGCTGTCCAGAAATCAAAATTTCTATTTTAAACCTTGACATTAAAATGACCAGAACTAGAGCTTCAGGAATCCAAATTGAGCGGAACCTAGTTGTTTGGATAATTACACCGAAATACCTACAAGTTTCTAATAATTTTCGAAACCTGAAATCTGACGGAAATCAACTCAAATTATGCTTTAAAAATGTGTGACGGTGCTAGACAGATTCTGATCTTATCCGCTCGACGATACGAAAATGGGACTATCTCCCAAACTAATAGTCATATTTAGATGAGACTTGAACTCATGTTTGCATAATACTTAGGAATATGTTTTCCTTTTATATTCTGAATCTAATTGACTTGACTAATTAGTCGTACATAACACTTCTTTATAGCATTATTTCTGTTCATTTCTTGAATAATATACTTGTCTCATTTCATGTTCTGTGACTGCTTATTTATTGTATCTACATGACTTGTGTGATAAAAACTATTGCATACTCAACCTGATTTAACTCGAACCATGAATAAAACTTGACACGAATACTTTGACATGACATGAATACTTGAAACTTGACATGAATACATGCACATGACATGAACTCAACCCGAAACCTGAACTTGTACTCTCTCATTTGTATTCATGGATTCGGGCAAAACTTGTGACATTATCTACAATCTAGAATACGCGGGGTGTTGGGGTAGTTTGAGTGTGAATCCAATGGAATCTTAGGAGTCCCATTACTTTCTTGACAAGGGTGGATTTCTCTACAGCTTGGAGTCCCATTGTTTGGGCCCGTGGTTCCTTGCCTCTAGGGCCCTACCCTTGTGTTCGAGAACACTTTTGAGATTGGTTGACGTTTACCTTTGAACTTACATTAGTTAGTCTACCCTTATAAAGACCTTTTAGGACACACTGAGAATCACCTCATGTTCATCAATACATACTTTTTACACGCTTATTTTGACCAACACATCTTATACCATATTGCGATGCTCATGTATCATATAGTTGTTATGTACGTTTCTATGCTTATATACATTACCATGCTTATGATACCTTGCCATACTCATATAGTTGCCATGTTTAATTAACACTTTTACTTGTCCGCTACTGTATTAGATTTCATGTTCTACTTACATGCATGTCTTTTATCACATTTATATCTATATCCCTTTGGGGACTTACCGAGCGCAAGTTTGCTGATGGACATTCCACCCTGTTTTCTTTTCTATCTTGAGAATGTTTGTCAGGTGATTTAGGCATGGAGGAGGAGTACTCTCAACTTGCATCACAAGTAGATTACTATTTCATATCAGCTTTATTTCAGTATGCCTCTTGTTTAAGGCTTCCTTGTTATTGTATCTTTGTTTATGACATCTTGTATCAGTTTGAAACTCTGTGGAAATCTTGAATGTAATAAATCATTTTGTTGGATTTTATTTCACTAGTCATGTTCTTATTACATTTTATACTGCTTACTTTACGCTTAGCGTATTTGTTTCAAGAAAGCACATTCTCGTAATAAATACGTCGCGGGCTTGTCACGGGCTTGCTCCCGTCTTTTGGGAAGCGGGATATGACAATCAAATAGTGACTTTATGGCTCCCGCAAACATCTCTCGGACCTGACTCAATATAGGTCGGATATGCTCTAAGAAGTGACCCGCATGACTCATCTCCAGTCACCGTGCAAAAGCACCAGAAGGAGAGACCAAAAATAAACCGAGTATATTCTAAAAGAATACTTAGGAAATTGGTTATCTTTTGGTCACACGGTAAAATATCCACATTGCGAAAAGCTTACGTAAGGCAGAAATGAAAAAGAGAAAGATGGGTATACCATAGAAGGGTACTCGTCGA
Source organism: Agapanthus africanus (assembly GCA_030015575.1). Lineage (NCBI taxonomy): Eukaryota > Viridiplantae > Streptophyta > Magnoliopsida > Asparagales > Amaryllidaceae > Agapanthus > Agapanthus africanus. The sequence goes on along the minus strand of JASDDO010000004.1, from coordinate 173,406,554 downwards.
TCCTATTTCATAAAGTCACGTGACAAATATCCAAACCATATACAACATATGAAATGGAGAGACAGGTATGCCATATAAGGATATTCATCGATATTATTTCACGACACATGCAAAATGTTCGTATGCGGGTTTTACTAATTTGATTGAGTTTATGACCGTGAATCCGGCCCCATTTAAAATTTTCTTTCAAGTCTTATCTTTAAAATGACTTTAAAGAAAAAGAAATTCAAGCTTAAAGTCACCAACTCTCAAATCTCAAGTTTCAAAACTCTCAAAATATCTCAAGTCTCAAACATTCAAATCTCATGTCTAAATCTCTCAAATCTCTAATTCCAAACTTCAATTCTCAAATTCCAAACATCAAGTTATGTCCACAATGACTTAAAACTAAACTTTACTCACTTATGTCCGACAAGAATTTAAGTGTCTCAAGTCTATTAGGATTTTGTTAGGAAATTGAATATTTGCTAGACACAAGTAACGGATGAAGACTAGGGTCCGCTAGCCGTTTTCGCTTCTACCTTGTGTTCAAATACTAATAAAACTCGACATTGATCCGAGATGATTTCAAACTAATATTACTTACCATGATAAGCTGAGCACATCCCAAAAGGATGCTCATCTAAGCTTTATCTGATAAGTTATGTCTGAAATGATTTTAAACTAATGTTTATGATATTACGTCCCAAGAGGACTTCAAGTTAAAAGTTAGGTCCTAAGAGACGTCGAAATGACTTTTATGTCCGAAATGACGTTAAACCAATGTTCATGATTGCCTCTCAAGAGGACTTCGAGTTAAAAGTCATGTCCTAAGAGACGTCAATATGACTTTTATGTCTGAAATGATGTTAAACTAATATTCATGATTACATCCCAAGAGGACTTCAAGTTAAAAGTCATGTCCTAAGATACATCAGAATGGATTTTATGTCTGAAATGACTTTAAACTAATATTTGTGAAATTACGTCCCAAAAAGATTTTGAGTTAAAAGTCATGTCCTAAGAAATGTCAATATGACTTTTATGTCTGAAATGACGTTAAATTAATGTTCATGATTACGTTCCAAGAGGACTTCAAAATAAAGTTCATTTCCTAAGGGACATTAGAATGACTTTTATGTCCGAAATGAAATTAAATTAATGTTCAGGAAATTATGTCTAAAAATACTTGAAATTAAAAGACATGTCCTAAATTGGCAAAATGACCCTTATGTTTGAAATGACTTTAAGGTAATAGTTATGAAATTACGTCCCAAGCGGACATCGAATTAAAAGTCATGTTCTAAGGGACGTGGGAATGACTTTTATGTCCGAAATGCCGTTAAACTAATGTTCACAAAATTACGTACCAAAAGAACATCGAGTTAAAATTCATGTCCTAAGAGACTTCAAAAAAAATTTTGCAGGGTTGTCTAGCACGACTGCAAGGTTTCGGGAGGCATCGTCCATGCCATTTTTTTTAAAATTTCCGTATTAGCTAATCCTAACCCTAGAATCGTTATTAGAAAATCTGACGATACTAAATATAAACACTTTACATCTAAGTGAATGAGGTAATACAACCTTTGTAGACCGGTCCTTCACTTCTAAAGCTCCATGTCGTAGTCCCTTCGCTGCAAGTTGTGAAGACCGGACTCTAGTAAGGGTTCACATTAAGAAACGAACAAGCTTGCTCAATGTCTTCGAGGCCGAAGATGATTTACGTCGAGGAGACTCGAGCTCATGCTACCTCTTCACTAATGGTGAGATTAGTGAAGCAAACACCCTAAACTAAATGGCTAATAGTAGAGGATGATGAAGTAGGAAGTGGGCTCACTTTATTTTTATTTTTCTCACAATTATTTTCCACATCTTAAAACCCTAGAAAGCTTTTTGAGCTCATGAAGAAGATGAAGAATGAAGAAGAGAGTGTGAACTCATCATGAGGTTAGAAATGCAACCATGGTGAATTAATGTCATGCCTAACTCATGTAGAGAATAAACCAAGGCTTAAGGTTAAGTGTTGGGTTAACAAATATCTTAAGCTAGACAAACAAGTGGACTAAGTCAATGTTCTACTAGCTTCTCCAAGCCCATCCATGACTAATTCCAAATGTTTGAATTACTTAAAACTAATAAAACCCTAGCATTAATCTAGCATGGTGTGAGTCTCATACAAACATGTTGCATGTGTAACCTTGCATGACACAACAATATATATCACATATATATTTTGTGCAAAAAGAAAACAATACATTTAATATATATCACATATATATCAATGTGTCAATAGTGAGAAAAATGAATACTTAAGTGAGCTAATATTAGTTAATGTAATTTAATATATCAAATATATAATTCTACATTAAATTATTAAATCAACACTTGATTTAATAATCCGGCTATATCACATATAACTGACTAATATCAAATGTAACAACTTATCGAATCAACACTTGATCCGAAAACTTGGCTATATCACATATCGTGAGAATAGAATGCATTATCACATACGCGCATTAATCTCGGTCCCGCATATATCACATATGTGCTCCTACTCCGTTTCGCATGAACCAGGAAACCTCTGTGTAGGACTCTAAAGTCTCGTCAATACGCCGGCAGTAGGTGATGATCATATCAAACACCCACAAGCCGAAAGCGGTCAGCTAAACGTAACGGCCATCCGGGTATTGAGTGATCAGAAGATCAACAAGCAAGGCTGCTCATACTCCTGCGAATCCAATCAGTAACACTACCGTACAGTCCGGTCTCTTCGTCAGATATGTCGCATATCACAGCCAGGGGGTGGTATAACGTCAGACCCCAATAGCCTGATAAGTCACGCAGATGCAAGGTCCATAACGGTTCGAGAAACTACCAGTAACACTTGCCAGTAAATCTCAACAACCCTGGCCAGGGATTTCATGTTATGGCCAATCGAGCATAGCGCAACATCAACTCCTAATACCGGGAGAGACGAATCCCCTCCTATCGTTCATTGCCTCCATATGACTCGGGACTGTACCCAAAAACCACATTTTTGCACGATCTCTTGACCGTGGTATGGTGGAGGAAATCAAAGCACAGTGGAAATCACACAAGACTCTATAACGATCTCGGGTCGACAGACTAACCTGTACCAGTGTCACCAGAGAACTGCTATCCGACGATAGGTATAATACCATCTAGGAGTTCTCAGCGAGTCCGTTCAGTGTATCCAGTCTCCACTGAGCACCCGTATACCTTATCTGATGTCAAACACCAATGGATATGGGATCATCCATCGCCCATCATATGGGTCGAGTAGCATATACGCTAATCTACTCTGAAGTGTCGATGCCCTGTCTCGATACTCCCATGACTAGGAACTATCTAAGGATGTACTTACCGACTACCTCTGCCCCACTAGTATGATCTGCATCATAATCCTGGTAGTCAAGTACTCATCCTAAGGGCCTTATCAACATGTAATAGAGAGACAATAAGTGTACATGTTAAGATAAAGTGCAACCAGATAGCATACTATCATGTCGAGCAAGAAAGTCCTCCCTATATATGTCCAAGCATCCACTACAATATACATCATATGTAGAGTAATAGCCTCTAGAGCATACATATAACTAACAATCTCCCACTTGCACTAAGGCCATCAGTTGTAGTATCTAATACCCAACAATATAGCAGTGGTTGTAGTATCCCATACTCAACCATCCCATAGAAGTCTCCTTAGGGGTAAGGCCTTTGTGAGTGGATCCGCTGTGGTATCCTTCATGTCTACTCTCCTAACGTGGATCCCTTGGAGATCAACCATCTCCCTGATCAGGTGATACTGTCCTCAGAATATGTCTGGAATGCTGATGGGACCTGCGTTCCTAGGCCAAAGCCACAACTCCATTGTTGTCACAATAACATGTAAGTCCATGTCACGCACCCCACGAGCTTGCGGGGAGGCGGAATATAGTAAAACAATTATCAAAGCTTCGTAACACGGACTTGAGCACACGGATCGTGTCTAAACCATTACTAGCAAACTACGAAAGGTTTAACTACTCTAATTCGAAGTTATACCTCACGTTACTTGTCCTTCGGGTCTTCATCGCTATCCTCCACGCCTCGTAGGCTCTATGGAACGTCAGCACCTCAACGGACTCCTCGAGTCAAAGACGATCCACCTGAGAGTCTATAGTCCGAGCTCCTATCTCGAATCTGAGATAACTACGACTCCTAGATTGCTAATCTAGAAGTCCTAGAGGGTGTAGAGTAATAAGATGGATTAGTTAGTCACTTAAACCCTAGGTTTCTCAACTCATGAGAGCTATTAGGGTTTGAGGAAGAAGATGAAGACTTGAGGAGAGAGAAAGCTTTTGTGATAATGATATGAATAATAACTCATGAAAGAATATAATGAAGCATACAAATATCTCTTGATCAAATATCTAGAAATATCTTGTGAGCTTCATTTAATACTAAATGGTGAATCACCTCATAAGTCATTAAGCATTTAATGAAAACTTACAACTCATCTCTCCACCTCATTTGTTTAAATCCTAAAAAGAATTAAACACAAATGAGTCACCTTTTTCTAGAAGCTTCCCGACAAATTACGAGACTGCCCCTCCCATCCGTATTTCCGAAAAACATGGATAATCTTTGACTGAATAAATCCATCTGTATAATATTAGAATCTGGCTTAAACCAAAGCCCGCTAGTATTATCTGCCCGATCATAATACATGCACAAGTGTACTTAAGTGATCGCGGCCCTGCCGTAAAACCATACGGCCTCTACACCTTTTGCCCGGTGTAGGGAAACTCTCTGTGTGGGACTCTAAAGACTCGACACTACGCCGGCAGTGGGTTTAACCACAGGCCGCAAGCGGTACTAGCTGTACGTAACGGTCCGCAGGTAGATGTCGATAAGAAGGACGATGAGTAAACCTATCTGAACTCCAACTGAGCCTGATGTGACAATCTCCGTACATTCCGGTCTGTTCGTCTAGGACTATCGCATATTGGGCCTAGGGGGGCGGTAAACGTCAGACCCCTAATAGCGGTATAAGTCGTGTCGGAGTGAAGCCTATTACACCTTGAGAAACTACTGGAACCTACCAGTAAATCTCGCTTGCCCTGGCCAGGGACTTTGCGTAATGGCTCTCCATACACAGCGCGATATCAACCCCCAATATCGGGAGAGATGAATCCTGTCTAACCGCCACTGTCTCCAAGTGCTTCGGGACTGCACCCAACTACTACCTGTTTGCACGACTCCTTTGAGCCGTGGTAGGGTAGTAATCTAAGAACAGTAGGAACACACCCGAGGCGAAGTAGCAGTGTCAAGTCGACGGACTAAGCTGTACTCATGTCACCTGGGAACTGCTATCTGACGATGGGTATAAATCCAACCTGCAGTTCCCGGCGAGTCCTGTCCGGTGTACCCGTAACCTAACGAGCACCTGCATACTATCTCCAGTACGACGTACTGATAGCTGTGGGATAGACCATCTCCCCAACTGGGATGAGAAGCATATACACCAGTCTACTCCGGAGTATCGATGCCCTGTCTCGATAATCCTACGACCAGGGACCTGTATAGGATGTTGCTTATAGACTACCCTGCCCCCACTAGTGTAACTGCTATCACAACGCTGGTAATCAAGCAAAGATCCTAAGGGCCCTACTAATATGTATAAGCGATACGTTAAAAGAAACATATGCACATATTAAAGTAGACTCAAACCAAGTAGCATACTACCATTTTTAGCAAGACTGTCAATACAACTGTGAATATCCTAAGCTTCCATTAAGTAATATAAAAACTAGTATGATACAGTAATGGCCTCTAGGGAATAAACACTAACAATCTCCCACTTGCACTAGGGCCATGTACTGGCATATCGCAGACCTATCATCTCGAATAGCTTCTCGAACTGCGTATGAGGAATGACCTTTGTGAATGGATCAGCAGTGTTATTCTCTGTATCTACTCTCTCTACCTTGATCTCCCGGCGATCTACGATCTCCCCGATCAGGTGATATCGCCTTAAGATGTGTCTGAACTTCTGATGGGACCTGGGTTCCTTCGCTAAAGCTATAGCGCCATTGTTGTCGCAATACAGAGGTATTGGATTAACACTGGTAGGAACCACCTGAAGTTCTGTGAGGAACTTCTTCATACAGACAGCTTCTTTTGCGGCATCGCAAGCAGCTATGTACTCCGCTTCCATCGTTGAGTCAGCAACGGTGTCCTGCTTGGAACTCTTCCAATAGACCGTCCCTCCATTGAGGGTAAAGATATAACCCGACATGGACTTGGAGTCATCCTTGTCACTCTGGAAGCTGGAGTCAGCAAAGGCCTCGATCTGGAGGTCTTTTCCGCCATACACCAAGAACATCTCCTTAGTCCTCCTCAGGTACTTGAGAATGTTCTTTACTGCTATCCAATGCTTCTCCCCTGGGTTTGCCTGATACCGGCTTACAACGCTCAATGTGTATGCTACATCTGGTCTGGTACATAACATCGCATACATTATAGAGCCTACTGCAGAAGTGTAGGGTATAATCGACATGCAAGCCCTTTCCAAATCAGTCTTGGGAGACATCTCTTTGGAGAGGTTGATTCCGTGACAAGCCGGTAGGTTACCGCGCTTAGAATCGTCCATACTGAATCTTTTCAATATGGTGTCTATGTACCTGGACTGTGAAAGTCCTAACATCTTCATTGATCTATCACGATAGATCTGGATCCCCAGAATGTATGTGGCATCACCCAGGTCCTTCATGGAGAACTTCTGTGACAAGAATCCTTTGACCGACTGTAGCATACGAATATCATTTCCTATTAGGAGAATGTCATCCACGTACAAGACGAGGAATACTACAACTCTCCCTACAATCTTACTGTATATGCATGGTTCATCTGGATTCTTGATAAAGTCGAATTCTTTGACAGTATCATCAAAACAGATGTTCCAACTCCGCGATGCCTGAATTAGTCCATAAATGGACTTAAGCAACTTGCACACTTTACCGCTGCTCCCACTCTGAATGAAACCCTATGGTTGATCTATATAGACGCACTCTTCCAGATTACCATTTAGAAAGGCCGTCTTTACGTCCATCTGCCAGATCTCATAATCGTGGAAGGCGGCAATGGCAAGAAGGACCCGAATGGATTTGAGCATAGCCACTGGAGAAAAGGTTTCGTCATAGTCCAAACCAGGTCTTTGACGAAAACCCTTTGCAACAAGTCTAGCCTTATAGGTTTCAACCTGTCCATCTACCCCAATCTTCTTTCTGAAGATCCACTTGCTGTAAGTCCATGCTACCCTTCCCCGGTACTTACGGGGTTGCGGAATTGGTGAAAAACAATTTTTGCTTGGGTGGTAACATGGACTCATAATACGGATCTTTGTTAAACAACTAACTAACAACCTAACTTAAGTTTTACCTACTCGGTTAGGGGGCTATACCTTTCTTGAACTCCTTCGTCTTCAACTCCTCCCGGTGTACGGATCGGCCTCACCTCGTCGTCTCCTTGCGCCGAAGATGGATTCACTCGAAAGCTTCTACCTTTGGCTTCTTCTTCGAACTTTGAAGAAACTAGAACACTTGGCTTGCTAGGCCTTGTGAACTAGAATGAGCAGAGGATTGTTTTGGTGTCTTTTTATCTCTAAGGCAATGAGTCTCAACACATGAGAATGGTTTTCCTTGAGCTAGAGAGAGCAAGAGGAAGAGGGAGAGCTTGTGCAAGTGATGGCAAGAGAGAGAAATGAAATGAGAGAATGAAAGAGTCTTTTGCCATGCAAGCTCTTATAATCCAAAACCATCATAACAAAAATAGTAATCAAGTATTGTGTGATGGTTTAAGTCAAAATAGCTATATCATTTCATGCACTCATTTTGCATAAATAAACAAGCAAGCAAAAGCCTTTGCCATAAAATGATAGCCATTGTCATGATGATGGTCAACTAGTCCAACCTAGTCAACCGGTCCACAAAGTCAACAAGTCAACAAAGTCAACCCCTCAACAACCATGTCACCATAATACTTAATTAATATTATTGTTAATTATATTTGTTTTTCTCATTAGGGTTTAGCCAAAAGTCAATAGTCAACAGTCAACAACCCCAATGAGAATCCTCTGCCTCTGTCTCTCACAACCGTGCATACACACCCGTATCCGCGTTTCGGGGAACACGAATACAAACGAGATAAAACCAATCCCAAAACGTTCACTAGGATCTGGCTTAAACCAAAGCCTGCTAGTGTTAACCGTCCGGACACCAAACGTGCACAAGTGCACGGATGTGACCGAACCCTGTCGCAAAACCATGCGACCTGTCGCAAAACCATGCGACCACTACTCTTTTGCCTAAAGGCGAATAGCTCTCCGTGTGGGACTCTAAAGACTCGACACTACGCTGGCAGTGGGTTTAACCACAGACCGCAAGCGGCACTAGCTGTGCGTAACGGTCCCCAGGTAGATGCCGACAAGAAGACTGACGAGGTGAAACCCATATGAACTCCTACTGAGCCTGAATGTGACAATCTCTGTACAGTCCGGTCTGTTCGTCTGATACATCACATGGCGGGCCTAGGGGGCGGTAAACGTCAGTCCCCTAATAGCGGTACAAGTCGTGTCGGAGTGTAGCCCAGAACACCCTGAGATAGCACTGAAAACCTACCAGTATATCCCGCTTGCCTTGGCCAGGGACTAATCGTGTAATGGCTCTCCTAGACACAGCGCGATGTCAACCCCTAATACCGGGAGAGAAGAATCCTGTCTAACCGTCACTGCCTCCAAGTGCTTCGGGACTGCACCCAACTACTACCTGTTTGCACGACTCCTTTGAGCCATGGTAGGGTAGTAATCTAAGTACAGTGGGAACACACTCGAGGCGAAGTGACAGTGTCAAGTCAGCGGACTAAGCTGTACTCATGTCACCTGGGAACTGATAACTGACGATAGGTATAGTACCAACCAACAGTTCCCGACGAGTCCTGTCTAGTGTACTCGTAACTTAACGAGCACCCGCATACTATCTCAAGTACGACGTACTGACGGCTGTGGGACAGACCGTCTCCCACACTGGGATGAGAAGCGCATACGCTAGTCTACGCCGGAGTATCGATGCCCTGTCTCGATAGTCCTGCGACTAGGGACCTGCATAAGGATGTGCTTATAGATTACCCAGCCCCCACTAGTGTGACTGCCATCACAACGCTGGTAATCAAGCAAAGATCCTAAGGGCTCCACTAATGTGTATAGGTGATATACTAAAATAAACACATGTACACATTAAAGCAGAAACAAACCAAGTAGCATACTACTATATTGAGCAAGATTGTTTATACAAGGTGAATATCCCAAGCTTCCATTAAGTAATATACAAACTAGTATGATACAGTAATGGCCTCTTAGGCATATACACTAACAATCTCCCACTTGCACTAAGGCCATGTACTGGCGTATCGAAGACCTATCATCTCGATCAGCCGCTCGAACTGAGTCTGGGGTAAGGCCTTTGTGAGTGGATCAGCAGTGTTATCTTCCGTAGAAACTCTCCGAACCTCGATCTCCTGGCGACCCACAATCTCCCTGATCAGGTGATACCGCCTCAAGATGTGTCTGGACTTCTGATGGGACCTGGGTTCCTTTGCTAAAGCTATAGCCCCGTTGTTGTCGCAATACAGCGGTATTGGATCAACAATGGACGGAACCACCTGAAGTTCAGTTAAGAACTTCCTTATCCAGACGGCTACTTTTGCGGCATCTGCAGCAGCGATAGATTCCGCTTCCATCGTCGAGTCAGCAACGGTTTCATGTTTGGAACTCTTCCAACACACCGCCCCTCCATTGAGGGTAAAGACATAACCCGACATGGACTTGGAATCATCCTTGTCACTCTGGAAGCTGGACTCAGCAAAGGCCTCGATCTGGAGGTCTTTTCCGCCATACACCAAGAACATCTCCTTAGTCCTTCTCAGGTACTTGAGAATGTTCTTTACTGCTATCCAGTGTTTCTTCCCAGGGTTCGACTGATACCGGCTTACCACACTCAGTGCATAAGCTACATCTGGTCTGGTATAAAACATCGCATACATTATAGAGCCTACCGCAGAAGCGTAGGGTATAATAGCCATACAATCCCTTTCCAAATCAGTCTTGGGAGACATCTCTTTGGAAAGGGTGATCCCGTGACAAGCCGGTAGATTACCGCGCTTGGAATCTTCCATACTGAATCTTTTCAGTATGGTGTCGATGTACCTGGACTGTGAGAGTCCCAGTATCCTCTTGGATCTGTCACGATAGATCCGGATCCCCAGAATGTATGAGGGATCACCCAGGTCTTTCATGGAGAACCTGTGTGACAAGAACCCTTTGACAGATTGTAGCATAGGAATGTCATTTCCTATTAAGAGAATGTCATCCACGTATAAAACGAGGAATACTACAGTTCTCGCTAAAAATCTACTATAGATGCATGGTTCATCTGGATTTTTGATAAAGCCAAATTCTTTGACCGTCTCATCAAAACAGATGTTCCAACTCCGCGATGCCTGCTTTAGTCCGTAGATGGACTTAAGCAACTTGCACACCTTTCTGCTGCTCCCACTCTGAATGAAACCCTCTGGCTGGTCCATATAAACACACTCCTCTAAATTTCCATTTAGAAAAGCGGTCTTTACGTCCATCTGCCAAATCTCATAATCGTGGAAGGCAGCAATGGCAAGAAGGATCCGAATGGATTTCAGCATAGCTACGGGAGAAAAGGTCTCGTCATAGTCCAAACCAGGTCTTTGACGAAAACCCTTTGCAACTAGTCTAGCATTATAGGTCTCAACCTGTCCATCGACACCAATCTTCCTTTTGAAGATCCACTTGCATCCTACGGGTTTTACCCCATCTGGAGCAACGTCCAACGTCCATACTTTGTTGGTGTACATGGACTCCATTTCGGTCCGCATTGCATCCAGCCATTTTACCGAGTCAACGCTCTGAATGGCCTACTGGAAGCTAGTCGTCTCATCATAATCTATGATGCAATCCTCTCTATCCCCGTCTATAAGAAAACTGTAGTATCTCTCGGGCGGATGAGACTGCCTACTACTCCTGCGGAGCGGCGTAGGAATATCATGATCTTTCGCGAACCCTCTGGTTCTACTAAGCTTTCAGTAATAGCTCGTGGCTCTGGAATTTCTTCCAGTTCTATTGCGCTCCCACTTATCCGTTTCTCCAAAAACTGAGTTTTTAAGAAGTGGGCATGCCGAGAAACAAAAACCCTTTGTTCCACCTCGCAATAGAAGATTTATCCCTTGGAGTTCTTTGGATATCCCACAAACTTGCACTGTACTGAGCGTGCCTCGAGCTTGTCCGCATGCTGCTTTTTGACAAAAGCTGGACTTCCCCATGTCTTAATGTGATTAAGATAGGGTCTCTTCCCACACCACATCTGATATGGTGTAGTAGGCACAGTCTTAGTTGGAACTCGGTTCAAAAGGTATGCAGCTGATTCTAGTGCATATCCCCAGAATGATCGCGGTAACTCAGCGTTACTCATCATGGACCGTACCATATCCAATAGGGTTCGGTTCCATCTCTCCGATACATCGTTATGTTGCGGAGTGTATGGAGGAGTAAGCTGAGAGAGAATTCCATTCTCTTTTAAATAGTCCAGGAACTCGGCACTCAAGTATTCACCACCTCGATCCGATCTTAGTGTCTTGATACTTTTGCCGGTTTGTTTTTCTACTTCATTCTTATATTCCTGGAATTTTCTAAAGGCTTCGGACTTATGTTTCATTAAGAAGACATAACCGTACCTTGAAAAGTCATCCGTTAAAGTAATGAAGTAAGAATAACCGCTTCGCGCATGTGTAGACATTGGACCGCACACGTCGCTGTGTACGAGTCCCAAGAGCTGGCTCGCTCTTACTCCGTGTCCAGTGAACGGAGTCTTTGTCATCTTTCCTTTGAGACAGGATTGACAAGTGGCATACGATTGATATTCGAACGGATTCAAATATCCTTCTGTATGTAACATCGTCAACCTTCTCTCATTGATATAACCCAGTCTACAATGCCATAAGAAAGTCTGATTTATTTCCGGAGACTTTCTTTTGTATGTATTCTGGACATTGAAAATCTGTGGTTGGTTTAATACGTATATACCATTGCTTAATGTACCTGACCCAATCAAAACTTGATTAAGGTGAATGTTTACAACATTACTTACAAATGCAAATTCATAACCTTCTTTAGATAATAAAGATACAGAAATGATATTACAAGTTGCATTGGGTACAAAATAACAGTTACGCAAAACTAAAACGTGTCCATCTGACAACCCCAGGTGATAGTCCCCCACGCCCTTAGCATCCATGCTAGCTCCGTTTGCAACTTTGAGGGTCATGTCACCTGCCTTCAAAACCCTACGGTTTCTCAACGCCTGCAAAGAATTACAGATATGAGATCCTGATCCGGTATCCAATACCCAGGAAGTAGAGTTTATTGATAAATAGTTTTCAATAACATACACACCTGAAGCTGAAGCCGCAACATGCTTCAGATCCTGTGTTCTGGCTTTCCAAGCCCTGCAATCTTTCTTCCAGTGTCCACTCTTGTGACAGTAGAAGCATTCTTCCTTATCTACAAGCTTTCCCGCTACCTTTGTTGCTTTTGTCTTTCCCTTCGTATCCACTTTACTAACACCGCCCCTTGGTTTGGCGGGGGCTTTCTTCTTCTTTCCCTTGGCTTTCGCCTTGGATCTAGAAGAGGAAGATCCTCCTATAAACAAAGTGGATGTTTCCCTCCCTTTCTGTAGGGTGCCCTCTTCACTCCTCAGCATGTTGAGGAGTTCTGAAAGTTTAACTTCTTTTTCTTGTAAGTTGAAGTTCAGGATAAACTGGGCGTAAGTGGAAGGAAGGTACTGGAGAATCAAGTCCGTATAGAGCTCATTCTCTAACGTGGTCCCAAGGTCCGCGAGCTCCTCAATGAAGCCAATCATCTTAAGCACGTGTTCCGCTACCGATGATCCGATGGACAACCTTGCCGAAAATAACTTCTTCGACACTTCGTATCTTGCGATACGAGATTGCTCTCCATACACTTCTTTTGTATGGAGAAATATGGATTCAAGGTCCATATTCTCGTGCCTCCTCTGATGTTCATTGTCCATAGAGGCAAGCATGAGGCACCTGGCCTTCGCGCAATCGATCTCCCAAGTCTTACAGATTTCCTTATCCGCGACGCTGGAGGTGGGACCTGGGACAGGGGGAGCTTTGGTGGTAAGGAGATACTCCAACTTGTCATAAGTGATTGCCATTTTGACATTCCTGAGCCAATCTTTGTAGTTTGGCCCTGTCAGTATGTTTTTATCTAGTAATAACTTAAGTCCGGTCATGATGTTTGGTCGCTGGAATTAGGAGAGAGAGAAGAAACACTTTAGCATGATGCTCTTGCAAGTTTAGAGTGGTTTTTAATTTGTCTAAACAGGATGGCTCCCACTGTCTCTTGAATCCCTCCTCAAACCAAAAAGGAAGAATTAGTCAGGATCAATCTCACCGTACAATACTTGCTTAACCGTTCGGCCAGGCTGGTGTCTGTACTTCGAGGGAGGTTTTCTAACGCTTTCGCGAAGTTCCTTAATTAAATAACCTTTTTTCCCTGAGGGTGTAGCCTCGCTAACACCTTTCTAGACACCTACTTGGTTTATAGCATTGATCGTTTAAGTGAGAAATTTCCCGAGGAGTAGCATATACTCACAGTAGGATCGGGATCCAAATATCATTGCGTGACAAAACTGAAGGAATCCTACCAGAATCATCACACTCCAAATGGTATGCAGCGCTAGCAAGTTTCAGTTCTTTTGAAACTCCCGATGTGGATTTTTGCCCCATGCTCTTATGACCTTGACTTTGGCCAAAATATCATAAGTCACATGTCAAGTTCTACCCGTCATTCTCCAGGTTAATTTGAGCCCACTCACACATACCTTTGACTTTGGCCAAAATGGTAGAACGACTGCCCCAAACCAACACATCTATCTATGCTACACATGAATACCCAATAGCTACCAATCATTATGCCTTGTCTTTGGCCAACATACATAGCTTGAATACTATTAACTATTCATGTGAAACGACGGAGGGCTACGAATGGTTTTGGTGAAACCGTGAACGTAGTGAACTTGATATAATCGATGGGACGGGATAGCTTTTAAAAGGAGTGGCTTAAGCTCCGCGTTTAAAAGTTATTTTGAAAAGAAACCGAGTGGTTTTGAAAGTGTTCCAACGACTTTTACTTGGTTTATTTTTCTTGCATTAATTCCAATGTGTCCCATCATTTAATCCTACCATTGCAGAAAACAACCAAAATATGACGTACGCTTATGCTATCCGCATTCGCCACGGGGCCCCGTCATTACCCGTTAGGTTACTTAACTAACGACAGAGCGGGGGCTGGACTAGCGCGGATGCAAAACATAAGCAACGCCTATATAATATCATACATAGATATATTGCAATGATAGCCATTTCAGATCACAGATGAATACATTGGATATACTAGGAATCCGCAATTTGTACGAGCCTGTAACGAAAAGCGGATTACACGGTCGCGATGAATAGCCAATACCCCACCCTAGACCCCTACGGGTGCGGCAAACTACCCGCCAAATATCCGAAGTAGAGCAACCTCCCTCAACGACGTGAGTAGGCCACTCGGCACTTCGAGATACCCGGTAGTTTGTGCACCCCACCTTGGGTCTATCCTAGGAGCAAAAACAGTAAAAAGAAATTATACAATGACGGCTACAACCCCGACCCGGTTGTGCGGCCAAAAATAATATTACATCAATTTACATATTACATGAATTGAAAGAAAAAGAAAACTCTCATCTCACAACCCCCCGGCTATTCACCCGCGACAATCCAATGAATTCATATACACATACCATCAACATTACAGATCACAGATATGTATAACCTCCACTAATCGACATATAGCGATTAGCAGACGTTCAATACATGTATTACATCACAGATATAAACCCGTTAGATTTAGTCTTTAGAAGTTCGATCAAAATACGGATTTTTAAGCCCCAAACACAAATTTTTCTTTCTGGAAAATCTGGGCAGAAAAAACATATTTTAAAAGTCCCAAAACACCCCTGTGACCTCACTGTAAGAAAAATCGTCCACGGCCGAGTCAACTCGGCCGCGGATCCGCGGCGGGAGCAAGCTCCTGCCGCGGTTCCGCGGCGCGTTGATGGGCTCTCTGGACCATTTTTCTATAGTGAGATGTAAAAACCCTGAGTCGAATTTTAAGCCATGATTTATTAATTTTAGAACAGAGGAAAAATTCGACAGAAAGTGTGCAAACCGGGCGTGTTTCGCGACTTTTTCTCCGATCGAACTTCTACTTACATTGCTAACATGTTAGATAGTGTTTAACTAGGCTCTGATACCACTGTAAGTCCATGCTACCCTTCCCCGGTACTTACGGGGTTGCGGAATTAGTGAAAAACGATTTTTGCTAGGGTGGTAACATGGACTCATAATACGGATCTTTGTTAAACAACTAACTAACAACCTAACTTGAGTTTTACCTACTCGGTTAGGGGGCTATACCTTTCTTGAACTCCTTCGTCTTCAACTCCTCCCGGTGTACGGATCGGCCTCACCTCGTCGTCTCCTTGCGCCGAAGATGGATCCACCCGAAAGCTTCTACCTTTGGCTTCTTCTTCGAACTTTGAAGAAACTAGAACACTTGGCTTGCTAGGCCTTGTGAACTAGAATGAGTAGAGGATTGTTTTGGTGTCTTTTTATCTCTAAGGCAATGAGTCTAAACACATGAGAATGGGTTGCCTTGAGCTAGAGAGAGCAAGAGGAAGAGGGAGAGCTTGAGCAAGTGATGGCAAGAGAGAGAAATGAAATGAGAGAATGAGAGAGTCTTTTGCCATGCTAGCTCTCATAATCCAAAACCATCATAACAAAAATAGTAATCAAGTATTGTGTGATGGTTTAAGTCAAAATGGCTATATCATTTCATGCACTCATTTTGCATAAATAAACAAGCAAGCAAAAGTCTTTGCCAAGAAATGATAGCCATTGTCATGATGATGGTCAACTAGTCCAACCTAGTCAACCGGTCAACAAAGTCAACAAGTCAACAAGTCAACAAAGTTAACCCCTCAACAACCATGTCACCATAATACTTAATTAATATTATTGTTAATTATATTTGTTATTCTCATTAGGGTTTAGCAAAAAGTCAACAGTCAACAACCCCAATGACAATCCTCTGCCTCTGTCTCTCACAACCGTGCATACACACCCGTATCCGCGTTCCGGGGAACACGAATACAAATGAGATAAAACCAATCCCAAAACGTTCACTAGGATCTGGCTTAAACCAAAGCCTGCTAGTGTTAACCGTCCGGACGCCAAACGTGCACAAGTGCACAGATGTGACCGAACCCTGTCGCAAAACCATGCGACCTGTCGCAAAACCATGCGACCACTACTCTTTTTCCTAAAGGCGAATATCTCTCTGTGTGGGACTCTAAAGACTCGACACTACGCTGGCAGTGGGTTTAACCACAGACCGCAAGCGGCACTAGCTGTGCGTAACGGTCCCCAGGTAGATGCCGACAAGAAGACTGACGAGGTGAAACCCATCTGAACTCCTACTGAGCCTGAATGTGACAATCTCTGTACAGTCCGGTCTGTTCATCTGATACATCGCATGGAGGGCCTAGGGGGCGGTAAACGTCAGTCCCCTAATAGCGGTACAAGTCGTGTCGGAGTGTAGCCCAGAACACCCTGAGATAGCACTGAAAACCTACCGGTATATCCCGCTTGCCCTGGCCAGGGACTACTCGTGTAATGGCTCTCCTAGACACAGCGCGATGTCAACCCCCAATACCGGGAGAGACGAATCATGTCTAACCGTCACTGCCTCCAAGTGCTTCGGGACTGCACCCAACTACTACCTGTTTGCACGATTCCTTTGAGCCGTGGTAGGGTAGTAATCTAAGTATAGTGGGAACACACTCGAGGCGAAGTGACAGTGTCAAGTCAGCAGACTAAGCTGTACTCATGTCACCTGGGAACTGATAACTGACGATAGGTATAGTACCAACCAACAGTTCCCGACGAGTCCTGTCCAGTGTACTCGTAACCTAACGAGCACCCGCATACTATCTCAAGTACGACGTACTGACGGCTGTGGGACAGACCGTCTCCCACACTGGGATGAGAAGCGCATACGCTAGTCTACTCCGGAGTATCGATGCCCTGTCTCGATAGTCCTGCGACTAGGGACCTGCATAAGGATGTGCTTATAGATTACCCAGCCCCCACTAGTGTGACTGCCATCACAACGCTGGTAATCAAGCAAAGATCCTAAGGGCTCCACTAATGTGTATAGGTGATATACTAAAATAAACACATGTACACATTAAAGCAGAAACAAACCAAGTAGCATACTACTATATTGAGCAAGATTGTTTATACAAGGTGAATATCCCAAGCTTCCCTTAAGTAATATACAAACTAGTATGATACAGTAATGGCCTCTAGGGCATATACACTAACACTTGCATCCTACGGGTTTTACCCCATCTGGAGCAATGTCCAAAGTCCATACTTTGTTAGTGTACATGGACTCCATTTCGCTCCGCATTGCATCCAGCCATTTTACCGAGTCGCCTCTCTGAATGGCTTGCTGGAAGCTAGTAGGGTCATTATTATCAATGATGCAATCTTCTCGATCCCCGTCTATGAGAAAACCATGGTATCTCTCGGGCGGATGAGACTTCCTACTACTTCTGGGGATAGGCGCTGGTATGTCCCTTTCTTCTGAAACTTCTGGTTCTAACATACTTTCAGTAACAGCTTGTGGTTCTGGAATTTCTTCCAGTTCTATTGCGCTCCCACTCTTCTGATTTTCTAAAAATTCAGCTTCCAAGATTTGGGCATGACGAGAAACAAAAACCTTTTGTTCCTCTGCGTAATAGAAATAATACCCCTTGGAGTTCTTTGGATATCCCACAAACTTACACTGTACTGAGCGTGCCTCGAGCTTGTTCGGATGCTGATTTTTTACAAAAGCTAGACATCCCCATGTCCTAAAGTTTTTAAGACAGGGTTTCTTCCCACTCCACATCTGATATGTTGTGGTAGGCACAGTCTTGGTTGGAACCTGGTTCAAAAGATATGCAGCTGATTCTATTGCATAACCCCAGAAAGATCGCGGTAACTCAGCCTTACTCATCATGGAACGAACCATATCCAATAGGATTCGATTCCTCCTTTCCGATACACCATTGTGTTGTGGTTTGTATGGAGGAGTAAGCTGAGAGAGAATTCCATTCTCTTTTAAGTAACCCAGGAACTTGGCGAATACCACCTCGATCAGATCTCAGTGTCTTGATACTTTTTCCTGTCTGTTTTTCCACTTCATTCTTGTATTCTCGGAATTTCTCAAAGGCCTCGGATTTATGCTTCATCAAGAAGATATGTCCATACCTAGAGAAATCATCCGTAAAAGTAATGAAGTAGGAATAACCACCTCGCGCATGTGTAGACATTGGACCACACACATCGCTGTGTATGAGTCCCGAGAGCTCGCTCGCTCTTACTCCGTGTCCAGTAAACGGAGTCTTTGTCATCTTTCCCATGAGACAAGATTCACAAGTAGCATAAGATTGATATTCGAACGGATTAAAATACCCTTCTCTATGTAACTTAGTTAATCGTGTTTCATTGATGTGACCTAGTCTACAATGCCATAAGAAAGCCTGATTTACTTCTGGAGACTTTCTTTTAAGTGTGTTCTGGACATTGAAAACCTGAGCTTGATTCAATACGTATATACTGTCATCTAATGTACCGGACCCAATCAGAACTTGATTTAGGTGGATGTGAACTACTGTCACGTCCCGAAAGTACGGAACATGACCGACACTTAAACTACGAACGTCTCGAGGCGTACGTAATCTAAGTAAGCCGAAAACCCAGAAATCCAAACCAAGAAAAGTAGTAGAGTGAAGGAAAAACCAACTTAAAACATGTAGTTTTAATAACATAAGCCGAATTATGCGTTTTAAAAACATCAAGTATTTTCTGAAAATTTCGGCAGAGTCTCCTTTGTAAATACTGGCCCCCAAACGGGATACAACATGAATAGTATACGAAATAAAAAAAAAGGCATCCCCAAGCGGGAGATAGCTCTTCGTCAATCGACGGCCACAACCACACAAGCAATATAATATACAACGCCAAGAGCGAGGATCAAAACTCAAAAGGAAACTCAAAACAACAAGAAATCCATAGAAATACAACGCGCGACTCTAAGGTCGAAAGAATAAACATCACTGGTCTCTATCTCAGAAATAAATACATGTTTGGTTGATGGAATTTACTAGATACAACTGAATAATATTATACAAGGTATAATGATGGGTACGATACCAATAAACCCACCTACTAGCAAAATCACCCGAAGGAAGCAGTGCCAGCAAAGCCGTAATGAAACCTGTACGGCAAAACCTGCAAGAACTGTGGCAGAACGGGGGTGAGTTGCCAACTCGTGAATAGAATACATCTACGAACAGGAATCGCATGTAAGACGCAATCCTAGGTCATACGATCATAATATATCCTCAAATATAACATGCAGCCTATAACAATGGCTAGGGTAAATATCTAACCCGAGTGTAATCCCATGTGCCCGTGTCAGTGCCTCATGTAGCAATATATCATATGGAGGATGTATGAATGCATGAAACAGAATGCATGTAGTGAAGAAAACTGCCTTCATAAATTAGTGCGATTTCTGTATCTTTTTAAAAACGAGGTATCATGAATGAAATCAGCATAAACAGTGCCTAGCATCGACACAAAACAAATGTCCAAGTATCTCGATATCTCTGTGTCGCGATCTATGTACCTCAATAACTCAATTATCTCTATATGTCTCAATCTCACTATCTAGGGCGACGTCAGTCCAGACCGACCCTACCATCAATTTCAAGACCACAACGGTATCCTCCGGATATCCGACGTGTCGGGAAGTATCACCGGTAGGTAGTTCTCCCCTGCCAGGCTCACATCTGTAAGTCCACGTTACCTCTCCCGGTTCTTTCGGGCTTCCGCAAATGGTGAAAAACGATTTTTAGGGTTTAGGTAACATGGACTACGAAAACGGATCTTAGCTAAACTACACACTAGCAACTAACAAGAGAGTTATCTACTCGGTTAGGGGTTATACCTCAACTTGAACTCCTTCTCTTTGACACTTGATGGTGGTCGGATGGTGCTATCCTAGTTGCCTTCTCTTATCGAAGATGGATCCACCTGAGGGTTTCTTCCTTGAGCTCCTTTCTCGAACTTTGAGAAAACTAAAGTCTCCGGCTTGCTAGACCTTCAACCTTAGGAAGAGTAGAGAGTGGCTTAGGGTGTTTTATCTCCAAGGAGAGGTTTCTCAACTCATGAGAATGATTCTCCTTGAACTAGATGAGGAGGAAGATGAAGAGAGGAGAGAGAATGGTTATGATAGAATGAGAATAGTTTTTACAACCATAACAATATATGTGAATTATCAAATTAATAATATTAATCCAAGATGAAAAAGGTGATGGATGGTTTGATAAGACCATTATCATTTCACATTAAATGTTTTTGCAAAGATCAAAGAACATCTTAAAGAAATGATGATGGTCAAAGTTTCAACCATGGTCAACTAGTCCACCTTGGTCAACAAGTCAACAAACCCAACCAAGACACAATTTCATTTAAATAACATTATTAATTGATATATCACAAATTCATTAGGGTTTGGAAAAATACGACTGTCAACTAGGCATACGCACCTGTTCCAAAACCCTAATGAAAAACCTTTTCCTCCGCCTCAATCAACTGTGCATACACACCCGCATTCGTGTTCTGAGGAACATGAATACTACTAAGATAAAACTAACCCCAAAACATATATTAGGATCTGGCTCAAACCAGAGCCCGCTAGTAATGTCTGTCCGGACGCCAAATGTGCACAAGTGCGCGGATGTGAACGAACCCTGTCGCAAAATCATGCGACCTCTACTCTGTTTTGCCCAAAGGCGAATAACCCTCTTTATGTGACTCTAAAGACTCGACACTACGCTGGCAGTGGGTTTAACCACAGACCGCAAGCGGCACTAGCTGTACGTAACAGTCCCCAGGTAGATGCCGATAAGAAGACTGACGAGGTAAACCCATCAGAACTCTTACTGAGCCTGAATGTGACAATCTCCGTACAGTCCGGTCTGTTCGTCTCAGAACATCGCATGGCGGGCCGAGGGGGCGGTAAATGTCAGTCCCCTACTAGCGGTACAAGTCGTGCCGGAGTGTAGCCCAGAACACCTGAGATAACACTGGAAACCTACCAGTCTATCTCGCTTGCCCTGGCCAGGGACTTTGTGTAATGGCTCTCCTAGACACAGCGCGATATCAACCCCCAATACCGGGAGAGACGAAGCCTGTCTAACCGTCACTGCCTCCAAGTGCTTCGGGACTGCACCCATAAACTACCTGTTTGCACGACTCCTTTGAGCCATGGTAGGGTAGTAATCAAAGTACAGTTGGAAGACACTCGAGGCGAAGTGACCGTGTCAAGTCAACGGACTAAGCTGTACTCATGTCACCTGGGAACTGATAACTGATGATAGGTATAGTACCAACCAACAGTTCCCGACGAGTCCTGTCCAGTGTACTCGTAACCTAACGAGCACCCGCATACTATCTCAAGTACGGCGTACTGACGGCTGTGGAACAGACCGTTCCCAAGCTGGGATGAGAAGCGTATACGCTAGTCTACTCCGGAGTATCGATGCCCTGTCTCGATAGTCATACGACTAGGGACCTGCAAAAGGATGTGCTTATGGATTACCCAACCCCCACGAGTGTGACTGCCATCACAACGCTGGTAATCAAGCAAAGATCCTAAGGGCTCCACTAATGTGTAAAGGCGATATGCTAAAAGAAACACATGCACACATTAAAGCAGAAACAAACCAAGTAGTATACTACTATATTGAGCAAGATTGTCTATACAAGGTGAATATCCCAAGCTTCCGTCAAGTAATATACAAACTAGTATGATACAGAAATGGCCTCTAGGGCATATACACTAACAATCTCCCACTTGCACTAAGGCCGTGTACTGGCGTATCGAAGACCTATCATCTCGATCAGCCGCTCGAACTGAGTCTGGGGTAAGGCTTTTGTGAATGGATCAGCAGTGTTATCTTCCATAGAAACTCTCCGAACCTCGATCTCCTGGCGACCCACGATCTCCCTGATCAGGTGATGCCGCATCAAGATGTGCCAGGACTTCTGATGGGACCTGGGTTCCTTCGCTAAAGCTATAGCCCCATTGTTGTCGCAATACAGAGGTATTGGATCAACAATGGACGGAACCACCTGAAGTTCTATCAAGAACTTCGTCATCCAGACGGCTTCTTTTGCGGCATCAGATGCAGCGATATATTCCGCTTCCATCTTCGAGTCAGCAACGGTTTCCTGTTTGGAACTCTTCCAACACACCGCCCCTCCATTGAGGGTAAAGACATAACCCGACATGGACTTGGAATCATCCTTGTCACTCTGGAAGCTGGAGTCAGAAAAGGCCTCGATCTGAAGGTCTTTTCCTCCATACACCAAGAACATCTCCTTAGTCCTTCTCAGGTACTTGAGAATGTTCTTTACCGCTATCCAGTGTTTCTCCCTAGGGTTTGACTGATACCTGCTTACCACACTCAGTGCATAAGCTACATCTGGTCTGGTACACAACATCGCATACATTATAGAGCCTACCGCAGAAGCGTAGGGTATAATAGACATACGATCCCTTTCCAAATCAGTCTTGGGAGACATCTCTTTGGAGAGGGTGATCCCGTGACAAGCCGATAGATTACCGCGCTAGGAATCTTCCATACTGAATCTTTTCAGTATGGTGTCGATGTACCTTGATTGTGAAAGTCCTAGTATCCTCTTGGATCTGTCACGATAGATTTGAATCCCCAGAATGTTAGAGGCATCACCCAGGTCTTTCATGGAGAACCTGTGTGACAAGAACCCTTTGACAGATTGTCGCATAGGAATGTCATTTCCTATCAAGAGAATGTCATCCACGTATAAAACGAGGAATACGACAGTTCGTGCTACAAATCTACTATAGATGCATGGTTCATCTGGATTTCTGATAAAGCCAAAATCTTTGACCGTCTCATCAAAACAGATGTTCCAACTCCGCGATGCCTGCTTCAGTCCATAGATGGACTTTAGCAACTTGCACACCTTTCCGCTGCTCCCACTCTGAATGAAACCCTTTGGCTGGTCCATATAGACACACTCCTCTAAATTTCCATTCAGAAAAACGGTCTTTACGTCCATCTGCCAAATCTCATAATCGTGGAAGGCAGCAATGGCAAGAAGGATCCGAATGGATTTCAGCATAGCCACTAGAGAAAAGGTTTCGTCATAGTCCAAACCAGGTCTTTAACGAAAACCCTTTGCAACAAGTCTAGCTTTATAGGTCTCAACCTGTCTATCTACACCAATCTTCCTTTTGAAGATCCACTTGCATCCTACAGGTTTTACCCTATCTGGAGCAACGTCCAACGTCCATACTTTGTTGGTGTACATGGACTCCATTTCGGTCCGCATTGCATCCAGCCATTTTACCGTGTCAACTCTCTGAATGGCCTGCTGGAAGCTAGTCGGCTCATCACTATCAATGATGCAATTCTCTCTATCCCCGTCTATGAGAAAACCGTATCTCTCGGGCGGATGAGACTGCCTACTACTCCTGCGGAGCGGCATAGGAATGTCCTGATCTTTCGAACCCTCTGGTTCTACTAAGCTTTCAGTAATAGCTCGTGGTTCTGGAATTTCTTCCAGTTCTATTGCGCTCCCACTTATCTGATTTTCCAAAAACTCAGTTTCTAAGAAGTGGGCATGACGAGAAACAAAAACCTTTTGTTCCTCTTCGCAATAGAAGAAATATCCCTTGGAGTTCTTTGGATATCCCACAAACTTGCACTGTACTGAGCGTGCCTCGAGTTTGTCCGCATGCTTCTTTTTGACAAAAGCTGGACATCCCCATGTCTTAATGTGCTTAAAATAGGGTTTCTTCCCACACCACATCTGATATGGTGTAGTAGGCACAGTCTTAGTTGGAACTCGGTTCAAAAGGTATGCAGCTGATTCTAGTGCATATCCCCAGAATGATCGCGGTAACTCAGCGTTACTCATCATGGAACGTACCATATCTAATAGGGTCCGGTTCCGTCTCTCCGATACACCGTTATGTTGCGGAGTGTATGGAGGAGTAAGCTGAGAGAGAATTCCATTCTCTTTTAAGTAATCCAGGAACTCGGCACTTAAGTATTCACCACCTCGATCAGATCTTAGTGTCTTGATACTTTTGCCTTTTTGTTTTTCCACTTCATTCTTATATTCCTGGAATTTTCCAAGGGCTTCGGATTTATGTTTCATTAAGAAGATATAACCGTACCTTGAAAAGTCATCCGTAAAAGTAATGAAGTAAAAATAACCGCTTCGCGCATGTGTAGACATTGGACCGCACACGTCGCTTTGTAAGAGTCCCAAGAGCTCGCTCGCTCTCACTCCGTGTCCAGTGAACGGAGTCTTTGTCATCTTTCCTTTGAGACAGGATTGACAAGTTGCATATGATTGATATTCGAACGGATCCAAATATCCTTCTGTATGTAACTTCGTCAACCTTCTCTCATTGATGTGACCCAGTCTGCAATATTATAAGAAAGCCTGATTTGATTCCGGAGACTTTCTTTTGTTTGTATTCTGGACATTGAGAATCTGTGGTTGGTTTAATACGTATATTCCATTGTTTAATGTACCTGACCCAATTAGAACTTGATTAAGGTGAATGTTTACAACATTACTTACAAACGCAAATTCATAACCTTCTTTAGAAACTAAAGATACAGAAATGATATTACAAGTTGCATTGGGTACAAAATAACAATTACGTAAAACCAAAACGTGTCCATCTGACAACCCCAGGTGATAGTCCCCCACGGACTCAGCATCCATGCCAGCTCCGTTTGCAACTCTGAGGGTCATATCACCTGCCTTCAAAACCCTACGGTTTCTCAACGCCTGCAAAGAATTATAGATATGAGATCCTGATCCGGTATCCAATACCCAGGAAGTAGAGTTTATTGATAGACAGTTTTCAATAACATAAACACCTGAAGCTGAAGCCGCAACTCGCTTCAAATCCAGTGTTCTGGCCTTCCAAGCCCTCCAATCTTTCTTCCAGTGTCGACTCTTGTGACAGTAAAAGCATTCTTCCTTTCCCACAAGTTTTCCCGCTTCCTTTGTTGCTTTTACCTTTCCCATCGTATCTACCTTACTAACACCACCCCTTGGTTTGGCGGGGGTTTTCTTCTTCTTTCCCTTGGCTTTCGCCTTGGACCTAGAAGAGGAAGATCCTCCTACAAACAAAGTGGATGTTTCCCTACCTTTCTGTAGGGTGCCCTCTGCACTTCTCAGCATGTTGAGGAGTTCTGAAAGTTCAACTTCATTTTCCTGTAAGTTGAAGTTCAGAATGAACTGGGCGTAAGTGAAAGGAAGGGACTGGAGAATCAAGTCCGTATAGAGCTCATTCTCCAACATGGTCCCAAGGTCCGCGAGCTCCTCAATGAAGCCAATCATCTTAAGCACGTGTTCCGCTACCGGTGATCCAATGGCCAATCTCGCCGAAAACAGCTTTTTCGAGACTTCGTATCTGGCGATACGGGATTGCTCCCCATACAGTTCTTTTGTATGAAGAAATATGGATTCAAGGTCCATATTCTCGTGCCTCCTCTGGTATTCATTGTCCATAGAGGCAAGCACGAGGCACTTGGCCTTCGCGCAATCAAACTCCCAAGTCTTACGGATTTCCTTATCCGCGACGCTGGAGGTTGGACCTGGGGCAGGGGGAGCTTTGGTGGTAAGGAGATACCCCAACTTGTCGTAAGTGATTGCCATTTTGACATTCCTGAGCCAATCTTTGTAGTTTGGCCCTGTCAGTATGTTTTTATCTAGTAGTAACTTAAGTCCAGTCATGTTGTTTGGTTGCTGCAATTAGGAGAGAGAGAAGAAACACTTTAGCATGATTCTCTTGCAAGTTAAGAGTGGTTTTTAATTTGTCTAAACAGGATGGCTCCCACTGTCTCTCGAATCCCTCCTCAAACCAAAAAGGAAGAATTAGTCAGGATCAATCTCATCGTACAATACTTGCTTAACCGTTCAGCCAGGCTAGTGTCGGTACTTCGAGTGAGGTTTTCCAACGCTTTCGCGAAGTTCCTTTGTCACGTCCCGAAAGTACAGAACATGACCGGCACTTAAACTACGAAACGTCTCGAGGCGTACGTAATCCAAGTAAGCCGAAAACCCAGAAATGCAAACCAAAAAAAAATAGTAGAGTGAAGGAAAACCAATTTAAATAAGTAGTTTTAAAAGCATAATCCGAATTATGCGGGTTTCTAAAAACATCAAAAATTTCCTGAAAATTTCGGCAGAGTCTCCTTTGTCAATACTGGCCCCCAAACGGGATACAACATGAATAGTATACGAAATCAATAAAAATGCATCCCCAAGCGGGAGCTAGCTCTTCGTCAATCGACGGTCACAACCACACAAGCAATATAATATACAACGCCAACGGCGAGGATCAAAACTCAAAAGGAAACTCAAAACCACAAGAAATCTGCAGAAATATAACGCGCGACTCTAAGGTCGAAAGAATAACATCACTGGTCTCTATCTCAAAAATAACACATGTTTGGTTGATAGAACTTCTAGATACAACAGAATAATAATATACAAGTTATATAATGGAGGTACGATACAAGTAAACCCACCTACTAGCAAATCACCCAAAGGAAACTATGCCCGCAAAGCCGTAATGAAACCTGTACGGCAAACCTGCAAGAAACTGGGGCACAACGGGGGTGAGTTGCCAACTCGTGAATAGAAAAACATCTACGGAAAGAAATCGCATAAATAACGCCAACTAGGTCAATGATCATAATATATCCTCAATTATATATATAACATGCAACCTAAAACAAGGTTAGGGTAAACATCTAACCCGAGTGTAATCTCATGTGCCCGTGTTAGTGCCTCAGGTAGCAAAATATCATATGAATGAGGTATGAATGCATGAAAACAGAATACATGTAAGTGAAGAACTGTTTTCATAATTTAGTGAGATTCCTTTTGTATTTTTAAAATGAGGTATCATAATGAAATCAGCATAAAACAGTGCCTAGCATCGGCACAAAACGTAATCCCAATATCTCGATATCTCTGTATCACAGTCTCTGTACCTCAATATCTCAAAATCTCAATGTCTCAATCACAATATCTAGGGCGCCGTCAGTCTAGACCGGCCCCTACCATCCATCTCAAGACCACGACGGTATCCTCCGGATATCCGACGCGTCGGGTAAAATCACTGGTAGGTAGTGCTCCTCTGCCAGGCTCACATCGTCATCATCACGCGCTTCTTTCCCCAAGGTACCTTACCGGGTCCACCATGTACCCGAAACGGTTCATCCGTCTCCTCGAATCGGGTCTCGAAATCCATCAGCAAACTCATGGTGGACGACTCATACATCATGGGAAAAAACCGCACTTTTTATTTAAAAAAAGAAATAAGAAGTTTGTATATGTTTTGCGGTTTTCCCCAAATCCAGAAAATCTCATGGAATCCGAATCCAAAACCTCAATAGCACGTAAAAAGTGAATGTATGCATGAGAATCCATGAATGCGCCATAACAATGAATATCAGTATGCATGAAGTAGCAGGTAATAACTACAATGTCTAAACTAACATATAAGGCAAGTACACTAATATCATGTCTAAACTATTAGCTAACAGGCTATGTCAAGCAATAATATTTCTAAGGTGTACGTGACATGGCAATTACCGATGAAGATGTGTGTGAGCCGGCAAGTAAGTGTACGTGGTACATACGCATCATCGGTAATGGTGCTGGTGTCCTAACAGCATGATATCAATAATGGAGTATGAAACATAATATAAGCATGCGATGCGAAGCGAACCACAATAATGAGCGGGAGCTGAATACTAGACGCAACTATAACTAATCTGCATTAATCTAATATAAGTCCTACGAATGGTGCCTTTTGAAATAACACGAATCATGGGGTTTTGAAAATAGGGCTACGGTGTTTTTATGAAAAGATACGTCTTTTGAAATATCCGTAGAATCCCTTGGGCTGTCTTTTAAAATACCCACGATTCGTTAGTATTTGAAATAGGTAAGAATCGAATCTAATCTAACAACTAAACTAAACTAAAGGACTAAGTTAACAAGCTGGACTGCAGGTAAGGAAACCGCCTAACATCTGTGTCGATACATATACATACCTGTATATATATATTAGTCGGTGATCCCGCCTCAATAATATCATATCCGATACCATATCTATAACCAGACATCCCAAGTTAAGAGTGCGGATCAATCATCAAAATATAGCTCGTACGTAAATCCGTCGTACGGCATCCCCAAATCTGGGTACGGGTCAATATCACATTCAACATACTATTCACCTGGTATCCTATTTATCAAATATCATGATCGGGGTACTGATCTACGTCTAGTACAATACTGATACCGCCTAAGTATGCATGGACGTGTGTGAAACACTACGTCAAGGACCCGTTACAACGTCATGTCGTATGTCAAATACGAACCCTGCTATATCACCGATCTCACGGCCTCAAATCAAATCTCATCGACTCATCTCAATCCTAAGTATCATCCTCAAATCCGTATGTGAACACATAACTGTAAAGAATCCCATGAGCACATATAAATAGGAATGTATGCAAGTATGTATGTGTGTATGTGTAGTGCAACACTACCCTAGGGTTCGCAACACTAAAATAATCCAACACACCAATATCCATCCTATACATCGTTATTAATCCCAAATAACATATAATAATTGTTGGTGTGTATACGCATCCGTATACACCACCACGGACTGCGGGGGTGCTATACGCCATCCACCCGACTTTTCCCCGTAGATATAAATCTACTCACCTGGTCCTCGCTCGCCGGTGCCGACGTCGCCACGCGCTTGCTTGTCGTATCGAAGTCCACATGGGGGTACCTACATATCACAACGCATCGTATCGCATTAAAATCCGACTCATGACCAAAACGACACACGAATCCCACATAAGTCAAAACCTATGGTTGCTTTCACAAATGAACCCAAAAACCCTCGATGTCGGCGTACAAACGCCAAACAATCGAGAAAACTCCCAACACACTCATTTGTACAATTACAAGCACTAATTATAATATAAAATAGCTTACAATTTCCAAAAACCCCAATTTCACTTAAAAAGTCATTTTTTCGAAAATATAGCAAGCACAACTTACCGTTTTTGTACAAAACATGATGTTTTAATAATTCTAGTGACCAAGATGATAACTTAATATCTTAATTATGCCATAGAAACCACTACGTAAATTTTAAACCCACAATTTAATTCAATTTCAAAAACCTAGTTTGCAATTTTAACCAATTTCAACCATTTTATAGCAAAAATGCACATACAACAATTTAGGTTGGATTTCCATGAACTAAAGTGTTAAACTACACTTTATAATGTTAAAGAAGTCATGAAAAACCTAATCACATTTTTAATCCCAATTATTTAACCAATTTCAAAAACCTAGTTAGCAAATTGGCATGATTAACACAATTTTTAAACTAACCAATAGCAACTAGCTACTAATCTTGTATTAACACAACATAAGAGCCTAAATATATCACACAACCATACACCAATTTCACAAAACCCTAACTTGCATTCAAATTCTTATCTTGAATTTCAAAACTTGCAACTAAAGCCTAATTAACACTTAAGTAATTTAGCTTTAAGAAATTAAGTAACAAATTAAGCAAAATGTTTAGAATTATACCCAAACACATTTGAAGATCCACAAGCACCCATGGCCTCTCAAATAGAAATCTTGTTCCCTAGATCCATACTAGAATAGCCAATAAGAAATGGGTAGGGATTAGATTTTGATTTTTGTGGGTTTTTTGATGAATTTGTGAGGTTTTTAGCTCAAGAATTGAAGAAGCAAAAAATGGGGCTGTTGCAAGAGGGAGGCTCGGCCAAATTAGGGAGGGGGAGGAGAGAGAGAGTGAGGTGGGGAAAGTGATTGGTTAAGTCAAAGGCCCATATCACAAGTCAACCCATTCTCATTTCTTTATTGTATTCATTTTCTTTTCTTTTCTTTTCTTTAGCCGTAGAAGTGGGGACAAATTTTGGGGATGGGGAAGAAAGGCTCGGCCAGCACATAGGGAGGGGGGTGAGAGGGTGTGGGTGAGTTTGGGTGAAGAAAGAAAATGATAAATATTATACCGCAATTTCTATTTACACTAATTTCACTAATTAAGCCTTTTTCTTCGATATTTTCTAAACCGTTTTGGCAAACTATTTCATTTCAAAAACCACATGATAAAATTTTATTTAATGTTTTATGATGCACAAAATTTGTTTCAACTCATTCCAATTTGTAATTTTCCCTAATTAAATGTATTAGTGACGACTTAAAATAATATTAAAATAATATTTTTTTCAGAAAATTTGAAATTTCACCAGTGGCTCAATAAACACCAAATACTAGTAATTACATAGCTAGAATATGTATATTTAATTTTATAATAAAGATATTTGCATTTTGACTTTTTACAGAAAACCCCCCTTATTTTACCGTTTTTTTCGAAATTTCACCGAAACGATTTTCAAAACGTTACATCCTTAATTAAATAACCTCTTTTCCCTGGAGGCGCAGCCCCGCTAACACTTTTCTAGACACCTACTAGGTTTATAGTATTGATCGTTAAGCGAGAATTTTCCCGAGGAGTAGCATATACTCACAGTAGGATTGGGATCCAAATATCATTGCGTGACAAAACTGAAGGAATCCTACCAGAATCATCACACTCCAAATGGTATGCAGCGCTAGCAAGTTTCAGTTCTTTTGAAACTCCCGATATGGATTTTTTCCCCATGCTCTTATGACCTTGACTTTGGCCAACAAATCATAAGTCACATGTCAAGCTCTACCCGTCATTCTCCAGGATAATTTGAACCCACCCGCACCTACCTTTGACTTTGGCCAACAAGGTAGTACGACTTTCCCAAATCAACACATCTATCTATGCTGCATATGAATACCCAATAGTTACCAATCACTATGCCTTGACTTTGGCCAACAAACATAGCTTGAATACTATTGACCATCCATGTGAAACGACGGAGGGCTACGAATGGTTTTGGCGAAACCGTGAACGTAGTGAACTTGATATAATCGATGGAACGAGATAGCTTTTAAAAGGAGTGGTTTAAGCTCCGCGTTTAAAAGTTATTTTGAAAAGAAACCGAGTGGTTTTGAAAGTGTTCCAACGACTTTTACTTGGTTTATTTTTCTTGCATTAATTTTAATGCGTCTCATCAATTAATCCTACCATTGCAGAAAACAATGAAAATATGACGTACGCTTATGCCATCGGCATTCGCCACGGGGTCCCGTCATCACCCGTTAGGTTACTTAACTAACGACAGAGCGGGGGCTGGACTAGCGCGGATGCAAAATATAAGCAACGCCTAAATAGATATCTACATATAGATATAGACATTCGTCAGATGCAATGATAGCCATTCCAGATCACAGATGAATACATTGGATATAATAGGAATCCGCAATTCGTACGAGCCTGTAACGAAGAGCGGATTACACGGTCGCGATGAATAGCCAAACCCCACCCTAGACCCCTACGGGTGCGGCAAACTACCCGCCAAGTATCCGAAGCGAAGCAACCTCCCTCAACGACGTGAGTAGGCCACTCGGCACTTCGAGGTACCCGGTAGTTTGTGCACCCTACCTTGGGTCTATCCTAGGAGCAAAAACAGTAAAAAGAAATTATACAATGACGGCTACAACCCCGACCCGGTTGTGCGGCCAAACAAATAATATTACATCAATTTATATATTACAAGAATTGAAAGATAAACAAAACTCTCATCTCACAATTCCCCCCGGCTATTCATCCGCGACAATCCAACGAATTCATATACACAATCCATCAACATTACAGATCACAGATATGTATAACCCCCACTAATCGACGTATAGAGATTAGCAGACGTTCAATACATATATAACATTACAGATATAACCCATTAGCCAAAATCTACAGAAAATCGACCAAAATACGGATTTGTAACCACCCCAAAAACAAATTTGTTCTCTGGAAATTCTGGGCAGAAACAAACCATCTCAAAAATCACAAAATACCACCAGAAACAAACTGCTGGAGAAACGATCCACGGCCGAGTCAACTCGGCTGCGGATCCGCGGTGAGTTGGTCGGTTCGCTGGATCGTTTTTCTTGCCTGTTCATTAAAAAGCCTGAGCCGATTTTGAAGACATGATTTATTATTTTTGGAGCAGAAATAAAAATCGGCAGAAACTAGCATTTTCCGGGGTGTTTCGCGGTTTTTTGTCCGGTCGAAATTCTAGATACTTTGCTAACATGCTAGGGTGTGTTTAGTTTGGCTTTGATACCACTGTAAGTCCACGTTACCTCTTCCGGTTCTTTCGGGCTTGCGGAAATGGTGAAAAACTATTTTTAGGGTTTAGGTAACATGGACTACGAAAACGGATCTTAGCTAAACTACACACTAGCAACTAACAAGAGAGTTATCTACTCGGTTAGGGGTTATACCTCAACTTGAACTCCTTCTCTTTGACTCTTGATGGTGGTCGGATGGTTCTATCCTCGTTGCCTTCTCTTGTCGAAGATGGATCCACCTGAGGGTTTCTTCCTTGAGCTCCTTTCTCGAACTTTGAGAAAACTAAAGTCTCCGGCTTGCTAGACCTTCAACCTTAGGAAGAGTAGAGAATGGCTTAGGGTGTTTTATCTCCAAGGAGAGGTTTCTCAACTCATGAGAATGATTCTCCTTGAACTAGAGGAGGAGGAAGATGAAGAGAGGAGAGAGAATGGTTATGATAGAATGAGAATAGTTTTTACAACCATAACAATATATGTGAATTATCAAATTAATAATATTAATCCAAAATGAAAAAGGTGATGGTTGGTTTGATAAGACCATTATCATTTCACATTAAATGTTTTTGCAAAGATCAAAGAGCATCTTAGCAAAGAAATGATGATGGTCAAAGTTTCAACCATGGTCAACTAATCAACCTTGGTCAACAAGTCAACAAACCCAACCATGACACAATTTCATTGAAATAACATTATTAATTGATATATCACAAATTCATTAGGGTTTGGAAAAAAACGACTATCAACTGGGCATACGCACCCGTTCCAAAACCCTAATGAAAAACATCTTCCTCCGCCTCAATCAACTGTTCATACACACCCGCATTCGTGTTCCGAGGAACATGAATACTACTGAGATAAAACTAACCCCAAAACATATACTAGGATCTGGCTCAAACCAGAGCCCGCAGTAATGTCTGTCCGGACGCCAAACGTGCTCAAGTGCGCGGATGTGAACGAACCCTGTCGCAAAACCATGCGACCTCTACTCTGTTTTGCCCAAAGGAGAATAACCCTCTGTGTGGGACTCTAAAGACTCGACACTACGCTGGCAGTGGGTTTAACCACAGACCGCAAGCGGCACTAGCTGTACGTAACGGTCCCCAGGTAGATGCCGATAAGAAAACTGACGAGGTAAACCCATCTGAACTCCTACTGAGCCTGAATGTGACAATCTCCGTACAGTCCGGTCTGTTCGTCTGAGAACATCGCATGGCGGGCTTAGGGGGCGGTAAACGTCAGTCCCCTACTAGCGGTACAAGTCGTGTCAGAGTGTAGCCCAGAACACCTGAGATAACACTGGAAACCTATCAGTCTATCTCGCTTGCCCTGGCCAGGGACTTTGTGTAATGGCTCTCCTAGACACAGCGCGATATCAACCCCCAATACCGGGAGAGACGAATCCTGTCTAACCGTCACTGCCTCCAAGTGCTTCGGGACTGCACCCAAAAACTACCTGTTTGCACGACTCCTTTGAGCCGTGGTAGGGTAGTAATCAAAGTACAGTGGGAACACACTCGAGGCGAAGTGACAGTGTCAAGTCAATGGACTAAGCTGTACTCATGTCACCTGGGAACTGATAACTGACGATGGGTATAGTACCAACCGACAGTTCCCGCCGAGTCCTATCCAGTGTACTCGTAACCTAACGAGCACCCGCATACTATCTCAAGTACGGCGTACTGACGGCTGTGGGACAGACCGTTTCCCAAGCTGGGATGAGAAGCGTATACGCTAGTCTACTCCGGAGTATCGATGCCCTGTCTCGATAGTCCTACGACTAGGGACCTGCATAAGGATGTGCTTATGGATTACCCAGCCCCCACGAGTGTGACTGCCATCACAACGCTGGTAATCAAGCAAAGATCCTAAGGGCTCCACTAATGTGTAAAGGCGATATGCTAAAAGAAACACATGCACACATTAAAGCAGAAACAAACCAAGTAGCATACTACTATATTGAGCAAGATTGTCTATACAAGATGAATATCCCAAGCTTCCATCAAGTAATATACAAGCTAGTATGATACAGTAATGGCCTCTAGGGCATATACACTAACAACATCGTCATCATCACGCGCTTCTTGCCCCGGGGTATCTTACCGTGTCCACCATGTACCCGAAACGGTTCATCCGTCTCCTCGAATCAGGTCTTAAAATCCATCAGCAAACTCATGGTGGACGACTCATACATCATAGGAAAACCGCACTTTTCTTTTAAAAAAAGAGAGAAAGAAGTTTATAAGTGTTTTTGCGGTTTTCCCCCAAATCCAGGAAATCTCATGAAAATCCGAATCCAAATCCTCAATAGCATGTAAACAGTGAATATAGACATAAAAATCCATGAATGCGGCATATCAATGAATAATAACATGCATGAAGTAGCAAGTAATAACTACAATGTCTAAACTAGCATATAAGGCAAATACACTAATATCTTGTCTAAACTATTAGCTAACAACCTATGCCAAATGAAATAGTATTTTCTAAAGTGTTCGTGACATAGCAATTACCAATGAAGATGTGTGTGATCCGGCAAGTAAGTGTACGTGGTACATACGCGTCATCGGTAAAGGTGCTGGTGTCCTAACAGCGTGATATCAACAATAGAATATGAATCATAATGTAAGCAGGCGATGCGGAGCGAACAACAATAATGAGCGGGAGCTAAATACTAGACACAATGATAACGAGCTTCATTTAATATAAATCTATCTTTATCATCAATAAACTCAACAATATATAATCAATATATATGTGTGTATACGTATTCGTATACATCACCACGAACTGCGGGGGTGCTATACGCCATCCACCCGACTTCTCCCCGTAGATATAAATCTACTCACCTGGTCCTCGCTCGCCGGTGCCGACATCGCCACGCTCTTGCTTGTCATCTCGAAGTCCACATGGGGTACCTACATATCAGAACGTACCGTATCGCATTAAAATCCGACTCATGACCAAAACGACATACGAATCACACATAGGTCAAAACCTATGGTTGCTTTCACAAATCAACCCAAAAACCCTCGACGTCGGCGTACAAACGCCAAACCATCGAGAAAAACCCAAACACACTCATTTGCACAATCACAAGCACTAATTATAATATAAAATAGCTTAAAATTCACAGAAACCTCAAACTCACTTTAAAAGCTATTTTTCCGAAAATCTAGCAAGCAAAATTACCCGCATTAGTACAAAACTCGACGTTTAAACAAATCTAGCGGCCGCAATATCCACTCAATATCATAACCAAGTCATATAAACCATTCCAATAATTTAATCTCCTCAAAATATATATATTTACAAAACCTAGTTAACAAAATTAGCACAATTTTCCATTTTAGCTCAAAACTTGGTGTTTTAATCAACTTTAAATATTTTAACAATTCTAGTGGCCATAATTCTCATTAAAACATATTAACTAAGCCACACAACCATTAACTAGAATTTAATCTCACTACTTTATATAAATTACAAAAATCTAGTTTGCAAAACAATCATAATTAGGACAATTTAAATTTAACAATCTAGCAATAAGCAACAAGGTTTAGTTTTGCATAGAATTAACATGTTAATCACTCATTAGAACCATAATCTAATGGTAGAAACCCTCACTTGAATTTTACAAACCCTAATCCCAAAATCAAACCCTTTTCTAGAATATCTTAAACTAGCAATTACACCCAAATTAACACTTGAATAAAATAGATTATCATAATTAAACAACAATTAGCCATAAGGTTAAGAATTTACCGCACAATCATCTTGAGATCTAGCACAAATCTAGCCTCCCAAACATGCTTCCCTTCACCAAGATCCATATAAGAATAGCTAAGGAAAAATGGGTAAGGTTTGTATTTGGAAATTAGTGGGGTTTTAGTGGATTTTTCTTGGGATTTTTGGAGAGAAATGAGATGAGAAGGGGGGCTACTGCTATTTAAGGGAGGAAGGGGCTCGGCCAGAAAATTGAGGGGGAGAGGAGAGAGAGTGAGGTGAAGAAAGTGGGGAGAAAAGACAAAGTTTACACCCCTTTGACTTTCTTTCTTTTTCTTTTCTTTTCTTTTCAAATGTTAGGTGATTGGAGAGAGAGGGGGGGCTGTCAAAGTGGGGCCGGCCACATGGGGAGAGGGAGAGAGGGTGAGGTGTGGGTGTGTGGGTTAGGGAAAAAGATAAATATATTACCCCAATTCCCATAAACACAACATTCACTAATTAAGCCATTTTTCTTCGATAATTCTAAAACCGTTTTGGCAAACGATTTCATTTCAAAAACAATATTTTACATGTCAGTTTAGTATGTCATGAATTATTAAATTTGTATCAACCCATTCCAGTTTGTAATTTTCCCTAATTAAATGTATTAGTGACGGCTTAAAATAATATTAAAATAATTAATTTCGGAAAAAATTTCAGAAAATTTGAAATTTCACCAGTGCTCAATAAACACCAAATACTAGCAATTACATAGCTAGAATATGTATATTTGATTTTATAATAAAGATATTTGTATTTTGAGTTTTTACAGAAAACTCCCTTATTTTACCGATTTTTCCGAAATTTCACCGAAACGATTTTCAAAACGTTACAATCTTCCCCCCTTAAAGAAATTCGGTCCCCGAATTTAAATTAAAACTCCCCCCAAATACTAAAACATCTAAGCAAAACCATCAAGTCGTCGGGGCTCCGAAATCATAAATACATAAAACAAATCGTAGCGCAGCGCATGCGCATGAAAAAAATGAGCATATACTTAAAATCAAAACTCCGTCAAGCATCCCGCAATCATCGGAGTCATGGTAAAGACACAAATGTCAAATCCAGTACAAAACCAATATGATATAACTCGAAACTATACACGTAAATATCAATTCTATATATGTAAATATCTGAACGAAATGCATGCCAAATCTCTTAAAGTCGCTGTGCAATACGCATAACACTGCACAGTGGCGGACGTCTATCATAAGAAAATAACCATATACATATATACCTTTTGTTCAAAATGCACGTTCTGTCGTTTTGAAAGCAATTTAGAAGGGTTCTTTGTTTCAAACGTTTCGTGTCATGTCAGACACGTAGGTAAATACTGAGACTATAGCTCTTCTTTGGAAATCCCTTTGATAACTATCAATGCATGCAAAAATATACTCAGGTATTGTCCCGTGAGTAGTCCTTCTCAGTACGAAACACATAGCAAATATCCTAAAAACGTACCGCTCCATAAGAAATCAATCCTAAAATATGCATATGAATACTACGTGCATCTGGTGTGCACGGAAATCAAAATCCATATATGTGCCATACATGCGCACAGAAACAACATCTAAGTGTATCGGGTGTGAACACAACATCTGTCATAGGTAACGTGTGTGCCTGACAGCAAAGACAGGTGCATCTGACACGCACGAAGAATCTCAATTTAGTGCATCTGGTGTGCACCAAAATCGCATCTCAAAACATGCGCTCAACATGCGTGAAAATCCAAGGCAGGTGCATCTATCATGCATGAAATCATGAAATCCAATATCAAGCGCCGAACATGCGCAAAATCCAATCAGGTGCACAAGGTGCACAAAACCAATATCGAGCATCACAATCGAAATCGAAGTCCAGTGCATCTAAATGCACAAAATGCGTATCACGGCACTACAAGCATATGTGAACTATACCGAGTGCAAAAACCAAATCGTATGCGTATATTCACACAAATCAACTCAACCGTATGAAATCCATATAATCACAAACATGAGAAACCAAGGCACGAAAACTATCTCAAGTGCAACAACTGTGCAAAAATCGTAAATACTCAGTAGGTGCAACCATGGTGCATGAAATCGATATCATTAAACTCAATCATCAAAACCAAATCATGCAAATAGATTGCTCAAAATACCAAAATCAAGTATGGCGGAATAGTCCCGCTCAAGCACATCCTCCAAGAATCTCTGGCCAACTGTCGTGGTCACTCATAGCATGTCTCGTCGACGATCCTGAACTCTGGTCTACCGGTGTGCGTAACATGACCACTCCTGGGTCCAAGTCTTCTCATAATTTATTCCAGAAAGGTCCTGTCGAGATCTCTCCCAAATCTCGTCTCTGCCGAACTGTCCGGAAGTCATCATCCCTTACTAGATCTGTTCTCGTTCCGGAACGGCTGCATACTCATCGCGACTCCTTCTGGAAGGTATATCTAAGCACAATGCCTCGGCAGGCGTATCACATCTCTGATGTCGGAGGAGTGGAACGCCATCTTATCCAGATCTGGTACGAACCTCTTACTCCACTTTTCTCTAATGTCGACTTCTTCGGACTCGTCTCGTCGTGGCTGCATAGACTGAGCTCCAACGGCTATCCTCGTATCTGGAGTCTCCCAAGAAATGCATCTCACCACCTGGCATCCGAATGAAGTCGAACCATTTTATTGATTCATCAAAACCTCATAATCCCCCAAGAGCTCAACATCTTGGGTACAGTTTAATAGTATCGAGTACGTACTACAGTATCGATGGTCCAGCCGTAGAAGGGCAAACCCAAGCCTCACTAATGGCGCCGCGGAACTGCCGCAAACTCTAAGGTTCAAAGGATTTCACACGGTCATTAAGTCGAGTTAGGGTTTCATTCTTCTAGAGGGTCCATAGAATTGCCTGAATGCTCTTCCGAATACTTTAAACTTGGAATAATAGGTTTCTGACATTCGATCGTCTCTGTCGACTCTCAACGTCTCCGCATGAAGTCGTCTCTAGCTGGAATCAATCTATCTGATGACCTCGCATCGGGGTAGCGAACGAACCACATGTCCTAGTTATTCATCCTCGGTGACTAGCGACCTTCTATCCTCTCTTAGTACAACTCGTACTGCAATAGCTCCAACATCTGGGGCGATATCTCGTCGTTCGCAGCAACAACTGGCTCACTCGTCTGCACGCTGAACAGTGCCTCAAACATCATGAATAAGACATACACCAACGGTCATCAAAATCTGGCTGGCCTCTATCAGTGGCTCAATCCTCTGGTGCCGCTCTGCACGTCCGAGAAATCTCATACAGCGATCCATCAAACGCTCGTGGCGTGAAAACATAATAAAAATGCACATCTCTGCAATCGTGTGTCGCCGGAATCACGCCCTGGTCAGTCCTCGTTCGTAACGAGCTCGTGCTGACCGCAAGTCTAGCCATAGCTCTCCCTGCCCGTAATAGTGGCAGCAAAACCATAAATGGTACCGATGAGGCTAGATCAGGAATGAATATAATACTGAACAAAGAAATCTACATCCTAAGGCTTCTTAAGTGGAGTAGCGTATCGTAAGTATGCCTCGGAACATACCCACGGTACGTCACTCTACTTTAGTCATCTATTCCATCAACCAAGGGTCGTCCTACGCTCCGAAGGTAAAACCTAACGCTCTGATACCAACTTTGTCACGTCCCGAAAGTACGGAACAGGACCGGCACTTAAACTACGAACGTCTCGAGGCGTACGTAATCTAAGTAAGCCGAAAATCCAGAAATCCAAACCAAGAAAAGTAGTAGAGTGAAGGAAAAACCAACTTAAAACATGTAGTTTTAATAGCATAAGCCGAATTATGCGTTTTAAAAACATCAAGTATTTTCTGAAAATTTCGCCATAGTCTCCTTTGTAAATACAGGCCCCAAACGGGATACAACATGAATAGTATACGAAATCAAAAAAAAGGCATCCCCAAGCGGGAGATAGCTCTTCGTCAATCAACGGTCACAACCACACAAGCAATATAATATACAACGCCAAGGGCGAGGATCAAAACTCAGAAGGAAACTCAAAACAGCAAGAAATCCATAAAAATACAACGCGCGACTCTAAGGTCGAAAGAATAAACATCACTGGACTCTATCTCAGAAATAAATACATGTTTGGTTGATGGAATTTAATAGATACAACTGAATAATATAATACAAGGTATAATGATGGGTACGATACCAATAAACCCACCTACTAGCAAAATCACCCGAAGGAAGCAGTGCCAGCAAAGCCGTAATGAAACCTGTACGGCAAAACCTGCAAGAACTGTGGCACAACGGGAATGAGTTGCCAACTCGTGAATAGAATACATCTACGAACAGGAATCGCATGTATGACGCAATCCTATGTCATACGATCATAATATATCCTCAAATATAACATGCAGCCTATAACAATGGCTACGGTAAATATCTAACCCGAGTGTAATCCCATGTGCCCGTGTCAGTGCCTCAGGTAGAAATATATCATATGGAGGATGTATGAATCATGAAACAGAATGCATGTACTGAAGAAAACTGCCTTCATAAATTAGTGAGATTTCTGTATCTTTCTAAAAACGTGGTATCATGAATGAAATCAGCATAAACAGTGCCTAGCATCGACACAAAACAAATGTCCAAATATCTCGATATCTTTGTGTCGCGATCTCTGTACCTCAATAACTCGAATATCTCTGTATGTCTCAATCTCACTATCTAGGGCGCCGTCAGTCGAGACCGGCCCCTACCATCAATCTCAAGACCACGACGGTATCCTCCGGATATCTGACGCGTCGGGTAGTATCACCGGTAGGTAGTGCTCCCCTGCCAGGCTCACATCGTCATCATCACGCGCTTCTTGCCCCGGGGTACCTTACCGGGTCCACCATGTACCCGAAACGGTTCATCCGTCTCCTCGAATCGGGTCTCGAAATCCATCAGCAAACTCATGGTGGACGACTCATATATCATGGGAAAACCGCACTTTTCTTTTAAAAAAAGAGAGAAAGAAGTTTATAAGTGTTTTTGCGGTTTTCACCCAAATCCAGGAAATCTCATGAAAATCCGAATCCAAATCCTCAATAGCATGTAAACAGTGAATATAGACGTAAAAATCCATGAATGCGGCATATCAATGAATAATAACATGCATGAAGTAGCAAGTAATTACTACAATGTCTAAACTAGCATATAAGGCAAGTACACTAATATCATGTCTAAACTATTACCTAACAACCTATGTCAAATGAAATAGTATTTTCTAAAGTGTTCGTGACATGGCAATTACCGATGAAGATGTGTCTGAGCCGGCAAGTAAGTGTACGTGGTACATACGCGTCATCGGTAATGGTTCTGGTGTCCTAACAGCATGATATCAACAATAGAATATGAATCATCATATAAGCAGGCGATGCGGAGGGAACAACAATAATGAGCGGGAGCTAAATGCTAGACACAATGATAATAAGCTGGATTTAATATAAATCTAGTCTAACAACTACACTAAACTATATGGCTAAGCTATCAAGCTAAATGGAAGGTAAGGAAACTGTAAGTCGATGTACAACACCCCACGACTTGCGGGGAGACGGAATAATGAAAAACGATCTTGTTTTAGGCGTAAACATCGACTAACCGAGAATCTTTGCATAAACAATAACTAACAAGAAACCATAGAAGAGTTAACTACTATGATAAGTGATTATACCTAAAGAACCGAGTCCTTCGTCTTGTCGTACTCCACGTCCTCTCCGGCCTTCTCTATGTAGTAGAAGATCCACCCGAGAGCTTTACTACAAGCTTCACCTCTAACTTGAGGTAACTCGGTTTCATAAATCGCTAATCTAAGTAACCTAGGTGATATAGAGAATGGTTAAGTATTAAGTAGTCTACTCTAATCCTTGGTCTCAACACATGAGAGGAGAGGATTAGGGTTTGAAGAGGGAGAGCTTGAAGAGAGAGAAAGTGAGCAAGAGAATGAGATGAGATAATAAGCTATCATAATATATATCAAGCATTATGATTTATCCAACAAAAGAAAATGAATGATTAATCATCATGCTTAATAAATATAAGAGGGTGATTCAACTCCATGAGTCATTAAGCATTTATGATGCATTAATGACTTGGATGAATCACTCAAATGACTCACTAATCTCATTTAATGCATATGCCACCTTAACCCCCAAGTCACCATCTTCTAGAAGCTTCTCGCGCAATTACGAGAACGCCCCTCCTATCCGTGAAAACACGGAAAAACCTTAGACTGTATAAATCCAATAACCAGATACTAGAAACTGGCTTAAACCAAAGCCGACTAGTAAAAACTGTCCGGATGTCGTACGCGCGTAAACACACGTATGCATCCGAACCCTTGTCGTAAAACCATACGACCTCTATATCGTTTCGCCTGGAGTAGGAAAACTCTCTGTGTGGGACTCTAGAGACTCGACTACTACGCTGGCAGTGGGTTTAACCACAGACCGCAAGCGGCACTAGCTGTACGGTCCCCAGGTAGATGTCTATAAGAAGGCCGATGAGGAAACCCATCCGAACTCCTACTGAGTCTGATGTGACAATCTCCGTACAGTCCGGTCTGTTCGTCTAAGACTATCGCATATCGGGCCTAGGGGGCGGCAAGCGTTAGTCCCCTAATAGCGGTATAAGTCGTGTCGGAGCGAAGCCCATTACACCCTGAGAAACTACTGGAACCTACCAGCAAATCTCGCTTGCCCTGGCCAGGGACTTTGCGTAATGGCTCTCTGACACAGCGTGATATCAACCCCCAATACCGGGAGAGACGAATCCTGTCTAACCGCTACTGCCTCCAAGTGCTCGGGACTGCACCCAACTGCTACCTGTTTGCACGACTCCTTTGAGTCGTGGTAGGGTAGCAATCAAAGAACAATGGGACACACTCGAGGTGAAGTAGCAGTGTCAAGTCTGCGGACTATGCTGTACTCATGTCACCTGGGAACTGTTCACTGACGACTGGTATAAAACCAACCAACAGTTTCCTGTGAGTCCTGTCCGGTGTACCCGTAACCTAACGAGCACCTGCATACTATCTCCAGTACGACGTACTGATGGCTGTGGGACAGACCATCTCCCCAACTGGGATGAGAAGCGTACACACTAGTCTACTCCGGAGTATCGATGCCCTGTCTCCATAATCCTACGACTAGGGACCTGAATAAGGATGTGCTTGTAGACTACCCAGCCCCCACTAGTGTGACTTCCGTCACAATGCTGGTAGTCAAGCAAGATCCTAAGAGCTCTATCCATACGTATACTCACATATTAAGATAGAAAAACCAAGTAGCATACTACCATGTTTATCAAGACTGTTATATACATGTGAATATCCCAAGCTTCCATTAAATAATATACAAACTAGTATGATACAATAATGGCCCCTAGGGCATATACACTAACAATCTCCCACTTGCACTAGGGCCATGTACTGGCATATCGAAGACCGATGATCTCGAGTAGCCTCTCGAACTGAATCTGAGGTAGGGCCTTTGTGAATGGATCAGCAATGTTCTCTTCAGTAGCAACTCTCCCAACCTCGATCTCCCGACGATCAATGATCTCCCTGATCAGGTGATACCGCCTTAAGATGTGTCTATACTTCTGATGGGACCTTGGTTCCTTTGCTAAAGCTATAGCTCCGTTGTTGTCGCAATACAGAGGTATTGGATCAATAATGGTAGGAACCACCTGAAGTTCTGTTAGGAACTTCTTCATCCAGACCGCTTCTTTTGCGGCATCGCAAGCTGCAATATACTCCGCTTGCATCGTCGAGTCAGCAACGGTGTCCTGCTTGGAACTCTTCCAGCACACCGCCCCTCCATTGAGGGTAAAGACATAACCTGACATGGACTTGGAATCGTCCTTATCACTCTGGAAGCCGGAATCAGCATAGGCCTCCATTCTGAGGACTTTTCCGCCGTAAACCAAGAACATCTCCTTAGTCCTCCTCAGGTACTTGAGAATGTTCTTTACTGCTATCCAGTGCTTCTCGCCTGGGTCTGACTGATACCGGCTTACCATGCTCAGTGCGTAAGCTACATCTGGTCTGGTGCACAACATCGCATACATTATAGAGCCTA
Source organism: Agapanthus africanus (assembly GCA_030015575.1). Classification (NCBI taxonomy): domain Eukaryota; kingdom Viridiplantae; phylum Streptophyta; class Magnoliopsida; order Asparagales; family Amaryllidaceae; genus Agapanthus; species Agapanthus africanus. The sequence continues at coordinate 173,361,991 of JASDDO010000004.1, read as the reverse complement.
CCGCAGAAGCGTAGGGTATAATAGACATGCGTTCCCTTTCCAAATCAGTCTTGGGAGACATCTCTTTGGATAGGGTGATTCCGTGACAAGCCGGTAGATTACCGTTCTTAGAATCTTCCATACTGAATCTTTTCAGTACAGTGTCGATATACCTGGACTGCGAAAATTCCAACATCCTCTTGGATCTATCACGATAGATCCGGATCCCCAGAATGTAAGAGGCATCACCCAGGTCTTTTATAGAGAACCTGTGTGACAAGAATCCTTTGACAGATTGTAGCATAGGAATGTCATTTCCTATCAATAGAATGTCATCCACGTACAAGACGAGGAATACGACAGTTCTTGCTACAACTTTACTATATATGCACGGTTCATCTGGATTTTTGATAAAGTCATATTCTTTGACTGTTTCATCAAAACAGATGTTCCAACTCCGCGATGCCTGCTTTAGTCCATAAATGGACTTAAGAAACTTGCATACTTTCCCGCTGCTCCCACTCTGATTGAAACCCTCTGGCTGATCCATATAGACGCACTCTTCTAAATTTCCATTCAGAAAAGCCGTCTTTACGTCCATCTGCCAGATTTCATAATCATGGAAGGCAGCAATAGCAAGAAGGACCCGAATGGATTTGAGCATAGCCACTGGAGAAAAAGTTTCGTCATAGTCCAAACCAGGCCTTTGACGAAAACCCTTTGCAACAAGTCTAGCCTTATAGGTTTCCACCTGTCCATCTACACCAATCTTTTTCTTGAAGATCCATTTGCATCCTATGGGTTTTACCCCATCTAGAGCAAAGTCCAAAGTCCATACTTTGTTGGTGTACATGGACTCCATTTCGGTCCGCATTGCATCTAGCCATCATACCGAGTCACCGCTCTGGATAGCCTGCTGGAAGCCAGTAGGTTCATCATCATCTATGATTCAATCCTCTCTATCCCCATCTATGAGAAAACCGTAGTATCTCTCAGGCGGATGAGACGGCGTACTACTCCTGCGGAGGGGTGCGGGAATGTCCTGTTCTTCTTGAACTACTTGTTCTACCAAACTTTCAGTATTAGTTTGTGGTTCTGGAATTTCTTCCAGTTATATTTCGCTCCCACTTATTTCCTTTTCTAAAAACTGCTGTTCCAGAAAATGGGCGTAATAGAAATAATATCCCTTGGAGTTCTTTGGATATCCCACAAACTTACATTTTACTGATCGTGCCTCGAGCTTGTCCACATGCAGCTTTTTAACAAAAGCTGGACATCCCCAAATCTTCAAATGCTGAAGATGAGGTTTCTTCCCACTCCACATCTGATATGGGGTGGTAGGCACAGTCTTGGTAGGAGCCCTGTTCAGAAGATATGCCGTTGAATCTAGCGCATAACCCCAAAAAGATCGCGGTAACTCAGCATTACTCATCATGGAATGTACCATATCCAATAGGGTTCGATTCCGTCTCTCCGATACACCGTTATGCTGTGGAGTGTATGGAGGAGTAAGCTGAGAGAGAATTCCTTTCTCTTTTAGGTAACCTAGGAACTCGGCACTCAAGTATTCACCACCTCGATCAGATCTTAGTGTCTTGATACGTTTGCCGGTTTGGTTTTCTACTTCATTCTTAAACTCTTGGAATTTCTCAAAAGCCTCGTATTTATGTTTCATCAGATAAATGAATCCGTACTTTAAGTAATCATCCGTGAAAGTAATGGAATAGGAAAAACCACCTCTTGCATGTGTAGACATTGGACCACATACATTGCTGTGTATGAGTCCTAAGAGCTCGCTCGCTCTTACTCCATGTCCAGTAAATGGAGTCTTTTTCATCTTTCCTTTGAGACAAGATTGACAAGTGGCATAAGTTTGATATTCGAACGAGTCCAAATATCCTTCTCTATGTAACTTAGTCAACCTTCTCTCATTGATGTGACCCAGTCTACAATGCCATAAGAAAGCTTTATTTAAATCTGGAGACTTTCTTTTTAGTGTGTTCTGGACATTGAAAATTTGGAGTTGGTTTAACACATATATATCGTTTTCCAGTGTACCGGACCCAATCAAACTATGATTAAGGTGGATGTTAACAACACCACTTCCAAACGTGAAATCATAACCTTTATTTGATAACAAGGAAACAGATATGATATTACACGTTAAGCTGGGTACACAAAAACAGTTATGTAAAACCAAAATGTGTCCACTCGTCAATCCCAGGTGATAATCCCCTACGGACATAGCTCCCACGCTAGCTCCGTTAGCAACCATCAGGGTCATATCACCTTCCTTCAGCACTCTACGGTTTCTCAGTGCCTGCAATGAATTGCAAATATGAGATCCTGATCCGGTATCCAATACCCAGGAAGTAGAGTTGATTGACAGACAATTCTCAATTACAAACACACCTGAAGTCGAAGCCACAGCTTTCTTCGGTTCCTGGTTCTTGGCGTTCCACGCCTTGCAATCCTTTTTCCAGTGCCTTTTCCTGTGACAATGGAAGCACTCATCCTGGGCCACTACCGGTACCGTAAACTTTTTCTTTCCCTTCCCTCCCACCTTACTAACACCTCCTCTAGGTCTGTTGGCGGCCTTATTCTTCCTTCCTTTGGTTTTAGCCTTGGACCCGGAAGAAGAAGTACCGCGAACAAACATAGCAGGTGTTTCCCTTGCCTTCTGCAAGGTGCCCTCTGCACTCCTCAACATGTTAAGGAGTTCTGAAAGTTCAACTTCTTTTCTTTGAATGTTGAAGTTCAGAATAAACTGGGCGTAGGTGGGAGGGAGGGACTGGAGAATAAGTCTGTATAGAGCTCATTATCCAAAGTCGTCCTAAGGTCTGTGAGCTCTTCTATATAGCCAATCATTTTTAGGACATGTTCTCCTACCGATGATCCGACGGCCAACCTCGCTTGAAACAGCTTCTTTGAGGTCTCGTATCTTGCTATACGAGATTGCTCCCCATACAGATCTTTTGTATGGAGAAATATGGATTCAAGATCCATATCCTCGTGCCTTCTCTGATGTTCATTGTTCATCGAGGCAAGCACGATGCACTTGGCCTTCGCGCAATCTAAATCCCAGGTTTTGCGGATTTCCTTATCCGCATTACTGGATTTGGGACCTGGGACTTCAGGTGCCTTAGTGGTGAGGACATACCCCAATTTGTCATAAGTCAAGGCCATTTTGACATTCCGCAGCCAATCTTTATAGTTTGGCCCTGTCAGTATATTTTTCTCTAAAAGTAACTTAAGTCCAGTCATTTTCAGGGTCGTTGCAATTAGGAGAGAGAGAAGAAAACTCTTTAGCATGATGCTCTTGCAAGTTTAGAATGGTTTTTAATTTATCTAAACTGGATGGCTCCCACTGTTTCTCGAATCCTTCCTCAAACCATAAAAGAAGAATTAGCTAGGACTATTCTCACTGTACAATACTTGCTTAACCATTCAGCTAGGCTGGTGTCGGTACTTCGAGGGAGGTTTTCCAACGCTTTCGCGAAGTTCCTTAATTAAATAACCTCTTTTCTCTGGGGGCGTAACCCCGCTGACACCTTTCTTGACACCTACTTGGTTTATAGAATTGATCGTTAAGTGACGAATATCCTGATGAGTAGCATATACTCACAGTAGGATCGAGATCCAAATATCATCGTATGATAATGTTGAAGGAATCCTACCAACATTCATCAAACTCCAAATGGTATGCATCTCTTTGCAAATTTCAGTTTCTTTAGAAATTCCCGATATAAGTTTTTGCCCCATGCTCTTATGACCTTGGCTTTGGTCAAAATGTCATAAGTGACATGTTAAGTTCTACCCATCATTATCTTGTCAATTTGAACCCATCTGTACATACCCCTGACTTTGGTCAAATGATAATACGACTGTCCCAAACTAACTCATCTATCTATGCAACAAATGAATACCCTGCAGCTACCAAACACTATGCCTTGACTTTGGCCAAAATGTATAGCTTGAATACTACTGAATACCCAAATGAAATGACGGAGGGCTACGAATGGTTTTGGAGAAACCGTGAACGTAGTGAACTTGATATGACCGAAGGAACCTGATAGCTTTTAAAAGGAGTGGTTAAAGCTCCGCAATTTAAAAATATCATCTTTTTAAAATAACCGATTGGTTTCTTTTAAATTGTTCCAACGATTCAACTTTTTGGTTTATTTTCTTTGCATTATAAATAATGCGTCCCATCTTTAACCTATCATTGCAGAAAACAACGAAAATACAACGTCCTCTTATGCCATCCGCATTCGCCACAGGGTCCCGTCATCACCCGTTAGGTTACTTAACTAACGACAGAGCGGGGGCTGGGCTAGCACGGGTGTAAAACATAAGTGACGTCTAAATAGCTATCATATATAGATATTGTACATTCGTCAGACGCAATAATAGGCATTCCAGATCTCATATGAACTTTATTGGATTTGCAAGCAATCCGTGTTTGTTTAGAGCCTGCAACAAAAGACGGATTACACAGTTGTGATGAATAGCCATTACCCCACCCTAGACCCCTATGGGTACGGCAAACTACCCATCAAATACCCGAGGTGAAGCGGTCTCCCTCAACAAAGTGAGTAGGCCACTAAACACTTCAAAGTACCCAGTAGTTTGTGCACCCCATCTTGGGTCTATCCTAGGAGTAAAAAACAGTAAAAAGAAATAATACAACGGTGGCTACAACCGCAACCTGGATGTGCCCCGCAAAATAATATTACAACATATTACAATTACAACGAACGAATGAATATAATAATCCATCTCAAACCCCGGCTAATCATCACAACAGTCCAATACAGTTCACAACCACAAACAGTAAAAACCATTACAGAAATGTGCAACCCCCTGCCAACCGACATACTAGCAGTTAGGGGAGGTTTACGAACACATTATACAAACACAGATATAATCATATTAGCAAACATCGTAAAATTTCGATCGAGCAAAACACTTTAGATTCTACTCCAAAACTTCTCTGTGCACCTTAGATCTTAGCAGAAAATAAAATATCCCAAAAACATCATTATCAACACCTAGGAGTTACTGAAGAAATTGGGGCTGACTCAGCGCCAACTTGGCCGCGGATCCGCGGCGGATCGCATGGATCTACCGCGGTTCTGCGGTGAGTCAGCCGAGTCACAGGTCTAAATTTCTGCAGTATCCCTAGTTTTTCCTGCTGGTTATTCTGAAGCTCCCTGAAAAAATTTTAGAGCCAGTTTTAAATTCGACAGAAACTGTGATAATTCGATGATGTTTCCGGATCTTTTTGCGTTCGAAATTCTTACGACTTTACTAATGAGTTAATTATTGTTTAGCGAGTCTCTGATACCACTGTAAGTCGATGTACAACACCCCACGACTTGTGGGGAGGCGGAATAATGAAAAACGATCTTGTTTTAGGCGTAAACATCGACTAAACGAGAATCTTTGCATAAACAATAACTAATAAGAAACCATAGAAGAGTTAACTACTATGATAAGTGATTATACCTAAAGAACCGAGTCCTTCGTCTTGTCGTACTCCACGTCCTCTCCGGCCTTCTCTATGTAGTAGAAGATCCACCCGAGAGCTTTACTAAAAGCTTCACCTCTAACTTAAGGTAAATAGGTTTCTTAAATCGCTAATCTAAGTAACCTAGGTGATATAGAGAATGGTTAAGGATTAAGTAGTCTACTCTAATCTTTGGTCTCAACACATGAGAGGAGAGGATTAGGGTTTGAAGAGGGAGAGCTTGAGGAGAGAGAAAGTGAGCAAGAGAATGAGATGAGATACTAAGCTATCATAATATATATCAAGCATTATGATTTATCCAACAAAAGAAAATGAATGATTAATCATCATGCTTAATAAATATAAGAGGGTGATTCATTTCCATGAGTCATTAAGCATTTATGATGCATTAATGACTTGGATGAATCACTCAAATGACTCACTAATCTCATTTAATGCATATGCCACCTTAACCCCCAAGTCACCATCTTCTAGAAGCTTCTCGTGCAATTACGAGAACGCCCCTCCTATCCGTGAAAACACGGAAAAACCTTAGACTATATAAATCCAATAACCGGATACTAGAAACTGGCTTAAACCAAAGCCGGCTAGTAAAAACTGTCCGGATGTCGTACATGCGTAAACACACGTATGCATCCGAACCCTTGTCGTAAAACCATACGACCTCTATATCGTTTCGCCTGGAGTAGGGAAACTCTCTGTGTGGGACTCTAGAGACTCGACTACTACGCTGGCAGTGGGTTTAACCACAGACCGTAAGCGGCACTAGCTGTACGTAACGGTCCCCAGGTAGATGTCGATAAGAAGGCCGATGAGGAAACCCATCCGAACTCCTACTGAGTCTGATGTGACAATCTCCGTACAGTCCGGTCTATTCGTCTAAGACTATCGCATATCGGGCCTAGGGGGGCGGCAAGCGTCAGTCCCCTAATAGCGGTATAAGTCGTGTCGGAGCGAAGCCCATTACACCCTGAGAAACTACTGGAACCTACCAGCAAATCTCGCTTGCCCTGGCCAGGGACTTTGCGTAATGGCTCTCTGACACAGCGCGATATCAACCCCCAATACCGGGAGAGACGAATCCTGTCTAACCGCTACTGCCTCCAAGTGCTCGGGACTGCACTCAACTGCTACCTGTTTGCTTGACTCCTTTGAGCCGTGGTAGGGTAGCAATCTAAGAACAGTGAGACACACTCGAGACGAAGTAGCAGTGTCAAGTCTGCGGACTATGCTGTACTCATGTCACCTGGGAACTGTTCACTAACGACTGGTATAAAACCAACCAACAGTTCCCTGTGAGTCCTGTCCGGTGTACCCGTAACCTAACGAGCACCTGCATACTATCTCCAGTACGACGTACTGACGGCTGTAGGACAGACCATCTCCCCAACTGGGATGAGAAGCGTACACACTAGTCTACTCCGGAGTATCGATGCCCTGTCTCGATAATCCTACGACTAGGGACCTGAATAAGGATGTGCTTGTAGACTACCCAGCCCCCACTAGTGTGACTGCCGTCACAACGCTGGTAGTCAAGCAAGATCCTAATAGCTCTATCAATACGTATACTCACATATTAAGATAGAAAAACCAAGTAGCATACTACCATGTTTAGCAAAACTGTTATATACATGTGAATATCCCAAGCTTCCATTAAGTAATATACAAACTAGTATGATACAATAATGGCCCCTAGGGCATATACACTAACAGAAACTGCCTAACACCTGAGTCGATACATATGTATATATATATATATATATATATATATATATTAGTTGGTGATCCCGCCTTGATAATATCACATCTGATACCATATCTATAATCAAATATTCCCAAGTCAAGAGTGAGGATCAAACATCAATATATAGCTCGTACGTAAATCCGTCGTACGGCATCCCAAATCTAGGTACAGGTCAGTATCACATTCATCAAATTAATCATTTAGTATCCTCTTTATCAAAGATCATAATCCGGGGTACTGATCTACGTCTAGTACAATACTAATATCTTCAATCTAATCATGATCTGACTGCTGATCTACAGCCTCATACAAATCGATATCATCATCATATATCGTCATAAAGAGGTATACATCGCCTAATGCGAGCTATCATGAATATCTTAACATATCTTATCTCATATCACGATCACATGTCAACCATTCAATGTATAACACTATTCACATGTATCGTCGTCCCAAGATCCGCTATAACATTAGGACGTATCTCAAGTACGAATCCTGCCATATCACCGTTCTCGCGGTCTCAATCAAAACTTATCGACTTATCTCAAATCCCAAATACTATCCTCAAATCCAGTATGTGAACACATAGTCCCATACCCATGTGAACACATAACAATATAACCCCATATAAGCACATATGAAAAAAGAATGTATGCAAGTATGGGTGTGTGTGTGTGTGTGTAAATGTGGTGCAACCTCTACTCTAGGGTCTCGCAACATTAAACATATCCAATCACACCTAAAATCTATCTTTATCATCAATAAACTCAACAATATATAATCAATATATATGTGTGTATACGTATTCGTATACATCACCACAAACTGCGGGGGTGCTATACGCCATCCAACCGACTTCTCCCCGTAGATATAAATCTACTCACCTGGTCCTCGCTCGCCGGTGCCGACGTCGCCACGCGCTTGCTTTTCGTCTCGAAGTCCACATGGGGTACCTACATATCATAACGCACCGTATCGCATTGAAATCCGACTCATGACCAAAACGACACACGAATCCCACATAGGTCAAAACCTATGGTTGCTTTCACAAATTAACCCAAAAACCCTCGACGTCGGCGTACAAACGCCAAACCAACGAGAAAAACCCAAACACACTCATTTGCACAATCACAAGCACTAATTATAATATAAAATAGCTTAAAATTCACAGAAACATCAAACTCACTTTAAAAGCTATTTTTCCGAAAATCCAGCAAGCAAAATTACCCATTTTAGTACAAAACTCGACGTTTAAATAAATTTAGCGGCCGCAATATCCACTCAATATCATAACCAAGTCATATAAACCATTCCAATAATTTAATCTCCTCAAAATATATATATTTACAAAACCTAGTTAACAAAATTAGCACAATTTTCCATTTTAGCTCAAAACTTGGTGTTTTAATCAACTTTAAATATTTTAACAATTCTAGTGGCCATAATTCTCATTAAAACATATTAACTAAGCCACACAACCATTAACTAGAATTTAATCTCACTACTTTATATAAATTACAAAAATCTAGTTTGCAAAACAATCATAATTAGGACAATTAAATTTAACAATCTATAAATAAGCAACAAGGTTTAGTTTTGCATAGAATTAACATGTTAATCACTCATTAGAACCATAATCTAATGCTAGAAACCCTCACTTGAATTTTACAAACCCTAATCCCAAAATCAACCCTTTTCTAGAATATCCTAAACTAGCAATTACACCCAAATTAACACTTGAATAAAATAGATTATCATAATTAAACAACAATTAGCCATAAGGTTAAGAATTTACCCCACAATCATCTTGAGATCTAGCACAAATCTAGCCTCCCAAACATGCTTCCCTTCACCAAGATCCATACAAGAATAGCTAAGGAAAAATGGGCAAGGTTTGTATTTAGAAATTAGTGGGGTTTTAGTGGATTTTTCTTGGGATTTTTGGAGAGAAATCAGATGAGAAGGGGGGGTTGCTGCTGTTTAAGGGAGGAAGGGGCTCGGCCAGAAAATTGAGGGGGAGAGGAGAGAGTGTGAGGTGAAGAAAGTGGATAGAAGAGACAAAGTTTACACCCCTTTGATTTTCGTTCTTTTTCTTTTCTTTTCTTTTCAAAAGTGAGGTGATTGGAGCGAGAGAGAGGGGGGAGCTTTCAAAGTGGGGCTGGCCACATGGGGAGAGGGATAGAGGGTGAGGTGTGGGTTTTTTGGTTAGGGAAAAAGATAAATATATTACCCCAATTCCCATTAACACAACATTCACTAATTAAGCCATTTTTCTTCGATAATTCTAAAACCGTTTTGTCAAACGATTTCATTTCAAAAACAATATTTTACATGTCAGTTTAGTGTGTCATGAATTATAAAATTTGTATCAAGCCATTCCAATTTGTAATTTTCCCTAAATAAATGTATTAGTGACGGCTTAAAATAATATTAAAATAATTAATTTCGGAAATTTTTTCAGAAAATTTGAAATTTCACCAGTGGCTCAATAAACACCAAATACTAGCAATTATATAGCTAGAATATGTATATTTAATTTTATAATAAAAATATTTTTATTTTGACTTTTTACAGAAAACCCCCTTATTTTATCGATTTTTCCGAAATTTCACCGAAACGATTTTCAAAACGTTACAACTACATCACTTACGAATGTAAAGTCATATCCCTCTCTCGAAATTGAGAATACTGATATAATATTACAAGTCAAACTTGGTACATACAAACAGTTACGTAGAATCAATATCTGCCCACTTGTCAAACCTAGGCGATATTCTCCCACGGATTCAGCGTCCACGCTCATTCCGTTCGCAACTCTGAGAGAAAAATCGCCTACCCTGAAAACTCTACGGTTTCTCAAAGCATGTAATGAATTACAGATATGAGATCCTGCTCCGGTATCTAGTACCCAGGAAGTAGAGTTAATTGACAAACAGTTCTCAATTACATACACACTCGAGGCCGAAGCCACAACATGCTTCGAATCCTGGAAACTGGCTTCCAAAGCCCTGCAATCTTTCTGCCAATGCTCGTTCCCATAACAATAGGAACATCCCTCCTTACCAACACCAAGTCCCGAAACTTTTTCTCTTCTCTTTCCTTCTACTTTACTGATACCGTATATCGGCTTTGTGGAGGTCTTCTTCTTTTCACCCTTTGCTTTCTCCCTGGATGCAGAAGAAGAAGGTCCCCCATTAAGTAGAGCGGGTGTCTCCTTGGTTTCTTTCAGGGTGTAAGTAGAGGGTAGGGACTGAGGAAATAAGTCAGCGTATGACCTGTTTCCCAACGTAGTCTCCAGGTCCTTGAGCTTATCAATATAGCTAGTCATCGTAAGGACGTCGTCCCCTACATATGACCCGACAGCCAATCTCGCTTGAAGTAATTCGTTCGAGGTCTCATATCTTGCAATACGAGATTGCTCTCCATATAAATCTTTGTTATGGAGAAAGATGGAAACTAAGTCCATCTTCTCGTGCTGCTTCTGGTATATACCATCAACTGAAGCCAACACGAGGCACTGAGCATTCGCATTATCCTTTTCCCTTGTCTGACGGATATCCATATCCGCGACGGTGGAAACTGGACCTGGGACGGTGGGGGCTTGAGTAGTAATAGGGTGGTCCAGCTTGGCATAGGCAATGGACATCTGGACAGACCTTTGCCAATCATATAAGTCAGATTCAGTCATTTTGTTATCTAGATGTAACCCAGTCATGGTCACAAGGTCGCTGCAAAGAGAGAGAGAGAGAGGGAACACTTTAGCATGATGCTCTTGCAAGTTTAGATTGGTTTTTAATTTATCTAAACTGGATGGCTTCCACTGTTTCTCGAATCCTTCCTCAAACCATAAAAGAAGAATTAGCCAGGACTGATCTCACCGTACAATACTTGTTTAACCGTTCAGCCAGGCCGGTGTCGGTACTTCAAGGGATGTTTTCCAATGCTTTCGCGAAGTTCCTTAATTAAATAACCTCTTTTCTGTGGGGACGTAGCCCCGCTGACACATTTCTCGACACCTACTTGGTTTATAGCATTGATCGTTAAGTGACGAATCTCCTAATGAGTAGCGGATACTCACAGTAGGATCGGGATCCAAATATCATCGTGTGATAATGCTGAAGGAATCCTACCAACATTCATCAAATTCCAAATGGTATGCAACACTAGCAAGTTTCAGTTTCTTTAGAAACTCCCGATGTGGATTTTTGCCCCATGCTCTTATGACCTTGACTAAGGGCCAACAAATCATAAGTCGCATGTCAAGTTCTACCCATCATTATCTTGTTAATTTGAACCCACCCGTATATACTCTTGACTAAGGGCCAAACAAAGTAATACGACTGTCCCAAACCAACGCATCTATCTGTGCTACATGTGAATACCCCAGCAACTACCAATCACTATGTCTTGACTAAGGGCCAAACAAACATAGCTTGAATACTACTAACCATTCATATGAAATGACGGAGGGCTGCGATTGGTTTTGGCGAAACTGTGAACGTAGTGAACTTGATATAATCGAAGGAAACTGATAGCTTTTTAAAAGGAGTGGTTAAAGCTCCGCAATTTAAAAATTCTGCTCTTTTAAAATAACCGAGTGGTTTCTTTTAAATTTGTTCCAACGATTCAACTTTGGTTTATTTTCTTTGCATTAATATAATGCGTCCCATCAATTAACCTATCATTGCAGAAAACAACGAAAATACAACGTCCTCTTATGACATCCGCATTCGCCACTGGGTCCCGTCATTCACCCGTTAGGTTACATAACTAACGACAGAGCGGGGGCTGGGCTAGCATGAGTGTAAAATATAAGTAACGTCTAATAGCTATCATATATAGATATTGTGCATTCGTCAGACGTAATAATAGACATTCCAGATCACAGATGAACATTATTGGATATACAAGCAATCCGCGTTTCCTTTGAGCCTGCAACGAAAGACGGATTACACAGTTGTGATGAATAGCCATTACCCCACCCTAGACCCCTACGGGTACGGAAAACTACCCGCCAAGTAGCCGAAGTGAAGCGATCTCCCTCAACAACATGAGTAGGCCACTAAACACTTCAAAGTACCCGATAGTTTGTGCACCCCATCTTGGGTCTATCCTAGGAGCATAAAACAGTAAATGAAATAATACAACGGTGGCTACAACCTCAGCCCGGATGTGCCCCGCAAAAGAATATTACATCATATTACAATTTACATCGAATGAATGAATATAAAATCTCATCTCAAACCCCGGCTAATCATCACAACGATCCAATCAAGTTCATATACACAAGCCAGTAAAAACCATTACAGAAATGTGCAACCCCCTGCTAACTGACATACTAGCAATTAGGGGAGGTTTACGAACACATTAAACATCACAGATATAACTGGATTAGCAAATAACTTAGAATTTCGATCGACAACCTTTTTCCGTCTCTATCCTATGTGCAAGCCAGCACTGAAATAACCTGGGCAGAAACAGAATATACAGGAAAACAAAATACCACAAAATAAGAGTTACCATGCAAATACGAGTCAACTCTGAGTTGACTCGGCCGCGGATCCGCGGCGGATCGCACCAATCCACCGCGCTTCCGCAGCAGTCTAAACGAGTTAGCTCCTCGTATTTCTCCAGTATTCTTAGAATTCCCTGCTGTGAATTTTCATACCCATCAAAAAAAATTTCGACATGTTTAAAATTGACAGAAACTTGAGGGGTCCGGGGTTATGTTTTCGCGTTTTTCCGACGATCGAAGTTCTAATTAGTTGCTAACAAGCTAGTAAAGGCTTAGTAGGCTCTGATACCACTGTAAGTCCATGTCACGCACCCCACGAGCTTGCGGGGAGGCGGAATATATGAAAAACAATTATCAAAGCTTCGTAACACGGACTTGAGCACACGGATCGTGTCTAAACCATTACTAGCAAACTACGAAAGGTTTAACTACTATGATTCGAAGTTATACCTCACGTTACTTGTCCTTCGGGTCTTCATCGCTATCCACCACGCCTCGTAGGCTCTATGGAACGTCGGCACCTCAACGGCCTCCTCAAGTCAAAGACGATCCACCCGAGAGTCTATAGTCCGAGCTCCTATCTCGAATCTGAGATAACTACGACTCCTAGATCGCTAATCTAGAAGTCCTAAAGGGTGTAGAGTAATAAGACGGATTAGTTAGTCACTTAAACCCTAGGCTTCTCAACTCATGAGAGCTATTAGGGTTTGAGGAAGAAGATGAAGACTTGAGGAGAGAGAAAGCTTTTATGATAATGATATGAATAATAACTCATGAAAGAATATACTGAAGCATACGAATATCTCTTGATCAAATATCTAGAAATATCTTGTGAGCTTCATTTAATACTAAATGGTGAATCACCTCACGAGTCATTAAGCATTTAATGAAAACTTACAACTCATCTCTTCACCTCATTTGTTTAAATCCTAAAAAGAATTAAACACAAATGAGTCACCTTCTTCTAGAAGCTTTCCGACAAATTACGAGACTGCCCCTCCCATCCGTATTTCCGAAAAACACGGATAATTTTTGACTGAATAAATCCATCTGTATAATACTAGAATCTGGCTTAAACCAAAGCCCGCTAGTATTATCTGCCCGATCAAAATACGTGCACAAGTGTACGTAAGTGACCGCGGCCCTGCCGTAAAACCATACGGCCTCTACACCTTTTGCCCGGTGCAGGGAAACTCTCTGTGTAGGACTCTAAAGACTCGACACTACGCTGGCAGTGGGTTTAACCACAGGCCACAAGCGGTACTAGCTGTACGTAACTGTCCCCAGGTAGATGTCGATAAGAAGGACGATGAGTAAACCCATCCGAACTCCAACTAAGCCTGATGTGACAATCTCCGTACAGTCCGGTCTGTTCGTCTAGGACTATCGCATATCGGGCATGGGGGGAGGTAAACGTCAGACCCCTAATAGCGGTATAAGTCATGTCGGAGTGAAGCCCATTACACCTTGAGAAACTACTGGAACCTACCAGTAAATCTCGCTTGCCCTGGCCAGGGACTTTGCGTAATGGCTCTCCAAACACAGCGCGATATCAATCCCCAATACTGGGAGAGACGAATCCTGTCTAACCGCCACTGCCTCCAAGTGCTTCGGGACTGCACCCAACTACTACCTGTTTGCACGACTCCTTTCAGCCGTGGTTGGGTAGTAATCTAAGAACCATAGGAACACACCCGAGGCGAAGTAGCAGTGTCAAGTCGACGGACTAAGCTGTACTCATGTCACCTGGGAACTGCTATCTGATGATGGGTATAAATCCAACCTGCAGTTCCCGGCGAGTCCTGTCCGGTGTACCCGTAACCTAACGAGCACCTGCATACTATCTTCAGTACGACGTACTGATGGCTGTGGGACAGACCATCTCCCCAACTGGGATGAGAAGCGTATACACCAGTCTACTCCGGAGTATCGATGCCCTGTCTCGATAATCCTACGACCAGGGACCTGTATAGGATGTTGCTTATAGACTACCCAGCCCCCACTAGTGTGACTGCCATCACAACGCTAGTAATCAAGCAAAGATCCTAAGGGATATGTATAAGCGATACGTTAAAAGAAATATATGCACATATTAAAGTAGACTCAAACCAAGTAGCATACTACCATTTTTAGCAAGACTGTCAATACAACTGTGAATATCCCAAGCTTCCATTAAGTAATATACAAAGTAGTATGATACAGTAATGGCCTCTAGGGCATAAACACTAACATAACAGTTATTGGACGCTCAATGGTAGGAACCTTGTTCATCTCATGAACAAGAAATGTCCAGACAACCACTTTGGCAGCATCATTGGTAGCAATGTATTCAGCCTTTATCGTCTAGTATATCTCGGTATCTAGCTTAGAACTATTCCAACATACCGTCCCTGTACTGAGGGTAAAGACAATGCCCGTGACTGACTTTCAGTCGTCCTTATCACTCTGGAAGCTCGAACCAAGAACATTCATTTAGTGCTTCTCAAGTACTTAAGAATGTCCTCCACAGTAGTCCAGTGATTCTCCCAAGATTCGATTGATTCCTGATCACTACACCTAGTGAGTCATCTACATCTGGTCTGGTACATAACATCACATATTCTGATAGAGCCTACTGCCGAAGTATAGGGTATCCCTTGCACGCGAGCTCTCTCCAAATCAGTCTTGGGAGACATCTTTTTAGAGAGAGTGATCCATGAGTAAGTGGGCGAACCACCACGCTTAGAATCCTCCATACTAAACCCCTTTAGTATGGTGTTAATGTACCTGGATTTGGGACATTCCCAACATCCACTTAGATCTATCACATAGATATAATCCATAAGATGTAGTAGGTATCATCCAAATCTTCTATTGGGAATCCTCGTGATAAGAGGAGCTTGACCGAGTGTAGCATAGGAAACCATTTCCTATCAAGAGTACGTCATCTACGTACACTACGTGTAAGACAAACTCACTCTCTACAACCTTCTTGTATATACAAGATTCATCTACTATTTTGATGAAGTTAAACTCTTTAACTGCCATATCAAAACAGATGTTCCAACTCCGCGATGCTTGCATTGATCCTGATGGACTTAAGCATAGCTTTGAAAGTCTCAACTTTTCTATTTACACCAAGAATCTTCTCAAGATCCATTTTCTCCCAATGGGTTTTACCCCTTCAGGTGAAACATACAAAGTCATACTTTGTTGGTGTACATGGATTCCATCTTTGATCGCATAGCATCCGGCCTTTTCACAGAGTCACCACTCGTGATGGCCTGCCTGAACCTAGTTGGGACATTATCTACTATGATGCAATCCTCGCTCCCACTGTCACCGAGAAGACCGTAGTATCTCTCAAGTGGATGAGGAACCCTACCAGATTTGCGGAGAGGCTGAGGTTCGTTGGAGACTATTGAATCCTTTGGTTTCACCAAATCATCAGCTGTTAGTTTGTCTAGCTAGAACTGCTTCCAGTTCTCCCTCATGAACACAAATTTCTTCACAAGAAATTCCTTTTCTAAAAAGGTGGCATGCTGAGAAACAAAACACCTTTTGCTCCTCGGAGTTGTAGAAGATATTCCTTCACATATGTTTGGAATATCCTAACAAACTTATACAGAACTAACCTTGCCTCGAGCTTGTCCAGATTTTTCTTTTCAACATATGTCGGACAACTCCATATCTTACTCGTTTAAGATATGGTCTCTTCCCATTCCATATCTCATATGTAGTGGTAGGCACTGATTTGGATTTGAACCCCATTCAATAGGTATGCAGCTTCTCAAGTGCATAATACCTAAAAGGAAACAGGTAACTCAGCAATACTCATCATAGAGCGCACCATATCTCATAGGGTGCGATACCTCTACCCCGATACACTGTCGTGTTGTGGTGTATATGAAGGAATAAGCTGAGAGAGAATCTCAGTCTCCTTTTAGAAACTCCAGGAACTCCATGCGCAAGTATTCTCCTCCTCGATCTTATCATAGGACTCAATACTTCTACCCATCTGGTTCTCAACTTCAAGTTTATATTCCTTGAATTTCTCAAAAGTTTCAGACTTGTGTTTCAACAGGAACATATGTCCGAATCTCGAGAGATGATCAGTGAATATAATGAAGTACGAAGAACCAACCTTGGTATTTGTAGACATAGGACCGTATACATCATCATGTATCTGTCTCAATAGTTCACTAACTCTTTCTCTGTTTCCAGTAAACGGAGTATTGGTCAGTTTACCTTTGAGACAAGAATGGCAAGTAGCATAAGATGAAAATTCGAACAGATTCTCATATTCATCCTTATATAACTTAGCTGGTCGTGTCGCATTGATATGACCTAGTCTACAATGCCTCAAGAAGGATTCGTTCATTTATGAACTACTCCTCTTGTGTGTGTTCGGTATACTTTGAACTGTGGTTTGATTTAGAACGTATATATTATTACATAGCATGCCTGATCCAATCAACTCTTGATTCAGGAAAATGTTCACAACATTATCCCCCAATACAGAATTATATCCTTCTTTAACTTATTAAAGAAACCGATGTAATGTTGTATATCAGGTTCGGTATGTAATAACATTCGTTCAGAATTAATGTATTAATACAAGGTGATATCTGCCAACTGGTTTGGCTGCACCAATTGCACTATTCTCTACACTTAGAGACATATCACCCATTCCCAGTTCTTTACCTATCTGTAGCCCATGTAACATATTACATATGCGGGATCCTGAACCGGTATCACATACCCAGGACGTAGAGGATACTGAGAAATAGTTCTTGGCAACGAACACACCCGAAGAAGATGCATCAACATGCACTTTCTTCGATTGGGTGGCGTGGAAATCCGGATATTCCCCTATTTCCTGATCATACTTATAACAATTATAAGAAAGAACGGAACCAACGTTCCCTGGCTCAATAAAATAAGCAAGTTCGGTCAATGCATCCATATTATTATCTTGATTAAGGCGTGACATGGTTGCTACTAGGAGAGAAAGAGAGAAGAAAACACTCTGCGTGTGCTCTTGCAAGATCTGAATGGTGATTATTTTATCTAATCAGGATGGCTCCCACTGTTTTTATCAAATCTTCCTTCAAACCCAAAAAGGTAAGACTAGCCGGGATTAATTACACCCTACAAGTTCGCCAATCTTTCGGCCAGGCCAGTGTCGGTACTTTGAGGGAGGTTCCTTATGCTTTCGCACAGACCTAATTAAAATAAACCTCGTTTTCCCAGGGGCGTAACCCTGTTAACACCTTTCTAGACACCTACTTGATCGGCTAATTGTAATGTGTAAAACTCTCCCAGGAGTAACTCTTACTCGCAGTGGGTATCGGGATCTAACTATCTAATAGAAGGTATGCAATCTCATTGCAAATTTCAACACTTGAAATTCCCGATAATATTTTGCCCTAAGCGTCCTATGACCTTAACAGAGGTTAACAAACTATAGGCTGCTAGTCAAGTTCAACCCGTTATTTCTTTATTGAAATAAACCCACCAGCACGACCCTTGACAGAGGTCAACAAGGTCGTACGACTACCCTAATCCAATCGCAACATATGCTTTGCAGATAAGCATTAATCAGCTGCCGCACACTACGCCTTGACAGAGGTCAACAAACGCAACACGAATACTAAATATTATATTAGTTATGTATATGCCCTAGAGGCCATTGTTGTACATATGATGTATATTATAATGGATGCTTGGATATATATAGAGAGGACTTTCTTGCTCGTCATGATAGTATGCTATTTGGCTTCACTTTATCTTAACATGTTGACTTGTATTGGTTTACTGTTTTTTCTCTCACATGTTGATAAAGCCCTTAGGATCTGTACTCGACTACTGGGACTATGATGAGATCATACTAGTGGGGCCATGGTAGTCGATGAGTACATCCTATAACTGTTCCTAGTCGAGGGTATATCGAGATAGGGCATCGATACACCAGCGTAGACTAGCGTATACGCATCTTGACCCATATGATGGGCGATGGATGATCCCATATCCATCGGTGTTTGACATCAGAGATGGTGTACGGGTGCTCAGTGGAGACTAGGTACACTGGACGGACTCGTCGAGAACTCCCAGATGGTGATATACCACACGTCAGATGGGAGTTCTCCGGTGACACTGGTACAGGGTAGTCTGTAGACCCGAGATCGTCATAGAGTCTTGTGTGATTCCCACTGTAGTTTGATTTCCACCTTACCACGTCCAAGAGGGCGTGCAAAACGGTGGCTTTTGGGTGGAGTCCTGAATCACATGGAGGCAATGAGCGATAGGAGGGGATTCGTCTCTCCCGGTATAGGGAGTTGATGTTGTGTTGTGTTCGATTGGCTGTACCTGGAAGTCCCTGGCCAGGGCTGATATAGAGATTTACTAGTAAGTGTTACCAGTAGTTTCTCGACCCGTTATGAGCCACACATCGACACTACTTATCGGTTACTGGGGTCTGACGTATACCACCCTTAGACTTGATATGCGACATATCAGACGAAGAGATCGGACTGTACGGGAGTGTTACTGGTTGGATTCACAGGAGAACGTACAGGCTAGCTTGTTGATCTTCTGATCGCTCAATACCTGGGTGGCTGTTACGTTTAGCTGACCGCTTGCAGCTTGTGGAGTTTGATATGATCATCACCTGCTACCGGCGTATTGACGATTCTTTAGAGTCCTACACAGAGGTTTCTTGGCTCAGGAAAAACGGAGTTGAGGCACATATGTGATATGTGCAGGACCGAGGATAATGCGATATGAGATACCGTATTATATTCTCGCGATATTTAGATATGAACCGGATCATCGGATCAAGTGTTGATTCGATGAATCGGTACATGAAATATTAGTCGGTTATATTCGATATAGCCGGATTGTCGGATCAAGTGTTGATTCGATGATTTAATGTATAATAATATATATGATATATTGTATTACATTATCTAATATTGGCTCGCTTTATTATTTCACTTTCTCACTAGATAATACATTGATATATATGCGATATATATTAAAGGTATTATTTCTTTTGTTGCAAATATATAATATATATGTGATATATATTATTGTGACATGATATGATTAATAATTTAACATATTTAGTGTTGATTAAATGAGGTTAGGGTTTGATTAGGGTTAGTTGCTTCATGCACCTTCTAGAAGTTATTCTTTTGTCATGAAGAAGATATTATGATAAATATTTTCTTATGACTCATATCTTAACCCAACCAAACCCTAGCCTTAGTTAACTCTCTACAAGGGTTAACCTAGTCATCATTAACCATGGTTGCATTATTATTCATATACTCATTTTCATTATTCATGACAATAGGAATTATCTCATTATTCATCTTCTTCTTCTCTCTTTAGCTTTGAGAAAGATTACTAGAAATTCCTTTTGTGATGTTTTCATGTGAGATTATGATATAAAAAGATAGCATAAATACTACTCCATCATCCTCATCTAATCTAGCCCATTAGATTAGGGTGTTCACCTCTTGAGAGTGAGTGAGCTTGAGTTATTGCAACTTCGACGTAGATCATCGGAGAAAAGGAATACCACAAGCTAGCATGGATCGTTCGAGTCGTGGAGCCTCTCTTGAGTCCGGGAGATCGTGGATCGCGGCGAAGGGACTTCTACTCGGAGCTTGTGAAGCGAAGGAGAGGACTACAAAGGTTGTAATCCCTCACACTTAGGTTTAAAGTCGTTATCTTGCATGTTAAACCCTAATAATCTAGCAAAGATCCCGGCTTTGGGTTGTTCGGCACGTCTAAATTTTTATCCAGGCATGTTTGATGCCTTATGAACCTTCACAAGAGTACCTAGGAACCCTACAGCGGTATCAGAGCCTAGCTAGAGCATTAGGCGACGTGTTTACGAAGTTAAAACTCCGATCGAACCCGAACCGACAATAATGAACCCCTCTCTGGATATTTTTTAAAAACTGTGATTTTTCAGAATTAAAAATACTCAAAAAAATCAGCAGGGAATTATTAGAATTATCATGAAATACGAGCTCCCAATTCGATGAAGTCGCCGCGGAACCGCGGTGGGAACCTGCTTCCCGCGGCGGTTCCGCGGCCGATTTTGGGTATTGGGACACGTGGCTTCATGGTAATATCCGTAGGTACTTGTTGCTGCTTCTGGGTATTTTTAAAGTGACTCAAGTGTTGATTAATCTGGGGTTTATTTTGTAATCGTAGATTCGATCGGAATATTTAAATTCGCTATTATTTCCAGATATTTAGAAACTGTTAAAATGTTCGAACGGATATCATTAACTCACTTTTTCCCGGCACGTAAAAATTTCAAATGTTGAATTTTTATCGGGTTTAAATCTTTCGGAAAAATTGTACAAGTTAAGTGGTGGACCCTCTAGAAGACAACAAACCTTAACTCGATTATGTGACCGTCTTGAACTGCCTCTAAACCTTAGGGTTTGGGAAAGTACGGCGTGCCACATGTGAGGCGTTGGCTTGACCCTTCTACGGCTGGATCACCGGTACTGTGACATATTCTGGGATTATTTGAACTCCGCTCAAGTGTTGACCAATTTAGGAAATTTTGGGTATTTGATTATCTGTTCGGAAAGTTTAATACTGTCTATTTATCTGGAATGTGATACAATATGTGGAATTCATAGAGTTAGGCATGAAATGCGAAGTATGTGATATTTCGGATTTACGATGTCTAAAGTGATTGTGGATTCCAAATATTGTAGTTTTACAATTTCTTTTCTGTGACCATAAGTGTAGTATGTAGTTATATTGCCGGTCTTCATTGCTATACATCTACGACGATCGGTGTATGCATACTTACTTACGTTGATGATATGTGATATTATGTGTTGCTGTGATATGTTATATTGGATCGTCGTGTTCTGAATAGCCGGGGGTTTTATGTGAGATGAGGGTTTTTATTTTCATTCATGTAAAATTCATTTGTATGTAATATTCTTTTATTGGGGCACTTCCGGGTTGAGGTTGATGTCACCATTGTATATTATTTACTTTTCCGCATTAGGTAGACCCAAGGAGGGGAGCACAAGTAACCGGGTTCTAGGGTCCAGTGGGAGGCCATCTCGAGGAGTCGAGACCGGGTCTCCTAACCCTAGAATTGGCAGTGTTACTTGCCGCTCTCGTAGGGGTTGGGATGTGGGTTTGGCTATTCATCGCGACCGTGGAATCCGTGTTTTATACCGGCTCGTATTGAAAACACGGACATCCTAGTATATCCAATATTTCATATATGTTCTTCTGCTGCAATGTTCTGTGATGAGATCATATTACTGCCTGAGACGAATGCTTATACTATGTATATATATATGCTGATATATAAATATTATTGCTTTCGTTTCTTCTGTGATGCTTAGGAAGCATAAGCTGATGGGATTTTATTAATGAGATTAATAAAAGAAAAAGAAAACTAAAAGATGTTGTAGAATCAAAACTTTTTAAATAGGGTAGCTACAGTTTTTCTTTGCATATTGGTATATATGATATATCCTGCACCTTATTCGATGGGGAAAGAGCCGAGATCCCTTCACCGGGAGTGACCTCTTTAGCGAAACTGGCAGATGCTACAAACTCGCGGTTTAGTTTTTGACAGCTTATATATAGTTCTTGCTTTGCATAGTGGTATATATGATATATCCTGCACCTTATTCGATGAGGAAAGAGCCGAGATCCCTTCACCGGGAGTGACCTCTTTAGCGAAACTAAAAGCCTCAAAAACACACCTTTTCAAAAACTACTAGATTCTACGACGATATCAAGTTCATTACGCTCATGGTTTTCTGAAAAACCTGCGCAGCCTTCCGACATTTCAGATATATATTACTTAGTATTCGTGCTACGGTAGTTTGGCATTCGTCAAGGCGTAGTGTACGGTAGCTATTTACTATTTATCTGTAGCATATGATGCGATTGGGTTAGGGTATTCGTACGGCGCTGTTTGGCATTCGTCAAGGGTCGTGCGGGTGGGTTTAATTCAATCAAGAAATGTACGGGTTGAACTTGACTAGCGGACTATGGGTTGTTTGGCATTCGTCAAGGTCATAGCACGTTAGGGGCAAAAGCATTATCGGGAATTTCAAGTGTTGAAATTTGCAATGAGATTGCATACCTCCTATGAGATAGTTGGATCCCGATACCCACTGCGAGTAAGTGTTACTCATGGGAGAGTTTTACAAAGGACAATTAGCCGATCAAGTAGGTGTCTAGAAAAGTGTTAACGGGGTTATGCCTCTGGGAAAACGAGGTTTACTTTAATTAGGTCTGTGCGAAAGCACGGGGAACCTCCCTCAAAGTACCGACACTGATCTGGCTGAAAGATTGACGAAATTGTGGAGTGTAATTAATCCGGGCTAATCTTACCTTTTAGGGTTTGAAGGTAGATTTGATAAAAACAGTGGGAGACATCCTGATTAGATAAGATAATAACCAATCTAATCTTGCAAGAGCATACGCTAAAGTGTTTTCTTCTCTCTCTCTCCAGGTAGCGACCATGTCAAGCCATAATCAAGATAATAATATGGATGTATTGACTGAACCCGCTTATTATACTGAGCAGGGGAACGTTGGACCCATTCTTTCTTATAAGAGTTATAAGACTGAACAGGGAATAGGAGAATATCTGGATTCTAAAGCCTCCCAAAAGAACATGCATGCTGATGCATCTTCTTCGGGTGTGTTAGTTATTGAAAACTGTTTCTCAGTTCACCCTACGTCCTGGGTATTAGATACCGGATCAGGATCCCATATATGTAAATTGTTACATGGGCTACGTAAAGGTAGAGAACTGGGAAAAGGGGATCATTCCGTTCAAGTAGGGAACGGTGCAAATGTTGCAGCCAAAGCAGTTGGCGAATATCACCTTGTATTACCAAGTAGTAATACACTGATTCTGAATGAGTGCTATTATATACCGAACATGATGTGCAACATTATATCAGTTTCTTTATTAAGTAAAGAAGGATATAATTTTGTAGTACAGGATAATGTTATGAACATATTCCTGAATCAAAAGTTGATTGGATCAGGCTCGTTACATAATGGCATTTTCATTCTCAATCAAAATACAGTCCTTAATATACAAAACACACACAAGAGGAAGAGTTCAGAAATGAACGAATCCTTCTTGTGGCATTGTAGACTTGGTCATATCAATGCGACACGACTAGCTAAGTTACATAAGGATGGATATTTGAATCCGTTCGAATTATCATCTTATGATACTTGCCATTCATGTCTCAAAAGCAAAATGACCAAAGCTCCGTTTAGTGGACACGGAGAAAGAGTTACGGAACTCTTAGGACTGATACATAGTGATGTATGCGGTCCTATGTCTACACATACCAGAAACGGTTCTTCTTACTTCATTACATTCACTGACGATCTCTCAAGATACGGACATGTGTTCCTGATAAGACACAAGTCTGAAGCTTTTGAGAAATTCAGAGAATATAAACACGAAGTAGAGAACCAAACGGGCAAAAGTATTAAGATCCTTCGATCTGATCGAGGAGGAGAATACTTAAGCAATGAGTTCCTAGAATATCTAAAAGAGAATGGGATTATCTCTCAGCTTACTCCTCCTTATACACCACAGCACAACGGTGTATCGGAACGGAGGTATCGCACCCTATTAGATATGGTGCGCTCTATGATGAACACTGCTGAGTTACCTATTTCCTTCTGGGGGTATGCGCTTGAGACGGCCATACACCTATTGAATATGGTTCCTACCAAATCAGTGCCTACCACTCCATATGAGATATGGAAAGGGAAGAGACCATCTCTTAAGTATGTTAAGATATGGGGTTGTCCAGCCTATGTCAAAAGACAAAATCCGGACAAACTCGAGGCAAGATCTGTCTTATGTAAATTTGTAGGATATCCCAAAAATTCACAAGGGTATATCTTCTACCACCCCGAGGAACAAAAAGTGTTTGTTTCTCGACATGCCACTTTCTTAGAAAAAGGTTTTCTTATGAAACAGACTAGTGGCATTAAGGTAGAACTGGAAGAGGTTCCAGAGACACAAACTATAACAGAAGACTTGGTAGAACCAGAGGATTCAGTAGTATCCGACGAACCCCAGCCTCTCCGCCGATCTAGTAGGGTTTCTCGTCCACCTGAGAGATACTACGGTTTTCTCATTGATGGTGGAAGCGAGGATTGCATCATGGAAGATGATGACCCGACTAGTTTCGAGCAGGCCATCACGAGTGGTGACTCTGTGAAATGGCTGGATGCAATGCGATCTGAGATGGAATCCATGTACACCAACAAAGTATGGACTTTGGAAAATGCTCCTGAAGGGGTAAAACCCATTGGGAGCAAGTGGATCTTTAAAAAGAAATTTGGTGTAGATGGAAAAGTTGAGACTTTCAAAGCTAGACTTGTAGCAAAGGGTTTTCGTCAACTACCAGGTGTGGATTATGATGAAACCTTTTCTCCAGTGGCTATGCTTAAGTCCATCCGGATCTTACTTGCCATTGCTACATACCATGACTACAAAATCTGGCAAATGGATGTTAAGACCGCCTTTCTAAATGGTGATTTAGAAGAGTGCATGTACATAACTCAGCCAGACGGCTTCGTAGATAGTGGGAGCAGCGGAAAGGTGTGCAAGCTGCTTAAATCCATTTATGGGTTAAAGCAAGCATCGCGGAGTTGGAACATCTGTTTTGATGTTGTAGTCAAAGAGTTTGACTTCATCAAAAATATAGATGAACCTTGCATCTATAAGAAGGTAGCAGAGGGTAAGGTTGTCTTCCTCGTATTGTACGTGGATGACATACTCTTGATAGGAAATGATATTCCTATGCTGCAATCAGTCAAGCTCTTCTTATCACAAAGATTCTCAATGAAAGATCTAGGTGATGCCTCCTGCATATTGGGAATCATGATCTATAGAGATAGATCTAAAAGGATACTGGGATTGTCCCAATCCAGGTACATTGGCACCATACTAAAGAGGTTTAGTATGGAAGAATCCAAGCGTGGGAACCAACCCACGATCTCTGGACTCACTCTCTCCAAAGAGATGTCTCCCAAGACTGATTTGGAAAGAGCTCGCATGCAAGGGATACCCTATGCTTCGGCAGTAGGCTCTATCATGTATGTGATGCTATGTACCAGACCCGATGTAGCATACTCACTAAGTGTAGTGAGTCGGTATCAAGCAGATCCTGGAGAGAGTCACTGGACAGCTGTGAAGAACATTCTCAAGTACTTGCGAAGGACTAGAGATATGTTCTTGGTGTATGGTAACGGAGAACTCCAGGTGGAGTCCTTTACCGATTCCAGCTTCCAAAGTGATAAGGACGACTCTAAGTCGCACTCGGGATTTGTCTTTACCCTCAATGGAGGGGCGGTATGTTGGAAGAGTTCCAAACAGGATACCGTTGCAGACTCGACGATGGAGGCTGAATACATCGCTGCCAACGATGCTGCCAAAGAGGCTGTCTGGATCAAGAAGTTCATTAGTGAACTTGGTGTGGTTCCATCCATTGAACATCCAATACCTCTGTATTGCGATAACAATGGAGCTGTGGCGTTGGCCAAGGAACCCAGGTCCCATCAAAAGTCCAGACATATTCTTAGGCGGTATCACCTGATTAGGCAGATAGTTGATCGCCGGGAGATCGAGATCAGGAGAGTAGATATGAAGGACAACACTGCGGATCCATTCACGAAGGCTATTCCCCAGATACAGTTTGAGAGATTATTCGGGATGCTAGGTATGAGATACTACAGCAGCTGGCCTTAGTGCAAGTGGGAGATTGTTAGTTATGTATATGCCCTAGAGGCCATTGTTGTACATATGATGTATATTATAATGGATGCTTGGATATATATAGAGAGGACTTTCTTGCTCGTCATGATAGTATGCTATTTGGTTTCACTTTATCTTAACATGTTGACTTGTATTGGTTTACTGTTTTTTCTCTCACATGTTGATAAAGCCCTTAGGATTTGTACTCGACTACTGGGACTATGATGAGATCATACTAGTGGGGCCATGGTAGTCGATGAGTACATCCTATAACTGTTCCTAGTCGAGGGTATATCGAGACAGGGCATCGATACACCAGCGTAGACTAGCGTATACGCATCTTGACCCATATGATGGGCGATGGATGATCCCATATCCATCGGTGTTTGACATCAGAGATGGTGTACGGGTGCTCAGTGGAGACTGGGTACACTGGACGGACTCGCCGAGAACTCCCAGATGGTGATATACCACACGTCAGATGGCAGTTCTCCGGTGACACTGGTACAGGGTAGTCTGTAGACCCGAGATCGTCATAGATTCTTGTGTGATTCCCACTGTACTTTGATTTCCACCTTACCACGTTCAAGAGGGCATGCAAAATGGTGGCTTTTGGGTGCAGTCCCGAATCACATGGAGGCAATGAGCGATAGGAGGGGATTCGTCTCTCCCTGTATAGGGAGTTGATGTTGTGCTGTGTTCGATTGGCTGTAACTGGAAGTCCATGGCCAGGGCTGATATAGAGATTTACTGATAAGTGTTACCAGTAGTTTCTCGACCCGTTATGAGCCACACATCGACACGACTTATCGGTTACTGGGGTCTGACGTATACCACCCCTCGACTTGATATGCGACATATCAGACGAAGAGACCGGACTGTACGGGAGTGTTACTGGTTGGATTCACAGGAGAACGTACAGGCTAGCTTGTTGATCTTCTGATCACTCAATACCTGGGTAGCTGTTACGTTTAGCTGACCGCTTGCAGCTTGTGGGTGTTTGATATGATCATCACCTGCTACCGGCGTATTGACGATTCTTTAGAGTCCTACACAGAGGTTTCTTGGCTCAGGCAAAACGGAGTTGAGGCACATATGTGATATGTGCAGGACCGAGGATAATGCGATATGAGATACCGTATTATATTCTCGCGATATTTAGATATGAACCGGATCATCGGATCAAGTGTTGATTCGATGAATCGGTACATGAAATATTAGTCGGTTATATTCGATATAGCCGGATTGTCGGATCAAGTGTTGATTCGATGATTTAATGTATAATAATATATATGATATATTGTATTACATTATCTAATATTGGCTCGCTTTATTATTTCACTTTCTCACTAGATAATACATTGATATATATGCGATATATATTAAACGTATTATTTCTTTTCTTGCAAATATATAATATATATGTGATATATATTATTGTGACATGATATGATTAATAATTTAACATATTTAGTGTTGATTAAATGAGGTTAGGGTTTGATTAGGGTTAGTTGCTTCATGCACCTTCTAGAAGTTATTCTTTTGTCATGAAGAAGATATTATGATAGATATTTTCTTATGACTCATATCTTAACCCAACCAAACCCTAGCCTTAGTTAACTCTCTACAAGGGTTATCCTAGTCATCAGTAACCATGGTTGCATTATTATTCATATACTCATTTTCATTATTCATGACAAAAGGAATTATCTCATTATTCATCTTCTTCTTCTCTCTTTAGCTTTGAGAAAGCTTACTAGAAATTCCTTTTGTGATGTTTTCATGTGAGATTATGATATAAAAAGATAGCATAAATACTACTCCATCATCCTCATCTAATCTAGCCCATTAGATTAGGATGTTCACCTCTTGAGAGTGAGAGAGCTTGAGTTATTGCAACTTCGACGTAGATCATCGGAGAAAAGGAATACCACAAGCTATCATGGATCGTTCGAGTCGTGGAGCCTCTCTTGAGTCCGGGAGATCGTGGATCGCGGCGAAGGGACTTCTACTCGGAGCTTGTGAAGCAAAGGAGAGGACTACAAAGGTTGTAATCTCTCACACTTAGGTTTAAAGTTGTTATCTTGCATGTTAAACCCTAATAATCTAGCAAAGATCCCGGCTTTGGGTTGTTCGGCACGTCTAAATTTTCATCCGGGCATGTTTGATGCCTTATGAACCTTCACAAGAGTGCTTAGGAACCCTCCATATTACTTATCTGAAATGACGGAGGGCTACGATAGGTTTTTAAGAAAACCCTTTGCGTAATGAACTTGATATCGTTATAGAATCGAGTGATTTTGAAAAGGAGTGTTTTTTAGGCTTTTACTAGTTTTCTCTAAAGTGGTCACTCCCGGTGAAGGGATCTCGGCTCTTTCCTTATCGAATAAGGTGCAGGATATTTCACAAATACAACTATGCAAAGCAAAAACTATAGAAGCAATTAAAAGACAAACCGGGTGGGTTGTAGCATCTGCTAGTTTCTCTAAAGAGGTCACTCCCGGTGAAGGGATATCGTCTCTTTCCTTATCGAATAAGGTGCTGGATATTCTACAAGGAACACCGCAATGCAAAGTAAGAACGAGAGCTACCAATTTTTAAACAAGTTTCTACATCTTTAGGTTTCTTTTTCTTTCATCAATCTCATTAATGAAGTCCCATCATATTATATGCTTCCCAAGCATCACAGAAGAAACGAAAGCAGCAATATTTATTATATCTCATATATATAATATAGGCATTCGTCTCAGAACATATCAAGTGATCACATCACAAAATATCAGCAGCAGAAGAACACATATGAAATATTGGATATACTAGGAATTCCGTGTTTTAATTTAAGCCAATAAAAAAAGCGGATTCCACGGTCGCGATGAGTAGCCAAACCCACATCCTTAGACCCCTACGAGAGCAGCAAGCAACCCTACCAATTCTAGAGTTTGGAGACGCGGTCTCGAGTCCTCGAGATGGTCTCCCACTGGACCCTAGAACCCGGTTACTTGTGCTCCCCTCCATGGGTCTATCCAAATGAGGAAAAGTAAATAATATACATCAATGGTGACATCATTCTTAACCTGGAAGTGCACCAATAAAAGAATATTACATACAAGCTTTTACATGAATGAAAATGAAAAACTCTCATCTCACATAAAAAAACCCGGCCATTCAGAACACGACGATCCAATATAACATATCACAGCAACACATAACATCACATGTCATCAATGTAAGTAAATATGCGTATCATAATTGTCGT
Source organism: Agapanthus africanus (assembly GCA_030015575.1). Taxonomy (NCBI): domain Eukaryota; kingdom Viridiplantae; phylum Streptophyta; class Magnoliopsida; order Asparagales; family Amaryllidaceae; genus Agapanthus; species Agapanthus africanus. The sequence continues at coordinate 173,332,178 of JASDDO010000004.1, read as the reverse complement.
TGACATATAGCAACGAAACCGGTGATACACCACATATTACACTTACGGTCGCAGAAAAGAAAGTGAAAAACTACAACAATTGGAATCCGCAACCACCTTAGACATTATAAACCCAATGTATCACATACTTTGGATTTCATGCCTAACCAAATGAATTCCTTAGACATCACATGCCTAACAATTATAAACCCCGCATTTTAGCCTCGATATTGAAAACACTTTCCAATAACCTGTCGGGTAATTCAACAAGATTCCCGATAACCTGATCGAATACACGTCGGAAACTTTAATAGACGGCCGCACCCCCGATGCCGTCGATGAAGTGTGTTAGTTATGTATATGCCCTAGAGGCCATTATTGTACATATGATGTATATTATAGTGGATGCTTGGATATATATAGAGAGAGGACTTTCTTGCTCGATATGATAGTATGCTATCTGGTTGCACTTTGTTTTAACATGTTGACTTGTATTGGTTTATTGTCTTGCTCTCACATGTTGATAAAGCCCTTTGGGATATGTACTTGACTACTAGGACTATGATGAGATCATACTAGTGGGGCCAGGGTAGTCAACGAGTACATCCTATAACTGTCCCTAGTCGAGGGTGCATCGAGACAAGGCATCGATACACCATAGTAGACTAGTGTATACGCATCTTGACCCAAATGATGGGCGATGGATGATCCCATATCTATTGGTGTTTGACATCAAAGATGGTGTATGGGTGCTCAGTGGAGACTGGGTACACTGAACGGACTCGCCGATAACTCCTAGATGGATTTATACCTATCGTCAGATAGCAGTTCTCCGGTGACACTGGTACAGGTTAGTCTGTAGACTCGAGATCGTCATAGAGTCTTGTCTGATTCCCACTGTGCTTTGATTTCCACCTTACCACGTCCAAGAGGGCATGCAAAACGGTGGCTTTTGGGAACAGTCCCGAATCACATGGAGGCAATGAGCGATAGGAGGGGTTTCGTCTCTCCCGGTATGGGGAGTTGATGTTATGCTGTGTTCGATTGGCTATAACTGGAAGTCCCTGGCCAGGGATGATATGGAGTGTTTCTGGTAAGAGTTATCAGTAGTTTCTCGACCTGTTATGAGCCTTACATCGACACAACTTATCGGTTACTGGGGTCTGACGTTTTCCACCCCTAGACTTGATATGCAGCATATCAGACGAAGAGACCGGACTGTACGGGTAGTGTTACTGATTGGATTCGTAGGAGAATGTACAGTCTTGCATGTTGATCTTCTGATCGCTCAATACCTAGGTGGCTGTTACGTTTAGCTGACCACTTGCAGCTTGTGGGTGTTTGATATGATCATCACCTACTGCCGGCGTATTGACGATTCTTTAGAGTCCTACACAGAGGTTTCCTGGCTCAGGCAAAACGGAGTAGGAGCACATATGTGATATGTGCGGGACCAAGACTAATACGATATGAGATACCGTATTCTATTCTCGCGATATGTGATATCGGCCGGGTATATGTGATATAGCCGGGTCATTGGATCAAGTGTTGATTCGATGAAATGATACTTGTTATATTAGTCGGTTATATGTAATATAGCCGGATTATCGGATCGAGTGTTGATTCGATAATTTAATGTATAATTATATATGTGATATATTACGTTACATAAACTAATATAAGCTCGCTTTATTGATTCTTTTTCTCACTGGATAATACATTGATGTATATGTGATATATGTTAATTGTATTATTTTCTTTTGTTACATTATATATTATATATGTGATATATAATATTGTAACATGTTAGGTTTACAAATGCAATTAGGGTTTTGAGATTAATCCATTCTAGGGTTTCAATTAGGGTTAACATTCATTTTAGGTTAATTCTAAATGGTGGATTTAAAATGAGATATTTTGGAAGTGTTGACTTAGTCCACCCTTTAGATAATATCTAGATATTTGTTAACCCAACCATTGAACCCTAGTCTATGGTTTATTCTCTATATTGGTTAAGCTTCGCATTCTTAACCTTGGTTGCATTTCTAACCTCACACAACAATTCATTATTCATCACAAAAGAAACTTCATCTTCTTCTTCCTCTCTTGAAAAGCTTTTCTAGCTTTTTGCTTGTGATGATTTAAAGTGAGATTAAGAAAAAAAAAGAGAGAAAAATTCCTACTTCATCATCCTCATCTATTCTATCCACTTAGATTAGGGTGTTCACTTCACTAATACTTCATTAGAGAAGTGAGAGCTTGGGGTTTGAGATTTTTCAAGGTAGATCATCTTCGAAAAGGAAATCTTCAAGCAAGATGCCTCATTCACCTCATGGAGCGTCTCTAGAGTTCGGGTTCATGATGATCGCAGAGAAGGGACCTCAACACGGAGCTTATGAAGCGAAGGAACGGACTACAAAGGTTGTAATCCTCAACTTTTAGAAGTAAAGTTGTTTACTTTGATGTTTTGTTTGATTCTCTAGTTAAAAATCTTGTGTTTGGGTTATCTAGAATGGCAAAAATTTAAACTTTGCATGTGTGATGCCTCCCGAAACCTTGCTGCCGTTGTAGGTATCCCAACAGTGGTATCAGAGACTAGCTAGAGAATTAAACGGATAAGTCTAGTATTACGAAACCGAAACAACTCCGAAACACACGACAAAAAACCCTAGTTTCTGTCGAAATTTTTCTGGTGTCAAAAAATTATTTTAACAGTTGCAGAATGTTGTATGTGATACAATATGAACACACCACAAACCCCACCCCCCCTGCTCGGATTTTGGCCGACGACCAGGCCAAGAAATCCGGCGACGACGGTTTTTCCAACGAGTTAGGGTTTGGATTTTGTGGTGTGGTCCAGGTTCTGGGGTTTGGAAATTGTGGTGTTGTTTATTTTTCCTAAAATTACATGTGATGTTAATTTAATGCATTAAAAATTCAGAGTGTTCCGTATTCGAAATTCTAGCTTTTGTTTCGGTTATTTTAGACGGTATTGAAAAGTTTGATCGGATATCAAATACCCACTTTTTCCCTTACTGAAAATTTTCAAGAGTTGGATCTTTTTGAAAGTTATAGAACATTCAAAAATCATGCAAGTGATGCGGTGAACCCTCTAGAAGAACAAAACCTTAACTCGATTTTGTGACCGTCAAAACCGTCCCTGAACCTTAGGGTTTGTGATGATTTAGCGGTGCCACAAGTGAGGCGTTGGTTGACCCTTCTACGGCTGGTTCACTACTACTGTGGCATGTGATGGATACTTCTAAACTACGCTCAAGTGTTGAGCATTTAGGAAACTTTGGGTGTTTGTTGATTCGATCGGAATGTTTAACATCGTCTAGCTTTTTCTGTAATGTGATACAATATGTGGAATTCATACAGTTAGGCATGAAATCTGTAATATGTGATATTTCTGGTTTACGATGTCTAAGATGATTGTGGATTCCAAATGTTGTAGTTTTACATTTTCTTTTCTGCGACCGTAAGTGTAATATGTGGTGTACCACCGATTTCGTTGCTATACATCAACGATAATTAGGATACGCATATTTATGTACGTTGATGACATGTGATGTTATGTGTTGTTGTGATATGTTATATTGGATCGTCGTGTTCTGAATAGCTGGGGTTTTATGTGAGATGAGAGTTTTTATTTTCATTCATGTAAAATTCATTGTATGTAATATTCTTTTATTGGGGCACTTCCCGGTTGAGGATGATTTCAACATTGTATATTATTTACTTTTCCGCATTAGGAAAGACCCAAGGAGGAGAGCACAAGCAGCCGGGTTTTAGGGTCCAGTGGGAGGCCATCTCGAGGAGTCGAGACCGGATCTCCTAACCCTAGAATTGGTAGGGTTGCTTGTCGCTCTCGTAAGGGTCTAGGGATGTGGGTTTGGCTATTCATCGCGACCGTGGAATCCGTGTTTTATAAAGGCTCAAAATAAAACACGGACCTCCTAGTATATCCAATATTTCATATGTTTCTTCTGCTGCAATGTTCTGTGATGAGATCATATTACTGCCTGAGATGAATGCTTATACTATATATATATGATGATGATATATAAATATTACTGCTTTCGTTTCTTCTGTGATGCTTAGGAAGCATAAATGATGGGATTCATTAATGAGATTAATGAAAAGAAAAGAAACCTAAAAGATGTTGTAGAATCAAATTTATAAAAAAGGGTAGCTCTAGTTTTGCTTTGCATAGCAGTATTCCTTGTAAAATATCCAGCACCTTATTCGATAAGGAAAGAGCCGAGATCCCTTCACCGGGAGTGACCTCTTTACCAATACTAGCAGATACTACAAACTCACAGTTTAGTTTTTGATTGCTTCTATAGTTCTTGCTTTGCACAGCGGTATTTGTGAAATATCCTGCACCTTATTCGATAAAGAAAGAGCCGAGATCCCTTCACCGGGAGTGACCTCTTTAGCGAAACTAGAAAAGCCTCAAAAACACTCCTTTTCAAAATCACTTGTTTCTACAACGATATCAAGTTCATTACGCCAAAGGTTTTCTAAAAAACCTGTCGTAGCCCTCTGTCATTTCAGATAGATACTGGTTAGTATTCGTGCTGCGTTTGTTGACCTTAGCCAAGGCGTAGTGTACGGTAGCTAATCAGTGTTTATTTGTTAAAACATAGGATGTGATTGAGTTAGGGTATTGTTCAGTCGAAAATATTGTGCATTTGATATAATATTTTCCTTAATATTTTTATATAATAAAAGGTGTTTATTATAAATATGAAATATATGAGGGTTTTGTCTGTAAAAATACTATTTTCATGTGTTTATATATTATAATTAACATTATGATGGAAAATGTAAGCATATAATATCTATATAATATTTAGTCCATTTAAATATGCTTACCTTATCAAATATCTTTGACCAATTCTTCTAAAACTACAATATCATGTCAAATGGTTAAGATAATATCTTAATAAAAACAAAATTCTACTAACATTATTTATTGAGTTATTGTGCAGAAATTATATCAGGACTGAAATCAAGGAAATCCGAGTTGGCGAGATCAAATCTGCCGAAATCTTAAAGTAAATCGAAGAAATCAATTCTGGCAGAGACTTAGAGAAGATTTTCAGATTCCAGATATCAAAATAGTCTACATGTGTCACCAGAAGAGGCCACAAGATTTTTGAAGAGAAGACTCCTCTACCCCACCGCGGATCCGCGGCAAAACCCACCTAATGGCCGCAGTTCCGCCGCATCTTTGAAGATCTAGGGCTCTGGATTTTGGAGTTAGGATCGTAACAACTAGTTGCCATATTAGAAAACTAGGGTTCTGGCTCTGTGGCTATAAATAAGGACCGAGACCCTCTTGGAAAAATCATCACACCGACGCGATCACGAAGTCCACGACGGCTCAAGAATCCTGGTTGATCATCAACAGCTCATCTACCTCCTTAGAAGAGATCGAAAAGCAAACTAGCATTTTGTAATCATTTTCTAAGGGAACAAAATGTAATTGATCTTGTTGATTAATGAAGGTAGTTGTTTTCTTATTTTATTTCTTTGTAGTTTTTCATTATGTTTTCCCTCTCTATCTTTTCTTATCCCAACATGCACGAGTAATTCTTTGCTTATTAGGGTTCATAGGATTAGGGTAGATTAATGGATGATGAAGATCCTTGAACTCTTTTTACATCCTATAAAGTTTATAAACTTTATCAAAATAATAGTTAACATCCTAATTATGCGCGCTATCAATTCATTGATAATCACGACTACAATTAGAGATTAAATTAACAATTGTTTTGGTAAAGGATAGACATGAACGTAGATCCATGTCGAGATAGGGGTTAAGAGTGGGAACCCTTTCCCCTCCAGGAACCCTAATCTACATGCATCACTGTCGATCTAGTTTTAAATCTATTAAAGGATAAAAGGAGTAATCTTTAATTAATTATCCATGACTATTAAATCTTAAAGAACCCTACAAGCCCCCCTTTTAATATAAATCATACATCCGTAGTTAATCTAGATCTATATTCTGCATCCGTGTTTGACGTAAATTAAAATATTAAACGTTTCCCAGAGGACGACCCGTACTCATCTCGGTCTAGTTACACGCGACACCGTTATTGATTGCGGTTACTACAAACACTTTTTTTCACATCAATCAAATGGCGCCGTTGCCGGGGATACGTGCGTAATTTTTTTATTCTTACTATTTGTGTTGAATTCTTATTCGATCTATATCATAAAACAAAACAAAACTGCAAATTGTATATTTAACGATTATTGTGTGAATTTTGCGAGGAAATCTGGAGTCATTTGAGTGAGGAGATAAAGATTCAGAGACATTCATCAAGACCCAGAGGAGGAAGGGAGGCCACGTAGCAAAAATCTTCATCAGATCTTCCTATTCGGCGGCGGAACCGCGCCATAAAGAGCCTATTGGCGGTGGAACCGCGGCGCATTAGGGGACTTAGGGTTTCCAATTTCTCTGGTATCTTCTTTACATCTTTATCTCTCCTCTGAAATCCATAAAATGTTTTTTCTGCAGGATTCTTTGCAAAATATCGCCGCTCAAAAATCTTTTTGCAAGTTTTGTAATTGGGTTGTTTTTGCATATTTTAATACGGACTTTAAGGGGTACGACCACAATTCAGATTAGGTGGGGATTTCATCACCCTTCCTAGGCCCCACAAATCACAAAACGAGCATCCGCATAACCCTATATTAATTAAAAAATATCTAGATCAAGACCCTAAGGACCGTCGCGCTCAAATAGGACAAAGGAAGGTCGTGAGTAATCAATCGCTTATCTGCATTTCTTTTGTAGTGTCTAGGCAAGTGTGTCTAAGGCAAGTGGTTATTTAATTAGGCCCGCTATTTTCGGTGATTCGTATAGCGGATACCTCCCACTTACCTGGCACTAACCTGGCCACAAGAGTTATAAAGAGGTGGTAGAGGATTGATCATGCGGCTTATCCTTTGGAAGTCTAGGAGCGGTCTAGTGCTTGACCTAGGTAACCTTAGTTTTAGGGCTTGCTTGTGCATTTTGTGATTTGTTGAGTCAACACCCAAGTCCACTTTTAAAGAAAAACAGTCCAATTTTTTTTTCTTTTCCTTTTTACCCTTCCCCCTATTTTCTTCTTATAATGGGTAACCCAAACAGACGAACTCTTGCCGAGCTTTGCTATCCACAACCAGATATTTCTTGTCTTCATAATCACTTCGGTATACCATCCGACTCTCCCATATCTTTAAGAGATCGGATATAACAAGCGGATAGAAACAGTTGGCCACCTCAATCCAGGTCTTATCAACCATATCCTAATTCTACGTCTATTTCAGTTGATACTCCGAGTGAGGAATCCCCTAGACGCATGTCCATTGCTGAGCATATAGCAAGGGCTAACGGCCAACATCAACCATCACCACCACTTTCTAAAGAAGAATTTCATAATCGGTTTATGGCATATATAATGTCTATTGAGAATTGCCAGCCAACCAACCAATATCAGTATTCTTCTTATCATAATGTTGATCCTACTCCTGCCCAATGTTCGCAACCACTATATTCCTATCAATCCTATCCGACTTTTACACCTTCTCTAGACAGTCCTTCTAATCAGTCATTTGGGAGTTTTAATTATCCACAAGAATTTCAATCTTATACTGAAACCCCTTATCAACCCAAGTCTAGTCTTGGGCGGACGTTAAAAAAATATGAGGAAATGTCGCACCAAATTAGAAAGGAAACAACAGAGTGGATGCAAGCTAATAATTTCAAATCAGCCCAAAAATTTTCAGTATACAATACGGCCATGGGACAAAGTGAGAATTTGGGTAGTGAGACAGAATTGTACACCCTTCCTAATCAAACCTTCCCATCCCAAACTGAAATTCACAACTCCAGTTTCACAGATTCATCGAGTACACCAAATGATTCACCAATTGAAGATAGAATGTCTGATAAGTTGTGTGACTTTGTAGTGTTTGATTTACCCGATTGTGAAGGGTCCATTTTAAGTGAAACCACACCCAACCCTTGTGATCTCTACACCTCCACTCTTAAACCAAAATTGATTGAAAACCATAATTTTAATGAGGTGTTTGATAATTCTAACCTTCACTTGAATGAGGAAATTGACGTTGGGGATATATTGAATGATGAACCCGAAAATTTGGATGAGTTTGTCCCACCAATTCATCAGGTCCTTTCACTTCCTTGTGGTCATCATCTTGAGCCTTTAACTATTCTTCCCGAACCCCATATGCATCTTGAAGTTGATGATAAATGTATAACCGAAAAGCAGAACGAAATTCAGCCATCATTTCCTACATCTGGTTCAGCAATACTCGACACACCAATTTGTTTACCCATTTCATCTCCCACTTTCTCTGGTTCTTCTTCTAATCTTCATTTAATGATAGCGAGTGTTGATGAATCACAATCCGATATTTCGGTTTCGATAATTCTAGAACGACAACTTGATTTAGTTTCTTTTGAGAATGAGGTCGATGAGCTTTTCGAGTCTCCTACCTGCATAATTTTTGACAAATCAAGTATGTTGAATTCTGGCGCGACACTTATTGACATTGAAATGTTCAATTGGACCATCGATGAAAGTTCCGACGTCATTTTCGCCGACGAACTCGCATTCCTAAATGATCCGGATTTTGTGATTAATCAACCTCCACCTGAAGAAGTTGAACCACCACCATTTCTTCTTATCCCATACGAGAATGTGACCATTCTTTTCATTCCTAATCATCCACATTCTCATTTCCGTTCACCATTACTGTTTCGTCTCTATCAACCGAGACGTAAACCATACCGCCTCCTATCTCCCCACTTCTTCAAATCTCTGATTTTCCACCAACCAGTGCATTACATCGATAAAAAGTTTGAATGGTTGGTGTTGACTTTTGGTCTTTGTAAGGCTTTACTTTGACCAATAACTTTAACCCCCCCCCCCCCAATAATTTTAATTGCTTAATACTATTTTACTTAAGTTTGGGGGGGATATTTTGGCTCTTGAAAAGAAAATTTATACAAAATCGTGAGCCAAAAATAAGTTTGGGGGAGGATTTCACTTTCATTATTTCTTGTCCCCGTTTCTAACTTTTCCTCCCAAATTTACAGTTTTTTAAGCTCAACAGATGACATCAGTGAGGACACTGCTGAAAACAGGTTTGGGGGAGGTTTGTGCTTATTCACGCATTATTTTTCATTATACTATATATATGCACAAAAAAATTTTGAAAATGAAAGTTTGAAAGTGAAAATTTACATATGAAAGATAGAAACAGTTTGAGAAAAGAAAGAAAATTAATTGTTTTCTTAAACGAAACTAGTAATAAGTAGTTATGAGCCATTGTCCCAAGGGTTAGTAAGATAAAGGAAATTACTAATCTGAGGATCAAAATAAGTCTGAAAAATAGTCCATATTCTTGAGGCCAAACATTTGAACGTTGATACCCTACTATACGCACTTACACACATCATGAAACTTGGGATGGTAGAGGATATCTTGAAATGCTCTTGTCTAAAAGCCTTAGTATGAAGAGAAAAAAAGTATAAGTGGCGAAGAAGAAAAAAATGAACACTAGTTTTGTAATTGCTTAAGGCAGCATAAAAAAATATAGCGAGGGTGCTTTATCACCTAGTGCCTTAGACCAACTGGTTTGAGAGCCACTGCTAAGCTTTAGGTGTTGCGAAACGAGGAATTACGTCTAAATGCGCGAACACGTTTAGTAATCGGTTGGTTAGTACCTCAAGAAGTATTAACGGTCGCATGAAGTATGTGTGAGCAATTTCATTAAAAAAATTCACCGACTAAAAAGTACTTTGGATGATGGACAAGAGTATGATAGCTTGAATTGAATTCTATTAGTGTAGGGATGTCCTTTACACACACGTATGGGAATATGATCAATGTTTAGAAGAAAGATATGGAGGAAGACTAAAGGCGATGTTTTATTGAGGGATGATGTGATTTTTAACATTTTTCACGACCATTAAGATATGGCTCATAACAACTGAAAAGCTGGTATAGTTGGAAACTCTTATTTTTAAGTTCTTTCTTTTATAAGTTCTTATCTTTATAAGTAACTTTCACCATCTTTATAGGATTTTGTGGGTGTAATCCTCTCAAAACCCTCAGGAGACAACACTCCTCCTCTAGGGACACCTAGAGGTTTAACGGCTTGTTGCACGTGCTCAGTGCAATCGTGTTGCCTACGAAAGTGTGCTACTTGGTTTTTTTTTCTTTTTCTCCTTCTCATGAATAACTAGTTTTCTCAGGACGATCAAAATTAAGTTTAGGGGTATTTGTTCAGTCGAAAATATTGTGCATTTGATATGACATTTTCCTTACTATTTTTATATAATAAAAGGTGTTTATTATAAATATAATACAAATGAGGGTTTATCTGTAAAAATACTATTTTCTTGTGTTTATATATTATAATTAACATTATGAAGGAAAATGTAAGCATATAATATCTATATAATATTTAGTCCATTTAAATATGCTTACCTTATCAAATATCTTTGACCAATTCTTCTAAAACTATAATATCATGTCAAATGGTTAAGATAATATCTTAATAAAAACAAAATTCTACTAACATTATTTATTGAGTTATCATGCAGAAATTATATCAGGACTGAAATCAAGGAAATCCGAGTTGGCGAGATCAAATCTGCTAAAACCTTAAAGTAAATCGAAGAAATCAATTCTGGCAGAGACTTAGAGAAGATTTTCAGATTCCAGATATCAAAATAGTCTACATGTGTCACCAGAAGAGGCCACGAGATTTTTGAAGAGAAAACTCCTCTACCCTACCGCGGATCTGCGGCAAAACCCACCTAATGGCCGCGGTTCCGCCGCATCTTTGAAGATCTAGGGCTCTGGATTTTGGAGTTAGGATCGTAACAACTAGTTACCATATTAGGAAACTAGGGTTCTGGCTCTGTGACTATAAATAAGGACCGAGAGCCTCTTGGAAAAATCATCACACCGACGCGATCACGAAGTCCACGACGGCTCAAGAATCCTGGTTGATCATCAACAGCTCATCTACCTCCTTACAAGAGATCGAAAAGCAAACTAGCATTTTGTAATCATTTTCTAAGGGAACAAAGTGTATGTTTACCTCAATCAGAGCAAAGCTCTGTTCAAATTCCAAGACGGGAGATGAAGCAACGCTTCATCTTCCCCCAATCAGAAACAAAGCTTTGCTTTGAAAATTTAAACTTTAATAAATGAAGCAACGCTTCAGATCCTTCGCGCTGCGCGCGACCCGCCACGTGTCTGGCGCAGATACCTTAGCGCAGCGTCCAAGAAGGCGCGCCCAATTAGACCAAAGCTCTGTTAAAGGAAGCGCCGCGCTGCGCTCTGCGCTGTGCGACACGCGGCAGCGCAGTTGCGCCAGCGCAGTTGCGCTGCGCTGTGCGCTGCGCGACACGTGTCAGCACAGATGCGCTAGCACAGAAGAAGGGGCTAAGTGCCAAAGGCAATTTATCCATGCAAAATTACATGCACTTGATAATAACAAATTAAAATCATACGATGCACAAGCACAACAAAGAACTAAAATAAAAGAACCCTTAACAGACAATGAAGTACTTGATTAAAAAGAAAAATACTTATTCATTCTTATTGTTATTACATTTAAAAAAGATCACCGAATACGGGATCAGAGAGACAAGGGTTCACAAAAAGAAAAAGAAGATTATTCAGCTCCCTCTCCGTCTTCTCCATCACGTCGAAGCGGCGATCTTCCCGAGGGGTAGCCATCCAACGGTCGACGCCGCACTCCTGGGAAAAAGTGGCGATGACGACCCGACGAGCCCGTATCTGGCTCAGTAAGTAGAAGGAGAAGTCCCTTAGGGCTTTGGTGATCAAGAGCGCTTCGAAAAAGCTCTCGATCTTATCCTCGGCCACATCAAGCATTGACGAGGACATCTCCGCCGGAGGAGGGGGAATGTCGGCGAGTACTGAGGCAAGGATCATCCGAAGCCAAATGGAACCCGGGGGAAGAGGAGACCCCACACGAGTCGAAAGCTCGTACATTGCAGCATCGCACTGCTCGTCCGAAAGAGAGGAGTCCACCAAGCGCACAGCAAAACGGGGAACGATGTCCCTGATCGGCACTTCCCACGGTTGTCGGCGGGCATGAGGACGGTTGCAAGCCATGATCGAAGAAGTTCTCTGAAAATGAGAGAAGAAAAGGCTCAGCCTCGAATTATATATATAGACCCAGGCGCAGAAGATTCTGTACACAATGAAATCATTTCCAAGGCCCGGGAAATCAGAATTTTGGAAGTACGAGTTTGACTTGAAAAAAGGAGATGAAAAGATATCTCAGGAGAAGCGACGCTTCCGATTTGCCCAAAATCTAAGTTTCAATAAATGAAGCAACGCTTCAGATCCTCTGCGTTGAGCGCAGGGCGCCACGTGTCTGGCGCAGACGCATCAGCGCAGCGCCCGAGGCAGCTCAACCAATCAGAGCAAAGCTCTGTTTAAAACAAAAAGTAAAGGAAGCAACGTTTCAGTTGCGCAAGCACAGCACTGCGCGACACGTGTCTGCGCAGTTGCGCAGGCCAACTGCGCAAGCACAGTTGCGCAAGCACTGCACTGCAAGACACGTGTCTGCGCAGTTGTGCAAGCACAGCTGCGCAAGCGCTGCGCTGCGCGACACGTGTCAAGCGCTGGGGAGTTGCGCAAAACAGAATGGAGATTTAAAGAAATCTTTCTGTTCTTGTTAAAACAAGAAGATTTTCTTCTGTAAAACAGAAACCTTTGGATCAAAGATCCAACGGTGGGGAAAATTCCCCAAATCACTCAGAGAAAGATCTCTTTAACAAATTTAACTAATTTATGGGCACTATAAAAAGGACCCTAGACCTCAATTCAAAAGAGGAACATTTTGTGAAAAATTAAACAGAGAAGACTCTGAAGAATTGGAGAGAAATCCTCAAGAACAAAGAAAAAGGTAAAAACCTTTAGAAAAAGAGAAAATTCTCTTATGAACAGATCATTGATCTGAGAACAAGATCTAGGATCTCTAATGAAAGAAAAGAAAAAATAAATAATAAACAGTGCCTTGCACTTCTTTTTATGAACCATTGGTTCTGAATCTAAAAGATTCTCAAGATAACAGTGCCTTGCACCTTATATGAACCACTGGTTCTTTAGAAAACAAGAAAAAACTTGTTTTCTCTGATCTGAAATTGATCCAAAAGAATAAGAACAGTGCCCAGCACTTACCAAAACTGCGCTATTGCGCAAGACGCCAGGAAGCGCCACGTGTCAGCAGTACAGCAGCGCAGCGCACTAACGCAGCGCACTGCGCTGTTGCGCTTGCGCTCACCAGAACGTGACACGTGTCACCTTCACGAGCGCTTGCGCTCATTAATTGCGCAAAGTACCCGACAAGCCATGTGGGACACTGTCAGGGTATCTAATGCAATGCATTATTAAAGGGCAGAGCCCAATCGAAGGTCCAAGGGACCAAATAAAAGTGCTGCACATTATTTCAAAAAGGCAGAGCCCAATTAAAAAGTCTAAACAGACCAAAAATAATGCTATGCATTATTTAAAGGGGCAGAGCCCAATTGAGAGGTCCAATGGACCAAAACAAATGCTCTGCATTATAATAAAAAGGGCAGAGCCCAGTCAAAATAGGCATGAATAGCCTGAAGTAATGCTATGCATCATTCTAAAAAGGGGAAAGCCCAAACAGTGGCCTAACAGGCCAAAAGCAAACAAAATATAAACATTTTCAACTGGACTTAGCCCAATTTTGGCCGTAAGTCCTTAAATAAAATTGACTGAGCACAATTCTCTCTTAAATCAATTTATATCCGGTTCGAGGGTACATCTCCGAGCTCCTCTGACACTTATCGTTGTAATCCTTCAACGACGTCAGAGAGGTGACGGGTCCCAACGACCACATACGTCAATATGGACTGCGGGGTCCTTAAACTCGTGGACCGAAACGTCCTTAAACTAATGTTGGACCGAAACGTCCTTAAAATAATGTTGGACCGAAACGTCCCTAAACTAATGTTGGACCGAAACGTCCTTAAACTAACATTGGACCGAAACGTCCTTAAACTAATGTCGGACCAAAACGTCCTTAAACTAATATCGAGCCGAAACGTCCTTAAACTAATATTGGACCACCACGTCCCTAAAACTGGCGATGGACCGAAACGTCCTTAAACTAATATCGGACCGAAACGTCCTTAAACTAATATTGGACCGAAACGTCCTTAAACTAATGTGGGACCGAAACGTCAAATTAATATCGGACCGAAACGTCCTTAAACTAATATCGGACCGAAACGTCCATAAACTAATATAGGACCGAAACGTCCCTAAACTAATAACGGACCACCACGTCTTTAAACTGGAATATGGACCACCACGTCCTTAAACTGGAATATGGACCACCACGTCCGTAAACTGGAATATGAACCACCACGTCCCTAAACTGGAGCATGGACCGCAACGTCCCTAAACTACTTATGGACCACTATGTCCCTAAACTGGAACAATAGAGCCTCCAAATGTTCTTTTGCCGGATCTAAACGGTCCCGTTTAAGTTGATCTTAGCCCCAAATACGACTAACGTATCCTTAGAAATTTAAATGAATGATAAAACTCCAAATCAACTTTGGTTCAAGGGTACATCTCTGAGCTCCTCTGACACCTGTCGTCGTAATCCTTCAACGACGTCAGAGAGGTGACGAGTCCTGATGGCCATATATCACTACGTTAAGTCGATCTTAGTCCCAAACAAGACTAATGCATCCTTAACGAAAGTTTAAGTCGATCTTAGCCTAAACATGGCTAACGTATCCTTAAACTAAAATACCAAACCCAAATCTAAGTAAATACGGATTTGGACTAATCCACGTCCTACGGGCGACGGCATTACTCAGTCTCCGTATACAATCCACGGGCAACCACAAACAAAACACACATGACACGAAGTGAAATTCTGGAGAAGGAGAAAGTTGTTACCGCGATGCGGTAGCGTAATTAACTGCAGGGGCTTGCGCCTGCAGGGAAGAGCGTCCCCACAATCAAAAACCCCTCAAGCGAGGGGGAATCTGATGAAATCTGCTACATCGGCCGCATCCGTCTAAACCCCCGATACACGGTGCCATAAATCAACTTGGCATCTTCGGAGAGGTGGACGGATAAAACCAAATAGCATCTGCCCCGAATCTCAGCGTCAGGACATCGCGGTCCTATGCGCCGCGCCTTTCGGAGGGGAACAGATTCTGGCATGCCCGGTGGGACCTTTTCCTCTTTCCACTCCACACTTCATGTGTCGTGATTCGCGAACCAATCGCGGTTTGTTAAATGGTTTCCTTCGGATTTCAAGTTACTAAGATTTGGTCTTTTTCCTGACGCAGAACTCAAGATTCAATGGCCTCTAACTGCACCAACTGCTCGAAGTGCCACTGCAATGGACGCTCCACCTCCCCCGGAGGTGTAGCATATGGGCCCCAAGCGGCTTCCTTCCTCGCTCTACCGGTAGACCAGGTGACCCAAGCCACCACTGGCCTGTTCTTCGGGACCATGATCCTACCTACAAGCTTCTCTATGCCAATACCTGTACCGGAAGTGAACTAAAAGTCGGTCTTCGCCCGGCTCACTGCTACGACAGCCCCTGTCAACGGGTCGCCTACTACCAAACCAACAGCCTCGATTTTCACCAGGCTAAATCAGAACTCTAAACTGGCTGTCCCAAGGAAGGGAATAACTGCTGCTCCAGAAGTCGTCAAGGCGGCTTCCCCTGTCAAAGAGTCAGTCTTTTCAAGACTGACGATTCCTGCTCCTGCCTCTGCCCGAGGATCCGTCTTCGACAGGTTGAATATCACCCCTCAAAACACAACTTCTGTCTTTAAGAGGTTAACACCGACGGCGCCTCATTCAGACAGGGGGCAAAAAGAAGCTATCTCTATCTCTGAGCCAGTCCCAATGGCTCGTCGTGCTCGACATCGCCATTGGCGACGAGTGAGAAAGGCAGGAGGCAACTCCCCTTCAGGGCTAACTCCACCGGCTCCAGTGGTGGAAGTCAACGCTGCTGTTCCAACTGGGAACAGCTTTGAACTGCTGAGGAGGGTACGGAAGAACTCTCCAACCGCTACATGGAAAAGATCCCCTCCACCTATGGAGGGAGATCCGGAAACAAAGCAAGAACAGCCCCCTCAACGGCTGTCTTCAAAAATTTATAAAGTTTGCAGGAGGGTTCAAGACTCCGTGATTGACCCAGGTCACTCTCGTCGCCAGAAAAAGGCGAAGGTGGAAAAAGACAATGACCGTCCCATTGAACAGCAAGGGACAGCAATCGTTAGGGTGCCCACTACAACGGCTCCTTCAACCTCAACGGCCCACAAAAGAAGGAGGCCAGAGAAAATTCCCGCGTCAGCGGCAAAAGTTAAAAATGGTGAACCAAAACGCCCCAAGTCAGGGGGCATAACAGTTCATACGGTTTACATGGCATTAGGAAAAGAAGACAGCCGTGCATCTACGGGTCATCGACCGCTCACTCGATCAGTGACCAAGGCGCAGGAGCAACAGCAAAAGCTCCAAGAAATGATGAACGCTATGGCCGCACTTACAGGGCCAAAAGAGAACCCTGAAACGTCCTCAGATGAGCGCCAAGAAGAAGAAACCGACGCAGAATTCCTTCGTCGGATATTGGAGAAGAAGGACAAAGAGGCTGCTGAACAAGCAGCCAACATACAGCGTATGGGCCTCCTCTTTCAGGACATGATAGGGATGATGATACAACAAGAGCCCCCGGTTGAAGAGCCCCCGATCGTCCTTGGAGACGATAGGGGAGAGACATCAAATCCTCCACCAGCTCTATCGACAGCTAAAGAGGATACAATCTCCAAAGCTGATTTGGATGAGTACATCGCCCAGCAAATACGGGTTCATCATGCGACCAAAGCGGCCGGTCAGGTCGTAAAAATGGGGCGGCCATATCCAAGTTGGTACGATCAAATCAAGTACCCACCCGGTTACACAATTCCCAAGTTCCATGTCTACAAAGGAACGGGCAATCCTCATCAGCATGTTGCCCAGTTCAGGGCACTCTGCGGCAACACCGGCGGCGATGACAAGATGTTGCTTCGCCAGTTTGTTGGAAGCTTATCAGATACGGCGTTTGAATGGTACTCTGAGCTCCCGAACGACTCTATTAAAACCTTCGCGGAGATGGAGCTGCTGTTTACTCAGCGTTTTGCAAGCGCCCGTGAACGTACCCCGATAACAGCACTGATTAACGCTAGGGTAAAGCCAGGCGAGACGTGGGTTCAGTATGCTATACGGTGGCGGAACATGTGGTCGAAGTGCGAGCAGCGCATTGAAGAAGCTCCCGCGGTGGGTATGTTTATGGGAACCCTTGATCCGCAAGCGGCCATCTCACAATTTATGATGTTTTTCAAGCCAACTACCTTCCAGGCCTTGATTGACAAACTAGCGAAAATGGATCAAATGGGCCATAAACCCCCTCTTCCAAGTCCGGACTCCCGAAATGACAAAGGGAAGGGAAAAGCGACCGTCGTCGCTAATGCTCAACAACAACCGAGCGACTCGAAGCCGGTTGCTCGTCAAAATAATATGCGCCCTTACGTACCCCTTGAGGATAGGATGGGACGTCCTTATTCCTTTCCCCACGATAAAACGAGGAGGTTATTCGAGCTGGCGTTGCGCAACAGACTCATAAATCTGCCGGATCCAAAACGTCCGTTGCAACCAAGTGACGTCAACGAGCCCAACTACTGTCCTTATCATCGAGTACTAGGCCATCCGATAGAAGATTGCTACGTTTTCAAGAATTGGCTTGAAAACCAGTACCGACAGGGCAAGTTCGCATTATCTGACAAATGGAAGATGAATCCCCCGCAGCCCCACACCTCTAAGGGGACGAATACGCCGGGGGCAACATGCTCCGTCATTGAAGAAGCTCCTTGGGAGGTTGTATTATCAGCCAAGACAAAGAGGATGCTAAACGATCTTCAGGCATGTCCAGCAATCAAGTGGAAGAACCCGTTGGAACTGCAGGTCATTGAAGGGATGTTGAAGCCACGTCCAACTCCAAAGACCGATGGTGGTGGTTCAAGCACTTGCAGCCAACCGTCAAAATCTTCGAAAAAGAAGAAAAAGAAATCTAAGAAGCCTGTGAAGCCAGGCGACAAGCGCACGGATCTGCAAAAACAAATTGACGCGCTGGAAGAATACAACCAGAAGGCACGGACTCCCATTACACTCCAAGAGTTCCTCAATCATGTCTTTCAAGAAGAAGGTGAGGGAGAAAGTTCGTCAGATGAATCTGGAGAATGTGTGGCGAGCTGTCATGTGATTTCCCATTCGTTCGTGGGTGATGAGGAAACTCCTTGTACCGAAGCGCTGGGGGAAAATCTTGAACCAAAATTCCCGAAACTATCAGATGAAATGATTGATGCGTTCCTTAACGAAGCTCGATTGAAAAGTAAAGCTGATCGAGAACGCGAGACGGCTATATTTGAAAGGGCCAAGCGCCAGCGACTTGATGAAAGAGCTGAGATAATCCCGCTGGAGCAAAACATCCCCACTACCGACAAGAGCCAATTCAAGACGAGGAAAAGGTTTTCTAAAGCCGTGTCAATGGGCATGAAGCTACCATCCTCCGAAGGAAAAATTACTGGTGAAGCGGAAATGCATCCCTCTTATTGCTTATATCATCGGAAGATTTCGCACCCCACTGAAGAGTGCAAAGCTTTCGATAGATGGTGGCAAGGATATGTTGCTCATCGACAATGCTTTAAGCGGGAGAAGCGCAAAACTCGTCGAGAGCAAGGAAATACGACCGAAGGGATTACAAGAACTACCGGCAATTATCGCATGGTTAACACTTGCGGGTCACAAGAGCCTACATTCGGGAGCGATTTTGATGAAGAGCTAGAACTTGCCCCTCTCTTTAAAGAATCCACTTCGGGAAAAGAAGAAGAGCCGAAGGTCTGCGAAAATATCCGGCTACGTAATCGCACGCTGCCCGAAAAGAACCTCGGACCCTCGAACAAAAAAGATAAAGGGAAAGAAAAGGCCTCTGAAGATATCGTCTTAGATGACCAAGTGGTGGAAGGGCTAGCTGCCAAAGACCCGCCAAAGAAGAATAAGGTGAATTATAACGTCTTAGCACATCTGAGAAAGCTGCCCTCACAACTCAGCATTTTTGACGCCCTTTTGCTATCAAAAGAGGCGAGAGATTCGTTGATTAAGGCGCTCCAAGACCCAGAACAATTCCAAGCATGCCTGGCCGAGGAAAAGATGAAGGATGAATTGGAAGAAGTGCACACGGCCGATGTTACTTTTGGCAATGAGGACCTTCTCCTTGGGACTTGTGAACACAATCGCCCCCTCTATGTCTCAGGATACTGCCACGATATAAAGATAGACAAAATCCTGATCGATAACGGGTCCTCCGTTAATCTCCTCAACGTGCGGGTGTTAAAAGAAATCTGCATGAGCGTCCAGCACCTTGCTCGTGACAAGATCACCATCTCCGGGTTTGACTCCCAGTCATCAAAAACTCTTGGATCTGTGATACTGACGCTACGCTTCGGGCTACTCATCACGGACATTAAGTTCCACATCATAGACGCCAAGACATGCTACAACGCTTTGCTCGGCCGACCATGGTTACACGAGTACAACATCATCCCTTCTACACAACATCAGTGTATGAAGTATTTTAAGGATGGTTTCAAGTATACCGTGACGGGAGAACTGAACCCGTTCTCTGTGAACGAGGTCCGCAAATATGAAGACGCCAAATACTTCTTACCGGATTTCGAAGACACAGAGAAGTGTCACAAGCCGGAGAATAAAACTAACGCTACCATCCCTGTCTTCGGCAGTGATACTGAGGAGGAAGAGGAGATAGTTTATTCGGGTCCGCCCCAACACAACAAGCCGGGACCATCGGCTCCTACATTGATCTTTGGTAGCGACTCGGAAGATGAAATCCATGCTGTATTCTCTGCTCGACCTTCAATACGAACGTCCGCTGACGAAGAGCAAAGTCTGCAAGTCGCCATAGTGCCGCTTAAACACCATAAAGAACTGGATGCACTTAATATTTACAGTGTAGAAGAGCTGCAAACGTTCTATATCCCTCCCAGGCGAGAAAGTGAGAAAGCAATTCTGTTCTACCGCTCTGAAGAAACCAAGGTAGAAAAAGAAATCTGGCATGGCGCGGATCCTACGCTCGACAGGCTTCAGCCTATCCGTCTTCCCAGATATTATATAGAGGGTTTAAAAAAGCTGCTGAAACGCCAAGGGATATCCTTCAAGCAGACCGTTCGGAAAGCCAAGTTCTATGACAAAGTCTGGAACGTTCCCGGGACTCAACGCAAACTGCCTAATGGGAGAATGGAAACAATTGGGCTTGGATACGTCCGGTCAAAGAAACGAGAGTTACTACCCGGCTGCTACGTCGTGTATGACTTCGATGAGGAAGCGGATGCTCAATGGGAAGACGCTAATCCTGAGACAATGAAAGTTCCAGATGCAAAAGTGCCCAGTCTGTCGTTCGAAGAACAAATGGACAAGCTTATAAGGGAAGCGGGTCAAAAAGTCCGAGACGATCATAACCGCGAAATGGTAATCTATGAGAAAGCCAAGACACGACGTCTTCTCCAACAGGCCGTGAAAGATGAAAAGGCCGCTCCATGTCAACCTGTTATAAAGAAGACTCGGCGCAAAAGCAGAAATAAGTCGAAAGGCCAAAAAGGCGCTCAACAACAACAAAGAAGGGCTAAGAAGCCACGCAAACGGGAGTCGAGCGTCATTGATCTATCCCTCATGAAGAAAATGGGTCGAGCATACTCGTTTCCTCGGGACAAGACGAAGAAGATACTTGATCTTGCTCTAAAGCATCAAATGCTTACACTGCCGGAGTCCAAAAACCCCGAACTAGCAGGTGAAATCTCTGACCTAAATTATTGCTCTTATCACTGAGTGATAGGACACCCTCTCGAAGATTGCTTCACCATAAAAAATTGGGTTGAAGATCAGTATCAGCTTGGCAAATTCGCTCTGTCTGACAACTGGAGGGTAACGCCGCCACAGAAGCACGAACCCAAAGTCACGAGAACAGAACCAACTCCACATTGGGATTGGAAGCGGATTCACACCTGTCACATGATAACAATATTAAAAGAAGAGCCCGGGAACATGGATAACCTTCCTTGGTGCTTCGAGAACAGCAATGACGAGGTGATCTCAGAATTTCCACCAGCTCCGAAAGAACTGGAGGATGGAATACATACCACTGCAGATAACCTCAAGAAAATTGAGTTGGGGACGGCAAACGATCCACGACCGACATTCATCAGCGAGCTGCTATCTGAAGAAAGGGTGGCTGCGTTAAAGGATGTGCTTCTACAGCATAAAGATTGCTTCGCATAGAACTATTCCGAAATGCCGGGACTAGATCCAGAAATTGCTGTGCACAGATTGGCGATATCCCCGGACATCAAGCCAGTCAAACAGGCGCCGAGGAGAATGCGGCTCGAGCTTGAAATGAGTATCAATGCTGAAGTCAAAAAGCTGATCGACTCTGGCTTCATCCAGGAAGTTCAATACCCTGAATGGATCGCCAACATCGTCCCGGTGATGAAGAAAAATGGGACGGTGCGCATATGCGTGGACTTTCGGGATCTCAATAAAGCTTTCCCGAAGGATGATTTTCCAGTGCCAGTCACCGAAGTGATGATAGACAATACGTCCACTCATGAGATTTTCTCCTTCATGGACGGCTCGTCAGGATATAATCAGATAAAAATGCATCCAGAAGACCAGAAGCACACAGCCTTCAGGACCCCTCTAGGAATATTCTGTTACAAGGTGATGCCCTTCGGTTTAAAGAACGCCGGTGCCACCTACCAAAGGGCCATGGCGAAGATCTTCGATGACCTTATACACGAAATCGTCGAATGCTATATCGACGACGTCGTGGTTAAAAGCAAATCATACGAGGAACATCTCGAGCATTTGAAGACTGTATTTCAACGCCTCTGGCAATACAACTTGAAGATGAACCCGCTGAAGTGTGCATTTAGGGTTTCCTCAGGCAAATTCCTGGGATTCATTGTTCGACACCGAGGTATTGAAATAGATCCGTCAAAGATCAAAGCGATCATGGAAATGCCTCCGCCGAGAACTCTCAAACAGTTGCGATCTCTCCAAGGGAAGCTCGCATACATACGGCGATTTATAGCCAATCTTTCAGGCAAGTGCCGTCCCTACAGCCACCTGATGAAGAAGGGGACCCCGTTCGTCTGGGACCAAAAATGCCAAAGCGCACTAGACGAGATCAAGCAATACCTGCAGAACCCGCCAGTGTTGGCTTCTCCGGTTAAGGGAAAACCCCTCATTCTTTATACAACTGCCCTCGAAGGTTCCTTAGGCGCATTATGGGCACAAGAGAACGATCAAGGGAAAGAGAGAGCACTCTACTACTTAAGTCGAGTTCTGCTGGGGGCAGAAAGCAACTCCTCCCCCATTGAAAAACACTGCCTGGCGTTGATCTTTACGATAACAAAGCTCAGGCACTATGCGTTGGCGCATGAAGTCCGTCTCATTTCAAAGGTGGACCCCCTTAAATATTTAATGCCAAAGGCCATATTGACGGGACGACTCGCTAAATGGACCCTGCTCTTGATGGAGTTCTCGATAACATATCAACCTCTCAAGGCAGTGAAAGGCCAGGCCATCACCGACTTCCTCGCCGAGCATCCGATACCCGCCGATTCTCCTCTAAATTGCGATCTTCCAGACGAACATGCGTTTGATGCGATCGACAGTGATAATCCCCGTTGGGAGCTTTATTTCGACGGAGCATCTTCCGTGAAGAAGCGCAAACAAAGTACCCCTATAATTAAATCGGGGGTAGAGCTCATCTTTATAACTCCACAAGGAGGGATAATGCGCTACGCGTTCTCCCTGACGGAGCCGAGGACAAACAACGAAGCCGAATACGAAGCTCTGATAGCAGGCCTCGAGATCGCCATTGACATGGGAATTGAAGACCTCCTCATATACGGGGATTCTCAACTGGTCGTTAGTCAAGTAAATGGCGACTACCAAACGTGCAAACCGGAGTTGGTGAAATACGGTGAAAAGGTGCAACAACTGTTGACCCAAATTCCCTCCTATACTTTGGAGAACATACCGCGCGTGGAAAATAGCAAAGCAGACGCGTTGGCCAAACTTGCTAAAGAACTGGCTGACGAGAACCTCGATGACGTTAGAATCGTGGTACAAAGCCGTCGAGTGCTTGCCCCAGCGGAAATATCTCCGGAATCATCCGAAGAAAAAAGAGCGAACGAGCAGACAACCCTGCAAGTAAAAGATTGGGAAAATACCGAGGATTGGAGGGAAGTCTTCATAGATTACTTCAAGTCCCACCGAATGCCTAAAGAAGCATCCACAAGACATCAGCTCATGAAACGAGCTCTGTCTTTCGCATTCGTCAACGACACTCTGTACAAGAGGTCGTTTAATTCTCTATGGCTAAGGTGTCTCGGACCTAACGAAGCGAAAAGAGTCGTTCAGGAAGTTCACGACGGAACCTCGATGACGTTAGAATCGTGGTACAAAGCCGTCGAGTGCTTGCCCCAGCGGAAATATCTCCGGAATCATCCGAAGAAAAAAGAGCGAACGAGCAGACAACCCTGCAAGTAAAAGATTGGGAAAATACCGAGGATTGGAGGGAAGTCTTCATAGATTACTTCAAGTCCCACCGAATGCCTAAAGAAGCATCCACAAGACATCAGCTCATGAAACGAGCTCTGTCTTTCGCATTCGTCAACGACACTCTGTACAAGAGGTCGTTTAATTCTCTATGGCTAAGGTGTCTCGGACCTAACGAAGCGAAAAGAGTCGTTCAGGAAGTTCACGACGGACTCTGCGGTTCTCACCAAGCGGGCCCAAAGATGAAATTGAAGATCAAGCGGATGGGCTACTACTGGCCCACGATGATCCAAGACTGCCTCGAATATGCGAAGCAATATCACTCGTGTCAAATTCATGGGGATTTCATCCATCAGCATCCAAATCCATTACATCCAACGGTGGCTAGCTGGCCATTCGAAATGTGGGGGACTGACATAGTCGGCCCCATCAAACCAGCATCGTCTAGAGGACATCGTTTCATCCTGGCGACGACTGACTACTTCTCCAAATGGGCAGAAGCAGTACCGTTAAGAGAAGTTAAGACGGAGAATATCCTCCATTTCTTCAAGACGCATGTCATATATCGGTTTGGAACTCCGCGACGGATCATCTCCGATAACGGGCCAGCCTACAAAAGCCACAAGATCAGTCGCTTCGCGCAACAGCATAATATAGACTGGAGATATTCCTCGGTTTATAATCCGCGAGCCAACGGACTAGCTGAAGCCTTCAACAAGACCTTGACAAAAATCATAAAGAAAATGGTGTCCCGAAATAAGAAACACTGGTACGAAAGACTGCAAGAAGCTCTTTGGGCATATCGAACTACGTTCAAGACGGCCACGAACACAACGCCGTACGCGTTGGTGTTCGGTACAGAATCAGTACTCCCCCTCGAGATAGAGTTACCCTCTCTACGAGTGGCAGTCCACTACGAGCTAACGGACGAAGAAAATGCCCACCTTCGGCTTGAGGAGCTTGACGCCCTTGATGAAACCCGGCTCATAACACAGCAAAATCTGGAAGCTTATAAAGCAAAGATGACGCGCTCATATGAAAGATTGACCCGGCCGAGGACATTCCGCCAAGGCGAACTTGTGTTAGTGGTCAAAAGGCCTATGATCCCCAATCGCGCTAAGCGAGGAAAATTCGAGCCAAACTATGAAGGCCCATACATCATAGATAAAGTCTACCAGGGTGGGGCATATCTACTCATGGACATGCACAGTGAAAGGCCTTTTAGGCCAATAAACGGTCGCTTCCTAAAGAAATACTATGCTTAATGAGCCACAGCCTAGGTTAATGGTAGATGACGACGACTATGTCCGCTCGCTATCTTCTTAAGCTCAAACTCTATCGGCAGTATCCAGCCTTCTCAAAGACGGACCGAAACGTCCTTAAACTAATAGCAGACCGAAACGTCTTTAAACTAATACCGCAGCATCCTTAGGCTGACGAGATGAATAAAAAAAATATAAATAAAGAAAAAATATAATAAATAGAAACGGTATGTCCATAAGCAAAAAGGGCGCGAATGAAAACCCGAAAGGGCTCCGTGAGTAAAAACAGCAGGGCTACCGGCGAGTGTTCGTGAAAACCCGAAAGGGCGCGGCCTCATAAAAAGAAGAAAATAATAAAAAAGAATAATAAAAAAAACGGTACGTCCATGAGCAAAATGTGCACGGATGAAAACCCGAAAGGGCTCCGTGAGTAAAAACAGCAGGGCTACCGGCGAGTGTTTGTGAAAACCCGAAAGGGCGCAACCTCGTTAAAAGACACTTATAGGGTCTTCTCGACCTTGTAAGGAGAAACCACCCGCGTGAGATCCTTACGACTCACAAGGGAGCAACACACTTAGGGATCCTCACGATTCCTAGGGAGAAAATACACTCGCGAGATCCTTACGACTCGTGAGGAGAACTCTCTTATGGGACCCTCACGGCTCATAAGATTTGAAAGTCTTAAGTTACAGAGACCTAAGCCTGTGCTTAAGCAAACCCCCACAAACTTCCAATATTGCACTATAAGTGGCTCAATACTGATCCTTGTATATAATCCATGGGCGCGAATAAACATTTCTTTAATCAAGCCTCATCCGAGACTGAGGATATGTTCGCATGATGAACAACCTTTATAAGTCCTCTCGACTTACAAGGAGAAAACCCTCTTGTAGGATCCTTACGACTTACAGAGGAACATACACTTAGGAATCCTCACGATTCTTAAGGAGAAAATGCACCTACAAGATCCTCACGACTTGTAGGAAGAAATACCTTTGTGAGACCCTTGCGGCTCATGAAGTCAAAAGCCTTAGTCGACAGGACCTTAACCCTGGTCGCTAAGCCACCTTTGTTGGACATCGACAGAGGCAAATGATGATTCGCTCCTGGCAATATCCCAGTTGTAGCGGTGCTGATGCCGAAATCGGCGTCTGATTCCAGGTTTACGGCGAAAAACCAGTAGGCCGCACATGCATACGAAATAGCCGAAATGATGGGGCAACTTGCAATAAAAAGCAGCAAGTAAAAATGTATGCATGCAAAATAGCCGAAATGATTGGGCAACTCGCAATAAAAAGCAGCGAGTAAGAATAAAATAAAAAGCCGAAATGATTGGGCAACTTGCAATAAAAGCAGCGAGTAAGAATAAAATAAAAAGCCGAAATGATTGGGCAACTCGCAATAAAAAGCAGCGAGTAAGAATAAAATAAAAAGCCGAAATGATTGGGCAACTCGCAATAAAAAGCAGCGAACGAAAATAAAATAAATAGCCGAAATGATTGGGCACCGCGAAAAATAGCCGAAATGACTGGGCAATCACGACCTTCGCGATATAAAAGCTGAAATAATAGAGCATCGCGGAAATAAAACAAAAAAAAATGAAAAAGATGATAAAACTTTGGCCC
Source organism: Agapanthus africanus (assembly GCA_030015575.1). NCBI lineage: Eukaryota > Viridiplantae > Streptophyta > Magnoliopsida > Asparagales > Amaryllidaceae > Agapanthus > Agapanthus africanus. Next base: position 173,305,562 of record JASDDO010000004.1, on the reverse strand, counting down.
TACAGTTAGGATCACATCGATCCCTGTATACAACCCAAGGGCGTAAACAAAGAGGGAACCATACTTTCCCAACAGGCTCCGCCAGAAGACGAAGCCAAATCTCGACGGTTCAGTCCAACTCCGAAGAAACCACTGTCTTCAGCAAACTCCTCGACTCACGAATACAAACACTCCTTGACGAGAGCCCCTTGATCCGCGTCGACTCGCAGAGCCACCAGTGCCTCCGTGGGAAATCCTCGACTCGTTTCAAACCCCAAGGAAACAAATAATCCTTGGCGCTTGGGAAACAAATAATCCCTAGCAAATTCCTCGACTCACGGATACAAACACTCCTTGATGAGAGCCTCCTGATCCGTGTCGACTCGCAGAGCCACCAGCGCCTCCGTGGGAAATCCTTGACTCGTTTCAAACCCCAAGGAAACAAATAATCCTTGGCGCTTGGGAAACAAATAATCCTTAGCAAATTCCTCGACTCACGGATACAAACACTCCTTGACGAGAGCCTCCTGATCCGCGTCGACTCGCAGAGCCACCAGTGCCTCCGTGGGAAATTCTCGACTCGTTTCAAACCCCAAGGAAACAAATAATCCTTGGCGCTAGGGAAACAAATAATCCTTAGCAAATTCCTCGACTCACGGATACAAACAATCCTTGACGAGAGCTTCCTGATTCGCGTCGACTCGCAGAGCAACCAGTGCCTCCGTGGGAAATTCTCGACTCGTTTCAAACCCCAAGGAAACAAATAATCCTTGGCGCTAGGGAAACAAATAATCCTCAGCAAATTCCTCAACTCACGGATACAAACACTCCTTGACGAGAGCCTCCTGATCCGCGTCGACTCGTAGAGCCACCAGTGCCTCCGTGGGAAATTCTCGACTCGTTTCAAACCCCAAGGAAACAAATAATCCTTGGCGCTTGGGAAACAAATAATCCTTAGCAAATTCCTCGACTCACGGATACAAACACTCCTTGACGAGAGCCTCCCGATCTGCGTCGACTCGCAGAGCAACCAATGCCTCCGTGGGAAATTCTCGACTCGTTTCAAACCCCAAGGAAACAAATAATCCTTGGCGCTAGGGAAACAAATAATCCTTAGCAAATTCCTCGACTCACGGATACAAACACTCCTTGATGAGAGCCTCCTGATCCGCGTCGACTCGCAGAGCCACTAGTGCCTCCGTGGGAAATTCTCGACTCGTTTCAAACCCCAAGGAAACAAATAATCCTTGGCGCTAGGGAAACAAATAATCCTTAGCAAATTCCTCGACTCACGGATACAAACACTCCTTGACGAGAGCCTCCTGATTCGCGTCGGATCGCAGAGAACCCAGTGTCTCCGCGGGAAATTCACGATTCGTCTCAACTTGCAAATGAAGCCTCAGGCAGCAGGGACTAAAAAACTTGCTTCCTGAACAATGGGACCCTGCAAGTCAATCCAAAATGATCTCTTGCATACTATTCACGGGTCTCACTCTCCAAGGTCGAGTTTCGACAAGGGGGGAAACAACCGCATACGAATCCTCTCGACTCGTAAGAGGGAAAATTCTCTTATAGGATCCTTACGACTTATAGGAGAAAACCACACTTAGGAATCCTCACGATTCCTAAGGAGAAAAACCCACCTACGAGATCCTCTCGATCCGTAGGGAGAAAAGTCTCTATGAGACCCTCACGGCTCATGGAGTTGAAAAGTCTTAGGCAGCAGATATTGTTGGAGATAGTGCCCTCATAGTCAATTATTGGATCGCAGGTACGTGATTGCAATGATTGCGGAGGACCTATCCCGGTAGGACAGTCTTACTCGAAATGATAGTATGCTATCTGGCTTGCCTTTATCAGTCGTGTACATGTTCAGGTGACTGATTGCATGTTACACTTTGATAGAGCCCTTAGGATCTTGCTTTACTACCAACTGTACGATGGCGATCATATACGTGAGAGTTGGGTAGTTTATATGCATATCCTTAATTATGGTCCCTAGTCGTGGGAGTTTCGAGACAGGGCATCGATACTCCGGAGTAGACTAGTGTGTACAGTCGAGACCCCGACGAGGGGCGGTGGCCGGTCTCACAAGCCACTGGTGTCAGTTGGATCACCTAAGATGTATACAGGTGCTCATTGGGTTATGAGTACACCGGACAGGACTCGCCGGGAATCTGCTAGTTAGTATTATACCTATCGTCAGATAGCAGTTCCCTGGTGACATGTGTACAGGTTAGTTCATTGACCTGAGGTCGTCATTTGTCTCGTGTGAGTTCCCACTGTGCTTTGATTTCTACCCTACCACGGCTCAAAGGAGTCGTGCAAACAGGTAGCTTTTGGGTACAGTCCCGAGCCATATGGAGGCACGTGAGCGGATCGGCAGGGGTTTCGTCTCTCCCGGTATTGGGGGCGAGATCGTGCTGTGTCTAGGAGAGCCATTATGCAAAGCCCTCGGCCGAGGCAGGAGATTTACTGGTAGGTATTCCAGTAGTATCTCAGGGCGTTCTGGGCTACACTCCGACACGACTTATACTGCTAATGGGGGTCTGACGTTACTAGCCCCTAGGCGGATATGCGATACTCATTGACGAACGGACCGGACTGTATATACATTGTCACTGTTAGGCTCAGTAGGGTTTTCGGAGGAGTTCGCTCATCGGTCTCCCTTGAGTTCGCTCCTCGGCCACCCTTGAGGTCAGTCCATGGGCAACCGTTACGCATAGCTAGTGCCGCTGACGGTTTGTGGTTAAACCCACTGCCAGGGTGCTGACGAGTCATTAGAGTTCCCCACAGACAGTTTCCCAAGTTCGGGCGAAACGTTGTAGAGGCCGTATGGTTTTATGGCAGGGTTCGGAAAATGCACGTGCGTTTACGCACGTGTCGATTTTCGGACAGATGATACTGGTCGGCTTTGGTTTAAGCCGGATCCGAGTATTATATTGAGTAGGTATAATATCTTTGTCTCAGTTGCATTTGTATTCGGTCGTAATACAAATGCGGGTATATTTATACAGTTTCGGGGTTGTCCTGAAATTCGTTTCAGGATCACTTTTGGAAGTTGCCAGTTTCCAGTTTTCTATCAGCCGTCTTTTAACATTCGGTTAAAGACGGATTTGTCTTTTCTTGAGATGAGTGTGGATTCTTCTAGAAGGTTCTAGATGAGGTGACTAGGATTAAATGGTGTTAAGTTTTCATCGGTTGCATTTAATGGTTCATTAATGCTTGATGAGGTGTTATTAGTGATTCATGCTTTGTTATTAATGGTTTTGGATTGCTTAAGATATTTTTGAAGTGAGAAGCATTCTCTTGTGGTCACCCCCCTCTCCTACGGTCACCTCCCTCTTGCTATATATGGCTTGCCCTCTCTCTCTCCTCATTCACACTCTCACTTGATGTTTCATTTCGGTTAGAAAAGATTATGATAGCATTCGGGGTGTATGGAATTTTACAGTTCATTTCATTCCATCACCCGATTTCCACGGCAACTTCATTAACCGATCGTCCACGGATTTGGACGAAGTGAGACAAAGTCATCTACTAATTCTCTACATCAATCTTGGTCGTCTCTTTTAGCAAACTTGACGATCGAGTTGCCTCGAGTCTGAGGCGGGAGCCCGTTTAAAGAACCGATCATGTGGTGCCACTTCGACGAGGACATCGGAGATCGACGAGATCGGAGCAGCCGCAACGGAGCGTGGGATGATGGTTGAAGAACGAAGGACTCGGATCGTTCGGTATAACATTCCTACACTCTTTACAGTTTGTTAGTTTAGCAATAATGGCAGATCCGGGTTAAAGTATACGATAGCGCCAGTTTAAAAGTTTTTGTTCCGCATTTGGCGTCTGTAGACGGCCGGGGCGCTAACGTAGACTTACAGTGGTATCAGAGCCTAACCATTTTGCTATACTAACTTGTGCTAACGCGTTTAAAACATCGATCCGACCGGAAAACTAAAAACTGCAAAATCCATGCCCGACAGTTTCTGTTAATTTTAAACGGTCTCAAAATTTATTTCTGGATGTCTTAAAAATCTGTGCAGGGAATTATAAGAGCCACGACAAAATTTGGGGTCGTGATCCCTCCAAGCTGCCGCGGAAGGGCGGCCAAACCCATGGTTTGGCCGCGCAACCGCGGCCACGTGGGGAGCACGTGCTCCCAAATTTTGTCAGTTGGTTCACTGTGGGATTTTGGGGTTTTTGGTATATAAAGTTTTGGCCCAGATTTTGTTACTGTTCACCAGTAAGCAGTGGGGCCCACTTTTTGATATTTGGTCTTTGGTCGATCGAAATTTAAACACGTTAGTTTACAGTGCTTACATTATATCTCCGACCGGGAATGTCATTTGATCGGTAAACCGCGTTTAACTGCTATAGTTCTTTTAGACGGGTTTGCGAACGTGACATCGCGTTGATGTTCTGTGTTGTGCTGTGATGTTGCGGATTTGTCGTGGTGGATAGCAGTGTGCAATGGTAGTACAGTTTGAGTTTATTTGTACATTTGATATTGCGGGGCGAGCGTCCAACTTGTGGACTGCCGTCACTGCCTGTTGTATAATATTCTTTTTGGGGCACGACCAGGTTGCGGTCGATGTACCTATTGTACTATTTTTCATTAGTGTACTAGGTTTTGCCCCGAGACGGAGTGCACGGATAGCCGGGTTCTGGGGGGCAACGGGTCCGCATGGCTTTGAGAGGCAGAGGGGTCCCACTTCAGAATTGGCAGACTATTCGCCGCACTCGTAGGGGTACAGGTTGACCCAAGGAGGGGTGCCCAAGCTTACCGGATTCCGTGGAGTGCTGGGTGGTCCATTCACATGCTGTAGGGGGCTGCCTCGCTTCCGGTCTTGGCGGGTAACTTGCCGCACCCGTAGGGGTCTAGGTTTCATTGCACAGGCTATCCACACGACAGGGGAACGTCGAGTTTCAGCAGCGGCTCTGTGAAACTCGGGGATCCCAGATATCTGTATTGTTCTGTGATGCTTATTACTTTTCTGTAATGTTGCATATTATCACGCCTGGAGCGATTATGTATATTGGTTTATATACTATTAGATGTTGTATATGTTTTACACCCGCGCTAGTCCAGTCCCCGCCCTGTCGTTAGTTAAGTAACCTAACGGGTGATGACGGGACCCAGTGACGAATGCGGATGGCGTATACGTACATTTTATTTTCGTTCTTTTCTGGTGTGATTGATTGATGGGACTGCGTTGATTCTGATCAATGCAAAGTAAAACAAACCTGTTTGAGTTGTTGGAACAATTTTAAAAAGTGTTGTTACAAAGACGTTTCCTTTTGTTATGCATAGCGGTATTCGGTGTGAATATCCAGCACCTCATTCGACGAGGCAAGGGCTGATATCCCTTCACCGGGAAAGACCCCTTGGACAGAAGTTTGCGTCAGAGTAATAACTTCACTATAGTCGATTACAAGTTGCTTTGCATAGCGGTATTCAGTGGAATATCCTGCACCTCATTCCATGAGGAAAGAGCCGAGATCCCTTTACCGGGAGTGACCTCTTTAGCATAAGGTTTTCGCCACTATATTTTAAAAAGCTATCAGGTTCCTTCAGCGATATCAAGTTCACTACGCTAAAGGTTTTTCGCCAAAAACCAGCCGTAGCCCTCCGTCACTTCTTTTGGGTATTCAGTAGTATTCAAGCTATGCATTTTAGCCAAAGTTAAGGCATAGTGTTTGGTAGCTGCTGGGTATTCAATTGTTGCATAGATAGATGAGTTAGTTTGGGACAGTCGTTCTGCCGATTGGCCAAAGTCAGGGGCATGTGCGGGTGGGTTCAAATTGACAAGATAGTGATGGGTAGAACTTGGCATGTGACTTATGACACTTTGACCAAAGCCAAGGTTATAAGAGCATGGGGCAAAAATCATATCAGGAGTTTCTAAAGAAACTGAAACTTGCCGAGTATGCGCATACCTTCTGGAATATGAGTAACGTGGATGCATTCCATACGTTATCATGCGATGAGAGTTGGATCCTGATTCCCACTGATGAGTTGGTTTACTCTTCGGGTGATCCCGATTGATTCTTCTTTAGGTTTGGAGGAGAATTTGACAGGACAGTGGGAGGTTTCCGGATTAGATAAAATGATGACCATTCTGATCTAGGTTAGAGTGCACGCAGAGTGTTTCTTTTCTCTCTCTCTCTTTGACAGCGACCTTTGACCGACCCTAGACTATGACTCAGTGACCAGGTTGACCGAAACTTCTTAAAATACTGGCTTTTGGATTGTCTATGTTGCATAAGTCATTGCCACTCCTTCTTTTACCCTTTGAATTTCTCAGAACACCCGTATTACTACGGATATCCACTTCCATTGGATAGATCCATCGTATGGTTATATACGAACTCGAAGGGACTTCTTCGGGGATGGATCAAGGTTCAGGAGAAATCGAATTGGTTTATTCAGTTGTCTTTTATTATCACCTTCTCTCAGGTTGCGAGAGCTCCTTGGTTTAGGAGAGTACACCTATTACGCCTATTGGAAAGTCTTATTCCAAACCATAGGCTGGTGCCGAAAGGTAGGGAATGAAGAAAACCAATTAGCCTAAGTAGGGTGTGCAGAAGGTAATATGTAAAGACAAAATAAAGGGATTAGAAAGAGGGCAAAGTAAAATGCGACTGATATCATTCACGACCAAAACCGCGTACTTCATCGCCGCTCCTATTTCACCTTTAAAAAGAATAAGGTATTATTCAGTTGTCTTTTATCATCACCTTCTCTCGAGATGCGAGTACTCCTTGGTTTAGGAGGGTACACCTATTATGCTTACTGGATAGTCTTCTTCCAAACCATAGGCTGGTGCCGAACGGTAGGGAAGGAAGAAAACCAGTTAGCCTAACGATGGTGTACAGAAGGTAACGACTAAAGACAAATAAAGGGATTTGGAGAGATGGCAATAAGATATACGGTTGAAGTCATGAATTGGATTATGGAAGAGGCATTGCTATGAATACCAGGATACCCCTACGAAACATTTTCATGTTTCAGTGCATTGTTAAAGAAAAACTGTTTTCCCGATTAGACACTTACTCCAAGGGTATGTATTTACCAGGTTTCATTCTCATATCTGTATGGTTTTACAGATGATGAGTGGGAGTAAGATATTGGGAATTAGGTGATCATCCTCATTATATCGGAATTCGTTGCAATTGGTGTTATTTGAGGAAATCGCCAGGGTACAGTTTTCTACCTACGACGCACAAGTTTTGAGTTGTTTAAATCAGCGGACTTATACAGAGTATTGTATGTTGTCCAAGTGTCCATCAGGACAAAGGGGTAGGTCCTCGTACTATGTTCTGTTTACTTATAACTTCTCTAGTATTTAGACAAGTGTTTCGTAGAAATACAAGGTCTAAGTTTTGAGAGGTTATGGGTATAAGAATAAAGTAGAGAACCAGGTATCACAAGTATCGGGATTCTTCAAAGAGATCGAAGATGTAGATTCTTGTGAATGGTATTCAGATGATAGTGATGGTTTTGAGAAACGTATTTCTCTTTCAGGTTACTCATAATTGGATGGATTCCTAAGTTGAGTAATGCTGATTAGCCTCTTTCCATTAAGTTGATATGCACTGGAGACAGATGCATGGATTTGAATATGGTTCCAAATTAAATTAGTGCCAAAGTTTCTATATTGGATATAGAATAGTTCGTACCTTAAAAGAAATTAAGGTACGGGGAGTTGTCCAGCTTATGATTAAAACCAGACACTGGATAACTCAGGGCACGTTTCTGTAATGGCTGTTTGTGGGTTGACCCTGGCTATGACGAGGGTTGATATTCTACCATTTAGAAGATCAATAGTGATATTGTTCTTGACTCGCCACAGTTTTAGTAAAAATGGATCTTTTTCAGAAAACAGTAGTGGGAGTATGGTAGAACTGGAAGTGATTCCAGAACCGCGAACGATTACGGAAAAATTTAATAGGACCTATACATTCAATCAGGTTTGACATTCCAATAGCCACTCCGCAGGTATGGTAGGTAACCTCAGACACCCGAGAGGTACTTCGGTAGCCTCAAGGACGGTGACAGGGAGGTTCTTATCTACCCAGACTTGACACTACTGTTGTTCCAGGATATGAGACCCGGTAGGAGGGTTGTCGTAGTCAGTGGGAGCAACGGAAGCATGGTGGGCAAGTAGCTTATGTCTATTTATAGACTTGAGCAGTTATAGCGGAGATAGATCATTTAATTTTGATGTGACAGTCATGGGTTTGACTTCAATCAGAATAGGGGATGGATCAGTTAAGAAGGTAGTAGGGTGTGATGTCATGGTATCTGGATGACATACACAGAGTGGGAAGTAAAATTCCTATACTACGATCGGTTGTACTGTGGTCGTCACACAGTTGTTTCTCCAGACAGGATATGGATATAATATTTGACATTCTGGTCTCTAGATCTATGGTTTTAGATCTGGATTTGGGTAGTTTCCCAATGTGGGTACTTTGACAATATTCTAATGGTTTTTGGAATAGTTGACTCCTAGCATGGTGGTGTACCTGCAGGTGATGGAGTCACCCTCTCTAAAGATGTCGTATAGACTAAAGGGGAGAGGGATGTGCATGATTGGAAGATCACTTGCTTAGGCAATTGAGTCAATCATGAGATGTCAAGTACCACACCAAATGTTGGTTTTGCACTAGATGCAATAAGTTTGTATTAATCCAATCCTGGAGAAACATAAGGAAGCAGTTATAGAACATAAGTACATGTTCTACGGATTTGTTGACGGCAGCCTCCTTCGGGAGACGATTATCATTCCAGGCTTCAAAGGTGACGTGGATGACAGAGTGACTGTCAGAGTTTTAGTTTTTCCCTCTGACGAAGAGGTACAGTATTGTGGACAGGTGGTCCAATAGGATACTGTGGGAAGCAAGGTGCCCGATACTGATTAGATTTAGTGATCAATTCAGTCTAAGAAGTTTGGATATGGAGTTCATTTATGAACTAAGGTCCCATCAGATATCCAGACATGTTCTAAGATAGGTACTACTCAATTCGGGAGATGGCTTTCTCTGCGAACTTGAGATTAAGAGAGATATAGAAAGATACTTCTAGGCGGATCCACTCACCGAGGCTATTTCTCGAACACAATAGTTTTACAAACGGGCTTTGTGAAACTGATTAGTAGAGGAGTTGGATGTTCGGTTTCACACGGGCTGTGAGTAGTCGACATCGCAATATTAGCCTTGAGTGCAAGTGGGAGATTGTTGGAGATAGTGCCCTCATAGTCAATTATTGGATCGCAGGTACGTGATTGCAATGATTGCGGAGGACCTATCCCGGTAGGACAGTCTTACTCGAAATGATAGTATGCTATCTGGCTTGCCTTTATCAGTCGTGTACATGTTCAGGTGACTGATTGCATGTTACACTTTGATAGAGCCCTTAGGATCTTGCTTTACTACCAACTGTACGATGGCGATCATATACGTGAGAGTTGGGTAGTTTATATGCATATCCTTAATTATGGTCCCTAGTCGTGGGAGTTTCGAGACAGGGCATCGATACTCCGGAGTAGACTAGTGTGTACAGTCGAGACCCCGACGAGGGGCGGTGGCCGGTCTCACAAGCCACTGGTGTCAGTTGGATCACCTAAGATGTATACAGGTGCTCATTGGGTTATGAGTACACCGGACAGGACTCGCCGGGAATCTGCTAGTTAGTACTATACCTATCGTCAGATAGCAGTTCCCTGGTGACATGTGTACAGGTTAGTTCATTGACCTGAGGTCGTCATTTGTCTCGTGTGAGTTCCCACTGTGCTTTGATTTCTACCCTACCACGGCTCAAAGGAGTCGTGCAAACAGGTAGCTTTTGGGTACAGTCCCGAGCCATATGGAGGCACGTGAGCGGATCGGCAGGGGTTTCGTCTCTCCCGGTATTGGGGGCGAGATCGTGCTGTGTCTAGGAGAGCCATTATGCAAAGCCCTCGGCCGAGGCAGGAGATTTACTGGTAGGTATTCCAGTAGTATCTCAGGGCGTTCTGGGCTACACTCCGACACGACTTATACTGCTAATGGGGGTCTGACGTTACTAGCCCCCTAGGCGGATATGCGATACTCATTGACGAACGGACCGGACTGTATATACATTGTCACTATTAGGCTCAGTAGGGTTTTCGGAGGAGTTCGCTCATCGGTCTCCCTTGAGTTCGCTCCTCGGCCACCCTTGAGGTCAGTCCATGGGCAGCCGTTACGCATAGCTAGTGCCGCTGACGGTTTGTGGTTAAACCCACTGCCAGGGTGCTGACGAGTCATTAGAGTTCCCCACAGACAGTTTCCCAAGTTCGGGCGAAACGTTGTAGAGGCCGTATGGTTTTATGGCAGGGTTCGGAAAATGCACGTGCGTTTACGCACGTGTCGATTTTCGGACAGATGATACTGGTCGGCTTTGGTTTAAGCCGGATCCGAGTATTATATTGAGTAGGTATAATATCTTTGTCTCAGTTGCATTTGTATTCGGTCGCAATACAAATGCGGGTATATTTATACAGTTTCGGAGTTGTCCTGAAATTCGTTTCAGGATCACTTTTGGAAGTTGCCAGTTTCCAGTTTTCTATCAGCCGTCTTTTAACATTCGGTTAAAGACGGATTTGTCTTTTCTTGAGATGAGTGTGGATTCTTCTAGAAGGTTCTAGATGAGGTGACTAGGATTAAATGGTGTTAAGTTTTCATTGGTTGCATTTAATGGTTCATTAATGCTTGATGAGGTGTTATTAGTGATTCATGCTTTGTTATTAATGGTTTTGGATTGCTTAAGATATTTTTGAAGTGAGAAGCATTCTCTTGTGGTCACCCCCCTCTCCTACGGTCACCTCCCTCTTGCTATATATGGCTTGCCCTCTCTCTCTCCTCATTCACACTCTCACTTGATGTTTCATTTCGGTTAGAAAAGATTATGATAGCATTCGGGGTGTATGGAATTTTACAGTTCATTTCATTCCATCACCCGATTTCCACGGCAACTTCATTAACCGATCGTCCACGGATTTGGACGAAGTGAGACAAAGTCATCTACTAATTCTCTACATCAATCTTGGTCGTCTCTTTTAGCAAACTTGACGATCGAGTTGCCTCGAGTCTGAGGCGGGAGCCCGTTTAAAGAACCGATCATGTGGTGCCACTTCGACGAGGACATCGGAGATCGACGAGATCGGAGCAGCCGCAACGGAGCGTGGGATGATGGTTGAAGAACGAAGGACTCGGATCGTTCGGTATAACATTCCTACACTCTTTACAGTTTGTTAGTTTAGCAATAATGGCAGATCCGGGTTAAAGTATACGATAGCGCCAGTTTAAAAGTTTTTGTTCCGCATTTGGCGTCTGTAGACGGCCGGGGCGCTAACGTAGACTTACAGATATGAACCTGCGGCCTAAGCCATCGCTATTTCTTAAGAAAGTCAAGATGCGTGCTCTATTATCCGTCGACCATGTTTATTAAGATAGCATGCCGATAATAAGAGAAAGAAGAAAGCTACAGAAGGAACATCCAATTTATGTTTGATCAAGCGTTCGAGACACACTCGTTCATGCATAAGCAAAAGACTCAAAACGAAATATAAAGACAAGCTGGGATAAATTTTTTCCATTAATATGGACAATAGTTCTTACATTCATAAAAGCAATAAATGAAAAACATTATTACAAGGGAATAACCTCGAACCCAGGACATGGATTGAGGAACTCGAAAGCAACCCTATCTATGACTTTCCAGGCCTTGCGGACCATCCTAGTATGCTTTCTTTCGCGAGCACAACCGTCGGGGTCCCCCCTGATGTCTTCCACCCTCCGATAAGCAGAAAGTATGGCGGACTGTTGAAAGACCTCGTGCAAGAGATCGATAAGACTGTCTCGTCGTCTCTTCGAGATAAAGTTCAACAGGTACACCGAGTGCACCTTGTCCTCAGCGGCATCCAACGCCCTAAGCGGCACGCCGGAACAGAAGAGGGGAAGCGCTTCCCAGATGGCTCCCACGATAAGCTTAAGAAGGGAGGAACGTCGGGGGAGCAGTGGACCATTGTACGCGTCGAAGCGACTCATTATTTCAGCGCACTCCTCGTTTGTGAACTCCCGATTTTGAGAACGGCCAAGTCGGCGGATGTCCCCATACGAGATGATCTCGTTAAGGGCATACATGTGGGCGTTCATGGTTCCTGTGAAAGAAGATCAACAGAATTAGCAGACCGACTGATTAAGCGAATTCTTGTTAAAAAACGGGCATAGACAATTAAACTCCTCGAGTGCAATGCTCTATAGACAGGAGTGACACCTGTCAAAAACCAGTTATGAGGAGAATTTAAGCAAAATTCCCTAAGAAAATTGAGAGCTTTGCTCTGAGAAAAAATAATATAATAATAATAATAGTATCAAATGCCGTGAAGAACTCTTAAGAGTTCTTCTATATGATTTGGAAGGAGCAAAGCTCCATTAATTAAGAAAATCCAAGGGAAACCTTTTGGAGAGCAGAGCTCTATTAATGGAACCCTAATAGGGTTCCCTTTAGTTCTCTTTAGACCCCTTTAGAGCAAAGCTCTGCTAAGTGAAACCCTAAATGGGTCTTCTTTAGATCAGGGATCTATTGAGAGCAAGGCTCTTAAAGTTGATTTAATTTAATCAAAATTAATATTTTTACCTAAAATTCTTTAAAGTTTAAACTTTTAAAAGTGTTTAAACAAGAGAGCAAGGCTCTGAGTTCTGAAAGTAAAAATCTGAAAGATGATAAGTATCTGTGGGGGACCAAAGGTCCTATTTATAGGCATCGAGTGCCTCTTCAACTTCCAAAAGGTGCCGCGACGGTTGGGATTCTGCCACCGTTGCGCTTGCGTTTGGAGGCCACGTAAGCGCAGCGGTGGGGGGCATTTGTTTACCCCAATCAGAGCAAAGCTATGTTCAAATTCCAAGGCGGGAGATGAAGCAACGCTTCATCTTCCCCCAATCAAAAACAAAGCTTTGGTTTGAAAATTTAAACTTTAATAAATGAAGCAACGCTTCAGATCCTTCGCGCTGCGCGCGACCCGCCACATGTTTGGCGCAGATACCTTAGCACAGCGTCCAAGAAGGCACGCCCAATTAGAGCAAAGCTCTGTTAAAGGAAGCGCCACGCTGCGCTCTGCGACACGTGGCAGCGCAGTTGCGCTGTGCTGTGCGCTGCGCGACACGTGTCAGCGCAGTTGCGCTAGCGCAGTTGCGCTGCGCGACACGTGTCAGCGCAGATGCGCTAGCACAGAAGAAGGGGCTAAGTGCCAAAGGCAATTTATCCATGCAAAATTACATGCACTTGATAATAACAAATTAAAATCATACGATGCACAAGCACAACATAGAACTAAAATAAAAGAACCCTTAACAGACAATGAAGTACTTGATTAAAAAGAAAAATACTTATTCATTCTTATTGTTATTAAATTTAAAAAAGATCACCGAATACGGGATCAGAGAGACAAGGGTTCACAAAAAGAAAAAGAAGATTATTCAGCTCCCTCTCCGTCTTATCCATCACGTCGAAGCGGCGATCTTCCCGAGGGGTAGCCATCCAACGGTCGACGCCGCCACCAGGGAAAAAGTGGCGATGACGACCCGACGAGCCCGTATCTGGCTCAGTAAGTAGAAGGAGAAGTCCCTTAGGGCTTTGGTGATCAAGAGCGCTTCGAAAAAGCTCTCGATCTTATCCTCGGCCATATCAAGCATTGCCGAGGACATCTCCGCTGGAGGAGGGGGAATGTCGGCGAGTACTGAGGCAAGGATCATCCGAAGCCAAATGGAACCCGGGGGAAGAGGAGACCCCACACGAGTCGAAAGCTCGTACATTGCAGCATCGCACTGCTCGTCCGAAAGAGAGGAGTCCACCAAGCGCACAGCAAAATGGGGAACGATGTCTCGGATCGGCACTTCCCACGGTTGTCGGTGGGCGTGAGGACGGTTGCAAACCATGATCGAAGAAGTTCTCTGAAAATGAGAGAAGAAAAAGCTCAGCCTCGAATTATATATATAGACCCAGGCGCAGAAGATTCTGTGCACAATGAAATCATTTCCAAGGCCCGGGAAATCAGAATTTTGGAAGTACGAGTTTGACTTGAAAAAAGGAGATGAAAAGATATCTCAGGAGAAGCGACGCTTCCGATTTGCCCAAAATCTAAGTTTCAATAAATGAAGCAATGCTTCAGATCCTCTGCGTTGAGCGCAGGGCGCCACGTGTCTGGCGCAGACGCATCAGCGCAGCGCCCGAGGCAGCGCAACCAATCAGAGCAAAGCTCTGTTTAAAACAAAAGGTAAAGGAAGCAACGTTTCAGTTGCGCAAGCACTGCACTGCACTACGCAAGCACAGTTGCGCAAGCACTGCACTGCGCGACACGTGTCTGCGCAGTTGCGCAAGCCAACTGCGCAAGCACAGTTGCGCAAGCACTGCACTGCAAGACACGTGTCTGCGTAGTTGCGCAAGCACAGCTGCGCAAGCGCTGCGCTACTCGACACGTGTCAAGCGCTGGGGAGTTGCGCAAAACAGAATGGAGATTTAAAGAAATCTTTCTGTTCTTGTTAAAACAAGAAGATTTTCTTCTGTAAAACAGAAGCCCTTGGATCAAAGATCCAACGGTAGGGAAAATTCCCCAAATCACTCAGAGAAAGATCTCTTTATCAAATTTAACTAATTTATGGGCACTATAAAAAGGACCCTAGACCTCAATTCAAAAGAGGAACATTTTGTGAAAAATTAAACAGAGAAGACTCTGAAAAATTGGAGAGAAATCCTCAAGAACAAAGAAAAAGGTAAAAACCTTTAGAAAAAGAAAAAATTCTCTTATGAACACACTACTACAAATAAGGGTTGCCCCTACGGATTTATCCGTAGGGGCAACCCACTGCCCCTACGGATATCTGCGTAGGGGCGAAAAAATACCCCGTAGGTGCAAAGGCCGCAGGTGCAAGTTGAGGCCCTGAACTTGCCCCTACGGGTAAATTCTTGCCCCTACGGATATATCTGTAGGTGTTGTTGCCCCTACGGATTACTCCGTAGGGGTAATCAAATCATATATGTATTTTTCTTTTTGAATATATTGTATGTACCTACGGATACAACCGTAGGTCCTTGTTCTACCCCTACGGATATATCCGTAGGTAATATTCCATAGGGGCAAAATATCAGGAAACCTGATATTTGGCCCCTACGGATAACTCCGTAGGGGATAGACAGTGGCCCCTACGGACATATCTGTAGGGGCACTCCCAACACCCTGCACTGAGATCAGGTGGGAAAAATATCAGGTTTCCTGATAGTTTGCCCCTACGGATATGTCCGTAGGGGCAACATATATACCTACGGCTTAATCCGTAGGTACATATTGTCTGTATTTTTTTTTTAAAATGGGCTGCTAGATTTTTTCCCGCCCTATGCACAATACTATATACATCAATCAAATCATATATTGCAGTATTCATAATCACATCTCACGCATATTTATAATATACAAAAGAAACCCAAAAACTGAATATGATATAAATACAAACCAATATCAATATCGTTTCAAAATGTAGTACAATGTGATATAAATAAATACATGTTTCAAAAAATAAGAACCAAAAAGCTACCCTAGTTCGGTCCAGCTCCACCTCTGAATAACGTTAGAATAACGCGCACCTGCTCCTCGGTCAATACACTCTGCAATGCGTCGCGAGCGGGAGTCTGAGCGGCATGTGGAGCTGGCGATGTGGTCTGCGCAGCCGCCGTCGAGGTAGTCGCTTGCGGAGCCGCGGCTGCGGGAGTCTGACTGGGCGGTGGAGCTACAGGAGCTGTCTGCGGAACTGCAACCGATGTAGTGGCTTGCGGAGCCGCAGCCGAAGGAGATGCATGTGGAGGCTCGGCCGATCTACCCTGTCGCGTCTGGACATAACGTGTGTAAGAAGCGTGTAAGAACTGTGTATTATTCGAATTCGTTTCATTATTAAGTTATTTCGAAACCCTGTTTGGATATCTAGTTTGGAAAAGCGTTGTTTATTTTAATTACATATGTATGTATGATTAATCCAACTTAATTCTAAAACCAAATAAGCTCAAGCTACGTACTAATTATGGATATGTTGATATGTATATAATATGAAATGATATTTTACTATAAAATAGTATACATACCAGCATCTCCTTCAACTCCTGAACGGTGACCCTCAAGCTATCCAGTTCCTGATGGACATGCCGGTCACTGGAGACGGAGGAAGTAACCGCCGGGATGGAGTCCAACCTCATATGGGCCCTGCTAGGGCCCAATCCCCGGCCTCTCTCCCAACCTCCGTGGTGCCCTCCGTGTGCGGCGTCCAGAAATGGGGTCAGCAGCCTCGGATCATTCTGTCCGGTAAAATCGATCCCCGAGGCCTGGGCCTGCTCAACCACCCGCTCCTACACCCACATTAAGCAGTAAAGTATAAGTATAAAATTTAAACTTGAACCTTCCAAAACTAAAATTTCAAATTTGGGTAGAAAAAATATTAACACTTACGCAGTACTCCTGGGTAGCGACGTCGGGATATCGAAGCTCGCCCGTGGCGGGATCTGTCGAGGTGCCGTGGACGGCAAGATATGCGGACAGCACGCTCGGTGTACCACCTGACGCCACGGTCCGAGATGTCTGCAATATTAGAAAGTAACTCTTAATATTATAAATATTAGAGAATAACTCTTAATATTGCAGAATATTAGAGAATAACTCTTAATTTACCGATAACTCCATGGCTCGAGTAATGTTCCTCGAGCCACCTGTGTAAGTGGGGCGACCCCTCTTCGCCGACTTCCTGTTGTCCGTATTCTGAGCGGCCTGTTTCTGCACAACGCATTAATATTTAGTTTTCTAAATAAGAAACACAAAGAAATAAATTATATCATAAATAATGAATTAAATTTAAAATACATACTTGTTTGCGTTCGGAGTCGAAATAAGCGCACAATAGAGGCCATGTCTCTACGTCGACTCTCGCAAACGCCGGAGTAAATAGGAGGGCCGCTCTCTCTGCCTCGGGGGTCGCTATCCACAGGGAGTAGCAGTCGGCCTTCAGCTCATTCCTAATGACCATCAAAGTGAACCGTGTCTAACCTATAGGGGTGGTCTGGAGGCAGAAAACGTCGATGGCCGCAATAACAAACCTTCCTGCTAAAATTCAAAATTTTTGATGTTGTGTGTTCATGGCAATGAGGACATGCTTTGTGACCATGTACGGACCAACCTGATAGCATTCCATACGCAGGAAAGTCATTAATTGTCCACATTAAAGCCGCACGCAGTATGAAGGTTGTATTTGTGTTTGAATCATATGTCTCTACACCATCAATGAACAAAGTTTTCAGCTCCTCGATCAGAGGTCGGAGATAAACGTCGATATTGTTCCCCGGTGAGTTTGGTCTGTCGATAAGAAGAGGCATCATAGAGTATGATTGGTCCATAGCCAACCAAGGCGACAGATTATAAATTATCATTACAACGGGCCATGTACTGTGACTTCCAGCCATATAGTTGAATGGGCAGAAGCCATCGGCAGCCAGTCCGAGCCGGACATTGCGAGGATCGCTACTGAATATTGCGTGCCTCCTATCGAAATCCTTCCATGCCGGTGAATCTCTTGGATGGCTCATTTTTCCATTTTCGCTTGGAGGAGAACGGTGATGCCAAATCATTGCCTCGGCTGTTTTCTTGCACCTGAATAGCCTCTGTAGCCTCTGTGTTATGGGAAAATATCGTGCTATCTTCACAGGTATATCAGGCTTCTTATTAGAATCTTTCGGCTTATACCTGGCCTCTCCGCATGTTGGACACTCTTTCAAATCTGAATTCTCTTTCCCGTACAACACGCAATTTTTAGGACATGCTTGAATCTTCTCGCACTTTAGACCCAAATCAGACATCATTTTCTGGGCTTCGTACCAGCTTTCGGGCACATTATTTCCCGGAGGCATAGAATCTTTCAAGAACGAAAGAAGCATTGTGAATGACTTGTTGCTCCATCCATTTAGGCACTTAATTTGGAAAAGTTGGACGAACCATGAGAGGGTGGAATACTTCGCATTCTCATAAATTGGTTTCCTAGCATCATTCATGAAATTTTCATATTTATCCGAACGCGGTCCTTGACCGGAAGGAATGTCATCTTCGGTACGAATAGATTCACCTAGGGCAGCCTCTACCATATCCTCCATTTCTTCTGATGGAAATAAATTTCCGTCTCCTGCCGTATTACCGAATTCTTCTTCTTCTCCTGCCGCATTATCGTGTTCTCCTTCTTCTTCTACCGCAGTACTGCATTCTTCTCCTTCCCCGTGATATTTCCAAGTTGAATAAAGTCTAGTAAACCCATGTTTTACAATATGAAGCTCTGCCAATTCTACCTTCTGCCAGTACTTATTGCGACATCTATCGCACGGACAGAGAATCTTCTCTATTATGATCTTATTATGTGCTCGTGCAAATTCAAGGAAAGCAGCAACTCCTGCGACAAACTTAGGTTGCATACGTTGTTTCCAATCCACATACATCCAGTCCTTAACTCTGACGTACTCATGGGCCATGTTAGACTGAATAACATATAAATTGTAGGTTATGCTG
The DNA here is from genome assembly GCA_030015575.1 of Agapanthus africanus. Lineage (NCBI taxonomy): Eukaryota > Viridiplantae > Streptophyta > Magnoliopsida > Asparagales > Amaryllidaceae > Agapanthus > Agapanthus africanus. Next base: position 173,286,972 of record JASDDO010000004.1, on the reverse strand, counting down.
ACTATATTGAGAAATATAAGAACGGATAGTTACTGACAAAGGAGAAAATCCGTGTATATGCTTTGTGTGTGCGTTTTTCGTTGAAAAGAATAAATTATCGCACGTTATGTTAACCGATAGACGGGGACTAAATGGTGCTTTTAGTTTCATATATGTGTATCGATGGGAATATGAAGGTTTCATATTATCATATATTGGTTTTAACACGAACATCTCGAATCGCTCTCTAATTATGCGTTTGTATGTATGTGTTCCGGCTGTCGGGGGTAGGCTTCTATCCCATTAAGAATGTATAGAGCGAACGCCCATCACTTATGCTTTCAACCGTTTCGAGTAAATTTCGGCAGCACCTCCCCGCTGTTCTCCGAGTACACTGTAATAGAATAGATAATCATTTCAAAGCTGTGAAACAACGTTGAAATGAACATCTAATCTATCTTTGTACACGGAGAACCAGCGGAAAGGTACCGACGAAATATCTCGAAACGGATGAAAACACAAGTGAATGAAGGCGTTTGCTTTATACATTCTTAACTTGTCCACACGGGACAAATCTATGGGTTACCATACGATTGAATTTTCTCGTCGCGTAGACTATACGACGGTTGTTAGTATCGAGCTATACTGTCCGATATTTAACAACCTTCGTATAGTTCTAGGTCACGACGAGCATCGCACGTATGTTAACCGATAGACGGGGACTAAGTGGCGCTTTTAGTTTCATATATGGGTATCGATGGGAATATGAAGGTTTCATATTATCATATATTGGTTTTAACCCGAACATCTCGAATCGCTCTCTAATTATGCGTTTGTATGTATGTGTTCCGGCTGTCGGGGGTAGGCTTCTATCCCATTAAGAATGTATAGAGCGAACGCCCATCACTTGTGCTTTCAACCGTTTCGAGTAAATTTCGGCAGCACCTCCCCGCTGTTCTCCGAGTACACTGTATTAGAATAGATAATCATTTCAAAGCTGTGAAACAACGTTGAAATGAACATCTAATCTATCTTTGTACACGGAGAACCAGCGGAAAGATACCGACGAAATATCTCGAAACGGATGAAAACACAAGTGAATGAAGGCGTTTGCTTTATACATTCTTAACTTGTCCACACGGGACAAATCTATGGGTTAAAATACGAATGAATTTTCTCGTCGCGTAGACTATACGACGGTTGTTAGTATCGAGCTATACTGTCCGATATTTAACAACCTTCGTATAGTTCTAGGTCACGACGAGCATCGCACGTATGTTAACCGATAGACGGGGACTAAGTGGCGCTTTTAGTTTCATATATGGGTATCGATGGGAATATGAAGGTTTCATATTATCATCGAGTATCATATATTGGTTTTAACCTGAATATCTCGAGTCGCTCTCTAATTATGCGTTTGTTGTGCATTCGTGTTGTATGTGTAACATGATTTTAAACCATTGAGATCAAGATTGATAGAACTGATCCTCCTACATTGCAATAGCATTCATCAACCAAAAACTATTATTGCAATGGTATACATCCATAACAATCAACAATTAAAACTACAAATATAGGATACTGATATCATAAAGCGTTATGAGACACGTCATCTGCCACGTGTCGTGATCATGGAAATCGCTAATATTGAGCATCATCAAGATTAGATTATGGTTTTGAAGCAAGTTATTGAGCATCTTGGATTGATTGTCAAGTGTTGATTTTTATTTCAACACTTGACAGAATGAAAATCATAAATACAGTTGCAAAATGTGTTCCTCACCCCCATAAAGTGGATCTTAACAATCCAGACAAGACCATCATTGTTCAAATTGCCAAGGTAGACATAATCTCAGCAGTTATTTACGGTTGCTAGCTTGTATTGCTTGTTGCTATTCTTTTTTTTTCCTTGCCCTTTCTTTCTTTCTTTTTTTTGGGGGGTGGGGGGGTTGTGTTTGAAAGGTTTTAACCAACTCACTGCTATTTCTAGGCAATGCAGGAATATAACTAGTTTTATCCCCCAAAAGAAAGAGCTTCAGGCTTCATGCGTCAAGCGATGTGTATAATTATAGGATTTTCTTGCTAGCGGTTCATTTACAACTATTCTTTAGTCTATATGCCTAGCATCTGCTACTAGATATTACATCTTGCATCAACACCCCGCATGTTAAAATCAAAATCGATTATTTTTTTCTTGATCTTTTTCTGATTTTCTACCATCCGTGTCGAGTAAATTATGATTAACATTGTATTTGTCAACTAATCAGAAGAGCCATTCAACCAGCCCCACCGTAACCCGAACCCCAGCCCCACCGTAACCCTAACCCCAGCCCCACCCCAGCAGCAGCCGAACCCCAACCCTAACCCTACCCCGACCCCGACCCCGACCGCCACCACGACCCCTGCCCAACCCCAACTCTCACGCACGCAACCCAGACCCGGCCATGAACCATAAGCCCAAAATAATCCAAAAATGCTTTAATTTACCTCGAGATTTATACCTGAACGGTTGCTGGTGGGCTGGAGCGACGACGGTGGCGATTTGGCGACGAAACCGGCGGTGGCGACGACGGTGGCGACGAAACCGGCGGTGGCGACGACGGCGGCGACGGTGGCAACGACGGCGTGGCGATTTGGGGTTTTTTCTCGCGCGCGATTGAGAGAGAGAGAAAGTGAGCGTAGGCGATCGATCTGGCTTTATTTTAAAACGATATTTACTTGCCCCTACGGACATAACCGTAGGTCTTTTGTTTGCGGCTCCGTAGGGGCAAACACCAAATTAAGAATTTATATTTTTATTCTTGGACGTCTGTGCCCGTAGGGGCAACCTTTTAGCCCTACGGATTAATCCGTATGGCCAAGTTAAATCTGCCCCTACGGATATTGCCATCCGTATGGGCAACCCCCTATTTTACTAGTGACAGATCATTGATCTGAGAACAAGATCTAGGATCTCTAATGAAAAGAAAAGAAAAAATAAATAATAAACAGTGCCTTGCACTTCTTTTTATGAACCATTGGTTCTGAATCTAAAAGATTCTCAAGATAACAGTGCCTTGCACCTTATATGAACCACTGGTTCTTTAGAAAACAAGAAAAAACTTGTTTTCTCTGATCTGAAATTGATCCAAAAGAATAAGAACAGTGCCCAGCACTTGCCAAAACTGCGCTATTGCGCAAGCCGCCAGGAAGCGCCACGTGTCAGCAGTACAGCAGCGCAGCGCACTAACGCAGCGCACTGCGCTGTTGCGCTTGCGCTCACCAGAACGTGACACGTGTCACCTTCACGAGCGCTTGCGCTCATTAATTGCGCAAAGTACCTGACAAGCCATGTGGGACACTGTCAGGGTATCTAATGCAATGCATTATTAAAGGGCAGAGCCCAATCGAAGGTCCAAGGGACCAAATAAAAGTGCTGCACAATATTTCAAAAAGGCAGAGCCTAATTAAAAAGTCTAAACAGACCAAAAATAATGATATGCATTATTTAAAGGGGCAGAGCCCAATTGAGAGGTCCAATGGACCAAAACAAATGCTCTGCATTATAATAAAAAGGGCAGAGCCCAGTCAAAATAGGCATGAATAGCCTGAAGTAATGCTATGCATCATTCTAAAAAGGGGAAAGCCCAAACAGTGGCCTAACAGGCCAAATGCAAACAAAATGTAAACATTTTCAACTGGACTTAGCCCAATTTTGGCCGTAAGTCCTTAAATAAAATTGACTGAGCATAACTCTCTCTTAAATCAATTTATATCCAGTTCGAGGGTACATCTCCGAGCTCCTCTGACACTTATCGTTGTAATCCTTCAACGACGTCAGAGAGCTGACGGGTCCCAACGACCACATACGTCAATATGGACTGCGGGGTCCTTAAACTCGTGGACCGAAACGTCCTTAAACTAATGTTGGACCGAAACGTCCTTAAACTAACATCGGACCGAAACGTCCTTAAACTAACATCGGACCGAAACGTCCTTAAACTAACATCGGACCGAAACGTCCTTAAACTAATGTCGGACTGAAACGTCCTTAAACTAATATCGGACCGAAACGTCCTTAAACTAATATTGGACCACCACGTCCCTAAAACTGGCGATAGACCGAAACGTCCTTAAACTAATATCGGACCGAAACGTCCTTAAACTAATATCGGACCGAAACGTCCTTAAACCAATGTCGGATCGAAACGTCCTTAAACTAATATCGGACCGAAACGTCCTTAAACTAATATCGGACCGAAACGTCCCTAAACTAATATAGGACCGAAACGTCCCTAAACTAATAACGGACCACCACGTCTTTAAACTGGAATATGGACCACCACGTCCTTAAACTGGAATATGGACCACCACGTCCGTAAACTGGAATATGGACCACCACGTCCCTAAACTGGAGCATGGACCGCAACGTCCCTAAACTACCTATGGACCATTATGTCCCTAAACTGGAACAATAGAGCCTCCAAATGCTCTTTTGCCGGATCTAAACGGTCCCGTTTAAGTTGATCTTAGCCCCAAATACGGCTAACGTATCCTTAGACATTTAAATGAATGATAAAACTCCAAATCAACTTTGGTTCAAGGGTACATCTCTGAGCTCCTCTAACACCTGTCGTCGTAATCCTTCAACGACGTCAGAGAGGTGACGAATCCTGATGGCCATATATCACTACGTTAAGTCGATCTTAGTCCCAAACAAGACTAATGCATCCTTAACGAACGTTTAAGTCGATCTTAGCCTAAACATGGCTAACGTATCCTTAAACTAAAATACTAAACCCAAATCTAAGTAAATACGGATTTGGACTAATCCACGTCCTACGGGCGACGGCATTACTCAGTCTCCGTATACAATCCACGGGCAACCACAAACAAAACACACACGACACGAAGTGAAATTCTGGAGAAGGAGAAAGTTGTTACCGTGATGCGGTAGCGTAATTAACTGCAGGGGCTTGCGCCTGCAGGGAAGAGCGTCCCCACAATCAAAAACCCCTCAAGCGAGGGGGAATCTGATGAAATCTGCTACATCGGCCGCATCCGTCTAAACCTCCGATACACGGTTCCATAAATCAATTTGGCATCTTCGGAGAGGTGGACGGATAAAACCAAATAGCATCTGCCCCGAATCTCAGTGTCAGGACATCGCGGTCCTGTGCGCCGTGTAAGTCTACGTTAGCGCCCCGGCCGTCTACAGACGCCAAATGCGGAACAAAAACTTTAAAACTGGCGCTATCGTATACTTTAACCCGGATCTGCCATTATTGCTAAACTAACAAACTGTAAAGAGTGTAGGAATGTTATACCGAACGATCCGAGTCCTTCGTTCTTCAACCATCATCCCACGCTCCGTTGCGGCTGCTCCGATCTCGTCGATCTCCGATGTCCTCGTCGAAGTGGCACCACATGATCGGTTCTTTAAACGGGCTCCCGCCTCTTACTCGAGGCAACTCGATCGTCAAGTTTGCTAAAAGAGACGACCAAGATTGATGTAGAGAATGAGTAGATGACTTTGTCTCACTTCGTCCAAATCCGTGGACGATCGGTTAATGAAGTTGCCGTGGAAATCGGGTGATGGAATGAAATGAACTGTAAAATTCCATACACCCCGAATGCTATCATAATCTTTTCTAACCGAAATGAAACATCAAGTGAGAGTGAGAATGAGGAGAGAGAGAGGGCAAGCCATATATAGCAAGAGGGAGGTGACCGTAGGAGAGGGGGGTGACCACAAGAGAATGCTTCTCACTTCAAAAATATCTTAAGCAATCCAAAACCATTAATAACAAAGCATGAATCACTAATAACACCTCATCAAGCATTAATGAACCATTAAATGCATCCAATGAAAACTTAACACCATTTAATCCTAGTCACCTCATCTAGAACCTTCTAGAAGAATCCACACTCATCTCAAGAAAAGACAAATCCGTCTTTAACCGAATGTTAAAAGACGGCTGATAGAAAACTGGAAACTGGCAACTTCCAAAAGTGATCCTGAAACGAATTTCAGGACAACCCCGAAACTGTATAAATATACCCGCATTTGTATTACGACCGAATACAAATGAAACTGAGACAAAGATATTATACCTACTCAATATAATACTCGGATTCGGCTTAAACCAAAGCCGACCAGTATCATCTGTCCGAAAATCGACACGTGCGTAAACGCACGTGCATTTTCCGAACCCTGCCATAAAACTATACGGCCTCTACAACGTTTCGCCCGAACTTGGGAAACTGTCTGTGGGGGACTCTAATGACTCGTCAGCACCCTGGCAGTGGGTTTAACCACAAACCGTCAGCGGCACTAGCTATGCGTAACGGCTGCACATGGACTGACCTCAAGGGTAGCCGAGGAGCGAACTCAAGGGAGACCGATGAGCGAACTCCTCCGAAAACCCTACTGAGCCTAACAGTGACAATGTATATACAGTCCGGTCCGTTCGTCAATGAGTATCGCATATCCGCCTAGGGGGCTAGTAACGTCAGACCCCCATTAGCAGTATAAGTCGTGTCGGAGTGTAGCCCAGAACGCCCTGAGATACTACTGGAATACCTACCAGTAATATCCTGCCTCGGCCGAGGTCTTTGCGTAATGGCTCTCCTAGACACAGCACGATCTCGCCCCCAATACCGGGAGAGACGAAACCCCTGCCGATCCGCTCACGTGCCTCCATATGGCTCGGGACTGTACCCAAAAGCTACCTGTTTGCACGACTCCTTTGAGCCGTGGTAGGGTAGAAATCAAAGCACAGTGGGAACTCACACGAGACAAATGACGACCTCAGGTCAATGAACTAACCTGTACACATGTCACCAGGGAACTGCTATCTGACGATAGGTATAGTACTAACTAGCAGATTCCCGGCGAGTCCTGTCCGGTGTACTCATAACCCAATGAGCACCTGTATACATCTTAGGTGATCCAACTGACACCAGTGGCTTGTGAGACCGGCCACCGCCCCTCGTCGGGGTCTCGACTGTACAAACTAGTCTACTCCGGAGTATCGATGCCCTGTCTCGAAACTCCCACGACTAGGGACCACAATTAAGGATATGCATATAAACTACCCAACTCACGTATATGATCGCCATCATACAGTTGGTAGTAAAGCAAGATCCTAAGGGCTCTATCAAAGTGTAACATGCAATCAGTCACCTGAACATGTACACGACTGATAAAGGCAAGCCAGATAGCATACTATCATCTCGAGTAAGACTGTCCTACCGGGATAGGTCCTCCGCAATCATTGCAATCACGTACCTGCGATCCAATAATTGACTATGAGGGCACTATCTCCAACAATCTCCCACTTGCACTCAAGGCTAATATTGCGATGTCGACTACTCACAGCCCGTGTGAAACCGAACATCCAACTCCTCTACTAATCAGTTTCACAAAGCCCGTTTGTAAAACTATTGTGTTCGAGAAATAGCCTCGGTGAGTGGATCCGCCTAGAAGTATCTTTCTATATCTCTCTTAATCTCAAGTTCGCGGAGAAATCCATCTCCCGAATTGAGTAGTACCTGTCTTAGAACATGTCTGGATATCTGATGGGGCCTTAGTTCATAAATGAACTCCATATCCAAACTTCTTAGACTGAATCGATCACTGAACCTAATCAGTATCGGGCACCTTGCTTCCCACAGTATCCTATTGGACCACCTGTCCACAATACTGTCCCTCTTCGTCAGAGGGAAAAACTAAAACTCTGACAGTCACTCTGTCATCCACGTCACCTTTGAAGCCTGGAATGATAATCGTCTCCCGAAGGAGGCTGCCGTCATCAAATCCGTAGAACATGTACTTATGTTCTATAACTGCTTCCTTATGTTTCTCCAGGATTGGATTAATACAAACTTATTGCATCTAGTGCAAAACCAACATTTGGTGTGGTACTTGACATCTCATGATTGACTCAATTGCCTAAGCAAGTGATCTGCCAATCATGCACATCCCTCTCCCTTTTAGTCTATACGACATCTTTAGAGAGGGTGACTCCATCACCTGCAGGTACACCACCATGCTAGGATTCAACTATTCCAAAAACCATTAGAATATTGTCAAAGTACCCACATTGGGAAACTACCCAAATCCAGATCTAAAACCATAGATCTAGAGACCAGAATGTCAAATATTATATCCATATCCTGTCTGGAGAAACAACTGTGTGACGACCACAGTACAACCGATCGTAGTATAGGAATTTTACTTCCCACTCTGTGTATGTCATCCAGATACCATGACATCACACCCTACTACCTTCTTAACTGATCCATCCCCTATTCTGATTGAAGTCAAACCCATGACTGTCACATCAAAATTAGATGATCTATCTCCGCTATAACTGCTCAAGTCTATAAATAGACATAAGCTACTTGCCCACCATGCTTCCGTTGCTCCCACTGACTACGACAACCCTCCTACCGGGTCTCCTATCCTGGAACAACAGTAGTGTCAAGTCTGGGTAGATAAGAACCTCCCTGTCACCGTCCTTGAGGCTACCGAAGTACCTCTCGGGTGTCTGAGGTTACCTACCATACCTGCGGAGTGGCTATTGGAATGTCAAACCTGATTGAATGTATAGGTCCTATTAAATTTTTCCGTAATCGTTCGCGGTTCTGGAATCACTTCCAGTTCTACCATACTCCCACTACTGTTTTCTGAAAAAGATCCATTTTTACTAAAACTGTGGCGAGTCAAGAAAAATATCACTATTGATCTTCTAAATGGTAGAATATCAACCCTCGTCATAGCCAGGGTCAACCCACAAACAGCCATTACAGAAACGTGCCCTGAGTTACCAGTGTCTGGTTTTAATCATAAGCTGGACAACTCCCCGTACCTTAATTTCTTTTAAGGTACGAACTATTCTATATCCAATATAGAAACTTTGGCACTAATTTAATTTGGAACCATATTCAAATCCATGCATCTGTCTCCAGTGCATATCAACTTAATGGAAAGAGGCTAATCAGCATTACTCAACTTAGGAATCCATCCAATTATGAGTAACCTGAAAGAGAAATACGTTTCTCAAAACCATCACTATCATCTGAATACCATTCACAAGAATCTACATCTTCGATCTCTTTGAAGAATCCCGATACTTGTGATACCTGGTTCTCTACTTTATTCTTATACCCATAACTTCTCAAAACTTAGACCTTGTATTTCTACGAAACACTTGTCTAAATACCAGAGAAGTTATAAGTAAACAGAACATAGTACGAGGACCTACCCCTTTGTCCTGATGGACACTTGGACAACATACAATACTCTGTATAAGTCCGCTGAGTTAAACAACTCAAAACTTGTGTGTCGTAGGTAGAAAACTGTACCCTGGCGATTTCCTCAAATAACACCAATTGCAACGAATTCCGATATAATGAGGATGATCACCTAATTCCCAATATCTTACTCCCACTCATCATCTGTAAAACCATACAGATATGAGAATGAAACCTGGTAAATACATACCCTTGGAGTAAGTGTCTAATCGGGAAAAACAGTTTTTCTTTAACAATGCACTGAAACATGAAAATGTTTCATAGGGGTATCCTGGTATTCATAGCAATGCCTCTTCCATAATCCAATTCATGACTTCAACCGTATATTTTATTGCCATCTCTCCAAATCCCTTTATTTGTCTTTAGTCGTTACCTTCTGTACACCATCGTTAGGCTAACTGGTTTTCTTCCTTCCCTACCGTTCGGCACCAGCCTATGGTTTGGAAGAAGACTATCCAGTAAGCATAATAGGTGTACCCTCCTAAACCAAGGAGTACTCGCAACTGAGAGAAGGTGACGATAAAAGACAACTGAATAATACCTTATTCTTTTTAAAGGTGAAATAGGAGCGGCGATGAAGTACGCGGTTTTGGTCGTGAATGATATCAGTCGCATTTTACTTTGCCCTCTTTCTAATCCCTTTATTTTGTCTTTACATATTACCTTCTGCAAACCCTACTTAGGCTAATTGGTTTTCTTCATTCCCTACCTTTCGGCACCAGCCTATGGTTTGGAATAAGACTATCCAATAGGCGTAATAGGTGTACTCTCCTAAACCAAGGAGCTCTCGCAACCTGAGAGAAGGTGATAATAAAAGACAACTGAATAAACCAATTCTATTTCTCCTGAACCTTGATCCATCCTCGAAGAATTCCCTTCGAGTTCGTATATAACCATACGATGGCTCTATCCAATGGAAGTGGATATCCGTAGTAATACGGGTGTTCTGAGAAATTCAAAGGGTAAAAGAAGGAGTGGCAATGACTTTATGCAACATAGACAATCCAAAAGCCAGTATTTTAAGAAGGTTCGGTCAACCTGGTCACTGAGTCATAGTCTAAGGTCGGTCAAAAGTCGCTGCCAAAGAGAGAGAGAGAAAAGAAACACTCTGCGTGCACTCTAACCTAGATCAGAATGGTCATCATTTTATCTAATCCGGAAACCTCCCACTGTCCTGTCAAATTCTCCTCCAAACCTAAAGAAGAATCAATCGGGATCACCCGAAGAGTAAACCAACTCATCAGTGGGAATCAGGATCCAACTCTCATCGCATGATAACGTGATGGAATGCATCCACGTTACTCATACTCCAGAAGGTATGCGCATACTCGGCAAGTTTCAGTTTCTTTAGAAACTCCTGATATGATTTTTGCCCCATGCTCTTATAACCTTGGCTTTGGTCAAAGTGTCATAAGTCACATGCCAAGTTCTACCCATCACTATCTTGTCAATTTGAACCCACCCGCACATGCCCCTGACTTTGGCCAATCGGCAGAACGACTGTCCCAAACTAACTCATCTATCTATGCAACAATTGAATACCCAGCAGCTACCAAACACTATGCCTTAACTTTGGCTAAAATGCATAGCTTGAATACTACTAAATACCCAAAAGAAGTGACGGAGGGCTACGACTGGTTTTTGGCGAAAAACCTTTAGCGTAGTGAACTTGATATCGCTGAAGGAACCTGATAGCTTTTTAAAATATAGTGGCGAAAACCTTATGCTAAAGAGGTCACTCCCGGTAAAGGGATCTCGGCTCTTTCCTCATGGAATGAGGTGCAGGATATTCCACTGAATACCGCTATGCAAAGCAACTTGTAATCGACTATAGTGAAGTTATTACTCTGACGCAAACTTCTGTCCAAGGGGTCTTTCCCGGTGAAGGGATATCAGCCCTTGCCTCGTCGAATGAGGTGCTGGATATTCACACCGAATACCGCTATGCATAACAAAAGGAAACGTCTTTGTAACAACACTTTTTAAAATTGTTCCAACAACTAAAACAGGTTTGTTTTACTTTGCATTGATCAGAATCAACGCAGTCCCATCAATCAATCACACCAGAAAAGAACGAAAATAAAATGTACGTATATGCCATCCGCATTCGTCACTGGGTCCCGTCATCACCCGTTAGGTTACTTAACTAACGACAGAGCGGGGACTGGACTAGCGCGGGTGTAAAACATATACAACATCTAATAGTATATAAACCAATATACATAATCGCTCCAGGCGTGATAATATGCAACATTACAGAAAAGTAATAAGCATCACAGAACAATACAGATATCTGGGATCCCCGAGTTTCACAGAGCCGCTGCTGAAACTCGACGTTCCCCTGTCGTGTGGATAGCCTGTGCAATGAAACCTAGACCCCTACGGGTGCGGCAAGTTACCCGCCAAGACCTGAAGCGAGGCAGCCCCCTACAGCATAGTGAATGGAGCACCCAGCACTCCACGGAATCCGGTAAGCTTGGGCACCCCTCCTTGGGTCAACCTGTACCCCCTACGAGTGCGGCGAATAGTCTGCCAATTCTGAAGTGGGACCCCTCTGCCTCTCAAAGCCATGAGATGCGGACCCGTTGCCCCCCAGAACCCGGCTATCCGTGCACTCCGTCTCGGGGCAAAACCTAGTACAGTAATGAAAAATAGTACAATAGGTACATCGACCGCAACCTGGTCGTGCCCCAAAAAGAATATTATACAACAGGCAGTGACGGCAGTCCACAAGTTGGACGCTCGCCCCGCAATATCAAATGTACAAATAAACTCAAACTGTACTACCATTGCACACTGCTATCCACCACGACAAATCCGCAACATCACAGCACAACACAGAACATCAACGCGAATGTCACGTTCGCAAACCCGTCTAAAAGAACTATAGCAGTTAAACGCGGTTTACCGATCAAATGACATTCCCGGTCGGAGATATAATGTAAGCACTGTAAACTAACGTGTTTAAATTTCGATCGACCAAAGACCAAATATCAAAAAGTGGGCCCCACTTCTTACTGGTGAACAGTAACAAAATCTGGGCCAAAACTTTATATATCAAAAACCCCAAAATCCAACACAGAGCCCACTGACCAAATTTGGGAGCACGTGCTCCCCACGTGGCCGCGGTTGCGGGCCAAACCATGGGTTTGGCCGCCCTTCCGCGGCAACTTGGAGGGATCACGACCCCAAATTTTGTCGTGGTTCTTAAATTTGCCTGCACGGATTTTTAAGATATACAGAAATGAATTTTGAGACCGTTTAAAATTAACAGAAACTGTCGGCATAGGATTTTGTAGTTTTCGATTTCCGGTCGGATCGATGTTTTAAACGCGTTAGCACAAGTTAGAATAGCAAAATGGTGAGGCTCTGATACCACTGTAAGTCTACGTTAGCGCCCCGGCCGTCTACAGACGCCAAATGCGGAACAAAAACTTTAAAACTGGCGCTATCGTATACTTTAACCCGGATCTGCCATTATTGCTAAACTAACAAACTGTAAAGAGTGTAGGAATGTTATACCGAACGATCCGAGTCCTTCGTTCTTCAACCATCATCCCACGCTCCGTTGCGGCTGCTCCGATCTCGTCGATCTCCGATGTCCTCGTCGAAGTGGCACCACATGATCGGTTCTTTAAACGGGCTCCCGCCTCTGACTCGAGGCAACTCGATCGTCAAGTTTGCTAAAAGAGACGACCAAGATTGATGTAGAGAATGAGTAGATGACTTTGTCTCACTTCGTCCAAATCCGTGGACGATCGGTTAATGAAGTTGCCGTGGAAATCGGGTGATGGAATGAAATGAACTGTAAAATTCCATACACCCCGAATGCTATCATAATCTTTTCTAACCGAAATGAAACATCAAGTGAGAGTGAGAATGAGGAGAGAGAGAGGGCAAGCCATATATAGCAAGAGGGAGGTGACCGTAGGAGAGGGGGGTGACCACAAGAGAATGCTTCTCACTTCAAAAATATCTTAAGCAATCCAAAACCATTAATAACAAAGCATGAATCACTAATAACACCTCGTCAAGCATTAATGAACCATTAAATGCATCCAATGAAAACTTAACACCATTTAATCCTAGTCACCTCATCTAGAACCTTGTAGAAGAATCCACACTCATCTCAAGAAAAGACAAATCCGTCTTTAACCGAATGTTAAAAGACGGCTGATAGAAAACTGGAAACTGGCAACTTCCAAAAGTGATCCTGAAACGAATTTCAGGACAACCCCGAAACTGTATAAATATACCCGCATTTGTATTACGACCGAATACAAATGCAACTGAGACAAAGATATTATACCTACTCAATATAATACTCGGATTCGGCTTAAACCAAAGCCGACCGGTATCATCTGTCCGAAAATCGACACGTGCGTAAACGCACGTGCATTTTCCGAACCCTGCCATAAAACCATACGGCCTCTACAACGTTTCGCCCGAACTTGGGAAACTGTCTGTGGGGGACTCTAATGACTCGTCAGCACCCTGGCAGTGGGTTTAACCACAAACCGTCAGCGGCACTAGCTATGCGTAACGGCTGCCCATGGACTAACCTCAAGGGTGGCCGAGGAGCGAACTCAAGGGAGACCGATGAGCGAACTCCTCCGAAAACCCTACTGAGCCTAACAGTGACAATGTATATACAGTCCGGTCCGTTCGTCAATGAGTATCGCATATCCGCCTAGGGGGCTAGTAACGTCAGACCCCCATTAGCAGTATAAGTCGTGTCGGAGTGTAGCCTAGAACACCCTGAGATACTACTGGAATACCTACCAGTAAATCTCCTGCCTCGGCCGAGGGCTTTACGTAATGGCTCTCCTAGACACAGCACGATCTCGCCCCCAATACCGGGAGAGACGAAACCCCTGCCGATCCGCTCACGTGCCTCCATATGGCTCGGGACTGTACCCAAAAGCTACCTGTTTGCACGACTCCTTTGAGCCGTGGTAGGGTAGAAATCAAAGCACAGTGGGAACTCACACGAGACAAATGACGACCTCAGGTCAATGAACTAACCTGTACACATGTCACCAGGGAACTGCTATCTGACGATAGGTATAGTACTAACTAGCAGATTCCCGGCGAGTCCTGTCCGGTGTACTCATAACCCAATGAGCACCTGTATACATCTTAGGTGATCCAACTGACACCAGTGGCTTGTGAGACCGGCCACCGCCCCTCGTCGGGGTCTCGACTGTACACACTAGTCTACTCCGGAGTATCGATGCCCTGTCTCGAAACTCCCACGACTAGGGACCACAATTAAGGATATGCATATAAACTACCCAACTCTCACGTATATGATCGCCATCATACAGTTGGTAGTAAAGCAAGATCCTAAGGGCTCTATCAAAGTGTAACATGCAATCAGTCACCTGAACATGTACACGACTGATAAAGGCAAGCCAGATAGCATACTATCATCTCGAGTAAGACTGTCCTACCGGGATAGGTCCTCCGCAATCATTGCAATCACGTACCTGCGATCCAATAATTGACTATGAGGGCACTATCTCCAACACGCCGCGCCTTTCGGAGGGGAACTGTGTAATTGATCATGTTGATTAATAAAGGTAGTTGTTTTCTTATTTTATTTCTTTGTAGTTTTTCATTATGTTTTCCCTCTCTATCTGTTCTTATCCCAACATGCAAGAATAATTCTTTGCTTGTTAGGGTTCATAGGATTAGGGTAGATTAATGGATGATGAAGATCCTTAAACTCTTTTTACATCCTATAAAGTTTATCAAAAGAATAGTTAACATCCTAAATGGGCGCGCTATCAATTCATTGATAATCATGACCACAATTAGAGATTAGATTGACAATTGTTTTGGTAAAGGCTAGACATGAACGGAGATCCATGTCGAGATAGGAGTTAAAAGTGGGAATCATTTTCCCTCCAGGAACCCTAATCTGCATTCCTCACTGTCGATCTAGTTTTAAATCTATTAAAGGATAAAAGGAGTAATCTTTAATTAATTATCCATGACTCCTAATCTTAACGACCCCTACAAGCCCCCCTTTTAATATAAATCCTACATCCGTAGTTAATCTAGATCTATATTCTGCATCCGTGTTTGATGTAGATCTAGAACCTACAACCATTATTCACCATTCTTTATTCTTCCTCCTTTCTTTCTCAACACGCCTGAATTAAGATTTAAAGATTCAACATTTCCCAGAGGACGACCCGTACTCATCTCGGTCTAGCTACACGCGACACCGTTATTGATTGCGGTTACTACAAACACTTTTTTCACATCAATCAGGTATTCGTACGACTTTGTTGACCTTAGCCAAGGGTCGTACGGGTGGGTTTAATTCAATCAGGAAATGACGGGTTGAACTTGGCTAGAACTTATGATTTGTTGACCTTAGCTAAGGTCATAAGTTGCTAGGGGCAAAATATTATCGGGAATTTCAAGTGTTGAAATTTACAATGAGATTGCATACCTCCTATGAGATAGTTGGATCCCGATACCCACTGCGACTAAGAGTTACTCCTGGGAGAGTTTTACACATGACAATTAGCCGATCAAGTAGGTATCTAGAAAGGTGTTAACGGGGTTATGCCTCTGGGAAAACGAGGTTTATTTTAATTAGGTCCGTGCATGAGCACGGGGAACCTCCCTCAAAGTACTAACACTGGCCTGGCCGAAAGATTGGCGAATTTGTAAGGTGTAATTAATCCCGGCTAATCTTACCTTTTAGAGTTTGAAGGAAGATTTGATGAAAACAGTGGGAGCCATCCTGATTAGATAAGATAATAACCAATCTAATCTTGCAAGAGCATACGCTAAAGTGTTTCCTTCTCTCTCTCTCCAGGTGGCGACCATGTCAGGACTTAATCAAGATAATAATATGGATGTATTGACTGAACCCGCTTGTTATACTGAGCAGGGGAACGTTGGACCCACTCCAACTTATAATTGTTATAAGTCCGAGCAAGGATTAGGAGAATATCTGGATTCTCACGCCGCCCAAACGAAGAACAAGCATGCCGATTGTAATACCCAGCCCCTTTTATACCAAAATCTGTATTTTGTTACTTTAGAATTCTATTTATTCTTAATTATAATTTTATTTATTTTGTTTATAAATTTATTTCTTCTAAACCCCATTTTCTTTTATCAATAAAATTAAACTCCAATTTCTTTTATTCAACCCCAGCCCGGCCCTTCATTTTCTTTTTCTCTTTTTATTCTCCCTGACCCAAAATCCAAGCCCGCACCCTTCTCACCATTTTCCATTAATTTCCTGCCGGCCCAGCAGTTTCCCCGGCCCACCTCCTATATTTTTCCATTGATTTTTCCCTTTAAATCCCAAGCCCATCCCAGGCCCGGCACACTCTTCTCACCCTCTGCCCGCACTCGCTTCCCCAAACCCGACCCGCACCCTACACCTCCTTCTTCTCCCTAACGGCTACCTCCTGATTTCCCGCACGAGAATCTTCCCGTTGGGCCCTCGTCGCCGCCCCTCGCGCCCACGATCGCGCGCCGTTACTCCCCACGACGCGCGTCTCGTCGCTACCTCTTTCTCCCTCTACTCCCTCACCCAACCCACAGCACCCTCGTTCTCCTCTCTCTCTCTCTCGAACCCACTCCCGCAGCCACCGCAGTTTCCCTCACCCGCTCCCCTCGACGACGACGACAAACCTCCTCCCGTCCTCCTCCACCAACGGAGCCCCTCACCACTCCACTTCGTCGACCGAGCACCCTACCCAACTCCCCTGCACACCCAACCCACTCACACACGAGCTCGGCCACCGGCGCCCTCTCGTCGGCGAGCCCCACTGCTTATCGTCGACTCCCCGTGCCCTCCTCGTCATCAGCAGCATCACCATCACCCCATACACCCACACCCGAGCCTCTACACCCCTCCCAAGGTCTCTCTATCTCCCTCACACACACTCTGTGCTCTCTCTCTCCCTCTATTTTCCCCTGCAACCTCTCTCTCTGTTTCTCTCTCTTCCTCTCAAATCTCTGTCTCTCTCTGCCTCTACAACTCTCTCTCTCTCTCTGTATCTTCCTCACTTTCTCTCTCTCTCTGATCCCTCACTCTCTGTCCCTCACTCTCACTTTCCCTCTCTCTAATCTCTCTCAATCTTTTCTCTCTCTCTAACTTTTTCTCCCTCTCAATATATCTCTCCCTCTGCAAATCCCTCACCATCGGCCTCGCAGCACCATCATCTCCCCAGTCTCATGAGCCCTAGCCGTTGCCGAGGCAGAACCCCATAGCTGAGCCCAAGCTTGTGGTCATCGTGCCGTGCTCGTGCCCGTGCAATCCGTCATCGTACATCCCCGAGTCATGTCCAGGCAAGTTCTCTACTTGCTACATGCTAAGTTATCTTTATTATAAATTAAAATAGTATAGATTCCGTAGTAAATTTTCCTGATAAATTATATTACGTATCTGTTCGATGCATGTTCCCAAAGAAAATACTTTTCTATTTTGACGGAACTGGATTGCTTACATTGGCCCTTGTTGTGATGAATACCTTGTACAAATTTCGCTAGAAAATATGACCGTTAACGACAAAAACGACTACCCCCAAGATTACTCGTAAAACTGGAAATTTCCTGTACCTGAAAACCGTTAAAATGACCATAAATTATTTACACACTGGAACGATGCGTTAGAGGGCTTAAATCGAAGCCGACTCGACGAACTATAACTCTTGGCAAGTTTCCAAATATTCCTGTACTTAAACTGTGACAATATTTGGGTCGGAGAGTGACTCTGGACTGCAGTCCAGAGCGGTTGTGTTTACTGTGTGCTGTCCCGTAATGGGTACCACCAGATTTTTCTTAACTCGTAGGTTGCGGAACTCCACTGTTTATTAAAGGTGAACCTGTTAGCTAGACAACACAAGTTGTTTCATTCTATTTCGTTATCGTTTGTTATTTAATCTGTAGTTTAATAGATCGGGACGTATAACAGTCCCAACAGAATCAGAATTGACATACCAGTATTGAATAGTGTATATCTCCTGACGTACAGACGCGATCGAAGATCCGTTTGTTGCGTTGAAAACCTTACCGAAAACCATAGATTTCGTTCAACTGTAGCTCCGCTAAAATCCGATCCCAACTGGGATTAAAATGCGTTGCGAAACGGACTTCCGATTCTGAAACCGGATTTCCAGCCGCGAACATTTAAAATGAAATGGCCATAATTAATGATCCTGGAACCCGATTGGCATGAAACTAAATTCGATGGATAGATAACTGAACATACTAATTATTACCTGTTTATCGTTTCGCTAAACTATACACGTACGATTCATGATAAATTGTGCAAGTGATAGAATACTATTATATGACACCTTAATCATGCTTTACATACTGTTTACGCATCATATCATACACATGTCACTGCATTGATAACCTAGTGATAACGTGCATTACCCAGTGTTAGGTATTAGTGATGATTGTGGCAAGTACGTTAGTGTTCGTGTATCAGTGAATAAGTGAAAGTGATAAGTATTTGTACACAATCAGTGAACCTTATTATTCTATTGCATTGTCGACGTCTGTGGAACGCGTGTACTTGTGACTATAAGTGGTATGGAACACTTATGGAAGCTCTTGCATGGGTGTCATAGATAGGGCATCAGACACTGCCATTTATCTTAGGTATTAGTCGGAACGTGCTTGATGGAGGTCCTGCCTCCAGTTCTCGCGCAGACTTGTCACAGACCGATTGGTATTTAGGGTTATGGTTAGTGTTTGATGTAGACCACGGGGTGTGGGG
The DNA here is from genome assembly GCA_030015575.1 of Agapanthus africanus. Classification (NCBI taxonomy): domain Eukaryota; kingdom Viridiplantae; phylum Streptophyta; class Magnoliopsida; order Asparagales; family Amaryllidaceae; genus Agapanthus; species Agapanthus africanus. Next base: position 173,267,933 of record JASDDO010000004.1, on the reverse strand, counting down.
TAGTTTGAGTGTGAGTTCAACAAAATCTCGGGAGTCCTATGCCGGCTTATATATTTAGGGAGATATATGGAGATTTACACGGTACATGATTATTACCGTGATATACATGTTGGGCCCGTGGTTCCTTGCCCTTGGGTTCTACCCTTGGGTGGAGGACACTCGCGAGTGGTTGACTCTCACACTTAGACTGACGATGGGCTTAGTGACCTGTACAGTGAGACTTAGAGACTGATAGGGATGATAGCATCAACATACATACTTACTATGTTGACATACGTAGCATATCATTCTACTGCTTTTACTGTTCCGCTGCATTGATTACTGCATGTTCATACCTATACCGTCATTGTTTTACTGTTATTTATATCTATTATCACTGTTAGAATTGTCACATGAATTTATATATTATATCGCTATTGTGTCGCTCTGACGACCTGAGTATGCATGCTCAGTGTGAGGAGAAGATTTAGCCTGGACCAGGACAAGACGTACATCACGGACATCTTGATTAGCTATCCAGAGTTATTCCCTTTTTGTTTCCATCAGGTCAGTTCTTTATACTGTTTTGTTCCAGTTACTGCATTTCTCATTACCTGCACATCATTTACTGATTACCATGTAAAGCTAGAAGCCGAAGTGTGACTACGGCAGGATATTTCCTTGACCGTAGGAGCATGGCTGGCCTTGTCAACCCCTCGTATTCCGTATTTTGGGAAGCGGGGCGTGACACCGATGCATCTTCTTCGGGTGTGTTTGTTATCGAGATTTTTTTCTCAGTTCACTCTACGTCCTGGGTATTAGATACCGGATCAGGATTCCACATATGTAATATGTTACATGGGCTGAAGAATTGTAGGGAACTGGAAGAGGGTGATCATTCCATAAGAGTAGGGAATGGTGCAGATGTTGCAGCCAAAGCAGTTGGCGAATATCACCTTGTATTCCCAAATGGTAATACATTGATTCTGAACGAATGCTATTACATTCCGACCCTGATATGCAATCTTATATCAGTTTCTTTATTAAGTAAAGAGGGATATAGTTTTGTAGTACAGGATTATGTTATGAACATCTTCCTAGATCAAAAGTTGATTGGATCAGGCTCGTTAAATAATGGAATATACGTTCTAAATCAAACTACAGTTCTTAATGTACAAAACACACACAAGTGGAAGAGTTCAGAAATGAACGAATCCTTCATGTTGCATTGTAGACTAGGTCATATCAATGCGACACGACTAGCTAAGTTGCATAAGGATGGATATTTGAATCCGTTTGAATTTTCATCTTATGATACTTGCCATTCATGTCTCAAAGGCAAGATGACCAAAACTCCGTTTAGTGGACACGGAGAAAGAGTTACGGAACTCTTGGGACTGATACATAGTGATGTATGTGGTCCCATGTCTACACATGCCAGGAATGGTTCTTCCTACCTCATTACATTCACTGACGATCTCTCAAGATACGGACATGTGTTCCTGATGAAACACAAGTCTGAAGCTTTTGAGGAATTCAGAGAATATAAGCACGAAGTAGAGAACCAAACGGGCAAAAGTATTAAGATCCTTCGATCTGATCGAGGAGGAGAATACTTGAGCAATGAGTTCCTGGATGATCTAAAAGAGAATGGGATTCTCTCTCAGCTTACTCCTCCATATACACCACATCACAATGGTGTATCGGAGCGGAGGAATCGCACGCTATTAGATATGGTGCGCTCTATGATGAGCACTGCTGAGTTGCCTATTTCCTTCTGGGGGTATGCGCTTGAGACAGCCATATACCTATTGAATAGAGTTCCAACCAAATCAGTGCCTACCACTCCATATGAGATATGGAATGGGAAGAGACCGTCTCTTAAACGAGTTAAGATATGGGGTTGTCCGGCCTATGTTATAAAGTAAAATCCGGACAAGCTCGAGGCAAGATCAGTTCTTTGCAAGTTTGTGGGATATCCAAGCAATTCGTATGGATATCTATTCTACCACAGTGAACAACAAAAGGTGTTTGTTGCTCAACGTGCCACCTTTTTAGAAAAGGAATTTCTTGCAAAAGAAATTAGTGGCGAAGAGATAGAGCTGGAAGAAGTTCCAGCAGCACAAACTGCAACTGAAGATTTAGTAGAATCAGAGGATTCAGTAGTGTCCGACGAACCTCAGCCTCTCCGCCGATCTAGTAGGGTTCCTCATCCACCAGAGAGATACTACGGTTTTCTCATCGATGGTGGGAGCGAGGATTGCATCATGGAAGATGATGACCTGACTAGCTTCGAGCAGGCCATCATGAGTGGGGACTCTGTGAAATGGCTGGATGCAATGCGATCTAAGATGGAATCCATGTACACCAACAAAGTATGGAATTTGGAAGTTGCTCCTGAACGGGTAAAACCCATTGGGAGCAAATGGATCTTTAAGAAGAAACTTAATGTAGATGGAAAAGTTGAGACTTTCAAAGCTAGACTTGTTGCAAAGGGTTTTCGTCAACGACCAGGTGTGGATTATGACGAAACCTTTTCTCCAGTGACTATGCTTAAGTCCATCCAGATCCTGCTTGCCATTGCTGCATACCATGACTAAGAAATCTGGCAGATGGATGTTAAGACCGCCTTTCTAAATGGTGATTTAGAGGAGTGCGTGTACATGACTCAGCCAGAGAGCTTCGTAGATGGTGGGAGCAGCGAAAAGGTGTGAAAGTTTCTTAAATCCATCTACGGGTTAAAGCAAGCATCGCGGAGTTGGAACATCTGTTTTGATGTAGTAGTCAAAGAGTTTGACTTCATCAAAAACGTAGATGAACCTTGTATCTACAAGAAGGTTGCAGAGAGTAAGGTTGTCTTCCTCGTATTGTACGTGGATAACATACTCTTGATAGGAAATGATGTTCCTATGTTGCACTCGGTCAAACTATTCTTATTACAAAGATTCTCAATGAATGATCTAGGTGATGCCTCCTGCATTTTGGGGATTAAGATCTATAGAGATAGATCTAAACGGATAGGATTGTCCTAATCCAGGTACATTGACACCATACTAAAGAGGTTTAGTATGGAAGAATCCAAGCATGGCTACTTACCCACGATCTCTGGACTCACTCTCTCCAAAGAGATGTCTCCTAAGACTGATTTGGAGAGAGCACGCATGCAAGGGATACCCTATGCTTCGGCAGTAGACATTATCATGTATGCGATGCTATGTACCAGAACCGATGTAGCATACTCACTAAGTGTAGTGAGTAGGTATCAAGCAGATCCAGGTGAGAGTCACTGGACAGCTCTGAAGAACATTCTCAAGTACTTGAGAAGGACTAAGGAGATGTTCTTGGTATATGGTAACGAAGAACTCCAAGTGGAGTCTTTTACCGATTCGAGCTTCCAAAGTGATAAGGACGACTGTAAGTCACACTCAGGATTTGTCTTTACCCTCAATAAAGGGGTGGTATGTTGGAAGAGTTCCAAACAGGAAACCGTGGCAGACTCGACGATGGAGGCTGAATACATCGCTGCCAACAATGCTGCCAAAGAAGCTGTCTGGATGAAGAAGTTCATCACTGAACTTGGAGTGGTTCCGTCCATTGAGCATCCAATACCTTTGTATTGTGATAACAATGGAGCTGTGGCTTTGGCCAAGGAACCCAGGTCCCATCAGAAGTCCAGATATATTCTGAGGCAGTATCACCTGATCCGGGAGATAGTTGATCGCCGGGAGATCGAGGTCAGGAGAGTTGATACGAAGGACAACACTGCGGATCCACTCACGAAGGCCATACCCCAAATACAATTTGAGAGACTCTTCGGGATGTTGGGTATGAGATACTACAATAGCTGGCCTTAGTGCAAGTGGGAGATTGTTAGTTATGTATATGCCCTAGAGGCCATTATTGTACATATGATGTATATTATAGTGGATGCTTGGATATATATAGAGAGGACTTTCTTGCTCGATATGATAGTATGCTATCTGGTTGCACTTTGTCTTAACATGTTGACTTGTATTGGTTTACTGTCTTGCTCTCACATGTTGATAAAGCCCTTTGGGATATGTACTTGACTACTAGGACTATGATGAGATCATACTAGTGGGGCCAGGATAGTCAACGAGTACATCCTATAACCGTTCCTAGTCGAGGGTGTATTGAGACAGGGCATCGATACACCAGAGTAGACTAGCGTATACACATCTTGACCCAAATGATGGGCGATGGATGATCCCATATCCATTGGTGTTTGACATCAAAGATGGTGTACGGGTGCTCAGTGGAGACTGGGTACACTGAGCGGACTCGCCGAGAACTCCTAGATGGATTTATACCTATCGTCAGATAGCAGTTCTCCGGTGAGACTGGTACAGGTTAGTCTGTAGACCTGAGATCGTCATAGAGTCTTGTGTGATTCCCACTGTGCTTTGATTTCCACCTTACCATGTCCAAGAGGGCATGCAAAACGGTAGCTTTTGGGTACAGTCCCGAATCACATGGAGGCAATGAGCGATAGGAGGGGTTTCGTCTCTCCCTGTATGGGGAGTTGATGTTGTGTTGTGTTCGATTGGCTATAACTGGAAGTCCATGGCCAGGGCTGATATGGAGTGCTGCTGGTAAGAGTTATCAGTAGTTTCTCGACCTGTTATGAGCCTCACATCGACACGACTTATCGGTTACTGGGGTCTGACGTTTTCCACCCCTAGACTTGATATGCAACATATCAGATGAAGAGACCGGACTGTACAGGTAGTGTTACTGATTGGATTCACAGGAGAATGTACATGCTTGCTTGTTGATCTTCTAATCGCTCAATACCTGGGTGGCTGTTACGTTTAGCTGACCGCTTGCAGCTTGTGGGTGTTTGATATGATCATCACCTACTGCCGGCGTATTGACGATTCTTTAGAGTCCTACATAGAGGTTTCCTGGCTCAGGCAAAACGGAGTAGGATCACATATGTGATATGTGCGGGACCGAGACTAATACGATATGAGATACCGTATTCTATTATCGCAATATGTGATATCGGCCGGGTATATGTGATATAGCCGGGTCATCCGATCAAGTGTTGATTCGATGAAATGGTACTTGTTATATTAGTCGGTTATATGTAATATAGCCGGGTTATCGGATCAAGTGTTGATTCGATAATTTAATGTATAATTATATATGTGATATATTACGTTACATTAACTAATATAAGCTCGCTTTATTGATTCTTTTTCTCACTGGATAATACATTGAGGTATATGCGATATATGTTAATTGTATTATTTTCTTTTGTTACATTATATATTATATATGTGATATATAATATTGTAACATGTTAGGGTTACAAATGCAATTAGGGTTTTGAGATTAAACCATGCTAGGGTTTCAATTAGGGTTAACATTCATTTTAGGTTAATTCTAAATGGTGGATTTAAAATGAGATATTTTGGAAGTGTTAACTTAGTCCACCCTTTAGATAATATCTAGATATTTGTTAACCCAACCATTGAACCATAGCCTATGGTTTATTCTTTACATGGGTTAAGCTTCTCATTCGTAACCTTGGTTGCATTTCTAACCTCACACAACAATTCATTATTCATCACAAAAGAAACTTCATCTTCTTCTTCCTCTCTTGAAAAGCTTTTCTAGCTTTTTGCTTGTGATGATTTAAAGTGAGATTAAGAAAACAAAAGAGAGCAAAATTCCTACTTCATCATCCTCATCTATTCTAGCCACTTAGATTAGGGTGTTCACTTCACTAATACTTCATTAGAGAAGTGAGAGCTAAGGTTTGAGATTCTTCAAGGTAGATCATCTTCGAAAAGGAAGACTTCAAGAAAGATACCTCATTCACCTCATGGAGCCTCTCTAGAGTCCTGGGTTCATGATGATCGCAGCGAAGGGACCTCAACACAGAGCTTATGAAGCGAAGGAATGGGCTATAAAGGTTGTAATCCTCAACTCTTACAAGTAAAGTTGTTTACTTTGATGTTTTGTTTGATTCTCTAGTTAAAGATCTTGTGTTTGGGTTATCTAGAATGGAAAAAATTTAAACTTGGCATGTGTGATTCCTCCCGAAACCTTGCTGCCATTGTAGGTATCCCAACAAAGTGCACTAAGGCGGAACACCGCGGCCGCGAGCACCCGAACGGATGCTTTTGGCGACGGGGTTCTCCTACAGTCACTTGGTCAGAGCTATGGGACGTGGCTATCTAGTAAGGTTACCCGGGGAGTATCCGCGTACACTACGTAATTGCGACGGACTTTTGATCCACATCAAAATTCCGTAGCAACCGATCAAATGAGACTAAACTGCTAGATTTATAAAATTCAAACAAGTTATCACATAACCAATTTTGTGGATTCCAAATATTGTATCACAATCACAGATAGCTAGACGATGTTAAACTTTTCGATCGAATATGCAAGCACCCAAAATTTCCCAACAAGCTCAACACTTGAGCGGAGTTCAAAAAGTACCCAGAACATGCCTCAGCTCCTATGAACCAGCCGTAGAAGGGTCAACCAATGCCTCACCGGTGGCACCGCTGAACTACCATAAACCCTAGGGTTTGATGGCGGTTCTGACGGTCACAGAATCGAGTTAGGGTTTCGTTCTTCTATAGGGTCCACAGAATCGCTTGCAAGATTTTCTGAAAATTTTAAACTCGGAAAAAATCCAACTCTTGAAAATTTCCAGCGAGGGAAAATATGGGTTATTGATATCCGTTCGAACTTTTTAACGTCGTCTAAATAACCCGAATACATGTTATAATTACGACTACGAAACACTCCGAGTTGCCTTTGCAGAAAGTTAACATCACATGCAAATTTAGCAAAAACAAACAACATCTGAAACACCAAAACCCAGAGACTGGAACATTGAAAAAATTTGAAGCCCAGAAACCAACACTTGGCCGGCCTGCTCGGTTTTCATGCCCATGTGCTCGGCCAAATTCTGAGCAAACCCCTTCAAATTTTCTCTGTGTTCATGTCATATCTCATACAACATTCTGCAGTTGTTTAAAAAAAATTTAGAGGCCTTTTTAAAATCGACAGAAAGTGGGTTGCAACGTTTCAAGTTTTGGAGTCGTTTCGTAATCCTAGCAAACAACTTCTAATTTTCTAGCATGTCTCTGATACCACTGCAGGGTTGTCTAGCACGGCAGCAAGGTTTCGGGAGGCATTGTCCATGCCATTTTTTAAAAATTACCGTATTAGCTAACCCTAACCCTAGAATCGTTACTAGAAAATCCGACGATAATAAATGTAAACACTTTACATCTAAGTGAATGAGGGAATACAACCTTTGTAGACCGGTCCTTCACTTCTAAAGCTCTATGTCGTAGTCCCATCGCTGCAAGTTGTGAAGACCCGGACTCTAGTAAGGGTTCACATGAAGAAACGAACAAGCTTGCTCAATGTCTTCGAGGCCGAAGATGACCTACGTCGAGGAGACTCGATGTCACGACCCGAAAGTACGGAACATGACTGGCACTTAGACTACGAACGTCTCAAGGCGTACGTATGCTAAGTAAGCCGAAACCCAGAAATCCAAACCAAGAGAAGTAGTAGAGAATAGGAAGAACCATATCAAATCAACCTGTATGCAACATAATATACAACGCCTAAAGGCGAGGATCACAACAGAAATGGAACTCAACCACCAAGAAACTCAAGAAATATAACATGCTACTCTATGGTCGAAAGAATAACATTACTGGTCTCTATCTCAAAAAATACAAGTTTGGTTGATGGAACTTCTAGATACAACTGAAATATAATATACAAGGTATAATGATGGGTAAGATACAATAAACCTACCTACTAGCAAGTTACCCGAAAAGAAACCGTGCCCGCAAAGCCGTAATGAAATCCGTACGGCATCACCTGCAAGAAACTGGGGCACAACGGGGGTGAGTTGCCAACTCGTGAGTAGAAAAAGATCTACGAACAGAAAATCGCATGAATAACGCAACCTAGGTCAATGATCATAATATATCCTCAATATATGAATAACATGCAGCCTATAACAATGGCTAGGGTAATATCTAACCTGAGTGTCATCTCACGTGCCCGTGTCAGTGCCTCAGGTAGCAATATATCATATGAATGAGGTATGAATGCATGAAAACAGAATACATGTAAATGAAGAAACTGTTTTCATAAATTAGTGAGATTTCCTTTGTATTTTTAAAATGAGGTATCATAAATGAAATCAGCACCAACAGTGTCTAGCATCGACACAAAACATAAATCTCAATGTCTCAAAACCTCAGGCTCCGGCCATCCGGACTGGCCTGTATCATCAAATCTCAGTACCTCAATATCTCGAAATCTCAATGTCTCAATCTCAATATCTAGGGCGCCGTCAGTCCAGACCGGCCCCTACCATCCAACTCAAGACCACGACGGTATCCTCCGGATATCCGACGCGTCGGGTAAAATCACCGGTAGGTAGTCTCCCCCTGCCAGGCTCATCGTCATCACCACGAGCTTCTTGCCCCGGGGTACCTTACCGGGTCCACCATGTACCCGAAACGGTTCATCCAACTCCTCGAATCGGGTCTCCAAATCCATCAGCAAACTCATGGTGGACGACTCATACATCATGGGAAAAACCGCGCTTTTTATTTAAAAAGAGAAAGAAGAAGTTTGTATATGTTTTGCGGTTTTCCCCAAATCCAGAAAATCTCATGGAAATCCAAATCCAAAACCTCAATAGCACGTAAAAAGTGAATATATGCATGAGAATCCATGAATGCGGCATAACAATGAATAACAGTATGCATGAGGTAGCAGGTAATAACTACAATGTCTAAACTAACATATAAGGCAAGTACACTAATATCATGTCTAAACTATTAGCTAACAGGCTATGTCAAGCAATAATATTTTCTAAGGTGTACGTGACATGGCAATTACCGATGAAGATGTGTGTGAGCCGGCAAGTAAGTGTACGTGGTACATACGCATCATCGGTAATGGTGCTGGTGTCCTAACCACAAGATATCAACAGTAGAATATGAAGCATAATATAAGCATGTGATGCAGAGCAAACAACAATAATGAGCGGGAACTAAATACTAGACGCAACGATAACTAATCTGTTTTAACCTAATATAAGTCCTACAATGGTGCCTTTTGAAATAACACGAATCGTGGGGTTTTGAAAATATGGGCTACGGTGTTTTTAAGAAAAGATACGTTTTTTTGAAATATCCGTAGAATCCCTTAGGCTGTCTTTAAAAATACGCACGATTCGCAAGCTTTGAAATAGGTAGGAACCGAATCTAATCTAACAACTAACTAAACTAAAGGGCTACGCTACAAGCTAGACTACAGGTAAGGAAACCGCCTAACATCTGAATCGATACATATACATACCTGTATATATATTAGTCGGTGATCCCGCCTCAATAATATCATATCCGATACCATATCTATAATCAGACATCTCAAGTCAAGAGTGCGGATCAATCATCAAGATATAGCTCGTACGTAAATCCGTCGGACGGCATCCCCCAATTCTGGGTACGGGTCAAAATCACATTCATCATACTATTCATCTGATATCCTCTTTATCAAATCATGATCGGGGTACTGATCTACGTCTAGTACCATACTGATACCGCCTACGTATGCATGGACGTGTGTGAAACACTACATCAAGGACCCGCTACAACGTCATGTCGTATCTTAAATACGAACCCTGCTATATCACCGATCTCACGGCCTCAAATCAAATCTCATCGACTCAGCTCAATCCCAAGTATCATCCTTAAATCCGTATGTGAACACATAGTCCCATACCCATGTGAACCCATAACTATATAACCCCATATAAGCACATATGAAGAAAAATGTATGCAAGTATGGGTGTGTGTATAAATGTGGTGCAGCCTCTACTCTAGGGTCTCGCAACACTAAACCTATCTATTCACACCTAAAATCTATCTTTATCATCAATAACCTCAATAAATAATAATCAATATATATGTGTGTATACGTATTCGTATACATCACCACGGACTGCGGGGGTGCTATACGCCATCCACCCGACTTCTCCCCGTAGATATAAATCTACTCACCTGGTCCTCGCTCGCCGGTGCCGACGTCGCGGCGCGCTTGCTTGTCGTCTCGAAGTCCACATGGGTTACCTACATATCATAACGCACCGTATCGCATTAAAATCCGACTCAAGACCAAAACGACTCACGAATCTCATATAGGTCAAAACCTATGGTTGCTTTAACAAATCAACCCAAAAACTCTCGACGTCGGTGTACAAATGCCAGACCATCGAGAAAAACCCAAATACACTCATTTGTAAAATCACGAGCACTAATTATAATATAAAATAGCTTAAAATTCACAAAAACCCCAAATTCACTTTAAAAGCCATTTTTCCGAAAATCTAGCAAGCACAAATTACCCGTTTTAATACAACATCTTGATGTTTAACCGAATCTAGCGGCCACAATATTCACTAAATATCATAACAAACTCATATAAACCATTCCTATAATTTATTCTCATCAATTTCCATAATTTCCAAAATTCTAGTTTACAATATACCCAAATTTAACAATTTTATAGCAAAAAAATGCATAAACCACAATCTAGCTTGGATTTTCATGAACTATAGTATTAAACTACACATTATAATATTAATAATGACATGAAACCTTAATTTAGATTTTAATCCCAAATATAAAACCATTTCAAAAAAACCTAGTTAGCAAAAAGAACATTTATCACAATTTCCAACTAATAATTTGAAATTTGTAACTAGATTTGGTTTTAGCAAGAATTAATATGTTAATCCACTCATTAATATCAATACCCAAAGATGAAAACCCTAATTTAATTTACAAACTCTTCTCTTGAATTTTGAATCACAAATTTAAAACCATAATTAAACATCTAGTTAAACTAGACTAAAGCATTAGCAACAAATGAACATGGGTTTAGGGTTTATACCTCACTATCCATGGATCAAACATGGAACTAAGCCACTCAAAAATAGCTCCCATACACCTAGATCCATGCTAGATAGGCCAAGGGAAAATGGGTATAGCTTGGATTTTGAGTTTGCTTTGAATTTGCATGGATTTTTGAAGCATTTTAATGGATTTTTGAGGCAAAATGGTGTGGGATTTTGGTGAAGGGCTGCTTCTGTGGGGTTTTAGATTTGGCCAGAAATGGAGGGGGTTTGGGTGAGGGAGGAGAGAGAGTGAGGTGGAGAAAGTAATATCTAGTCAAAGTCCACCTTTTTTCTATCATTTTCCTTTCTTTTCTTTTCTTTTCTTGGTGATTGGAGAGAGAGAGGGGGGGAGGGCTGTCATGGTGGGGCCGGCCACATGGGGAGGGGAAGAGAGGGTGAGGTGTGGGTGTGTGGGTTAGGGAAAAAGATAAATGTATTACCCCAATTCCCATTAACACTAATTTCACCGAAGAAAGCATTTTTCTTCGATATTTTTCTAAACCGTTTTGGCAAACGATTTCATTTCAAAAACCACATGATAAAATTTTATTTAATGTTTTATGATGCACAAAATTTGTTTCAACTCATTCCAATTTGTAATTTTCCCTGATTAAATATATTAGTGACGGCTTAAAATAATAATAAAATAATATTTTTTTCAGAAAATTTGAAATTTCACCCGCGGCTCAATAAACACCAAATAATAGCAATTTCATAGCTAGAATATGTATATTTAATTTTTATAATAAGATATTTGCATTTTGACTTTTTACAGAAAACCCCCTTATTTTACCGATTTTCCGAAATTTCACCGAAACGATTTTCAAAACGCTACAATCTTCCCCCCTTAAAAAAATTCGGTCCCCGAATTTAAAGTAAAACTCCCCCCAAATACTAAAACATCTAAACCAAAACCATCAAGTCGTCGGGGCTCCGAAATTGTAAATACATAAAACAAATTGTAGCGCAGCGCATGCGCATGAAAAATGAGCATATAACTCAAATCAAAACTCCGTCAAGCATCCCGCAATCATCGGAGTCATGGTAAAGACACAAATGTCAAATCCAATATAAAACCAATATGATATAATCTTGAAACTATACATGTAAATATCAACTCTATATATGTAAATATCTGAAGAAAATGCATGCCAAATCTTTTAAAGTCGCTGTGCAATGCGAATACACTGCACAGTGGCGAACGTCTATCATAAGAAAATAATCATATACATATATACCTTTTGTTTGAACAGTACGTTCCGCCATTTTGGGAAACAATTTGGAAGGGTTTTTTTTATTTAAACGTTTCGTGTCATATGAGACACGTAGGTAAATACTGAGACAATAGCTCGCTTTTTGGAATTCCCTTCGATAGCTATCAATGCATGCAAAATACATTCAGGTACTGTCCTCTGACTAGTCCTGCTCAGTACGAAAACACATGGCAAATATCATAAAAACGTACTGCTCTATAAGAAATCAATCCCAAAATATGCATATGAATACTACGTGTGTGTGGTGCGCACGGAAATCAAAATCCATATATGTGTCAACATGTGTACAGAAACAAGATCTAAGTGCATCGGGTGTGCATGAAACATCTGTCATAGGCAACGTGAGTGCCTGACAGCAAAACGGATGCATCTGACATGCACGAAGAATCTCGATTTAGTGCAACTGGTGTGCACCAAAATCGTATCTCAAAAAATGCGCTCAACATGCGCGAAAATCCAAACCAGGTGCATCCATCATGCACGAAATCATGAAATCCAATATCAAGTGCCGAACATGCGCAAAATCAAATCAGGTGCACAAGGTGCACAAAACAAATATCGAACATCACCATCGAAATCAAAGTCCAGGGCATCTAAATGCACAACATACGTAACACTGCACTGCAAGCATATATGAACTATACCGCGTGCAAAAACCAAATCGTGTGCGTATATACGCACAAAATCAACTCAAATGTCTAAAACCGTAAAATCATAAACATGTGAAACCAAGCACGAAAACGATATCAAGTGCAACACTGTGCAACGATCGTAAATCCTCAATCATCAAAATCAAATCATGCGAATAAATCACCCAAAACATCGAAATCAATAATGGAAGAATAGTACCGCTCAAGCGCATCCTCTAAGAATCTCGGGCCAACTGTCGCGGTCACTAGTGGGACGTCTCGTCGATGATCATGAACTCTGGCCTGCTGGTGTGCGTAACAATGACCACTCCTGGGTCAAGGTCTTCACTGTGAATTACCAATCTCTCGGTCCATCGGCTCATCGGCCCTGTCAGGTGTGCTAACGGGGATGATTCCGTTCTGGCACTTCTCTGGTCATCTCTCGGTCAATCATCGCGACCACTCGTAAGACAGCATATTACTGGCGTCGGCCTCTGGCTCTCTGAATGTACGTGACACCTCTGATCCTGGGTGCAAGTATCATTGCAGCAGTTTCCTGGAAGGAATCCTGCTCACGGTCTCTTCCATGTCTCGTCTCTGCTAACTGTCCGGAAGTCATTGTCCTTTCCTATATCTGCATCTTGCTCTGGAACGACTGCATACTCATCGCAACTCCTTCTGGGAGGTAAGTCTAAGTACCATTCCTCGGCATGCGCATCACATCTCTGATGTCGGCGGAGTGGAACGTCATCTCATCTAGATCTGGTATGAACCTCTTACTTCACTTTTCTCTAATGTCGTCTGCTTTGGACTCGTCTCGTCGCGGCTGCATGGACTGAGCTCCAACAGCTATCCTCGTATCTGGAGTCTCCCAAGAATGCATCTCACCACCTAGCATCCGAATTAAGTTGAGCCATCCGATCGAGTCGTCAAAACCTCATAATCCCCCAAGAGCTCAACATCTTGGGCACAGTTTAATAGTATCGAGTACATACCACAGCATCGGTGGTCCAGCCGTAGAAGGGCAAACCCAAGCCTCACTAATGGCGCCGCAGAACTGCAGCAAACCCGAAGGTTCCAAGGCTTTCACACGGTCATTAAGTCGAGTTGGGGTTTCATCCTTCTAGAGGGACCATAGAATTGCCTGCATGTCTTTCCGACTACTTTAAACTTGGAATAATAGGTTTCTGACATTCGATCGTCTCTGTCGACTCCCAACGTCTCCGCGTGAAGTCGTCTCTAGCTGGAATCAATCTGTCTAATGACCTTGCATCGGGGTAGGCGAACGAACCACCTGTCCTAGTCATTTATCCTCGGGTGACTAGCGACCTTCTATCATCTCTTAGTACAACTCGTACTGCAATAGCTCCAACATCTGGGGCGATATCTCGTCGTTCGCAGCAATAACTGGCTCACTCGCCTGCATACTGAACAGTGCCTCAATCAACATGAATAAGCAATGCGCCAACGGTCATCAAAAATCTGGCTGGCCTCTGTCGGTGGCCCAATCCTCTGGTACTGATCGGCACGTCCGAGAAATCTCGTAAAGGCGATCCGCCAAACGCTCGTGGCACCAAAACACAGTAAAAAGACATATCTCTGCAATCGTGTGTTGCCGGAATTACGCCCTGGTCAGTCCTCGTTCGTGACGAGCTTGTGCTGACCGCAACTCAAGCCGTAGCTCTCCCTGCCTGTAACCGTAGCAGCAAAACCAAACTGGTACCGATGAGGCTAGATCAGGAAGGAATATAATACTGAACAAGGAAATGTACATCCTAAGGCTTCATAAGTGGAGTGGCGTGTCGTAAATATGCCGCGGAACATATCAACGGTACGTCACTCTACTTTAGTCACCTATTCCATCAACCAAGGGTCATCCTACGCTCCTAAGGTTAAAACCTAACGCTCTGATACCAACTTTGTCACGACCCGAAAGTACGGAACATGACTGGCACTTAGACTACGAACGTCTCAAGGCGTACGTATGCTAAGTAAGCCGAAACCCAGAAATCCAAACCAAGAGAAGTAGTAGAGAATAGGAAGAACCATATCAAATCAACCTGTATGCAACATAATATACAACGCCTAAAGGCGAGGATCACAACAGAAATGGAACTCAACCACCAAGAAACTCAAGAAATATAACATGCTACTCTATGGTCGAAAGAATAACATTACTGGTCTCTATCTCAAAAAATACAAGTTTGGTTGATGGAACTTCTAGATACAACTGAAATATAATATACAAGGTATAATGATGGGTAAGATACAATAAACCCATCTACTAGCAAGTTACCCGAAAAGAAACCGTGCCCGCAAAGCCGTAATGAAATCCGTACGGCATCACCTGCAAGAAACTGGGGCACAACGGGGGTGAGTTGCCAACTCGTGAGTAGAAAAAGATCTACGAACAGAAAATCGCATGAATAACGCAACCTAGGTCAATGATCATAATATATCCTCAATATATGAATAACATGCAGCCTATAACAATGGCTAGGGTAATATCTAACCTGAGTGTGATCTCACGTGCCCGTGTCAGTGCCTCAGGTAGCAATATATCATATGAATGAGGTATGAATGCATGAAAACAGAATACATGTAAATGAAGAAACTGTTTTCATAAATTAGTGAGATTTCCTTTGTATTTTTAAAATGAGGTATCATAAATGAAATCAGCACCAACAGTGTCTAGCATCGACACAAAACATAAATCTCAATGTCTCAAAACCTCAGGCTCCGGCCATCCGGACTGGCCTGTATCATCAAATCTCAGTACCTCAATATCTCGAAATCTCAATGTCTCAATCTCAATATCTAGGGCGCCGTCAGTCCAGACCGGCCCCTACCATCCAACTCAAGACCACGACGGTATCCTCCAGATATCCGACGCGTCGGGTAAAATCACCGGTAGGTAGTCTCCCCCTGCCAGGCTCATCGTCATCACCACGAGCTTCTTGCCCCGGGGTACCTTACCGGGTCCACCATGTACCCGAAACGGTTCATCCAACTCCTCGAATCGGGTCTCCAAATCCATCAGCAAACTCATGGTGGACGACTCATACATCATGGGAAAAACCGCGCTTTTTATTTAAAAAGAGAAAGAAGAAGTTTGTATATGTTTTGCGGTTTTCCCCAAATCCAGAAAATCTCATGGAAATCCAAATCCAAAACCTCAATAGCACGTAAAAAGTGAATATATGCATGAGAATCCATGAATGCGGCATAACAATGAATAACAGTATGCATGAGGTAGCAGGTAATAACTACAATGTCTAAACTAACATATAAGGCAAGTACACTAATATCATGTCTAAACTCTTAGCTAATAGGCTATGTCAAGCAATAATATTTTCTAAGGTGTACGTGACATGGCAATTACCGATGAAGATGTGTATGAGCCGGCAAGTAAGTGTACGTGGTACATACGCATCATCGGTAATGGTGCTGGTGTCCTAACCACAAGATATCAACAGTAGAATATGAAGCATAATATAAGCATGTGATGCAGAGCAAACAACAATAATGAGCGGGAACTAAATACTAGACGCAACGATAACTAATCTGTTTTAACCTAATATAAGTCCTACAATGGTGCCTTTTGAAATAACACGAATCGTGGGGTTTTGAAAATATGGGCTACGGTGTTTTTAAGAAAAGATACGTTTTTTGAAATATCCGTAGAATCCCTTAGGCTGTCTTTAAAAATACGCACGATTCGCAAGCTTTGAAATAGGTAGGAACCGAATCTAATCTAACAACTAACTAAACTAAAGGGCTACGCTACAAGCTAGACTACAGGTAAGGAAACCGCCTAACATCTGAGTCGATACATATACATACCTGTATATATATTAGTCGGTGATCCCGCCTCAATAATATCATATCCGATACCATATCTATAATCAGACATCTCAAGTCAAGAGTGCGGATCAATCATCAAGATATAGCTCGTACGTAAATCCGTCGGACGGCATCCCCCAATTCTGGGTACGGGTCAAAATCACATTCATCATACTATTCATCTGATATCCTCTTTATCAAATCATGATAGGGGTACTGATCTACGTCTAGTACCATACTGATACCGCCTACGTATGCATGGACGTGTGTGAAACACTACGTCAAGGACCTGCTACAACGTCATGTCGTATCTCAAATACGAACCCTGCTATATCACCGATCTCACGGCCTCAAATCAAATCTCATCGACTCAGCTCAATCCCAAGTATCATCCTTAAATCCGTATGTGAACACATAGTCCCATACCCATGTGAACCCATAACTATATAACCCCATATAAGCACATATGAAGAAAAATGTATGCAAGTATGGGTGTGTGTATAAATGTGGTGCAGCCTCTACTCTAGGGTCTCGCAACACTAAACCTATCTATTCACACCTAAAATCTATCTTTATCATCAATAACCTCAATAAATAATAATCAATATATATGTGTGTATACGTATTCGTATACATCACCACGGACTGCGGGGGTGCTATACGCCATCCACCCGACTTCTCCCCGTAGATATAAATCTACTCACCTGGTCCTCGCTCGCCGGTGCCGACGTCGCGACGCGCTTGCTTGTCGTCTCGAAGTCCACATGGGTTACCTACATATCATAACGCACCGTATCGCATTAAAATCCGACTCAAGACCAAAACGACTCACGAATCTCACATAGGTCAAAACCTATGGTTGCTTTAACAAATCAACCCAAAAACTCTCGACGTCGGTGTACAAATGCCAGACCATCGAGAAAAACCCAAATACACTCATTTGTAAAATCACGAGCACTAATTATAATATAAAATAGCTTAAAATTCACAAAAACTCCAAATTCACTTTAAAAGCCATTTTTCCGAAAATCTAGCAAGCACAAATTACCCGTTTTAATACAACATCTTGATGTTTAACCGAATCTAGCGGCCACAATATTCACTAAATATCATAACAAACTCATATAAACCATTCCTATAATTTATTCTCATCAATTTCCATAATTTCCAAAATTCTAGTTTACAATATACCCAAATTTAACAATTTTATAGCAAAAAAATGCATAAACCACAATCTAGCTTGGATTTTCATGAACTATAGTATTAAACTACACATTATAATATTAATAATGACATGAAACCTTAATTTAGATTTTAATCCCAAATATAAAACCATTTCAAAAAAACCTAGTTAGCAAAAAGAACATTTATCACAATTTCCAACTAACAATTTGAAATTTGTAACTAGATTTGGTTTTAGCAAGAATTAATATGTTAATCCACTCATTAATATCAATACCCAAAGATGAAAACCCTAATTTAATTTACAAACCCTTCTCTTGAATTTTGAATCACAAATTTAAAACCATAATTAAACATCTAGTTAAACTAGACTAAAGCATTAGCAACAAATGAACATGGGTTTAGGGTTTATACCTCACTATCCATGGATCAAACATGGAACTAAGCCACCCAAAAATAGCTCCCATACACCTAGATCCATGCTAGATAGGCCAAGGGAAAATGGGTATAGCTTGGATTTTGAGTTTGCTTTGAATTTGCATGGATTTTTGAAGCATTTTAATGGATTTTTGAGGCAAAATGGTGTGGGATTTTGGTGAAGGGCTGCTTCTGTGGGGTTTTAGATTTGGCCAGAAATGGAGGGGGTTTGGGTGAGGGAGGAGAGAGAGTGAGGTGGAGAAAGTAATATCTAGTCAAAGTCCACCTTTTTTCTATCATTTTCCTTTCTTTTCTTTTCTTTTCTTGGTGATTGGAGAGAGAGAGGGGGGGAGGGCTGTCATGGTGGGGCCGGCCACATAGGGAGGGGAAGAGAGGGTGAGGTGTGGGTGTGTGGGTTAGGGAAAAAGATAAATGTATTACCCCAATTCCCATTAACACTAATTTCACCGAAGAAAGCATTTTTCTTCGATATTTTTCTAAACCGTTTTGGCAAACGATTTCATTTCAAAAACCACATGATAAAATTTTATTTAATGTTTTATGATGCACAAAATTTGTTTCAACTCATTCCAATTTGTAATTTTCCCTGATTAAATATATTAGTGACGGCTTAAAATAATAATAAAATAATATTTTTTTCAGAAAATTTGAAATTTCACCCGCGGCTCAATAAACACCAAATAATAGCAATTTCATAGCTAGAATATGTATATTTAATTTTTATAATAAGATATTTGCATTTTGACTTTTTACAGAAAACCCCCTTATTTTACCGATTTTCCGAAATTTCACCGAAACGATTTTCAAAACGCTACAATCTTCCCCCCTTAAAAAAATTCGGTCCCCGAATTTAAAGTAAAACTCCCCCCAAATACTAAAACATCTAAACCAAAACCATCAAGTCGTCGGGGCTCCGAAATTGTAAATACATAAAACAAATTGTAGCGCAGCGCATGCGCATGAAAAATGAGCATATAACTCAAATCAAAATTCCGTCAAGCATCCCGCAATCATCGGAGTCATGGTAAAGACACAAATGTCAAATCCAATATAAAACCAATATGATATAATCTTGAAACTATACATGTAAATATCAACTCTATATATGTAAATATCTGAAGAAAATGCATGCCAAATCTTTTAAAGTCGCTGTGCAATGCGAATACACTGCACAGTGGCGAACGTCTATCATAAGAAAATAATCATATACATATATACCTTTTGTTTGAACAGTACGTTCCGCCATTTTGGGAAACAATTTGGAAGGGTTTTTTTTATTTAAACGTTTCGTGTCATATGAGACACGTAGGTAAATACTGAGACTATAGCTCGCTTTTTGGAATTCCCTTCGATAGCTATCAATGCATGCAAAATACATTCAGGTACTGTCCTCTGACTAGTCCTGCTCAGTACGAAAACACATAGCAAATATCATAAAAACGTACTGCTCTATAAGAAATCAATCCCAAAATATGCATATGAATACTACGTGTGTCTGGTGCGCACGGAAATCAAAATCCATATATGTGTCAACATGTGTACAGAAACAAGATCTAAGTGCATCGGGTGTGCATGAAACATCTGTCATAGGCAACGTGAGTGCCTGACAGCAAAACGGATGCATCTGACATGCACGAAGAATCTCGATTTAGTGCAACTGGTGTGCACCAAAATCGTATCTCAAAACATGCGCTCAACATGCGCGAAAATCCAAACCAGGTGCATCCATCATGCACGAAATCATGAAATCTAATATCAAGTGCCGAACATGCGCAAAATCAAATCAGGTGCACAAGGTGCACAAAACAAATATCGAACATCACCATCGAAATCAAAGTCCAGGGCATCTAAATGCACAACATACGTAACACTGCACTGCAAGCATATATGAACTATACCGCGTGCAAAAACCAAATCGTGTGCGTATATACGCACAAAATCAACTCAAATGTCTAAAACCGTAAAATCATAAACATGTGAAACCAAGCACGAAAACGATATCAAGTGCAACACTGTGCAACGATCGTAAATCCTCAATCATCAAAATCAAATCATGCGAATAAATCACCCAAAACATCGAAATCAATAATGGAAGAATAGTACCGCTCAAGCGCATCCTCTAAGAATCTCGGGCCAACTGTCGCGGTCACTAGTGGGACGTCTCGTCGATGATCATGAACTCTGGCCTGCTGGTGTGCGTAACAATGACCACTCCTGGGTCAAGGTCTTCACTGTGAATTACCAATCTCTCGGTCCATCGGCTCATCGGCCCTGTCAGGTGTGCTAACGGGGATGATTCCGTTCTGGCACTTCTCTGGTCATCTCTCGGTCAATCATCGCGACCACTCGTAAGACAGCATATTACTGGCGTCGGCCTCTGGCTCTCTGAATGTACGTGACACCTCTGATCCTGGGTGCAAGTATCATTGCAGCAGTTTCCTGGAAGGAATCCTGCTCACGGTCTCTTCCATGTCTCGTCTCTGCTAACTGTCCGGAAGTCATTGTCCTTTCCTATATCTGCATCTTGCTCTGGAACGACTGCATACTCATCGCAACTCCTTCTGGGAGGTAAGTCTAAGTACCATTCCTCGGCATGCGCATCACATCTCTGATGTCGGCGGAGTGGAACGTCATCTCATCTAGATCTGGTACGAACCTCTTACTTCACTTTTCTCTAATGTCGTCTGCTTTGGACTCGTCTCGTCGCGGCTGCATGGACTGAGCTCCAACAGCTATCCTCGTATCTGGAGTCTCCCAAGAATGCATCTCACCACCTAGCATCCGAATTAAGTTGAGCCATCCGATCGAGTCGTCAAAACCTCATAATCCCCCAAGAGCTCAACATCTTGGGCACAGTTTAATAGTATCGAGTACATACCACAGCATCGGTGGTCCAGCCGTAGAAGGGCAAACCCAAGCCTCACTAATGGCGCCGCAGAACTGCAGCAAACCCGAAGGTTCCAAGGCTTTCACACGGTCATTAAGTCGAGTTGGGGTTTCATCCTTCTAGAGGGACCATAGAATTGCCTGCATGTCTTTCCGACTACTTTAAACTTGGAATAATAGGTTTCTGACATTCGATCGTCTCTGTCGACTCCCAACGTCTCCGCGTGAAGTCGTCTCTAGCTGGAATCAATCTGTCTAATGACCTTGCATCGGGGTAGGCGAACGAACCACCTGTCCTAGTCATTTATCCTCGGGTGACTAGCGACCTTCTATCATCTCTTAGTACAACTCGTACTGCAATAGCTCCAACATCTGGGGCGATATCTCGTCGTTCGCAGCAATAACTGGCTCACTCGCCTGCATACTGAACAGTGCCTCAATCAACATGAATAAGCAATGCGCCAACGGTCATCAAAAATCTGGCTGGCCTCTGTCGGTGGCCCAATCCTCTGGTACTGATCGGCACGTCCGAGAAATCTCGTAAAGGCGATCCGCCAAACGCTCGTGGCACGAAAACACAGTAAAAAGACATATCTCTGCAATCGTGTGTTGCCGGAATTACGCCCTGGTCAGTCCTCATTCGTGACGAGCTTGTGCTGACCGCAACTCAAGCCGTAGCTCTCCCTGCCTGTAACCGTAGCAGCAAAACCAAACTGGTACCGATGAGGCTAGATCAGGAAGGAATATAATACTGAACAAGGAAATGTACATCCTAAGGCTTCATAAGTGGAGTGGCGTGTCGTAAATATGCCGCGGAACATATCAACGGTACGTCACTCTACTTTAGTCACCTATTCCATCAACCAAGGGTCATCCTACGCTCCTAAGGTTAAAACCTAACGCTCTGATACCAACTTTGTCACGACCCGAAAGTACGGAACATGACTGGCACTTAGACTACGAACGTCTCAAGGCGTACGTATGCTAAGTAAGCCGAAACCCAGAAATCCAAACCAAGAGAAGTAGTAGAGAATAGGAAGAACCATATCAAATCAACCTGTATGCAACATAATATACAACGCCTAAAGGCGAGGATCACAACAGAAATGGAACTCAACCACCAAGAAACTCAAGAAATATAACATGCTACTCTATGGTCGAAAGAATAACATTACTGGTCTCTATCTCAAAAAATACAAGTTTGGTTGATGGAACTTCTAGATACAACTGAAATATAATATACAAGGTATAATGATGGGTAAGATACAATAAACCCACCTACTAGCAAGTTACCCGAAAAGAAACCGTGCCCGCAAAGCCGTAATGAAATCCGTACGGCATCACCTGCAAGAAACTGGGGCACAACGGGGGTGAGTTGCCAACTCGGGAGTAGAAAAAGATCTACGAACAGAAAATCGCATGAATAACGCAACCTAGGTCAATGATCATAATATATCCTCAATATATGAATAACATGCAGCCTATAACAATGGCTAGGGTAATATCTAACCTGAGTGTGATCTCACGTGCCCGTGTCAGTGCCTCAGGTAGCAATATATCATATGAATGAGGTATGAATGCATGAAAACAGAATACATGTAAATGAAGAAACTGTTTTCATAAATTAGTGAGATTTCCTTTGTATTTTTAAAATGAGGTATCATAAATGAAATCAGCACCAACAGTGTCTAGCATCGACACAAAACATAAATCTCAATGTCTCAAAACCTCAGGCTCCGGCCATCCGGACTGGCCTGTATCATCAAATCTCAGTACCTCAATATCTCGAAATCTCAATGTCTCAATCTCAATATCTAGGGCGCCGTCAGTCCAGACCGGCCCCTACCATCCAACTCAAGACCACGACGGTATCCTCCGGATATCCGACGCGTCGGGTAAAATCACCGGTAGGTAGTCTCCCCCTGCCAGGCTCATCGTCATCACCACGAGCTTCTTGCCCCGGGGTACCTTACCGGGTCCACCATGTACCCGAAACGGTTCATCCAACTCCTCGAATCGGGTCTCCAAATCCATCAGCAAACTCATGGTGGACGACTCATACATCATGGGAAAAACCGCGCTTTTTATTTAAAAAGAGAAAGAAGAAGTTTGTATATGTTTTGCGGTTTTCCCCAAATCCAGAAAATCTCATGGAAATCCAAATCCAAAACCTCAATAGCACGTAAAAAGTGAATATATGCATGAGAATCCATGAATGCGGCATAACAATGAATAACAGTATGCATGAGGTAGCAGGTAATAACTACAATGTCTAAACTAACATATAAGGCAAGTACACTAATATCATGTCTAAACTATTAGCTAACAGGCTATGTCAAGCAATAATATTTTCTAAGGTGTACGTGACATGGCAATTACCGATGAAGATGTGTGTGAGCCGGCAAGTAAGTGTACGTGGTACATACGCATCATCGGTAATGGTGCTGGTGTCCTAACCACAAGATATCAACAGTAGAATATGAAGCATAATATAAGCATGTGATGCAGAGCAAACAACAATAATGAGCGGGAACTAAATACTAGACGCAACGATAACTAATCTGTTTTAACCTAATATAAGTCCTACAATGGTGCCTTTTGAAATAACACGAATCGTGGGGTTTTGAAAATATGGGCTACGGTGTTTTTAAGAAAAGATACGTTTTTTGAAATATCCGTAGAATCCCTTAGGCTGTCTTTAAAAATACGCACGATTCGCAAGCTTTGAAATAGGTAGGAACCGAATCTAATCTAACAACTAACTAAACTAAAGGGCTACGCTACAAGCTAGACTACAGGTAAGGAAACCGCCTAACATCTGAGTCGATACATATACATACCTGTATATATATTAGTCGGTGATCCCGCCTCAATAATATCATATCCGATACCATATCTATAATCAGACATCTCAAGTCAAGAGTGCGGATCAATCATCAAGATATAGCTCGTACGTAAATCCGTCGGACGGCATCCCCCAATTCTGGGTACGGGTCAAAATCACATTCATCATACTATTCATCTGATATCCTCTTTATCAAATCATGATAGGGGTACTGATCTACGTCTAGTACCATACTGATACCGCCTACGTATGCATGGACGTGTGTGAAACACTACGTCAAGGACCCGCTACAACGTCATGTCGTATCTCAAATACAAACCCTGCTATATCACCGATCTCACGGCCTCAAATCAAATCTCATCGACTCAGCTCAATCCCAAGTATCATCCTTAAATCCGTATGTGAACACATAGTCCCATACCCATGTGAACCCATAACTATATAACCCCATATAAGCACATATGAAGAAAAATGTATGCAAGTATGGGTGTGTGTATAAATGTGGTGCAGCCTCTACTCTAGGGTCTCGCAACACTAAACCTATCTATTCACACCTAAAATCTATCTTTATCATCAATAACCTCAATAAATAATAATCAATATATATGTGTGTATACGTATTCGTATACATCACCACGGACTGCGGGGGTGCTATACGCCATCCACCCGACTTCTCCCCGTAGATATAAATCTACTCACCTGGTCCTCGCTCGCCGGTGCCGACGTCGCGACGCGCTTGCTTGTCGTCTCGAAGTCCACATGGGTTACCTACATATCATAACGCACCGTATCGCATTAAAATCCGACTCAAGACCAAAACGACTCACGAATCTCACATAGGTCAAAACCTATGGTTGCTTTAACAAATCAACCCAAAAACTCTCGACGTCGGTGTACAAATGCCAGACCATCGAGAAAAACCCAAATACACTCATTTGTAAAATCACGAGCACTAATTATAATATAAAATAGCTTAAAATTCACAAAAACCCCAAATTCACTTTAAAAGCCATTTTTCCGAAAATCTAGCAAGCACAAATTACCCGTTTTAATACAACATCTTGATGTTTAACCGAATCTAGCGGCCACAATATTCACTAAATATCATAACAAACTCATATAAACCATTCCTATAATTTATTCTCATCAATTTCCATAATTTCCAAAATTCTAGTTTACAATATACCCAAATTTAACAATTTTATAGCAAAAAAATGCATAAACCACAATCTAGCTTGGATTTTCATGAACTATAGTATTAAACTACACATTATAATATTAATAATGACATGAAACCTTAATTTAGATTTTAATCCCAAATATAAAACCATTTCAAAAAAACCTAGTTAGCAAAAAGAACATTTATCACAATTTCCAACTAACAATTTGAAATTTGTAACTAGATTTGGTTTTAGCAAGAATTAATATGTTAATCCACTCATTAATATCAATACCCAAAGATGAAAACCCTAATTTAATTTACAAACCCTTCTCTTGAATTTTGAATCACAAATTTAAAACCATAATTAAACATCTAGTTAAACTAGACTAAAGCATTAGCAACAAATGAACATGGGTTTAGGGTTTATACCTCACTATCCATGGATCAAACATGGAACTAAGCCACCCAAAAATAGCTCCCATACACCTAGATCCATGCTAGATAGGCCAAGGGAAAATGGGTATAGCTTGGATTTTGAGTTTGCTTTGAATTTGCATGGATTTTTGAAGCATTTTAATGGATTTTTGAGGCAAAATGGTGTGGGATTTTGGTGAAGGGCTGCTGCTGTGGGGTTTCAGATTTGGCCAGAAATGGAGGGGGTTTGGGTGAGGGAGGAGAGAGAGTGAGGTGGAGAAAGTAATATCTAGTCAAAGTCCACCTTTTTCTATCATTTTCCTTTCTTTTCTTTTCTTTTCTTGGTGATTGGAGAGAGAGAGGGGGGGAGGGCTGTCATGGTGGGGCCGGCCACATGGGGAGGGGAAGAGAGGGTGAGGTGTGGGTGTGTGGGTTAGAGAAAAAGATAAATGTATTACCCCAATTCCCATTAACACTAATTTCACCGAAGAAAGCATTTTTCTTCGATATTTTTCTAAACCGTTTTGGCAAACGATTTCATTTCAAAAACCACATGATAAAATTTTATTTAATGTTTTATGATGCACAAAATTTGTTTCAACTCATTCCAATTTGTAATTTTCCCTGATTAAATATATTAGTGACGGCTTAAAATAATAATAAAATAATATTTTTTTCAGAAAATTTGAAATTTCACCCGCGGCTCAATAAACACCAAATAATAGCAATTTCATAGCTAGAATATGTATATTTAATTTTTATAATAAGATATTTGCATTTTGACTTTTTACAGAAAACCCCCTTATTTTACCGATTTTCCGAAATTTCACCGAAACGATTTTCAAAACGCTACACTCGAGCTCATGCTACCTCTTCACTAATGGTGAGATTAGTGAAGCAAACACCCTAAACTAAATGACATATAGTAGAGAATGATGAAGTAGGAAGTGGGCTCACTTTAGTTTTATTTTTCTCAAAATATTTCTCCACATCTCAAAACCCTAAAATGCTTTTTAAGCTCATGAAGAAGATGAAGAATGAAGAAGAGAGTGTGAACTCATCATGAGGTTAGAAATGCAACCATGGTGAGTTAATATCATGCCTAACTCATGTAGAGAATAAACCAAGGCTTAAGGTTAAGGGTTGGGTTAACAAATATCTTAAGTTAGACAAACAAGTGGACTAAGTCAATGTTCTACTAGCTTCTCCAAGCTCATCCATGACTAATTCCAAATGTTTGAATTACTTAAAACTAATAAAACCCTAGCATTAACCTAGCATGGTGTGAGTCTCATATGTAAGGTTCCTAGGCACCCTAGTGAGGTTTCACAAGTGATCAAACATGCACAAATCAAATTTTACGGGTGCCTACAAGCCCTAATACGGATCGTTTACTAGATATCTAGGCGAAGCATGCAAGTAAACGGAAATGTATCTAAAGGAAAGGGGGCTACAACCTTTGTAGATCCGGTCCGCCACGCTTCCTAAGCTCCACGATGATCTCCCTCCGCTGTCCAAATCGAACCCCGAACTCAAGTATCGGCTTCGTCGAAGAAATGGGCGGGCTTGATCGTTGGTTCGATGCCGAAGATGATCTACATCGAGGCATCACAAGAACGAGCTCCGCCTTCGCCAAGTCGAGAAACTTGTGAAGACAACACACTCTAGTACATGGCAAGTAGTAGAGGATGAGGAAATAGGAAGTGGGTAGACTTTAGATTTGGATTTCTCACCTGATTTGGCTAGTTGCCATTGAACTAGAAAGCTTTTCTTTTTCTAGCTCTTGAAGAAGAAGAAGAAAGATATGATAAGTTGAAATTAAAAAAAGAATAAGAATTAAATCTTATCATACTTTTAACCTTAGTTAAGTGTAAAGAAAAGACCATGGTTAATAGAATGGTTAGGGTTAAGGATAAGAACAAAAAGGAGACTAAGTCAAAACTTCAAGAATCTTCAACTAAAAAACAAAATAAGCAACCATTCATTTATCCTTTTCATTTTCCAAAATGGATAAATAAGAAAGATAAATGAATAAATAATCAAAACCCTAATCATTAACTTAAACCATGGTTTGATTCTTTACACTTAACCAAGTAAGCATGTATCATCAAACATGATACAAACATGTGCACAAAACAATATCGCATATACAATGTGCACAATTCAAGTAAGAAAATCCTTTTAAAATGAACCAATACTAGTTAACCCAAAGTAATATATCAAATATATAAATATGCACTAAATCATTAAATCAACACTTGATTTAACGATCCGGTCATATCGGATATAACCGACTAGTATCCAATGTATCGGCTTATCGAATCAATCCTTGATTCGATAACTAGGTTATATCGC
This sequence comes from Agapanthus africanus, assembly GCA_030015575.1. Classification (NCBI taxonomy): domain Eukaryota; kingdom Viridiplantae; phylum Streptophyta; class Magnoliopsida; order Asparagales; family Amaryllidaceae; genus Agapanthus; species Agapanthus africanus. The sequence goes on along the minus strand of JASDDO010000004.1, from coordinate 173,239,945 downwards.
ATACAACCATTCGACACATTCATCGCGAGAATGAAATACGGTATCACATACACGCATTATTCTCGGTCCCGCACATATCTCATATGCGCTCCTATTTCGTTTCGCTTGAGCCAGGAAACCTCTGTGTAGGACTCTAAAGACTCGTCAATACGCCGGCAGCGGATGATGATCATATCAAACACCCACAAGCCGCAAGCGGTCTGCTAAACGTAACGGCCACCCGGGTATTGAGCGATCAGAAGATCGACGAGCAAGCCCGCTCACACTCCTGTGAATCCAACCAGTGACACTTATCGTACAGTCCGGTCTGTTCGTCTGATATGTCGCATATCTCGCCTAGGGGTGGTAAACGTCAGACCCCATTAGCTCGATAAGTCTTGCCGACGTAAGGTCCATAACATTCGTGAAACTACTGATAACTCTTACCAGTATATCACTGCAACCCTGGCCAGGGATTTCCTGTTATGGCCAGTCGAGCATAGCACAACATCAACCCCCAATACCGGGAGAGACGAATCCCCTCCTATCGCTCATTGCCTCCATGTGAATCGGGACTGTACCCAAAAACCACCTGTTTGCACAACTCAGTAGAACGGTGGTAGGGTGGAAATCAAAGCACAGTGGGAGACACACAAGACTCTATGACGATCTCGGGTCAACAGACTAAGCTGTACCAGTGTCACCAGAGAACTGCCATCTGACGTGAGGTATAATACCATCTGGGAGTTCTCGGCGAGTCCGTTCAGTGTACCCAGTCTCCACTGAGCACCCGCATACCATCTTCGATGTCAAACACCAATGGATATGGGATCATCCATCGCCCATCGCATGGGTCGAGAAGATATGCGCTAGTCTACTCTGGAATATCGATGCCCCGTCTCGATATTCCCTCGACTAGGAACAATGAAGGATGTACTCATGGACTATCCAGGCCCCACTAGTATGATCTACATCACAGTCCTGGACGTCGAGTACACATCCTAAGGGCTTTATCAACATGTAATCAGAGAGACAGAAAGTATACATGTTAAGATAAAGAGCAACCAGATAGCGTACTATCATGTCGAGCAAGAAAGTCCTACCTATATATGTCCCAGCATCCACTACAATATACATCCAATGTACAGTAATGGCCTCTAGGGAATACATATAACTAGCAATCTCCCACTTGCACTAGGGCCATCTGTAGCAGTGGTCGCATTATCTAATACTCAACCTGTTAGTTATATGTATGCCCTAGAGGCCATTACTGTACATACGATGTATATTGTAGTGGATGCTAGGACATATATAAGGAGGACTTTCTTACTCGACATGATAGTATGCTATCTGGTTGTACTTTATCTTAACATGTACTCTGATTGTCTCTATGTTACATGTTGATAAAGCCCTTAGGATATGTACTCGACTACTGGGACTATGATGAGATCATACTAGTGGGGCCACGGTAGTCGACGAGTACATCCTATAACTGTTCCTAGTCGAGGGTGTATCGAGACAGGGCATCGATGCACCAGAGTAGACTAGCGTATACGCATCTTGACCCATATGATGGGCGATGGATGATCCCATATCCATCGGTGTTTGACATCAAGGATGGTTTACGGGTGCTCAGTGGAGACTGGGTACACTGGACGGACTCGCCGAGAACTCCCAGATGGTATTATACCATACGTCAGATGGCAGTTCTCCGGTGACACTGGTACAGAGTAGTCTGTCGACCCGAGATCGTCATAGAGTCTTGTGTGATTCCCACTGTGCTTTGATTTCCATCATACCATGTCCAAGAGGGCGTGCAAAAAGGTGGCTTTTGGGTACAGTCCCGAATCACATGGAGGCAATGAGCGATAGGAGGGGATTCGTCTCTCCTGGTATAGGGAGTTGATGTTGTGCTTTGTTCGATTGGCTATAACCGGAAATCCCTGGCCAGGGTTGCTGAGATTTACTGGTAAGTGTTATCAGTAGTTTCTCGAACTGTTATAGACCTCATATCGACATGACTTATCGAGCTACTGGGGTCTGACGTTTACCACCCCTAGGCGAGATATGCGACATATCAGACGACGAGACCGGACTGTACGGGAGTGTTACTGTTTGGATTCACAGGAGAAGTTACAGGCTTGCTTGTTGATCTTCTGAGCGCTCAATACCTGGGTAGCTGTTACGTTTAGCTGACCGCTTGCAGCTTGTGGGTGTTTGATATGATCATCACCTACTGCCGGCGTATTGACGATTCTTGAGAGTCCTACACAGAGGTTTCTTGACTCAGGCAAAACGGAGTAGGAGCACATATGTGATATGTGCGGGACCGAGGATAATGCGATATCTGATACCGTATTATATTCTCGCGATATTTGATATCAGCCGGGTCATCGGATCAAGTGTTGATTCGGTGAATCGGTACGGATAAATATTAGTCGGTTATATGCGATATAGCCGAATTGTCGGATCAAGTGTTGATTCGATAATTTAATGTATAATAATATATTTGATATATTAAATTACATTAACTAATATTTGCTCACTAAAAGATTCTTTTTCTCACTCGGGTAATACATTGATATATATGCGATATATGTTAAATGTATTATTTTATTTTGTTACAATAAATATTGTATATGTGATATATAATATTGTAACATATTATAATTATTAATGCAACATGATTAGAGGAGTTTAAACATGATTAGGGTTTGGATTAGGGTTAAACCTTCTAGTTGATTCTAGAAGCTTTTACTTTGTCATGATAAAGATATTTGTGTTGATCTTTATCCATGACTCACACTTAACCCAACCCAAACCCTAACCCTAGTAAACTCTCTACAATGGTTAAGTGAACCATGGTTGCATAAATGATTATGATAACATTCTTTCTATTCATCACAAATGATTCATCATCTTCTTCCTCCTTGATTCTTCCATGGAAAAGCTTACTTGTTTTTCCAAAGGTGATGAATAAATATGAGAAAAAGATAAATAAATAGAGCAAAATTCCTACTTCATCATCCTCATCTTCCCTTGCCATTTAGATGAGAGTGTTCACATCATTTCATGAGTGTTAGCTTGTGTTAAAGAAACTTCGAGGTAGATCATCTTAGTATCGAAGATCGGAAGCAAAGGTTGCTTCTTTCTCTTCGTGGAACCTCTCGAGAGCCCGGCACCCGATGATCGCAGCGAAGGGACCACAACACGGAGCATATGAAGTGAAGGACCGGATCTACAAAGGTTGTAATCCCTCTCACTTAGTGTTAAAATGTTTAGCATGCTAGTTTTCGCCTAATCTCTAGTTTAAAGTTCCGTATTCGGGTTGTTCGGCACGGCTAATTTTTTATTCGGGCATGGTTGATGCCTCGTAGACCCTTGTGCGCGTGCCTAGCAACCTTACAGTGGCATCAGAGCCAAGCTAGAGCTTTAGGCGAAGTCTAGACGAAGTTTAAAGTCCGACCGAACCCGGAACCCCGACTCCAAAATGCTCTCTGGAAATTTTCTGAAAATTTGGATTTTTGTCAATTAAAAGTTTCTAAAAAATTCAGCAGGGTCTAATTAGAATTACTGTGAAATTCGAAGGGGTAATTCGTCAAAAGTGCGGCGGAACCGCGGCAGAAGCCTGTCTTCTGCGGCGGTTCCGCGGCCACTTGATGACGTCACCCCTCCTATTTGGCACAGTAATTCCAATTACACAGTGCTGAGTTCTCTGGAATGTTTTAATTTTTATTCTACAGTTGAGTTTTCTGGAGTTGTTTTGGGGATTCGATGTTTCGATCGGAGTATTAGATTTTGTCTATGTGGCTTTCCGGATATCTTATAGAAACTGTTAATAAGTTCGAACGGATATCAATAACTCACTTTTTCCCCTGTCGGAAAATTTTTCAAAAGTTGGATTTTTCCTCGTGTTTAAGAACGTTCTAAGTCGTGCAAGTAACTCGGTGGACCCTCTAGAAGACAACAAACCTTAACTCGATTATGTGACCATCTTGAACTGCCCTTTGAACCTTAGGGTTTGGGGCAGTACGGCGTGCCACATGTGAGGCGTTGGCTTGACCCTTCTACGGCTGGACCATTGGTACTGTGGCATGTAATGAATGTTTTTAAGCTGTTTTCAAGTGTTGAAATATATTGGGGAAATCTTGGGTGCTTGATGATTCGATCGGAAAGTTTAACTTTTTTCTATTTATCTGGAATGTGATACAATAATTGGAATTCACAAGTAGTTATGAGATAACTAAAATGAATGTTATAAATCTAGCGGTTTAGTCTCAGTTGATCGGTTGCCACGGAATTTTGATGTGATCAAAAGTCCGTCGCAATCACGTAGCGTACGCGGATACTCACCGGGTAAACTTAATAGGCAGCCTCACTCCATAGCCCCGACCAAGTGACTGTAGGAGAACCCCATCGCCGAAAGCATCCGTTCGGGTGCTCCCGGTAGTGGTGTTCCGCCTTGGTGCACTTCGTCGACGGTATCGGGGGTGCGGCCGTCTACTAAAGTTTGCGACGAGCATTCGATCAGGACGTCGGGAATCTTGTTGAATTGCCCGACTTGACATTGAAAAGAGTTTTCGATAATGAGACTAAAATGCGGGGTTTATAATTGTTAGGCATGCGATGTCTAAAAGAATTCATTTGGTTAGGCATGCGATGTCTAAAGAAGTTGCGGATTCCAACTGTTGTAGTTTTACACTTTCTTTTCTGTGACCGTAAGCGTAGTATGTGGTGTATCGCCGGCTTCGTTGCTATACATCAACGACAATCGGGATACGCATACTTGCTTACGTTGATGATATGAGATATTATGTGTTGCTGTGATATGTTGTATTGGATCGTCGCGTTTGAATAGCCGGGGGTTTTATGTGAGATGAGAGTTTTTCTTTTTCATTCATGTAAAATTCATTTGTATGTAATATTCTTTTATTGGGGCACTTCCAGGTAGCGGAAGATGTCACCGTTGTATATTATTTACTTTTCCGCATTAGGTAGACCCAAGGAGGGGAGGACAAGTAACCGGGTTCTAGGGTCCAGTGGGAGACCATCTCGAGGAGTCGAGACCGGGTCTCCTAACCCTAGAATTGGCAGTGTTACTTGCCGCTCTCGTAGGGGTCTAGGGATGTGGGTTTGGCTATTCATCGCGACCGTGGAATCCGTGTTTTATACAGGCTCGTATTGAAAACACGGACGTCCTAGTATATCCAATATTTCATATATGTTCTTCTGCTGCAATGTTCTGTGATGAGATCATATTACTGCCTGAGACGAATGTTTATATATTATATATATGAGATATATGTTATATTGCAGATTTCGTTTCAAAAGAGATGCTTGTGAAGCATAATTAAAATGGGACTTCATTAATGAGATTAATGAAATAAAAGAAACCTAAGATGTTGTAGAACTTGTTTAATAAAAACTGGTAGCTACAGTTCTTGCTTTGCATAGCGGTGTTCCTTGTAGAACATCCAGCACCTTATTCGATAAGGAAAGGACCGAGATCCCTTCACCGGGAGTGACTCCTTTAGCAATAACTGCCAGATGCTACAAACTCGGTCTGTCTTTTGATTGCTTCTATAGTTCTTGCTTTGCACAGTGATATATATGATATATCCCGCACCTTATTCGATGAGGAAAGGGCCGACGATCCCTTCACCGGGAGTGACCCCTTTAGCAAAACTAGAAAAGCCTAAAAAACACTCCATTTAAAATCACTCGATTCTACAACGATATCAAGTTCATTACGCTCAGGGTTTTCTGAAAAACCTGCGTAGCCCTCCGTCATTTCAGATAGATATTATTTAGTATTCGTGCTATGTTTGTTGACTTAGTTAAGGCATAATGTACGGTAGCTAAGTAATGTTTATCTGCTAAAACATGAGATGTGATTGGATTAGGGTATTCGTACGGCTTTGTTGACTCAGTTAAGGGTCGTACGGGTGGGTTTAATTCAATCGGGAAATATACGGGTTGAACTTGACTTGCGATTTATGGTTTGTTGACTTAGTTAAGGTCATAGATCGCTAGGGGCAAAATATTATTGGGAATTTCAAGTGTTGAAATTTGCAATGAGATTGCATACCTTCTATAAGATAGTTGGATCCCGATACCCGCTGCGAGTAAGAGTTACTCCTGGGAGAGTTTTACACATTACAATTAGCCGATCAAGTAGGTGTCTAGAAAGGTGTTAACGGGGTTACTCCTCTGGGAAAACGAGGTTTACATTAATTAGGTTCGTGCGATAGCACGGGGGACCTCCCTCAAAGTACCGATACTGGCCTGGCTGAAAGATTGGCGAACTTGTAGCGTGTAATTAATCCCGGCTAGTCTTTCCTTTTAGGGTTTGAAGGAAGATTTGACTGAAACAGTGGGAGACATCCTGATTAGATATATTAGATAACCAATCTAATCTTGCAAGAGCATACGCTGAGTGTTTTCTTCTCTCTCTCTCCAGATAGCGAACATATCACGCCTTAATCAAGATAATAAAACGGATATATTTGACCGAACCCGCTTGTTATACTGAGCGGGCGAACGTTGGTCCCGCTCCAACTTATAATTGTTATAAGACAGAGCAGGAAATTGGGGAATACCAGATTTCCCGTGCCGCCCAAACGAAGATAGTGCATGTTGATGCATCATCTTCGGGTGTGTTCATTACACAGAACTGTTTCTCAGTATCCTTTACGTCCTGGGTATGTGATACCGGATCAGGATCCCGCATATGTAATCTGTTACATGGGCTACAGAAAGGTAGAGAACTGAGAACGGGTGATAAGTTTCATGAGACAGAAAACGGTGCAAGTGTTGCAGCCAAGTCTGTTGGTCACTGTCACCCTGTATTACCAGAATACATTGATTCTGAACAAATGTTATTAGATACCGAACCTGATATACAAAATCATATCAGTCTCTTTATTAGTAAAGAAAGGATATAATTTTGTATTATTGGATAATGTTTTGAACATTTCCTATATCAAGAGTTGATCGGTTCAGGCACGTTATCTAAAAGCATTGACGTTCTAAATCAAATTACAGTTCTTAGTATACGGAACACACACAAGAGGAAGAGTTCAGAAATGAACGAATCCTTCTTGAGGCATTGTAGACTAGGTCATATCAATGCGACCCGACTGGCTGAAGTTACATATAGATGCATATTTAAATTAGTTTGAATTTACATCTTGTGAAACTTGCCGGTCATGTCACAAAGATAAGATGACCACAGCTCTGTTTATTGGAAACAGAGAAAGAGTTAATGAACTCTTGGGATTGATACATGTTGATGTATGAAAGGTCTCCTGTCTACACATGCCAAGATTGGTTCTTTGTACTTCATTACATTCTCTGATAATCTCTCAAGATTCAAACATATGTTCCTGCTGAAACACAAGTCCGAACCTTTTGAGATATTCACAGAATATAAGTTAGAAGTAGAGAACCAAAATACGGGTATAAGTATTATGTCCTTTGATGAGATCAAGGAGGAGAATACTTGAGCACGGAATTCCTGGACTATTCTAAATGAGAATGAGATTCTCTCTCAGCATTACCCCTCCGTATACACCATAGCACGATGGTATATCGGGGCGGAGCAATCACACCCTATGTGATATGGTGTGCTCTATGATGAGTACTATTGAGTTTCCTATTTCCTTTTGGGAGTTATGCACTTGAGAAGCTGCATACCTATTGAATAGGGTTCAAATCAAATCAGTTGCCTACCACTTTATATGTGATATGGAAAGGGAAGAGCCCATATCTTAAGCTTGTTAAGATTTGGGGTTGTCCGGCCTATATCTAAAAGCAAAATCCGGACAAGCTCGAGACAAGGTCTGTAATGTAGAACTGGAAAGGTTCCAGCTATACAAACTGCAGCTGATGATTTGGTAGAACCAAAAGATTCAATAGTTTCCAATGAACCTCACCCTCTCCGCCGATCTAGTAGGGTTCCTCACCCACCTGAGAGATACTTCGGTTTCTTTATGACAGTGGGAGTGAGGATTGCATCATGAGATGATGACCCAACTAGTTTCGAGCTGGCCATCAGGAGTGGGACTCTGTAAGAATGGCTGGATGCTTATCGATCTGAGATGGAATCCTTATACACCAACAAAGTATGGACTTTGGTTGCTTTATCTGAAGGGTTAAATCCCCATCAGGAGCAAGTATATCTTGAGAAGATTACTTGGTGTACATGAAAAAGTTGAGACTTTCAAAGCTAGACTTGTTAAAGGTTTGCATCATAGATAAGGTATGGATTATGTTGAAACCTTTTTCTAAGGATCTATGCTTAAGTCCATCCAGATCCTACTTGCCACGGCTACATACCATGACTACGATATCTGGTGGTTGGGTGTCATGACTGCTTTTCTAAATGATGTTTTAGAAAAGAGCGTCTGTAAGTACACAGCCAGAGGGCTTCGTAGACAGTGGGAGCAGCGGAAACGTGTGCAAGATGCTTTATAGGATAAAGCAGGCATCGCGGAGTTGGAACATCTGTTTTGATGTGGTAGTCAAAGAGTTTGACTTCATCAAAATGGTAGATGAACCTTGTATATACGAAAAAGTAGTAGAGAGTATGGTAATGATCCTCGTAGAGTACGTGGATGACATACTCTTGATAGGGAAGGAGTTTCCTATGCTACGCTCGGTCAATCTCCCCTTATCACAAGGATTCTCCATATAGGATCAAAGTGATACCTACTAAATCCTAGGTTTTGGATCTATGAGATAGATCTAATTGGATGTTAGGATACTCACTAGTTGTAGTGAGATGGTATCAATCGATCCTGGGAAGAATCACTGGAAAGGTTCCAGAGTGATAAGGACGACTGAATGTCAGTCGCAGGCATTGTCTATACCCTCAGTGGAGGGACGGTATGTTGGAAGAGTTCCAAGCTAGATACCGTGACATACTAGATGATTAAAGGCAAGATACATCGTTACCAAGGATGCTACCAAAGAGGCAGTCTGGATATATATAAGTTCATAAGATGAACTTCGTTCCTACCATTGTGTGACAATGGAGTTGTGGCTTTAGCCAAGGAACTACCGTCCCATCAGGATCCAGATATAATTCTTAGGCAGTATCACCTGATCATGGAAATGGTTGATCTCCAGGGAGATCGAGGTTAGGAGAGTAGACACAGAGGACAACAGCGCGGACCCACTCACAAAGGCCTTTTTCCCAGTAGAGACTCTTATGGGATGGTTGAGTATGAGATACTACAACCGCAGCTAATTGTTGGGTATGCGATACCATAACAGATGGCCCTAGTGCAAGTGGGAGATTGTTAGTTATATGTATGCCCTAGAGGCCATTACTGTACATACGATGTATATTGTAGTGGATGCTAGGACATATATAAGGAGGACTTTCTTGCTCGACATGATAGTATGCTATCTGGTTGTACTTTATCTTAACATGTACTCTGATTGTCTCTATGTTACATGTTGATAAAGCCCTTAGGATATGTACTCGACTACTGGGACTATGATGAGATCATACTAGTGGGGCCACGGTAGTCGACGAGTACATCCTATAACTGTTCCTAGTCGAGGGTGTATCGAGACAGGGCATCGATGCACCAGAGTAGACTAGCGTATACGCATCTTGACCCATATGATGGGCGATGGATGATCCCATATCCATCGGTGTTTGACGTCAAGGATGGTTTACGGGTGCTCAGTGGAGACTGGGTACACTGGACGGACTCGCCGAGAACTCCCAGATGGTATTATACCATACGTCAGATGGCAGTTCTCCGGTGACACTGGTACAGAGTAGTCTGTCGACCCGAGATCGTCATAGAGTCTTGTGTGATTCCCAATGTGCTTTGATTTCCGTCATACCACGTCCAAGAGGGCGTGCAAAAAGGTGGCTTTTGGGTACAGTCCCGAATCACATGGAGGCAATGAGCGATAGGAGGGGATTCGTCTCTCCCGGTATAGGGAGTTGATGTTGTGCTGTGTTCGATTGGCTATAACCGGAAATCCCTGGACAGGGTTGCTGAGATTTACTGGTAAGTGCTATCAGTAGTTTCTCGAACTGTTATAGACCTCATATCGACACGACTTATCGAGCTACTGGGGTCTGACGTTTACCACCCCTAGGCGAGATATGCGACATATCAGACGACGAGACCGGACTGTACGGGAGTGTTACTGTTTGGATTCACAGGAGAAGTTACAGGCTTGCTTGTTGATCTTCTGAGCGCTCAATACCTGGGTAGCTGTTACATTTAGCTGACCGCTTGCAGCTTATGGGTGTTTGATATGATCATCACCTACTGCCGGCGTATTGACGATTCTTTAGAGTCCTACACAGAAGTTTCTTGACTCAGGCAAAACGGAGTAGGAGCACATATGTGATATGTGCGGGACCGAGGATAATGCGATATGTGATACCGTATTATATTCTCGCGATATTTGATATCAGCCGGGTCATCGGATCAAGTGTTGATTCGGTGAATCGGTACGGATAAATATTAGTCGGTTATATGCGATATAGCCGGATTGTCGGATCAAGTGTTGATTCGATAATTTAATGTATAATAATATATTTGATATATTAAATTATATTAACTAATATTTGCTCACTAAAAGATTCTTTTTCTCACTCGGGTAATACATTGATATATATGCGATATATGTTAAATGTATTATTTTATTTTGTTACAATAAATATTGTATATGTGATATATAATATTGTAACATATTATAATTATTAATGCAACATGATTAGAGGAGTCTAAACATGATTAGGGTTTGGATTAGGGTTAAACCTTCTAGTTGATTCTAGAAGCTTTTACTTTGTCATGATAAAGATATTTGTGTTGATCTTTATCCATGACTCACACTTAACCCAACCCAAACCCTAACCCTAGTAAACTCTCTACAATGGTTAAGTGAACCTTGGTTGCATAAATGATTATGATAACATTCTTTCTATTCATCACAAATGATTCATCATCTTCTTCCTCCTTGATTCTTCCATGGAAAAGCTTACTTGTTTTTCCAAAGGTGATGAATAAATATGAGAAAAAGATAAATAAATAGAGCAAAATTCCTACTTCATCATCCTCATCTTCCCTTGCCATTTAGATGAGGGTGTTCACATCATTTCATGAGTGTTAGCTTGTGTTAAAGAAACTTCGAGGTAGATCATCTTAGTATCGAAGATCGGAAGCAAAGGTTGCGTCTTTCTCTTCGTGGAACCTCTCGAGAGCCCGGAACCCGATGATCGCAGCGAAGGGACCACAACACGAAGCATATGAAGTGAAGGACCGGATCTACAAAGGTTGTAATCCCTCTCACTTAGTGTTAAAATGTTTAGCATGCTAGTTTTCGCCTAATCTCTAGTTTAAAGTTCCGTATTCGGGTTGTTCGGCACGGCTAATTTTTTATTCGGGCATGGCTGATGCCTCATAGACCCTTGTGCACGTGCCTAGCAACCTTACACAACCATCCCATATGAGTCTCTCTCTGGGAAAAGGCCTTCGTGAGTTGATCCGCCGTGTTGTCCTCTGAGTCTACTCTCCTAACCTCGATCACCCCGGTGATCAACTATCTCCATGATCAGGTGATGCTTCCTCAGAATATGTCTGGGTCACTGATGGGACCAGGGTTCCAGGGCCAAAGCCATACTTCCATTGTCATACAATGGCAGGAACCTAGTTCATCTTATGAACCAATATACACCCAAACATCCTCTTTGGTAGTATCTTCAATAGCGATGTTACCAGCCTTTATCGTCTAGTTTGCCACGGTATCTAGCTTGGAACTCTTCCAACATACCGTCCCTCTACTGAGGGTAAAGACAATGCCCGTGACTGATATTCAGTCGTTTTTATCACCCTGGAACTCTTCCAGTGATTCTCCCCAGGATCGATTGATACCATCTCACTACATCTAGTGAGAATCCTTGCATCCAATTACATCTATCTCATAGATGAAAACTCAGGATTTAGGAGGTATCACTTTGATCCTATTTGGAGAATCCTAGTGATAATAGGAGATTGACCGATCGTAGTATAGGAAACTCTTTTCCTATCAAGAGTATGTTGTCTACGTACAATACGAAGATGACCACCTTACTCTCTACTACCCTTTTGTATATACAAGGTTCGTCTACCATTTTGATGAAGTCAAACACTTTGACTATCACATCAAAACAGACGTTCCAACTCCGCGATGCCTGCTTCATTATGCAAAGCAACTTACACACGTTTTCGCTGCTCCCACTGTTTACGAAGACCTCTGGCTGTGTTCTTATAGACGTTCTCTTCTAAATCAGTATTCAGAAAAGCAGTCAGGGCACCCAACCACCAGATATCGTAGTCATGGTATGTAGCATTGTTAAGTAGGATCCGGATGGACTTAAGCATAGTCACTTGGAAAAGGTTTCATCATTATCCATGCCTGGTTGATGACTAAAACCTTTAATAAGCCTAGCTTTGAAAGTCTCAACTTTTCCATCTACACCAAGTAATCTTCTCAAGATATACTTGCTCCTGATGGGGATTTAACCCTTCAGATATAGCAACTAAAGTCCATACTTTGTTGGTGTATAAGGATTCCATCTCAGATCGCTAAACATCCAGCCATTCTTACAGAGTCCCTACTCTTGATGGCCAGCTCGAAACTAGTTGGGTCATCATCTCATGATGCAATCCTCGCTCCCACTGTCATAGAGCAACCGAAGTATCTCTCAGGTGGGTGAGGAACCCTACTAGATTGGCGGAGAGGCTGAGGTTCGTTGGAATCTACTGAATCCTTTGGTTGAACCAAATCATGTGCTGTATTTTGTATAGCTGGAACCTTTCCAGTTCTACATTACAGACTTTGCCTCGAGCTTGTCCGGATCATGCTTTTAGACATAGGCCGGACAACCCCAAATCTTAACTAACTTAAGACATGGGCTCTTCCCATTCCATATCACATCTGAAGCGGTAGGCAACTGATTTGATTGAAACCCTGTTCAATAGGTATGCAAATTCTCAAGTGCATAACCCCCTTAAGGAAAAAGGTAACTCGGTAGTACTCATCATAGAGCACACCATATCAAATAGGGTGTATCTGCTCCGCTCCGACATACCATCGTGCAATGGTGTATACGGAGGAGTAATGCTGAGAGAGAATCTCATTCTCCTTTAGAATAGTCTAGGAATTCCATGCACAAGTATTCTCCTCCCTGATCTCATCATAGGACATAATACTTATACCCGTATTTTGGTTCTCTACTTCTAACTTATATTCTGTGAATATCTCAAAAGGTTCAGACTTGTGTTTCAACAGGAACATATGTCTGAAACTAAAAAGATCATCAGAGAACGTAATGAAGTATAAAGAACCAATCCTGGCATGTGTAGACAGGGGACCTACATACATCAACATGTATCATCCCAAGAGTTCACTAACTCTTTCTCTATTTCCAATAAACAGAGCTATGGTCATCTTATCTTTGTGACATGACTGGCGAGTTTCACAAGATGTAAATTCAAACTGATTTAAATATGCATCTATATGTAACTCTAGCTAGTCGGGTCACATTGATCTGACCTAGTCTACAATACCTCAAGAAGAATTCGTTCATTTCTGAACTCTTCCTCTTGTGTGTGTTCTATATACTAAGAACTGTAGTTTGATTTAGAACATTAATGCTTTTAGATAACGTGCCTGAACCGATCAACTTTTGATATAGGAAATGTTCAAAACATTATCCAACAATACAAAATTTTATCATTTCTTTACTAATAAAGAGAGTGATATGATTTTGTATATCAGGTTCGGTATCTAATAACATTCGTTCAGAATCAATGTATTGCAATACAGGGTGACAGTGACCGACAGACTTGGCTGCAACACTTGCCCCATTTTCTGCCTCATGAAACTTATCATCCGTTCTCAGTTTTTCTACCCTTTTGTAGCCCTATGTAATAGATTACATATCTGGGATCCTGATCCGGTATCATATACCCAGGATGCAGAGGATACTGAGAAACAGTTCTATTTAACGAACACACCCGAAGGAGATGCATCATATGCACTTTCTTCGTTTGGGCGGCATAGGAAATCTGGTATTCCCCTATTTCCTGCTCTGTCTTATAACAATTATAAGTTGGAGCGGGATCAACGTTCCCCAGCTCAGTATAACAAGCGGGTTCGGTCAATAATCCGTATTATTATCTTGATTAAGGCGTGATATGGTCGCTACCTGGAGAGAGAGAGAAGAAAACACTCTGCGTGCGCTCTTGCAAGATCAGATTGGTTATATATTTTATCTAATCAGGATGGCTCCCACTGTTGTTATCAAATCTTCCTTCAAACCCTAAAAGGAAAGACTAGCCGGGATTAATTACACTCTACAAGTTCGCCAATCTTTCAGCCAGGCCAGTGTCGGTACTTTGAGGGAGGTTCCCCGTGCTTTCGCACGGACCTAATTACAGTAAACCTCGTTTTCCCAGAGGCTTAACCCCGTTGACACCTTTCTAGACACCTACTTGATCGGCTAATTGCAAAGTGCAAAACTCTCCCAGGAGTAACAATTACTCGCAGTGGCTATCGGGATCCAACTATCACATAGAAGGTATGCAATCTCATTGCAAATTCCAACACTTGAAACTCCCGATTAAGGTTTTTATCCCTAGCACCTATGACCTTAACTATGGTCAACAAATCATAAGTACTAGTCAAGTTCTACCCGTCATTTCATGATTAATTAGACCCACCCACATGACCCTTAACTAAGGTCAACAAAGTCAGGCGACTGTCCTAACTAATCGCTTCATATGCGGTGTAGGAAGACATCACTTAGCTGCCGTATACTGTGCCTTGACTATGGTCAACAAACACGGCACGAATACTAAGTACTCTACTTCCTAAAATGACGGAGGGTTGCGACTGGTTTTTGTGAAAACCTTTAACGCTTTGAACTTGATCTCGCTGCGAAATCAAATGGTTTTTAAATGGGATGTTTTCGAGGCTTTTCTAGTTTTGCTAAAAGGGTCACTCCCGGTGAAGGGATCGTCGACCCTTTCCTCGTCGAATGAGGTGCGGGATATATCATATATATCACTGTGCAAAGCGGAAACTATAGAAGCGATCAAAGACAAACCGAGTGTGTAGAATCTGCCAGTTATTGCTAGAGGAGTCACTCCCGGTGAAGGGATCTCGGTCCTTTCCTTATCGAATAAGGTGCAGGATATTCTACAAGGAACACCACGATGCAAAGCAAGAACTGTAGCTACCTGTTTTTATTTTGAAATTCGATTCCACAACATCAATTAGGATTATTTTCTTTCATTAATCTCATTAATGAATATCCCATCATTTAAATTACCTAAACATCACAGATAGATATGACGTACACTTATGCCATCCGCATTCGCCTCGATGTCCCCTCGTGCACCGTTAGGTTAGGTAACTAACGACAGAGCGGGGCAGGGCTAGCGCGGGTGTAAAACATAAGTAACGTCTATATAATATATCATATATACTATATATAAAACCTGTCACAGAACATCATATGATCATATCACAGATAAAGCACAGCAGAAGAAACATATGAAATATTGGATATACTAGGACGTCCGTGTTTTCAATACGAGCCAGTATAAAACACGGATTCCACGGTCGTGATGAATAGCCAATCCCACACCTCAAGACCCCTACTACAACCCAGAAAATACAACTCTGGAATGAATATTAAAATATTCCCAGGAAAACCAGCACCAGAAAACAAGAATTACTGTGCAAAGTGTGAAGTCCAATCATGTCACGTGACCGCGGAACCGCCGCAGAAGCCAGGCTTCTGCCGCGGTTCCGCCGCGCAATAGAGGTATCAATGAAAAATTTTTGCATCGTAATTCTTATATTTCCCTGCTGATTTTTCTGGATATTTTTAATTTCGAAAAATCCACATTTTACAGAAAAGTCCAGAGAGCATTTTTCAAGTCGGGTTTTGGGTCGATCGGACTTCTGATTCCGTCGGGACTTCGCCTAAGGCTCTAGCTAGGCTCTGATACCACTGTAAGGTTCCTAGGCACCATAATGAGGTTTCACAAGTGATCAAACATGCACAAATCAAATTTTACGGGTTCCTACAAGCCCTAATACGGATCGTTTACTAGATATCTAGGCGAAGCATGCAAGTAAACGGAAATGTATCTAAAGGAAAGGGGGCTACAACCTTTGTAGATCCGGTCCACCACGCTTCCTAAGCTCCACGATGATCTCCCTCCGCTGTCCAAATCGAACCCCGAACTCAAGTATCGGCTTCGTCGAAGAAATGGGCGGGCTTGATCGTCGGTTCGATGCCGAAGATGATCTACGTCGAGGCATCACAAGAACGAGCTCCGCCTTCGCCAAGTCGAGAAACTTGTGAAGACAACACACTCTAGTACATGGCAAGTAGTAGAGGATGAGGAAATAGGAAGTGGGTAGACTTTAGATTTGGATTTCTCACTTGATTTGGCTAGTTGCCATTGAACTAGAAAGCTTTTCTTTTTCTAGCTCTTGAAGAAGAAGAAGAAAGATATGATAAGTTGAAATTAAAAAAAGAATAAGAATTAAATCTTATCATACTTTTAACCTTAGTTAAGTGTAAAGAAAAGACCATGGTTAATAGAATGGTTAGGGTTAAGGATAAGAACAAAAAGGAGACTAAGTCAAAACTTCAAGAATCTTCAACTAAAAAACAAAATAAGCAACCATTCATTTATCCTTTTCATTTTCCAAAATGGATAAATAAGAAAGATAAATGAATAAATAATCAAAACCCTAATCATTAACTTAAACCATGGTTTGATTCTTTACACTTAACCAAGTAAGCATGTATCATCAAACATGATACAAACATGTGCACAAAACTATATCGCATATACAATGTGCACAATTCAAGTGAGAAAATCCTTTTAAAGTGAACCAATACTAGTTAACGCAAAGTAATATATCAAATATATAAATATGCACTAAATCATTAAATCAACACTTGATTTAACGATCCGGTCATATCGGATATAACCGACTAGTATCCAATGTATCGGCTTATCGAATCAATCCTTGATTCGATAACTAGGTTATATCGCATACAACCATTCGACACATTCATCGCGAGAATGAAATACGGTATCACATACACGCATTATTCTCGGTCCCGCACATATCTCATATGCGCTCCTATTTCGTTTCGCTTGAGCCAGGAAACCTCTGTGTAGGACTCTAAAGACTCGTCAATACACCGGCAGCGGATTATGATCATATCAAACACCCACAAGCCGCAAGCGGTCTTCTAAACGTAACGGCCACCCGGGTATTGAGCGATCAGAAGATCGACGAGCAAGCCCGCTCACACTCCTGTGAATCCAACCAGTGACACTTACCGTACAGTCCGGTCTGTTCGTCTGATATGTCGCATATCTCGCCTAGGGGTGGTAAACGTCAGACCCCATTAGCTCAATAAGTCATGCCGATGTAAGGTCCATAACATTCGTGAAACTACTGATAACTCTTACCAGTATATCACTGCAACCCTGGCCAGGGATTTCCTGTTATGGCCAGTCGAGCATAGCACAACATCAACCCCCAATACCGGGAGAGACGAATCCCCTCCTATCGCTCATTGCCTCCATGTGAATCGGGACTGTACCCAAAAACCACCTGTTTGCACAACTCAGTAGAGCCGTGGTAGGGTGGAAATCAAAGCACAGTGGGAGACACACAAGACTCTATGACGATCTCGGGTCAACAGACTAAGCTGTACCAGTGTCACCAGAGAACTGCCATCTGACGTGAGGTATAATACCATCTCGGAGTTCTCGGCGAGTCCGTTCAGTGTACTCAGTCTCCACTGAGCACCCACATACCATCTTCGATGTCAAACACCAATGGATATGGGATCATCCATCGCCCATCGCATGGGTCGAGAAGATATGCGCTAGTCTACTCTGGAATATCGATGCCCCGTCTCGATATTCCCTCGACTAGGAACAATGAAGGATGTACTCATGGACTATCCAGGCCCCACTAGTATGATCTACATCACAGTCCTGGAAGTCGAGTACACATCCTAAGGGCTTTATCAACATGTAATCAGAGAGACAGAAAGTATACATGTTAAGATAAAGAGCAACCAGATAGCGTACTATCATGTCGAGCAAGAAAGTCCTACCTATATATGTCCCAGCATCCACTACAATATACATCCAATATACAGTAATGGCCTCTAGGGCATACATATAACTAACATCATACAAACATGTTGCATGTGTAACCTTGCATGACACAACAATATATATCACATATATATTTTATGCAAAAAGAAAACAATACATTTAACATATATCACATATATATCAATGTATCAATAGTGAGAAAAATGAATACTTAAGTGAGCTAATATTAGTTAATGTAATTTAATATTTCAAATATATAATTCTACATTAAATTATTAAATTAACACTTGATTTAATAATCCGGCTATATCGCATATAACTGACTAATATCAAATATAACAACTTATCGAATTAACAATTGATCCGATAACTTGGCTATATTACATATAACCCACGATGTCACATATCGCGAGAATAGAATGCGGTATCACATACGCGCATTAATCTCGGTCCCGCACATATCACATATGTGCTCCTACTCCGTTTCGCATGAACCAGGAAACCTCTGTGTAGGACTCTAAAGACTCGTCAATACGCCGGCTGTAGGTGATGATCATATCAAACACCCACAAGCCGCAAGCGGTCTGCTAAACGTAACGGCCACCCGGGTATTGAGCGATCAGAAGGTCAACAAGCAAGGCTGTTCATACTCCTGCAAATCCAATCGGTAACACTACCGTACAGTCCGGTCTCTTCGTCAGATATGTCGCATATCACAGCCTGGGGGTGGTATAACGTCAGACCCCAATAGCTTGATAAGTCATGTCGATGCAAGGTCCATAACGGTTCGAGAAACTACCGGTAACACTTACCAATAAATCTTAGCAACCCTGGCCAGGGATTTCATGTTATGGCCAATCGAGCATAGCGCAACATCAACTCCCAATACCGGGCGAGACGAATCCCCTCCTATCGCTCGTTGCCTCCATGTGACTCGGGACTATACCCAAAAACCACCTTTTTGCACGATCACTTGACTGTGGTATGGTGGAAATCAAAGCACAGTAGGAATCACACAAGACTCTATGACGATCTCGGGTCGACAGACTAACCTGTACTAGTGTCACCAGAGAACTGCTATCCGACGATAGGTATAATACCATCTAGGAGTTCTCGGCGAGTCTGTTCAGTGTACCCAGTCTCCACGGAGCACCCATATACCTTCTTGATGTTAAACACCAATGGATATGGGATTATCCATTGCCCATCATATGGGTCGAGAAGCGTATACGCTAGTCTACTCTGGAGTATCGATGCCCTGTCTCGATACTCCCACGACTAGGAACTATCTAAGGATGTACTTACTGACTATCTCTGCCCTACTAGTATGATCTGCATCATAATCCTGGTAGTCAAGTACTCATTCTAAGGGCATTATCAACATGTAATAGAGAGACAATAAGTGTACATGTTAAGATAAAGTGCAACCAGATAGCATACTATCATGTCGAGTAAGAAAGTCCTCCCTATATATATTCAAGCATCCACTACAATATACATCACATGTACAGTAATGGCCTCTAGGGCATACATATAACTAACAAATTTTATGTCTGAAATGACGCTAAACTAATACTCATAATTGTTAGGAATATGTATGCCCTAGAGGCCATTATTGTTCATATAGTGGATGCTTAGACATATATATAGAGGACTGTCTTGCTCGACATGATTGTATGTTATCAGGTTACCTTTATCTTATCATGTAGACTGGTATTTATAATGTTTGTCTGTTACATATTGATAAAACACTTAGGATATGTACTTGACTACCAGGACTATGATGAGATCATACTATTAGGGCCAGGGTTGTCCAAAAGTACATCCTTTAATCTGTTCCTAGTCGTGGGAATATCGAGACTAGGGCATCGATATTCCAGAGTAGACTAGTATGTACGTTTCTTGTCCCTTAGAGGGCAATGGTTGATCCCACAACCATTGGTGTGTGACATCAAAGATTGTACACAGGTGCTCATTAGAGAATGGGTACACCGAACAGGACTCGCCGAGAACTCCTATGTGGTAGTATACCTATCGTCGGATAGCAGTCCTCTGGTTACACTTGTACAGGTTAGTCTGTAGACCCGAGATTATCATAGAGTCTTGTATGGCTCCCACTGTGCTTTTATTTCCTCCCTACCACGCTCAAGAGGAGTTGTGGAAACAGGTGGATTTTGGGTACAGTCCCGAGTCACATGGAGGCAATGAGCGATAGGAGGGGTTTCGTCTCTCCCGGTATTAGGGGTTGATGTTGCGCTATGCTCGATTGGTTATAACTAGAAGTCCCTGGCCAGGGCTGCTGCCGAGATTTACTGATAAGAGTTATCAGTAGTTTCTCAAACCGTTATAGGCCAGATATCGGCATGACTTATCATGTTACTGGGGTCTTACGTTTACCACCCCCAGACATGATATACGACATATCAGACGAAGAGACCGGACTGTACGGTAGTGTTACTGATAGGCTTCATGGAGACTATGGACAGGCTTGCTTGTTGATCTTCATATCGCTCAATACCCGGGTAGCCGTTACGTCCAGCTAGTACCGCTGACGGCTTGTGGGTGACTGATGTGATCATCACCTACTGCTGGCGTATTGACGAGTCTTTAGAGTCCCACACAGAAGTTCCCTGGTTCAGGCGAAACGAAGTAGGACACATATGTGATATGTGTGTGGGCTTGATTAAATACGTGTATGTGATACCGTATTGTAATCTAGCAGTTATCTGTTATCGGTTCGGTTATATGTGATATAACTAGATTGTCGAATCAAGTGTTGATTTGATAATGTGATACACAGATAAATGATATTAGTCGGTCATATGTGATATAACTGGATTATTAAATCAAGTGTTGATTTAATAATATGATATATATTATATGTTATATAATTACATCTTAACTAATATCATTAGCTCACTAAATAATTTCTTATATGTATTAATATATATATATATATATATAGCATGGCATGATTTCTATTTTTGAGAAAAATAGAAATGAGGTGGAAAATGGGAGCATGGTTGCAAGCATGGGCTTTATATTTGTTTATTCATCTTGACTCACTATTCAAGCATGGTTGCAATTTTATATTGCAAAATTCCATGCTTGAATGAGTGGGGGTCAAGAGTTGCCATTGATTCTCACTTCATTCTCAACACTTAGCCATTTTTCTTTAGTTGCTCCCATGGTTGCTCTCTAGCTTCTTCATCTTCCTCATTGCCATTATTCAAGCTTCAACCCTCATATGTGATGTGAACCATGAAGCTTGAACACAAACTTGTGAGCTTTAAACATCCCCTACTTCACCATCCTACACTTGACTAGCGATCGAGTGTAGCGTGTTTCTTACGCTAAAGAGTTTAGTGTAGAGGTAGCTTGAGTTGGAGGGATTTCGCGTGGATCATCTTCGGCACGAAGGTCATCGGAGGAAGCTCGTCCAAAACCTCAAGTGGTGCCTAGTGGAGTCGCGGGACTACTACACGAAGCATGTGAACTGAAGGACTCGATCTACGAAGGTATAGCCATCTTTCACTTTCTTATAGTTTTCTTGATATCAAATTTAAACTTTAATCATCTAGTTAAACATCTTGGATATTCTAGCTTAGCACCTATAAAAATTTGAATTTGGCATTCTTGATGCCACTTGGACCTCATGGTGGTGCTAGGGTCGGGTTTCATGGTATCAGATCCTAAGCTAGAAGATTAGACGATGTAATTAGAATCACGAAACCGAAACAACTCCGAAACTATGCCTTGAAACCATATTCTCTGTCATTTTTAAAATGATCTGAAAATAATTATTTAAGCAACTGCAGAATGTTGTATTTGATACAATAAGAACACTGGAAAAATTCGAGACCTTTTCACCGGTTTTGACCCGGCGAAAAGCCTAGAAAATCCGGCCTGGCCGGTCCTTCATTCCCCAATTGGTATCGTATTTTTGGGTGTTCTTGCTGCTAGGGTTTTGGGTTTTCAGGTACTGTTTGATTAGCCCAGTTTGCATATGATGTTAACAGTTATATTGGGGCTAATACGGAGTGTTTCATAGTCGTAATTGTTACGTCGTTTTGGGTTTTGTTTGATATGGATGCAGTAGTGAGGATCCACATTTATTTGGTTTTGTGAAAACTAATTAATGATTATAAATTTAGCGTTTTAGTCTTGGTAGATCGATTGCCACGAAGTTTCAATTCGGATCGAAACTCCGTCGCAATCGCGTAACGTATGCGAATACTCGCCGATTAACTTTACTAGATAGTCTCGCCCCATTGCCCTAACCAAGAGACTGTAGGAGAACCTCGTTGCCAATAGCACCTACTCGGATGCTCGCGGCCACGGTGTTCCGCCTAAGTGCACTTGGTCGACAGCATCGGGGTGCAGCCATCTACTATAGTTTCCGACGCATATTCGATCGAGTAGTCGGGAATCTTGTTGAATTACCCGACTAAAATATTGAAAAGAGTTTTTGATATGAGACTAAAATGCGGGGTTTATAGAGTTAGGCATGAAATTCGGAATATGAGATATTCCGGGTTTATGATGTCTAAGGATATGCGGATTCTAATTATTGCAGTTTTACATTTCTTTTCTGCGACCAAAAGTGTAATACGTGGGGTATCCCAAATCTCTTTGCTATATGTCAACGGAATTTGGAATACGCGTATTTGCTTACGTTGATGATATGTGATATCATGTGTTGCTGGTGATATGTTTTATTGGATCGTCGTGATTGAATAACCGGGGGTTTTATGTGAGATGAGAGTTTTTCAATTTTTATTCATGTAAAATTTGTATGTAATATTCTTTTATTGGGGCACATCCGGGTTGAGGATGATTTCACCACTGATGTATATTATTTACTTTTCCGCATTAGGATAGACCCAAGGTGGGGAGCACAAGTAATCGGGTTCTAGAGTTCAGTAGGAGATCATCTCAAGGAGTTGAGATCGGGTTTCCTGACTCTAGAATTGGTAGGGTTACTTGCCGCTCTCGTAGGGGTCTAGGGATGTGCGTTTGGCTATTCATCATGACCGTGGAATCCGTGTTTTACATTACCGGCTAAATTTAAAACACGGAAATCCTAGTATATCCAATATTTCTTATATTGCTTCTGCTGCTTGGTTCTGTGATGTTGATCATATAACTGCGCGAGAAGAATGTTGTATTATATATATGATATATAATAAACGTTGCTTATATTTTTCACCCGCGCTAGTCCAGCCCCCGCTCTGCCGGTAGTTAAGTAACCTAACGGTGCCTAACGGGGCCCAGTGGCGAATGCGGATGGCATAAGCATACGTTCTATTTTCATTTCACTTTTCTGTAATGTTTAGGAAACATTAAATGATGGGACTTCATTAATAAAATTAATGAAAAGAAAGAAACCTAATGATCTTGTAGAATCAAACTTTTAAAAAGGGTAGCTCTAGTTTTTGCTTTTCATAATGGTATTCCTTAATGAATATCCAGCACTTCATTCGATGAGGAAAGATCCGAGATCCCTTCACCGGAAGTGACCTCTTTAGCGAAACTAGGAAATGCTATAACCCACTCGGTTTTGTCTTTTGACTGCTTCTCTAGTTCTTGCTTTGCATAGTGGTATTCATGAATATCCAGCACCTCATTCGACGAGAAAAGAGTCGAAATCCCTTCACCCGGAGTGACCTCTTTAGCGAAGCTAGCAAAAGCCTCAAAAACACTCCTTTTCAAAATTACTAGATTCTACAACGATATCAAGTTCATTACGCTCATGGTTTTCTTACAAACATGTGTAGCCCTCCGTCATTTCAGATAAGTGTTATTTAGTATTCGTGTTGCGTTTGTTGGCCTTTGTCAAGGCCTAGTGTGCGGTAGCTAATTAATGCTTATCTGCAACCATATGATGCGATTGGATTAGGGTAGTCGTATGACCTTGTTGGCTTTTGTCAAGGGTCGTCCGGGTGGGTTTAATTCAATCAGGAAATGACGGGTTGAACTTGACTAGCGCCCTATGGTTTGTTGGCCTTTGTCAAGGTCATAGGACGTTATGGGTAAAAACCATTATCGGGAATTTCAAGTGTTGAAATTTGCAATGAGATTGCATACCTTCTATATGATAGTTGGATCCCGATACCCACTGCGAGTAAGAGTTACTCCTGGGAGAGTTTTGCACTTTACAATTAGCCAATCCAATAAGTGTCTAGAAAAGTGTCAACGGGGTTATGCCTCTAGGGAAACGAGGTTTATTTTAATTAGGTCCGTGCGAAAGCACGGGGAACCTCCCTCGGAGTACCGATACCTTCCTGGCCGAACGATTGGCGAACCTGTAGGGTGTAATTAATCCTGGCTAATCTTACCTTTTAGGGTTTGAAGGAAGATTTGATAAAAACAGTGGGAACCATCCTGATTAGATAAAATAACCAATCTAATCTTGCAAAGAGCGCACGTAAAGTGATTATCCTTCTCTCTCTCCTGGTAGCGACCAATGAAATGCCTTAATCAAGATAATAATATGGATGTATTGACCGAATCTACCTATTATACTGGGCTAGGTTCCGCTCTACGTTATGATTCTCATAAGTCTGAGCAAGGAATAAGGGGAATATACGGATTCCCCCGCCACCCAAATGAAGAATAAGCATGTTGATGTATTATCTTCGGGTGTGTTCATTACCAAGAACCATTTCTCAGTTTACTCTACGTTCTGGGTATGGGATACCGGATCAGGATCCCACATTATGTAATTTTTTACATGGGTTAAAGACAAGTAGAGAACTGGGATAGGTTGATATGTCTCTAAGTAGTAGAGATGGTGCAATTGTTGCAGCCAAAGCAGTTGGCAGATATCACCTAGTGTTACCAACAGGTAATACAATGATTCTGAGCGACTGTTATTTCGTACCAATAATATTGTGAATATTTTCCTAAATCAAGTGTTGATTCGGTAAGGTATGTTGTATAACAGTATACACGTTCTGAATCAAGCCACAGTTCAAACGTATAGAACACACACAAGAGGAACAGTTCAGAAATGAATGAAGTCTTCTTGTGGCATTGTAGACTGGGTCATATCGATGAGACAAGACTAGCTAAAGTTCCATAAGGATGCATATTTGAATCTGTTCGAACTTACATCTTATGAAACTTGCCAGTCATGTCTCAGAGGCTAGGTGACCAAATCTTCGTTTACTGGAAACGGAGAAAGAGCTACTGAACTCTTGGACAGATACATGGTGATGTATGCGGTCCTATGTCTACACATGCCAGGGATGGTTCCACCTACTTTATTACATTCACCAATGTTCTCCCAAGATACGGACATGTGTTCTTGTTGAAACACAAAATCTGAATTTTTTGTGAATTTCAAGGAATCTAAGTACGAAGTTGAGAACAAGATGGGTAAAGGTATTCAAGTCCTTCGATATGATTGGAGAAAAGAATACTGGAGCACGGAATTCCAAGACTATTTAAAAGAGAATGAGATTCTCTCTTAGCTTACTCCTCCGTATACACCACAGCACAACGGTATATCGGGGTGGAGGAATCGCACCCTATGAGATATAGTGCGCTCTATGATGAGTACTGCTGAGTTACCTATTTCCTTTTGGGGATATGCACTTGAGATAGCTGCATACCTATTGAATAGAGTTCCAACCAAATCTGTTGCCTACCACTCCATATGAGATATGGAATGGGAAGAGACCATTTCTTAAATGAGTTAAGATATGGGGTTGTCCGGCCTATGTTGATAAGCATAATCCGGACAAGCTTGAGGCAAGGTCAGTTTTGTGCAACTTTGTAGGATATCCCAAACATTCACGACGGAATATCTTCTACCATACCGAGGAACAAAAGATGTTTTGTTTCTCGACATGTCACCTTTTTAGAAAAGGAATTTCTTGTCAAAGAAATTAGTGGCAATGAGGTAGAACTGGAAGTAGTTCCAGCAAACACAAACTATAACTGACGATTTGTTGGAACCGGAGGATTCAATAGACCCTGACGAACCGAAACCACTCCACAGATCTAGTAGGGTTTCTCATCCACCTGAGAGATACTACGGTTTTCTCATAGACAGTGGGAGCGAGGATTGCATCATGTGGATGATGACCCAACTAGTTTCGAGCAGGCCATCACAAGTGGAGACTGTGTGAAATGGCTGGATGCTTTGCGATCTGAGATGGAATCCATGTACACCAACAATGTATTGACTTTGGATGTTGCTCCTGAATGGGTAAAACCCATCGGAAGCAAGAGGTTCTTTGAGAAAGATAATTTGGTGTAGATGAAAAGGTTGAGACTTTCAAAGCTAGACTTATCGCAAAGCTTAAGTCCATCAGGATCCTACTTGCCATTGCTGCATACTATGACTACGATATCTGGCAGAATGCATGTCAAAACCGCTTTTCTAAATGGTGATTTAGAAGAGAGTGTGTATATGACACTGCCAGAGGGATTCGTAGACAGTGGGAGCAGCGGAAGCATGTGCAAGCTGCTTAAATCCATCTACGGGTTAAAGCAGGCATCGCGGAGATGGAACATCTTTTTTAATAAAGCTGTCAAAGAGTTTGACTTCATCAAAAAGGTAGATGAACCATGTATAAATAAGAAGGTTGTAGAGAGTATGGTTGTCTTCCTCGTATTGTACGCGGATGACATACTCTTGATAGGAAAGGGTGTTCCTATGCTACACTCGGTAAACCACCTCTTATCATATAGGTTCTCCATGAAAGATCTAACTGATGTCTCCTACATCCTGGGGATATAGATCTATAGAGATACATCTAAATGGATTTGGGATTGTCCCAATCCAGGTACATAGACACCATGCTAAAGGGGTTTAGTATGGATGATTCTAAGCGTGGTAATGTACCCGCTTGTTCAGGAATCACTCTCTCCAAAGAGATGTCTCTCGAGACTGATTTGGAGAGGGCTCGCATACAAAGGATACCCTATGCTTTGGCAGACGGGTCAATCATCTATGTGATTTTATGTACAAGACCATATATAGCTTACTCACTAGGTGTAGCGAATAAGTATCGAAAAGATCTTTGGGAAAACCACTGGACAGCTGAAGAACATTCTTAAGTTCAAGAGATGTTCTTGGAGTATGGTAACGGTGAACTCCAGATGAAGACATTTACCGATTCGAGCTTCCAGAGTGATAAGGACGACTGAAGGTCGGTCTCGGGTTTTGTCTTCACCCTCAGTGGAGGGACGGTATGCTGGAAGGGTTCCAAGCTATATACCGTAGCAGACTCGTCGATAGAGGCTAATTACATAGCTACCAACGATTCTGCCAAAGAGGTTGTCTGGATGAATAGAGTTCATGAGATGAACTAGGTTCCTACCATTGATCATCCAATACCTGTGTATTGGGATGACAATGGAGTTTTGGCTTTGGCCTAGGAACCCCGGTCCCGTCAGTGATCCAGACATATTCTTAGACAGTATCACCTGATCAGCGTGATAGATGATCACTGGAAGATCGAGGCCAGGAGAGTTGACACAGAGGATAACACGAAGGATCCACTCACCGAGGCCATCCCCTATATGCTATTCGAGAGACTTTTAGGATGTTGGGTATGAGATACTACAACAACTGGCCTTAGTGCAAGTGGGAGATTGTTAAGAATATATATGCCCTAGAGGCCATTATTGTTCATATAGTGGATGCTTGGACATATATATAGAGGACTTTCTTGCTCGACATGATAGTATGATATCAGGTTACCTTTACCTTAACATGTAGACTGGTATTTATAATGTTTGTCTCTTACATATTGATAAAATACTTAGGATGTGTACTTGACTACCAGGACTATGATGAGATCATACTATTGGCGCCAGGGTGGTCCAAAAGTACATCCTTTAATCTGTTCCTAGTCGTGGGAATATCGAGACTAGGGCATCGATATTCCAGAGTAGACTAGTGTGTACGTTTCTTGTCCCTTAGAGGGCGATGGTTGATCCCACAACCATTGGTGTGTGACATCAAAGATTGTACACAGGTGCTCATTAGAGAATGGGTACACCGAACAGGACTCGTCGAGAACTCCTATGTGGTAGTATACCTATCGTCGGATAGCAGTCCTCTGGTGACATCAGTACAGGTTAGTCTGTAGACCCTAGATTGTCATATAGTCTTGTGGGCTCCCACTGTGCTTTGATTTCCTCCCTAGCACGCTCAAGAGGAGTTGTGCAAACAGGTGGATTTTGGGTACAGTCCCGAGTCATATGGAGGCAATGGGCGATAGGAGGGGTTTCGTCTCTCCCGGTATTGGGGGTTGATGTTGCGCTATGCTCGATTGGCTATAACTGGAAGTCCCTAGCCATGGCTGCTGTCGAGATTTACTGATAAGTGTTATCAGTAGTTTCTTGAACCGTTATAGGCCAGACATCGACATGACTTATCACATTACTGGGATCTGACGTTTACCACCCCTAGACATGATATGCGACATATCAGACAAAGAGACCGGACTGTACGGGAGTGTTACTGATAGGCTTCATGGAGACTATGGACATGCTTGCTTGTTGATCTTCATATCGCTCAATACCCGGGTAGCCGTTACGTCTAGCTAGTACCGCTGACGGCTTGTGGGTGACTGATGTGATCATCACCTACTGCTGGCATATTGATGAGTCTTTAGAGTCCCACACAAAAGTTCCCTGGTTCAGGCGAAACGAAGTAGGACACATATGTGATATGTGCGCGGTCTTGATTAAATACGTGTATGTGATACCGTATTGTAATCTGGCAGTTATTTGTTATCAGTTCGGTTATATATGATATAACTAGATTGTCGAATCAAGTGTTGATTTGATAATGTGATACACAGATAAATAATATTAGTCGGTCATATATGATATAACTGAATTATTAAATCAAGTGTTGATTTAATAATATGATATATATTATATGTGATATAATTATATCTTAACTAATATCATTAGCTCGCTAAATATTTTCTTATATGTATTAATATATATATATATATAGCATGGCATGATTTCTATTTTTAGAAAAATAGAAATGAGGTGGAAAATGGGAGCATGGTTGCAAGCATGGGCTTTATATTTGTTTATTCATCTTGACTCACTATTCAAGCATGGCTGCAATTTTATATTGCAAAATTCCATGCTTGAATGAGTGGGGGTCAAGAGTTGCCATTGATTCTCACTTCATTCTCAACACTTAGCCATTTTTCTTTAGTTGCTCCCATGGTTACTCTCTAGCTTCTTCATCTTCCTCATTGCCATTATTCAAGTTTCAATCCTTACATGTGATGTGAACCATGAAGCTTGAACACAAACTTGTGAGCTTTAAACATCTCCTACTTCACCATCCAACACTTGACTAGCGATCGAGTGTAGCGTGTTTCCTACGCTAAAGAGTTTAGTATAGAGGTAGCTTGAGTTGGAAGGACTTCACATGGATCATCTTTGGCACGAAGGTCATCGGAGAAAGCTCGTCCAAAGCCTCAAGTGGAGCCTAGTGGAGTCACGGGACTACTACACGGAGCATGTAAAGTGAAGGACTCGATCTACGAGGGTATAGCAATCTTTCACTTTCTTATAGTTTTCTTGATATAGTTGGATATATGTATGCCCTAGAGGCCATTATGTGATAGTGGATGTATTTATACATGTATATATATATATATATATATATATATATTCAGTGTACATTCTTGCTCGACATGATAGTATGCTATCTGGTTTTTCTTTATCTGACATGTTGATTTGATCATGCTTTTACTCATTCATACAGGTTGATAAAGCCCTCGGGATATTGGCTTGACTACAGTGATTATGATAGAGATCATACTAGTGGGACATCTGTAGTTTATAAGCACATCCTGAAATGTCCCTAGTCGTAGGTGTATCGAGACGGGGCATCGATATACCAGAGTAGACTAGCGTATATGATACTAGACCCATATGATGGGCGATGGATGTTCCCACATTCATCGATGTTTGACATCAAGATCATATACGGGTGCTCAGTGGTGACTGGGTACACTGGACGGACTTACCGAGAACTCCTATATGGAATTATATCTATCGTCGGATAGCAGTTCTCAGGTGACACTGGTACAGGTTAGTCTTTAGACCCGAGATCGTCATAGAGTCTTGTGTGCTCTCCCACTGTACTTAGATTACCACCCTACCACGGCTCTACTGAGTCGTCCAAATAGGTGGCCGTTGGGTACAGTCCCGAGACACACGAAGGCGATGAGCGATAGGAGGGGTTTCGTCTCTCCCGGTATTGGGAGTTGATGTTGTGCTGTGCACGACTGGTTATATCGGTAAGTCCCTGGCCAGGGCTGCTGCGATTTACTGATAAGTGTTATCAGTAGTTTCTCGATCTGTTATAGACCATTCACCGGCACGACTTATTGAGTTATTGGGGTCGACGAGACCATCCCTAGGCTCGATATGCAGCATATTTGACGAAGAGACCGGACTGTACGGTAGTGTTGCCGGTTGGCTCGACGGGAGTTGTAGCAGGTTCGCTTGTCATCTTCTGATCACTCAATACCCGGGTGGCCGTTACGTTTAGCTGACCGCTTGCGGCTTGGGGGTGCTTGATATGATCATCACCCACTGCCGGCGTATTGACGAGTCTTAGAGTCCCACAAAGGAGTTACCTAGTCCAGGCGAAACGTTGTGGTGCGCGTATGCGAAATGCGCAGGGACCCGGTTAAAATGCACGTATAAGATACTATATATTAATCGGGTGGCTTGCTTTTGATTGGGTCGTATATGATATGGACGGATTGATAAATCAAGTGTTGATTTATCATTTAACCATTAGTTTCTCACTAGAAATCCTTTCTTGTATTTTTGGATGTATGCATGCATGTTTGCATTCTTTCTTGATTCATGCACATATGGATGTGCATGCACACATACATACATACATACATCATCCTTCATGGTTGTATATACATATAAAA
The DNA here is from genome assembly GCA_030015575.1 of Agapanthus africanus. Taxonomy (NCBI): domain Eukaryota; kingdom Viridiplantae; phylum Streptophyta; class Magnoliopsida; order Asparagales; family Amaryllidaceae; genus Agapanthus; species Agapanthus africanus. Next base: position 173,208,840 of record JASDDO010000004.1, on the reverse strand, counting down.
TGGTGACAATATAAGACTCACACCATGGTTTTATATATATGAATTATTATTGCATTTGTTTTAAAACAAAATGAAAAAGAAAAGGATAATTCATGGTTTGATTCTACACTCTTCTTCAACTAACCATGCTCACCTACTTATTAACCATGAGTTAATCTTCCTCTTTTGTTTTAACTCAAGTGAACTAAATATCCATATAATATAACCATGGTTTGAGATGAGAAGTGAAAAATATATATACATATATTTTTCATTTTTCATAAGTGATTATCTTTTTCTCTTCTTCTTAAAAAGCCATCATCTTCTTCAACCTTGCTCTTTTGCTCTCTAGATCTCTTAAGTGAGCAAAATACTCAACAAGATAGGATTTTGAAGTGAGAAAAAGAACCACAACACCATTCTACACAAGTCTTGCCCACTTGTTTAGAGTTTTAGCTTCATTCTCTTCTCTTGATCAAGTGAAGTTGCAAGCTTGGACAAAGGAGCTTCGGGTGGATCGTCGTGGACGTTAGAAGACCTCAAGCTAATCGTTTTCCAACTCTCAAGTGGCCAAGGAGTCTAGAATAGGGAGCTACAAAGGTTGTACTCTCAAAACCCTAGCCTTTGTTACTTGTGGTGTGGTTTAAAGTTATGAAACCCTAATTTTCTAGGATTGATTGTTTGTGTGTTCACTTAGCACTCTAAAAACTTAATCTTTGTGACATGTGATGCTTCCAAACCTTTCATAGGGTGCTAGGTAAACCTAACATTGGTATCAGAGCCGACCTAGAACATTAGGCGACACTTTAGCGAAGTAAAAACTCCGATTGAACCGAAATACGGATTTTCGGGACACTCTCTGGACATTTTTTGAAAACTGTTATTTTCCAGAATTAAAAATATGCAAAAAAATTCAGCAGGTAAATCTAAGAACAAATGTAAAATACGATGCCATGAACAGTTCTTTCCACCGCGGAACCGCAGCAAAAGCCTGCTTAGGCCGCGGTTCCACGGCCGTACGGATGCATCATTGTGTCGATTTTGTACAGTAACTATTTTATCTGCTTGTATATTTTTTGGGGTATTTTTAATCTGAATTTAGTGATGTTTGTTCTGGAGATTGTTTTGAGTTCATTGATTCGATCGGAATTTTAACTTCATGTTTTTCCTGATGCTTCAAAACATCTCATAGGGTGCTAAGCAAACCCATCATTTTAAATCCAATAATTATCCAAATACAACCATGGTGTAATTCTTATACATCCACCATTCCCATTGTATAAACAACCATGATAACATATGATGTATGTATGCATGTGTGCTTGCACATCCATATGTGCATGAACAAGAATGAATGCACACATGCATGCATACATCCTACATAAACAAGATAGGATTTGTAGTGAGAAACTAATGATGAATCAACACTTGATCCACTAATCCGGTCATATCACATATGAACCGACCATTAGCAAGTTGCCCAATTAATATACGGTATCCCATACACGTATTTTAATCGGGTCCAAGCGCATATCGCATACGCGCACCACAACGTTTCGCCTGGACTAGGTAACTCCTATGTGGGACTCTAAGACTCGTCAATACGCCGACAGTGGGTGATGATCATATCAAGCACCCCCAAGCCGCAAGCGGTCAGCCAAACGTAACGGCCACCCGGGTATTGAGCGATAAGAAGAAAACAAGCGAACCTGTTACAACTCCCGTCGAGCCATCCGGCAACACTACCGTACAGTCCGGTCTCTTCGTCAGATATGCTGCATATCGAGCCTAGGGATGGTCACGTCGACCCCAATAACTCAATAAGTCGTGCCGGTGAATGGTCTATAACAGTTCGAGAAACTACTGATAACACTTATCAGCAAATCTCAGCAGCCCTGGCCAGGGACTTGCTGCTATAACCAGTCAGTACAGCATCAACTCCCAATATCAGGAGAGACGAAACCCCTCCTATCGCTCATTGCCTTCGTGTGTCTCGGGACTGTACCCAACGGCCACCTGTTTGCACGACTCAGTAGAGCTATGGTAGGGTGGCAATCAAAGTGCAGTGGGAGAACACACAAGACTCCATGACGATCTCGGGTCTACAGACTAACCTGTACCAGTGTCACCTGAGAACTGCTATCCGACGATAGATATAATTCTATATAGGAGTTCTCGGTGAGTCCGTCCAGTGTGCCCAGTCACCACTGAGCACCCGTATATGATCTTGATGTCAAACATCGATGAATGTGGGAACATCCATCGCCCATCGTATGGGTCTAGTATCATATATGCTAGTCTAATCTGGTATATCGATGCCCCGTCTCGATATACCTACGACTAGGGACTTTCCGGGATATGCTTATAGACTACAGATGTCCCACTAGTATGATCTCCATCATAATCAGAGTAGTCAAGCCGATATCCTCAGGGCTTTATCAGCATGTATGAATGAAAAGAAGCATGATCAAATAAACATGTCAGATAAAGAAGAACCAGATAGCATACTATCATGTCGAGCAAGAATGCAAACTGAATATATATATACATGTATAGATACATCCACTATCACATAATGGCCTCTAGGGCATACATATATCCAACATTTCCCGGATAATTAGAAAGTATTGAATTGTTCGAACGAGTGTCGTTTGCTCACTTTTCACGGGGTTTAAATCTTTCGGAAATATGTGCAAGTTTTGTGGTGGACCCTCTAGAAGACAACAAACCTTAATTCGATTATATGAACGTCTTGATCTGCCTTTTGAACCTTAGGGTTTTGGGCAGTACGACGTGCCACATGTGAGGCGTTGGCTTGACCCTTCTACGGCTGGGCCGCTACTACTGTGACACACTCCGGATTTTTTGAACTCCGCTCTAGTGTTGAGCTTTAGGGAATTTTGGGCATTTGATCATTCGTTCGAAAAACTTTAATACTGTCTATTTATCTGGAATGTGATGCAATGTGTGGAATTAATATAACTAGACATGAAATACGAAGTATGTGATATTTCGCATTTATGATGTCTAAAGAGATTGTGGATTCCAGATATTGCAGTTTTACACTTTCTTTTCTGTGACCGTAAGTGTAGTATGTCGATATCGCCGGTTTCGTTTCTATACATCAACGACAATTGGGGTACGCATACTTACTTACGTTGATGATATATGATATTATGTGTTGCTGAGATATGATGTGCAGGATTGTCGCGATTGAATAGCCGGGGGTTTTTTATGTGAGATGAGAGTTTTATTTTTCATTCATGTAAAATTCAAATGTAATGTTATATTCTTTTATTTGGGGCACTTCCGGGTTGAGGTTGATGTCACCAGTGTTGTATATTATTTACTTTTCCGCATTAGGATAGACCCAAGGAGGGGAGCATAAGTGACCGGGTTCTGGGGTTCAGTGGGAGGCCATCTCGAGGAGTCGAGACCGGGTCTCCTAAACTCCAGGATTGGTAGGGTCGCTTTCCGCTCTCGTAGGGGTCTAGGGGTGTGGGCTTGGCTATTCATCGCGACTGTAGAATCCGTATTTTCTATTGTTGGCTAAATACTAAATACGGCGTCCTAGTATATCCCACATTATATATATGTTTTCTGCTGCCTGTGTTCTGTGATATCTGAGACGAATGATATATTATATATGAGATATATAGTAGACGTTGCTTATGTTTTACACCCGCGCTAGTCCCGTCCCGGTATGCCGTTAGTTAAGTAACCTAACGGTGCATAATGGAACATTGCGGCGAATGCGGATGGCATAAGCGTACGTGTTATTTTCGTTTCTTTTCTGTGATTGGCTTAAGGACTTAAATGATGGGATTACATTAATATGATTAATGTAAAGAAAATAAACCTAAATAGATGTTGTAGAATCAGATTTGAAAACCACTCGGCTCTTTATGAAAAAGCTATATTTCAAAACTGCGGAGCACAAGCCACTCCTTTTGAAAGTCATTTGATTCTACGACGATATCAAGTTCAAAGCGTTAAAGGTTTTCTTAAAAATCATCCGCAACCCTCCGTCATTTTAGGAAGTAGAGTACTTAGTATTCGTGCTACGTTTGTTGACTTTAGTTAAGGCGTAGTGTACGGTAGCTAAGTGATGTCTTCCTACACTGCATATGATGCAGATTAATTAGGACATTCATGCGACTTTGTTGACCATAGTTAAGGGTCATATGGGTGGGTCTAATTGATCAAGAAATGACGGGTAGAACTTGACTGGTACTTATGATTTGTTGACCATAGTTAAGGTCATAAGTACTAGGGGTAAAAAAATCACATCGGGAATTTCAAGTGTTGAGATTTGCAATGAGATTGCATACCTTCCATATGATGGTTGGATCCCGATCCCACTGTGGGCAATAGTTGCTCTTAGGAGAGTTTTGCAGTTTACAATTAGCTAACTCATTAGGTGTCTAGAAAGGTGTTAACGGGGCTACGCCTCTGGGAAAACGAGGTTTATTTTAATTAGGTCCGTGCGAAAACACGGGGAACCTCCCTCAAGTACCGACACTGGCCTGGCTGAACGGTTAGCGAAGTTGTAGACTGTAATTAATCCTGGCTAGTTTTCTTTTTAAGGTTTGAAAGAAAAACTTGATTAAAGCAGTGGGAGACATCGATTAGACAAGATAATAACCAATCTGATCTATGCAAGAGCTTTCGCTGAGTGTATTCTTTTCTCTCTCTTAATGGCAGATACCAATGACTGGACTCAAGCTTCTACTAGATAAAAACAAACTGAATGGGACCAATTATAAAGACTGGCTGAGAAATCTGAAAATAGCCTTGACTTATGATAAAGTATCATATGTCCTCACGGCTCCAGCCCCGCCCGTCCCAGGCCTAAAATCCTCAGTTGCGGATATTGAAGTCCGCAAGACATGGGATGCTGACTGTGCCACGGCCAAATGCCTCGCGCTTGCATCGATGGACAATACACATCAAAAGCAGCACGAGAATATGGACATTCAAACCATATTCCTCCATACAAAGGAGTTGTATGGAGAGCAATCCCGCGTATTACGATACGAAGCATCAAAGAAATTGTTTCAGATGCGAATGGCCCCTGGCACACCGGTAGGAGACCATGTTCTGAAGATGATAGCTCTAATAGAAGAGCTTGAGGACCTTGGATGGACAATGGACAATGAACAATATACGGATATTATTCTGCAATCCCTCCCCTCCACCTTTGCTTAATTCATAGTTAACTTCAACATGCACGGCATGGAGAAGGAACTACCTGAACTCCTTAATATGTTAAGGAGTGCAGAGAGCACTATGAAATCAGTGAAAACTCCCATTATGACTATTGGACAATCTTCCTCTTCTCGCCCAAAGGCTAAGGCCAAGGGAAAGAAAAAGAAGAAGCCCACCAATCCTAAGGGTGGAGTTAAAAAGGTGAAGGGAAAGGAAAAGTCCAAAGCTGGAGACTCGGAGAAAGGTGAATGTTTTCATTGCCACAAGACAGGACATTGGAAGTGCAACTGTACGGAGTACTTGAACCTCAAGAAGAAGCATGGGGATGCTTCCGCTTCAGGTGTGTTTGTGACAGAAAACTGTTTTTCAATAAACTCTGCTTCCTGGGTATTAGATACCGGTTCAGGTTCTCACATTTGCAATTCTATGCAGGGGCTGAGAAATAGCAAAGTTTTGAAGACAGGTGACCATACTCTCCGCGTTGGAAATGGTTCCAATGTACATACAGTCGCAGTGGGAGAGTATCACTTAGGGTTGCCATCTGGGTGTATATTGGTTTTGAACCCATGTTATTTTGTACCAAGTATGCTATGTATTATAATATCTGTTTCTTTGTTAGACAATGAAGGATATAATTTTGTATTGCAGAACAATGTTATGAACATTCACCTAAATCAAATGTTGGTTGGGTATGGTACACTTAATAATGGGATATACGTCCTAAATCAACACACAGTTTTCAGTATACAACACACTAATAAAAGAAAACTTTCAGAATTAAATGAAGCTTTTCTTTGGCACTGTAGACTTGGTCATATTAACGAAACAAGTTACACAAAGATGGATATTTAAACACTTTTGAATATAAATCTTATGCGACTTGCCAGTCTTGTATCAAGGGTAAAATGACCAAAACTTCGTTTACCGGATACGGAGAAAGAGCTACTGAGCTCCTAGGCCTCATACATAGTGATGTATGCGGGCCAATGTCTACACAGGGTAGAGGCGATTTTTCATACTTCATTACGTTCACTGACGATTTCTCAAGATTCGGACATGTATTTTTATTAAAGCACAAGTCCGAAGCTTTCGAGAAATTCATTGAATATAAACAAGAAGTAGAAAAACAAACCGGCTTGAGTATCAAGATGCTTCGATCAGATCGAGGTGGAGAGTATCTCAGTACGGAATTTGCAAACTTCCTAAAAGAGAATGGGATTCTCTCTCAGCTCACTCCTCCTTACACACCACAGCACAACGGTGTGTCAGAACGACGGAATCGGACCCTATTATATATGGTCCGTTCCATGATGAGTGATGTTGAGTTACCCATCTCATTTTGGGGGCATGCATTGGAGACTGCAGCGTTTCTACTGAACAAGTTTCCAACCAAAGCCGTGTCTACCACGCCATATGAGATATGGCATGGGAAGAGACCATCTCTTAAGAGAATTAAGATTTGGGGTTTCCCGGCCTATGTTAAAAAGCAGAATCGGGACAAACTCGAGACACGGTCAGTCATGTGTAATTTTGTGGGGTATCCAAAGAATTCTTATGGATATCTATTCTACCACAAAGAGGAACCAAAGGTGTTTGTTTCTCAGTATGCCACATTCTTGGAAAAAGAGTTTTTCACAGATAAAGATGATGGCAAGGTGGTGGATCTAGAAGAGGTTCTAGAGATACAAACTACAAATGACGATTTGGTTGAACCGGCTGTTGCAATAGAAACTGAGGAACCTCGGCCACTCCGAAGGTCTGGTAGGACTTCTCGCCCACCAGAGAGGTACTACGGTTTCCTCATTGATGGTGACGGAGAAGACTGCATCATGGATGATGATGATCCTACCAGTTTTCAGCAAGCTATCACGAGTGGAGACTCTGTGAAGTGGCTGGATGCCATGAGATCCGAAATGGAGTCTATGTACACCAACAAAGTATGGACTTTGGACGTTGTACCCCCTGGGGTAAAGCCTGTGGGATGCAAATGGATCTTTAAAAGAAAGATTGGTGTAGATGGGCAGGTAGAGACCTATAAGGCAAGACTTGTGGCGAAGGGTTTTCGTCAAAGAATAGGTTTGGACTATGACGAAACTTTTTCGCTCGTAGACTTGCTTAAATCCATTCGGATCCTACTTGCTATTGCTGCTCACTACGACTATGAAATCTGGCAGATGGACGTTAAAACAGCATTTCTAAATGGAGATTTAGAAGAATGCGTTTATATGGATCAGCCAGAGGGCTTCATTGAAAGTGGGAGCAGCGGGAAAGCATGTAGATTGCTTAAATCCATATATGGGTTAAAGCAGGCATCACGGAGTTGGAACATCTGTTTCGATGATGTCATCAAAGAGTTTGATTTCATCAAAAATCCAGATGAACCTTGTGTTTATAAGAAGGTTGTAGGGAGAGCTGTCACATTCCTCGTATTATACGTGGACGACATTCTTCTGATAGGAAATGATATTCCTATGCTACAGTCGGTCAAATCTTTCTTATCACTAAGGTTCTCCATGAAGGACCTGGGTGATTCCACATACATCCTGGGCATAAGGATCTATAGGGATAGATCCAAAAAGTTATTAGGATTGTCCCAAACCAGGTACATTAACACCATCCTAAAAAGGTTTAGTATGGAAGACTCCAAGAGGGGTGCCTTACCCGCTTGCCATGGGGTCACTCTCTCCAAGGATTCTTGTCCAAAGACCGATGAAGAGAGAGCTCGCATGAGCGCTATACCCTATGCTTCGGCAGTAGGATCTATAATGTATGTGATGTTATGTACACGCCCAGATGTAGCTTATGCACTTAGTGTTGTAAGCAGGTATCAATCCAACCTAGGGGAGAATCACTGGACAGCTGTGAAGAACATTCTTAAGTACTTGCGAAGGACTAAAGAATTGTTCTTGGTGTATGGTAATGGAGATCTCCAAATGGAGGCCTTTACCGATTCGAGCTTCCAAAGCGATAAGGACGACAGCAAATCTATCTCAGGGTTTGTATTTACCCTCAATGGAGGGGCGGTAAGTTGGAAGAGTTCCAAACAGGATACCGTTGCAGACTCTACGATGGAGGCTGAGTACATTGCTGCAAATGATGCCGCCAAGGAAGCCGTCTGGATGAAGAAGTTCGTCTCGGAGCTAGGAGTAGTTCCAACCATTATTGATCTAATACTATTGTATTGTGATAATAATGGGGCTATGGCGTTAGCCAAGGAGCCCAAGTCCCATCAGCGGTCCAGACACATCCTGAGGCGCTTTCATTTGATCCGGGAGATTGTAGATCGCCGCGAGATCGAGATTAAGAGAGTAGACACAAAGAATAACGTCGCGGATCCACTCACCAAGGCCCTCCCTCAGCCGCAGCATGAGCGACTTTTTGAGATGTTGGGTATGAGATACGCCAATAACTGGCCTTAGTGCAAGTGGGAGATTGTTGGATATATGTATGCCCTAGAGGCCATTATGTTATAGTGGATGTATTTATACATGTATATATATATATATTCAGTGTACATTCTTGCTCAACATGATAGTATGCTATCTGGTTTTTCTTTATCTGACATGATGATTTGATCATACTTTTACTCATTCATACATGTTGATAAAGCCCTCAGGATATTGGCTTGACTACAGTGATTATGATAGAGATCATACTAGTGGGACATCTGTAGTTTATAAGCACATCCTGAAATGTCCCTAGTCGTAGGTGTATCGAGATGGGGCATCAATATACCAGAGTAGACTAGCGTATATGATACTAGACCCATATGATGGGCGATGGATGTTGCCACATTCATCGATGTTTGACATCAAGATCATATACGGGTGTTCAGTGGTGACTGGGTACACTGGACGGACTCACCGAGAACTCCTATATGGAATTATATCTATCGTCGGATAGCGGTTCTCAGGTGAGACTGATACAGGTTAGTCTGTAGACCCGAGATCGTCATAGAGTCTTGTGTGCTCTCCCACTGTAGTTATGTTACCACCCAACCACGGCTCTACTGAGTCAAGCAAACAGGTGGCCGTTGGGTACAGTCCCGAGACACACGAAGGCGATGAGCGATAGGAGGGGTTTCGTCTCTCCCGGTATTGGGAGTTGATGCTGTGCTGTGCTCGACTGGTTATATCAGTAAGTCCCTGGCCAGGGCTGCTGAGATTTACTGATAATTTTTATCAGTAGTTTCTCGATCTGTTATAGACCATTCACCGGCACGACTTATTGAGTTATTGGGGTCGACGTGACCATCCCTAGGCTCGATATGCAGCATATTTGACGAAGAGACCGGACTGTACGGTAGTATTGCCGGTTGGCTCGACGGGAGTTGTAGCAGGTTCGCTTGTCTTCTTCTGATCGCTCAATACCCGGGTGGCCGTTACGTTTAGCTGACCGCTTGCGGCTTGGGGGTGCTTGATATGATCATCACCCACTGCCGGCGTATTGACGAGTCTTAGAGTCCCACAAAGGAGTTACCTAGTCCAGGCGAAACGTTGTGGTGCGCGTATGCGATATGTGCATGGACCCGGTTAAAATGCGCGTATAAGATACTGTATATTAATCGGACGGCTTGATTTTGGTTGGGTCGTATGTGATATGGCCGGATTGATAAATCAAGTGTTGATTTATCATTTAACCATTAGTTTCACACTAGAAATCCTTTCTTGTATTTTTGGATGTATGCATGCATGTATGCATTCTTTCTTGATTCATGCACATATGGATGTGCATGCACACATACATACATACATCATCCTTCATGGTTGTATATACATAGAAAATTGTGGCAATATAAGACTCACACCATGGTTTTATATATATGAATTATTATTGCATTTGTTTTAAAACAAAATGAAAAAGAAAAGGATAATTCATGGTTTGATTCTACGCTCTTAATCAACTAACCATGCTCACCTACTTATTAACCATGAGTTAATCTTCCTCTTTTGTTTTAACTCAAGTGAAATAAATATCCATATAATATAACAATGGTTTGAGATGAGAAGTGAAAAACATATATACATTTATTTTTCATTTTTCATAAGTGATTATCTTTTTCTCTTCTTCTTAAAAAGCCATCATCTTCTTCAACCTTGCTCTTTTGCTCTCTAGATCTCTCAAGTGAGCAAAATACTCAACAAGATAGGATTTGAAGTGAGAAAAAGAACCACAACACCATTCTACACAAGTCTTGCCCACTTGTTTAGAGTGTTAGCTTCATTCTCTTCTCTTGATCAAGTGAAGTTGCAAGCTTGGACAAAGGAGCTTCGGGTGGATCGTCGTGGACGTTAGACGACCTCAAGCTAATCGTTTTCCAACTCTCAAGTGGCCAAGGAGTCTAGAATAGGGAGCTACAAAGTTTGTACTCTCAAAACCTTAGCCTTTGTTACTTGTGGTGTTGTTTAAAGTTATGAAACCCTAATTTTCTAGGATTGATTCTTTGTGTGTTCACTTAGCACTCTAAAAACTTAATCTTTGTGACATGTGATGCTTCCAAACCTTTCATAGGGTGCTAGGTAAACCTAACAGATATCAAATTTAAACCCTAATCATCTAGTTAAACATCTTGGATAATCTAGCTTAGCACCTATAAAAATTTGAATTTGGCATGCTTGATGCCACTTGGACCTCATGGTGGTGCTAGGGTAGGCTTTCAATGATTGCGTCCCAAGAGGACTTCAAGTTAAAAGTTTGCCCTAGAGAGATTCTTTCGGTAAATTGTTAAGGATGATGCACCAATCTCGTGCAAACAAATTAAATGAGTTGTATACACTCATTGATAGGGGCATTTGTTGACACAAAGAAAAAGAAGAAGAAATAAAGAAAGTAAAACTAGAAAATAGGAGAAACCCTATTTTTTTCTTATTTTCTTCCATATTTAAAACATAGGCCATCTTATGTTCTTCATGAAATAAGTAGAAACATAGGTCATCATATGTTCTCTACAAAAAAAGTAGAAGCATGGGCCACCTTATGTTCTCTAAAAACAAATTAAAAATAGGGGAAACCCTATATTCTATGAACAATGGAAAGTAGGGGAAACCCTATTATTCCATTTTTTATGAAAAAGGAAAGTAGGGGAAACCCTATTCTTTCACTTGGAAAGTAGGGAAAACCTTATTTTTCCACATATATAAGAATATAGAGACTTAAAGTCTATACTTCTTCATAAATAAAAACCAAAAATATAAAAGGAAACTCTGCCGAAATTTTCAAGAAAGCAGATTTTCGGGTGGAATTTTCCCGCCGAGACACATCGAAGGAAAATGACCATAACTCTCACCCGAGAGCACTAAATTGTGATCTGTTCGTAGAAAATGAAAGTTAACTCATTGAGCTTCGAAACAAGACCATACACAACTATGAATAATGTTAAAATTATAGAGTTTTAGATAACTCCAGAAAAGGGTATCTTCATCAAACAGATTTTCGGGTGGAATCTACCAGCCTAATCATATCTGATGAAAACGTCCATAACTCTCACTGGAGAGCACCAAATCGCTATCTGTTTGAAGCGTATGAAAACTGTTAGATGTAGGTGCCCTTAGAGGCAATTGGTTGTTATTGTTACCCACATGTATAGAACTTTCTTGTTCGTAATAATAGTATGCTATTTGGTTTTTCTTTATTATTATATCTTTTATTTATAATACTATGTTTATTATTGATTACTAATAAAGTCCATAGAATAATGCTAGACTACAGAATTGTGATGTAGATCACAATAGTGAGACCTGACTAGTCGATAAATTTATTCTTAAATGTTCCTAGTCTTAGGAGTATTGAAACAGGATATCGATACTCCGGAAGACTTGTGTATATTATACTTACTCATTAGAGAGTAATGATTGTTCTCATATTCATCTGGAGTGGTGACACCATGGTATCGTATGTAGGTGCTTATAGATGATAAGTACACCGAACGACTCAATTTGAATTTCCAGTTGGTAATTATACATAACTGTCAGATGAAAATTCATACAGTGACAATTCGTACAACTTAGTCTCTAGACCTGAGACTCGCCATGGTACCTTGCGTGTGGTAGAAATTACATTAGTTACTACCCAACCACAAATCCATTGATACAGTGTATAATGGTAGTAGTTGGGTATGATCAAACACATGTGAATGTTGTGAGGAGTTAACATGGAATCCGTTTCTTCGGTATATGGAGAACAATGTTCTGCAATGTGCGATATATCAGTGACCTAAAATCTCTGGCCAGAGTACTAGAGATTAAATGATAAGTGATTATCAGTTTGATCTCAGGTTTACGCGATAATATCAATACAATAATTATTTGAGTTATTAGGGTGAAAATACTACCAAGCCCTAAAACAAATAAGGAGCACAAGTAGACGAAGAGACCGGACCGTATGGTAGTTGCCACTGATAGGTATTAATTTGCTTGGATAGAATTTTCCTATTCCAATCCAGTCATCGACAGCTTACCCAGCTAATCTAAATATGTAGCCATCGTCCCTATAGACTTATGGATTTTACTGTTCGAATTAATTATCCATAGCTGAGTAAACGTCGAGCATCCGGAGCCACATATAGCTAAACTCCTACTAGCCAAATATGGAAGTATAAACTAAAGAAGAGATAGAATATATTTCATATACAAAAGGATTTAATTAAATAAGTATATTTGATATACTATTGATATTTAATTAAGTAAGGGTAAAATCGTCAAATGCAATTTGGCGTACGACTCAAGATAATATACGATATTAGATGAGTAAATAATACATGCATATATATATATATATATATATATATATGTATGTATGTATTAATTATATTATGAATATAATATATATATATATAAGTAATTTAACGATTATATATGTGTGTGTGTGTATAAGTATTTATAAAATAATATTAATGCGCATTCGATGCGCATGAAATATTATATGTGACAAGTACACATATATGGGTCGAAAATTACATGGGCCCAAAATGTATTAAAATGTAATTAATTAGTTTGTTTAAGGAGTTAAATAAATAAATAAATTATGATGGTTTAAATTAAGAAACTATATCCCTACATATAGGATTCTAATGTGACAAACCCTAACCCTAAGATTTTCCTCTTCCTCTCCCTCTCAAAAGTTTTGGCCCCCTTGCTCTCTTTGGCCGAAAATTTTAGAGAGAAATAAATTAAAATCGTTTTATTTTATCTTCTTTATTAGAAATTCTCTTTAATTAATTAGAGTTCATAGATCTTGGAGATTTTTGTGAAGGCAAGAAAGGAGATCATCAAGATATAATCAAGTCGTTTTGATTGGAGTAAGAATCGCAAGCAAAGTGAATGAAACACAAATCCGATTTTGCACAAATGTATAATTCTCCTGAAATCAATTAAGTGTTAATTGATTTCATTAAGAATTAACATGATTTATAAGCCCTTTTGGTGTTAATGTAAAAAAATTTAATTTTACCTTCCGTTGCGTTTACACCAATTTAACCAACAAAAACATCAAAACTTATATGTTTTAATGAACTTTGAACGTAGACTGAAATTCTATGTTCTTTTGAAAACACATTTGGACATTTAAGATGAAGTATCCCCCACTTATCATTCGAGTGTCGAGACCCCACCGAAGTATCGAGACCCCACATGACATCAGGACCCCACCCGACAGGAGGAACCGACCCAATGTCGGGACCCCACCCGACCATTGGGTGCCTATATCGGGTGGCTACCCGAACCTAAGGGTTACCCGATATTGGATGACCACCCAACCCCCCTGGATGTCCACCTTATCATTAATTCCTTTTTTTCTTAAGTGTAGATTCTATACTTGATTACAGTGTAAGCCCCATTAGATGTATCCACCTATAAAGTATTAGGGTTTGGGTTTCATAAAATGGAAGCGCCCACTTAAACTTAAAATGATATCAACTGTGATATTAAATCCCACTTACCTTCAAAGTGTATTTGCATTCCTTTAATTCTCTTTTTTTAAGTTTGAAATGTAAAGAGATATACATGTATCAAAGTTGTATAATGAAATCTCTTGATGACTTCTTTCATATTTCTTTTATTTGCAAGTGTGTGTGTGTGTGTGTGATATGATATTTATTTAAACTGATGTGATTTAGAATAGCCTAATAAGGTATCCCGTCTAGGTATTTCCTAAGACAATAGGGTGTAATTAACGGTAAGTACTTGCGCTTATTGGAAGTCTTGAATCTCAGGACTTTCTGGTCAAACTTTCAAACCCTAAACTTTGTTTTATTTAAACTCTACCTTTTCTTAATGTTTGATCGTTAGAGATTCTAAAGAGGGTAAACAGGGATCATCCGGCTTGAAGCCAAGGTTGGTTCTAGTGTCCAGATATTGTCCAAAGCCGATACTGGTACTCCAAATACACTTGAAGATAGCGGAGAGACGTCGCATTGGAAGCAAGCCAAAAGTTGAGCATCTTAACTTATAGCATCTGTAGCGAAACAAATACAAACTTTCCCTCACAACGTTTCCAAGTGCAAAATCGTGGGGTATCAATTCGCATGGGTATATGATTAATGTTGGCGCTTATGCATCGTTTGTCGAGGCATGTCGTTCTTCAGGCCCAATGATATATATGATCGTCTTGAGTAGTTATCGATCGTAATTGCTCGGCTATACTTAGCATCAAAGGGGAAAGGATGGAAGGATGGAAGCTCTGCAGACCAAAACTTAGCATAGAATAATGACTAATTCTAGTACATGCCAGATGAGTTTAATGGCCTCAACCATAATCGGTTGTCTTTGATTTAGACCGATTGGCGTCGATAGTTTATTAATATACTTGATTGTGATCATTGAATGAACTAGCAAAAATGAAGTTATTAACTCCGATACACAATATATGGTGTTCAAGATGACTTGACGTGATGAACCGAGACAATACGGCTAAGAGTGTGGTAGAAATTGAGTAAATCTAAAGAGTTTCTTCAAATACCGATCATCTTGGTTTTGGAGGAAATGGCTGAGCCTCTACTAGCCATAAACGCTCAAATCATTGGATTGCTCCTCTCTTCATGTGAGACAGTGGGTAGAAAGCTGATGTCAAACAAGAGGCCTAAATCAAGACGATCACTGATATCTATTCAGAAGAGTTGGTGTAACACCCTAAACCTTTTGTACTGTATTTTTATGACTAAAACGATATTCATGGGTTTTATTACTGTAATTGGTTTTATTATTTTAGTTTAGGTTTATAAATATTTATTTGGATTAAGATATATGGTTTGGGATTGGAATCATCATTCCAGACTGTTGAGTCGTCTTAACTTTCTTTGAGCCGTCTCAAACATGGACTCATATAATATCCGGCCCATATGTGTATAGCCTATTTAAACCCTTATAACTCATGCAAATCCGAATTCCTAATTTTTCCTCCAAACAAAACCCTAGCCTCCTATCCTTTCATCAAACTGAAACCGAACCCTAACTTTTGCCTGCCTGATCTCCATCATCATCTCGATCATCTCGCCATGATCATCATCAACGTAGGCACCATCATCACCGAGTTCATTATCATCAGCGCAGTCATCGTCTCTTTTTTCTCGCGGCTGCATTCAAGACCCAGCAACAGCAGCCGATCCCTTTATCATCAATGTTGCCGTTCATCATCATCGTCGAGGTCTTGCCGACGTGTTAAGCATCATGTCGTGGTTATCATTCTGTTCGTGAGATCGTTATCGAGGCAAGTATTCGTAATTGCTTAACATGTTAGCACGACAAGATCAGATCTTGTTGTAACATAGTATAATTATTGTTTTTGTTGTTTATTTCCATTAAACAAAGTGACGATACATCGAGATCTGAATTACGATGTGTCGATGAATCAAATCTAGACTCAATGTGCAACGTTAAACCCTAAAGTCATAACCTTTATGATGAACTAGTTGACATACATCGTAATCTAGAGTTTCACGTGGTTTATATGATTGTATGTTTTAAATTTAATGGAAATCGTAAACCTGATCGTCTGAATGAAAGAGACCTCGAGCCGGCTCAACATAACCTCGAGCCGGCTCATAGGAACGGAGACGAAATTAAGTTCCAGGCATATCGTGAGACGTCTCAAAATAGATTGAGCCGTCTCAAGATAGGATTCGAGCCGGCTCATGATTGTCATGAGCCGTCTCATAGAGACAGAGAAGAAATAATGATTGGTAAAGATTTATGGGTTGTCTCAATATTATCATGATCCGTCTCATGTAGCCATAGAAAAATAACAATTCTGAAATGCTTGTGAGCCGTCTCAACCCATTATGAGCCGTCTCACACACACATGAGCTGTCTAAAACTTACTTGAGTCGTCTCAAACTGATATTTCAACCTGAATGTTATCTTTTATGTTAAATCGATTCACACATGCAAGACATGTTACCTGACCTGTATTATGACATGATTATGATACATATTATCTGATTAATTATGATATTCCTGACCATGTTAGTATACTGTTGATTTCATGTATTCGTGATTGTTTTATTACTGTTATCATGTCAAACTACATGCAATGTAATGTTTTCCCAAATGCCAACAAATCCATGATATTGACTTTTTTGACCTAATCGTCTTGATTGACACGACATGTACTTGATTGTTCCATTATTGGCATTATGTAATAACTAGATAGATATGTGACATGAAACATAAAACTTGGAGAAATGGGAAATCAAGAAAAGAAACCTGAATCATAATTCAAAAGGAATCAACATCTATAGACAGATCATTCGATTTGGGAATTCGTGCCCTGGGATGATGGGCTGACATCATTCATCTATACATTGAGGAGGCATATCCTAATACATTGAGGATAGTAATTATCCTGGGATGATGTGTTAACATCATTCATCTATTAATTTGTGGACAATATCTTGTCCTGGGATAATGACACAATCATTATTCATCTAATACATTGACCATGGTTTCGGGTTCACACTGGATAATGATGGGTTACGAGGAAGGTATTCGTTTATGATTTCAAATACCGTTAGGATAGATAACTTAGCGACATTGACACTTAGGTTTCACTTGATATAATTGTTTACCATGTTATGTTTGATACACATATTGCATGCCATTGTTTACTGTTCACTCACATGACATCGTCTTCTGTTATAACTAAATCACATGTCATATGTTATCCTTATATCATATTATGTTCGATGCTCTGACGTCTGGGTTTTACATGGCATCGATTATGTCTCTAGATTCACAGGATAAAGAGTACTTCGAGAAGATAGCCGAGCAGTGAGAAGTACTTATTTGTCTAGTTATTTATGGTTTAGGTTCTTTCCAGTATTGAACGCTTTTCTTTAGTTCTTTGTGAGCCCATAAGGGACAAAGTTTCTTGTGCACTTTATTTACTTGGATCAGTTTGACTTGACGTTTTCGCTATTCCAGCTTGATTCTTATTATTGTTATTTATTGTGGCATTGGACATGTTTAGTATTATTTATATATGTGTGTCATTGATTACTGCATGACAACCTTAATGTGGCTATGGAAGGATAATTCCTTACCGTAGGTAGCATGGTTAGCCGAGTTGCGTCCCGTATTTTAGTGTATTTTGGCAGCGGAGCGCGACAGTTGACCTCCCAATTATGTGGTCAGCCAATCTAGGCTCCAGGGATAATTTTATATATTTGAGGCGGCTTTGGTCCAATTCTAAGCAGAGCCGACCCATCTCGGCTTTGATGATTTGTGAGTGGCCAACCATTTTCGGCCAAAGATAATATTTGTTTGCAAGTACAAAGCAATGAAGTCGTGGTATGCGGTGGTTATTATAAAAGCCTCCATCACTAGTACAAATGTGAGAGGGGGTTGCGAAACGACGGGCTTGCAGAATTCTCGCCACATCTCGAATGGTGTTCATACACTTAGGAGGCAGCGGATTGACAGGCCATACAGCTAGGGGGCAAGCCGATAATCGAGTACAAGAATTTCTTTGATCAATCAAGTATCGGTTTAACCCTCTCACAACTTGCTCTTACAAGCAACTGTGTGTTCCAATCAACATGCTTTGTGATGCTATCAATTCCAGGTGTGTTCCTGATGGAGCTCTGGATCTCCTTCAGATGTTACCTTCCGTTGATCTGCAGCGAGTGGTGACGAGCGGCTGAGATTGGATCTGAGGGTTTCCCCTTGGTGCGTGTTGATCTCAATAGGCTTGAAGTGGATGAAGCCAAGCTACCTGCAAGGAAGTCCCGGGGTGGTTGTGCCACCGAGGACCCTCCGACGATCAAGTTAGACGGGCTAAATGGGCAAAGTAGCGGCCTATTAGGGTGAAAATTGTGTTACATGAGTCATGTGAGAGAGGTGTTTATATAGTGGCAGCCGTGGGCTGGCGGGCGTGAGATTCACGTCGGCCGTTACGCCCCTGGCGTTATGCCTGCGTGAAAGGCAGGATTTCCTATTAATAACGAGATGCGCTGGTTAATGGGGGAACGAGATGGCTTGGAACGCGGGATCGTGGGCGGAAGATATCTCGCGTCAGGCGAGATTCACGGAGCCGTGGCGGAGACGCCTATGATCGATGCTATGGGTTGGTCGATGAGACCGAGGAAAATAAGCTCGGTGGGAGGCTCGGAGGTGAGCGGGAGGCCGAGTAGGCTTGGTTCATGTAATAGCTCGGAGGCGAGCTAGGAGGGATGAGGGAACTCAGCGTGCGGGAGGGCTCGGAGGCGAGCCAATGGTTGTTTGTAAGGCGGGCACAGGAGGAAGGCCACTGAAGGTCGGGAACATCCCCGGGTCAAAAGCCCGGGGCATTCTTCCAATGTACCATTCCTACTCCTTTCCCGCAAGCCCTGGAACACGTCATCTGCCACGTGTCATGATCTGGGAGTGCTCAGTACCGAGCATCATCATTAGCCCCCACTCTCGTCCTAACCTATTTATGGGTCAGGTCGAGAGTGGTCTAACCGGTCACCCGGGCTATGTTCTTATTTGATTATGTCAGCGGATCAGGGAAGAGATCTTGTATTAAAGAGAAAGCGCCGATTCGGGCGTACGTTCATCGGAGCGCCAGGTCACGTGTCCGACGCTGGTTGGCTAACGTAACTGTAACATTTCAAAAAGATAAAATATTAATTTTGGGAATTTTTATAATTTAATATTATTTTATTGAATATTTTAAATATTTCGGTATTATTAAATACAAATAAATGGGAAAAATTATGGAAAATTATAAAATAGGGTATTTTATAGAATTATGCCATTTTTAAGTCTTTATGATTAGTTATATGCTAAATTATTGTTAATCGCGATTAAAAATCGCTAATCGGTTTTTTAGAATTTTTGTGCAAAACATGCACATATCACTTTTTCATACTTGTGCATTTTCTTGCCATGGTTCACTTTGGGTTTACTATTCTTGGGAGAAGGATTTTGAGAGAATAAGAAAAAGAAAAGGAAAAGAAAAGGGGAAAAGAATAAAGAATGAGGTTTGGTGAGAAAGAGAGGTATGGGCTCCTTTGACCAAACACTTAGCCATTTTCCTCCCCTCATTTCCCTCCCTCTCCCTCCATTGTTGCTGCTGCTCCTGCACCTCACCTCCATCCCCTCTTCAAGCCCTCTAAACACCTCTAAAACAACTCCAAAACCCCACTCTCATTTCATTAAAAGTGTGCACAAGCTCAAGATCTACATATTGGACCAAGAAAGCCAGGATTTTGGCCACTTGGGGCAACTCAAGAAAATTCTTGAGTTGCCAAATGAGGTATTTTCTGGATCATTAACTTAGTTTTAGCATTTCCTTTACCCCCATGTTATGATTGAACCGATATTGTGTGATTTTGGTGACTTGAGGAAAAACCTAGTTAGGGTTGTGAAGAATTTTGTGTTGTATTGTGAAACTAAGCTCAGTAGAGCTTATACTATCATCCTAGTGCATGAATTGAGACCCTAACCTGAGAGTTGAAACCCGAAATACGGATTTAGAAACCGATATCGGAGAAATTGTGGAATCTGTGAAGGGTATATTGAATCTGCTATCACCCGAGACATCCTAAATTAAAATTGATTGGACAGTGATATGTGCAGGCACCCAGGAAGCTACCACCAAGACCCCAACCCCTAACTCATCAAACCGGCTGCAGATTTATTCCAATTGGCCGCAATTTGCGGCCATACCTGCACCAAACTTTCTCGTTTTGGTTCTGTAGCCCCTACATGAATAGATTAGACCCCTGGTATATATAGATTTGCCTAATTTAACCTAGGGTGAAATCTGGAGCATATTTCCTTAGTTGCTGTTTTGGATTCGTGTTTCCGTATTCCGTATTTTTAATTCTGAATTTGTGTCTTGTGTTTTACCTCGACTAATTGGCGTTTATACGACAATATCGAGGATTGATAGATGGTTTTGAAGACGTGCCCGTGGGTTCTAACCTATAGGTCCCTTGTCGTATCGTTTTGGGGTTTCGTGTGCCGTGTTAGCTTTGATTTGGTTTTAATACGCATATACGATACTTTGATGTGTAGGTACCCCATGAAGACTTCGGGACGACAAGCAAGCGCGTGGCGACGTCCACAAATGAAGACGCAAGGTGAGTAGATTATATCTACAGGGGGAAGTCGGGTGGATGGCGTATAGCACCCCCGCATTCCGTAGTTGTTATATTATATATATGATAGTTAGGTGTATTATGGATAGTGTAGGGTTAGAAGTGACTAGTGTAGTTCATAGTCGCGAACCCTAGAATAGATTTACACCTACACGCACACCCTTGCATATTCCTTTTATTTACACTGTGTTGATGATGATATTGGATGACATTGGAGATGAGTCGATGGTTTGGGCATCGTGCCGTGAGATCGGTGATTTGATATGATTCGTATTTGGGATACGACATGTGATTCTTGCGGGATTTGGATGTGTGTTTACTCCCGCATTCATACTTTATAAATGGTATCGATTTGTACTAGACTTAGATCAGTACCCCAGATTATGTGTTATGATGATAATGATACCTGATATCTGATGAAAGGAATGCGATATTGACCCGTACCCAGCTATTGTGATGCCGTACGACGATTTACCGTACGAGCCTATATTGATGATAGACCCGCACTCATGACTCGAGGATGTCTTACGATATATTGTATCGTACGCGATATTATTGAGGCGGGATCACCGACTATTATATCTATATATATATCGACTCAGATTTAGGTGGTTTCCATACCTCTCCCGATTGACTTGATACTTAGATCTGTAGTTTGCATAGTAGATTCTTCACTGTGGTGTTGATTATTTGATTTCCGCATATTCATGCTATTCGCATTGCTTGCATATGTTTATTGCTATATTATTATTATGCTGTTAGGACACCAGCACCATTATCGATGATGCGTATGTTCCACGTACACTATTTGCCGGCTCACACACTTCATCATCGATAATTGCCATGCCACTACACTGCAGTACTGTTACATTCATGATATGATTCTTGCATGGCATATTGTACACTTATACCTGTACACAAACATAGATGATTCTGACTTGATTAGAGATTTGGGAACCGCAAGATATTCTTCAAAACTGATTCGTTTTAAAAGAGAGGTTTCCCTCGACATGTGCACATTATTATTCCATGTTGCATGACTTCTGATATGCTTACCTTTCTTTACATGTCGCATACATCATGTTTGATTATACGCATTGAGATATGTTGTTTCCATGATATTTCCGGATTTGGGAACCGTGAGTATTTCAAAAGAGAATATATAATTGTCTTAAAAACCCGGTTACCCTTGATATGATATTTCAGTGCGTCCACCATGTGTTTTCTCGGTGCTGAGAGCGACATGTGAAACCCGATTCGAGGAGGCGGATGAGGCCGATTGCGGGTACACGGTGGACCCGGTATGGTACCCCGGGGCGAGAACGGTTTCGCTGTGTAGTAGACGGTGAGCCTGGTAGAGGGACTACTACCTACCGGTGATTGGTTGGACCTGGCGGTTATCCAGAGGATACTGACCAGAGTCGATAGATGGATATGGGCGTACTGCCGGGGCCGAGGGCCGATTCCACAGACATAGCCCGTGGGCTGATCCGGACCGACGGAGCCCGATAGATGAGGATTTAAGTGCCGATGCTAGGCACGGGTTTCATGAAGATTACCATGATTTTGATTATATCCTCATATTTGCATGCATGATGCTTATTTTCATTGGGTGACGGGTGGACGGGTTCCACGTTTATTGTCATTGGGTGACGGGTGGACGGGTTCCACGTTTATACAGACTTGATCGCATACAGACTGGATTTACATTGATCATACTTCATGCAGACATACCTTATACTGATGATATGTTATTACCTGAGTACTTGGCACTATATACATGTTTAGATGTTACATTGCCACCTTATCATGCTTCATACGTACTCTTGTGGTTTATATTTTACTGATCGTATTGACCTAGGATTATGTCTTGCTTTCGGTTTCTGCTTGTAGATATTTCTATTCACGAGTTGGCAACTCACCCCCGTTGTGCCACAGTTCTTGCAGGTTTTTCCGTACAGGTTCCATAGCGGCATTTCTGGCACACTGCTTTCCTTTGCGGGTGATTTGCTTGGTAGGTGGGTTCCTTGTATCAGAACCGCCGTTGTACATGTATTATTCATTGTATCTAGAATTCCATCAACCAAAACTTGTTTATTGTTTCAGACTCAGACACTAGTGATGTATTATTTCGACCTTAAAGTCGCGCTTAGTAGTGTTTCAGTTTTCATGCTTCTCTGGGTTTCAATTGAATTTTGATCCTCGCCATTCGGCGTTGTATAGTATATTGCTTGTTGTTTATTTATCCTTAAAATGGTTTTAGATTTCTGGGCTTTTGGCTTACTTGGATCATATGGAGTCCTATAGACTTCATATGGTTCAAGGGCCAGTCACGTGCTCTTTTGGGTCGTGACAGTAACGGGCCGCTGGTGTTCTCATGCCCGATGGGACGCACCCGATGCACGTGCAACAGGTGGAGCGTTGATGGCCGTTGAATGCGAAGTGTCATTTCGCCGATTGCTATAAATAGAGGTAGGATTCCCCCGAGGGTCCACACTTCGCTATAATTTCCTCTTCCCCTCGTGTGTTACCTCGGCGCTCTTCCCTCTAGGTCGAATTTCCTGCGTTCTTTCCTTGGAGGACCACTTCTCTTGATCAGGTTAGATGTCTTCCTCTGAGGAGCCTGTAGAAATAGTTCGGGTATAGTCTAGGGAGTCTTCTGCAGCTTCCTCTTCTTCGTCTGGGTTAGAATCTTCATAGGAGATTAAGGTTGGTCGTGCTTCCCGGGGTCGTGCGGCGGGGACGGTCCCTAAAGCGAGCGCCAGGAGTGTCCGCGACATAGTTTCCCTTGTGAGGCACGTGGATGAGCTCACCACAATTCGGGCTCGCTTCCACATTCCCCCCGGCTACTCTCTTCGTTTGGCCGGGGAGGGAGAGAGGGCAGATCAGGTACTGGGCAAGGAGATTGCCTTGTACTTAGAGGCTTTTCGGCCGGAATGCGCCTTCCCTTCTCTCCCGAGGTGAGTGTGGTGTTGCGTTGTTTTCAGTTAGCCACGGGCCAGTTAGTGCCGAACTCCTGGAGGATTCTCCTCAGGTTCCTGGTCCGGTTGAAATTTCGGGAGATTCCTTTCAGTCTGAACCTTCACCTTTCCTCTCTCTGCTACAAAAACCACCCCGGCACTCGCAAGGATGAGCCGAGCTAGGTATATATTTCTTTTAGAAAGCACCGGGGAGGTGAGGCCGGGTCGGGGGTCATCGCAGTACCTTCTTCCATTCACGAGTGGAAGGAGAAGTTTTTGTTTGTCGGGACAACAGAGGGTGAGGATTGTCCTGTGCCCATCCAGTGGCACAGGGCCAACTGCCCGCGGGTGAGACGGTCGAATGATCCCGATGCGGTGGCCGTGGCGGAGTGGGAGCCCGTCCCCCGGGCCGATATGTTGTTGTCTGAGCAGGCCCTCAGTTGGGCCGGGCTCAGCCCGCTCAGCTTTCGGGTAAGTTAGGAGTTTTGGGCGACCTGTTTAGACTTGTGTAATCTTCCACTTTCTTCTGTCGTTGCTAAACCCTTCTTTGTATTCTCGCTTTCTTGCAGAACCGATGGACCGAGATAAATTTCGGGCGGCCCTTGTCAAACAGATGAAAGGGAGGAATGCCGGAGGCGCCGACCCATCACGTCCCACTACGAGCCCGTTTCACTGGTGGACGCTCCGGCCAGGCGCTCGAGCATGCCCCGGAACTCGGATCCCTCCCAAGCGCAGAGCCGCAAACATGCTCGGGAGCAAGAGCCCCGGGCCCCAGACCTCGGAGACGAGGAGTATGTCCGTGCGCCCCTCCTCAAGAGGTACCATAGGACAGTGCCACATACCCCGGCTTCCCCGATCATCATGGATGAAGGAGAGCTTCACTTCGAGGTGCCCTCGGGGCTTTCCGTCACTGACAGCCTGCTCTTGGAGATGGAAAGGTTGACCGGGGGCAGAATCCCTCGGGGGACCCTCAGGGCCCAAACGGCGGCCATTGCCTAGGAGGCCGTGCAGGTCAGTGTTCGGCCCCCACTCGGGTTTTTATTCAGTACTTTTTGTTCGCAAGATTTGGTGCCCCCCTTTTCTTTTTAACCCCTCCTTTGTTTTCTTCAGGTCCTCCAGCACTGCGCCCTCATTGTCAACATGGAGGACGAGGAAATTACCATGGCAATGCATATCGCGGGTGAGTCCTCCTCGCGGGAGGAGAGCTCGAGGCTGGAGCTGCAAGCGGCGGAGGAGAGGGTCGCCGCCCTCGAAGACCGGGCGGTGGCCGGGGATAGGAAGATCGCCAACTGCCGAGAGGCCGTCCGAGTTTTGAGGGAGTCCAACCAGGCCACCGAGACCAAGTTGGAAGATGCCAGGGTGCTTGTCAATACCCTGAAGAAGACGGCGAGCACCCTCAAGAGGGAGAACGATGCGGCGAAGGAAGGAGTTAGGTGTGCCGACCTCCGAGCAGCGAAGGCGGTGGAGAATTATAAGAAGTCGGACCAGTACTACACCGACCTTGTTGAAGCCGCTGCCCTCGTTCGGCATGAGGCCCTCGACGCCGTCAAGGCCATGATACCGGAGTTTCGTGACGGCGATCTCTGGGGTTAGTACCCCCTTGAGGGTGAGGCGCAGGGGAATGCCCCCAGAAGCGTCGCCTGGGGAAAGGCCCCTGGTGGGAGCGTCGGGGAGAAGTCGGTCGCCCCGGCTCCCGACATCGAGTTCCCTGCGGTGGGCGCCGACCCACCAGCCACCATCCCAGCCATCGTGGTGGAAGCGGAGCTCGTCTAGGTTCTCCCTCTCCCCGATGTAGGGTTATTAGGCACTCTCACAAGGGTCTACAAGGCATCAACCATGCCCGATTTAAAATTTAGACGTGCCGAACAACCCTAAACCAAGATCTTTAAACTAGAGATTATGCGAAACAAAGCATGTTAAACACTTTAACACTAAGAGTTTGGGATTACAACCTTTGTAGTCCGGTCCTTCACTTCTAAAGCTCCGTGTTGAGGTCCCTTCGCTGCGATCATCATGTGCCCGGACTCTAGAGAGGCTCCACGAAGAGAATGATGCAAACTTGGTTCCGATCTTCGATAACAAAGATGATCTACCTTGAAGTTTCTTTAACACAAGCTCTCACGCACAAATGAAGTGAACACCATAATCTAAATGGCTAGGATAGATTAGGATGATGAAGTAGTATTTTAGCTCTCATTTGTTTTCTATTTCTCACTCATTTTCATCACCTTTGAAAAAGCTAGAAAGCTTTTCCATGAAAGAAGAAGAAGGAAGAAGAAGATCTAATCCTTTTGTGATGAATAATGAAAGTCAAGTGATAATTACAAATGCAACCATGGTTGATAATGAAAAGGCTAACCATTGTAGAGAGTTAACTAGGGTTAAGAGTTTGGGTTGGGTTAAAGAATGAGTCACTAAAATATCAAAAAAATATCTTAGCTCATGACAAAAAGAAAAGCTTCTAGAAGCTTCAAGAATGAGCTAACCCAAATCAAACCCTAACCTTGTTTAATCTCCACTAATCATGTTGCATTAGTAATTATAACATGTTACAATATTATATATCACATATATAATATATTTTGTAACAAAAGAAAACAATACAGTTAACATATATCGCATATATATCAATGTATTACCCAAGTGAGAAAATGAATCAATAAGTGAACTTATATTAGTTAATGTAATTTAATATATCAAATATATAATTATACATTAAATTATCAAATCAACACTTGATCTGATAATCCGGCTATTTCATAAATAACCGACTAATAAAAACTGTATCAGTTCATCGAATCAACACTTGATCCGATGACCCGGCTATATAACATATACCCGGCCGATATCTCATATCGCGAGAATCTAATACGGTATCACATACACGTATTGTTCTCGGTCCCGCACATATCATATATGTGCTCCTACTCCGTTTTGCCTGAACCAAGAAACCTCTATGTAGGACTCTAAAGAATCGTCAATACGCCGGCAGTAGGTGATGATCATATCAAACACCCACAAGCTGCAAGCGGTCAGCTAAACGTAACAGCCACCCAGGTATTGAGCGATCAGAAGATCAACAAGAAAGCCTGTACTTTCTCCCGCGAATCCAATCAGTAACACTCCCGTACAGTCCGGTCTCTCCGTCTGATATGTCGTATATCTCGCCTAGGTATGGTAAACGTCAGACCCCAGTAGCTTGATAAGTCATGTCGATATGAGGTCTATAACAGTTTGAGAAACTACTGATAACACTTACCATAAAATCTCAGCAACCCTGGCCAGTGATTTCCAGTTATAGCCAATCGAACACAGCGCAACATCAACTCCCTATACCGGGAGAGACGAATCCCCTCCTATCGCTCATTGCCTCCATGTGATTCGGGACTGTACCAAAAGCCACCTTTTTGCACGCCCTCTTGGATGTGGTATGATGGAAATCAAAGCACAGTGGGAATCACATAAGACTCTATGACGATCTCAGGTCTACAGACTAACCTGTACCAGTGTCACCAGAGAACTGCCATCTGACATGAGGTATAATACCATCTGGGAGTTCTCGACGAGTCCGTCCAGTGTACCCAGTCTCCACTGAGCACCCGTACACCATCCTTGATGTCAAACACCGATGGATATGGGATCATCCATCGCCCATCATATGGATCAAGATGCGTATACGCTAGTCTACTCTGGTGTATCGATGCCCTTTCTCGATACACCCTCGACTAGGAACAGTTATAGGATGTACTCGTCGACTACATGGCCCCACTAGTATGATCTCATCATAGTCCCAGTAGTCGAGTACATATCCTAAAGGCTTTATCAACATGTAACATAGAGACAATCAGAGTACATGTTAAAATAAAGAGCAACCAGATAGCGTACTATCATGTCGAGCAAGAAAGTCCTCCCTATATATGTCCAAGCATCCACTACAATATACGTCGTATGTACAGTAATGGCCTCTAGGGCATACATATAACTAACAATCTCTCACTTGCACTAGTGCCATCTGTTGTGGTATCGCATACCCAACAATTAGCTGTGGTTGAAGTATCTCATACTCAACCTTCCCATAAAAGTCTCTACTGGGAAAAAGGACTTTATGAGTGGATCCGCGCTGTTTTCCTCTGTGTCTACTCTCCTAACCTCGATCTCCATGGAGATCAACCATCTCCATGATCAGGTGATACTGCCTAAGAATTATATCTGGATTTCTGATGGGACAGGGGTTCCTTGGCATAAGCCACAACTCCATTGTCACACAATGGTAGGAACGAAGTTCATCTCATGAACTTTTATATATATATATATATATATATATATATATATATATATATATATATATATATATATATATCCAGACTACCTCTTTGGTAGCATCCTTGGTAACGATGTATCTTGCCTTTAATCGTCTAGTATGTCACGGTATCTAGCTTGGAACTCTTCCAACATACCGTCCCTCCACTGAGGGTAAAGACAAAGCCTGCGACTGACATTCAGTCGTCCTTATCACCCTGGAACCTTTCCAATGATTCTCCCCAGGATCGTTTGATACCATCTCACTACAACTAGTGAGATTCCTAACATCCAATTAGATCTATCCCATAGATCCATAACCCAGGATTTAGGAGGTATCACCTTGATCCTATATGGAGAATCATTGTGATAAGAGGAGATTGACCGAGCGTAGCATAGGAAACTCCTTCCCTATCAAGAGTATGTCATCCACGTACTCTACGAGGATCACCACCATACTGTCTACTACCTTTTTGTATATACAAGGTTCATCTACCATGTTGATGAAGTCAAACTCTTTGACTACCACATCAAAACAGACGTTCCAACTCCGCGATGCCTGATTTATCACATAAAACATCTTGCTCACGTTTCCGCTGCTCCCACTGTCTACGAAGCCCTCTGGCTGTGTACTTATAGAAGCTCTCTTCCAAATCAACATTTAGAAAAGCAGTCATGACACCCCAACCGCCAGATATCATAGTCATGGTATGTAGCCGTGGCAAGTAGGATCTGGATGGACTTAAGCATAGCTTTGAAAGTCTCAACTTTTCCATGTACACCAATTAATCTTCTCAAGATATACTTTCTCCTGATGGGGATTTAACCCTTCAGATAAAGCAACCAAAGTCCATACTTTGTTGGTGTATAAGGATTCCATCTCAGGTCGCTAAGCATCCAGCCATTCTTACAGAGTCCCACTCCTGATGGCCAGCTCGAAACTAGTTGGGTCATCATCTCATAATGTAATCCTCGCTCCCACTGTCATAGAGAAACCGAAATATCTCTCAGGTGGGTGAGGAACCCTACTAGATCGGCGGAGAAGCTGAGGTTCGTTGGAAACTATTGAATCCTTTGGTTCTACCAAATCATCAGCTGCGGTTTGTATAGATGGAACTCTTTCCAGTTCTACCTCATGACCAATAATTTCTTCACAAGAAATTACCTTTCACAAAGGTGGCATGCTGAGACACAAAACGTCTTTTGTTCCTCGGTTTGGTAGAAGATATTCCCTTGCTAATACTTGGGATATCCAACAAACTTCCACAGAACTGACTTTGCCTCGAGCTTGTCCGGATTATGCTTTTAGATATAGGCTGGACAACCCCAAATCTTAACATACTTAAGATACGGGCTCTTCCCATTCCATATCACATATGGAGTAGTAGGCTTCTGATTTGATTGGAACCCTATTCAATAGGTATGCACCTTCACAAGTGCATAACTCCCAAAAAGAAAATAGTAAACTCAGTAGTACTCATCATAGAGCGCACCATATCTAATAGGGTGTGTTTGCTCCGCCCCGATACACCGAGGTGCTGTGGTGTATATGGAGGAGTAATGCTGAGAGAGAATCTCATTCTCCTTTATAATAGTCCAGGAATCCCGTGCTCAAGTATTCTCCTCCTTGATCTCATCAAAGGACATAATACTTTTACCCATTTTTGGTTCTCCTCCACTTCTCAAAAGTTCCAGACTTGTGTTTCAACAGGAACATATGTCCGAATCTTGAGAGATAATCAGTGAATGTAATGAAGTACAAAGAACCGATCCTGGCATATGTAGACAGGGGACCTTCATACATCAGCATGTATCAATCCCAAGAGTTCACTAACTCTTTCTCTGTTTCCAATAAACGGAGCTGTGGTCATCTTATCTCTGTGACATGACCGGCAAGTTTCACAAGATGTAAATTCAAACTAATTTAAATATGCATCTATATGTAACTTCAGCTAGTCGGGTCGCATTGATATGACCTAGTCTACAATGCCTCAAGAAGGATTCATTCATTTCTGAACTCTTCCTCTTGTGTGTGTTCTGTACGTTAAGAACTGTGGTTTGATTTAGAACGTCTATACTTTTAGATAACGTGCCTGAACCGATCAACACTTGATATAGGAAATGTTCAAAACATTATCCAACAATACAAAATTATATCATTTCTTTACTAATAAAGAGACTGATATGATGTTGTATATCAGGTTCGGTATCTAATAACATTCGTTCAAAATCAATGTATTCTGGTAATACAAGGTGATAACTACCAACAGACTTGGCTGCAACACTTGCACCGTTTCTATCTCATGAAACTTATCACCCGTTATCAGTTCTCTACCTGTCTGTAGCCCATGTAACAAATTACATATGTGGCATCCTGATCCGGTATCAAATACCCAGGACGTAAAGGATATTGAGAAACAGTTATGTGTAATGAACACACCCGAAGATGATGCATCAACATGCACTTTCTTCGTTTGTGCGGCACGGGAATTCTGGTAATCCCCTATTTCCTTCTCTCTCTTATAACTATTATAAGTTGGAGCGGGACCAACGTTCCTTAGCGCAGTATAACAAGCGGGTTCGGTTAATACATCCGTATTATTATCTTGATTAAGGCGTGCCATAGTCGCAACCAGGAGAGAGAGAGAAGAAAACACTCAGCGTACGCTTTTACAAGATTAGATTGGTTATCAATTTATCTAATCAGGATGTCTCCCACTGTTTTAGTCAAATCTTCCTTCAAACCCTAAAAGGAAAGACTAGCCGGGATTAATTACACTCTACAAGTTCACCAATCTTTCAGCCAGGCCAGTGCCGGTACTTTGAGGGAGGTTCCCCGCGCTTTCGCACGGACCTAATTAAAGTAAACCTCGTTTTCCCAGGGGCGTAACCCCGTTAACACCTTTCTAGACACCTACTTGATCGGCTAATTGTAATGTGTAAAACTCTCCCAAGAGTAACTCTTACTCGCAGCGGGTATCGGGATCCAACTATCTCATAGAAGGTATGCAATCTCATTGCAAATTTCAACACTAATATTTTGCCCCGAGCGATCTATGACCTTGACAAGGTCAACAAACCATAGACCGCAAGTCAAGTTCAACCCGTCATTTCCCGATTGAATTAAACCCGCCCGCATGACCCTTGACAAGGTCAACAAAGCCACACGACTACCCTAATCCAATCGCATCATATGCTTATACAGATAAGCAGTAATCAGCTACCGCACACTACGCCTTGACAAGGTCAACAAACGCAGCATGAATACTAACTATTACCGTAGGGTTCCTTGGCACTCTTATGAGGGTTCATAAGGCATCAACCATGCCCGAATAAAATTTTAGACGTGCCGAACAACCCAAAGCCGGGATCTTTGCTAGATTATTTGGGTTTAACATGCAAGTAAACATCTTTACTACTAAGTGTGAGGGATTACAACCTTTGTAGTCCGCTCCTTCGCTTCATAAGCTCCGAGTAGAAGTCCCTTTGCTGCGATCCACGATCTCCCGGACTCAAGAGAGGCTCCACGACTCGAACGATCCATGCTAGCTTGTAGTATTCATATTCTCCGATGATCTACGTCGAAGTTGCAATAACTCAAGCTCTCTCACTCTAATGAGGTGAACACCCTAATCTAATGGGCTAGATTAGATGAGGTTGATGGAGTAGTATTTATGCTATCTTTTTATATCAAATTCTCACATGAAATCATCATAAAAGGAAAATCTAGTAAGCTTTTTCAAAGCTCAAGAGAGAAGAAGATGATGAATAATGAGATCAATCCTTTTTGTGATGAATAATGAAAAGTCTATATGAATTAATAATGTAACCATGGTCAAAGGATGACAAGGATAACCCTTGTAGAGAATCAACTAGAGCTAGGGTTTGGTTGGGTTAAAGAGTGAGTCATGGATAAATATCAACATAATATCTTTCTCATGACAAAAGGAATTCCTTCTAGAATGTGCAAGAAAGAACTAACCCTAATCAAACCCTAACCTTGTTTAATCTCCACTAAACATGTTCCATTATTAATCATATCATGTCACAATAATATATATCACATATATATTATATATTTGCAACAAAAGAAAATAATACAATTAACATATATCGCATATATATCAAGGTATTATCCGGTGAGAAAATGAAATAATAAAGCGAGCCAATATTAGATAATGTAATACAATATATCATATATATTATTATACATTAAATCATCGAATCAACACTTGATCCGACAATCCGGCTATATCGAATATAACCGACTAATATATCATGTACCGATTCATCGAATCAACACTTAATCCGATGACCCGGTTCATATCTAAATATCGCGAGAATATAATACGGTATCTTATATCGCATTATCCTCGGTCCTGCACATATCACATATGTGCCTCTACTCCATTTTGCCTGAGTCAAGAAACCTCTGTGTAGGACTCTAAAGAATCGTCAATACGGCGGTAGAAGGTGATGATCATATCAAACACCCACAAGCTGCAAGCGGTCAGCTAAACGGAACAGCCACACAAGTATTGAGCGATCAGAAGATCAACAAGCTAGCATGTCCGTTCTCCTGTGAATCCAATCAGTAACACTCCCGTACAGTCCGGTCTCTTCGTCTGATATGTCGCATATCAAGTCTAGGGGTGGTATACGTCAGACCCCAGTAACCGATAAGTCCTGTCGATGTAAGGCTCATAACGGGTCGAGAAACTACTGGTAACACTTACCAGTAAATCTCTATATCAGCCCTGGCCAGGGACTTCCAGTTATAGCCAATCCAACACAGCACAACATCAACTCCCTATACCGGGAGAGACGAATTCCCTCCTATCGCTCATTGCCTCCATGTGATTCGGGACTGTACCCAAAAGCCACCGTTTTGCACGCCCTCTTGGACGTGGTAAGGTGGAAATCAAAGCACAGTGGGAATCACACAAGACTCTATGACGATCTCGGGTCTACAGACTACCCTGTACCAGTGTCACCGGAGAACTGCCATCTGACATGTCGATATCACCATCTGGGAGTTCTCGGTGAGTCCGTCCAGTGTACCCAGTCTCCACTGAGCACCCGTACACCATCTCTGATGTCAAACACCGATGCATATGGGATCATCCATCGCCCATCATATGGGTCAAGATGCGTATACGCTAGTCTACTCTGGTGTATCGATGCCCTGTCTCGATATACCCTCGACTAGAAACAGTTATAGGATGTACTCATCGACTACCATGGCCCCACTAGTATGATTTCATCATAACTCCAGTAGTCGAGTACAGATCCTAAGGGCTTTATAAACATGTGAGAGAAAAACAGTAAACCAATACAAGTCAACATGTTAAGATAAAGTGAAACCAAATAGCATACTATCATATCGAGCAAGAAAGTCCTCTCTATATATATCCAAGCATCCATTATAATATACATCTCATGTACAACAATGGCCTCTAGGGCATATACATAACTAACAATCTCCCACTTGCACTAAGGCCAGCTGCTGTAGTATCTCATATCTAACATCCCGAATAATCTCTCAAACTGTATCTGGGGAATGGCCTTCATGAGTGGATCCGCAGTGTTGTCCTTCATATCTACTCTCCTGACCTCGATCTCCCGGCGATCAACAATCTCCCTGATCAGGTGATACCGCCTCAGAATAAAGTGAAACCAAATAGCATACTATCATATCGAGCAAGAAAGTCCTCTCTATATATATCCAAGCATCCATTATAATATACATCTTATGTACAACAATGGCCTCTAGGGCATATACATAACTAACAATCTCCCA
Organism: Agapanthus africanus; assembly: GCA_030015575.1. NCBI lineage: Eukaryota > Viridiplantae > Streptophyta > Magnoliopsida > Asparagales > Amaryllidaceae > Agapanthus > Agapanthus africanus. The sequence goes on along the minus strand of JASDDO010000004.1, from coordinate 173,175,020 downwards.
CTTGCACTAAGGCCAGTTGTTGTAGTATCTCATACCTAACATCCCGAATAATCTCTCAAACTGTATCTGGGGAATGGCCTTCATGAGTGGATCCGCAGTGTTGTCCTTCGTATCTACTCTCCTGACCTCGATCTCCCGGCGATCAACAATCTCCCTGATCAGGTGATACCGCCTCAGAATATGTCTGGACTTTTGATAGGACCTGGGTTCCTTGGCCAAAGCCACAGCTCCATTGTTATCGCAATACAGAGGTATTGGATGCTCAATGGATGGAACCACACCAAGTTCACTAATGAACTTCTTTATCCAGACAGCCTCTTTGGCAGCATCATTGGCAGCGATGTATTCAGCCTCCATCGTCGAGTCTGCAACGATATCTTGTATGGAACTCTTCCAACATACCGCACCTCCATTGAGGGTAAAGACAAATCCCGAGTGCGACTTAGAGTCGTCCTTATCACTTTGGAAGCTGGAATCGGTAAAGGACTCCACCTGGAGTTCTCCGTTACCATACACCAAGAACATGTCTCTAGTCCTTCGCAAGTACTTGAGAATGTTCTCCACAGCTGTCCAGTGACTCTCTCCAGGATCTGCTTGATACCGACTCACTACACTTAGTGGGTATGCTACATCGGGTCTGGTACATAGCATCGCATACATGATAGAGCCTACTGCCGAAGAATAGGGTATCCCTTGCATGCGAGCTCTCTCCAAATCAGTCTTGGGAGACATCTCTTTGGAGAGAGTGAGTCCAGAGATCATGGGTTGGTTCCCACGCTTGGATTCTTCCATACTAAACCTCTTCAGTATGGTGTCAATGTACCTGGATTGGAACAATCCCAGTATCCGTTTAGATCTATCTCTATAGATCATGATTCCCAATATGCAGGAGGCATCACCTAGATCTTTCATTGAGAATCTTTGTGATAAGAAGAGCTTGACTGATTGCAGCATAGGAATATCATTTCCTATCAAGAGTATGTCATCCAAGTACAATACGAGGAAGACAACCTTACTCTCTGCTACCTTCTTATAGATACAAGGTTCATCTATATTTTTGATGAAGTCAAACTCTTTGACTACAACATCAAAACAGATGTTCCAACTCCGCGATGCTTGCTTTAACCCATAAATGGATTTAAGCAGCTTGCACACCTTTCCGCTGCTCCCACTATCTACGAAGCCCTCTGGCTGAGTCATGTACACGCACTCTTCTAAATCACCGTTTAGAAAGGCGGTCTTAACATCCATCTGCCAGATTTCGTAGTCATGGTATGCAGCAATGGAAAGTAAGATCCGGATGGACTTAAGCATAGCTACTGGAGAAAAGGTTTCATCATAATCCACACCTGGTCGTTGACGAAAACCCTTTGCAACAAGTCTAGCTTTGAAAGTCTCAACTTTTCCATCTATACCAAATTTCTTTTTAAAGATCCACTTGCTCCCAATGGGTTTTACCCCTTCAGGAGCATTTTCCAAAGTCCATACTTTGTTGGTGTACATGGATTCCATCTCAGATCGCATTGCATCCAGCCATTTCACAGAGTCACCACTCGTGATGGCCTTCTCGAAACTAGTCGGGTCATTATCTTCCATGATGCAATCCTCGCTTCCACCATCAATGAGAAAACCATAGTATCTCTCAGGTGGATGAGAAACCCTGCTAGATCGGCGGAGAGGCTGGGGTTCGTCGGGTACTACTGAATCCTCTGGTTCTACCAAGTCTTCTGCTATAGTTTGTGTCGCTGGAACCTCTTCCAGTTCTACCTCCTTGCCATAAATTTCTTTTTCAAGAAATTCCTTTTCTAAAAAGGTGGCATGTCGAGAAAAAAACACCTTTTGTTCCTCAGTGTGGTAGAAGATATACCCTTGTGAGTTATTGGGATATCCTACAAACTTACATAAGACAGATCTTGCCTCGAGTTTGTCCGGTTTTTTTCTTTTGACATAGGCTGGACAACCCCATATCTTAACATACTTAAGAGATGGTCTCTTCCCTTTCCATATCTCATATGGAGTGGTAGGCACTGATTTGGTAGGAACCATATTCAATAGGTGTATGGTTGTCTCAAGTGCATACCCCCAGAAGGAAATAGGCAACTCAGCCTCGCTCATCATAGAGCGCACCATATCTAATAGGGTGCGATTCCTCCGTTCCGATACACCGTTGTGCTGTGGTGTATAAGGAGGAGTAAGCTGAGAGAGAATCCCATTCTCTTTTAGATAATCTAGAAAATCATTGCTCAAGTATTCTCCTCCTCGATCAGATCGAAGGATCTTAATACTTTTGCCCGTTTGGTTCTCTACTTCGTGCTTATATTCTCTGAATTTCTCAAAAGCTTCAGACTTGTGTTTCATCAGGAACATATGTCCGTATCTAGAGAGATCGTCAGTGAATGTAATGAAGTAGGAAGAACCATTCCTGGCATGCATAGACATTGGACCGCATACATCACTATGTACCAGTCCTAAGAGTTCCGTAACTCTTTCTCTGTGTCCACTAAACGGAGTTTTGGTCATTTTTCCTTTGAGACATGAATGGCAAGTATCATAAGATGATAATTCGAACGGATTCAGATATCCATCCTTATGTAACTTAGCCAGTCGTGTCGCATTGATATGACCAAGTCTACAATGCCACAAGTAGAATTCGTTCATTTCTGAACTTTTCCTCTTGTGTGTGTTTTGTATATTGAGGACTGTATTTTGATTGAGAATGAATATGCCATTATGTAACGAGCCTGATGCAATCAACTTTTGATTTAGGAAGATGTTCATAACATTATCCTGTACTACAAAATTATATCCTTCTTTACTTAATAAAGAAACTGATATAATGTTGCACATCATGTTCGGTATATAATAGCACTCATTTAGAATCAGTGTATTACGACTTGGTAATACTAGGTGATATTCGCCAACTTTTTTGGCTGCAATACTTGCACTATTCCCTACTTGAACGGAATGATCACCTTTTCCCAGTTCTCTACCTTTCCGTAGCCCATGTAACAATTTACATATGTGGGATCCTGATCCGGTATCTAATACCCAGGACGTAGGGTGAACTGAGAAACAGTTCTCAATAACTAGCACACCCGAAGATGAATCAACATGCATGTTCTCCGTTTGGGCGGCGTGAGAATCCAGATATTCTCCTGTTTCCTGTTCAGTCTTATAACTCTTATAAGAAAGAACGGGACCAACGTTCCCCTGCTCAGTATAATAAGCAGGTTCAGTCAATACATCCATATTATTATCTTGATTATGGCCTGACATGGTCGCTACCTGGAGAGAGAGAGAGAAGAAAACACTTTAGCGTATGCTCTTGCAAGATTAGATTGGTTATTATCTTATATAATCAGGATGTCTCCCACTGGTTTTATCAAATCTTCCTTCAAACCCTAAAAGGTAAGATTAGCCGGGATTAATTACACCCTACAATTTCGTCAATCTTTCAGCCAGATCAGTGTCGGTACTTGAAAAAGGTTTCCCGTGCTTTCGCACGGACCTAATTAAAGTAAACCTCGTTTTCCCAGAGGCGTAACCCCGTTAACACTTTTCTAGACACCTACTTGATTGGCTAATTGTCCTATGTAAAACTCTCCCAGGAGTAACACTTACTCGCAATGGGTATCGGGATCCAACTATCTCATAGGAGGTATGCAATCTCATTGCAAATTTCAACACTTGAAATTCCCGATAATATTTTTCCCCTAACGTGCTATGACCTTGACGAATGCCAACAAACCATAGTCCGCTAGTCAAGTTCAAACCGAACATTTCTTGATTGAATTAAACTCAGCCGTACGTCCCTTGACGAAAGCCAACAAAGCCGCACGACTACCCTAACTCAATCTCATCATATGTAGCAGATAAGTAATAGTTAGCTACCGCACACTACGCCTTGACGAAAGCCAACAAACGCAGCACGAATACTAAGTATTACCTATCTGAAATGTCGGAGGGCTACGCAGGTTTTTCAGAAAACCTTGAGCGTAATGAACTTGATATCATTGTAGAATCGAGTGTTTTTGAAAAAGGAGTGTTTTTTAGGCTTTTCTAGTTTCGCTAAAGAGGTCACTCCCGGTGAAGGGATCTCGGCTCTTTCCTCATCGAATAAGGTGTAGGATATATCATATATACCAGTGTGCAAAGAAAAAACTATATAAGATGTCAAAAACTAAACCGGGAGTTTGTAGCATCTGCCAGTTTCGCTAAAGAGGTCACTCCCGGTGAAGGGATCTCGGCTCTTTCCTCATCGAATAAGGTGCAGGGTATATCATATATACCGCTATGCAAAGCAAAACTGTAGCTACCCTTTTTATTAAAGTTTTGATTCTACAATATCTTTTAGGTTTCTTTTCTTTTTATTAATCTTATTAATAAATCCCATCAGCTTATGCTTCCTAAGCATCACAGAAGAAACGAAAGCAGTAATATTTATATATCAACATATATATATATAGTATAAGCATTCGTCTCAGGCAGTAATATGATCTCATCACAGAACATTGCAGCAGAAGAACATATATGAAATATTGGATATACTAGGATGTCCGTGTTTTTAATACGAGCCGGTATAAAACACGGATTCCACGGTCGCGATGAATAGCCAAACCCACATCCCTAGACCCCTACGAGAGCGGCAAGTAACACTGCCAGTTATAGGGTTAGGAAACCCGGTCTCGACTCCTCGATATGGCCTCCCACTGGACCCTAGAACCCGGTTACTTGTTCTCCCCTCCTTGGGTCTACCTAATGCGGAAAAGTAAATAATATACACTGGTGACATCAACCTCATCCCGGAAGTGCCCCAATAAAAGAATATTACATACAAATGAATTTTACATGAATGAAAATAAAAACCCTCATCTCACATAAAAACCCCGGCTATTCAGAACACGACGATCCAATATAACATATCACAGCAACACATAATATCACATATCATCAATGTAAGTAAGTATGCATACACCGATCGTCGTTGATGTACAGCAACGAAGACCGGCAATACAACTACATACTACACTTACGGTCACAGAAAAGAAATTGTAAAACTACAACATTTGGAATCCACAATCACTTTAGACATCGTAAATCTGAAATATCACATACTTCGCATTTCATGCCTAACTATATGAATTCCACATATTGTATCACATTCCAGATAAATAGACAGTATTAAACTTTCCGAACAGATAATCAAATACCCAAAATTTCCTAAATAGCACAACACTTGAGCGGAGTTCAAATAATCCCAGAAACGGTCACAGTACCGATGATCCAGCCGTAGAAGGGTCAAGCCAACGCCTCACATGTGGCACGCCGTACTGCCCCAAACCCTAAGGTTTAGAGGCAGTTCAAGACGGTCACATAATCGAGTTAAGGTTTGTGTTCTTCTAGAGGGTCCACCGCGTTACTTGTTCGTTTTTCCAAAAGATTTAAACCCGATAAAAATTCAACACTTGAAAGTTTTTCGTGCCGGGAAAAAGTGAGTTAATGATATCCGTTCGAACATTTTAACAGTTTCTAAATATCCGGAAAACATAACAAAATTAAATATTCCGATCGAATCAACGATTACAAAATAAACCCCAGAACACTCAACACTTGAGTCAGATTAAAAATACCCAGAAAATAGCACTTATAGAAATAGAAATTACTGTGCAAAATTATAGGATTAACACCACTGTACGGCCGCGGATCCGCGGCCCAAGCAAGGATTAGCCGCGGTTCCGCGGCAGTCCGTACGATTTAACCTGACGTTTTTCACAGTATTTCTTATAATTTCCTGCCGGTATTTTTAAGCATTTTTAATTCTGAAAAATCACAGTTTTTAAACAAAATCCAGAGAGGGGTTTAAAATGTTGTTTCAAGGTTCGTTCGGAGTTTTAACTTCGTATACACGTCGCCTAATGCTCTAGCTAGGCTCTGATACCACTGTAGGGTTCCTTGGCACTCTTGTGAGGGTTCATAAGGCATCAACCATGCCCGAATAAAATTTTAGACGTGCCGAACAACCCAAAGCCGAGATCTTTGCTAGATTATTAGGGTTTAACATGCAAGTAAACTGTTGGAGATAATGCCCTCAGAGTCAATTATTGGATCACAGGTACGTGATTGCAATGATTGATGGAGGACCTATCCCGGTAGGACAGTCTTACTCGAGATGATAGTATGCTATCTGGTTTACCTTTATCATCGTGTACTGTTTTAGGTGACCTGACACGTCGCTATTACACGTTGATAGAGCCCCTAGGATTCTTGCTTGACCACCAGCAGTATGAGGGCGATCATATAAGTGGGAGCTGGGGTCTATAAGCATATCCTGAAATGGTCCCTAGTCGTGTGAGTTTCGAGACAGGGCATCGATACTCCATAGTAGACTAGTGTATACAGTCGAGACCCCGACGAGGGGCGGTGGCCGGTCTCACAAGCCACTGGTGTTAGTTGGATCACCTAAGATGTATACAGGTGCTCATTGGGTTATGAGTACACCGGACAGGACTCGCCGGGAACATGCCAGTTGGTCATATACCAGACGTCAGATAGCAGTTCCCTGGTGACATGTGTGCAGGTTAGTTCATCGACCTGGGGATCGTCATTTGTCTCGTGTGAGTTCCCACTGTACTTTGATTACTACCCTACCACGGCTCAAAGGAGTCGTGCAAACAGGTTTTAGTTGGGTACAGTCCCGAGCCACATGGAGGCAGTGAGCGTATCTTAATGGGTTCGTCTCTCCCGGTATTGGGGGTGAGGTCATGCTGTGTCTAGGAGAGCCATTACACGAAGCCCTCGGCCGAGGCAAGGAGATTTACTGGTAGGTATTCCAGTAGTATCTCAGGGTGTTCTGGGCTACACTCCGACACGACTTGTACCGCTTTTGGGGGTCTGACTTTTACCAACCCCCTAGGCCCGCCATGCGATGCTCATAGACGAACGGACCGGACTGTACGGATATTGTCACTGACAGGCTCAGTAGGGTTGTCTGGCTGAGTTCACTCACAGACGTCCCTTTTAGTCAATACCTGGTAGCCCGTTACGTATTGGCTTATACCTCTGACGTGCTAGTGGTTAAATCCACAACTAAGGTGTTGACGAGTCTTTAGAGTCCCCCACATTCAGTTACTCAGCTTTCGGGCGAAAGGTTGTAGAGGCCGTATGGAGATATGGCAAGGTCCGATCAGATACGTGCGGTATTGCACGGATCAGGATCGGACAGTTTGTACTATAGGCCGTATGGTTATATGGCAGGGTTCGATCAGATACGTGCGGTATTGCACGGATCAGGATCGAACAGATATTACTAGCCGGCTTTGGTTTAAGCCGGATCCTAATATAGTACAGTGAAGACTTTGTCTCATTGCATTTGTATTTCGGTCGAAATACAGATGCGGGTGTGTATGCACAGTATCGGGGTTTTCCTGTAATTTATTACGGGACCAGTTTTCTGGAGTTGCCAGTTTGCTTTCCGTTTCGGCCGATTTCCATTGTTCCGTTCATTGGCCGAAGATTGGTGGAGGAGGGTTTATTTGCATTGTTGCAAATAAGCATTTTGTGGAGGGGGTCTTTGCATATGTTTGTATCATGATGGTTTTCATGATGAAGCCCCATCCATTGACCTTGCTTGACTTTTATCTTCATGATGGCATGACTTTTTGAGTCATCATGGTTGTTAATGATTTGTTGATGGAGTGTGGCTTTCCTAGTGATCATTTCTATTTGCATGATAGCTTCCTCTCTCTCTCTTACATGATATGAGTTTGGCTCCTATTATTTTTTGGTCACTCTCTCATTTTTCCTCACCCTCCCCTCACTAGTAGTAGCCGGCCCAAGCATGAGAGGGGGCTGTCCAAAATTTTGGGGTGGGGTATTTGGTCCATTTCATGCTCCCAAATATCCACAAGTTCCATCTCCAAACTCCATAGTTCATCCCTCCACCAAAAGGCAATTCCATGAACCCCAAAATGAGACTTCTTCTCTAGATATTCTACAGCATATCTTGGGCACGTCGAGTAGCCGGCTTCGTGCCCGAGTTGCCTCGGCATTGAGGTGGGAGCCCGTAAACGATGTAGGCGATGTGGTGCACTTCCGGCGACGAGGAGGAGACGGGACATTCCGCAGGAGATAGGGACGATGACGAGAAGACCGGAGGACTCGGATCTGTCGGTATACTTCTCTTCCCTTTCTTGTTAGTAGCTTAGACTTGTTAATGGTTACGATCCGGATGTTTTGTGCGCGGTGGTACCGGTTTGCTAAGTCCGCAAAATTAAAGTTTATCACCGTTTCCGCATTCCGGCGTCGGATTGACGGCCGGGGCGCCGCCGTGCACTTACAGTGGTATCAGAGCCTCGCCATTAACATAGTCTAGCTTGGTGTAATGTGTTTTTCTGTTTCGATCGATCGAATTTTCCAAAACTGCATTTTAGTTCGCATCAGTTTCTGTTGAAAATTTTTGGCCTCGAAAAAATTTTCAGGTTGTAAAATATTGATGTACTGGAAAATCTAAGAGCTCTGTAAAAATTTGATGAAGTGACTCCACAGTGGGAGCGCGGAACCGCCGCGAAAACCCCCTTCCCGCCGCTGTTCCGCCGTGCACTGTGGAGATCCCTGCACCAAATTTTTACAGAGGCTTTCTGGGGTGTAAAGTGGGGTTTTGGAATATTAAAATTGGGCCCAGGTTTTCTGTGAGTGCTACAGTATTGTTTGGGGGCCCCACTTGTTAAATTTTGATTGATCGGATATTTTAAACACATTTTTCACAGTATTTACATTATATCTGCGACCGTGAATGTCACTCGATCGGTAAATCCGGTCTAACTGCTATAGCCCGGTTAGACGGATTTGCGAACATGACTTTCACGTTGATGTTTTGTTTTTGCTGTGATGTTGAGGATTGGTCGTGGGGATAGCCTGGGTGCAATGCTAGTACAGTTGTGGTTGTATTATGTACATTTGATATTGCGGGGCGAGCGTCCGACATGTGGACCGCCGTCACTGTAAGTCTACGTTAGCGCCCCGGCAGTCTACAGACGCCAAAATGCGGAACAAAACTTTTAAACTGGCGCTATCGTATACTTTAACCCGGATCTGCCATTATTGCTAAACTAACAAACTGTAAAGAGTGTAGAAAGATTGTACCGAACGATCCGAGTCCTTCGTTCTTCAACCATCATCCCACGCTCCGTTGCGGCTGCTCCGATCTCGTCGATCTCCGATCTCCTCGTCGAGGTGGCACCACATGATCGGTTCTTTAAACGGGCTCCCGCCTCTGACTCGAGGCAACTCGATCGTCAAGTTTGCCAAAAGAGACGACCAAGAATGATGTAGAGAATGAGTAGATGACTTTTTCTCACTTCGTCCAAATCCGTGGACGATCGGTTAATGAAATTGCCGAGGGAATCGGGTGATGGAATGAAATGATCTGTGAATTCCATACACCCCAAATATCTATCATAATCTTTTTCCAATGAATCAAGTGAGTGAATGAGAGAGAGAGAGAGGAGGCCTTATTTATCAAAGGAGGGAGGTGAGTGTAGGAGGGTTCAAGTGGTGACCATAACAAATGATAGTTATCATAACCATTATGAAAGAATGAATCATCAAAAGGAACCAATTAGAACAAACCTAGTCACCTTACATCATTAATGAACCATTAATGACACAAATGACTCACTAGCCTCATCATCACTTCTAGAAGCTTCTAGAATGATGACTCACTCATATCTGAAGAAAAGATAAATCCGTCTTTAACCGAATGTTAAAAGACGGCTGATAGAAAACTGGAAACTGGCAACTTCCAAAAGTGATCCTGAAACAACTTTCAGGATAACCCCGAAACTGTATAAATATACCCGCATTTGTATTACGACCGAATACAAATGCAACTGAGACAAAGATATTATACCTACTCAATATAATACTCGGATCCGGCTTAAACCAAAGCCGACCAGTATCATCTGCCCGAAAACTGACACGTGCGTAAACGCACGTGCATTTTCCGAACCCTACCATAAAACCATACGGCCTCTACAACGTTTCGCCCGAACTTGGGAAACTGTCTGTGGGGGACTCTAATGACTCGTCAATACCCTGGCAGTGGGTTTAACCACAAACCGTCAGCGGCACTAGCAATGCATAACGGCTGCCCATGGACTGACCTCAAGGGTGGCCGAGGAGCGAACTCAAGGGAGACCGATGAGCGAACTCCTCCGAAAACCCTACTGAGCCTAACAGTGACTATGTATATACAGTCCGGTCCGTTCGTCAATGAGTATCGCATATCTGCCTAGGGGGCTAGCAACGTCAGACCCCCAATAACAGTATAAGTCGTGTCGGAGTGAAGCCCAATAACACCCTGAGATACTACTGGAGTACCTACCAGTAAATCTCCTGCCATGACCGTGGGCTTTGTGTAATGGCTCTCCTAGACACAGCACGATCTCGCCCCCAATACCGGGAGAGACGAATCCCCTGCCGATCCGCTCACGTGCCTCCATATGGCTCGGGACTGTACCCAAAAACTACCTGTTTGCACGACTCCTTTGAGCCGTGGTAGGGTAGAAATCAAAGCACAGTGGGAACTCATACGAGACAAATGACGACCTCAGGTCGATGAACTAACCTGTACACATGTCACCAGGGAACTGCTATCTGACGGTAGATATAATACTAACTAGCAGATTCCCGGCGAGTCCTGTCCGGTGTACTCATAACCCAATGAGCACCTGCATACATCTTAGGTGATCCAACTGACACCAGTGGCTTGTGAGACCGGCCACCGCCCCTCGTCGGGGTCTCGACTGTATACACTAGTCTACTCCGGAGTATCGATGCCCTGTCTCGAAACTCCCACGACTAGGGACCAAAATTAAGGATATGCATATAAACTACCCAACTCTCACGTATATGATCGCCATCATACTGTTGGTAGTAAAGCAAGATCCTAAGGGCTCTATCAAAGTGTAACATGCAATCAGTCACCTGAACATGTACACGACTGATAAAGGCAAACCAGATAGCATACTATCATCTCGAGTAAGACTGTGCTACCGGGATAGGTCCTCCGCAATCATTGCAATCACGTACCTGCGATCCAATAATTGACTATGAGGGCACTATCTCCAACAATCTCCCACTTGCACTCAAGGCTAATATTGCGATGTCGACTACTCACAGCCCGTGTGAAACCGAACATCCAACTCCTCTACTAATCAGTTTCACAAAGCCCGTTTGTAAAACTATTGTGTTCGAGAAATAGCCTCGGTGAGTGGATCCGCCTAGAAGTTTCTTTCTAAATCTCTCTTAATCTCAAGTTCGCGGAGAAAGCCATCTCCCGAATTGAGTAGTACCTGTCTTAGAATATGTCTGGATATCTGATGGGACCTTAGTTCATAAATGAACTCCATATCCAAACTTCTTAGACTGAATCGATCACTGAACCTAATCAGTATCGGGCACCTTGCTTCCCACAGTATCCTCTTGGACCACCTGTCCATAATACTGTCCCTCTTCGTCAGAGGGAAAAACTATAACTCTGATAATCACTCTGTCATCCATGTCACCTTTGAAGCCTGGAATGATAACCGTCTCCCGAAGGAGGCTGCCGTCATCGAATCCGTAGAACATGCACTTATGTTCTAAAACTGCTTCCTTATGTTTCTGCAGGATTGGATTAATACAAACTCATTGCATCTAGTGCAAAAACAACATTTGGTGTGGTACTTGACATCTCATGATTGACTCAATTGCCTAAGCAAATGATCTGCCAATCATGCACATCCCTCTCCCCTTTAGTCTATACGACACCTTTAGAGAGGGTGACTCCATTACCTGCAGGTACACTACCATGCTAGGAGTCAACTATTCTAAAAACCATTAGAATATCTGTCAAAGTACCCACATTGGGAAACTACCCAAATCCAGATCTAAAACCATAGATCTAGAAACCAGAATGTCAAATATTATATCCATATCCTGTCTGGAGAAACAACTGTGTGACGACCACAGTACAACCGATCGTAGTATAGGAATTTTACTTCCTACTCTGTGTATGTCATCCAGATACCATGACATCACACCCTACTACCTTCTTAACTGATCCATCCCCTATTCTGATTGAAGTCAAACCCATGACTGTCACATCAAAATTAGATGATCTATCTCCGCTATAACTGCTCAAGTCTATAAATAGACATAAGCTACTTGCCCACCATGCTTCCGTTGCTCCCACTGACTACGACAACCCTCCTACCGGGTCTCATATCCTGGAACAATAGTAGTGTCAAGTCTGGGTAGACAAGAACCTCCCTGTCACCGTCCTTGAGGCTACCGAAGTACCTCTCGGGTGTCTGAGGTTACCTACCATACCTGCGGAGTGGCTATTGGAATGTCAAACCTGATTGAATGTACAGGTCCTATTAAATTTTCCGTAATCGTTCGCGGTTCTGGAATCACTTCCAGTTCTACCATACTCCCACTACTGTTTTCTGAAAAAGATCCATTTTACTAAAACTGTGGCGAGTCAAGAACAATATCACTATTGATCTTCCAAATGGTAGAATATCAACCCTCGTCATAGCCAGGGTCAACCCACAAACAGCCCCTACAGAACCGTGCCCTGAGTTATCCAGAGTCTGGTTTTAAGCATAAGCTGGACAACTCCCCGTACCTTAATTTCTTTTAAGGTACGATCCATTCTATATCCAATACAGAAACTTTGGCACTTATTTAATTGGAACCATATTCAATCCATGCAGCTGTCTCCAGTGCATATCGACTTAATGGAAAGAGGCTAATCAGCATTACTCAACTTAGGAATCCATCCAATTATGAGTAACCTGAAAGAGAAAACTCGTTTCTCAAAACCATCACTATCATCTGAATACCAATCACAAGAATCTACATCTTCGATCTCTTTGAAGAATCCCGATACTTGTGACACCTGGTTCTCTACTTTATTCTTATACCCACAACTTCTCAAAACTTAGACCATGTATTTCTACGAAACACTTGTCTAAATACTAGAGAAGTTATAAGTAAACAGAATATAGTACGAGGACCTACCCCTTTGTCCTGATGGACACTTGGACAACATACAATACTCTGTATAAGTCCGCTGAGTTAAACAACTCAAAACCTGTGCGTTGTAGGTGGAAAACTGTACCCTGGCGATTTCCTCAAATATCACCAATTACAACGAATTCCGATATAATGAGGATGATCACCTAATTCCCAATATCTTACTCCCACTCATCATCTGTAAAACCATACAGATATGAGAATGAAACCTGGTAAATACATACCCTTGGAGTAAGTGTCTAATCGGGAAAACAGTTTTTCCTTTAACAATGCACTGAAACATGAAAATGTTTCGTAGGGGTATCCTGGTATTCATAGTAATGCCTCTTCCATAATCCAATTCATGACTTCAACCGTATATTTTATTGCCATCTCTCTAAATCCCTTTATTTGTCTTTAGTCGTTACCTTCTGTACACCATGGTTATGCTAAATGGTTTTCTTCCTTCCCTACCGTTCGGCACCAGCCTATGGTTTGGAAGAAGACTATCCAGTAAGCATAATAGGTGTACCCACCTAAACCAAGGAGTACTCGCAACTGAGAGAAGGTGATGATAAAAGACAACTGAATAATACCTTATTCTTTTAAAGGTGAAATAGGAGCGGCGATGAAGTACGCGGTTTTGGTCGTGAATGATATCAGTCGCAATTTACTTTGCCCTCTTTCTAATCCCTTTATTTTGTCTTTACATATTACCTTCTGCACACCCTACTTAGGCTAATTGGTTTTCTTCATTCCCTACCTTTCGGCACCAGCCTATGGTTTGGAATAAGACTATCCAATAAGCGTAATAGGTGTACTCTCCTAAACCAAGGAGCTCTCGCAACCTGAGAGAAGGTGATAATAAAAGACAACTGAATAAACCAATTCTATTTCTCCTGAACCTGGATCCATCCTCGAAGAAGTCCCTTCGAGTTCGTATATAACCATACGATGGATCTATCCAATGGAAGTGGATATCCGTAGTAATACGGGTGTTCTGAGAAATGCAAAGGGTAAAAGAAGGAGTGGCAATGACTTATGCAACATAGACAATCCAAAAGCCAGTATTTTAAGAAGGTTCGGTCGACTTAGTCACTGAGTCATAGTCTAGGGTCGGTCAAAGGTCGCTGCCAAAGAGAGAGAGAGAAAAGAAACACTCTGCGTGCACTCTAACCTAGATCAGAATGGTCATCATTTTATCTAATCCGGAAACCTCCCACTGTCCTGTCAAATTCTCCTCCAAACCTAAAGGAGAATCAATCGGGATCACCCGAAGAGTAAACCAACTCATCAGTGGGAATCAGGATCCAACTCTCATCGCATGATAACGTGATGGAATGTATCCACGTTACTCATACTCTAGAAGGTATGCGCATACTCGGCAAGTTTCAGTTTCTTTAGAAACTCCTGATATTATTTTTGCCCCATGCTCTTATAACCTTGGCGTTAGGTCAAAATGTCATAAGTCACATGCCAAGTTCTACCCATCACTATCTTGTTAATTTGAACCCACCCGCACATGCCCTTGGCGTTAGGTCAAAATGGCAGAACGGCTGTCCCAAACTAACTCATCTATCTATGCAACAATTGAATACCCAGCAGCTACCAAACACTATGCCTTGGCGTTAGGTCAAAATACATAGCTTGAATACTACTGAATACCCAAAAGAAGTGACGGAGGGCTACGACTGGTTTTTGGCGAAAAACCTTTAGCGTAGTGAACTTGATATCGCTGAAGGAACCTGATAGCTTTTTAAAATATAGTGGCGAAAACCTTTTGCTAAAGAGGTCACTCCCGGTAAAGGGATCTCGGCTCTTTCCTCGTGGAATGAGGTGCAGGATATTCCACTGAATACCGCTATGCAAAGCAACTTGTAATCGACTATAGTGAAGTTATTACTCTGACGCAAACTTCTGTCCAAGGGGTCAGTCCCGGTGAAGAGATATCGGCCCTTGCCCCGTCGAATGAGGTGCAGGATATTCCACTGAATACCGCTATGCATAACAAGAGGAAACGTCTTTGTAACAACACTTTTTAAATTGTTCCAACAACTGTATACAGGTTTGTTTTAACTTTGCATTGATCAGAATCAACGCAGTCCCATCATTTAATCACACCAGAAAAGAACGAAAATAAAATGTACGTATATGCCATCCGCATTCGTCACTGGGTCCCGTCATCACTCGTTAGGTTACTTAACTAACGACAGAGCGGGGACTGGACTAGCGCGGGTGTAAAACATATACAACATCTAATAGTATATAAGCCAATATACATAATCGCTCCAGGCGTGATAATATGCAACATTACAGAAAAGTAATAAGCATCACAGAACAATACAGATATCTGGGATCCCTGAGTTTCACAGAGCCGCTGCTGAAACTCGACGTTCCCCTGTCGTGTGGATAGCCTGTGCAATGAAACCTAGACCCCTACGGGTGCGGCAAGTTACCCGCCAAAACCTGAAGCGAGGCAGTCCCCCACAGCATAGTGAATGGAACACCCGGCACTTCACGGAATCCGGTAAATTGAGCACCCCTCCTTGGGTCAACCTGTACCCCCTACGAGTGCGGCGAATAGTCTGCCAATTCTTAAGTGGGACCCCTCTGCCTCTCAAAGCCATGAGATGCGGACCCGTTGCCCTCCCGAACCCGGCTATCCGTGCACTCCGTCTCGGGGCAAAACCTAGTACAGTAATGAAAAATAGTACAATAGGTACATCGACCGCAACTTGGTCGTGCCCCAAAAGAATATTATACAACAGGCAGTGACGGCTGTCCACAAGTTGGACGCTCGCCCCGCAATATCAAATGTACAAATAAACTCAAACTGTACTATCATTGCACACTGCTATCCACCACGACAAATCCGCAACATTACAGCACAACACAGAACATCAATGCGAATGTCACGTTCGCAAACCCGTCTAAAAGAACTATAGCAATCAAACGCGGTTTACCGATCAAATGACATTCCCGGTCGGAGATATAATGTAAGCACTGTAAACTAACGTGTTTAAATTACGATCGACCAAAGACCAATTATCAAAAAGTGGGCCCCACTGCTTACTGGTGAACAGTAACAAAACCTGGGCCAAAACTATATTTATCAAAAACCCCCAAAATCCATCACAGAACCCACTGGAAAAATTTGGGAGCACGTGCTCCTCACATGGCCGCGGAAGCGCGGCCAAACCATGGGTTTGGCCGCCCTTCCACGGCAGCTTGGAGGAGTCACGACCCCAAATTTCTTCGTGGTTCTTAGAAAAGCCTGCACGGATTTTTAAGATATACAGAAATCAATTTCGACACCGTTTAAAATCAACAGAAACTGTCGGCTTGGATTTTTGCAGTTTTCGATTTTCGGTCGGATCGATGTTTTAAACGCGTTAGCACAAGTTAGCATAGCAAAATGGTGAGGCTCTGATACCACTGTAAGTCTACGTTAGCGCCCCGGCAGTCTACAGACGCCAAAATGCGGAACAAAACTTTTAAACTGGCGCTATCGTATACTTTAACCCGGATCTGCCATTATTGCTAAACTAACAAACTGTAAAGAGTGTAGAAAGATTGTACCGAACGATTCGAGTCCTTCGTTCTTCAACCATCATCCCACGCTCCGTTGCGGCTGCTCCGATCTCGTCGATCTCCGATCTCCTCGTCGAGGTGGCACCACATGATCGGTTCTTTAAACGGGCTCCCGCCTCTGACTCGAGGCAACTCGATCGTCAAGTTTGCCAAAAGAGACGACCAAGAATGATGTAGAGAATGAGTAGATGACTTTGTCTCACTTCATCCAAATCCGTGGACGATCGGTTAATGAAGTTGCCGAGGGAATCGGGTGATGGAATGAAATGATCTGTGAATTCCATACACCCCAAATATCTATCATAATCTTTTTCCAATGAATCAAGTGAGTGAATGAGAGAGAGAGAGAGGAGGCCTTATTTATCAAAGGAGGGAGGTGAGTGTAGGAGGGTTCAAGTGGTGACCATAACAAATGATAGTTATCATAACCATTATGAAAGAATGAATCATCAAAAGGAACCAATTAGAACAAACCTAGTCACCTTACATCATTAATGAACCATTAATGACACAAATGACTCACTAGCCTCATCATCACTTCTAGAAGCTTCTAGAATGATGACTCACTCATATCTGAAGAAAAGATAAATCCGTCTTTAACCGAATGTTAAAAGACGGCTGATAGAAAACTGGAAACTGGCAACTTCCAAAAGTGATCCTGAAACAACTTTCAGGATAACCCCGAAACTGTATAAATATACCCGCATTTGTATTACGACCGAATACAAATGCAACTGAGACAAAGATATTATACCTACTCAATATAATACTCGGATCCGGCTTAAACCAAAGCCGACCAGTATCATCTGCCCGAAAACTGACACGTGCGTAAACGCACGTGCATTTTCCGAACCCTGCCATAAAACCATACGGCCTCTACAACGTTTCGCCCGAACTTGGAAAACTGTCTGTGGGGGACTCTAATGACTCGTCAGTACCCTGGCTGTGGGTTTAACCACAAACCGTCAGCGGCACTAGCAATGCGTAACGGCTGCCCATGGACTGACCTCAAGGGTGGCCGAGGAGCGAACTCAAGGGAGACCGATGAGCGAACTCCTCCGAAAACCCTACTGAGCCTAACAGTGACTATGTATATACAGTCCGGTCCGTTCGTCAATGAGTATCGCATATCTGCCTAGGGGGCTAGCAACGTCAGACCCCCAATAACAGTATAAGTCGTGTCGGAGTGAAGCCCAATAACACCCTGAGATACTACTGGAGTACCTACCAGTAAATCTCCTGCCACGGCCGTGGGCTTTGTGTAATGGCTCTCCTAGACACAGCACGATCTCGCCCCCAATACCGGGAGAGACGAATCCCCTGCCGATCCGCTCACGTGCCTCCATATGGCTCGGGACTGTACCCAAAAACTACCTGTTTGCACGACTCCTTTGAGCCGTGGTAGGGTAGAAATCAAAGCACAGTGGGAACTCATACGAGACAAATGACGACCTCAGGTCGATGAACTAACCTGTACACATGTCACCAGGGAACTGCTATCTGACGGTAGATATAATACTAACTAGCAGATTCCCGGCGAGTCCTGTCCGGTGTACTCATAACCCAATGAGCACCTGTATACATCTTAGGTGATCCAACTGACACCAGTGGCTTGTGAGACCGGCCACCGCCCCTCGTCGGGGTCTCGACTGTATACACTAGTCTACTCCGGAGTATCGATGCCCTGTCTCGAAACTCCCACGACGAGGGACCAAAATTAAGGATATGCATATAAACTACCCAACTCTCACGTATATGATCGCCATCATACTGTTGGTAGTAAAGCAAGATCCTAAGGGCTCTATCAAAGTGTAACATGCAATCAGTCACCTGAACATGTACACGACTGATAAAGGCAAACCAGATAGCATACTATCATCTCGAGTAAGACTGTGCTACCGGGATAGGTCCTCCGCAATCATTGCAATCACGTACCTGCGATCCAATAATTGACTATGAGGGCACTATCTCCAACAGTCACTGCCTATTTGTATTATTATTTTGGGGCACGACCTGGTTGTGGTCGATGTACCCGTTGTATGTATATTTTACTTTCTGTACTAGGATTACCCCAGGAGGGGTGTACGGATAGCCGGGTTCTAGAAGGCAACAAGCCCGCATCTCATGGCATTGAGACAGAGGGGGCTTTACTCTAGGATTGGCGGGCTGTTCGCCGCACTCGTAGGGGGTACAGGTTGACCCAGGAGGGGTGCCCAAGTTACCGGATTCCGTGAAGTGCTGGGTGGTCCATTCATGGTGCTGAAGGGGGCTGCCTCGCTTCAGGTTTTGGCGGGTGACTTGCCGCGCCCGTAGGGGTCTAGGATTTCATTGCACAGGCTATCCACACGACCAGGGGAACGTCGGGTTTCAGTAGTGGCTCTGTGAAACCCGGGGATCCCAGATATCTGTATTGTTTCTGTGATGCTGTTCATTCTCTGTGATGTTGCATTTCTTTTCACGCCTTGAGCGAAATATAATATATTGGTATATATATTAGTAGATGTTGTATATGTTTTGCATCCGCGCTAGTCCAGTCCCCGCTCTGTCGTTAGTAAGCTAACCTAACGGGTAATGACGGGACCCAGTGGCGAATGCGGATGGCATATACGTACATCAGTATATTTTCGTTCTTTTTGGTATGATCAATTGATGGGACTGCATTGATTCGGATCAATGCAAGTTAAAAACAAACCTAATCTGATGTTGTTGGAACACTTTTCAAAAAGCTGTTATTGCAAGGACGTTCACTTTTGTTTTGCATCGTGATATTCAGTTGGAATATCCTGCTCCTCAGTCGACGAGGCAAGGGCCGAGATCCCTTCACCGGGAGTGACCCCTTGGACAAAAGTTTGCGTCGGGGCATTAACTTCACTATAGCCGATTACTTTTGCTTTGCATCGCAGTATTCATTTGGAATATCCTGCACCCCATTCTACGGGGAAAGAGCCGAGATCCCTTCACCGGGAGTGACCTCTTTAGCAACGGTTTTCGTCACTATATTTTTTAAAAAAGCTATCAGTTCCTTCAACGATATCAAGTTCGTTACGTTAAAGGTTTTCGCCAGAAACCATTCGTAGCCCTCGTCATTTCATATGGGTGATCAATAGTATTCAAGCTGTGTATGTTGGCCAAAGTCAAGGCACAGTGATTGGTAGCTATTGGGGTATTCATATGCAGCATAGATAGATGCGTTGGTTTGGGACAGTCGTACTGCCATTTTGGCCAAAGTCAAGGGTATGTACGGGTGGATTCAAATTAACCTGGAGAATGACGGGTAGAACTTGACATGTGACTTATGATATGTTGGCCAAAGTCAAGGTCATAAGAGCATGGGGCAGAAATCACATCGGGAGTTTCAAAAGAACTGAAACTTGCCAGATATGCGCATACCTTCTGGAGTATGATAGCGTGAGCGGATTCCGTCACGTTATCATGCGATGATAGTTCGATCCCGATTCCCACTGATGAGTTGGTATACTCCTCGGGTGATCCCGACTAATTCTTCTTACAGGTTTGGGGGAGAATTTGACGGTACAGTGGGAGGTTTCCGGATTAGATAAATTGGTAACCATTCTGATCTAGGTTAGAGTGCACGCTGAGTGTTTCTTTTCTCTCTCTCTTTGGCAGCGACCATTGACCCGACCCTAAGACAATGACTCAGTGACCAAGTTGACCGAACCTTCTTAACACTGGCTTTTGGATTGTCAGAGTTGCAAACCTCATTGCCACTCCTACTTTTACCTTTTTCTCCAAGACACCCCGTATTACTACGAACGTCCACTTCCATTGGACAAAACCATCGTATGGTTAGATACGAGCTCGAAGGAATTTATTCGAGGATGGTTTCCGGTTCTGGAGAAAACGGATAGGACTATTCAGTTGTCTTTTCTTTTCACCCTCTCTCAGGTTGCGAGTACTCCTTGGTTTAGGAGTAGTACACATGTTACGCAAATTGGATAGTCTTATTCCAAACCTTAGGCTGGTGCCGACCGGTAGGGAATGAAGAAAACCAATTAGCATAACGATGGTGTGCAGAAGGTATTAAGTTAAGACAAATAAAGGAATTAGTAAGAGGGCAAAGTAAATTGCAACAGATATTCACGACCAAACCAAATTTTTCTTCGCCAATCCTAAAATCACCTTTGTATTTCTCTAGGACACTCCGTATCACTACGAAGATCCACAGTTTATTGGATCTCCATCGTATGGTTATATACGGACTCGAAAGGAACTTGTTCCAGTTCGGGGATGGATTCTGGTTCAGGAGAAATAGGAATAAGATTTATTCAGGTGTCTTTTATCTTCACCTTCTCTCGCATTGCGAGTGTTCCTAGGATTGGGACAGTACACCCATTATGCTTATTGGATAGTCTTCTTCCAAACCATAGGCTGGTGCCGAACGGTAGGGAAGGAAGAAAACCATTTGGCCTAAAGGGGTGTGTAGAAGGTAATGACTAAAGACATATGAAGGGATTTGGAGAGGTGGCAAAGAATTATACGGTTACAGTTGTGAATCTGGATAATGGAAGAGGCATTACTATGAATACCAGGATACCCCATCGAAACATTTCAATGTTTCAGTTTCACTGTGTACTGTTAAAAGAAAACTGATTTCCCGATTAGACACTTGCTCCAGGGTATGTAATTACCAGGTATGATTCTCACATCTGTATGGTTTTACAGATGATGAGTGGGAGTAAGTAATTGGGAATTGGGTGATCATCCTCATTATATCGGGATTCGTTGTAATCGGTGATATTTGAGGAAATCACCTGGGCTGTTTGCCGGTCGGCAAATATTTGGTTTTGAATATCCGCTGTTATGCACCAATTTCAAATTGATATATCTGTACGTCTATTTTCATAGAGTGAGATATACCTTTCTGAAATTATGTCTATGACATTTACCTACATCAGTGGATGGTTAGGTAAGGAGCATTAAACAGCGGTGTAATTCTTCTTAACCATAAGTACAGTTTTCAACCTACGACACACAGTGAATGAGTTATCAGACTCAAGAGACTTATACAGAGTATTGTATGTTGTCCAGGGTCCATCAGGACAGAGGGGTTGGTCCTCGTACTATATTCGGTTTACTTATGACTTCTCTAGTTTTTAGACAGGTGTTTTCGTGGAAACACAGGGTCCGAATTTTGAGAAGTTATAGGTATTTGAATACAGTAGAGAACCAGGTATAGCAAGTATCAGGATTCTTCAAAGTGATCAAAGATGTAGATACTTGTGTATGGTATTCATTTGATAGTAATGATTAAGAGAACTTGCTTCTCTTTCAGGTTGCTCATAATTGGAAGTGTTCCTAAGTTGAGTAACGCTGATCGTCCTTCTTCCATTTAGGGAACATGCACTGGGGACAGCTGCATGATTTGAATCTGGTTCAATTAAATCAGTGCCTCTGGTTCTATATTGGATATAGTACAGTTCATATCTTAACGGTGTTAAGGTACGGGGAGTTGTCCGGCTTGTGATTAAAACCAGACTCTGGATAACTCAAGGCACGTTTCTGTAATGGCTGTTTGTGGGTTGACCCAGGCTATGACGAGGGTTGACTTTCTACCATCTGGATGAACAATAGCGATATTGTTCTATACTCGCCACAGTTTTATTAAAAATGGATTTTTTCAGAAAAACAAGTAGTGGGAGTATGGTAGAACTGGAAGTGATTCCAGAACCACAAACGATTACTGAAGATTTGATAAGGAACCTAAAGATTCAATCTGGATTGACATTCCATTGGCCACTCCGCAGATAAGGTGGGTAACTTCAGGCACCCGAGAGGTACTCCGGTAGCCTCAAGGACGGTGACAGGGAAGTTCTTGTTTACCCACACTTACCATTGTTGTTGTTCCAGGCTGCGAGACCCGGCGGGAGGATGAGTATAGCATCGTTCTGAACTGGTTTTAGAAGTGTACGTCTATATGACTCTGCCAGAGGGTTGTCGTAGTCAGTGGGAGCAGCGGAAGCATTGGTGGACAGGTAGCTTATGTCTATTTATAGACTAAAGCAGATGTAGCGGAGATAGATCATCTATTTCTGACGTGACAGTCATGGGTTTGACTTCATCAGAATAAGGGATGGATCTGTTGAGAAGGTAGTAGGGTGTGATATCCAGGTATTTGGATAACATACACAGAGTAGGAAAGGAAACTCCTATACTACAATCGGTTATACTTTGGTCGTCACACAGTGGTTTCTCCACAAAGGAAATGGATTTTATATCAGACATACTGGTTACTAGACCTATGGTTTTAGATCTAGATTTGGGTGGTTTCCCAATCAGGGTACTTTGACAGCATTCTAAGAGTATTTAGAATGGACGACTCCTGGCACGGTAGTGTACCTGCAGGTGATGGAGTCACCCTCTCCAAAGGTGTCTTACAGACTAAAGGGGAGAGGGACGTGCATGATTGGCAGATCACTTGCTCAGGCAATTGAGTCAATCATGAGATGTCAAGTACCACACCAGATGTTGTTCTTGCACTAGCTGCAATAAGTTGACATTGATCCAATCCTGGAGAAACAGTCGGAAGCAGTTTTAGAACATAAGTGGATGTTCTAGGGAAATGATAACGACAGCCTCATTCGGGAGACAGTTATCATTCCAGGCTTCCAAGGTGACATGGACGACAAGGAGGTTGTCAGAGTTATAGTTCTCCTTCTGACGAGGGGCAGTATTTTGGACAGGTGGTCCAAGGCAATACTGAGGGAGGCATGGCGCAGGATACTGATTAAGTTCAGTTGACGATACAGTCTAAGAAGTTTGGATTTGGAGTTCATTTATGAGCTATGTCCCATCAGACATCCAGACACATTCTAAGACAGGTATTGCTCATTTCGGAAGATGGGTTTCTCCGCGAACTTGAGATATAGAAAGACATAGAAAGAGACATCAAGGCGGATCCACTCAATGAGGCTATTCCTCGAACGCAATAGTTTCGCAAACGAGCTTTGTGAGACTGACTAGTAGAGGAGTTGGGTGTTCGGTATCACACGGGCTGTGAGTATGCGACATCGCAATAATTAGCCTTGAGTGCAAGTGGGAGATTGTTGGAGATAAAGCCCTCAGAGTCAATTATTGGATCACAGGTACGTGATTGCAATGATTGATGGAGGACCTATCCCGGTAGGACAGTCTTACTCGAGATGATAGTATGCTATCTGGTTTACCTTTATCATCTTGTACTGTTTTAGGTGACCTGACACGTCGCTATTACACGTTGATAGAGCCCCTAGGATTCTTGCTTGACCACCAGCAGTATGAGGGCGATCATATAAGTGGGAGCTGGGGTCTATAAGCATATCCTGAAATGGTCCCTAGTCGTGTGAGTTTCGAGACAGGGCATCGATACTCCATAGTAGATTAGTGTATACAGTCGAGACCCCAACGAGGGGCGGTGGCCGGTCTCACAAGCCACTGGTGTCAGTTGGATCACCTAAGATGTATACAGGTGCTCATTGGGTTATGAGTACACCGGACAGGACTCGCCGGGAACATGCCAGTTGGTCATATACCAGACGTCAGATGGCAGTTCCCTGGTGACATGTGTGCAGGTTAGTTCATCGACCTGGGGATCTTCATTTGTCTCGTGTGAGTTCCCACTGTACTTTGATTACTACCCTACCACGGCTCAAAGAAGTCGTGCAAACAGGTTTTAGTTGGGTACAGTCCCGAGCCACATGGAGGCAGTGAGCGTATCTTCAGGGGTTCGTCTCTCCCGGTATTGGGGGTGAGGTCGTGCTGTGTCTAGGAGAGCCATTACACGAAGCCCTTGGCCGAGGCAAGGAGATTTACTGGTAGGTATTCCAGTAGTATCTCAGGGTGTTCTGGGCTACACTCCGACACGACTTGTACCGCTTTTGGGGGTCTGACTTTTACCAACCCCCTAGGCCCGCCATGCGATGCTCATAGACGAACGGACCGGACTGTACGGATATTGTCACTGACAGGCTCAGTAGGGTTGTCTGGCTGAGTTCACTCACAGACGTCCCTTTTAGTCAATACCTGGTAGCCCGTTACGTATTGGCTTATACCTCTGACGTGCTAGTGGTTAAATCCACAACCAAGGTGTTGACGAGTCTTTAGAGTCCCCCACATTCAGTTACTCAGCTTTCGGGCGAAAGGTTGTAGAGGCCGTATGGAGATATGGCAAGGTCCGATCAGATACGTGCGGTATTGCACGGATCAGGATCGGACAGTTTGTACTATAGGCCGTATGGTTATATGGCAGGGTTCGATCAGATACGTGCGGTATTGCACGGATCAGGATCGAACAGATATTACTAGCCGGCTTTGGTTTAAGCCGGATCCTAATATAGTACAGTGAAGACTTTGTCTCATTGCATCTGTATTTCAGTCGAAATACAGATGCGGGTGTGTATGCACAGTATCGGGGTTTTCCTGTAATTTATTACGGGACCAGTTTTCTGGAGTTGCCAGTTTGCTTTCCGTTTCGGCCGATTTCCATTGTTCCGTTCATTGGCCGAAGATTGGTGGAGGAGGGTTTATTTGCATTGTTGCAAAAGCATTTTGTGGAGGGGGTCTTTGCATATGTTTGTATCATGATGGTTTTCATGATGAAGCCCCATCCATTGACCTTGCTTGACTTTTATCTTCATGATGGCATGACTTTTTGAGTCATCATGGTTGTTAATGATTTGTTGATGGAGTGTGGCTTTCCTAGTGATCATTTCTATTTGCATGATAGCTTCCTCTCTCTCTCTTACATGATATGAGTTTGTCTCCTATTATTTTTTGGTCACTCTCTCATTTTTCCTCACCCTCCCCTCACTAGTAGTGGCCGGCCCAAGCATGAGAGGGGGCTGTCCAAAATTTTGGGGTGGGTATTTGGTCCATTTCATGCTCCCAAATATCCACAAGTTCCATCTCCAAACTCCATAGTTCATCCCTCCACCAAAAGGCAATTCCATGAACCCCAAAATGAGACTTCTTCTCTAGATAATCTACATCATATCTTGGGCACGTCGAGTAGCCGGCTTCGTGCCCGAGTTGCCTCGGCATTGAGGTGGGAGCCCGTAAACGATGTAGGCGATGTGGTGCACTTCCGGCGACGAGGAGGAGACGGGACATTCCGCAGGAGATCGGGACGATGACGAGAAGACCGGAGGACTCGGATCTGTCGGTATACTTCTCTTCCCTTTCTTGTTAGTAGCTTAGACTTGTTAATGGTTACGATCCGGATGTTTAGTGCGCGGTGGTGCCGGTTTGCTAAGTCCGCAAAATTAAAGTTTATCACCGTTTCCGCATTCCGGCGTCGGATTGACGGCCGGGGCGCCGCCGTGCACTTACATAAACATCTTTACTACTAAGTGTGAGGGATTACAACCTTTGTAGTCCGCTCCTTCGCTTCATAAGCTCCGAGTAGAAGTCCCTTTGCCGCGATCCACGATCTCCCGGACTCAAGATAGGCTCCACGACTCGAACGATCCATGCTAGCTTGTAGTATTCCTATTCTCCGATGATCTACGTCGAAGTTACAATAACTCAAGCTCTCTCGCTCTAATGAGGTGAACACCCTAATCTAATGGGCTAGATTAGATGAGGATGATGGAGTAGTATTTATGCTATCTTTTTATATCAAATTCTCACAAGAAATCATCACAAAAGGAAAATCTAGTAAGCTTTTTCAAAGCTCAAGAGAGAAGAAGATGATGAATAATGAGATCAATCCTTTTTGTGATGAATAATGAAAAGTATATATGAATCAATAATGTAACCATAGTCAAGGGATGACAAGGATAACCCTTGTAGAGAATCAACTAGAGCTAGGGTTTGGTTGGGTTAAAGAGTGAGTCATGGAAAAATATCAACATAATATCTCTCTCATGACAAAAGGAATTCCTTCTAGAATGTGCAAGAAAGAACTAACCCTAATCAAACCCTAACCTTATTTAATCTCCACTAAACATGTTCCATTATTAATCATATCATGTCACAATAATATATATCACATATATATTATATATTTGCAACAAAAGAAAATAATACAATTAACATATATCGCATATATATCAATGTATTATCCGGTAAGAAAACGAAATAATAAAGCGAGCCAATATTAGATAATGTAATACAATATATCATATATATTATTATACATTAAATCATCGAATCAACACTTGATCTGACAATCCGGCTATATCGAATATAACCGACTAATATATCATGTACGGATTCATCGAATCAACACTTGATCCGATGACCCGGTTCATATCTAAATATCGCGAGAATATAATACGGTATCTCATATCGCATTATCCTCGGTCCTGCACATATCACATATGTGCCTCTACTCCGTTTTTCCTGAGTCAAGAAACCTCTGTGTAGGACTCTAAAGAATCGTCAATACGCCGGTAGCAGGTGATGATCATATCAAACACCCACAAGCTGCAAGCGGTCAGCTAAACGTAACAGCCACCCAAGTATTGAGCGATCAGAAGATCAACAAGCTAGCATGTCCGTTCTCCTATGAATCCAATCAGTAACTCTCCCGTACAGTCCGGTCTCTTCGTCTGATATGTCGCATATCAAGTCTAGGGGTGGTATACGTCAGACCCCAGTAACCGATAAGTCGTGTTGATGTGAGGCTCATAACGGGTCGAGAAACTACTGGTAACACTTACCAGTACTCTATATCAGCCCTGGCCAGGGACTTCCAGTTATAGCCAATCGAACACAGCACAACATCAACTCCCTATACTAGGAGAGACGAATCCCCTCTTATCGCTCATTGCCTCCATGTGATTCGGGACTGTACCCAAAAGCCTCCGTTTTGCACGCCCTCTTGGACATGGTAAGGTGGAAATCAAAGCACAGTGGGAATCACACAAGACTCTATGACGATCTCGAGTCTACAGACTACCCTGTACCAGTGTCACCGGAGAACTGTCATCTGACGTGTGGTATATCACCATCTGGGAGTTCTCGGCGAGTCCGTCCAGTATACCCAGTCTCCATTGAGCACCCGTACACCATCTCTGATGTCAAACACCGATGGATATGGGATCATCCATCGCCCATCATATGGGTCAAGATGCGTATACGCTGGTCTACTCTGGTGTATCGATGCCCTGTCTCGATATACCCTCGACTAGGAACAGTTATAGGATGTACTCATCGACTACCATGGCCCCACTAGTATGATCTCATCATAACTCCAGTAGTCGAGTACAGATCCTAAGGGCTTTATCAACATGTGAGAGAAAGACAGTAAACCAATATAAGTCAACATGTTAAGATAAAGTGAAACCAAATAGCACACTATCATATCGAGCAAGAAAGTCCTCTCTATATATATCCAAGCATCCATTATAATATACATCTCATGTACAACAATGGCCTCTAGGGCATATACATAACTAACAATTACTTATTTGAAATGACGGAGGGCTACGACAGGTTTTTCAGAAAAGCCTTTGCGTAATGAACTTGATATCGTTGTAGAATCGAGTGATTTTAAATGGAATGTTTTTTAGGCCTTTTTCTAGTTTTGCTGAAGAGGTCACTCCCGGTGAAGGGATCGTCGGCTCTTTCCTTATCGAATAAGATGCAGGATACTTCACAAATACCACTATGCAAAGAAAAAACTATAGAAACAATCAAAAGAGAAACCGAGTTTGTAGCATCTGCTAGTTTCGCTAAAGAGGTCACTCCCGGTGAAGGGATCTCGGCTCTTTCCTTATCGAATAAGGTGATGGATGTTCTACAAGGAACACCGCTATGCAAAGCAAGAACTAGAGCTACCTGTTTTTGAGACAAGTTTCTACAACATCTTTAGGTTTCTTTTAGTTTCATTAATCTCATTAATGAAGCCCCATTTTATTATGCTTCACAAGCATCACTTTTGAAACGAAATCTGCAATATAACATATATCTCATATATATAATATAAACATTCGTCTCAGGCAGTAATATGATCTCATCACAAAAAATTGCAGCAGAAGAACATATATGAAATATTGGATATACTAGGAGGTCCATGTTTTAATACGAGCCTGTATAAAACACGGATTTCACGGTCGCGATGAATAGCCAAACCCACATCCCTAGACCCCTACGAGAGCGGCAAGCAACACTGCCAATTCTAGGGTTAGGAGACCCGGTCTCGACTCCTCGAGATGGTCTCCCACAGGACCCTAGAACCCGGTTACTTGTGCTCCCCGCCTTGGGTCTACCTAATGCGGAAAAGTAAATAATATACAATGGTGACATCATCCTCAGCCCGGAAGTGCCCCAATAAAAGAATATTACATACAAATGAATTTTACATGAATGAAAAAGAAAAACTCTCATCTCACATAAAACCCCCGGCTATTCAGAACACGACGATCCAATATAACATATCACTTCAACACATAATATCTCATATCATCAACGTAAGTAAGTATGCGTATCTCGATTGTCGTTGATGTATAGCAACGAAGCCGGCGATACACCACATACTACGCTTATGGTCGCAGAAAAGAAAGTGTAAAACTACAACAGTTGGAATCCGCAACTTCTTTAGACATCGCATGCCTAAACAAATGAATTCCTTAGACATCTCATGCCTAACAATTATAAACCCCGCATTTTAGTCTCTATATCGAAAACACTTTTCAATATCTGGTCGGGCAATTCAACAAGATTCCCGATATCCTGATCGAATGCTCGTCGCAAACTTTAATAGACGGCCGCACCTCCGATGCCGTCGACGAAGTGCACTAAGGCGGAACACTGTTGCCGCGAGCACCCGAACGGATGCTTTTGGCGACGGTGTTCTCCTACAATCACTTGGTCGGGGCTATGGGGCGTGGCTATCTATTAAGTTTACCCGGCAAGTAACCGCGTACGCTACGTGATTGCGATGGACTTCTGATCGCATCAAAATCCCATGGCAACCGATCATTTGAGACTAAACTGCTAGATTTATAACATTCAAATTAGTTATCTCATAACTACCTGTGGATTCCAAATATTGTATCACATTCCATATAAAAAGACAGTGTTAAAATTTCCGATCGAATAATCAAACACCCAAAATTTCCCAAATAGCTCAACACTTGAGCGGAGTTCAAAAAATATCCATCACATGCCACAGTACCAATGGTCCAACCGTAGAAGGGTCAAGCCAACGCCTCACATGTGGCAATGCCGTACTGCCCCAAACCCTAAGGTTCAGAGGCGGTTTAGACGGTCACATAATCGAGTTAAGGTTTGTGTTCTTCTAGAGGATCCACCGTGTTACTTGCATGATTTTCCGGAAGTTTCAAACTCGAGAAAAAAATTCAACTTTTGAAAATTTTCCGACAGGGGAAAAAGTGAGTTATTGATATCCGTTCGAACTTTTTAACACGTTCTAAAATTACCCGGAAAAAACTTAAACGAAGTTAAACTTTCCGATCGAATCAATGAGTTCCCAATACAACCCAGAAAACTCAACACTTGAGTATAATTAAAAATTCCCATAAGCTTATAGAGACACCTACGGATATTACTGTAGAAAAACAAAATCCTAACACCCATGAACAGCCGCGGAACCGCCGCGCAAGACATGGTCCTGCCGCGGTTCCACGGCGGTATGAGGGAATTAGGGTCTCGTTTTCTACAGTTATCCTTAAAATTCTCTGCTTATTTTTCTGAGTATTTTTAATACGAAAAAATCAACAATTTTATAAAATTTCCAGAGAAAGGTAAAAACCGGGGTTTCGGGCTTCGATCGGACTTTAAACTTCGTCTAGACTTCGCCTAAAGCTCTAGCGTGGCTCTGATACCACTGCAGGGTTATTAGGCACTCTCATAAGGGTCTACAAGGCATCAACCATGCCCGATTTAAAATTTAGACGTGCCGAACAACCCTAAACCAAGATCTTTACACTAGAGATTAGGCGAAACAAAGCATGTTAAACACTTTAACACTAAGAGTTTGGGATTACAACCTTTGTAGTCCGGTCCTTCACTTCTAAAGCTCCGTGTTGAGGTCCCTTCGCTGCGATCATCATGTACCCGGACTCTAGAGAGGCTCTGCGAAGAGAATGATGCAAACTTGCTTCCGATCTTCGATAACAAAGATGATTTACCTTGAAGTTTCTTTAAACAAGCTCTCACTCAAAAATGAAGTGAACACCCTAATCTAAATGGTTAGGATAGATTAGGATGATGAAGTAGGATTTTAGCTCTCATTTGTTTTCTATTTCTCACTCACTTTCATCACCTTTGAAAAAGCTAGAAAGCTTTTCCATGAAAGAAGAAGAAGGAAGAAGAAGATCTAATCCTTTTGTGATGAATAATGAAAGTCAAGTGATAATTACAAATGCAACCATGGTTGATAATGAGAAGGCTAACCATTGTAGAGAGTTAACTAGGGTTAAGGGTTTGGGTTGGGTTAAAGAATGAGTCACTAAAATATCAACAAAATATCTTAGCTCATGACAAAAAGAAAAGCTTCTAGAAGCTTCAAGAATGAGCTAACCCAAATCAAACCCTAACCTTGTTTAATCTCCACTAATCTTGTTGCATTAGTAATTATAACATGTTACAATATTATATATCACATATATAATATATTTTGTAACAAAAGAAAATAATACAGTTAACATATATCGCATATATATCAATGTATTACCCGAGTGAGAAAATGAATCAATAAGTGAGCTTATATTAGTTAATGTAATTTAATATATCAAATATATAATTATACATTAAATTATCAAATCAACACTTGATCCGATAATCCGGCTATTTCATAAATAACCGACTAATATAAACTGTATCAGTTCATCGAATCAACACTTGATCCGATGACCCGGCTATATCACATATACCAAGCCGATATCTCATATTGGGAGAATCTAATACAGTATCACATACACATATTGTTCTCGGTCCCACACATATCATATATGTGCTCCTACTCCGTTTTGCCTGAGATAAGAAACCTCTTTTTAGGACTCTAAAGAATCGTCAATTCGCCGGCAGTAGCTGATGATCATATCAAACACCCACAAGCTGCAAGCGGTCAGCTAAACGTAATAGCCACCCAGGTATTGAGCGATTAAAAGATCAACAAGCAAGACTGTACTTTCTCCCGCGAATCCAATCAGTAACACTCCCGTACAGTCCGGTCTCTCCGTCTGATATGTCGCATATCTCGACTAGGGGTGGTAAACGTCAGACCCCAGTAGCTTGATAAGTCGTGTCGATATGAGGTCTATAACAGTTCGAGAAACTACTGATAACACTTACCAGTAAATCTCAGTAACCCTGGCCAGGGATATCCAGTTATAACCAATCGAACACAGCGCAATATCAACTCCCTATACCGGGAGAGACGAATCCCCTCCTATCGCTCATTGCCTCCATGTGATTCGGGACTGTACCTAAAAGCCACCTTTTCGCACGTCCTCTTGGACGTGGTATGATGGAAATCAAAGTACAGTGGGAATCACACAAGACTCTATGACGATCTCGGGTCTACAGACTAACCTGTACCAATGTCACCAGAGAACTGCCATCTGACGTGAGGTATAATACCATCTGGGAGTTCTCGGTGAGTCCGTCCAGTGTACCCAGTCTCCACTGAGCACCCGTACACCATCCTTGATGTCAAACACCGATGGATATGGGATCATCCATTGCCCATCATATGGGTCAAGATGCGTATACGCTAGTCTGCTCTGGTGTATCGATGCCCCGTCTCGATACACCCTCGACTAGGAACAGTTATAGGATGTACTCGTCGACTACCGTGGCCCTACTACTATGATCTCATCATAGTCCCAGTAGTCGAGTACATATCCTAAGGGCTTTATCAACATGTAACATAGAGACAATCAGAGTACATGTTAAGATAAAGAGCAACCAGATAGTGTACTATCATGTCAAGCAAGAAAGTCCTCCCTATATATGTCCAAGCATCCACTAAAATATACATCGTATGTACAGTAATGGCCTCTAGGGCATACATATAACTAACACCCGAGGCCTGAATCTCTTCGCCTTCTTCTTATTTTCTTTTGCGCTGAAATTTTGTAAGCTTCCGGGCGTTTTTGTAAAGCCAGGGAGCTCATAATACCTCTGTAATGACTTCCGACCTTTGTGAATGAAATCATTTTGTAGTATTCTTTGCGTACATATTTTCCCTTTGTTTGTGGTAAAATCTCCATTTGCGCGGTACCGCTTTCATGATGTGTTAGATTGAAGACCAGTCCATCATCTGGCGATCGCACATCAAGTTGAACTCAACCATTTGCCAATTGTGCAATGACCAGTCCAAGGTCGGTATCTCCATGGCTCCAAATTCGAGGTTGGGATCGCTTAGTAAAGACGGGTAGGAATTCACCCTCTAAGAATGGACCGAGCAGGGCAGCTGCTCGGTGGCCTCTTGATGAGGGATTTGATCCTTAGCGTTCATTGGTAAGAAATTACCCGCTAAGGATGGACCGAGCATGGTAGCTGCTCGGTTGCCTCTTTGCGAGGGCTTTGATCTTTAGCGCGGGAGGGCAAGGAGTTCCCTGCTAAGGATGGACCGAGCAGCGTTGCTGCTTGGTGGCCTCTTGGTGAGGGCTTCGGTTCTTAGCACGGGAGGGCAAGGAGTTGCCTGCTAAGGATGGACCGAGCATCGTTGCTGCTCGGTGGCCTCTTGGTGAGGGCTTCGATCCTTAGCGCGGGAGGGCAAGGAGTTGCCTGCTAAGGATGGACCGAGCAGGGTTGCTGCTCGGTTGCCTCTTGGTGAAGGCTTCGATCCTTAGCGCAGGAGGGCAAGGAGTTTCCTGCTAAGGATGGACCGAGCAGGGCAGCTGCTCAGTTGCCTCATGGTGAGGGCTTCGATCCTTAGCGCGGGAGGGCAAGGAGTGGCCTGCTAAGGATGGACCGATCAGGGCAGCTGCTCGGTTGCCTCATGGTGAGGGCTTCGATCCTTAGCACGGGAGGGAAAGGAGTTGCCTGCTAAGGATGGACCGAGCAGCTGCTCGGTTGCCTCTTGGTGAGGGCTTCGATCCTAGGAGTTGTCGGGTAAGAGATTACCAGCCAAGGATGGACCGGGAAGGGGAGATGCTCGGCTTTGCGAGGTTCTGTCCAACCTTCCTTGGTGTGTGAACATCGGGAAGAGTGACCGTTGCGGATGGCACGCGTCAGAAATGCATGGGGGAGGTGAAGTGTTTCGAAGAGCCGCGTCGGTCCGACTTCGGTTCGTCGAGAAATAAGGGATTTATGCCACGTGGCAGTGCGGTATTGGAGTAATTTGGGTGGATCCCAGGATTCGCGCCCATGCGTGCACAAATTTGGGTCCTTAGGGATCCTGTTTGGGGTTATAAATAGAGAAGGGTATGTTGCCCATACTAAGCTTTGCACCCCGAAACATAATAATGGACGGATTCCCTTTCTCCATTTCCAAGATCATTTCCTTCGAAGACGTATATTTGTATGATCAGCGGAGCTCCGAGGAGACATTGCAGGCGGTGGTTCGGCGTGTTGAGGATCATGTCGGTCGCCTGCTTCCCCGGCGATCACCCCTACTCCAGCTGCTGATGTATTCGATTTGGAGGGAGACGACGGGGCTGCACAACCCCTTTTCCGAACAACTGAAGGATGAGGCGGTTGGCAAGCTGAGATCGCTATATCATCTCGGCCTGATCTCGATGAGTCGGCGGGATCGATCGGTGGCACTTGTCCTCGAGTGTTACCAACTGAGGCATCTCGCCGATGGGTGCCCGCCTGTAGAGCCCTCTGGCCCGTCCGTGGCCTCGAGGGTTCGCGGACAACATCAAAGGCAGAGGTCCGAAGCGGCCAGGGCTCGGCTGACGACAGTATCTGTCACGACCCGAAAGAGCACGTGACTGGCCCTTGAACCATATGAAGTCTATAGGACCCCATCTGATCCAAGTAAGCCAAAAGCCCAGAAATCTAAAACCATTTAAATAGTAAATAAGGAAAACTGGTTTTAAGAAGTAAAGAAGTCACGTTTCAAAAATCAAGTTTTTAAATAACTAAGCCGAATATGCATTTTTAAAATGTGTAACCTTTCCTGAAAATTTCGGCAGAGTTTCCTTTGTAAAAACTGGCCCCAAACGGGGTACAACAAGAATAATATATATGAAATGATAAAAGGCATCCCCAAGCGGGAGCTAGCTCTTCGTCAATCGACGGTCACAACCACGCAAGCAATAATAATATACAACGCCAAAGGGCGAGGATCAAAACCCAAAAAGAAACTCAAAACAGCCAGAAAACCGTAATACTACAAGCGCGACTCTAAGGTCGAAATAATACAACACTGATTTCTAAGTCTGAAACAATATACAAGTTTTGGTTGATGGAATGACTAGATACAATAAATAATACATGAACAATGGCGGTTCTGATACAAAAGAACCCACCTACCAACGCAAGTCACCCATATGGAAGCAGTGTGCCAGAAATGCCGCAATGAAATCTGTACGGCAAAAACCTGCAAGGACTGTGGCACAACGGGGGTGAGTTGCCAACTCGTGAATAGAAAAATATCTACAAGCAGAGATCGAATGCATGACCCATCCTAGGTCAATACGATCAGATATAAATATAACCTCAATATGAATAAAACTGAACATGCTAAACTGGCAATGTAATCTCTATACATGAGTGTAATGCCAAGTGCTCGTGCCAGTGCCCGAGGTAATAGCATATCATAAATGTGAGGTACAATCAATGAAATCAATCTGCATGTACGTGGATCCCTTCCACTCGTCACCCAATGACAATAACCATCATGCATGTAAATATCATCAGCATATGCATGGAAATATGAGAATATAAACCACCTGTGTCTCTCGCGACACGTCAAAATCATGGAACCGGAGTGCCCTGCATCGGCACTCGAAAACATCATGAAAACTGTGCCCAGCATCGGCACGTAAATCCTCATATATCGGGCTCCGTCAGTCCGGATCGGCCAACAGGCTCTGTCTGCGGTATCGGCCATCGGCCCCGGCAGTACGCCCATATCCATCTATCGACTTTGGTCAGTATCCTCCGGATAACCGCCAGATCCAACAAAATCACCGGTAGGTACTCGCCACCCTGCCAGGCTCATCGTCTGCTCCACGAAAAACATTTCTTGCCCCGGGGAACCATACCGGGTCCACCATGTACCCGCAATCGGCATCATCCGCCTCCTCGAATCGTGTTTCACATGTCGCTCTCAGCACCGAGAAAACACATGGTGGACGCACTGAAATATCATATCAAGGGTAACCGGGTTTCTAAAACAATTACACATCCTCTTTGAAACACCCATGGTTCCCAAAACAAGAAATATCATGGAAACAGCATATCTCAATGCGTATAATCAGAAAGCAGCATGTATGCGACATATAGCAGAAAGGTAAGCATATCAATATGTCATGCAAGGGTCATATCCTGAATGCAACAGTACTACAGTGTAGTGACATGGCAATTATCGATGATGAAGTGTGTGAGCCGACAACAGTGTACGTGGAACATACGCATCATCGATAATGGTGCTGGTGTCCTAGCAGCATGACTGAATATATCAACAATACAAGCGATGCGATGCAAATAGCATGAATATGCGGAATCGAATAATCAACGCAACAGTAAAGAACCTGCCTCAATAGATATATCATGCAACCTTGCCTTTTGAAATAAGACGAATTAGGGCTTTTGGTAAAATAAGGGCTACGGTGTTTTAAGAAAAGATGCGCCTTTTGAAAATATCCGTATAAACCCTTTTGCCTATTTTTAAAATATCCCTGATTCGTTAGTTTTGAAATAGGTATGACTCGGGTCTAGTCTAACGCCTACTATGCGAACTAAGAACCCAACAATCAAGTCAAAAGAGAGGGGTATGGAAACCACCTAAATCTGAGTCGATATCACACTATCTCATCACATGACAGGTATCACTACCATCATACCACATCTCCAATATGACTCTGTCATGTCGCCAAATCTCACGGCCTCAATCGAATCTCATCGACTCATCTCAATCCCACGTATCATCCTCAATCTCGTATATGAACACATAGTCCCATACCCATGTGTAGATATACACCATCATATGCGCACAAATAAATGAAAGAATGTATGCAAGTATGTGTGTATGTGTGAGTGTGGGTGCAACCCCTACTCTAGGGTTTCGCACTATACTCAACCAATACATCCTTATCACCAATAATCCATTATTACCATCAATAATCCTAAACAACACATAATAAATATATGTGTGTATACGTATTCGTATACATCACCACGGACTGCGGGGGTGCTATACACCATCCACCCGACTTCTCCCCGTAGATATGAATCTACTCACCTTGCTTCTCATGTATCGGTGCCGATATCGCCATCTTCATCTTCTTCTCCTCAACATCTCGTAGGGTACCTACAAGTATATCACAATGCTAAAGCACATGAAAATCACATCGGAAACCAAAATAGCACACGCTACCCGCATAGGTAAAAACCTATCGACTCGCATGTAAACACGATCAATATACACTTGTCGTTGACGTCCAAACGCCACCCGACAGGAATGAATCACCAAACACCAAAATCCATGCTAAATCAAGTCGTAAACCATGCACCAACATAGGAAAATCAACCCAGATTTTACCCTAGATGGAATCAGTCAAAACTAGACATACCCAGGGTCAAGAATAGAGGAAATAGGGCCATGCACGAAATTCGAGACAGATCCCTCCTGCTCTGGCCGCAATTTGCGGCCAGAAGGGAATAATTGGTGGCCTCACTGTTGAGTTGGGGGCTAGGGTTTGGTGTGGTGGTTCTATGGTGCCTGCACATCTCACTGTCAACTCAGTTTTATTTTTGGGGTCTCGGGGTGATAGCAGATTCCACAAAACACTTCCAGATTTACAGTTTTCCCCGATATCGATTCCGTAATTCCGTATTCTGGTTTCAAGTTCAGGTTTAGGTTCAAATTAGCAACACACAAGGGATTCTAAGGTCACCACAATCCTCAATTCCATCTTTGATTTCAGTTTTACCCTAAACCCTAACTTGAATTCTCCAATGTCCACAAAACGACACAATATCGATATGAAACTAGAATTGATGCACAAGAAATGAGATACTACCCTAATAGGTGCAGAAATTACCTCCTTTGGCAACTCAAGAAAATTCTTGAGTTGCTCAAAGTCCTCCAAATCCAATCTTGATAGGTTCAATGTGTAGCTAGTGAGCTTGGGAGTAAGTTTTGTGAAGTGGGAATGGGGTTTTGGCTTTGTTTCCATGGTGGATCTATGAAGTGAAGGGAAGGGAATTAAGAGGGAGTAGGAGCAGCAGCAGCTCTTCATGAGAGGGGAGAGAAAAGGAGAAGGAAAAATGATGGGGTATGGTTCAAAAATGTGAAGGTTGACTTGGCCCCTTTCTCTCTCTCATCAAGAAACCTTTTCTTTTCTTTTCTTCACTAAACTCTTCTCACTTGAATAGTAGACCCAAAAGAAAAGCCATGGTAGAAATGCACAAGCAACAAAAGTGTAGAAAATGATATGTGCACATTTTTGCACAAAAATGCTAAAAATCCAATTAGCGATTCTTAATCGCGATTAGCACTAAATTAGCATATAACAAATCTTAAAAACTTTAAAATGGCATAATTCCATAAAATACCTTATTTTAGAATTTTCCATAATTTTTCCCCATTTATTTGTATTTAATTATACCAGAATATTAAAATATTCATTAAAATAATATTAAATTATAAAATTTCACTAAAATCATATTTTATTATTTTGAAAACGTTACAATCTACCCCCTTAAAGAAATTCGGTCCCCGAATTTAAATTTAAACTCCCAAATACTAAAATATTTCAATACAAATTCCAAGTTATCGGGGCTCCGAAATCGTCTAAACATAAAACATCATAGCGCAATGCATGCGCATGAGTACTGAGAAGATAACTCAAAAGCAACACTCCATCAAGAATCCCGAAATCATCGGAGTCATGGTAAAGACACAAATGTCAAATCCAATACAAAATCAATATGATATAAATCAGAACTTTACATGTAGACATCCAATCTATACATGTGAATAGCTGATGTAAATGCATGCCCAATCTTTTAAGTCGTTGTGCGATGCGCGTAACACTGCACAGTGGCGGACGTTTTTCACAAGAAAATAACTATATGCGTATATATATATATCCTTTGTTTAATAGGTGCATTCCGCCATTTTGAAAACAATTTAGAAGGGTTTCCTGTTTTTAAAACGTTCCGTGTCATATCGGACACGTAGGTATATATATATTGAGACTATAGCTCGCTCTTTGGAAATCCCTTCGAACTATCAATGCATGCAAAATATATCCAGGCACTGTCCTCTGACTAGTCCTGCTCGGTACAAAAACAAATATCAAATATCATAGAAATGTACTGCTCCAAAAGGAATAAATACCAAAATGCACATAACATCACCCTGTGCGTCTGGTGCGCACGGAAATCAAAATCCATATATGTGCCATACAGGTGCACAAAACAACATCTAGGTGCAACGGGTGTGCACGAAACATCTGTCATAGGCAACGTGTGTGCCTGACAGCCAAAATCCGGTGCATCTGACATGCACGAAGAATCTCGATTTAGTGCATCGGGTGAGCACCAAAATCGTATCTCAAAGCCTGCGTCCAACATGCGCGAAAATCCAAATCGGTGCATCCATCGTGCACGAATGAAAATCTAGACCCTACGCACTCAACATGCACGGAAACACAAAATCCGATAGCAACGCCGAACATGCGTAAGTACAGTCAAAAGCACGGAGTGCAAGAATCCACATCAATATCACAATCAAAATCGACATACCGAAAGGCATCAAATCGAAGTCAGGCGCAACCGTAATGCACAAAATATAAATCCGGTGCAACAAAGGCACGAAATATAAATCTGATGCGATAAACGCAAGAAACATAAAACTGGTGCGACAAACGCACGAAGTATAGAACTTGTGCATCCCATGCACAAATACCAACAATAACTCAAATGCGTAAGCAGCAACACTAAGTGTACCCAGATATAAAGAAAATCATAAACGTGTGCAACTGCGTGCACAAAACACATATCAATGCACTACAAGCACATATAAGCTATACCGAGTGCAAAAATCAAATCGTGTGCGTAACATATGCACAACATCAAATCAACCGTATGAAATCCATAAAGTCATAAGCAGGTGCAGCCAAGGCACGAAACAATATACAACGCGGCTTAATCAAATCAGGTGTACCGCGATGGAAAACTCACAACCGCGTGCATCAGCGTGCACAAATCAAAACACTAAAAGTACATGAAACTATGCTGGAAGCGTAAATCAAATCACCGGCATAAAATAGGCATGAAATCGCAATCAACACCTCAAGAGTAATAACTATGTGCAAGGTATAAATACCCAGTAGGTGCAACCATGGTGCACAAAATCAAATATCATGAAACTCAGTCATCAAGACTAAATCATGCGAATAGATCGCCCAAAATACCGAAATCCAAAGCGACGGATACGTGATAATCAAATCACAAAATCATAAATCATAAATACCGTCGTCGGTATATCCTTCTTCATGGTCGAGAAGGTACCGGAACATCCGATGCTAGCGGCGCAAGATATCTACTTACCTCTTGCTCGCAGCTGGCGTCCTCTGCCTCTGGTTCCTGATCTTTCCTGTAGATTACCAATCTCGCAATCCATCGGCTCATCAGCCTGGTCAGGTGTGCTGACAGGAACGATTCCGTTCTGGCACTTCCCTGGTCATCTCTCGGTCAATCCCCACGACCGCTCGTAAAGCAGCACATCTCTGGCGCCGACCTCGGGTCCTCTGAATGCCCATCACACATCCGATCCTGGGTGCAACTCTTATTGCAGCAGTGTACTGGAAGGAATCCTACTCAAGGTCTCTTCTGATCTTGCCTAAGCCAGATTGTACGGAGGCTGGTACTCTGGCATAATCTTTTCTCGCTTTTTGGACATCTGCGTCCTTAGTAAAACATCTCTTCGAAAGCTGGTCGCATCTCTGCGCCTCTGTAAGCATGTCCGGCCTTTAATCTTAACGGGGTGTAGTAACAGCTCGTCTGCCTCTCGCACGAACTTCTTGTCCCGCTTGTCTGTATCATCGACCATTCGACATCGCGTCTTTATCTGCGCACTGCAATGTCCTCGGCTACGGTCCATCCGAATTCTCTAACACGGACTCGAAATCACGAACTCGGTATCTTCATCACTCAGTAGAAGATATCTAGCCGAACACGTCCTCAGCGTGCATATCGCATCTCTGATGTCAGCGGAGTGAAACGTCATCTCATCAAAATCTCGTGCAAACTCTTTACTCCACCTTGCTCCAATATCGACTGATTCGGACTCACCTCATCGTGGCTACACGGACTGCGCTCCGACAGCTATGCTTGTATCTGGAGTCTCCCAAGCAGTATCCCATCACATGATATCCGAATGATGTCGAATCGTCCGATCGACTCGTCAGAACCTCACAATCCCCCAAGAGCTCAACATCTCGGGTATAGTTTAATAGTATCGAGTACATACCACAGCATCGGTGGTCCAGCCGTAGAAGGGCAAACCCAAGCCTCATTAATGGCGCCGAGGAACTGCCGCAAACCCCAAGGTTCAAAGGCTTTCACACGGTCATTATGTCAAGTTAGGGTTTCATTCTTCTAGAGGGTCCATAGAATCGCTTGCACGTCTTTCCGAATACTTTAAACTTAGAAAATGGGTTCCTGACATTCGATCGTCTCAATCGACTCTCAACGAACCTGCGTGAAGTCGTCTCTAGCTGGAATCAATCTACCGGATGACCTTGCATCGGGGTAAGCGAACGAACCATAGGTCCTAGTCATTAATCCTCGGTGACTAGCGACTCACTATCATATCTCTAAGAATATGCTCATGCTGCAGTAGCTCCAATCATCTGGGCGATATTTCATCATTCGCAGCAGCAACTGGCTCATTCGTCGGTACGCTAAGCAGCGCCTCAACCATCATGAATAAGCGATATATCAACGGTCATCACATCCTGGCTGGCCTCTATCAGTGGCTCAATCCTCTGGTACCGACCGGTACATCCGAGAAATCTCGCAACAGCGATCTGTCAAACGCTCATAGTGCGGAAACACAAAATACGAAGCTTCAATGCAACCGTATGTCTCTGGAATCACGCCCCGGTCAGCCCTCATCTACGACGAGCTCATGCTGACGCAACTCGAGCCGTAGCTCACTCTACCCGTGCAATCGCGGCAGCAAAACCATAACCAGTATCGATGAAGATAGACCATAGAAAGGAATATAATACGGTGCAAGGAAATGTACAACCTAAGGTTTCTTAAGCGGAGTGGCGTGTCGTAAGTATGCCGCGGAACATACCCACGGTACGTCACTCTACTTTAGTCACCTATTCCATCAACCAAGGGTCATCCTACACGACGAAAGTTCGGTTCTAATACCCCCTCGACTAAGTCTAAGTTCCGTAAGGTCAAGCCGAAGTTCCGTATATAAATAACGCCCTAGGCTCCACATAGTCAAACTCAGACTCGAACCAAGGTCAACCTAGCATTCTGATACCAACTTTGTCACGACCCGAAAGAGCACGTGACTGGCCCTTGAACCATATGAAGTCTATAGGACCCCATCTGATCCAAGTAAGCCAAAAGCCCAGAAATCTAAAACCATTTAAAGAGTAAATAAGGAAAACTGGTTTTAAGAAGTAAAGAAGTCACGTTTCAAAAATCAAGTTTTTAAATAACTAAGCCGAATATGCATTTTTAAAATGTGTAACCTTTCCTGAAAATTTCGGCAGAGTTTCCTTTGTAAAAACTGGCCCCAAACGGGGTACAACAAGAATAATATATATGAAATGATAAAAGGCATCCCCAAGCGGGAGCTAGCTCTTCGTCAATCGACGGTCACAACCACGCAAGCAATAATAATATACAACGCCAAAGGGCGAGGATCAAAACCCAAAAAGAAACTCAAAACAGCCAGAAAACCGTAATACTACAAGCGCGACTCTAAAGTCGAAATAATACAACACTGATTTCTAAGTCTGAAACAATATACAAGTTTTGGTTGATGGAATGACTAGATACAATAAATAATACATGAACAATGGCGGTTCTGATACAAAAGAACCCACCTACCAACGCAAGTCACCCATATGGAAGCAGTGTGCCAGAAATGCCGCTATGAAATCTGTACGGCAAAAACCTGCAAGGACTGTGGCACAACGGGGGTGAGTTGCCAACTCGTGAATAGAAAAATATCTACAAGCAGAGATCGAATGCATGACCCATCCTAGGTCAATACGATCAGATATAAATATAACCTCAATATGAATAAGACTGAACATGCTAAACTGGCAATGTAATCTCTATACATGAGTGTAATGCCAAGTGCTCGTGCCAGTGCCTCAGGTAATAGCATATCATAAATATGAGGTACAATCGATGAAATCAATCTGCATGTACGTGGATCCCGTCCACTCGTCACCCAATAACAATAACCATCATGCATGTAAATATCATCAGCATATGCATGGAAATATAAGGATATAAACCACCTGTGTCCCTCGCGACACGTCAAAATCATGGAACCGGAGTGCCC
The DNA here is from genome assembly GCA_030015575.1 of Agapanthus africanus. Lineage (NCBI taxonomy): Eukaryota > Viridiplantae > Streptophyta > Magnoliopsida > Asparagales > Amaryllidaceae > Agapanthus > Agapanthus africanus. The sequence continues at coordinate 173,131,735 of JASDDO010000004.1, read as the reverse complement.
AGCATCGGCACTCGAAAACATCATGAAAACTGTGCCCACCATCGGCACGTAAATTCTCATATATCGGGCTCCGTCAGTCTGGATCGGTCCATAGGCTCTGTCTGCGGTATCGGCCCTCGGCCCCGGCAGTACGCCCATATCCATCTATCGACTCTGGTCAGTATCCTCCGGATAACCGCCAGGTCCGACAAAATCACCGGTAGGTACTCGCCACCCTGCCAGGCTCATCGTCTGCTCCACGAAAAATATTTCTTGCCCCGGGGAACCATACCGGGTCCACCATGTACCCGCAATCGGCCTCATCCGCCTCCTCGAATCGGGTTTCACATGTCGCTCTCAGCACCGAGAAAACACATGGTGGACGCACTGAAATATCATATCAAGGGTAACCGGGTTTCTAAAACAATTACACATCCTCTTTGAAACACCCACGGTTCCCAAAACCAGAAATATCATGGAAACAGCATATCTCAATGCGTATAATCAGAAAGCAGCATGTATGCGACATATAGCAGAAAGGTAAGCATATCAATATGTCATGCAAGGGTCATATCCTGAATGCAACAGTACTACAGTGTAGTGACATGGCAATTATCGATGATGAAGTGTGTGAGCCGGCAACAGTGTACGTGGAACATACGCATCATCGATAATGGTGCTGGTGTCCTAGCAGCATGACTGAATATATCAAAAATACAAGCGATGCGATGCAAATAGCATGAATATGCGGAATCGAATAATCAACGCAACAGTAAAGAACCTGCCTCAATAGATATATCATGCAACCTTGCCTTTTGAAATAAGACGAATCAGGGCTTTTGGTAAAATAAGGGCTACCGTGTTTTAAGAAAAGATGCGCCTTTTGAAAATATCCGTATAAACCCTTTTGCCTATCTTTAAAATATCCCTGATTCCTTAGTTTTGAAATAGGTATGACTCGGGTCTAGTCTAACGCCCACTATGCGAACTAAGAACCCAGCAATCAAGTCTAAAGAGAGGGGTATGGAAACCACCTAAATCTGAGTCGATATCACACTATCTCATCACATGACAGGTATCACTACCATCATACCACATCTCCAATATGACTCTGTCATGTCGCCAAATCTCACGGCCTCAATCGAATCTCATCGACTCATCTCAATCCCACGTATCATCCTCAATCTCGTATATGAACACATAGTCCCATACCCATGTGTAGATATACACCATCATATGCGCACAGATAAATGAAAGAATGTATGCAAGTATGTGTGTATGTGTGAGTGTGGGTGCAACCCCTACTCTAGGGTTTCGCACTATACTCAACCAATACATCCTTATCACCAATAATCCATTATTACCATCAATAATCATAAACAACACATAATAAATATATGTGTGTATACGTATTCGTATACATCACCACGGACTGCGGGGGTGCTATACGCCATCCACCCGACTTCTCCCCGTAGATATGAATCTACTCACCTTGCTTCTCATGTATCGGTGTCGATGTCGCCATCTTCATCTTCTTTGCCTCAACATCTCGTAGGGTACCTACAAGTATATCACAATGCTAAAGCACATGAAAATCACATCGGAAACCAAAATAGCACACGCTACCCGCATAGGTAAAAACCTATCGACTCGCATGTAAACACGATCAATATACACTTGTCGTTGACGTCCAAACGCCACCCGACAGGAATGAATCACCAAACACCAAAATCCATGCTAAATCAAGTCGTAAACCATGCACCAACATAGGAAAATCAACCTAGATTTTACCCTAGATGGAATCAGTCAAAACTAGACATACCCAGGGTCAAGAATAGAGGAAATAGGGCCATGCACGAAATTCGAGACAGATCCCTAATATTGGCGGCCTGCGGCCAGAAGGGAATAATTGGCGGCCTCACTGTTGAGTTGGGGGCTAGGGTTTGGTGTGGTTGTTCTATGGTGCCTGCACATCTCACTGTCAACTCAGTTTTATTTTTGGGGTCTCGGGGTGATAGCAGATTCCACAAAACACTTCCAGATTTACAGTTTTCCCCGATATCGATTCCGTAATTCCGTATTCTGGTTTCAAGTTCAGGTTTGGGTTCAAATTAGCATCACACAAGGGATTCTAAGGTCACCACAATCCTCAATTCCATCTTTGATTTCAGTTTTACCCTAAACCCTAACTTGAATTCTCCAAAGTCCACAAAACGACACAATATCGATATGAAACTAGAATTGATGCACAAGAAATGATATACTACCCTAATAGGTGCAGAAATTACCTCCTTTGGCAACTCAAGAAAATTCTTGAGTTGCTCAAAGTCCTCCAAATCCAATCTTGCTAGGTTCAATGTGTAGCTAGTGAGCTTGGGAGTAAGTTTTGTGAAGTGGGAATGGGGTTTTAGCTTTGTTTCCATGGTGGATCTATGAAGTGAAGGGAAGGGAAATGAGAGGGAGTAGGAGCAGCAGCAGCTTTTCATGAGAGGGGAGAGAAAAGGAGAAGGAAAAATGATGGGGTATGGTTCAAAAAGGTGAAGGTTGACTTGGCCCCTTTCTCTCTCTCATCAAGAAACCTTTTCTTTTCTTTTCTTCACTAAACTCTTCTCACTTGAATAGTAGACCCAAAAGAAAAGCCATGGTAGAAATGCACAAGCAACACAAGTGTAGAAAATGATATGTGCACATTTTTGCACAAAAATGCTAAAAATCCAATTAGCGATTCTTAATCGCGATTAGCACTAAATTAGCATATAACAAATCTTAAAAACTTTAAAATGGCATAATTCCGTAAAATACCTTATTTTAGAATTTTCCATAATTTTTCCCCATTTATTTGTATTTAATTATACCAGAATATTAAAATATTCATTAAAATAATATTAAATTATAAAATTTCACTAAAATCATATTTTATTATTTTGAAAACGTTACAGTATCTTCGGAGTACCACGAGCAATACTTCTTGCACCCCCTCCCCCCACTGTTGTAAGAATTTTTCTTTTTGATGTAAGGCTGAGGAGCCTACAATACCTTTCGAATAAATAAAATTCTCCTTTTTGCGATGCTCTATTGTTTCCCTCTTATTATTAAATAAAAAGAACTTTAGAAAAATTTACATCGCTTTTGTTAAAGAAGAAATATACATTCATAGATATTCTTTTCAGAGGTACAGCTTGAGCTTCTCGGCGTTGTAAGACCATGGAAATTTGCGACCATTCGCATCTTGTAAACGATAGGGTCCGTCGGGTAGGACCTCGGAGACAAGGAAGGGACCGTCCTATATCGGGGAAAAATTATGCAGCTTGCCTTGATCAACGAACTCGTTCTGCCTTAGGACTAAATCTCCGGTTTTGAAGAAGCGACGCTTGACTCGCGTGTTGTAGTAGCGGGCGGTTTGCTGTTGATAAGCGGCGGCTCTGATCTGAGCCTGGTCCTGTTTCTCTAAAAACACGTTCAGATTAGTCCGGAGGGCCGAGGTGTTGGCTTCATCGTCGAAGTGCTCGACCCTGTGAATGGGCAGCACGGTCTCCGCTGGGACCATTGCCTCAGTGCCGTAGCAGAGGCTGAAAGGGGTCTCTCCGGTGGGGGTCTTCTTTGACGTGCGCATGGCCCATAAGACCTGGGGTAATTCCTCGACCCAACTGCCCTATCTTCTTTCTAGGCGTGTCCGAAGATCTCGGATGACGACCCGGTAGCGACCTCGGCCTGCCCGTTGCACTGGGGATGCGTGACCGCGGCAAACTTCATAAGGATATAGTATTCGCTGCAGAATTCCTTAACTTTTTCGTTCTCGAAATTTGTCTCATGGTCGGTGATGATATACCTCGGGATACCGAACCGGAGTATTACATTGTTCAGCAGGAACTTGATAGTTGAGGTGGCGTCCGATTTCCTGATGGGGACGGCCTCGATCCACTTCGTGAAGTAGTCCATTGCGACGAGGACGTACTTGTGTCCGCCCGTACCGGTAGGGAACTGGCCTATCATGTCCATTCCCCTCTGGGCAAACGGCCAGGGGGAGGTTAGGGTTGTTAGCTCAGTAGCCGGAAGGCAAGGTATGCTGCCATGGAGTTGGCAGCGTTTGGACCTCCTGATGTGCTTCTAAGCGTCCTGATGAATCGTCGGCCACTATTACCCTTGGAGCAGTGCCTTCTGGATTAAGGTGCGGGCCCATTGGTCCGCACCGCCGACCCCTTCGTGAATCTCAAAGAGGACGTAGTCGGCTTCGTGGGGGTCGACGCACCGGAGCAGGGGTTGACTGAAGGATTTCTTGTAGAGGTTCCCATTGCTCCAGACGAAATGGAGAGATTTGGCTCGAAGACGGCGGGCTTCCCCTCGATCTTCTGGGAGTGTACCCTCCCTCAGGAATTCCATAAGGGGCTTCCTCCAATCCCGGTCTTCTTCTCGGGCTGTGTACACTTGAAGTGACGTCGTCCCGTCTTCCACGCTGGGCCGTGGTAAGACCTCGAAGAGGATGTTTCTCTTGTTGTTGGATGTATAAGATGAAGCCAGCTTACTCAAGGCATCGGCCTGGGCATTTAGCTGTCTGGGGATCTGCTCCCCTTGGACTTCGTCGAAGTCCTTTCGTAATCTTCTCACCTCGGCCAGATACTTCACCATGAGAGGCTCCCGTGCCTCGAATCGGCGGGTCACTTGGCCAATGACTAAAGCGGAGTCGCTGCAGATCCGGATCGTTTTCAGCCCCATTCCAGAGGCTATCCGTAGTCCGGCCAGCAAGGCCTTATATTCCGCTGCATTATTTGAGGCTTTGAACTCGAGCTTCAGAGAATACTCCATCTTTGCCTCGTTCGGGCCCCGAATGATGAGGCCAGCACCACAGCCTTCCTCGGTTGAGGACTCGTCGACGTAAAAGATCCAATCAGGGACGGAGTCGGGCCTCTCATCGATTGAGGGTTGAGCTCCTGGGGCCAGCATGGATTCCGCCTCTATAATGGGGATGGTGCACTCGACGATAAAATCGGTCAGGACTTGTGCCTTGATAGCCTGCCTCGGGCGGTATTTTATGTCGAACTGGGACAACTCCCACCTCCATTTCTCCAAACGACCAGAGGACATGGGGGAGGCGAGGATAGCCCCTAAAGGCCGCTCGGTAAGAACGAGGATGGTGTGCGCCTGGAAATAGTATCGTAGTTTCCTTGAGGCCACGATGAGTGCCAAGACGATCTTCTCTATGGCCGGGTACCTCATTTCCACGTCATTGAAGACGTGGCTCACATAGTATACCGGCTTCTGGACTCCCTCAACCTCTCAGACGAACAACGAACCTGCAGCTTGGTCGGACACCGCTAGATATAGCGATAACTCGTCCCCTTCAACTGGCCGGGTGAGCAGTGGGGGAGTCACAAGGTGCCTCTTTAATTGCTCAAAGGCGGTCTGGCACTCCTCTGACCATTCGAACCATGGTATCTTCCTTAGATCTTTGAAGAACGAGAGGCACTTTTCCCCAGACCTCGACATGAAATGACTCAAAGCGGCTACCTACCCTATTAGCCGCATGATTTCGATGTTAGTCTTGGGCGCGGCCATGTTGAGGATGGCGCTGATTTTCTCCGGGTTAGCCTCGATTCCACGGTGGGTGACCATGAATCCAAGGAACTTTCCACCGGTGACCCCGAATGCGCACTTGGCGGGGTTCAGTTTCATCTTGTATCTACGGAGGACGCCGAAGGCCTCGCCCAGATCCTTGGCGTGTTCATCCGACGAGGTTGATTTGACGAGCATGTCGTTAACGTAAACCTCCATGTTCCTGCCGATCTGTGACTTGAACATCCGGTTAACCAAGCGTTGGTACGTAGCCCCGACGTTTTTGAGGTCGAAGGGCATCACCTTATAGCAGTATACCCCCCGGTCTGTTGTGAATGCGGTGAGATCCTCGTCTGCCGAATTCATACGGATCTGGTTGTAGCCGGACAAAGCATCCATGAAGCTAAGTAGCTCATGGCCTGCCGAACTGTCGACGAGCTGATCTACCCAAGGGAGGGGATAGTTGTCTTTCGAGCAGGCCTTGTTGAGGTCAGTGAAGTCGACGCACATGCGCCACTTCCCGCTAAACTTTTTAACCATGACTACATTCGCCAACCATTCTGAGTAAGGCACATTCCGAATGAAGTTGGCGGCGAGGAGCCTGTCTACCCCGTCCTCAATCGCTTTTTGTTTGATTAGGGCGAAGCTTCGCTTTTTCTGCCTGACGGGCCGGACCGTAGGCTCCACCCCGAGCTTATGTGATATGATTTTGGGATCAATCCCAGGCATGTCGGCAGGTGCCTACGCGAATACGTCCGAGTTATTTCTGAGGAAGTGGATTAGGTCGTCTCGGCGATTCCCCGTCAAGCGTGACCCGATCTGGACAGTTCGCTCATTGTCCCCCTCCGTAAGGAGGACCTCAGTCAGTGGTTCCACTGGGGTTCCTTGGACCTCTTTTTGCTCGTCTCGAGTATCCAGGAAACCCTTGATATCATCCTCACCCTCAAGGCCATTGTTTGGCCGCTCAGACGTAGATGTTGCTGTGAAGCAAACATTTGCGGTTTGTTGGTTCCCGTAGGCCCGACCTATCTCGCCTTGGTCGAGTGAGAACTTTATCGCTAGGTGGTAGGTCGATATCTGGGCCCGGAGGGAGTTCAGTGTTTGGCGACTTAGGAGGATGTTGTAGGCCGATAGAATTCTCGTGGCGATAAACTCCACAGGCACGGTGCGCGTACAGCCCGCCTCCCTGATGTTAACTTGGAGGGTGATTACCCCTTCCGCCGGGATGGAGTGGTTAGTGAACCCCGACAAGATGTGAGCGGTCGGCTTTAGGTCCGACGGGGTGAGTCCCATACGCAGAAAGCAGTCATAAAAGAGAATGTTCGCCGAGCTTCCCGAGTCGACCAATATCCTCTGCACTTCCTCATGGTGGAGCCGGGCTGTGATCACCAGAGGGTCGTTGTGAGGCAGGGATATCCCGTGGAGGTCCTTATCGGTAAAGATGATCTGCTTGGCCGCTTTAGCCCTCTTCCTTGGGTGGCTGCCAGTCCCCTCGACCGGTAAGGGGTGTCGCATTTCGTCGGTCCCTGTCGTACCCCCCCCCCCCCCGCTGACACGACCATGATTTGGCCGATTGTCAACTCGCCGGGAGGGGGATGGTGCTCTTGCTCACGGTCGGCTTTCCGCTTATCTCGCAAGTACCTTGCTAGGTTCCCTGAGCGGTTCAACTCCTCGATGTAGTCTTAGAGCTGCTTGCAGTTATCGGTAGGGGGCCTTACGACCTGTGGAAAGCACAGTAAGGACCCCGGGTACGCTTGGCTGCCCTATTCGAGACTGGGGGAGTTTGAAGAACCTCTCGCCCTTTGCCTCCTCTAACAGTTCCGTCTGGGATACGTTGAGCGGGGTATACTCCTGAAACTTTGGGGAGTAGGGCTTTGGCCGCTCAATCTTCTTTTTCTCCTCCCTAGCCCTTTTCTTCTGATCGGCTTGCTCTGTCCGGGGCAGGTTGGCGTTCACCTCAGACTCAAGCTGGATCTCATGTTCGGTCCAGGCCTTTACCTCGGCCATGGTCTTAGGTTGCGCTTATACAAAGGAGCGTAGACACTCCTTGTGCCTAAGACCCGACCTAAGGGCCGTAAGGACCGTCTTGTCCCAGTGCTCTGGGACCTCAAAGAGCGCGTTATAGAAGCGAGTGATGTATCCTTTGAAGGATTCTTTGTCCCCACTCTTTATAGTGAAGAGATGATCAATGGTCCGCTTCTGCCGTCTGTTCCCGACGAAATGACCGAGGAATTGGGTGGCCAGCTCATTGAAGGTAGAGATTGAGCGTGGCGAGAGTCCTCGGAACTAGTCTCGTCCAGAGCGGATGAGAGTGGCGGGGAAAGCGTGGCATTGCACGGCGTCGGAATTGTCCTGGAAACTCATCCCGGCTGTAAACGCGTCCAAATGGTCTTTTGGGTCTGACTTCCCGTCGAAGAGGGAGACCTTCGGAGGCATGTTCCCAGAGGAGACGTGGACGGCGAGTAGCTCTTTGGTGAAGGGCTTCGTGAGAGAGTCAGCAGCATATTTAGCCCCGTCGCTTGAAGGATGATTTTCCCGATGTATGCCTTCGATCATCTTTTCGAGAGTGTCGAGTCGGTCGTGGTATCCCGACGATTCGGCATCCTCTGATTTATGGCCTCTGCTGCTGGCGACCTGCGCCTGACCGCAGCTACGGTTCTGTTCGATAAGGTTCCTTAGGTCCCCTGGCGAGATCGTTTTTGAGCTACCGTGGTGAGTCCAGTACGCACGACCCTGTCGAGGGAAGGGGTGCCGGTGTAACACCCTAGATTTCGATTAGTGTTAGTTTAGACGATAGTGCAGGTTTTTGGTAAAAAGTTTACCAATTCGGGTTCCTCACATTTTATAATATTTAATTATTATTTTAATATTATTTGTTATGGGCTTGCACACACGTGTGCATATTAATGTGAGGGTGTGTTTGTGTTAATCTTGCTTTAGTGACTATGACAACTTAACCCTAATCTAATCCTTGTTTATCCTTAACCTAAACCTCTTGATATTTGTTTGTGAGAGAGAGAGATATTTTCATTGGGTTTTTGTTTATGAGAAGAGGTGGCACATGTGAGTCATGCTTGCATTAATGTGAGAATTAATGCAAGGGTGCACTCACCTTAATCTCACCTCACTATCTCTCTTTATCATTCTCTCTCACTCTCATTCTCTCTCACTCTATCTCTTTCTCATATTTCTTCATCTCCCTCATTTCCTCAACTGAACACTTGCTAATCCCTTCACTAATCCTTCACAAATCTTCACAAAAATCACATCTTTTGCCTAGTTTTGCCTCTTGGATGCCTTAGAGCTTGGAAAGCAAGGATCTTTGAGCTTGTGGGAGTAGGTAATGATCTCTATCTGTTCTTTATGTTGTTTTAGTGTTGGGTAGTCTTGTAGTTTTAGTTTAGAACGTTTAAAGTTAAGTTTCGTGCAAATATCGTGTTTTTAGTGTCATTTGTGATATCTGTGATATGTTGTGACCCCGAGAGTATACTAGAAAACCAAATAATGTACTTATGTTGTACCTGAGACCATACGACATCACCTGGAGCACGAACCCCTGGAGCTCGGACTCGGCCGGCGATGAGAAGGTGAATTCCGGCGATGCCGGATTTGTGTTGGAGTTTGGGTGTGGGTTCTTGTGGGTAGCTGTAAGCTTTGGTTTAGGTGTGTTTGGTCCTGTTTGATTTTTAGGTTTTCTCTGTATACAAAATCTGGGATCACATAGCTAGTTTCTTGTGTTACGATTACGTGTGTTACGTTTTATGACACGGTTCGTGCACTTTGTGTGTTTTTGCTCTTGGGTTGGTTTCGTGGTGTCGCTACGCACGTTAGCCACAATACGAATACTTGAGAGTATGTTTTGTGTTGTTGCGTCGGTCAAATGTAGTTTGTACGTGTTTTGGATCTTTTGCTAATAAATACTTGTTATATTGTTTTATGTTTTAGGTTCGCAGGCAGGGACTTCGGACGCTGCGAAGAAGGAGAAACAGGTGGTCGGATTTACTTAACCAGGATGGTTGGTGAGTAGATTTAACATCTACAGAGGAATCGCCCGCATGGCGTTATGCGTCTGGGCTAGAGATGACATGATAGTAGTCGCATATCTTATTGCATATATAGAGTTTGCGCATACACCTCATTGCATATTATTACTTGTTGTGCATGTACTTGTACCTTTTGGACACTGCACTATTATTGACGGCTCATGCTGCACGAGCACTGATTGTATGCCACACACACCGTCAATAATTGCCATGACACACACAACACACATACATATATGATATTGTTTGGTTAGGGATATTGAGACATTGATTCATATTCCATTGTGCATATGACATATAGCATACCTGTATACCTATATGCTTACACATATGCCTTGACATGTTTATATTCTAGCTACCCATATACCTATATGGTATTGTACCATTAGTGATAGGTATATGCACATATGAGACATAACTACATGTACACCTTGCATACATACTTACACTTATACCTGTAGGGTATATTACATCATTACTGATAGGTAGATACATATACCTTGCTATACCTATATATTTACACATATATCTGGCTATAGCTACATGTTTACCTTTATTTGATGTTATATTGGACTTGGAGAAATTAGGAACCGCATGATATATATATATATATATATATATATATATATATATTGACATGTTGCAGTTAAATAGCGGCTTTTCCTTTATATGCTCTCATTACAGTTTTATATTACATATATTATATTCATGGATTTTCGCATTGAGATATGGTATTTTCATGATGTTTTCTGGATTTGAGGACCGTGGTAGTTTCATGAAATTATGCATTATTTGAAAAACCTGCTTTCTCTTGATATGATATTTCAGCAGCCACCATGAGATTTATCGGTTCTGATATATATACCCCATGCGAGGAGGCGTCGTGGGCCGTGTGAGGGTACATAGTGGGGCCCGGAGGTACCCCGGGGCAAGAAAGGTATTTCGATGTACCACGCCGATGAGCCTGACAAGGGAACCATACCTACCGGTGACAGTACCTATGACTCGGCGGTTATTGTGGGGATACCAACGAGAGTCATGTACGTATGGATACGTCGAAAGGCGAGGGTCGAAGCTGGGCACTCGGGTTTTCGGGATAGCGTATGATACGTACCTATCAGGGGACCAGTCGTGGTGACAACTCCTGATAGATCAGTATTTATATGTCGATGCTTGACACTTGGTTTCATGATATTTTTACTCCTAAGTATATATAACAGTGGAATGGGACGTTATTATATATGCATATATATATATATATATATATTAGTGGAATGGGACGCTAATATATATGTATACATATCAAATTTATATACATCATCACAATGATTCATGCAAATATACTTATTCAGGATATATGAGATTTACTTGATATTGGATACTGGATATATGAGATTTACTTGATATTGGATACTCAGGATATATGAGACTTACATGATATGAGAGCCAATTTAGGGGCTGATTTGAGGAAATTGGGATTTGGATTGTCTTGATGAACTTTGGTCCTGTCACGAGGTCACGATTCCGTGAGGATTGCATGTTTTATCCCATACTCCGCATTTATTTTATATGCATTGCTTCATGTATTAGTTGTACCTGCTAGAGTACCTTTCATGACTGTTGCATATATACATTGTCATATCATTGCTTCATATATTAGTTGTTCCAGATAGAGTACCTTTCATGACTGTTACATTTACATACTGTTATATTATATGCATTGCTTTATGTATTAGTAGTACCTGATAGAGTACCTTACATGACTGTTGCATACATAGTGCCATTTATTGCTTCATATATTAGTAGTACCTGATAGAGTACCTTACATGACTGTTGCATACATATTGCCATTTATTGTTCATGTAGTAGTAGTACCTGATAGAGTACCTTACATGATTGTTGCATACATATTGACATTTATTGCTATCAGCTTGCATGCATTAGATTCGCGTTGTACGTGCATACTTGCGATTACCTGCATGCATATGTTATTTACTATTCACGAGTTGGCAACTTACCCCCGTTGTGCCACAGTGTTTTGCAGGTGTTCCTCAGAGTAGTCAGAGGCAGGACTATTTTCTATCTTTCATATCATCTTTTGCAGCAGATACCTCTTCGGCTGACTGTGTGCAGTTTTGCTTAGGTGGGTTTTGCAGTTATCCGATGTTGTTTATTGTATCTTGTTGTATCCTGTACTCTCTATCTACCACTTTCATGTATGACTTAGAGACTTGGTGTGAGGACGATTTTGTATATTATTTTGTGACTTGGAGGTCTTTTATGCAGTTTTATTTATATCGCCTTTTATTTCTTCGCTACGGCGTCGTATATCTGTTGTGGTGGTGGTTTTCCGTCTTTGGGCGTGTATTTGCTCCCGTTTGGGGATGCTTTGCTTTTATTTTTGTTGTACCCATTTTTGGGCTGGTTTTTACATAGGAGGTGCTGCCAAATTTTTAAAGGAAATAAAGTTGGACTTTAAAGAATTTGGGTTGAGATTTCAAAAGTTTTAAAATTGTTATTATCACTTACTATTTTTGATGGTTTAGATTGCTGGGTTTTCGGCTTACTTAAATTGCGTTACGCCTTTAGACGTTGCGTAGTTTAAGGGCCGTCACGTGCCAAATGTCGAGTCGTGACAAAGTTGGTATCAGAGCGCTAGGTTTTACCTTTCGGAGTGTAGGATGACCTTGGTATGATGGAGTAGGTAGCTTAAGCAGATTAACGTAATGTGTGTATGTCCGTGGCATACTTACGACACGGTACTCCGCATAAAGTGACCTAAGTACTAATTGCTTGAAATTCCTTCCTTGATGATACATATCCTTGTGATTCGATTTCCGTGTTCTTATCGAATCCTTTTCCATTTATAGCCTTTGCTGCCGATGACTATGGGGACTCAGAGTGATGCAGCGAGGGCCGAGGTCAGAATTGACTCGAGTGGCCCGAGGACTGACCAGGATGGCACACTCGTTGCATTGGAGCAGATGGATCCGCCTTTGACAGATCATATCGCTAGGCTTGAGGCTGAGATGCAGGACTCTCGCCAGACGATGAGGTCTTTGGTTGAGGCCAGTAGAGCGCAGCGACAGGAGGTTGCCACCCTTGTTACCCAGTTGTTCCTTGTGATCAGCACACAGCATTTCTTCACTTACACAGCACCAGTGGATGCATCCATAGTTGACGAGCCACGTCTTCCAGAGACTTTAGGAGTTCGAGGACTGAGGAGGGCTAGTACAGGTGTGTCAGCCCCGAGACAGAGGTTCATTCGCCGAGACAGATTTTGTGACCGTCACGGGAGTAGCAGAAGCTTAGGACGAGGTCAGTCGTTCATCTCTCATCCCCAGGAGGGTCAGCAATCATCGCGCGGATGTTTCTGGTGCGGGAGCCTTCATCACCTCATCAAGAATTGTTCCTTAGCACCGTGTCAGACTCGTGTTCGGAGAGGTCATGGCCGCGAAGGGTTCGCTCAGAGGGGACAGGTTGGCAGAGGAGGAGTTCAGCCAGTTGCGGGTAGGGGGCAGATACCAGTGTTTGCTTCTACTCATCGGGACGCGCGGGCGTCCAATGCAGAGTTTTCAGGTATTCTTAATTCGTATGTTCTTTTGAAGCACTTGTTTGTTTTTTACACTTTGTGTCGTGCTTAGGCCGAGAGTCGTGTTAGATAGATCAGCTGTTTGTTGTGTTAACTTCTGTCAGCGATTCTTTTGTTGCGCGACACGTATTTCGGTCGTATGCCAATCGGATAGGCGATAGAGATTCGTCTGTCGTTTTGATCCTTCTAGAGATGTTGGACTTTGACGTTCTCCTGGGCACGGACCGGTTAGCTACGTGCTTTGCGTCTATGGACTGCTGCGAGAAAACAGTCAGGTTTTGGTTTTCCCGGCGATTCGGTTCTTGTTTTGTATGGGGGACATTGGTGCTGCCCCTCACAGCTTGAATTCAGCCTTTTTCGCTAGTCGGCTTTTGAGGAGAGGATGTCGAGGATTCTTGGCTTCCATTCATGATACCGGAGCCACAGTGGGTTTGTTGGACCGGATTCCTATCGTGCGAGAGTTTTCCGACGTTGTTCCAGATGAGCCGGCGGAGCTTAGGAAGCTTAAGGATCTGCTGCAGAGTTGCTAGATAGGAGGACTTGTACGTCCAAGTGTTTCTCTTTAGAGAGATCCTATTCTGTTTGTCAAAAAGGACGGCAGTTTGAGGCTGTGCATCGTTTGATCGCCAATTGGACCGAGTTACGGTGCAGATAGGTATCCTTTACCCCGCATTGACGATTTCTTTGATCAGCTCCAGAGTGTGAGACATTTTCTAAGTTTGTTTGGGATCAGGTCATCATTGGTTGCGGGATCGGAGTGATGACATTCCGAAGACTGCTTGTGCGTGCTACGGGCAGCATGAGTTTTTGGTGGTGTCGTTGGACTCACCATTGCCCTAGCAGCATTCCAGGATGTGATGAACCAGATTTCTTCAGGCCGTTCCTCAACCAGTTGATTGTTGTGTTATTGATGACATTCTGGTCTATTCCTAGGTATCGTGAGGAACTTGAGCAGCACTTGAGGATTTGCTTTGCAGACATTGGGAGAGCACCAGCTGTTTGCTAAATTCTTGGAGTGTTCCTTCAGGGTTGTTTGTGTTAACTTCCTAGGTCTTGTAGTTACGGGAGACGGTTTTCGTATGGTCCTGAGGAAGATCGAGGCCGTGCAGCTTTGGCCCAGACTTGTGTACGGGATGGAGGTCCGCAGATTTTTGGGCTTAGCAGGTTCTTACCGCCGTTTCGTGCAGGATTGTTAGTGTATCGCTGCACCGTTGACTGAACTGACCGGAAAAGAGGTTCCTTTTCTTTGGACTGAGGCATGCGTGCGGAGTTTTCAGCAGTTGAAGACTCGATTGACGACTGCACCAGTTCTTTCTTTGCTTTCCGGTTCGGGCTACTTTATTGTTTAACTGTGATGTTTCGCGAGTGGGGATCGATTTTGCGTTGATGTGGTATTATAGAGTTATCTCTTTTGCTTCCCGACAGTTGGAGGAAGTACGAGAAGGATATCCCACTCATGATCTGGAGATGGCCGCGGTGGTCGTGTGTTGGAGATTTAGAGAAACTACTTGTGTGGAGAGTCGTGTCAGATTTTCACGGACAACCAGAGCTTAATGTACATCTTCCTGCAGCGGGTTTTGATTGTTGAGACAGCACCGTGGGATGGAGCTTGTGAAGGATTGTGTTTGTGAGATCCTCGTTACCCGTGGCAGGGCGATTGTGGTAGCTGATGCTGGAGTCATAGGCCCGGGGTTAGCTTGTCCCAGTTGTGTGCAGTTCTGAGATAGTCTTCAGCAGATTTATAGTTCTTGTGCGATCGTTGAGTACAGCTTAAGTTCGCCTCTACTTAGGGGACAACTTTCTCATGTCCGCGCCCGTCCATTTTTTTCCTTAATCATTTTCGCGAGGCACCGCCCGCCGATGCTCGTTTGTCAGAGATTCTTGAGCATACTCGGCTGGGTAAAGATTTGGAGTCCTTGATTTGTGACCAGGGTGTGCTACGTTTAGGGACGCGTTTGTGTGTACCTGATACTGTTGATAGAAACGCGAAATCCTAGAGCATGCACATCAGTCAGCCTTCTGTGTTCGTCCAAGTTCCACCACGATGTGACGTGACTTGTGAGATAGTTACGGGTGGGCAGGGATGAAGAGTGAAGTTTCGGATTTCGTTTCGAGGTGTCTTTCTTGTTGTGAGCTAAGGTTGAGCATTTGAGACCAGCTGGAGAGTTACAACCTTTAACCGTTCCGGAGTGGGAATGGGAGCGGATCTCCATGAATTTTCGTTGTGGTGTCTACCCAGGTCTAGACAGGGTGTGACTCCATTTGGGTGTTTGTTGTCCGGTTATGCTCAGTTTGCTCAGTTGTTCTTCGTTAAGTTTGTGCGTTGCACGGAGTTCCTTCATGTGTTGTATCCAATGGAGGCACCCTGTTCGCTTTCCGTCTTTGGCAGAAGCTTCGGGAAGCCTTGGATACTGGTTGAGCTTTTGCTCCGCTTTTCCATCCGCAGGACGAGGGTTTGTGAGAGCAGGCTATACAGACTCTGGAGGATATGCTTGTGTGTGCGTACTGATTGTTGTTGGCAGTTGGTATCGTCACTTGCCATTGTTAGGGTTCTCCTTCGATAGCTGTTATCAGGAGATATTCCAATTGGCAACATTTAGGTTTTGTTTGGTAGGTGGTGTCGATCGCCAGTCGGTTTTTCTGACTCTGCGTGAGTAGGATTTTTGGACCCCAACTAGTCTAAAGACTTCGGAGATGATCCAGTTGGTTCAAGTCAGGATGAGAGTAGCCTAGTGCAGGCAGAGGTCTTATGCCGACCTTGGTGGTCGCAGACTTGAGTTCGCAGTGGCAGATCATGTATTCCTACGGATTTTTCTGATGGATGACGTGTTGAGTTTTGGGAAGCTTGTCCCAGGATTGTAGGTCCTTTTGAGATCCTTAAAGCGAGTTAGTTCCGTTGCTTATAATTTGGCACTTCCGCCCAGATTATTGAGTATTCATCCCGTATTCCTTGTGTCGATATTTTACAAATACCTTCATGACCTTTCTCACATGATTCAGCATCAGACCATTTATTTGGGGACGCGATCTTTTCGTTCACCGGCATCCATTTGTGTTAGTGGAACGGCAAGTGAAGAAACTTCGGTCAAGGGTCTTGCCATCTGTTGAGGGTATTCTTGGGCGTAGCCATATAGTGAGGTGATCGCTTGGGAGGCTGCGAGCGAGATTTGGGAGTTTTGTACTCATCTCCTTGAAGGTACGCTTAGTGAGAATTTTAAATTCGGGGACGAATTTTTATAAGGGGGGAGATTGTAACGCCCTAGATTTCGATTAGTGTTGGTTTAGACGATAGTGTGGGTTTTTGGTAAAAAGTTTACCAATTCGGGTTCCTCACATTTTATAACATTTAATTATTATTTTAATATTATTTGTTATAGGTTTGCACACACGTGTGCATGTTAATGTGAGGGTGTGTTTGTGTTAATCTTGCTTTAGTGACCATGACAACTTAACCCTAATCCAATCCTTGTTTATCCTTAACCTAAACCTCTTGATATTTGTTTGTGAGAGAGAGATATTTTCATTGGGTTTTTGTTTGTGAGAAGAGGTGGCACATGTGAATCATGCTTGCATTAATGTGAGAATTAATGCAAGGGTACACTCACCTTAATCTCACATCACACTCTCTCTTTATCATTTCTTTCACTCTCATTCCCTCCCACTCTATCTCTTTCTCATATTTCTTCATCTCCCTCATTTCCTCAACTGAACACTTGCTAATCCCTTCACTAATCCTTCACAAATCTTATAAAAATCACATCTTTTGCCTAGTTTTGCCTCTTGGATTTCTTGGATCTTGGAAAGCTAGGATCTTTGAGCTTGTGGGGGTAGGTAATGATCTCTATCTGTTCTTTATGTTGTTTTAGTGTTGGGTAGTCTTGTAGTTTTAGTTTAGAACGTTTAAAGTTAAGTTTCGTGCAAAGATCGTATTTTTAGTGTCATTTGTGATTTCTATGATCTGCCGTGACCCCGAGAGTATACTAGAAAACCAAATAATGTAGTTGTGTTGTACCTGAGACCATAGGACATCACCTGGAGCACGAACCCCTGGAGCTCGGACTCGGCCGGCGACGAGAAGGTGAATTCCGGCGACGTCGGATTTGTGTTGGAGTTTGAATGTGGGTTCTTGTAGGTAGCTGTATGCTTTGGTTTAGGTGTGTTTGGTCCTGTTTGATTTTTGGGTTTTCTCTGTATACAAAATCTGGGATCACATAGCTAGTTTCTTGTGTTACGATTACGTGTGTTACGTTTTACGACACGGTTCGTGCACTTTGTGTGGTTTTGCTCTTGGGTTGGTTTCGCGGTGTCGCTACGCACGTTAGCCACAATATGAACACTTGAGAGTGTGTTTTGTGTTATTGCGTCGGTCAAACGTAGTTTGTACGTGTTTTGGGTCTTTTGCTAATAAATACTTGTTATATTGTTTTAAGTTTTAGGTTCGCAGGCGGGGACTTCGGACGCTGCGAAGAAGGAGAAACAGGTGGTTGGATTTACTTAGCCAGGACGGTTGGTGTGTAAATTTAACATCTACAGGGGAATCGCCCGCATGGCGTTATGCGTCTGGGCTAGAGATGACATGATATTAGTCGCATATCCTAATGCATATATAGAGTTTGTGCATACACCTCATTGCATATTATTACTTGTTGTGCCTGGACTTGTACCTTTTGGACACTGCACTATTATTGACGGCTCATGCTGCACGAGCACTGATTGTATGCCACACACGTCGTCAATAATTGCCATTACACGCACAACACACATACATATATGATATTGTTTGGTTATGGACATTGAGACATTGATTCATATTCCATTGTGCATATGACATATAGCATACCTATATACCTATATGCTTACACATATGCCTTGATATGCTTACATGCTAGCTACCCATATACCTATATGGTATTGTACCATTAGTGATAGGTATATGCACATATGAGACATAGCTACATGTACACCTTGCATACATACTTACACTTATACCTAGAGGGTATATTACATCATTACTGATAGGTAGATACATATACCTTGCTATACCTATATGTTTACACATATATCTGGCTATAGCTACATGTTCACCTTTATTTGATATTATATTGGACTTGGAGAAATTAGGAACCGCATGATATATATATATATATATATATATATATATATATATTAACTTGTTGCAGTTAAATAGCGGTTTTTCCTTTATATGCTCACATTACAGTTTTATGTTGCATATATTATATTCATGGATTTTCGCATTGAGATATGGATTTTTCATGATGTTTTCTAGATTTGAGGACCGTGGTAGTTTCATGAAATTATGCATTATTTGAAAAACCTGGTTTCTCTTGATATGATATTCAGCAACCACCATGAGATTTATCGGTTCTGATATATATACCCTATGCGAGGAGGCATCGTGGGCCGTGTGAGGGTACATGGTGGGGCCCGAAAGTAGCCCGGGGCAAAAAAGGTATTTCGATGTACCACGCCGATGAGCCTGACAGGGGAACCATACCTACCGGTGACAGTACCTATGACTCGGCGGTTATCGTGGGGATACCGACAGTAGTCATGTACGTATGGATACGTCGAAAAGCGAGGGTCGAAGCTGGGCACTCGGGCTTTCGGGATAGCGTATGATACGTACTTATAAGGGGCCCAGTCGTGATGACATCACCTATAGATCAATATTTATGTGTCGATACTTGACACTTGGTTTCATGTTATTTTTACTCCTAAGTATATATAACAGTGGAATGGGACGATGTTATATATATATATATATATATATATTAGTGGAATGAGACGCTAATATATATGTATACATATCAAATTTATATACATCATCACAATGATTCATGCAAATATACTTATTCAGGATATATGAGATTTACTTGATATTGGATACAGGATATATGAGATTTACTTGATATTGGATACTCAGGATATATGAGATTTACTTGATATTGGATACTCAGGATATATGAGACTTACATGATATGAGAGCCAGTTTGGGGGCTGATTTGAGGAAATTAGGATTTGGATTGTCTTGATGGACTTTGGTCCTGTCACGAGGTCAGGATTCCGTGAGAATGGCATGTTTTATCCCATACTCCGCATTTATTTTATATGCATTGCTTCATGTATTAGTTGTACCTGCTAGAGTACCTTTCATGACTGTTGCATATATACATTGTCATATCATTACTTCATGTATTAGTTGTACCAGATAGAGTACCTTTCATGACTGTTGCATTTACATACTGTTATATTATATGCATTGCTTTATGTATTAGTAGTACCTGATAGAGTACCTTACATGACTGTTGTATACATAGTGCCATTTATTGCTTCATATATTAGTAGTACCTGATAGAGTACCTTACATGACTGTTGCATACATATTGTCATTTATTGTTCATGTAGTAGTAGTACCTGATAGAGTACCTTACATGACTGTTGTATACATATTGCCATTTATTGCTATCAGCTTACATGCATTAGATTCGCGCTGTACGTGCATACTTGCGATTACCTGTATATGTTATTTACTATTCACGAGTTGGCAACTCACCCCCGTTGTGCCACAGTGTTTTGCAGGTTTTTTCTCATAGTAGTCAGAGACGGGGCTATTTTCTATCTATCGTATCATTTTTTGCAGCGGATACCGCTTCGGTTGACTGTGTGCAGTTTTGCTTAGGTGGGTTTTGTGGTTATACGATATTGTTTATTATATCTTGTTGTATCCTGTACTCTCCATCTACCACTTTCATGTATGACTTAGAGACTTGGTGTGAGAACGATTTTGTATATTATTTTGTGACTTGGAGGTCTTTTATGCAGTTTTATTTATATCGCCTTTTATTTCTTCGCTACGGCGTCGTATATCTGTTGTGGTGGTTGTTTTCCGCCTTTGGGCGTGTATTTGCTCCCGTTTGGGGATGCTTTGCTTTTATTTTTGTTGTACACATTTTTAGGGCTGGTTTTTAAAAAGGAGATGCTGCCAAATTTTTAAAGGAAATAAAGTTGGACTTTAAAGAATTTGGTTTGAGATTTCAAAAGTTTTAAAATTGTTATTATCACATTCTATTTTTGATGGTTTAGATTGCTGGGTTTTCGGTTTACTTAAATTGCGTTATGCCTGTAGACGTTGCGTAGTTTAAGGGTCGTCACGTGCCAAATATTGGGTCGTGACAGCCGGTCATGCCTGGGAGCAGGCGAGCTAACCGACACCTCCTCAGAAGGGACAGGAGCGCGATGGGCCTCAGGGCGGGATGCCCTGGCTAGAGACCTCGGTGTGGAGCTGTGAGGCGCCCACCGGGTCATCGAGTTGGTCGCCACGGGGGATCTGTGGCCGCCCGAGATAGCGAGGCGGCGCCCAGAAGTGCCGGTGTGGGTAGTGTCTTCTCTCCCCATATGTCGCTCCCGAGGTAGGGGAACAGGGACTTGGGGAGCTTGTCCCGCCGTTTAGATGCGGACAAGCGCATCCAAGACGATCACGAGCCGATCTATCCGAGCCGATAGGATGTGAATGGCATTCGGGGGAGGAGGGGATCCACCCGCGTCTCCGTTGTGGGGAGGAAGACGGCTGGAGCTCGGGTCGTCGTGGTGATCACTCTCCATATGTTCGAGATCGGAAGGTGAACTTTCGTTGAGTGGAACTAGATGATGTTCCCATAGACGGCGCCAACTAATGGAGCTCTGGATCTCCTTCAGATGTTTCCTTCCGTTGATCCGCAGTGAGTGGTGACGAGCGGCTGAGATTGGATCTGAAGGTTTCCCCTTAGTGCGTGTGGATCTCAATGGGCTTGAAGTGGATGAAGCCGAGCTACCTGCAAAGAAGTCCCGGGATGTTGTGCCACTGAGGACCCTCCGACGATCAAGTTAGATAGGCTAAATGTGCAGAGTAGCGACCTATTGGGATGAAAATTGCGTTACCTGAGTCGTCTGAGAGAGGGGTTTATATAGTGGCAGCCGTGGGCTGGCGAGCGCGAGATTCACGCCGGCCGTTAAGCCTCTGGCGTTACGCCTGCGTGAAAGACGGGATTTCCCATTAATGACGAGATGAGGTCGTTAATGGAGGAACGAGATGGCGTGAAACGCGGGATCATGGGCAGCGGATATCTCGCGTCAGGCGAGATTCGCGGAGCCGTGGCGGAGACACCTGTGATCGGTGCTATGGGTCGGTCGATGAGTCCGAGAAAAATAAGCTCGGAGGCGAGCGAGAGGCCGAGTAGGCTTGGTCCATGTGATAGCTCGAAGACGAGCTAGGAAGGCTGAAGGAACTCAGCGTGCGGGAGGGCTCGGAGGCGAGCCAATGATTGTTTGTAAGGCGGGTACAGGAGTCGTCGGGAAGGCCACTGTAGGTCGGGAACATCCTCGGGTCAAAGGCCCGTGGCATTCTTCCAATGTACCGTTCCTGCTCCTTTTCCGCAAGCCCTGGGACACGTCATCCGCCACGTGTCATGATCTGAGGAGTGCTCAGTACCGAGCATCATCAGTTCCAATCAACATGCATTGTGACGCTATCAACTTCGGTGACAGTGATGTGGCTCCATTTAAGAAGGCAGATTGCATTATGTGCCGCTAAAAGCAAGTCGAGGGTCAAACACCGTTATATTTCCTTGAGGCGGGCCAGAGATAAGGTATTGATATTCTTAAAGGAGTATTTACGCAAATAATGTCATCTCTACCTCCACAGAAGTCCTATTTCAATCAATCGAGCAATGCTAGTGATTGATCTCAGAGCCCATTGCAAGTTGCCGAAACATTTTTAGGGCCGAGCTGTAGCGGCCATAATCGACACTGAAGATATTGGCTGAGTCATCCATGATCATTTTATGGCCGAGAATCATTTTTGATCGGAAAGTATACATGGGACATTGATTCGGTATTATAACCAGATTGTTTTTGGTCTCAGGACCATGGTTCTAGGGAATTGGTTTAGAAGCTGACCTGGACAGAGAAATCAAAATGTATTTGATGAAGAATGAATATGTCAATTAGAAGACATGATCATTTAACCCGACTCAAAGCCCAACTTGATACTTCAACATTTGGCATATTATGTTGAGCTCGGGGCAGTACAATGATGCACTACATCCGTGGAAGCAATGAAGGGACGCTCAGCTCCGGCATAGTCTATTTTTGCATTGTTAGATCAGTTTATTTAGATAAGTTTATTTAGAAAATGATAACCGCCGAGACTTCGGCCATGCTAGAACCTGATCGATCAGCATCCGACGCCGAGTAAAGAAGCTAATTATGCTCCATGGGGAGCGAATTAAGTGGAAATCAAGACCGAATATATTGGTTCATTGCCTGTAGCCGATATCTGAGCAATTTCATATGGGTATCAAAGAGAGTCACTCAAAGAAATTCGGTCGTGCATCGAAGAAAAATCTGTTTTGACCTGAAAATCTACATCGGTCAAGTAAGTAAACCGATTCACATTGGTCGGAGAACTTTATTACAGCTGAATGTATAGCCAATGAGAGTTAAGATCAATTCAGGATCGAAGACCATCTTGTTACATCCCATGATACTTTATATGGCTACAAATATCTGTAAGCCTGATGTTTGGAATGCATGCATATTTCATGGCCGAACGATTATCGGCCGATGCCAACATCGGCTTTATTAGATTTTAATTATATTTGAGCCAACATTTGTATCTGGCACATTCTTTACAAAGGCGTGACTATTGTTCCAAGGCCAATTATTTCAGCCATAATCCATTGCCAACACACCAAACATGTTATGTTGACTAGAGCATTCGAGCGAGGCCACGTTGCTATATGTGGTGTATGTGACATCGACCGATACAAACCAACATGGGCCTAAACCTGCAGAGATTGGCCTGGTCTTATAACTGAACGATTTTTTTTTCGATTATTGGCCGAAAGCAGAGCCGAATACAATGGCCTGAGACTGATAGCAGATCAGTGGGAAAGTTCGACATTCGAGCAATTATATATGTTGAGAAGAAGTGCGCATCTGGACGCAGCAGAGTGACGATACTAGTCCTATGTACGAGCGTCTCGGTTTATGGTGATAGGAGCTTTGAACATTTAAAGCCAAGTGACGCTGTGCTTAAAGATTCAAGTGCTCTTAGATGCTATTTTCTTTGGACCTGGTGATATATGGGGTGGTGATTTGCCTTCAGAGAGTTGGGGTGTTCTTAGCTTCATCTCCCTGGTGTTCTAAGCACTCTGACAGGAAATGCAGTCCTTTCTTTTTGATGAGTTAAAACATCCCTGGCTTCCAGAACCAATTTTAGCAGTATGAAACTCAAAGCCTATTCCTCGGTGTGCGATCTTTTGTGTTTGTCCACTTGGGGGCAACCGAGTATCGGCCGCATTATAGGTTACCCTGTAAGGCAACAAAGTTATGACCGATACCGAAAATAGTTTTAAAAAACAAAATTATTAAGATCGAGACCACGGCCGCCTTGGGCGGTCCATTCCGGTAATAAGAAGTTTTTTCTAGTAGCCAACAAAATAATGTTGAGGCTATATGTAATCAAAGGCTGAGACCACGACGATTATTATGGCCAAGCTTCATCAAGGCCGAGATCACGGCTGATAAAAAGATTCGAGGTTGTTATGGCCATACTTGATTAAAAGGCCGATGCCATGGCTAAATAAATAGATTTTACTGGCTATTCCAGTCAGATCAAGTATGGCCAAGATATGGACATTCTAAAGCCATGGCTGATTCAGGATTCAGCATTCATGTATTAAGGCCATGTGTAGCTAAAATCAAATTGCTATATGTACTCATACTGTGGCCATGTGAGAAGAGGCTTTGTCACAATATTAATGGACACATGACACTCATGGTTGTGTTCTGATCAAATATGTTAGTTTTGATTACCAAGGCTTATTGAAGTTGGCTGGTGATTAAACAGCTACGAGTTCCCGGCTTTATTTATGATTTTCAGTCATAAGCTGATGCTGACCGAGTAATCAAAGCACGTTTATCAGTCAGATACACCAGCTCAAACCTGAAGTCTTCAGCTCCAATGTTATTTGATGCGGCTTATGGCAGAGGAGTAAAGCCACATAGCTGGGGGCAGCATATTGGTGGAGATCAAGTAGGAAGCTAATAATCGAGCACAGGAAACTTCTCGGATCTCCAAACGAACAAATGGCGGCGTACATACCATGTTAACTCATCACTCAACATAAGCCATCAACTCCTACTGAGGAGACTATGCATGCTTTAAGTCATGTGAATATATCAGCGAGGCCGAGACCCGTGGTTGATGCTCAAAGTCAAAGCCAGGTCTAGCGGTCTGGGTCTCAAGGCCAATCCCCAATATGCAATCCTTTGCATTCGTACACTAGGGAGCGACACCGAATGATGGACTATACTGCCGGAAGCAAGAAGAGCGAGGACCGTTCTCATCATGAAGTACCGATGATGCGAGAGGCAATGTGAAGTCCTCGATTGACATGGCTATGATATCAGCTTCAGTGCTAATGACAATGCACCGTTTATAGAAACGAAATGGCAAACATATGAAGGACTTGAACCCTAAGGTGCCGGGTTGAACGCATCCGAATGCGTTTAAAAGTACGCAGTTGTGATCAAAATTCCAATGGATGGTCAAGATCGGCATATGCAATAATAGCCGACTGAGATTATAACTTTCCATATTTTGAAGAGCTTGGCCTTGGGCATTGCAGCAATTTGGGTGTGATGTTGAGATGCTATAATAATGTTGTCGGTCTTAGTGAAGTCTACACTACTGGCACATACACCCAACATACAATTGCTCTCCCCCTGATGGAGGTTTGGATCTCTTTGAGATGTTGTCCTCCGTCGATCTGTTGCAAGCGTCGATGAACGGTTGAGATTGGGTTTGAAGGTTGCCTCTCGAAGCATGTGGATCTCAGTGGGCTTGATTTGGAATGAAGCCGAACTATCAGTAAAGAGGTCCCGGGGTGGTTGTACCACCGTGGACCTTCCGACGATCAAGTTATTCGAGATAATTGGGCAAAGTAGCGGCCTATTGGGTAAAAATTGCCTTACCTGAGTCGTCTTAGAGAGGGGTTTATATAGCGGCAGCTATGGGCTAGCGGGCGCGAGATTCTCGCCGGCCGTTACATCCTTGGTGTTACGCCTTCGAGAATGGCGGGATCCCCCATTAATGATGAGATACGCTCGTTAATGGGGGAATGCGATGGCGTGGGACACGGATCGTGGGGAGACGGATATCTCGCGTCTGGAGAGATTCACGGAGCTGTGGCAGAGACGCATGTGATTTGCATTCTAGGTCGCTCGATAAAATTGAGGAAGCCTAGCTCGGCGAGAGGCCTAAAAGAGGGCGGGAGGCCGAGCTGGTTCGGCTCCTGGATAGCTCGGAGGTGAAAGACCGTGAAGCTTTGCATGCAGGAGGGCTCGGCGGGGAGCCAATGGTCATTTACTTGGCGAGCACAGGAATGTTCAGGGAATCCTCGGAGGTCGGGTCCAGGCAGCGGGACGATAGCCCGGGGGACACCTCCAATGTGTAGTCTTTGCTATGTTTCCGTGTGCATCGGGGCACGCCATCTACCACGTGTCATGATCCGGGAAGCTCCCACTTATGAGTTGTTGGGATTCTTTAACACCCTACTGGGTTTTCAAGACATCAAGCATGCCAATTTCAAAAATTCTAATGTGCTAATCAATCCTAAGCTAGGATCAAGCTAGAGTAACTAGACAATATAACATGTAATCTACCATTACACTAAGCGAATGAGAAATACAACCTTTGTAGACCGGTCCTTCACTTCTAAATCTCCGTGTTGATGTCCCTTCGCTGCGATCATGGATCTCCCGAACTCTAGTATGGGTTCCCTCGGAGAAATGAACAAGCTTGCTCGTAGTCTTCGAGGCCGAAGATGATCTACGTCGAGAAGAATCAAACTCAAGCTAACCCTTCACTAGGTCATGAGCTTTGTGAAGAGAACACCCTTTACTACCCAATCAAGTGTATAGGATGATGAAGTAGGAAGTTGGCTCACTTTAGATTTTATTTTCTCACAATATTTCTTCATGTTTCATGAAGCTTGTAAGCTTGAAGAAGGAAGGAGATGAAGAAAGCAACCATGAAAAATGAAGAATGAAAACTAATGAGGTGAGAATAGCAATCATAGGTGAGTTAGTGTCGTATACTAACCATTGTAGAGACTGAACTATGGCTAATTAAAATTGTTAGGTTAATAAATATCTTAAGTGAGACAAAATAAGTGGACTTTGTCAAAGATGCTTCAAACTTCTCCAAGCTTCCAAGCATGACAAAATTCTCACTAATTTTGAATTATTAAGATAAATAAAAACCTTCACATTTTAATTATCATGGTGTAAGTCACACACACACCCATGCTTGCATGTATCATCAAGTATGATACAAACTATGTACATAAGTATATATCACATATACACTTAATGCACAAATCAAGTGAGAAAAGAAATCTTAAGTGAGCTAATACTCGTTAATGTAAATTAATATATCAAATATATAATTATACATTAGATTATCAAATCAA
The DNA here is from genome assembly GCA_030015575.1 of Agapanthus africanus. Taxonomy (NCBI): domain Eukaryota; kingdom Viridiplantae; phylum Streptophyta; class Magnoliopsida; order Asparagales; family Amaryllidaceae; genus Agapanthus; species Agapanthus africanus. Next base: position 173,105,036 of record JASDDO010000004.1, on the reverse strand, counting down.
CACTTGATTTAATAATCCGGCTATATCACATATAACCGACTACTATCATGTGTATCAATTTATCGAATCAACACTTGATTCGATAACCCGGCTATATCACATATAATCGATTGATACGAATAAATCGCGAGAATAGAATACGGTATCGTATACGCGTATTAATCTCGGTCTCGCACATATCTCATATGTGCTCCTACTCCGTTTCGCCTGAGCCAGGAAACCTCTGTGTAGGACTCTAAAGACTCGTCAATACGCCGGCAGTAGGTGATGATCATATCAAACACCCACAAGCCGCAAGAGGCGTGCTAAACGTAACGTCCACCCGGGTATTGAGCGATCAGAAGATCAACAAGCAAGCCTGCTCATACTCCTGCGAATCCAATCAGCAACACTTACCATACAGTCCGGTCTCTTCGTCTGAAATGTCGCATATCTCGTCTAGGGGTGGTAAACGTCAGACCCCAGTAACTCGATAAGTCGTGCCAATGTAAGGCTCATAACAGGTCGAGAAACTATTGGTAACTCTAACCATTAAATTTTGAAACAGCCCTGACCAGGGACTTCATGTTATAGCCAATCAAGCACAGCGCAATATCAACTCCCAATACCGGGAGAGATGAATCCCCTCCTATCGCTCCTTGCCTCCATGTAACTCGGGACTGTACCAAAAAACCACCGTTTTGCACGTTCTCTTGAACGTGGTAAGGTGGAAATCAAAGCACGATGGGAATCACACAAGTCACTATGACTATCTCGGGTCGACAGACTAATCTGTACCAGTGTCACCAGAGAACTGCCATTTGACGTGAGGTATAATACCATCTGGGAGTTCTCGGCGAGTCCGTCCAGTGTACCCAGTCTCCACTGAGCACCCGTATATTATCTCTGATATCAAACACCCATGGATATGTGATCATCCATCGCCCATCTACATAGGTTGAGAAGGTACACGCCAGTCTACTCTGGTATATCGATGCCTCGTCTCGACACACCCATAACTAGGGACATTAAAGAATGTACTCATAGACTACCATTGTCCCACTAGTATGATCCACATCATAATCCAGATAGTCAAGTACACATCCTAAGGGCTTTACCAACATGTAGCAGAGAGACAATCAGTGTACATGTTAAGATAAAGAGTAACCAGATAGAATACTATCATGTCGAGCAAGAAAGTCCTCCCTATATATGTCTAAGCATCCACTACAATATACATTTCATGTACAGTAATGGCCTTTAGGGCATACATATAACTAACATGAGCAGCATCATTAGCCCCCCACTCTTGTCCCGACCTATTCATGGGTCGGGTCAAGAGTGGTCCGATCGGTCACCTGGGCTCAGTTCGTAGTTGGAGACCTCATCGACGCGGATTCCCGAGGTGGTTAGGCATATCCTTTGGTGGCGTCAGCGGATCAGAGAGGAGATTGTGCATTTAAGAGGGAGCGTTGATTCGATCATACGTTCGTTGAGGCGTCAGGCCACGTGTCCGACGGCGGTTGGCTGATGTGACAAGTCGCCGCTGTCCTCTGCGCTCGAAGGGATGCGTTCAATGGTCGTGCGACATGTGGAACGTATTCGAGCGCGAGGCATTGTTTTTGCGGGAAACGATCTGTGCCATCAGATGCATTTGCCAACACGCTATAAATAGAGGTTGGATCCCCCAGGGTCCACACTTCGCCATCATTTCTCTATTTCCGCGAGAGTTAGTTCGGCGCACTTTCCTTTAGGTCGGATCTCTCGCGCTCTTTCCTCGGAGGACTTCTTCTTTGACTCAAATTAGATGTCTTCCTCTGAGGAGTCTGTTGAGATAGTTAGGGTAGAGTCTAAGGAGTCTTCCACAGCTTCTTCCTCTGCCCCATCCGAGTCGGAATCCCTTCGTAGAGTTAGGGTTACCCATGCCGCCCATGGTCAGGCGACGGGAAGGGTCCCTAAAGCGCGTATCAGGAATGCTCGCGATGCGCCCTCTCTACTGAGGAATGTGGACGAGCTCACCACGATCCGGGCTCGCTTCCACATTCCCCCTAGCTATTCGATTCATTTGGCTAGGGAGGGCGAGAGGGCGGATCAGGTGCAGAGCAAGAAGATCGCCTTGTACCTAGATGACTTTTGGGATAGATTGCGTCTGCCCTTCTCCCCCGAGATATGCAGGGCGCTGCGTTGTTTTCAACTAGCTCCGGGCCAGTTAGTGCCGAACTCGTGGAGGATTCTCCTTGGGTCTCTGGTCCGGTTGAGACTCGAAGAAATCCCTTTCAGCTTGACCCTCCTCCTATCCTCCCTTTGCTATAAAAATCATCCCGGCACCCGTAAGGACGAGCCGAGTTGGGTGTGCGTTTCATTTAGAAAATATAGGGGAGGGCGGCCGGGTCGGAGGTCGTAGTAGTTCCTTCTTCCATCTATGAATGGAAGGAGAAGTTCATATTTGTCGGGCCACCCGAGGGTGAGGATTGGCCTGTGCCTTTACAGTAGCACAGTGTCGACTGCCCGCGGGTGAAGTGGCCGTCCTCTCCCGAAGCGAGGGCGGTGTCGGCATGGGAGCCTATCCAACGGGCTGATGTTTTGCTTTCCGAGCAGGCCCTCAATTGGGTCGGGCTCAGCCCCGCTCGCTTTATGGGTAAGTTAGGAGCCTAGGAGACCTGTCTAGACTTACATATTTTCTTCTGTACTTTTTGGTGTCACTAACTCCCTTTGTGTATTTTCCTTTTTTTTGCAGAACCGATGGACCGATCCAAATTCCTAGCTGCCATGGCCGAGAAGAAGGGGAGGAAGGCCGAGGGCGCCGGCTCGACTCGCCCCGTTCCGAGCCCGGACCCACCGGCGGCCGCCTCGGCTAGGCATTCCATCATATCCCGAGCATCGGAGACCAGCCGCAGGGAGAGCTGTAACCATGCTCGGGAGCCGAACCCCCGGGCTTTAGAGGTAGAGGATGAGGCCGACCCCCTCTCCTGAGGTTCCCTTCAAGAGGTATAACAGGACGGTATCTCGATCAACATCCTCCCCGATCTTCATGCAGCAGGGGGACGTTTGTTTCGAAGTGCCCTCGGGGCTTTCTGTTGTCGACAGCTTGCTCTCGGAGATGGAACGATCGGCCGGGGGAAAAATTTCCCGGGGGACCCTCAAGGCCTAAGTCGCCACCATTGCTAAGGAGGCTTTACAGGTCGGTATTCATTTTCCGTTTAGGTTTTTGCTTTGGATATTATTTTTCTAACTTCCTCTTTTATCTTCCCCAGGTTCTCTAGCACTGCGCCCTCATCGCTAACATGGAGCACGAGGAAATTACCCCGGCAATGCAGATGGCTGGCGAGTCTTCTTTGCGGGAGGAGGGCATGTGCCGGGAGCTGCGTCAGGCGAAGGAGAAGATCGCCGCCCTCGAAAATCGGGCGGTTGCCTAGGAGGTAGTGAACTCCAAATGTAAGGAGTCCATCCGAATTTTGAAGGAGTCCAACAAGGCCGTCGAGGCTAAATTGGAAGAGGCCAGGGTGCTCAACACCACGATGAAGAAGACGCGGGACACTCTTAAGAGGGAAGTCGAGACGGCGAAGGAAGGGATGAAGGTCGCCGACCTCCGGGCCGCAAAGGCGGTAGAGAGGTGCAAGTCGTCGGAACAATTCTACGTCGACCTTGCCGACGCCCCATCCATTGTCTGGAATCAGGCTCTTGTAAGGTTCCCCAGCACGACAGTAATGTTTCGGGAGGCATCGTCCATGCCATTTTCTAAAAAAATTCATGCTAAGCAACTCTAAACTTAGAATCTTTAACTAGAGATTTAGACAAAACCAAATGTAAACTACTTTACATCTAGAGAACAAGAATACAACCTTTGTAGTTCGAGTCTTTCTCTTCTAAAGCTCCGGATTGAAGTCCACGCGACTCTACAAGGCTCCTCTTTGAGTTGAACGACCCTCCTTCGTGATTTTCGCGCCAAAGACGATCCACCCGAAGTTCCTCTAGATCAAGCTAACTCTACACTAAACTTCTTTAGTGTATGAAACACACCACACTAAATTGCTAGTTTGGTGTGGGATGTTGAAGTAGGAGATATGATAAGCTCACTAGGTTACTCACAAGCTCAATAATTCACATCTCATGTGAGGATTTGAGTTTGGAGGTGAGATGAAGAAATTGTAGAGATCAAGAGGAAGAAGAAGCTCAAGGAAAATGGCTAAGGTATTAAGCATGAAGCAAGTATAGAAACAATAATATGAATCATCTCTCTCCTCACTCATTCAAGCATGGAATAAATTGCAATTCTAAATTGCAACATAGTAGTCAAGACTAATAAAAAACCATATAAGCCCATGCCTCATCCATACCCAAAATATCTCCACAATTTACACCTCATTTTTCCATTTTCTAAAAATAGAAAAATATGCCATGATTCATATAATATATATATATATATATATATATCAAATAAACATTAATATATATATATAAAGCAATTAGTGAGCTAATGATATTAGTTAAGATATAATTATATCAAATATAATATATATCATATTATTAAATCAACACTTGATCTAATAATCTGGTTATATCACATATAACCGACTAATATCATTTATCTGAATATCACACTATCAAATCAACACTTGATTCGATAATCTGGTCATATCACATATGACCTAACCGATACCAGATAACTGCCAGATTACAATAAGGTATCACATACACGTATTTAATCATTCTTACACACATATCACATATGTGCCCTACTTCATTTCGCTCGAACCAGGAAACTTCTGTGTGGGACTCTAAAGACTCGTCAATACGCCGGCAGTAGGTGATGATCACATCAGTCACCTACAAGCCGTCAGCGGTACTAGCTGGACGTAACGGCTACCCGGGTATTGAGTGATATGAAGATCAACAAGCAAGCTAGTCCATACTCTCCATGAAGACTATCAGTAACACTACCGTACAGTCCGGTTTCTTCGTCTGATATATCACATATCATGTCTAGGGGTGGAAATCGTCAGATCCCAGTAACGTGATAAGTCATGCCGATGTCTGGCTTATAACGGTTCGAGAAACTACTGATAAAACTTATCAGTAAATCTCGGCAGAAGCCCTGTCCAGGGACTTCCAGTTATAGCCAATCGAGCATAGCGCAACATCAACCCCCAATACTGGGAGAGACGAAACCCCTCCTATCGCTCATTGCCTCCAAACGACTCGGGACTGTACCCAAAATCTACCTGTTTGCACGTCTCCTTTGAGCGTGGTAGGGAGGAAATCAAAGCACAGTGAGAGCCGCACAAGACTCTATAACGATCTCGCATCTACAGACTAACTTGTACCAATGTCACCAGAGGACTGCTATCTGACGATAGGTATACTGCAATATAGGAGTCCTCGGCGAGTCCTGTTTAGTGTACCCAGTCTCCACTGAGCACTCGTATACCATCTTTGATGTCAAACACCAATGGATGTGGGATCATCCATCGCCCATCATATGGGTCAAGAAGCGTATATGCTAGTCTACTCTATAATATCGATACCCTATCTTTTTTTCCCTCGACTAGGAACCATTAAAGGATGTATTTGTGAACTACCCTGGCCCCACCAGTATGATCTCCATCATAGTCCTGGTAGTCAAGTACATATCCTACGGGCTTTATCAACATGTGAGAGAAAGACAGTATCACAATACAAGTCTACATGTTAAGACAAAGATAACTAGATAGAATACTATCATGTCGAGCAAGAAAGTCCTCTTTATATATGTCCAAGCATCCACTATAATATACATCATATGTACAATAATGGCCTCTAGGGCATACATATAACTAACAATCTCCCACATACACTAAGGCCATGTGTTGTAGTATCTCATACCCAATATCCCAAAAAGTCTCTCAAAGTGTGTCTGGGGGAGGGCTTTTGTGTGTGGATCCGCTACGTTGTCCTTCGTGTCAACTTTCTTGACCTCGATCTCCCGATGATCAACTATCTCCCGGATCAGGTGATACCGTCTCAGAATATGTCTGGATCTCTGATGGGACCTGGGTTCCTTGGCCAAAGCCACCGCTCCATTGTTATCATAATTCATAGGTATTAGATGCTCAATGGATGGAACCACTCCAAGCTCAGTAATGAACTTCTTCATCCAGACAGCTTCTTTGGCAGTATCGTTGGCAGCGATGTATTCAACCTCCATCGTCGAGTCTGCAATGGTGTCTTGCTTGGAACTCTTCCAACACACTGCCCCTCCGATGAGGGTAAAGACAAAACCCGAGACCGACTTACTGTCGTCCTTATTACTTTGGAAGCTCGAGTCGGTAAAGGACTCCATTTGGAGTTCACCATTACCGTACACTAAGAACATCTCTTTAGTCCTTCTCAAGTACTTGAGAATGTTCTTCACAGTTGTCCAGTGATTCTTTCCTGGATCTGCTTGATACCTACTCACTAAACTTAGTGAGTTCGCTACATCGGGTCCGGTACATAACATCGCGTACATGATAGAGCCTACTGTCAAAGCATAGGGTATCCCTTGCATACGAGCTCTCTCCAAATCAGTATTGGGAAACATCTCTTTGGAGAGAGTGAATCCTGATATTGTGGGTATATTCCCATGTTTGGAATTTCCATACTAAATCTCTTTAGTATGGTATCTATGTACCTGGATTGGGACAATCCCAGTATCCGTTTAGATCTATCTCTATAGATCTTAATCCCCAAGATGTAGGAGGCATCACCTAGATCTTTCATTGAGAATCTTTGTGATAAGAAGAGCTTGACTGAGTGCAGCATAGGAACATCATTTCCTATCAAGAGTATGTCATCCACGTACAATACGAGGAAGACGACCTCACTCTCTGCGACCTTCTTGTATATACAAGGTTCATCTACGTTTTTGATGAAGTCAAACTCTTTGACTACCTCATTAAAACAGATGTTCCATCTCCGCGATGCCTGCTTCAACCCGTAGATTGATTTAAGCAGCTTGCATACCTTTCCACTGCTCCCACTGTCTACGAAGCCCTCCGGCTGAGTCATTTACACGCTCTCTTCTAAATCACCATTTAGAAAGATGGTCTTAACATCTATTTGCCAGATTTCGTAGTCATGGTATGCAGCGATGGCAAGTAGGATCCGGATGGACTTAAGCATAGCCACTGGAGAAAAGGTTTCATCATAATCCACACCTGGTCGTTGACGAAAACCTTTTGCAACAAGTATAGCTTTGAAAGTCTCAACTTTTCCATCTACACCAAGTTTCTTCTTAAAGATCCATTTGCTCCTAATGGAATTTACCGCTTCGGGAGCAACTTCCAAAGTCCATACTTTATTGGTGTACATGGATTCCATCTCAGATCGCATTGCATCCAGCCATTTCACAGAGTCCCCACTCGTGATGGCCTGCTCGAAACTAGTTTGGTCATCATCCTCTATGATACATTCCTCGCTCCCACCATCAATGAGAAAACCGTAGTATCTCTCAGGTAGATGAGGAACCCTACTAGATCGGCGGAGAGGCTGAGGTTCGTTGGAAACTATCGAATCCTTTGGTTCCACTAAAACTTCTATTGCAGTCTGTGTATCCGGAATTTCTTCCAGTTCTACTTTTTTGCCACTAATTTCCTTTTCAAGAAATTCCTTTTCTAAAAAGGTGGCATGTCGAGAAACAAACACCTTTTTTTCCTCGCTGTGGTAGAAAAGATATCCATTTGAATGTTTGGGATATCCCACAAACTTGCAAAGAACAGACCGTGTCTCGAGTTTGTCCGGATTTTGCCTTTTGACATAGGCCAAACAACCCCATATCTTAACTCGTTTAAGACATGGTCTCTTCCCACTCCATATCTCATATGGCGTGCTAGGTATAGATTTAGATGGAACTTGATTCAATAGGTATGCAGCTGTTTCAAGCGTATAACTCCAAAAGGAAATAAGTAATTCAGCGGTGCTCATCATAGAGCGCATCATATCCAATAGGGCGTGATTCCTCCGTTCTGATACACCGTTGTGATGTGGTGTATATGGAGGAGTAAGCTGAGAGAGAATCACATTCTCTTTTAGATAGTCATGGAATTCCGTGCTCAAGTATTCTCCTCCCCGATCAGATCGAAGGATTTTAATAATTTTACCCGTCTAGTTCTCAACTTCATGCTTATATTCTTTGAATTTCTCAAAAGCTTCAGACTTGTATTTCAATAGGAACACATTACCAAATCTTGAGAGATCATTGGTGAATGTAATGAAGTACGAGGAACCATCCCTAGCATGTGTAGACATGGGACCGCATACATCACTGTTCTTCGCAAAAAACCGGGAAGACAAACGTCTTGCCAGAATTTGGGGGCAGATACTATTTGGTTTTATCCGTCCACCTCTCCGAAAATGTCAAGTTGATTTATGGCACCGTGTATCGGAAGTTTAGACGGATGCGGCCGTTGTAGCAGATTTCGTCAGATTCCCCCTCGTTTGAGCGGTTTTTGATTGTGGGGACGCTCTTCCCTGCAGGCGCAAGCCCCTGCAGTTAATTACGCTACTGCATCACGGTAACAACTTTCTCCTTCTCCAGATGGTCACTTCGTGTCGTGTGTGTTTGTTTTATTTTTGGTTTCTTGTGGATTGTATACGAAGACTAATTTATGTTGTCTCCCGTAGTGCGTAGATTAGTCCAAATCCGTATTTTCTTAAATTTGGGTTTGGGTTGGGTTTAAGGATCGTTAATCTCATTTGAGACTAAGATCAACTTAAACGTTTGTTAAGGATACGTTAGTCTAATTTTAGACTAAGATATACTTAACAGGATTATTTAGATCCAACAAAAGAGCATTTGGACTCTATTGCTTTAGTTTAGGGATTTTGCGGTCCAGTTTAAAGACATCGTAGTCTGTAAAGTTTAAGGACATCATAGTCCATGAGTTTAAGGACCCCACAGTCCATAGTAGTTTAGAGACATCATAGTCTATGAGTTTAAGGACCCTACAGTCCATAAAATGTCTGGTTGTCGGGACCCGTCACCTCTCTGAAGACGTTGAAGGATTACAACGATACATATCAAAGGAGTGAAGAGATATACCCTTGAACCAATATTGGTTGGGAGATCTGTAGTCCAATTTGGGACTAAGATCAAAGATTTATGAGCATATGGGCTCAATTAATCTGAATGAAGGTTTTGTGGCCACTTTGGGCTCGGCCCACTCAGTTAAAATATTGAACATTAGTTCTGACAATTGTTTTTGTCTTTTACTGAGTGCTGAACACTCATCATAGCTCTGAGGCTTTGTTATTTAAAGAACAATTTATGTTCTCTCAGCGCGCACGTGAGGAGCACGTGGCGCAATGCGCCAGACAAAGAGCGTGGAGCGCTTTTGTTTAAGTAGCGCACACGTGAGGAGAACGTGTGCGCTTGGCGCTGTGCACCAGACTTGGAGCGCTGAGGGCTTCTGTGAATAGCGCACACGTGAGGAGCACGTGGCGCGCTTGGCGCTGAGCGCCAGTCAAAGAGCGCATTGCGCTTCTGGTGAAATAGCGCACACGTGAGGAGCACAAGGCGCGCTTGGCGCCAGTCAATGAGCGCATTGCACTTCTGGTGAAGTTTGGAGCGCTTAGGCTCTGCAACGCTATACGTTAATTTTGAAGCACCGAAGCGCTTCTTTTGATTGGAGCGCTATGGCTCTTTTTAGGCAGCTTTGCACCCTGAGAATTAAATTCTCTTTCTTATAAGAGATTTTGTCTCATGGATCTAAGAACAAAGTTCTTATTATTTTTTATAGGAGATGTTTCAATCTCTTATGTTCTTGATGAAAGGCTTTGCCTTTATGGATCTGTGATCCTACGAGAATTGAATTATTCTCCCCCCTTTTATAATGAGATATTATAATCTCTGAAAGACAATTTATCTTATAGATCTATGATCTGAAGAAGATTAAGTTCTTCCCCTTATTTTTTTGTGATGAGATCCTTTGATCTCTGTTGTGAAAGACCTTGGTCTTATAGATGTATAATCTTAGAAAAAGAAGTAAAGTCTTCTTTTAATATGAGATGATTTCATCTCTTTCTTCTTCTTCTTCTTCTTCTTTTTACCTTGAACAAAATTTTCTTCTTCTGAGAGCTTGCTCTTTGTCTTTGAAATTCCTCAAAGTTTATGGGGGGTTCCTCTCTCTCAGACATGAAGTCTTGGGGCTTTTATATAGTGAATACTGATTTGTTCAATCGGCTAAAGAGATCTTTTCTTTAATTGATTTGGGGATTTCCCCACCGTTGGATTTTTGATCCTACGGCTTCTGATTTACAGAAGGCAATCTTCTTGTTTTTGACAAGATTGGGAAATCTTTCACCACACAGAAGTTATTCTGTATTTTATTGATTTTTTAATCACCATTGGATCATTGATCTGACGGTGCAGAGCAAAATCTTTTGTTTGGAAAGATTCTGAAGAATGTTTTCTTAAAAGAATTTTATTCTGGTCAACTGATGATTTTTAATCATGTTTGTTGGATCTTTGATCCAACGGTTAGAAACATTTAGTTCCAGCGCTAGTGCACTCGTGCTTTGCACGTGATGCGCTGCTTAGAGTGCAGCGCACTTAGCGCTAGCGCTTACGTGCTCTGCACGTGGTGCGCTGCAGCGCTCTTAGCACTAGCGCTCATCTACTTTGCACGTGCGTGCTGCAGCGCTCTTAGCGCTAGCGTTCATGTGCTTTGCACGTGAGCGCTGCCTCAGAGTCTTTGACTCTCAGCGCTGGCGCTGTTATGAAGTGCTGCTTCATTTTAAAATTTGAAATTTGAACAGAGCTTTGCTCTGATTGGGGGAAACAAATGCCCCCCACCGTTGCGCTCACGTGGCTCACACGTGATTGCAGCGGTGGCAGCATCTGCGCCCTTAGATCAACTTAGAAGTTGAAACGGCTCTCAGTGCTTATAAATAGGACCCTTGGCTCTTTGAGATGATCTATGTTCATCTTCTTACTTTTTTCTGAAAATTATTTCTCCTTCAGAGCACAGCTCTTCGTCTTAAGAATTTTCTTAGGGACAAAACTCTGTCAAAAATTTAGGTAAAGATTAAATCTTTCTAGGGTTTCACCCATTAACAGAGCTTTGCTCTTTTCAAATCATATAGATTTTTAGGGTTTCTCAATAGAGTTTTACTCTTCATAGATCTAAAGAGATCTTTCTTAGGGTTTCTTAACCCATTAAAAGAGCTTTGCTCTTTTCAAATCATATAGATTTGTTAATATTTCATGAAAACTCTTAGAGTTTGTTCATAGATCTTGAAGATCTCGGAATTTTTGATTCATTAAAAAGCTTTGCTTTAAATTTTCTGATGGGTTATTCCATCATTTTACAGAGCATGGCTCTTCAAGATTTTTGAGGAATTTTATTCCTTTCATCATCAGAGTTGACAGATATCACTCTGTTGTAGAGCACTGCTCTCAATGGGAGATTTACTCCTTGGCCCGAGGGCCCTCATTAAATGGGAATCTTTTGAGGATTTCCTCATTTAATAACAGTCTCATCAAATGATGAGATTGTTTTATTAATGATGAGTTATCATCTAGATTGTGTGGGTCCCCTTTGGCCCCTTTTTACTGCATTGCAGTGTGGTACGGATTTAAAGTACCAAGTACCGAACTTGACTTGTAGCATTGACGGCTAACTTTGTTCTTTTCTGCGCAGGTACTATGTCTCTCGATACTTCGTTTCCCTTTGTCTGTTCAGAAGGCGGATTCCCTACAGCGCCAGTGGATAGGGAAGTCTTCGCATTGATAAAAGATCATGACCCAGAGCACAAGAATCTTCATCTATAGGGTAGATGGTACAGTCAAATTATCAGAAGCCGACGGAGCTTTTCTTATGCAACGCCTTCGGAACCTATCTCGGCGATCCCTTATGCAGATGCACCCCCGATAAACTATGCCGTGGAGGAGGTCAATTGGACTTCGGAGGGTCTCCTTCAGTGTAACATTTCAAAAAAATAAAATATTATTTTTGGGAATTTTTATAATTTAATATTAATTTTAAATGAATATTTTAATATTTCGGTATAATTAAATACCGATAAATTGGGGAAATTTTTTGAAAATTATAGAAATTACTAAAAGAACGTGTTTTATGTGAATTATGCAATTTTTAAGTTTTTATGATTAATTATATGCTAATTTAGTGCTAATCGCGATTAAAAATCGCTAATCGCGCTTTAAGCGTATTTTGTGCAAAACATGCACCATTTCTTTTTTCTACACTTGTTGCATTTTCCTACATGTTTTGGGTGCATGGCTTGTTGTTTTGGGTGCATGGCTTGTTGTTTTAGGGTTACTATTGATGTGAGAAGGGAATAAGAAAAGAAAAGAAAAGGATTAGAATATGTAGGCATGGGTGAGAGAGAGAAAGAGAGGGGTTAACTTTGACCTTGGGCATTCTCTCCTTCATTTCTCCCTCTCATTTCTCTCCCCTCCTTTGATGCTGCTGCTGCTGCTGCACCCTCTCTCCCTCTTCATAAAATCCCCCAAAACACCATGAATATCACTCCAAAACCCTATCTCCTATTCACAAAAAAGATGCACAAGCTCAAGGGAAGCACATTGGACCAAGAAAGCAAGGATTTTGGCCACTTGGGGCAACTCAAGAATTTTCTTGAGTTGCCAAATAAAGTAATTTCTGAACCATAAGCTTAGTGTTTCCTTTACTTTTACCCCCATGTTAGATTTGATCCGATATCGGGTGGTTTTGTGAACTTAGGAAAAACCTAGTTAAGGTTAGTGGAAATTGAGAGTTGTGTTGGACAATTAAGCTCAGTAGAGGCCACACAACCCCCCTAGTGCTAGAATAAAGGCCTAAACCAGAGACTTGAAACCCGGAATACGAATTTAGAAAACGATATCGGAAGAATTGTGGAATCTGTGAGGGTTAAATGGAATCTGCTATCACCCCGAGACTCTGAAAATTATTTTGTGAACACATCGAGATGTGCAGGCACCCAGGAAGCTAACCCAAAGACCCCAGCCCCTGATTCCTTCTTTTGGCCGCAGATTTAATCTAATTGGCCGCAAATTGTGGCCTGGGTCCCACCAATTTGGTTCGTGTTGGTTCTGTAGCTTTATTTCATGTAAATTAGACCCCTGACATATGCAAAATTGTCTGATTTGACCTAGGGTGAAATCTGGGACCCTTTTCTGTAGTTGTTGTTTTGGATTCGTGTTTCGTTTCTCGTATTTTGAATTCTGGATTTGCGTATTTGTGTTTTCTCGATCGCTTGACGTTTGCACGACGACATCGAGGGTTGTTTGATGGTTTAGAAAGCGTAGTCTATAGGTTCTAACCTATAGGCCTTAGCGCGTCGTTTGGTTTTCTCGATATGATTTTAAGATGCATTTGCAATTGTGTTATCTTGTAGGTACCTTCACGAGGGCTTCTTATGACGAAGAAGATGAAGGCGACATCAACACCGACACGCAGGATGCAAGGTGAGTAGATTGTATCTACGGGGGAAGTCGGTTGGATGGCGTATAACACCCCCGCAGTTCGATGTATAGGATGCTATTTATACCTTATACTATATATGATAGCTTTATGCGTGACATGGATATTCTAGATGTGTTTAGGTGTACTATGGAAAAATTAGGGTTTAGAAGTAAACTAGTATAGTTTCCTAGTTGCGAACCCTAGAATAGGTATACACCCACACGCACGCACATGCTTATTTGTTATACTTATACTTGGATGATGAGGATAGTGGATGATATTTGGAGATGAGTCGAGGAGATTGGGCATAGCGCCATGAGATCGGTGATATGATGTGATTCGTACTTGGGATACGACATGTGATTTTAGCGGGCCTTGGACGTGTGTTTCTCACACGCATTTATATTTATATAGACGGTGTCGATTTGTACTAGACTTAGATCAGTACCCCAGATCATGAGATATGATGATAAGAATACCAGATAATTGATGAGATGAATGTGATATTGAACTGTACCCAGCTTTTGGGATGCCGTACGATGATTTACCGTACGAGCTTTATTTGATGATAGATCCGCACTCATGACTCGAGGATGTCATATAATATTGTATCGTACGCGGTACCTTTGAGGCGGGATCACCGACTATTATATTATATATATATGTATATATATCAACTCAGATTTAGGTGGTTTCCATACCCCTCCTGATTGACTTGTTAGTCGGAGCTGTAGATTTGCTAGTAGATGTTAGGGTAGGCCGATGTCATACCTATTTCAAAAAATAACGAATCGGGAGTAGTTAAAGACAGGCAAGGGATTCTACGGATATTTTCAAAAGATGCATCTTTTCTTAAAAACACCGTAGCCCTTATTTTCCTAAAAACCCCGATTCGTCTTCTTTCAAATGGCAAAACAGTATTACATGGATGCATTGATGTAGCCTCTACACTGTTGTGTTTATTATTCATTTGCTGCATACGCTTACTGTTTGCATCGCATTGCATGATAAATATGTTTATTTTTATATCAAAACCATGTTGTTAGGACACCGGCACCATTATCGATGATGCATATGTTCCACGTACACCTGCTTGCCGGCTCACACACTTCATCATCGATAATTGCCATATCACTACACTGTTAGACTATTGTATTCATGATATAATTCCTTGCATAGCATACTTGTGTACTTACATACTGTACACTCATACTTGTACACATACCTATTTGCACATACATAGATGATTCTGGCTTTATTTCAAAGATTTGGGAACCGCAAGATACTCTTTAAAACTGATTCATTTTAAAAGAGCGGTTTCCCTCAATATGTGCATATTACTATTCCATGTTACATTTATATGTTTACATTTCTTTTACATGTCGCATACATCATGCTTTATGATTATACACATTGAGATATGCTGTTTACATGATATTTCTGGATTTGGGAACCATGGGTATTTTAAAAGAGAGTATGCATTGTTTTAAAAACCCGGTTACCCTGGATATGATATTTCAGTGCGTCCACCATGCGTTTTCTCGGTTCTGAGACGTGTGACATGTGAAACACGATTCGAGGAGCTGGATGAGGCCGATTGCGAGTACATGGTGGACCCAGTATGGTACCTCGGGGCGAGAACGGATCTACTGTGTAGCTAGACGGTAAGCTTGGCAGAGGGATACTACCTACCTGTAGGGTTCCTAGGCACACTATTGAGGTCTCACAAGGCATCAACCATGCCAATTCAAAATTTTATAGGTGCCGAGAAACCCTAATACGGATCGTCGGCTAGAATTCTAGGCGAAACATTAAACTAGTTAACATCTTAACTAAAGGAGAGAGGCTACAACCTTTGTAGATCCATTTCTCCACTTCCTTAGCTCCACGTAGGCGTCCTCTCGCTGTCCATCTTGAATCCCGAACTCAATCGTCGGCTTCATCGGGAAATTGGGCGGACTAGGTCGTCGGCTTCGTGCCGAAGATGATCTAAGTCGAGGTTGCACAAGTTCAAGCTCCAACTTCACCAAGTTGTGAAACTTGTGAAGAAAACACCCAAAATAACTTGGCAAGAGGTAGAGGGTGAAGAAATAGGAGGTGGGTTCACTTTAGAATTGGATTTCACTCATTTTTGCTCAAGTTACCATTGATGGGCTTAAGCTTTTCTTGAAGAAGAAGATGATCAAGAAGAAGAAAGAATATGATAAGTTTTTTTAAAATGAAAAAGAAAACAATACTTATCATATCCTAACTAAGGTTAAGTGTAGAGAATATACCATGGTTACTTGGATGAGTTAGGGTTAAGCATGAAGACAAGAATGGTTGCATAAGTCAAAGCTTCATGAAGCTTCAATAAGAGACAAAGAAAGCCACCATTCTCATCTAAACCTTTTCTAAATAAATAAACAAATAAATAAATAAAAAGGCAAAACCCTAATCATCTCTTAACCATGGTTTAATTCTTCACACTTAACCAAATGAGCAAGTATCATCAAACATGATACAAAGATGTGCACAAAAGTATATCACATATACAACATGTACAGCAAAAGTGAGTGAAATCCAATTTTAAAGTGAACCAATACCAGTTAATGCAAAGTAATATATCAAATATATAATTATACATTAAATCATTAAATCAACAATTGATTTAACGATCCGGTCATATCGCATATAACCGACCAGTATCCAATGTATCGTTTTATCGAATCAATGATTCGATAACTAGGTCATATCGCATACAACCAATCGAAACATTCAACGTGAGAATGAAATGCGGTATCACATACACGCATTATTCTCGGTCCCGCACATATCTCATATGCGCTCCTATTTCGTTTCGCTTGAGCCAGGAAACCTCTGTGTAGGACTCTAAAGACTCGTCAATACGCCGGTAGCAGATGATGATCATATCAAGCACCCACAAGCCGCAAGCGGTCTGCTAAACGTAACGGCCATCCGGGTATTGAGCGATCAGAAGATCGACGAGCTAGCCCGCTCACACTCCTGTGAATCCAACCAGTAACACTTACCGTACAGTCCGGTCTGTTCGTCTGATACGTCGCATATCAAGTCTAGGGGTGGTAAACGTCAGACCCCAATAACCGATAAGTCGTGCCGATGTGAGGCTCATAACGGGTCGAGAAACTACTGGTAACACTTACCAGCAAATTTCTGATCAGCCCTGGCCAGGGACTTCCCTGTTACGGCCAATCGAGCACAGCGCAACATCAACCCCCAATACCGGGAGAGACGAAACCCCTCCTATCGCTCATTGCCTCTATGTGACTCGGGACTGTACCCAAAGACCACCGTTTTGCACGCCCTCATGGACGTGGTAAGGTGGAGATCAAAGCACAGTGGGAATCACACAAGACTCTATGACGATCTCGGGTCTACAGACTAACCTGTACAAGTGTCACCTGAGAACTGCCATCTGACGTGAGGTATAATACCATCTGGGAGTTCTCGGCGAGTCCGTCCAGTGTACCCAGTCTCCACTGAGCACCCGTATACCATCTCTGATGTCAAACACCAATGGATATGGGATCATCCATCGCCCATCTCATGGGTCGAGAAGCGTATACGCTAGTCTACTCTGGTATATCGATGCCCCGTCTCGATACACCCACGACTAGGGACCTTGAAGGATGTACTTATGGACTACCATGTCCCCACTAGTATGATCTGCATCATAGTCCAGGTAGTCAAGTACACATCCTAAGAGCTTTACCAACATGTAACCATAAGACAGTATAAAGAGACTAGTATACATGTTAAGATAAAGAGTAACCAGATAGCATACTGTCATATCGAGCAAGAAAGTCATCTCTATATATGTCCAAGCATCCAATATAATATACATCATCTGTACAATACTGGCCTCTAGGGCATACATACAACTAACAATCTCCCACTTGCACTAGGGCCAGCAGCTGTAGTATCGCATACCGAGCATCCCGAAGAGTCTCTCAAACTGTATCAGGGGAATGGCCTTCGTGAGTGGATCCGCCGTGTTGTTCTTCGTGTCAACCCTCCTGACCTCGATCTCCCGGCGATCAACTATCTCCCGGATCAGGTGATACCGCCTCAGAATATGCCTGGATCGCTGATGGGACCTGGGTTCCTTGGCCAAAGCCACCGCTCCATTGTTATCGCAATACAAAGGTATTGGATGCTCAATGGATGGAACCACACCAAGTTCAGTAATGAACTTCTTG
Organism: Agapanthus africanus; assembly: GCA_030015575.1. Taxonomy (NCBI): domain Eukaryota; kingdom Viridiplantae; phylum Streptophyta; class Magnoliopsida; order Asparagales; family Amaryllidaceae; genus Agapanthus; species Agapanthus africanus. The sequence continues at coordinate 173,087,395 of JASDDO010000004.1, read as the reverse complement.
ATCCAGACAGCCTCTTTAGCAGCATCGTTGGCAGCGATGTATTCAGCCTCCATCGTCGAGTCTGCCACGGTTTCCTGCTTGGAACTCTTCCAGCTAACCGCCCCTCCGTAAAGGGTAAAGACAAATCCCGACTGCGACTTAGAGTCGTCCTTATCACTCTGGAAGCTCGAATCGGTAAAGGACTCCACTTGGAGTTCTCCGTTACCATACACCAAGAGCATCTCTTTAGTCCTTCGTAAGTACTTGAGAATGCTCTTCACAGCTGTCCAGTGACTCTCTCCAGGATCAGCTTGATACCTGCTCACTATACTTAGTGAATATGCAACATCGGGTCTGGTACATAGCATCGCGTACATGATAGAGCCTACAGCCGAAGCATAGGGTATCCCTTGCATGCGAGCTCTCTCCAAATCAGTCTTGGGAGACATCTCTTTGGAGAGAGTGACTCCAAAGATCGTGGGCAAGTTCCCACGCTTGGAATCTTCCATACTAAACCTCTTTAGTATGGTGTCAATATACCTGGATTGGGACAATCCCAATATCCGTTTGGATCTATCTCTATAGATCCTCATTCCCAATATGCAGGAGGCATCACCAAGATCTTTCATTGAGAATCTTTGTGATAAGAAGAGCTTGACCGATTGTAGCATAGGAATATCATTTCCTATCAAGAGTATGTCGTCTACATAGAATACGAGGAAGACAACCTTACTCTCTGCTACCTTCTTGTAAATACAAGGTTCATCTGGGTTTTGACGAAATCAAACTCTTTGATAACGACGTCAAAGCAGATGTTCCAACTCCGCGATGCTTGCTTTAATCCATAAATGGATTTAAGCAGCTTGCACACCTTCCCGCTGATCCCACTATCTACGAAACCCTCTGGCTGAGTCATGTACACGCACTCTTCTAAATCACCATTTAGAAAGGCGGTCTTAACATCCATTTGCCAGATTTTGTAGTCATGATATGCAGCGATGGCAAGCATGATTCGGATGGATTTAAGCATAGCCACTGGAGAAAAGGTTTTGTCATAGTTCACACCTGGTCTTTGACGAAAACCTTTTGCAACAAGTCTAGCTTTGAAAGTCTCCACTTTCCCATCTACACCAAGTTTTTTCTTGAAGATCCACTTGCTCCCAATGGGTTTTACCCTTTCAGGAGCAACTTCCAAAGTCCATACTTTGTTGGTGTACATGGATTCCATCTCGGACCGCATAGCATCCAGCCATTTCACTGAGTCCCTACTCGTGATGGCCTGCTCGAAGCTAGTTGGGTCATCATCATCCATGATGCAATCCTCGCTCCCTCCATCTATGAGAAAACCGTAGTATCTCTCAGGTTGGCGAGGAACCCTACTAGATCGGCGGAGAGGCTGGGGTTCGTCGGGTGCTACTGAATCCTCTGGTTCTACCAAGTCTTCTGTTATAGTTTGTCCCGCTGGAACCTCTTCCAGTTCTACCTCAATGCCACTTGTTTGTTTCATAAGAAAACTCTTTTCTAAGAAAGTGGCATGTCGAGAAACAAACACCTTTTGTTCCTCGGGATGGTAGAAGATATACCCTTGTGAATTTTTGGGATATCCTACAAACTTACACAAGACTGATCTTGCCTCGAGTTTGTCCGGATTTTGTCTTTTGACATAGGCTGGACAACCCCATATCTTAATGTAATTAAGATGTGGTCTCTTCCCTTTCCATATCTCATATGGAGTGGTAGGCACTGATTTGGTAGGAACTCTATTCAATAGGTCCATGGCTGTCTCAAGTGCATATCCCCAGAAGGAAATAGGTAACTCAGCTGTGCTCATCATAGAGCGCACCATATCTAATAGGGTGCGGTTCCTCCGTTCTGATACACCGTTGTGCTGTGGTGTATATGGAGGAGTCAGCTGAGAGAGAATCCCATTCTCTTTTAGGAAGTCCAGGAATTCATTGCTCAAGTATTCACCTCCTCGATCAGATCGAAGGATTTTAATACTTTTTCCGGTTTGGTTCTCGACTTCTTGTTTATATTCTCTAAATTTCTCAAAAGCTTCTGACTTGTGTTTCATCAGGAACACATATCCGAATCTAGAGAGATCGTCGGTGAATGTAATAAAGTACGAAGAACCATCCCTGGCATGTGTAGACATTGGACCACATACATCACTATGTATCAGTCCCAAGAGTTCAGTAACTCTTTCTCCGTGTCCCGTAAACGGAGTTTTGGTCATCTTGCCTTTGAGACATGACTGGCAAGTGTCATAAGATGAAAATTCAAACGGATTTAAATATCCATCTTTATGCAACTTAGCTAGTCGTGTCGCATTGATGTGACCCAGTCTACAATGCCATAAGAAGGATTCGTTGAGTTCAGAACTCTTCCTCTTGTGTGTGTTTGTTATGCTAAGAACTGTTGATTGATTTAGAACATAAATGCCATTGCACAACGTGCCTGATCCAACCAACTTTTGGTTACGGAAAATGTTCATAACATTGTCCTGTAATACAAAATTATATCCCTCTTTACTCAATAAAGAAACCGATATAATGTTGCATATCAGGTTCGGCATGTAATAGCATTCGTTCAGAACCAATGTATTACCAGTTGGTAATGTAAGGTGATATTTCCCGACAGTCTTAGCTGCAACAATTGCACCATTTCCAACTCTAATGTCTTTATCACCTTCTCCAAGTTCTCTACCTTTTCTAAGCCCATGTAACTGATTACATATATGGGATCCTGACCCGGTATCTAATACCCAGGACGTAGGGCAAATGGAGAGACAGTTCTCTGTAACGAACACACCCGAAGAAAATGCATCAATATGTACTTTCTTCAATCGGGTGGCATGGGAATCCTGGTATTCCCCTATATCCTGTTCATTCCTATAACTCTTATAAGAAAGAACGGAACCAACGTTCCCCAGCACAGTATAACATGCGGGTTCGGTCAATACATCCATATTATTATCTTGATTAAGGCATGAAATGGTCGCTACCTGGAGAGAGAGAGAAGAAAACACTTTAGTGTATGCTCGTGCAAGATCAGATTGGTTTTTATCTTATCTAATCAGGATGGCTCCCACTGCTTTTTATCAAATCTTCCTTCAAACCCTAAAAGGAAAGACTAGCCGGGATTAATTACACACTACAAGTTCGCCAATCTTTCAGCCAGGCCAGTGTCGGTACTTTGAGGGAGGTCCCCCGTGCTTTCGCACGAACCTAATTAATGTAAACCTCGTTTTCCCAGAGGCGTAACCTCGTTAACACCTTTCTAGACACCTACTTGATCGGCTAATTGTAATGTGTAAAACTCTTCCAGGAGTAACTCTTACTCGCAGTGGGTATCAGGATCCAACTATCTCATAGAAGGTATGCAATCTCATTGCAAATTTCAACACTTGAAATTCCCGATAATGCTTTCGCCCCTAGCGTGCTATGACCTTGACGTATGCCAAACAACCCATAGTCCGCTAGTCAAGTTCAACCTGTACAATTCGTGATCGAATTAAACCCACCCGTACGACCCTTGACGCATGCCAAACAACGCCGTATGAATACCTTAATCCAATCGCATCTCATGCTACAGATAAGTAATAATCAGCTACCGTACACTACGCCTTGACGCATGCCAAACAACCGTAGCACGAATACTGAATATTACATATCTGAATTGACGGAGGGCTACGCAGGTTTTTCTGAAAACCATAAGCGTAATGAACTTGATATCGTTGTAGAATCAAATGAAGTTTTAAAATGGAGTGATTTTGAGGCTTTTTTCTAGTTTTGCTAAAGGGGTCACTCCCGGTGAAGGGATCGTCGGCCCTTTCCTCGTCGAATGAGGTGCGGGATATATCATATATATCACTGTGCAAAGCAGAAACTATAGAAGCAATCAAAAGTCAAACCGAGTGTGTAGCATCTGCCAGTTATTGCTAAAGGAGTCACTCCCGGTGAAGGGATCTCGGTCCTTTCCTCATCGAATAAGGTGCAGGGTATATCATATATACCGCTATGCAAAGCAAGAACTGTAGCTACCTGTTTTATTTAAAAATTTGGTTCTACAACATCTTAGGTTTCTTTTCTTTCATTAATCACATTAATGAAGTCCCATCATTTAAGTCACCTAAACATCACAGATAAATACGACGTACACTTATGCCATCGGCATTCGCCTGGATGTCCCCTCGTGCACCGTTAGGTTAGGTAACTAACGACAGAGCAGGGCAGGGCTAGTGCGGGTGCAAAACATAAGTAACGTCTATATAATATATCATATATACTATATATTGTATCTATCACAGAACATCACATGATCGCATCACAGATATCGCAGCAGAAGAAACATATGAAACATTGGATATACTAGGACGTCCGCGTTTTCAATACGAGCCAGTATAAAACACGGATTCCACGGTCGTGATGAATAGCCAATCCCACACCCCTAGACCCCTACGAGAGCGGCAAGTAACCCTACTAATTCTAGGGTTAGGAGACCCGGACTCGACTCCTCGAGTTGGTCTCCCACTGGACCCCAGAACCCGGTTACTTGTGCTCCCCTCCTTGGGTCTATCCTAATGCGGAAAAGTAAATAATATACAAAAGGTGACAACTTCCGCAACCTGGAAGTGCCCCAAATAAAAGAATATTACATACAAGTTTTTACATGAATGAAAATGAAAAACACTCATCTCACATAAAAAACCCCGGCTATTCGAAAACGACGATCCAATATAACATATCCAGCAACACATAACATCACATGCCATCAACGTAAGTAAGTATGCATACCCCAATTGTCGTTGACGTATAGCAACGAAACCGGCGATATCAACATACTACACTTACGGTCACAGAAAAGAAAGTGTAAAACTACAACAATTGGAATCCGCAATCTCTTTAGACATCGCATGCCTAATCAAATGAAATACTTAGACATCACATGCCTAACAATTATAAATCCCGCATTTTAGTCTCATTATCGAAAACTCTTTTCAATATCATGTGGGACTAAACTGCTAGATTTATAACATTCATTCAGTTATCTCATAACTGTTTGTGAATTCCAATTATTGTATCCCATTCTGGATAAATAGAATATATTAAATTTTCCGATCGAACATTCGAACACCCAAGTTTTCCCGAAACCGTTCAACACATGAAATAGGTTCAAAAACATTCACTTCATGCCTCAGTACCAACGGTCCAGCCGTAGAAGGGTCAAGCCAACGCCTCGATTATGTGACCGTCTTGAACTGCCCTTAGGGTTTCTCGGCACCCATAAAATTTTGAATTGGCATGGTTGATGCCTTGTGAGACCTCTATAGTGTGCCTAGGAACCCTACAGTGGTATCAAAGCACAGTGGGAATCACACAAGACTCTATGACGATCTCGGGTCTACAGACTAACCTGTACAAGTGTCACCTGAGAACTGCCATCTGACGTGAGGTATAATACCATCTGGGAGTTCTCGGCGAGTCCGTCCAGTGTACCCAGTCTCCACTGAGCACCCGTATACCATCTCTGATGTCAAACACCAATGGATATGGGATCATCCATCGCCCATCTCATGGGTCGAGAAGCGTATACGCTAGTCTACTCTGGTATATCGATGCCCCGTCTCGATACACCCACGACTAGGGACCTTGAAGGATGTACTTATGGACTACCATGTCCCCACTAGTATGATCTGCATCATAGTCCAGGTAGTCAAGTACACATCCTAAGGGCTTTACCAACATGTAACCATAAGACAGTATAATGAGACTAGTATACATGTTAAGATAAAGAGTAACCAGATAGCATACTATCATATCGAGCAAGAAAGTCATCTCTATATATGTCCAAGCATCCAATATAATATACATCATCTGTACAATACTGGCCTCTAGGGCATACATACAACTAACACTACCGGTGATTGTATTTGAGCTCGGCGGATATACGAAGGATACCGACCGGAGTTGAGAGATGATATGGGCCGATCCAGACTGACGGTGCCCGATATATAAGGATTTACGTGCCGATGCTAGGCACAGGTTTCATGATGTTTTCGAGTGTCGATGCTTGATACTCAAGTTCCATGATTTGATATGTCGTGAGCGACACATATTGATTTACATCCTCATACTTCCATGCATATGCTTTATGATATTTACATGCATGATGCTTATTGTCATTGGGTGACACGTGGACGATTTCCACATACTTATAGTTGATATTGATGACATTGATCACATAGTTGAATGATATCCACATACTCATAGACTTCATGATGTAGTCGACATTGATCATACCTCATATTTATGATATGTTATTACCTGAGGCACTGGCACGAGCATTTGGCTCTACACTCACGTATAGATATTACATTGCCACCTTATCATGCTTCAGACTTATTCATTTGAGGTTTATATATATATATTGATCGTATTGACCTAGGATTGTGTTATGCATACGATTTCTACTCTGCGATGTTTTCTATTCACGAGTTGGCAACTCACCCCCGTTGTGCCACAGTTTCTTGCAGGTTTTGCCGTACAGGTTTCATTGCGGCTTTTCTGGCACACTGCTTCCTTTCTGGGTGATTGCATTGGTAGGTGGGTTCACTCGCATCGTGACCACCCTTGTATTTATTTTATCAGTTGTATATAGTAATTCCATCAACCAAAACTTCTATATTGTTTCAGACTTAGAAAACCAGTTATGTATTATTTCGGCCTTAGAGTCGCGCATTGTAGTATTATGGTTTTCATATTGATTTCGAGTTCTTTTGATTTTTGATCCTCGCCCTTTGGCGTTGTACATTATATTGCTTGCGTGGTTGTGACCGTCGATTGACGAAGAGCTAGCTCCCGCTTGTGGATGCCTTTTATCATTGTGTATATATTATTCTTGTTGTACCCCATTCGGGGCCATTATTTACAAAGGAAACTCTGCCGAAATTTTCAAAAAAGAATATAGATTTTAAAGATGCATATTCGGCTTACTTATTTAAAAACCTTGTTTTTAAAACATGTTTTCCTTACTTCTTAAAAACTAGTTTTCTTATTTACTCCTTAAAATGGTTTTAGATTTCTGGGCTTTTGGCTTACTTGAATTAGATGGGGTCCTATAGACTTCATATGATTCAAGTGCCAGTCACGGGCTATTTCGGGTCATGACAAAGTTGGTATCAGAGCTCTAGGTTAACCTTAGTTCGAGTTTAAGTTGACTATGCGGAGCCTAGAGCGTTTATATATCTACGGAACTTAGGCTTGACCTTACGGAACTTAGACTTAGTCGAGGGGGTATTATACCCAAACTTTTGTCGCGTAGGATGACCCTTGGTTGATGGAGTAGGTAGCTTGAGTAGAGTGACGTACCGCACGTATGTTCCACGGCATATTTACGATACGCTACTCCGCTTAAGAAACCTTAGGATGTACATTTCCTTGCACAGTATTATATTAATTCCTATGATCTATCCTCATCGATATTGGTTATGATTTTGCTGCCACGACTACACGGGCAGAGAGAGCTACGGCTAGAGTTGCGTCAGCTTGAGCTCGTCACGGACGAGGACTGACCAGGGAGTGATTCCAGAGACGTACGATTGCATTTAGAGGCGTCGTCTTATTGTGTTTTCATGCCATGAGCGTTTGACGGACCGCTTTTACGAGATTTCCCGGATGTGCTGATCGGCACCAGAGGATCAGGCTACTGCTAGAGGCCAGCCAGAAGGTGATGACCATTGATGTATCGCTTATTCATGATGATTGAGGCGCTGTTCAGCGTACAGACGAATGAGCCAGTTGTTGCTGCGAACGACGAGATATCGCCCAGATGTTGGAGCTACTGCAGCAAAAGTATATACTTAGAGATATGATGGAAGGTCGCTAGTCATCCGAGGATGAATGACTAGGACATGTAGTTCGTTCGCCTAACACGATGCGAGGTCATCAGATAGATTGATTCCAGCTAGAGACTACTTCACGTAGATTCGTTGAGAGTCGATAGAGACGATCGAATGTCAGGAACCCGATTCCATGTTTAAAGTATTCGGAAAGACATGCAAGCGATTCTATGGACCCTCTAGAAGAATGAAACCCTAACTCGACATAATGACCGTGTGAAAGCCTTTGAACCTTAGGGTTTGCGGCAGTTCCGCGGTGCCATTAGTGAGGCTTGGGTTTGCCCTTCTACGGCTAGTCCACCAATGTTGAGGTATGTACTCGATACTATTAAACTGTACTCAAGATGTTGATCTCTTGGGGGATTATGAGGTTTTGACGAATCGATCAAAAGGTTCGACATCTTTCGGATATCATGTTATGGGACGCATTGCTTGGGAGAGTGCGGATACAAGTATAGCCGTTGGAGCACAGTCCATGCAGCTATGAGAAGACGAGTCCGAATCAGTCGACATTGGAACAAAGTGGAGTAAAGAGTTTGCACGAGATTTCGACGAGATGACGCTCCACTCCGCTGACATCAGAGATGCGATACGCATGCAGAGGCGTTGGAATGCGACCAGCTTCCGAGGAAATGCTGTGCTGAGGACGCAGATGATCAGAGCAGTACCAGAACGGAATCGTCCCCGTTAACACACCTGACAGGGCTAATGAGCCGATTGATTGCGAGATAGGTAATCCACAGAGAAGATAAGGACCCAGAGACAGAGGATGCCAGACCATGAACAAGAGGCAAGTAGATATCTTGCGCTGCTAGCATTGGATGAACCGACACCTTCGTGACTTTGAAGGAGGATATACCGATGCTGGTATTTATGATTTGTGATTTTATGATTCGATTATCATGTATCCGTCACCTTGGATTTCGGTATTTTGGGCGATCTATTCGCATGATTTAGTCTTGATGGCCGAGCTTCATGATATTAGTTTTCATGCACCATGGTTGCACCTACTGGGTATTTATATTTTGCGCATAGTTATTACGCTTGAGGTATTGATTGTGATTTCATGCCTATTTTATTCTGGTGATTTGACTTACGCTTCCAGCATAGTTTTCATGCACTTTTAGTGTTTTGATTTGATTTGTGCACGCTGATGCACATGGTTGTGAGCTTATACACCGCGGTATACCTGATTTGGATTGAGCCTTATTGTATACCGTCGACTTTGATTCTGATATTGATGTTGATTTCTTGCACTCCATGCATTTGATTTGGATTTTCGCGCGTGATGAGCGCATGTTTTAAGATACAATTTTGGTGCACACCAGATGCACTAAATCGGGATTCCCTGTGCATGTCAGATGCACCTGATTTTGCTGTCATGCACGCCCGTTGCCCTTGGCATATGTTTCGTGCACACCCGTTGTACCTAGATAATGTTTCTGTGCACATGTATGGCACATATATGGATTTTGATTTCCGTGCGCACCAGACGCACAGGGTATTCTTATATACAATTTTTTGGGATTTATTCCTTATGGACCAGTACGTTTTATGATTTTTGCTATAGGTTTTTGTACTGAGCAGGACTAGTCAGAGGACAGTGCCTGGATATATTTTGCATGCATTGATAGTTATCGAAGGGATTTCCAAAAAGAGAGCTATAGTCTTAGTATTTACCTACGTGTCTGATATGACACGAAACGTTTAAAACAAGGAAACCCTTCTAAATTGTTTTCAAAATGGCGGAACGAACATATTAAAACGTACATATTAAACAAAGGATATATACGTATATGGTTATTTTATTATAATAGACGTCCGCCACTGTGCAGTGTTATGCGCATCGCACAGCGACTTAAAAAGATTTGGTATGCATTTACTTCAGCTATTTACTTGTATAGATTTGATGTCTACATGTATAGTTCTGATTTATATCATATTGGTTTTATTTTGGATTTGACATTTGTGTCTGTATCATAACTCCGATGATTGCGGGATACTTGACGGAGTTTTGTTTTATCTACTCATTGTTCTAGCGTATGCATTGCGCTATGATGCGTTTTATGTATTGATGATTTCGGAACCCCGACGACTTGGACCTTTACTGAAATGTTTTAGTATTTGAGGGGTTTTAAATTTAAATTCGGAGACCGAATTTCTTTAAGGGGGAAAGATTGTAACATTTAAAAAAAATAAAATATTATTTTTGGGAATTTTTATAATTTAATATTAATTTTAAATGAATATTTTAATATTTTGGTATAATTAAAAACCGATAAATTGGGCAAAAAATTTGAAAATTATAAAAATTACTAAAAGAACGTGTTTTATGTGAATTATGGAATTTTTAAGTTTTTATGATTAATTATATGCTAATTTAGTGTTAATCACGATTAAAAATCGCTAATCGCGCTTTAAGCGTATTTTGTGCAAAACATGCACCATTTCTTTTTTCTACACTTGTTGCATTTTCCTACATGTTTTGGGTGTATGGCTTGTTATTTTGGGGTTACTATTGATGTGAGAAGGGAATAAGAAAAGAAAAGAAAAGGATTAGAATATGTAGGCATGAATGAGAGAGAGAAAGAGAGGGGTTAACTTTGACCTTGGGCATTCTCTCCTTCATTTCTCCCTCTCATTTCTCTCCCCTCCTTTGATGTTGTTGCTGCTGCTGCTGCACCCTCTCTCCCTATTCATAAAATTCCCTAAAACACCATGAATATCACTCCAAAACCCTATCTCCTTTTCATAAAAAAGATGCACAAACTCAAGGGAAGCACATTGGACCAAGAAAGCAAGGATTTTGGCCACTTGGGGAACTCAAGAATTTTCTTGAGTTGCCAAATAAGGTAATTTTTGAACCATAAGCTTAGTGTTTCCTTTGCTTTTACCCCCATGTTAGATTTGAACCGATATCGGGTGGTTTTGTGAACTTAGGAAAAACCTAGTTAAGGTTAGTGGAAATTGAGAGTTGTGTTGGACAATTAAGCTCAGTAGAGGCCACACAACCCCCTAGTGCTAGAATAAAGGCTTAAACCAGAGACTTGAAACCCGGAATACGGATTTAGAAAATGATATCGGAAGAATTGTGGAATTTGTGAGGGTTAAATGGAATCTGCTATCACCCCGAGACTCTGAAACTTATTTTGTGAACACATCGAGATGTGCAGGCACCCAGGAAGCTAACCCCAAGACCCCAGCCCCTAATTCCTTCTTTTGGCTGCATATTTAATCTAATTGGCCACAAATTGTGGCCTGGGTCCCACCAATTTGGTTCGTGTTGGTTCTGTAGCTTTATTTCATGTAAATTAGACCCCTGGCATATGCAAAATTGTCTGATTTGACCTAGGGTGAAATCTGGGACCCTTTTCTGTAGTTGATGTTTTGGATTCGTGTTTCGTTTCTCGTATTTTGAATTCTGGATTTGTGTATTTGTGTTTTCTCGCTCGCTTGACGTTTACACGACGACATCGAAGGTTGTTTGATGGTTTAGAAAGCGTAGTCTATAGGTTCTAACCTATAGGCCTTAGCGCATCGTTTGGTTTTCTTGATATGATTTTAAGATGCGTTTGTAATTATGTTATCTTGTAGGTACCTTCACGAGGGCTTCTTATGACGAAGAAGATGAAGGCGACACCGACACCGACACGCAGGATGCAAGGTGAGTAGATTGTATCTACGGGGGAAGTCGGGTGGATGGCGTATAGCACCCCCGCAGTTCGATGTATAGGATGCTATTTATACCTTATACTATATATGATAGCTTTATGCATGACATGGATATTCTAGATGTGTTTAGGTGTACTATGGATAAATTAGGGTTTAGAAGTAAACTAGTATAATTTCCTAGTTGCGAACCCTAGAATAGGTATACACCCACACGCACGCACATGCTTATTTGTTATACTTATACTTGGATGATGAGGATAGTGGATGATATTTGGAGATGAGTCGAGGAGATTGGGCATAGAGCCATGAGATCGGTGATATGATGTGATTCGTATTTGGGATACGACATGTGATTTTAGCAGGCCTTGGACGTGTGTTTCACACACGCATTTATATTTATATAGACGGTGTCAATTTGTACTAGACTTAGATCAGTACCCCAGATCATGAGATATGATGATAAGGATACCAGATAATTGATGAGATGAATGTGATATTGAACCGTACCTAGCTTTTGGGATGCCGTACGATGATTTACCGTACGAGCTTTATTTGATGATAGATCCGCACTCATGACTCGAGGATGTCATATAATATTGTATCGTACGCGGTACCTTTGAGGCGGGATCACCGACTATTATATTATATATATATGTATATATATCGACTCAGATTTCGGTGGTTTCCATACCCCTCCTGATTGACTTGTTAGTCGGAGCTGTAGATTTGCTAGTAGATATTAGGCTAGGCCGATGTCATACCTATTTCAAAAACTAACGAATCGGGAGTAGTTAAAGACAGGCAAGGGATTCTACGGATATTTTCAAACGACGCATCTTTTCTTAAAAACACCGTAGCCCTTATTTTCCTAAAAACCCCGATTCGTCTTCTTTCAAATGGCAAAACAGTATGACATGGATGCATTGATGTAGCCTCTACACTGTTGTGTTTATTATTCATTTGCTGCATATGCTTACTGTTTAAATCGTATTGCATGATAAATATGTTTATTGTTATTTCAAAACCATTATGTTAGGACACCGGCACCATTATCGATGATGCATATGTTCCACGTACACCTGCTTACCGGCTCACACATTTCATCATCGATAATTGCCATGTCACTATACTATTAGACTGTTGTATTCAGGATATGATTCCTTGCATGGCATACTTATGTACTTACATACTGTATACTCATACTTTTACACATACCTATTTGCACATACATAGATGATTCTGGCTTGATTTCAGAGATTTGGGAACCGCAAGATACTCTTTAAAACTGATTCATTTTAAAAGAGCGGTTTCCCTCAATATGTGCATATTACTATTCCATGTTGCATGATACACTGATATGCTTACATTTCTTTTACATGTCGCATACATCATGCTTTATGATTATACACATTGAGATATGTTGTTTCCATGATATTTCTGGATTTGGGAATCGTGGGTATTTTAAAAGAGAGTATGTATTGTTTTAAAATCCTGGTTACCCTTGATATGATATTTCAGTGCATCCACCATGCGTTTTCTCGGTTCTGAGATGTGTGACATGTGAAACCCGATTCGAGGAGCTGGATGAGGCCGATTGCGGGTACATGGTGGACCCGGTATGGTACCCCGGGACGAGAACGGATCTGCTGTGTAGCTAGACGGTGAGCTTGGCAGAGGGACTACTACCAACCGGTGATTGTATTTGAGCTCGGTGGATATCCGGAGGATACCGACCGGAGTTGAGAGATGATATGGGCCGATACAGACTGACGGATCCCGATATATGAGGATTTACGTACCGATGCTAGGCACAGGTTTCATGATGTTTTCGAGTGTCGATGCTTGACACTCAGGTTCCATGATTTGATATGTCGCGAGCGACACATGTTGATTTACATCCTCATACTTCCATGTGTTGGAGATAGTGCCCTCAGAGTCAATTATTGGATCACAGGCACGTGATTGCAATGATTGAGGGGAGGACCTGTCCCAGTAGGACAGTCTTACTCAAGATGATAGTATGCTATCTGGTTTATCTTTATCATCGTGTACTGCTTTAGGTGACCTTACGAGTCGCTATTACACGTTGATAGAGCCCCTAAGATTCTTGCTTGACTACCAGCAGTATGAGGGCGATCATATACGTGAGAGCTGGAGTCTATAAGTACATCCTTAAAAGGTCCCTAATCGTGGGAGTTTCGAGACAGGGCATCGATACTCCGGAGTAGACTAGTGTATACAGTCGAGACCCCGACGAGGGGCGGTGGCCGGTCTCACAAGCCACTGGTGTCAGTTGGTTCACCTAAGATGTATACAGGTGCTCATTGGGTTATGAGTACACCGGACAGGACTCGCCGGGAACCTGCTAGTTGGTATTATACCTGACGTCAAATAGCAGTTTCCTGGTGACATGTGTACAGGTTAGTTCATCGACCTGAGATCATCATTTGTCTCGTGTGAGTTCCCACTGTGCTTTGATTACTACCCTACCATGACTCAAAGGAGTCGTGCAAACAGGTTTTAGTTGGGTACAGTCCCGAGCCACATGGAGGTAGTGAGCGGATCTGCTGGGGTTCGTCTCTCCCGGTATTGGGGGTGAGGTCGCGTTGTGTCTAGGAGAGCCAAAACATGAAAAGTCCTTGGCCAAGGCAGGAGATTTGCTGGTAGGTATTCCAGTAGTATCTCAGGGTGTTCTAGGCTACACTCCGACACGACTTGTACCGCTATTGGGGGTCTGACTTTTACCAACCCCCTAGGCTCGCCATGCGATGCTCATAGACGAACGGACCGGACTGTATGGATATTGTCACTGACAGGCTCAGTAGGGTGTTAGGATGAGTTCGCTCATTGACGTCCCTTTTGGTCAATTGCTGGTGGCCCGTCATGTATGGCTAATACCTCTGACGTGCTAGTGGTTAAATCCACAGCCATAGTATTGACGAGTCTTTAGAGTCCACCACACTCAGTTACTCAGGTTTCGGGCGAAACGCTGTAGAGGCTGTATGGAGATATGGCAGGGTTCGATCAGATACGTGCGGTATTGCACGGATCGTGATCGGACGGATTTTACTAGCCGGCTTTGGTTTAAGCCGGATCCTAGTATTTGATAGTGTAGTTTTGTCTCTTTGCACTTGTGTTCAGTGGGAATACAAATGTGGGCATGTATATGCAGTAGCGGGGTTTTCCTGTAATTTATTACGGGATCAATTTTCTGAGGTTGCCAGTTTGCTTTCCGTTCCGGCCGGTTTTTCTTTGTTCCTTCACGGCCGGACTTTTGTGATGGAGGGTGTTATTTGCAAGTTTGCAAATAACACATTGTGGAGGGGTTTCTTGCATTTGCATAGATTATGATGGCATCTTTTCTTTTCATGTATCATTACATGCATTAATGAGATTAGAGTTGATTTGTCTTTGATATGAGGCTTGCTTTTGATGTGGTCACCACTTTAGTTCCTACACTCACCTCCCTTATTTGGATTCCCTTCTCCTTTTTGGACGGCCACATTTTGAGTGAGATGAGAGGTTCATTTTTGGAGTGGGGAAATAATTCATCATTCTCTTTTAGCTTACACAAAATTCCCAAGCTCCACTTGAAAGTTGATTTCTATTCTATACCTCCATCAAATGGCAACAACATAAACCCCAAAGAGACATAGCCTACTACACTTGCCTACAGCACTCCTTGGACGCGTCGGCTAGCCAACTTCGCACCCGAGTTGCCTCGGTCTAGAGGTGGGAGCCCGTAAAAGAACTCGGTTACGTGGTGCCCTTTCCGACGAGGAGGTGACGGATGGAGATTCCGCGGGAGATCGGAGTGGAAACGAAGACAGAAGGACACAGATCGCTTGGTATAACTCTCTACCCGTATTTTAGTTTGCTAGTAGCTAGGTTAATGGCCCGATCCGGGATAAAAGTGCGCGGTGGTGCCGGTTTGCTTGTTCGCAAAGTTTTTCGTTTCCGCATTTCCGGCGTCGGATCGACGGCCGGGGCGCCGCCGCGGACTTACATTGGTATCAGAGACACGCCATTAACCATGCCTAGCTTGCTCTAGTATGTTTAAAACCCGATCGAACAAAAATCGCAAAAACCGTATTTTCAGTGCACTGTTCTCTGTCGAATTTTTTTTTGGCTCCAAAAATTTTTCAGGTTGTTTCAGAATACTGTGCATGGAAATCTAAGCAATCTGTGAAAATTTGGTCACGAGATCTCACCATACGGCCACGGAATCGCGGCCAAACCCATGCTTGGGCCGCGGTTCTTCTGCGCTTTTAACTGTTCAGCGTGCCAAATTTTTCCAGAGGGCTTTAGACTTAGAAATAGGGTTTTGGGATATTATTTTTAGGCCCAGATTTTCTGTAAGTGCTACAGTACTGCTTGGGGCCCACTTGATAAAATTTGTTCGATCGGATATTTTAAACATGCTAGTTCACAGTATTTACATTATATCTGCGACCGTGAATGTCATTTGATCGATAAATCCAGTCTATCTGCTATAGCCCTTTTAGAACGATTTGCGAACGTGACAATCACGTTGATGTTCTGTGTTGTGCTGTGATGTTGCGGATTGGTCGTGGGGGATAGCCTGGATGCAATGTTAGTACAGTTTTGTTGTATTATGTACATTTGTTATTGCGGGGCGAGCGTCCGACATGTGGACTGCCGTCACTGCCTGTTTGTATTATTCTTTTGGGGCACGACCGGGTCGAGGTCGATGTACCCGTTGTATGTATATTTTACTTTCTGTACTAGGATTACCTAGCGGAGGGGTGCACGGATAGCCGGGTTCTAGAGGGCAACGAGCCCGCATCTCATGGCGTTGAGACGGAGGGGGATTTACTCTAGAATTGGCGGGCTATTCGCCGCACTCGTAGGGGGTACAGGTTGACCCAGGAGGGGTGCCCAAGTTACCGGATTCCGTGAAGTGCTGGGTGGTCCATTCACGTTGCTGAAAGGGGCTGCCTCGCTTCAGGTTTTGGCAGGTAACTTGCCGCGCCCGTAGGGGTCTAGGATTTCATTGCACAGGCTATCCACACGACCAAGGGAACGTCGGGTTTCAGTAGTGGCTCTATGAAACCCGGGGATCCCAGATATCTGTATTGTTCTGTGATGCTGTACATTTCTGTGATGTTGCATTTTTATCATGCCTTGAGCGAAAATTATATATTATATATATACTAGTAAATGTTGTATATGTTTTGCATCCGCGCTAGTCCAGTCCCCGCTCTGTCGTTAGTTAAGTAACCTAACGGGTGATGACGGGACCCAGTGGCGAATGTGGATGGCATATACGTACATCATTATTTTCGTTCTTTTGTGGTGTGATCAATTGATAGGACTGCGTTGATTCTGATCAATGCAAGATAAACAAACCTATTCTGATGTTGTTGGAACACTTTTTCAAAAAGCTGTTATTGCAAGGGCATTCTCTTTTGTTTTGCATCGTGGTATTCAGTTGGAATATCCTACTCCTCAGTCGACGAGGCAAGGGCCGAGATCTCTTCACCGGGAGTGACCCCTTGGACAAAAGTTTGCGTCAGGGCAATAACTTCACTATAGCCGTTTACTTTTGCTTTACATCGTGGTATTCAGATGGAATATCCTGCACCTCATTCTACGGGGAAAGAGCCGAGATCCCTTCACCGGGAGTGACCTCTTTAGCAAAGGTTTTCGTCACTATATTTTTTAAAAAGCTATCAGTTCCTTCAACGATATCAAGTTCATTACGTTCAAGGTTTTCGCCAGAAACCATTCGTAGCCCTCCGTCGTTTCATATGGATAGTCAATAGTATTCAACCTGTGTATGTTGGCCAAAGTCAAGGCACAGTGTTTGGTAGCTGTTGGGTATTCATATGCAGCATAGATAGATGCGTTGGTTTGGGACAGTCGTATAGCCTTGTTGGCCAAAGTCAAGGGCTTGTACGGATGGGTTCAAATTAACCTGGATAATGACGGGTAGAACTTGACATGTGACTTATGATATGTTGGCCAAAGTCAAGGTCATAAGAGCATGGGGCAGAAATCCACATCGAGAGTTTCAAAAGAACTGAAACTTGCCAGATATGCGCATACCTTCTGGAGTGTGATAACGTGAGCGGATTCCGTCACGTTATCATGCGATGATAGTTGGATCCCGATTCCCACTAATGAGTTGGTTTACTCCTCGGGTGATCCCGGCTAATTCTTTTTTCAGGTTTGGAGAAGAATTTGACGTTATAGTGGGAGGTTTCCAGATTAGATAAAGTGATAACCATTCTGATCTAGGTTAGAGTGCACGCTGAGTGTTTCTTTTTTCTCTCTCTGGCAGCGACCATTGACCCGACCCTAGACTATGACTCAGTGACCAAGTTGACCGAACCTTCTTAACACTGGCTTTTGGATTGTCAGAGTTGCAGACCTCATTGCCACTCCTATTTTTACCCTTTTTTTCTCCGGGACACCCCGTATTACTACGAACGTCCACTTCCATTGGACAAAACCATCGTATGGTTATATACGAACTCGAAGGAATTCGAGGATGGTTTCCGGTTCTGGAGAAAACGAATAGGACTATTCAGTTGTCTTTTCCTTCTACCTTCTCTCAGGTTGCGAGTACTCCTTGGTTTAGGAGATAGTACACCTATTACGCAAATTGGATAGTCTTCTTCCAAACCTTAGGCTGGTGCCGAACGGTAGGGAATGAAGAAAGCCAATTATCCTAAACAGGTGTACAGAAGGTATTAAGTTCAGACAAAGCAAGGGATTAGTAAGAGGGCAAAGTAAATTGCGACTGCTATTCACGACCAAACCAAGTATTTCTTCGCCAATCCTAAATCACCTTTGTATTTCTCCAGGACACTCCCTATCACTACGAAGATCCCAGTTTATTGGATAATCTATCGTATGGTTATATAAGAACTCGAAAGGAACTTGTTCCAGTTCGGGGATGGATCCTGGTTCAGGAGAAATAGGAATAATGTTCATTCGGTTGTCTTTTATCCTCACCTTCTCTCGCATTGCGAGTGCTCCTAGGATTAGGAAAGTACACCCATTATGCTTATTGGATAGTCTTCTTCCAAACCATAGGCTGGTGCCGAACGGTAGGGAAGGAAGAAAACCATTTGGCCTAAAGGGGTGTACAGAAGGTAATGACTAAAGACATATAAAGGGATTTGGAGAAATGGCAAAGAATTATACGGTTATAGTTGTGAATCTGGATAATGGAAGAGGCATTACTAGGAATACCGGGATACCCCATCGAAACATTTCAATGTTTCAGTTTCACTGTGTACTGTTAATAGAAAACTGATTTCCCAATTAGGCACTTGCTCGAGGGTATGTATTTACCAGGTATGATTCTCACATCTGTATGGTTTTACAGATGATGGGTGGGAGTAAGTTATTGGGAATTAGGTGATCATCCTCATTATATCGGGATTCGTTGTAATTGGTGATATTTGAGAAAGTCACCTGGGTTGTTTGCCGGTCGGCAAATATTTGGTTTTGAATATCCGTTGTTATGCACCAATTTCAAATTGATATATCTGTACATCTATTTGAGATTATGTCCATGATATTTACCTATATCAGTGGATGGTTAGGTAAGGAGTATTGAACAACGGTATAATTCTTCATAACCATAGTACAGTTTTCAACCTACGACACACAGTGAATGAGTCACTAGACTCAGAGGACTTATACAGAGTATTGTATATTGTCCAGTGTCCATTAGGACAGAGGGGTTGGTCCTCGTACTATATTCGGTTTACTTATAACTTCTCTAGTTCTTAGACAGGTGTTTCGTAGAAACACAAGGTCGATGTTTTGAGAAGTTATAGGTATGTGGATAAAGTAGAGAACCAGGTGTTGCAAGTATCGAGATTCTTCAAGGTGATCGAAGATGTAGATACTTGTGAATGGTATTCAGTTAATAGTAATGATTAGGAGAACTTTCTTCTCTTTCAGGTTACTCATAATTGGAAGCACTCCTAAGTTGAGTAACGTTGATTGGCCTCCTTCCATTTAGTTGACATGCACTGGAGACAGGTGCATGATTTGAATCTGGTTCAATTAAATCAGTGCCTCTATTTCTATATTGGATATAGAACAGTTCATATCTTAACGATGTTAAGGTACGGGGAGTTGTCCGGCTTATGCTTAAAACCAGACTCTGGATAACTCAAGGCACGTTTCTGTAATGGCTGTTTGTGGGTTGACCCGGGCTATGACGAGGGTTGACTTTCTACCATCTGGAAGATTAATAGTGATATTGTTCTTGCATCGCCACAGTTTTAATAAAAATGGATTTTTTTAGAAAACAGTAGTGGGAGTATGGTAGAACTGGAAGTGATTCCAGAACCGCAAACGATTACTGAAGATTTGATAAGAACCTAAAGATTCAATCTGGTTTGACATTCGATTGGCCACTCCGCAGATATGGTGGGTAACCTCAGGCACCCGAGAGGTACTTCGGTATGCTCAAGGACGGTGGCAGGGAGGTTCTTGTTTACCCAGACTTTCTATTGCTGTTGTTCCAGACTGTGAGACCCGGCAGGAGGATGAGTATAGCGTCGTTCTAAACTAGCTTTAGAAGTGCACGTCTATATGACTCTGCCAGAGGGTTGTCGTAGTCAGTGGGAGCAGCGGAAGCATTGGTGGACATCATGCTTATGTCTATTTATAGACTAAAGCAGATATAGCGGAGATAGATCATCTATTTCTAATGTAACAGTCATAGGTTTGACTTCATCAGAATAGGGGATGGATCTGTTAAGAAGGTAGTAGGGTGTGATGTCCTGGTATTTGATGACATACACAGAGTAGGAAGTGATATTCCTATACTACGATCGGTTATACTTTGGTCGTCACACAGTAGTTTCCCCACATAGGAATTGGATCCTATATCGTACATTCTGGTCACTAGATCTTTGGTTTTAGATCTAGATTTGGGTGGTTTCCCAATCTGGGTACTTAGACAGCATTCTATGAGTATTTAGAATGGACGACTCCTGGCATGGTGGTGTACCTGCAGCTAATGGAGTCACCCTCTCTAAAGGTGTCTTACAGACTAAAGGGGAGAGGGATGCGCATGATTGGCAGATCATTTGCTTAGGCAATTGAATCAATCATGAGATGTCAAGTACCACACCAGATGTTGTTCTTGCAGTAGGTGCAATAAGTTGATATTCATCCAATCCTGGAGAAACAATCAGAAGCAGTTTTAGAACATAAGTGGATGTTCTAGGGATATGATAACAGCATTCTCCTTCGGGAGACGGTTATCATTCCAGGCTTCCAAGGTGACCTGGATGGCAGAATGGCTGTTAGAGTTATAGTTTTCCCTCTGACGAGGGGCAGTATTTTGGACAGGTGGTCCAGGTAGATACTGAGGGAAGGCATGGCGTTGGATACTGATTAAGTTCAGTTGATGATACAGTCTAAGAAGTTTGGATTTGGAGTTCACTTATGAGCTAGGTCCCATCAGATATCCAGACACATTCTAAGACAGGTATTGCTCATTTCGGGAGATGGCTTTCTCCGCGAACTTGAGATAAAGAGAGACATAGAAAGAAACATCAGAGCGGATCCACTCACTGAGGCTATTCCTCGAACGCAATAGTTTCGCAAACGAGCTTTGTGAGACTGACTAGTAGAGGAGTTGGGTGTTCGGTATCACACGGGCTGTGAGTATGCGACATCGCA